>OX387606.1:5710939-6960939 GCA_947568835.1 Protonemura montana
GTTTTTGCGAGAACTTCTCACGGCTAGTTCTTCAATTCCTCCCGCGTTCACAGCTTTCCTCGCGCCCAAAAGTAGCTTACACGATTCACCGTCAGCGTCGCTGACAACTCGTCACATCCCGCGTAAGGCAGCAGGCAGCGCGGCGCGTTTTTCAAGCGAGGTTTCCTCGCCGCCCCCGGCCCGCCCCCGCCTCGGCTGCGCGATTGACTATTTACGCTTAGTCATCGCAAGAACTGCGCAAATCCGCGGCTTGTTGGTCGCCGATCTCTGTTCTGGCAACGCTGGCAATGCCGAGCGAACGCTGCGGCGGCGACCAGTGCAAACCATGTGCAGTTTAAGATTACCGAGGAAGAAAAACAACGCACGGTACAATAAAGCCCCTTATTTTCCTTGTGCGAGCATGGAGAGGGTGTCTGGCCCTTACAGGACGCTATTGAGAACGGTTCACTCTTTCGCTATGATCGGCAAATCCTAAGAATCCATCGCGCAGCACGATTGTTCGGTAACACAACGGTAGTCCGACTATAGTCAAGCTTCTCGTTGCGCAATTTAGTACCGTGTTGCCAGGCGTCCAGTCGGAGGATGTGAATTGCGCCGCGGAATGGCAGGTTGATTGCCGGCTTGTGTCGCTAGCTGTCAGGATCAACGTCAAACCAAATTCCTCAAGTCTCGTTGCCGTCGTGTATTCGCTGTTCTCGCGGTAGCTCGGCATAACCCTTTGGATGTCTCCTTATCTAAACCACCGAAAACAATGGGGGCATTTATAGGAGATAAGTCCCTCCGGTCTCCATGTCCAGAAAGAATCTTTGATCTGCTAGATATGACTGCTAGCCCTCGCGGTAGCTTCGGCAACTGTGCTGCGCGTCTCTTAGCCAGAGTGTCGTCGGAGATGTGCTATCGCAGTTGCTATGGTGCGGATAGTTTTAGCGGGAACGACAGAAAAAAAATCCCAGGCGTAAATTTCATGAATGGTCGATATAATGCCGATGATTACGTCATGTTGGTATCAGTTGGGAGCGAGGGAAGGGGAGATGAGTATCGCGGGAGGAGAGAAGCGATAGTTTTTAATTCGGTACATAAAAGTCCCCTCCCGAGGATGGAATTAGCGTTAACTCTTGGCTTAACCTTGACACACTGACACAATAATAATAAGCACACTGATTAATACATTTGCAAAATGGCGGTGTGACTTGGCTAGCTTACTCGCAGCTTGCTCTCAATGTTTCACGCCATCTTCGCCTCGGGGGGTCGTTGGGTGCCCCACTGGGTGCAGACCACCCTCCGCGATATTCGCGATCGCGTGGGCGTTGGGACGAGGGAAGCTGCGTCGGATCGCTCGGCCGAAGTTGCGCGATGACGTCTGATGGCTATGACGACTGACCGGCTAACTAGGTCATTGTTAGTGTGTCAAGAATGCCGTGCGGGGCTCGTTGCGCAATCAGCGCCACACGCCGATGCAAGAAACGGCGGCAAACGGCTGCGGCAAAACATGCGAGTGTCAAATAATAAATATGTTGCGCCATTCTGGCCGCGCGAGCTTTCCCCGTGCGCCGCCGAAAGCTAGCGCGCGCTGCGTGCACGAACGGTTGAATTCGATTAGCGTTTGTTTGCCGAGCTCCCAGATCTTCTCTCCGCTGTCGCGATTTGATCCGAAGATTTGCTAACTTTGCGTCATTTTCGCGAAACAGTTGCGCGTGACGATTGTGTCGTTCACGAAATCCGTAATACGGATGGCGCACGAGCAGCGACTACCGGAAAATAGTACGCGTTTATCAAATCTTCTAAATCTTTTTTGTTGCTAATATCAACATGTTTTGACACATAATTTTACTGGCAATATCCTGCAGGATGGAGGAATTCAAATTCGCTCAGCGCAAACCTTTTATTTGTTTTCTTTTTATTAACATTACCCTGTTCGGATCTCGCTATTCGTGGTCGTGAAGAGCTGCAGCATGCAGTTCCGCTGCAGTTTAACAGCATGCAAGCGCGCAGGCGTCGGCAGGATGCTCGTTATCTTTGCTAAATGGCAACGGGTCAGCTTTCTGCAATCTGATTCAATGCGCGGTGCAACATTCGGACATTGTAACGACGTCCGTTGGCACATTCAAACCAAATAAGATGTCGAAACTTTCGGTGTGACTCAATAATGGTTTTGTTCGAAAAATATTCTGTTTTGTGGATGCGTGAGGGGGGAGGCGTAGAGAGGGGTGACAGTGGGAACTGCATCACTGGTGGGTGCTCTTTAATGTGACGAAATATAAATGCTAATGCCGAATTCTGCTGATCTTTTTAATAATGGGTCACAGCAGATCTGAATTGATTCGCTTGAGAAGAATGTATTTCTATCGCAATTCGGTTTAAAAAAAACAGGCGTGGTAACCAGTTTGATACTAAGATGTTGCAAAGTATAAGTATTTGAAGTGTCGTACACTCTCGCACGTCCCGATCGCACATTGATACAGCCACCTACTGCAGCCATCCGCGGTAAAACCTAAAAACGGCACCTCGAGAGAATGCACTTCTTCGATGCCGATGCATCATCGCCTAACAGTGGCCCGTATCAGAGTCCCGATAAATTGGTCATCAACTATTGTGCAGGTCCAGCCTTGACGCATTATATGGGCTCTCATAATTTCCAGCACCTACACGCATTGCGCGTAATCCGCCAACCGCTTGCAATTAAAATCAATTCACAACGCATTCGATGTTGTGTCTGTCGTTTCTTTTATCGCGCGTCAAATCGAGTTTAAAATGATCGCGTCTATCTCTGTTTTAAAATGGGAAAGCGATTAAGTAATCTCTATCTGTCACTCTCTTTCTCTTGCTGTTTTGCCTGCTTTGTTTTGTTCTACTTAAAAGTGGAATAAAAGCGCAAGTGTGAATCCTGAAAGCGAAACCGACGGCGGATTGCGACCGATCGGGGCTGGCGGGGTACGCGGCGGCGGGGGGGAACGCGTTGAGTCACACCAAACCGCGGCGATCTAGGCCAAGTTCGTGGCATTGCTTCACCGGGCAGCCGCAGCGGAGCGCTAGCTGCAATACGCGCAGAGAGCGGTCGAGCGCAGCGCTCGCTTACGTACAGCGCTTATCGGCAATGGGCTTGATTGCAGATTGACAACGAAAATTAGCGGTTGATGGAATTGCTTTGTGCGTTCCATTCCTTGCGCGCGGGTTTGTGCACCCTCCCTGGAACGTGAAGTCCATGCGGATACAATTACACGATGTGCGATTCGGATCTCGTCTAAACCTGGCCCTATTCCAACAGCTCGTCTCAGAGAATTGTCACAAGAGAACTCTCGATTTCGACTTGTCTCTCCCGCAAATTGTTTGGTCGTGGGAAAGTTCGGAAAACCGCACCTTCTTACGATGTGTCTCGGTTTGAGAAGGGAGGGGGGGGAGGGTGGCATGCTCCCCGTCGCTCTGTTGGCACTATGTCGGGGCCAATTGGGGCAAACATTGCGTCGTAAAACTATACGACCGACGTCTCAACGAGCTCTCAATCGACTTGAATGACTTTTGAAAATGGAAAGGACCGCGATTTCGTTTCGGTTATGGGGTTCCCTTTTTCTTACACGTTTGACCCACTTTTTCGGAATCGGTCTTATATACCGGCTCGCGATGTTGTCCGTGTCCGATTGAGCCGTAACGTGGCCTTTCGAAGATGCGTCCTCCGCGCTCAGGCCCTGGGCACATAGAGGTGTAACTCTAGGTACGGGGGGGGGGGGGGGGGCGCGCCACCACCACACAAACCGCTCCGAGTCTCTTTTATAAACAAGTGAAAGTCTCCGTCCGGGGGCCCCAAATTGTTCAGCGCGGTCTCGCGCGATGACATTTTCGTGGTCGTAAATCGATATCGGGACCTGTACACGCGTTTTTGTGTTGAAGTGCGTGAGACGCGACAGGTAATGCAGAGAGCGTTTGGATTGTGTGGACAGGTGGACCGTTGTTCCGTCGGTCTATGGGCATGCTACAATGTCGGTCACTGTGCTTGGTTGCACCGGACAAATCCATGCGCGGCATCATTTCCGATTCAAGGACGCGTCGAAAAATTTACCATTGTTTGAGTTTACCTGAAAATTCGTGTCTTTTTTCCACGTCTTTCCCACCCCTCCCGCGCCCGATCTAATCACTTCGAGCGTCTTTGATGAGCTGCGTATACCGATGCTATCGTGGGAGTCGAGAGTATTGTAAATAATTTTAAATAGCAGAGATACGGCTTTAGACGAAGAAATGAACGGACAAGCCGGCTTTATTATGATGGTGCGCTGCCTGTACGTCAAGGCTAGAAGACTTTCACCCAGCTAGCTTGTTGTAATATCTGGCCGAGGAATCCAGCGAACCATTGAGATCTCTCATGCTGATGCACACCGATCCAAGAAGTAATAAAAGAATCTAGCACCGTCCGGTTAGCGCTGGGGTACAGTAATGCACGTGTTTGCCAGCTAGCTAACGAATAGATCTACGGTAATTAGTTGACAATTGCTCACGCCTTTGTTGCCCGTTAAAGGTATGATGGGTAATGCGCGTAAAATGGAGTCATTCTGCTACTAGTGCTACTTGCTTGCTACTTACTTACTTGCTGGAGGAACTTTGGTATTTCGAGGCGTATTCTTATGATCTCATGATACGGTGTTGATGCCGGTGGAAAGTTCAGCAAAACGTGCGGTATTGGGTAAAGTCTCCGCTCGGAGTCAGTTAAATGTCATGCGAGTTGTACGATTTCTTGGGCTGGCTGGCTAGCTACGAGTAACGCCCCGAAAGCTAGATCGCGCAGCGCACGGGGCGTTTTCGGACGTGTGTGTGTCGGGAAAAATATGATTGGAAAAGTTTTGCGCCCAAGTATTCGTGTTCGGCGTGCGATGTATCGGCGGGGGTGGTTTTGATTTGATCGTCTCGCCCGATCGTAGTTTAGGGAACTTGGTATCGTGTAGCGGCGACTGGTGGCTAGAAGTGGATCGTTAAACGCACCCAAGCCAGCCAATCTTGGGGGACACGAGTGTTTCGAAGCACCGTGCATCTCGAGTCGGACTGTGCCGGATTACGCGCAGAAAATTCGTGCCCAAGTATCCACACGCACCGAACGGTAGATAATGACTACCAAATACCTGTACGCACTTCGCACCGTATCACGTGATGGAATCACGCATGATTACGCGCTATTTCGACGCGCACGCAGGTATATAAAACCAGTCGCTGTGCTGTGCAATTTGCATTCGTGTTCGTGTCGGAGCAAACAACAATGTATACATAAATAATTCATCCAGCCGTTCGACAATAGTAATCAACTTAATGATGCGGCGGCGTCAGGCCTGGATGTTCGTGAAATCGAAAAGTCCAGCGACATTTTTCTGCGGCGTTCTTTCGCGGTGATTGCGTCATTGTAGAGTGGCCAAGGTCACTGCGCCTTTTTTTATAGTGTTTATTCACTGCGAAAATGTTAGGCACAGTTTCGAATAGTTCTGGGAAAGATATTCGCTAATTGTTTTGTTAAACACCTTTCGTGAGCGCCATTTTGCCGCGAAACGTATACATTGTTTTGCTAATTAATACCTGTCAACGATATGGTACGTGGACAGTTAACATTTACTATACTGGGACGTTGTTGGCGTTCCTATCTTTAGCAAGACGTTTCAACCTTTCGTGGTGAATGCTTTTCACAAGAAACCTTTTCAAGTTGTGAACAGTTCCTTTAACACTCGACACGACTGCGTCAATGTCTTGCTTTTCAGCAGTATACCACTGATTTACACTTGCCACTATCGCTGGTTGATTTGTGGTGTTTAGCGACGCACTGTTTTGACAACTGGCCCTGCGGCACTAGTCTAATGGCGTCGGTGAATGAGTGGATGATGAACCTAACCTAGTCTAGAAGGGAGGAGGGGAAACCCGATGTCGGCACGTGGCCTACTCCTGTCGAAGAGCACCAAAGGGACCACCGGCTTAACGTCCCTTCCGAAGGACGGTACAGCTCAAACACCAGGATTCCTCCATAAATCCATGCTGTCGAGAGGTTGATAAGTAAGGCGCATGAAGTTGGTGTACTAACTTTCATCCCTCCAACCTCTCTCCCGAACAGAACTGGTAATTTGTATGATAGTCACACCTGACTCAGCGCAGTGTTGCTTAACTTCGGTGATCTCATGAGAACCGGTGTTTCCAACACGCCAAACCTTTCGATCATCAATCTCTGTGCCAGTGTGAAAATAAAAGTTAGACGCATTCGAACCGAAAGTAGCGAAAACCAGCTGAAGTATTTTTTCAATTGACCGTAGCCAAGCACTCTGCGTACATTCGAAGGGAAGTCACGGATGTGTAGAAACCCTCGGTATCCCCAATTGCATTCTCAAAGATAAGAAATTGCAGATCCTGCCGCTTGACCAGCAAATAATCCTCTAGCCGGCCGGCCTCACCTTATCGCATTCGCATTTCCCGGCGACGCGGTAATGGCAAGAAGGGGTTGGAAGGGTGGGGGGGGGAGGTGTGGTGCGTGAATTGGGCCAAGCTGCACAAGTGGGTCACTGGGCTGATGGGGGGGGGCCTAGCCCGAGCTGGGACAAGGGCCGGCGCTGGGCCAACGGAATCGTGATTGCCCGACGCCGACGCCGACACCGAGGTGTTGCTGCGAACGTCGTTGAGCCAGGCGGCGGCAGCAGCCATTGCCAGGGTCGACCCCTTCAAGCGTCATCGATTTGTGCGCAATATGTCTGCGTAATTGCGAGTGCGTACTTTACTTGACGCACTTGCGTTTTGCACGCGGCTTTTGCTTCGCGTCCCGGGCGAAGTGCGTGCCGCTTGGGCTGGCCCGGGGGTTGGGAGGGGGCTGACTTTTCACGGGACGCAGCGTAAACGGGACTTTTTGGGGGAGGATCGATATCGCGTGATAGTTATGTATGTCACGCGTAGCACTGTATTTGACGGCCTCTTCTGTACCTCGAGAATGTGTCAGGGGTATATGGCCACTTGGACGGAATGCTTTTGGAGTCCGTGCAGGAGCTGTCAGCTGGTGGCTATTGCAAAAAGTCGTTTCAAAACTCGCGGCAGCGATTGCTTGTTGCTGAAACGTCGAATGCCGAAAGAAAATGCAACACATACGAAACGTTTTTCCGTTTCTCTGGCCCAGTGACTGCGAGTTTTTCACCGGTCGGTTCGGCTCGACCGGTGACTGCAATCACGTGCTCCTCCGGTGCGGTTTTTCGGCTGCGCTCGACCGCCCGGTTTCCCTCCGGCGGCCTTGACGAGTCCGCCCGCGAAGTGTGCCAAAGCCAGACGCTATCCGACGCTTGAGGGCGTCGTTGTGCACAACAGGGTGCCTAGGCGATCTATCTTTAGCTGAAGGACTCTACAGAAAATGTCCAGCCGAAAATCTCGAAGGAGCGTGAGAAGGAAAAGATGTTAAACCAAACGCATGTGTCATCGGTATTACAATAAAATGGTGAGGTTTACGTGCCGCCAACTGTCTCAAGTATTCCGCATTGGTTCAATTCCTTTGCGCCTCGTCGTTGCATTCGCAATGCCCTTGCCGACTGGGGCGGCGCTGGTGCGATGCCAGACGGTGACAAGACGACAGCGACGAGAGGTTGCTGTTATGACGTAACCCCTGCGACACCCACGGCAGTCCTTTAGCGCATCGCAGCGGAGTGCGGCGTTGCAACGCGAGGCGTTTCGGCGGCTACGGCCGAAAGGGGACAGAGGTGGAAACCGCGCATTAATCGCTGGAGTTTTCCATGCCAATTACAGACGCTTGATGGCGGCAAAGTGTGAGAACAAGAAACAAGCGGAGTGCGCGGATTGGTTGATGGCATGTAGAAAAATAGCCGGCTTGAATCTCGCGAATTTTTCCCCCGCGTCTTCGCGCAGGTCACGTGTCACTCGGCGTTTTCTTGCTGGAGGCGCTGCCTCGGGCGTCCCTCGGGTAACCTAATTGCCATGTTTCGCTAGCACCTATTTACGCTCCCCGATATACTGGGTTATTAGGTCGCCGGCAAACAGCAAAGAAACCACGCGCTCTACGCCGTATTGCAAAACTTGATCGAGCTGCGAGATTTGTTCGTCTTGTTTTGCAAATAAATCATGTCTCCCCCTTTGCACTTTGACGTCGTTCAACGTGAAAGGAATAAATACAAGCGACGCGAGTCACCTAGAATCTAATTCGACGCTTAATTGTTTTTGTAAAAGCTTTTACTGGGAACGAGCGAGTCACTTTATTTTGCGGGAATACTGCAAATGCAATTTTCCTTGTGGTGCAGCACACCGCGCGCGCGATTCTCTCCTTGCCAAGTTTCCACACTCCGTGTCCGTGCGTGGCCCGGCCTGGTAATGCACATCGCAGATAAAAGTGCCGCTATTGGCACACGTTGCACTCACATCCCGGTTTCGCAAGCGTTCGGCGGCAGCTCCCGCATGTCCGGTGTTGCTCTTTGAGGTGTCAGCGGCTATCCAGAACGGCCGTGCATTGCGACCCGCCCCATCGGCGACAGTGTTGTGCCTGCTGGCCGAAAGTACGTATTTGCCAAAGTACAGCTAGTGTGCTCCTAACTTACAGCCAGATCGACATGCCAAGTACGCCAGAGCCGCTCCCAAAAAGGCAAATACACGTTATTTAATTACGAATATGTTAAAAATTAGGCTGCGTCGTATATTTCATCATCTCAAATTAAATTTAGAGCTTTTGAGAGCTTCTTTCAGGATGTACCGAGCCATAGGCGCGGGGATTAATTCGTCAATGGCCATAAGAATTGTAATCGCCAAATCGGACACTAACGATATGAAAGCCCAGGAGGGTAAAAAAGCTTCGTCAATTCGCGAATCGCATCTGCGAATTAGGTACAGCTAAGTACATCTTGCAAAGCAGCCATGGGTGAGATACGTCGTGTATCGCTAGATCGGTCTCAGCGGCGCGCCAGCCAAGTCCCACCCTAGCCTTGAAACCAAGGCTCTTCCTGGTCGCAGACAGCGACGCTGCCCCGGCCTGCCCGAGCTCACGCGACGCCGACGTCGACGCCGCTAGGAATGCGAAAGGTCGTGCGCTGCGAATGAATCCGCGCGCTGTTTATATACCTAGTGCATTGCGCCGCACCGCGCCACGTTGTTGCAATTGCTTTGATTTCCGTCGTAAACCCGGAACCAGACGCTGTTTGTCACTGGCATCCTTCGACGTTCGTCTTGTTTATCCTCGACTATTTTTTTCTTTTCATTTCGATTATATTAATATGATGATTTGCGCCCATGCTTTGTTTACAAACAACACGATGATTTATCTACCTATTTTACATCGCCGATGAATTTGTTTGTAACCTTAGGTACCGTACCTTAACATAATGCCGGACAAACAAACATTGAAAACACTCGATCAACAACATATGTTGTTTTGATCCTGAATATAATTCGAGGTTGATCGAATAAGAACGACATCCTGCATGGCATGAATCACGGCATCGGTTTTTCGTTGCATTCCATTAGTAGGCCAGCTGGTTCGATCCCTGGTGCTGACATCCTGTTCGGTGTGATTTGTGCGCTCGCTTTGAATCTTTGCTAGCGTCGTTGCTCATCGCGTACTCGGGCACGGCAAGAAGTCCCGTAGCTCAATTCATTCTCGTTTTGGTGTTTTCACCCATTATTTAACCGAAGACTAGAGGCGCGGGTAATTACTCTGTCTCTGCTTATCAACCGGACAGCATGAACGGGCTGAATAAACCGACCGTTCGAGTTTTACGGTCCTTCGGATTCGTTAGGTCTTGGAGTTTGTATGCAGTCAAAAGCAAATCACACATACATATTTGGGTCTCATTAACCTCCCGCCCTCCTGAACGATGCTAACTTGTATCATCTTTTACGCCACTAGGTTTAGTTTGAACAGCGAATTTTAAACCCCTCGTCTAACCTGCCTGTTCTCTTTTGCCCGACCAGGTTGACGACCAAATGAAACTGCTCCAGCATTCGTGGTCAGACATGCTGGTGCTGGACCACATTCACCAACGCATGCACAACAACCTCCCCGACGAGACGACGCTGCCGAACGGGCAAAAGTTCGACCTGCTCTGTCTGGGACTGCTCGGGGTGCCCACCCTAGCCGACCACTTCAACGAGCTCATGGTCAAGCTGCAGGAACTCAAGTTCGACCTCAGCGACTATATCTGCGTCAAGTTCCTGTTGTTGCTCAACCCCGGCAAGAGTACGTATCGCGATACATTTGTACATGTGATATCCAAAGAAACTCTTTGCATGCTCTTTCGAATTGAATGCTTAGTTAGCGTTTGATCATTTGCTGGAAGAACTGAAAATTTAGTTCCAGGTTGAGAATGAATTGTTGCAAAATTATATATATTTTACGGAGTCCGTGTGGTGCTCAATTGTCATCGTGGTCACTTTGGAATTCACAGAGTTTCCACAATGCAGTGACTCCGAGTGACATAAGCGGCAAATTCAAATAAAATAAATGGGGGTACTGTATGGTATTGCATGGTACTTTTGGTTGTGGTCCCATTAGAGGCTTTACATTTAAACCAAAATGCCCACTCCCTCAAAATCTTAAGCGGCCGTGAGGCAGCGGGTACTGCTAGTACTTTTATCAACGTTTTCTGATGTCCAAACAATAGGCTATATTTACTTGGTGTGCACTCGACAGGCGTAAGATTTTTACTCAATAAAAGTGCCTACTTTGTCCGTAATTCTTCGTGTGTAAGAAATGAAGACAAACGTTCTATTTGTCAGCTCGTTTTCCTCTAGTACCGATTATCTTTGGGTGATTTCTCTCTAGACGCATGATTATTTATCGATTTCTTAAATATTCATCGGCGTGTATTAAAAAAAAAGTGATAAGGATGTAAGTTCAAGGTCAGATATCTTTCAGATTGGTCTCGTAAAGTTAAAAATTATTCTGTATTCCCATCGCTGTTAGATAATTACGTAACTTTCTATCTAGTATCCGCTACTGACACAGACCAGAACGAATTTAACCCGATGAAAGAGAGACATCTAATTTGGGTCAACTACGAAGAGAGTATAATGAGATTCCCCAACCCGTAACTAGGCCCCGTAGATGGAATATTTACATCAGAGCGAGCACAAGAAAGAGCATAAGAAAGAAGAGACGACTTTCCTTTTCCACCACTCGGTATTACACGTTGATTACGAAGTAGACTGACCGACCGGTGCGATCGAGCCAGTGATGAAAGCAACCAGTGAAGCAGATCCCAGAGGCTAGAGCTTACAGAGTAATAATAATACGACGACGACGACGCCGGCCGGTCGGCGAAGGGCCCTCGGGGCGTCATGCCCCGGCCGGTTGGCCTTGACAGAAGCCCCACATACTTGGCTGGCTAGCTCCGACTCATTTCCTCGCACAGCACGCAACATCTCACTCGCTCACCTAGCGCGATCGGGCGGCTCAGATATCGCCATCCTCGTCCGACCATTGCTTGCTACCGGACCTTTTTCTAATCCAGCTTCTTTTCATTTTCATCGAGTCAGCATTTTCTTTCGTGTTATTTTTTTTATCGTTTTCTATTTTATTACACCGTCATTTCTCTTGATTAAAGCTTTGCTTTGCCGGACTTATTTCTCTTCATGGGCACGTGGGATCAGTGAAGTTTGGTAACTTTTATTCTGTCTGCATCTGAAATTATTGCGTGGTTTTAAGCTCAACTATACCAAAAAACCACAAAGATGCTGGTGGAGGTTATAACAATGAATTCCCCCATCTCACCTCATTAAAATTAAGATTAAAATGCTAACAAAACATGTGTTGAGGTGGGAAACAAAGCTGTAAAATTAACCATACCAGAAACTGACTTCATGTCAGGTGCACAAATAACGTAACTTAAGTTTTCCTGATTGCCGGAAAAGTAGAAAAGTGACAGAATTTTTTACAAGCCATGATTGTAAATTACGGGCACGGATGAAAACTAAACTGCTAAAATTTACGTGGCAATATTTCCCTGCCAAATGCGACTGCAGAGTTTATTCTTCACGATTTCAGGCTTTACCTTGACTTCGGCTTGTCATGTTGCCTTATGAGTGTGTTTGTCTTGTTGCAGCCGACGTCAGGGGCATCGCCAACCGCAAGTGCGTGCAAGAAGGCTTCGAGCAAGTCCAGCAAGCCCTGCTCGACTACACCATCACCTGTTACCCGCAGATTCAAGTACGTCACCATCTAGGAACGAAACCAGTACTGGAACCTGTCTCGCCGGAACATGTCACCGGTTTCATTAGCAATTGTCATGTTCAGACTCTTTTGAGACGATATTTTTATCAAGCCTAAGCTTGATTAGCTAGGATTGAAAAATCAGTACCTATGTAACAATGGGATATAAATTTAAGAATTTCTTAAATTGCAAGTATTATGATGTTTTCAATTCAAAGAGCCAAAAAGTCCTTACGATATGCTGAGAAATTAACCACCAAAAAGTGGGAAATTACCCTTGGAACTTGAAATTTATAATGTGTGAGCTCCAGTTCCGGATTGCTGCTCCATTACGTATGCTTAAAAATTATCCCATTGCAAGCAAGAATCGTGCCAGTACACTCTATTCTCTTCCGATTCTAACCCTGCCTGTTTTTTTTTCAGGACAAATTCTCGAAGCTGCTAAACATCATGCCCGAGATCCACCAGATGGCTAGCCGCGGCGAGGACCACCTTTATCACAAGCACTGCACGGGCGGCGCGCCCACGCAGACCCTGCTCATGGAGATGCTGCACGCCAAGCGGAAATAGCGCCGCGGCGCCGGCACGCGCGCCTGCCGCCGTCGCCGCCCCTCGGTGGAAGCGTGAGCGCCGCATGCCTCCACACACGACAGTAAGTGCTTAGTCGGGTTGAGAGCGCCAGGAACGTTTGACGCAGCGTTAGTTGGCTCCTGTGGCGGCTGATACTTAGCCGTTTTAACTCAGTTTTATTACGAGGCTTTGAAATAACTTGAGACATTTTTTATTCGAATAAGTTCTCTGTCATTAAATGTTACACAAGCATTTGCTATTGTTGAAATTTTCATGACCTTAAGACTTACTCACCAAGGAAGCTGTAAAATCTTAGCAACAAAAATACAAGTATTTATTTGAATACTTTCAATCATTACTCCGTATATCTTTGATTCCAGCCCACTTTAATACCTCTGATTATTGGTTTAGTTTATCTGTCCTAGAGCCGTTCGCGCGTTCCCCCGCCGCCCTCTAAGGACGACCGCTGAACGACGACCGACGAGGCTGTGAAATCGTGTCGAAAACAGACGCTTGTGAAAGTGCGACAAAGTTGGCCGACGCCGAAACAAAAAATACATTTCCGCTGACGGTGCCGACGTCAATGCGTCGAGACTCGGTGTTAGCGTAGTGCGTTAGCGTAGTTCCAGACGTGCAAGACACTATTCAATAGCGTACGCTACATGTGCAATAACCTAACTAATATTTGGTCATCGAACAAGTTATCGCAGGTATGAAATTAACTTTGCAGAAAGAAATTATTGGCGAAATAAGCTTCTATCTCTAATTTTCTACTATACGAGCGCTGGGCAGTGTGACGACCGATCCTGCTCTGCCGTGATCATCGAATAACTTGATGCCTATAAATGAATATTTTAATAAAAATAGAAATAAACTGCTTGTTGACTTTTGTGAGAAAAAAAAAACGCCTTTTTAAAAAGTACAAAGTCAAAAAAGTCAGCACTTTGTTATGGAGCTACTCACTCAGGATTTGCATCGTTCCCGCAGCGATTGACGGGTGGGGCCGGTCCCCTCCGAGCCGGCCTGGTTTTCCGACCGGGCGCTCCGTTTCGGGTCAGACCACACTATCCTTGCTCACACCGTCGGTACTACTTTTATTTGAAAGCGCTCGTAAGTCTCTAAGTTTCTTACCAATGTGCGTTCACACATTCCAGTGCCCATCGGTGGCCTCGTCTGGAAGGGATACAAGGGCATCGAAAGATAAACAAAAGAAAAGTTTCTTTCTTTTTAACTAACGTATTGAGCGATTCGCAGTCACGATTCTCATCTTATCTTGTTGGAGAGCCCTAACATTATTTTGCCTTCCGCCACGCAGTCGCCTGGCGCAGCAACGCGCTAAGTGCGGCCACATTCCAAGGCGGACGTTTCGCGCGCCGCACCGCTTTCCGTCGAACCGGGAACCGGGCGGCGGCAGTCGAGACATCATTCAACTTCTTTCTTCACTAACGTTGCTAGCAAATTATTTTATGTGATCTGTTTTGTTATTTAATTAACAATTCTTCAGCGAAGAAGGGTGTCGGTGGTGGACTAATATAAATCTATATAATTATTATATAACTATATATAATATTATGATATGTATAATATTATTGTCTAAGTTTAATAGCATGAAGCATTATTTCTGAACCTTAGAGCGAGGCTGCTGTGGTCAAAATGTTTATTTGTAAGTGTGTTAAGAGAACGTATTGATATATAAATATATATATATATATAAAATATAGTAATTAGATGTTGCGATTGTTAACTCTGCACTGGCCGGCGCTGGTATTTGCGGGGCCGGCCGCTCCTTGCAAGGGATGCTTATTCTTTCTGTCCTTCCCCACCTGAAGATTTACCTAATGGCGGCGTCGTTATCAAGTGCCGTTTGTTCGTGGCATTATATTCATCGACTACAGTGCTCATAGCCGTGCGTCCTTTCACTTTCTGTGTTCACTGACGAAAGATAAAAGCAAAAAGTAAATAAAGCAAGGATCTGGTCTACATTTACCACTGCAGGCATCCCATGCATTGTTCACTCTCTTTTATTTAAAAGTATTCACAACGGAAACTGTTGTTATTGTATACTGTATGGAAACATGAATTTACATTATCTTTGATTTTTTAGACAAAACATCTATGTACAGGGGCCGCCCGTAGCCCGAATTGTGGGCGAGCTGTTTTGCGATGAAGATTATTTTATTTTATAAATATTGAATATTGAGCCCTGAGAGTTGCCGGGTTTTTCGGGGTTACGGGTGGCCATGTTGAAGTGCTTTAAGGTAGATTGTAACCTTAGACCGATTTCATTTTGTTGTTACATTTTTTTACTGGTAAGGTAATTACCTACATTAAATTTTGACATATCGTTACCGCGATACGGCACACTGTTGAATTTTTCCACTCTTTCCTCATGGTTTGGGGTTCGACAGATAGTTATGTTACCTCATCTTTTGCCTCTGTTGCAAAGTCACCATGCCTGATGTAAATATAGAAATATGGAACCGTCTGTAACTAGAAGTACTGTAATGTCGCTATTGATTGTAAAAAGGGTTTGCTCTGTCCGTTGTACGGACATATACATTTATAGGGAATCACACTGGTGAAATGGCTCGTTGCAAAGCAGGTTCTCTATAACGTTTTATAAAAATATAATTTGTTCTTTCGTTTCAGAATTTATTCTTGTACACACTTAATGTTTGACACTTACGTTTTGGTGACTTTGGAGCCCTACATATAAACCATCGTAATGTTCCGCTTTGGAGCGAGCCATTTTCTCATGTGAATCTCATGTCATAAAGTAGGCAACAAGCTGTAGAATAAACCCCCTCACATTTTCAATGGATCTTATTGTGTTTGATACCTACCAACTTCCACACCACATAATCCAATTGTTTACATTCTAAACTGACTAAAATGAAAAGAAAGTGCAGTAGTTATCTGATCATGTTTCTCTGTGTGTTATTATTAGCACACCATGTTTGCACCTTCTATTGATTTAAAAGTATTATTCCTTTGTTTCTAAGTGTCTCAAATGTAACCCTTTGATCTCTCCTCATTCCTCCCTGCTCTAAAAAGTGTCACCTTACGCTGAGATGATAAGAGAACTCCATTGAGACATTCTCTTTTTATGCAGTCTAGCCAGTAGCCACCCTACAATTAGTTCAACAGAAAGGTTCAAATGTCTTTCAGATTACAATCCCTGTCTTTTGAATTTTGACCTTTTGACTTTCTGATTTTATGAAAATATTGAGATGCACTTCTCACCCTTCATAGAGCAGTTGTATTTTTAGATAGTGCTGGATGGTAGTGCATAGAAATTTAAGAGTTCGGTGGTGTTTATAAAGAAAGAACCAAACTTATTTTCCTGACTTGCTTGGTGACTGTTGTTTAGGGCACATCTGATTTAAAAGGTGCTATGCTGATTGCAGTATTGCTTGGGTTTATTTCGATCGTATGTGTTTTGCTGTACAGTGACGTGCGGAAACCTGCTGGCTTTCCTCCAGGTAAGCATAAGTTACGTCAATCAATATCACATCAAATTCTTGTGTGTGGGGCATCATGGATAGACAATTCATCAAGCAGCTTCACTATCATAATCTGCTTGGTAGGGCCAGCCTGGCTTCCGGTCCTGGGCAACTACGTGTTGGTCCGGCAACTTCGTTCATCGCTGGGCTTCTACCATCTGGTGTGGTCAGCGCTGGCCAGATGCTACGGCCCGGTCGTTGGGCTGCGGCTAGGCCTGGATCGTATTGTGCTGGTCACTGGCCGGCAAGCTGTGCAGGACGTGCTGGGCAGGGATGAGTTTGATGGCCGACCAGACGGCTTCTTTTTCCGTCTGCGTACGTTCGGTGAAAGACTTGGTAAGGAAACAAGGTTTTCTGACTCTGTTCCTTCATGGCTCATTAATTTCAGTGTGAAAATTTTTGCTGTCTAATTTTTGGCTTGAAGTTCTTGATTTGCTAAAGGATATTTGTTTTGTATTTAAAAATCAGATATAAATGATGAATGGGCTCTTAGTTAGGGAAACCTTTAAAGTATATAAGTACCTAGTTCATATCATGATATATTACAACAGTTCCTAACAATATTTCCATAAATTGGTCCATGTGCAACTTATTTTTGAGTGCTTATCTCGTTTCTTTTACCAATTCCACAAATCTTGTCTTTAAGGCATCGTGTTCACCGACGGCCCACTCTGGCAAGAACAACGTCGCTTCTGTTTGCGCCACCTGCGCAAGTATGGCTTTGGCCAACGTTGCATGGACGAGCAGATCGAAACCGAGGCAGCCGCATTGGTCGCATGCCTGCAAGAACGCTGCCACAAGCCCATTCAGATGAACGACGCTTTCGACATTTGTGTCCTCAACAGCTTGTGGTCAATGATCGCTGGTGAACGTTTTGCTCTTGACGACGCTCGGCTGGCACAGTTACTGGAAATCGTACACGAGAGCTTTAGGATGCTCGATATGTCGGGCGGCTTGCTCAACCAGATGCCGTTTGTGCGGCATTTTGCGCCAGAAGGGTCTGGATACACTCAGCTCATAAGCATATTGAATCGCATGTGGTGGTTCCTTGAGGTATGGTTCCTTAGGTACATATGCTCAACTACATGGTGACAAAAAATCGACTTCCTTTCTTTTAAACTAGACAAAGCATTCTTGTTCTTTCCTTCACAGTAGCAACTGGATCCATTAAAATGCCAAGATATTTATTGTCATTTAGATACAATTTTTCCATACATTGCGATACAATTTTCACAATTTCAATGTGCGCTTTCAGGATGACTTAAATACTTTTCAAGTAAATTCAGGGTTTTCCTGCAAAGTTATAGGGATAAATTAGAAAAAATGTACGATGTTTATAGATCAATTTAATAAGAATTATCAATAAGATTCATCATGATCGGGGCTACTAAGGTTTTATTTTACTTTACAGAATACCATCGCTGAGCACCGCAAAGCTTACACCCCTGAAGTCTCACGAGATCTCATCGATTCGTTTCTTTTGGAAATGAACAATGATAAAACCAGTGGAACTTCATTTACACGTTGGTTTCTTCAAATATCTGTTAAAAATAGTTTTTACAAAATTGCAGCATGTTGCATGTTTTTTTTTTACAAAAAATAAAATAACCTAAAAATTAGAATAAGGGTGCAAGGGTAAAGAATCCTTAAGTGGGCAATGCTTGGGGCTTTCATAAATGATTGAAAATAAAACCGAAGATATAACGTGATATAACCATATATGAGATGCAAGAAGAGATAAAAAAACTTCCTCTTGCAGACAGTCAGCTTATGTCCTTGTGCCTGGACCTGTTCATGGCGGGCTCGGAAACTACGAGCAACACACTGGGATTTGCAGTGCTATACGTCATGCTCCACCCAGCAGCGCAATCGCGGGCACAGGCCGAGCTAGACTCTGCGGTGGGTCGCGACCGCCAACCGACATTCCGCGATCGCTTGCACACTCCGTACGTGGAGGCGCTGCTCATGGAAGTACAACGCATCGCAAGCATTGCGCCTGTTGCAGTCCCTCATCGAGCCGTCAGGGACACTGTCTTGTGTGGACACATCATTCCCGAGGTATACTTGCGCTGGAAGTAATCGGGCTCGAAATTGTTCTTGTGCAGGTGACATCCATTTTATTGATATTATTTCAACTTCAATTTGCTTGTAATTGAAATTAGAAAAAAATAAAAAACATATCATCTAATTGAAATCTCAGTTGTAAAATTCAACTTGTTAAAACAATTTCTTTTCTCGTTTTGACACTTTTTTTGACACAGTTTTCGAGGTCTTGAGAAGCCAACAATGCAATAAGCAAATTTCAGTTCAATAAGTTTTCTGTAGAATATAAATGTAATTTTTTAGTTTTTATTAGAATAGTAAATCTCATTAATTTTTAACTAATTTAGTGTCCTTTTTTGTTGTCCTCACAGGGTTGTACCCTGCTGGTGAGCATCTGGAGTGTGCACATGGACAGCGACCACTGGGGCGACCCACATGCGTTCCGGCCCGAACGCTTCCTTGACACCAATGGGAAACTCCTGCAGGACGACTGGTTCATTCCGTTCGGAATAGGTATGTTCTTATGGGGCTCTCATCTTTCACGTCCCTGTTTTTTTTTCTACTTGCCATTTTCAAAACCATTTTCTAAAGAGAACTTTAATGTACTTTTGACTCTAAATCTTTAGTTTGTCGTCATGTTCCACTGTGGTTCCACATGTTGTGCAGTGATATCTGCATGATATTTACAGTTGACACTAATGTTTTATCGCAGGGAAGCGTCGGTGTTTGGGCGAAACGCTGGCCAAGTCCAGCCTGTTTGTCTTCTTTGCATCGATCCTCCACAATTTCACGATCGCGCTGCCTCCAGGCTTCGCGGCTCCCACAACCGATGGCTTTGATGGCGTCACGCTATCTCCAAAGCCGTTTCTGGCACAACTCACTCCCAGGATCTAAGCTGCCACTGCTGTTTCTCAGGTCTAAGTACTGTTGGTTTAAGGTACCATTTAACAAGCGTTGCAGATGACTAATATATAAAGCTAGTGTTGCCAATCTAAGCATTGGATTATTTGTAATGCCAATTTGTGAAATGAAGGGTCTGTCCCCAATTTCTGCACAATTTGAATTGTATGTAGTTATGGACTTGTTAATTTTTTAGATTAACCTATGTTTAAAGTAACAAATATCTGCATTTATTATTTATTGTCATATCTATATTAAACATTTCATAACACCAGTTTAAGGCCTGTCTAAGCCTGTTGAATATAATAATGCAATCACTAATAATTATAACACTAAAATATCCACTAAACCATGGTAATATTGTGAAACGATGCTATAAGTCCTACGGCGCAGTCAAAAGAACGGACAGAACAACCTACAGAATAAAATTAAAAATAAATGTTTACTGCTTACATATAAAATACATTTTAAATATGTTCACTTAATATTTTAAACATAAGAAATGAACAAGATTTTAACTGGACTGCCTGGATCACTCTCGCTCAGAAATTACCTCCTACTAAAAAAAGCCTGTCCAAGGTGTTTTTTTGTGTGTGTGTTTCCAACTTGATTAAACAGTTTATACCAACCCAAATATATAATTAAAGATAGTATTTTGTTCCCTGGTGCCCCAGGGAAAACAATGTGAAGCCACTACAACCCTCTTAATCATCCATGAGTGCTATTGAGTTGAGAATACTGCTAACGAGAGAGAGCACCCAATCATTCATGCAGGAAAAGTCCTTGGAGTGAGGATTGCTTTGTACGGTTTTGGTGAAAGCGTGATACCCGCATTTGGAATGACAGAAGGGAGGTCTTGACCTGGCACAGCCGATATCTTGAACTGTTGCACAAGACCAGCAAAGAACACGAAGATACAGTTTTTGGCCAAAGCATCTCCGAGGCACCTTCGTCGTCCTAGAAGGATTGGAAAAAGTTATGAATACGCTTATGTTTCTGAAACTAGAGCGATGTTTTTAGATTTTGGATGAAATGTGAAAGCTCACCTAAGCCTAATGGCAAGAGCCAGTCGTTCCCAACCAGTTTGCCATCAGCGTCTAGAAACCGTTCAGGCCGGAAGTTTTCTGGATCGCCCCAATGCTCTTGGTCCATGTGGACGGACCACAAGTTCATCAGAACAGTTGAATTCTGAGGAATTTGATAAGAAATTATAAGAATTGGCATTTTGAATCATTGGAATCAAAGTGACTGTGAATATTCACAGCTTTGTCATTCTCCTGCTTGAAGATCTGCCATTCTTATCTATTCACTGAAATACTCTCAAATACGCCATGTCCAATCAGTTCAACATGTTCAAAAGAATTCAAGGTAGGTTGGAGTTCTCTCCTAATTTCCTCTGCAAACTATCAATGTACCTTAGGGATCCTATAGCCCAACAGCATAGTGTCTCGTAGCGTTCTGCGCGGGCCCAAAACAGGTGTCATTTGATACAACCGCTGGACCTCCATCAGTACTGCTGCCGTGTACGGCAAACTAGAATTGTGAGAAAAACTTGGATGTCAAGAGTAGAGTGGTTCAGAATCATGACTTGAGTTGGTGATGCCGGCAGATGGTTTAAATCTTTTGTGAAAGACAAAATATGAAAGTAAATACTTGCCAAAATGTTGCCCTGTATTACAATATTTACTAACTATAAATTAACTTATACATAAATTAACTTAACACATATATATATAAATAACTATTCTATAATTTAACAATTATAACTCATAGTAGTCATAGTTAAGCTCCTAACTTACAGAAACAGCTGACTTTACTGTATGTAATTGGTTGTTGCCATAGCAATTAATTTAACTTCCACTTTGTCTAGGAGTTCAGAAAATTGTAACACTAGGCGCGTTATTTCAACAACAGCCGTTTCCTGTCGTACCTTCCCTGCTGACTGAGTGTGGGAATGCATTGGCTACCAATAACAGAGTCAATCTCCCGGTGTACTCGTTGCTGGATTTCAGGATGCCGCAGCATCATCAGGAACGCAAAGTCTATCGTGTTGCTCGTCGTCTGTGATCCAGCGATGAACATATCCAAGCAAATCATCACCAGCTGGGCCTCTGAAACAATTTGCAGCAGGCGTTGGGGTGGAACTTTTCATTGTAAGCACTTTAAATAACGCTCAAGATTGTTCAAAAACTTTTCTTACCAGTGAAGTTTGTATCTTTTCCTTTCGCTGCATACATTTCGTGAAGAAATGCATCAATCAGGTCGTTGGTGACATTAGGGTCATAGTTTTCTTTGTGCTCTGATATGCTTTTCTAAACAGAAAACATTAAATTTTGCTGCGATCATTTTATCATTTTATCAAAGAATCAATGGTTCTTCTTCTATCCTATATGAAAGATTAAGTTAATAATTCTAAAAAATCACCACACAAAAGAATATTGTTTCACAATTATCTTCAAAGCCAAAGTGAATGGACGGTTTAATGCCGGCTGTGTAAATTGCATATGAGCAACTGTGTTTTTTTTTAGGTTTTGTAGGCATATAAATCCGCGTGAAAATCTTACCATAAAGAGTTGTCGCAAATCGTGGTTGATCCTGAGCAGTAGAGAGTAGCCTGTTCGTTCAGGGGCTATGAATCGTAGCCACGGCATCTGACTCAGCAACCCCCCCGCTACGTCAAAAGTCCTGCCGCGCTCCGTCAACAGTCCCAACAGTTGTTTCAGACCCTGTAACCGGTTATTTTATTACTTGCGTTCAGTAGTGAGAGATGAGTTAGCTTAAAACAAAGTATTTTTGTAAAAGGCAGCCCCAACCCCAAAAAAAATAAGTAAAATGAGGCAGAGATTTGGGAGGGGGGTTGGGAGAATACTGTACAGACACTGAAAAATGTGTGATATGAAGAGGCTTGATGATAATGATGATCGATTGATGATGGTGGCTATATGTGCAGTCGGCACTTAGCATTTTAGTTGTTTTGTTTCCATCAGATATCTGTCATGGGTAGACCATAGCTCTGTGGATCTGCGATTGCATTGTCCGCTAATCGTTTGGGTACGAAAAATTAAAAAATATATATATAATTTTAAGTGTGAAATCAAAAAACTTGGAAATACAAATGCCGTTATGCTCGAGACATGAGTTAAGCAGGAAATAAAACCAAATTCTTACCATCGGATCTTGCGCCCAAGTACCAAGGTAATATTTCCCTGCTTTCTCGTCGTAGATGTGGTTGTAAATCAGCAATTTATGCATTCCAAAAAACAACGTCGCTACTAACCACAGGCGCCCTCATGATTTGAATCTCGTCCGGGAGAATTATAGCGTCCTCGGAGCTTAGCTCCAAGTTTCCTAACAGGTGTCGCTTTCCTTCAGTATCCAACAAGTGCCCCCAAAGGCAACGTTGTTAGAGCATGGAGTTGGATAGTGATCTATGGTTACCTATGAATGGTAGACCCAACCTTAGTGATCCATGGTTACGTTAGGTCTTTCACTATTTGCCACGATCTAACGCGAAAATGCAGGCCCGATTGGAGGAACGCCGATCGAACCCCGTTGCCCGAACACGGGTCGCCAGGGTCTTTTATTTTACTGATATAAACAAACACTCGGTCGAGTTAAGACGCACCTTTGCTTGTACTACCATCATTAGCCTAAAACCTGGCGTGAAGTATGGCTGGCAGACTTGGCAGCAATATTTTATTTTTGTACGTTTATATTTAAAATGTAGCTCTAGGCTTCACCTCTATGCTATGCCTGACAGCTGCAAGGCTACACCAATTAAACCAATTACGCGCATAATTACATAAGGGCGTGCAGTCGGTCCTGAGATTCGTAGCAAAATGAAGGCCTAAAAAATGGTTTGTTGTCAAGTCCTAGACCTTGCTACCAAGCTCTCAAGTTCTAGAGCTAGCCGCCACAAACAAGTTGTGAACTGTAATTGTGATTGACAGCACATTTTAGATGTCCGCAACTTTAAAAAAAAATATCAGGTTTAAAATTACTGTAGACGCACTAATTGAATGGTCAAGCTGAAATTGCTTTAACTATCACGAAAAAAAAATAGTTGAGTCGTTCGCACCAAGGGCACTTGAAATCCCCAAACAAAACTTGGCTTTTTCGAGCATTTGCGATTATTTTGGGTGGCAACCGGCAATGGGACGGAAGGAAGGGGACGGTACTATAACTTCATATTATTTAGTGTAACATGGTGGCCTCCCATCAAATTCTGATCAAGACTTAGCTATGTTGCATCCATGATCGTCAATCAGTGCTCAAATAAGATTGCTTGTTTAGATTCAAATTCAGGCTAGACCGTGGCACACGGCAAACGTGATAACAAAAACAATTAACAGTACAAACAGACATAATAAAAAATAATAGTACACATTTTTTGCAAAAAGACAGCTCGGCATTATGTTGCATTCCGTCGGCGACTTAATGGGCAGTAGCAATGCTTCGACGACCTGCAGTTAAAAGGATTAGCGTGTAGCACCGGGGGATCTGATCCCGGCTCGGCCGTAATTAACGTGAGAGTAAAAAGGAGTTTCAAGTTTCACTGTAAGCTTATAAACTAATTGTTTTTTAATGGACACTTTTGATGAACGTTGGCAAGTAAAGCGCATTGGCAGTAAAAAGTACCGAGATTATGGAAACCACTCACTTGATCTAGTAGCCCGAACCGATAGCCGGCCGTCATCGCCCAGATGACGTTAATCACACTTGGTGCTAGATAGTCCCGAAGACTGACCCCCGCCGGGCCGTCTGCATGCAGCAGCGCCGTCATCTCACCCAGCTCCACCTCCACCTTGTGCTCCATCGACAGCTTGCCAAAGCCTAGCTGTCGCAGATGGCGCACGACAAAGCTGCGCTGCTCGCGCCAGAACGGCCCGTCCGTGAACGAAACGCCTACAACCATTCGCCAACGATGTTTGTGGGCATACTATTGAAGTTGGAACAGTTCTCGGGTACAGCTTCACCTGCACAGTCTTGTTGGTGCATTTTATTTATTTATTTATTTATTTTTACCCATGAATAAGAGGCGAAGTCAACCGACTACAGCACCAAAAACGCGTGCTTCGTCGTCGTCCGTGTTTCTCCACAGGTACTTCTTCTTTCAGAGTAAAGCATTGCCTCTTTTCCTACCTATCTTTCAAAGAAAATAAGCGTGGGATGGCGGCCACCCATCTCAATACTAAAACTTAAACTCTGCAAGGGTGGTACCTTAGAGAAAATAATACGGGTAGGGTAGAGCCGTACAGTCTGTGTTAAAGTTTCTGTCAACTTTGTGGACCTTCTGTGGCATCACACCATGATCGCAGCAGTCGTTTGGGGTGCCAGCAGCTAGCGATTGCGGGATTTTTGTGGCACTGCCTAGGAACTACATGACTACCTTACCGACTCGGCTCAGGCTATGTCAGAAAATTCGATATTTGTGAGCCTGTCGGCGGGATCGCAATTGCCAGGTAGCGAAAAGGGTGTGCTATTTTTAGAAGCGGGTAGCGACCATTCTGTTCACCAGTCCCGAGTATCGTCGTGAGACGATACCAAATCAACTCTAATGTTTACATGGACTCTGTGACTTGAAACAAGGAAATCCATTTCATCCTTGTCGATGGTTACTTTTAATCTTAAGAGATTTTGAACATCAGGCTCATTCAGGTTCTTTACTTGTAAGTGTAAAGTGGAATTTAATCTTTGACAGCGGTATTTTCTTTCTGCAACTAATTGTTTAAAAACAATCTAAATCTGAAACATTTTCGTAGGTTTCTGGATGACGTTTTATTTTTAAGTTTTATGCTATAAAATTGCGACTTATGAAATATACAATCAACAGAAATAATCCGATCCCTTCAGTTGCTGTCACAAATTATTGCGAATTAGTTTTTCTATGTGCAGGAAACATAAAGTATGCCCGAGGCAAAGGTGAAAAAAGAATTCCTTTTGTTTCTTCCGAGCAGGTATTCGACGCGAACCAGTGTTGTTTATCCAACTGACTTGTCGAAGCGACAGGACAGGGTAAATGTGTTCGATTTGTGTTCAATTTGTGTTCGATGACTTCGACACTCTTATAAACTGCATTGCAATGATGGCTACCAAAAGCGAATCAACTGCCGAGTCGTTGGATTGCGATCGAATCCACCACGAGCTCGAATCATCGAAAACAAACACTCAATGGGATCTTGGTTCAAGCGAGCAGTGAGGAGGAAATAATAACCCTCTGCTTCCAAATCATTCAACAATTCAAGGATGGCGCGGATGGTATTTCTGAGCCCTACGAAGCAAGGGGGATAAAGCCTGTCCCGCGATGTCCGCTTACACACCACCCAAGTATTAATGAATTCAGGAGCATTTTCTAAAGTGTTCCGAGCAATCCGATTTTTCTTAGATATAGCACAATTATAATGGTTCGAAACCAAGATAATTGAGCTGTTCAGTGCGTCAAAGAGATTATTGAGGATGCCTATGAATTTAGCAGTGGACGATGCAGTTCTCGATTTTAACTCTCCGGTCCCAATCAACGTGTTTATCAACGCCGCCGTTGACCCCGAGAGCGCTTGGACAGCCAGTTTCACAGACATTCTGTTAAATTTATTAGGTGCAATGTGTCGAGTGCTTAACTTAACATTGCCTCTAGCCAAGTTTGATCCCTGGTCTATGACATAAGCATCTCGCACATCGCGCCAAGACACTTGCTAGACAACACCGTCTAGCGCAACAAAGAAATCTTTGCTGCTCAAATTGTTTCTGATGCTTTTGAACAAATGTGGCACGTCGTAAAGAGCATATATTTTACGACCATTTGGGTGTTTGAAAAATTGTTCGCCAAGCTCCAGATTCAACTTCTTCATTAGAGATTGGTTGTTCGGCCCCTGGTCACATGTGCAAGCACGAACGACCGCACCCGCTTCAAATAGGGCCGTGATATTTTGTTTCACTAATTTCAACATATCATCCCCAGACACATTTGTGCCAGCCACAGAAAATGCCAAGGGCATCTTGTAACTAAGATTAAGGCCACGAATCATAAATACAAGAATATATGATCCAGAGGTCGCCTTCCTACCTAATTCACCCAAATCTTCGAAACCTTCAATCAAGTCCTATCGAGGGGAATATTGCAGATCTCTCTTAATCGACATTTCGTCGAAAACAAGAACGCACTCGCGCTAACAGGGGACATTTGGGCCATCTTTTCGCGCAGCTTTGACATCAGCGATGCGCATAGACCTGGCTGCAAGTCCAACTCACTGAGCCATCTCTCAATTGTAGACTTGCCCGGCAGATTGAAATCAAACCTCTCCCTTAAATCTGAATACAAGCCAGGGCTCTTGTAATGCATGGCCAGTGCGAGCTGTTTTTCAGCAGAAGTCCATTTCTGCGTTTTCTTATGCAGCAATTGCATTTTGAAAAACGTGTGCACGTCAGGAGGCAAAAACGAAGCGGAAGCTAATGCTGCATCCTCTCTTGACAAATCAAGAATCATTGAATGTTTATTCTTCCAATATACCGCCTGGCTTTTGCTACGCTTTACCGCTAATTTAGCGGCTCCCAAATTCTTCATCAGCTTACGCTTTCGAGGTGTAACTGGTGATTTAATATGGTTCCAATAAAAAAATCTTATCATCTTAACAAATCGCATATTCAGTTAACAAAATGCATCAAATGTTGGGAATAAGATTGACTCCACAAATAATTAAATATATCTGTTTTATGAACAGGAGTACGTTTTGACGCATTGTGAGTAAAGGTCGCTTTTACCGAAACCACTCTCAGCTAGTATTTGAAAACGCAGGTAAAACGGGGCCTAATATTTCGCTAGCCTGCTAAGCAAAAAGATTACACATGTTTGTGATTCTGAGTTTCTAAAAATAGTAAACCTTTCGAGCCCACCAGATGTACCTGGCTCGACCCAAAGAATTTATTTCTTAGTTAGCCTCAGGCACGTCGATAAAGTAGTCAAAAAGTTACTAGCAATCACCGTTTGGCGCTACCGTCGAATACTACGCCCTAGCGTCATACCAGAACACTAGCATCAATCGGTCAGAAACTCGCCCTATCCTTATACAGCTCTACCCTACCGTATTATTTTCTCTAAGGTGGTACTGTCACCCCTGGAGCGCGCTCTAGGCAGGTTCGTGTTGGTGTCGGGCCGATGTGGGACGTGCACTGGAATGTATACTTTGGTCCGGCGGAGCCCATGACGACAGGAAATGACATTTGTTGAAAGGTTGAATAGATGTTGGTTGGGTTAGCATTTGACCGAGTGTACCATATATCTCATTCCCAACCCCTCACGTTGCAGTAGCATATAAAATAAATTAGGTCTTACGAGTACCCATGTTCTTTGGTGTGATCGTTCTCACCATGTCTGGAGCCCATCGAGCGCAGACGGATGAAAAATGTGTCCGGCCGTCCCTCGAACTCCTCACGCGTCAGCACCTCCTTGACGACGGGAAAAGTCGAGGCGACCACAACCTGCTCCCCGCCAAGCTTTAACCCCAGAAGCGGCGTTGCGAAGTCTTTGGCCAGCTGAGTTAGCGCCAGATGCTGAGCGCCGAGTTTGCGCGACAGATTCCTCAGAAGGCGCACATGTCCCACCAAAGGCGTCCATCGGGGACCTAGGGGCAAGTATAAGGTGAGAGGCGAAACAGACAGGAAATTATAGGTGGTTGACATGTCATGCAATTTTCTGCAGATATATGATATTAGATTTTCCTTTTAGTAACATGAAAGAAACAGCTTCTAGTACCCCTCAACCATTCAAAAAAAGTTCCATTGAGCCTCGGTCTGCTTGTATCTATGGTGCACTGCTAAGATAGCGCAAGCTTGATGTTTTCATGAGCTCCCAAACATGAAAAATTCATGTGCGATCATCATTACTCTCTCTTTGGTGCGCCCTCTCTTGAGCTCTCTTGGTTCCCAGTGGTCAGCGAACTATTTTTGTTCAGATAAGGACACCGTTTCTAATCCAATTCAGTGAATGTCTCCCTGCCTCATGCCTACTAATTTGCTGCCAAAGTGTAGATGTACGCTAAGCAGATTTCTGAATTTGGCCTCAAATTATTATTATTTTAGAGCAGCTGTCAGACGCTTGTTTTACTGTTGTGCAGCATCAATAACACAACTTTTTACATGTTTATGGTGTATTTTAGACAAAGATTAGAACCAAAATGTTTTTCACAAAACGGTGGATCTCAAAAATTAGGGAAAAGTGCGCCAATTGAGTGCCACTTTTCTAGAGAATTTAACTTAATCGACCTCAAAGACGATTTCTGCCCGAGTCATGGGACCAAAAGATCATGCAATCAAAGATCCCAAAACATCGCTACGCTCATTTTACAACGAAACTCAAATTGCGATTGCGACGCTCTAGTGGGATTAGATTCTAGAAACCTAGCAAGGGAAAGATTTCCCTTCATCAATCCTCCACCATACAGGAAAATCGTTCGAAACATAGAATAAACATTGTTTCTGCGCAATACACACACGTTTGCTTAAAGTAATAGGAAAATGCCCATATGTATTGGTACAAATTATCCACAGTTCCCAAAATGTTGCCCCTGAGGCACCACAACCCACTAGTTTGACACTAACCTGGCGGAAATTTGTGCGGTCTGGCAGCTTTCTTGAGCGCGAAGACCAGCGCTACCATCGAGGCCAGCAGCAGCAAGATCGTGGTCAACATCGCAGAGTGATGTCCGTGAGACACTGCGCCGTTCATCCTACCAGAGGCGGCACAATGTGCTAACCCTGGATTTCCCAACCTTTTTTTGCTCCATTCCTTCTTTTTTCAATGTTTGGATTAAAATTCCCCCTACCTAGAATAGTTTCGCTCAAGAGGTAAATTCGAAACAATGCAATTTGAGTTGCTATGAGTGATGTAAGCTGGTTTGCTTGATGCAAGCTGATTTCAGTGTTTACTGCGCCAGGAAAAAAGCCCAACGCTAAGGTAAAAAAAAAAAAAAATTTTGTTATGTCCACGATAAATCTGCACAACCCATCCATAGACTTAAGTGTGCTCACGACGAACAGTTTTGAGCTTGCGTTAATATTATCTTTAGTAAGCGAGAATGTTTTGAAACTTTTATACCGAAATACCGCGTCAATTTTTGATTGAAGACAGAATCAGGAGTGTGAAATTGTTTACTCTTGTTTACCCATTGTTACATTTGTTGACACCCCTTGCGGGTCAAAATTCGTCACCCGGATTCCCTCTTAAATTATTCCTGATTTTTCCTGATTTTTTTTAAGGTTTGCACCCCTACCACGGTGGGCTATTTGGAATTTGCGTGAACATAATATATTTTTGGCCAACATAAAGAGTATACGCATTAAAACGGAAATAACTCCCTCAATTTTTATCTTGAACAAAACAGGGATGTGAATTATACTCTCATTCAAAGTATATATTCAATATTCAAATATAACATTACATCGTTGAGTGTGACTATTACACATTTGATGTGGGAATCCGATTGACGAATTTTTATCCGCGACGAGTGTCAACAGCGGTAGAACTTCAAGAAGTGTTGAATGCACATCCCTGTGGTTTTTTTTTACCTGCGGTTCTTGATTTTCTTCAGATGAGAGTGATCACCTCAGATGAGTTGACCAATCCTAAGATATAGGTGAAGCATACTTTTGGCGTATGATTATTTAGGATAGCAATTTTTCCGCAAGAGAAAACGTCGAGGAGCCATGATTAAATGTAAATATACTAATCGAAAAATATCGTCCATGTTTCTGATTCGGATTTCACGGCGGATGTAAGTAATGAAATGTTATTCTAATTCACCTTTCTGCAAATTCGTACAACATTGTCTCTCTCGTGGTCGAGCGGTTAAGCTGTCCGATCGACGAAATAGGTAAAGGGTCCACGATCGATCCCTGTCCAAGAACTGTTCCCATACATTTTTGTTACATCCGGGCTCAATATTAATTTATCAAGTATAGTTGATTTCCAACAGAGTGCGCTAAAGACGTGCTTCTTAACACGACTGCGTGTTCGTCCATATCAGTTAGGTAAAACGAACCTGGAGACCTTTGACCGGGCAACGGGGTTCGGCTGGTGATCTTCCAGTTGGGCTCTGATGCTTGCTTTTTGCGAAGGATCGTGGCAAATGGTTAAAGCCCATGTTTTGGATTGACCAAGAGCCCGTGCACTACTTGGTGTGGGAGCTCTTGCGTGCGGGAAAGAATAATACTCGACCATATTATAAAAATTAAAGGTTACATCCCAGACTGCAACCAGATGATTTTAACAGTCGCGACCACCTTTTTTGCGGGCCAAACCCATGACCCCAAACCCCACCAATATCTCGTGTGCAGCTCCTACGTCTGGCATCAAGAGTATAAGAATGGAACTGAGTGTTAGCTTCAATCAGCGCTACCTGTTGGCAGAATCGGGAACAACTACAAGTCTCTAATGTATTTAACTATCAAACGAAAGAACCAGCTCACAAACAATCAAAAATGTTATAAGTCCAGAGTGTAGTAGCAGAACCTGTCAACAGGTGGCGCTGGTTGACGCTAACACTCAGTCCCGTTCCTATGTACTTGGTGCTAGAAGTAGGAGCTGCACACGCGATGTAGGTGGGGTTTGGGGCCGTAGGAACGGCCCGCTAAATTTGGGGGCGCGACTGGCGCGAAGTACCAGGAGCGCCCGTCAAATTTGCCACTGCCCTAACCATACGCCCGAAACAAAATTATGGAAGTGCAAGACTTCGTCTTGGTGAAAGGTAAAACGTTGAATGTATCCACTATCTGTATCAAAACAGCTCGATGGAGGAAGCTTTTTACTGTTGGAATGCAATTTCCACCCGTGCTACCTGGAGTCAGGAGACTTTTATATCTCAAAAATGCAGAAGGAAATTTACGTCTGCTTGGTCTTGTGGTTAAAGGCATCGAATTCATCAACCACCTGGACAATTGAGGTTAGAAATTCTAGGTTCGAATCACGTTCGGTCCTAGACGTAGTTTCAAACTATGAATAAAATTTTTTTTTGGACGTATTATTTAGACAGTAGCAAAATTGCCGGGCGCTCCTGGCGCTTCGCGCCAGTCGCGCCCGCCAATTTTGCGGGCCGTTCCCACGACCCCAAACCCCACCTATACCCCGTGTGCAGCTCCTACGTCTAGCACCAAGTATATATGAACGAGACTGAGTGTTAGCGTCAACCAGCGCCACCTGTTGACAGAGTCTGGTACCACACTCTGGACTTGTAAAATTTCTGATATTTGTTCTATTGTTGTCTCATTTGGTTCCTCAGATACTTGTGGACAAAGCTAACAAAAAGCTACGTGGCCGGGAATCGAACGCTTTACCTCCATCACGCGAAGCAAGCACGCTCACCACATAGCTATCCTCGACTTATAATTTGGACGGGATATAAAACAACTAAAGACTTACGCTCGGGTTTTCTATACTTAATCTCATTGTAGTTTAGCAATGACAGCTCCTACATTAAAATTGTCTAGTTGTTTCATGGTTGAGTTGTTAGACCAATCGGCTATGATGCGTGAGGTCCCGCGTGTGGTTCCCGCCAATATAATGTTAAAAAATTCAAAATAACAATAAAAAAATGGATATAATATTTGCAATAATAATAATAATAATGATGCAATAATATTTATCTCATGTTCAATCAAATTTCTTCTAACTTCTGAAACTCGTCTCATACCATCTCTCAATTTTAATTTTGATTTTACTTACTTATTTTGATTTTGATTTATTAGTAGTATTGTTATTTTGTATGTATTAGGTAAAACATCTTGAAACAGCGACAACAACAAAAAAAAAAAAAAAAAAATATCTGTATAATTTCCTCTCCGACACACAAGCGGAGCTTATGTGGGTATTTGTTTATTCTCTTTATTCTTTTATTTTTATATGTAGTCTTGTATTGACACTGAGAATTAATAAATAGATGTCAAAATTAAAAATTAATTAATTAAACATGGTTGAAAGTCTACGTTTTGCAATGCCGTGTTCGAATCGGAAACTTCACTTTTGCACTTTCTTAGAGCATCAACACGTTCTGCAATCGTCCTATAAGCCAAGCAAGGAAAATAGTTCATATTTTGAAAACTATCTTGTTTCTGATATTTTAGTTTACAGTTTTTGGCCCACATGTCCACTGAGCTCGTTGTCAAAACACGGCGTTGTTAAAAGCCACATATCAAATAAAAGCATCTGCAGCAACGTGCTGTGCACAGTTGTACCTGCTGCTGGGCTACCTACCTACCAACTCAAAGAGATGGAGGCCATGACATGACTGACACCGAAAAGTGTCTTTTGGTACCAGGCGCTCAGCCGACGAAAGAGTATCGCTGCATCACACTCCGCGTGACCGCGTGACTAATCAAATTAACACAAATTTTTCAGATTTTGTTTATAAAATCTAGACACATTGTTGGGTTTCAATTAATGTCATTTTATATTCAATGAATATAATAAAGAACTGGGAGTGTTTCCTCTGTCTATTTATATTCTATTCACTCATTTCCGACTTATTTTTGTACATTTTCTCTTTTGCTATGCTAAGAAAACCTGTGCGGTGCTTGAAAAAGTTTAATATCGCTGCGATCATCTTACAATGCAACTCAAAATGCATTCGAGAAGTCCTTGTTAACGATATAACCACAGATTGATATAACATTCTAGAATTGTTATGTTTCTCTGCCCAACCCTCCTCTCCCCCTACTTTCCACCAAACACACCAGAGGTTAGAAGCAAACAGTAATACAAAAAAATCAAAACAAAATTAAAACAAAAACCTTACAAAATCCCTTAAAACCAAAATTCTTAATCAGTAGCATGGCTGCTATATGCAAAAGCGTTCGAAAACATTAGAAAACAGAGAAAAAAACATAAGTAGTAGAGCTATTTACTGATTTAATTTTTCGGTTTTCCCAAACATTATTTATTTCTTGTTTTAACCAATTTCTTCTCTGAAAACGTATATTTTTCTCGTGTTGTAAGTACGTTTAATAACAAGTTTAAAAGCTGTCTCGTGTTAGTTACTACCATCACAAGGGCAGAATAATAACTGCAATTATTATTTTTTCGCTTTTATTATGGGAGTCCTATTATGCACGAATCGCATGCATGTCTTAAAAAAAATTTTTGCCCATCAGCTAATCTAACCTGTCTAATTATCTTGCAGTTCGATAATTCTTGCCTAAGGGGCTCTAAATTCCATCGCATCAAGTTCGCATTGAAGACCAACTCTTTAAGAGTCTTAACAGCAGTTAATCCTCTTAACTTAATGTTGATAAGCTTATTATCATTACATGGTTTTAATGACCTGCCTATCGATGACAAATATCGACTTGCGAATGCTGAGTCATCTATTACTTTTATTAAACCCGTGATTTTAAGATTTTTGGAAATTAACTTGTATAATTGGATTCGATTCTGATAACAGATAAACGCCGATGTTTAATCAAAGTTTTTAGATGTCAGATAGCCAAGCTATTGGACTTTAAAGTTGAATCCGAAGGGTTTGCTGGTGTACTTGCTTCGTGTACCATATGATTTTTGTAGGTACATCCTTGTTCATTTTTTTAAATAGCTTGTCTAAAGTAAAGAACATCTTAATGAATTATTTATTGTCAAATCCATAATAAACATTTCTTAACACTGTAAGCCTGTTTGTTTTAATATAATATTGCTACACAATCAAAAACGACACAATAACACAAAAATCTCTTCTAAATAATGTCAAGATTCTTGGACGATGCTATGAGTCCTACGGCAGTGGTCAAAATAACCAGGTAGAACAAGGTAGTACAGAATCAACATATAAATTAAAAATGAAATGTGCAATGCTTAAATTAAATAAACGTGGAAGATGTTCACCTAATAGTTTAACATAATAACTGGACGTGAGTGGCATAATTTTATATCAAAACTTATTAAGTACCATCGTGTTGAGAATACTGCCAACGAGTGAGAGCGCCGACTCACTCAGTCTGTCGACGGAAAAGTCCTCAGAGTGAGGATTGCTTCGTACGGTTTCGCCGAAAGCGTGATACCCGCATTAGGAATGTCGGAGGGAAGGTTTCGACCTGGCACAGCCGATATCTTAAACTGTTGCAGAAGACCAGCAAACAACACGAAGATACAGTTTCTAGCCAAAGCCTCTCCAAGGCACCTACGTCGACCTGGAAGTATTGGGACAGTTTTAGATACGGTTATGTATCAGAAACTAGGCAAGTTTCATGGGGGTTCAAATTTTGAATGAAATGTGAAAGCTCACCTAAGCCAAATGGCAAGAGCCAGTCGTTTCCAATCAGTTTGCCATCTGCGTCAAGAAACCGTTCAGGCCGGAAAATTTCTGGATCGCCCCAATGCTCTTGGTCCATGTGGATGGACCACAGGTTAATCAGAATGGTTGAATTCTGAGGAATTGGACAAGAAATTATAAGAATCGGGCTACAGCATCACTGGAATCAGAATGACTGTGATTATTCACAGACTCGTGGTTCGACTCCTAATATAGATCTGCCATTCTTATAAAATGCAATAAGATCTTCTCAACACAGCCAATAAGCTCAATCGATTGGAGCAGCACTCGCTAACGGTGGAGATTAGGGTTTGAGTTCCCGGGTTTGCATCAATTTTTGAGTGGTTACTAGTGTTCCTAATAACAAAATACTCTGTCCATTGCAAGCATTTGCACTTTCAGTAAGATTTCAATGTAGGTAGCGGTTTGCTCCTAATTTCCTCTGCAAACTATCAATGTACCTTCGGAATCCGGTAGCCCCGCAGCATGGTGTCTCGTAGCGTTCTGCGCGGGCCCGCAATAGGTGTCACTTGGTACAGCCGCTGCACTTCCATCAGCACTGCTTCCGTGTACGGCAAACTGGAATTGTAAGAAAAAATTGGATGTCAAGCAAAGAGCGACACGGAATCATGACATGGGTTAGTGATGCCAACGAATGGCTTAAATCTTTTGTGAAAGAAACAATATGAACGTAAATACTTGACAAAATGTTAAACTAATTACGGATGGCATTATTTCAACAAATATGTTTCCTGCCGTACCTTCCCTGCTGACTGAGTGTGGGAATGCATTGGCTACCAATAACAGAGTCAATCTCCCGGTGTACTCGTTGCTGGATTTCAGGATGCCGCAGCATCATCAGGAACGCAAAGTCTATCGTGTTGCTCGTCGTCTGTGATCCCGCGAGGAACAAGTCCAAGCATACCATCACCAGCTGGGCCTCTGAAACAATTTGCAGCAGACGTTGATGTTGGAACTTTTTAGTGTAAGAACTCTAAATAACGCGCAAGATTTTTCGGAAACATTTCTTACCAGTAAAGGTTGTATCTTTTCCTTTCGCTGCGTACATTTCGTGAAGAAATGCGTCAATCAGGTCGTTGGTGACATTAGGGTCATAATTTTCCTTGTGTTCTGATATGCTTTTCTAAACAGAAAACATTATATTTTTATGTGATTTCTTTGTTATTTACCTAGATCAGTTTTACTCAATATGGAAAAAAACTTCTGCAAAATCATCACACAAATGAGTATTGATTCGCGATTTGTTTCAGAGCCTACGTCGATGAACAGTTTCCAGCAGACCAAAAACATATCTGAACTTAGATTTTCAACGTTTTTGTTAACAATTAGCCTGATAGTTTCTTTTCATTGGATTAAAAATAATATTGTATTCCTATCAAATTTTGAAAATTGAATGAATGCCAAAACACTTGACAAAACGTAATAAATCTGGCAAATTTATTGATAGCATTGAGATGTATAATGCCTAACAATAAGAGATCGGCAAGTTTTTGCATTCCATGTACTTAATCGCTTTTTTCAGGCGTTTTTTGGAATTTTTGACAGTTTTTACGCCTCATTTAACCAGTAATCTCTTCTAAAAAAATGTATTTACCACATTTCCAACAAGAATTAATTTATTTTTGTCACGCTCTTAACAAAGAGTTTTAATTATACTTAACGCTCGTCCCCCAAAGCGATACAGAGCGTTCGCAAAGCCCTAGTTATCTATTTGTTACCATTTAATTCCACCTGAAAATCTTACCACAAAGAGTTGTCGCAGGTCGTGGTTGACCCTGAGCAGTAGAGAGTACCCTGTTCGTTCAGGTGCTATGAATCTCAGCCACGGCATCTGGTTCAGCATCCCCCCGGCCATGTCAAAAGCCTTACCACGCTCCGCTAACAATCCCAACAGTCGCGACAGGCCCTGCAAACGGTTTTTATTACTTGCATTCAGTAGTGAGCGATGGGTTAGCTTTTAAGTGCAGCATATTTTAAAGTTTTTAACAGTTTTGCAGAGTTTTTTGGTGGAGGTGAGTAGGTTGGGGGGAGGGGGGTGTACCTTACAGGCACTGGAAAATGTATGGCATGGAGAGACTTGATGACAATGGACAGTATTTTAATGAGTTGTAAAATTAATTCGACATAAGTCCAAGGAAATGGCGGTGAAAGGTAAAGATTTTGCACGGAAGCGTGTCTTAACTCAATTTATATCTCGCTGTACTACATAGGAATTCCAGTGGTTTAACAAGCCCATGCGAGATCCACCGAGATGATGGAAACCACTCACTTGATCTTGTCGCGCGAACCGATAGCCGGCCGTCATCGCCCAGATGACGTTGATCACGCTTGGTGCTAGGTAGTCCCGAAGACTGACCCCCGCCGGGCCGTCTGCACGCAGCAGCGCCGTCATCTCACCCAGCTCCACCTCTACCTTGTGCTCCATCGACAGCTTGCCAAAGCCTAGCTGTCGCAGATGGCGCACGACAAAGCTGCGCTGCTCGCGCCAGAACGGCCCGTCCGTGCACGTAACACCTACAACCATTCGCCAACGATGTTTGTGGACATACTATTCAAGTTGGAACAGTTCTCGGGTACAGCTTCACTTGGAAAATCTTATTTCCAAGCTTACCAATAAACTTCAGGTGAAACGTGTCCTTTTTCACTGTGCTTATTTCTGATGGATTGATTATTGGGGTTTAGCGGCACACTGTTGCTTATTTCTAAACAGTTCAGTCTTCTTTCGTAGCATAGCATTTTCACTTCTCCTACATATCTGTTAAAGCAACTATCGTTTTAAGCAACCGTGTCGGGGTGTTTTTTGGTCAGGCGCAGGCCCATGGTGACAGGAAATTAAACTAGTTGGAAGGATACCAATGGGTGCGCATTTAATTGGGTGCACTTCTATCCCATTCTCAACCACTCATGTTGCAGAACGAGTGCTCATGTTCTTTGGTGTGATCGTCCTCACCATGTCTGGAGCCCATCGAGCGCAGTCGGATGAAAAATGTGTCCGGCCGTCCCTCGAACTCCTCACGCGTCAGCACCTCCTTGACGACAGGAAAAGTCGAGGCGACCACAACCTGCTCCCCGCCGAGCTTTAACCCCAGCAGCGGCGTCGCGAAGTCTTTGGCCAGCTGAGTTAGCGCCAGATGCTGAGCGCCGAGTTTGCGCGACAGATTCCTCAGAAGACGCACATGTCCCACTAAAGGCGTCCATCGGGGACCTAGGGGCAAGGCTAAGGTGAGAGGCGAAACGGGCGGGAAAGTATAGGTGCATGGTATGCAAACGAATTTTCCTCAGGGATATGTTACTGAATTTTCATAAATATAAAAGAGACAGCTCCTCTCACCCCTCAACATTTCAAAAAAAGTTCCCTTAAGCGGTAAGCTTCAGTCTGCTTATTTCTGAGGTGCACAGCTAATTATGTAAGATTTATCTCAACGCAAGCTTGATGTTGTCATGCGCACCCAAATATGAAAAAAAACATGTGCGATCATCAATACTCCCTCTTCGGTGCGGCCTCTCTTCAGCTCTCTTGGTTCCCAGTGGTCAGCGCACTCATGGGCGTCCGCAGGATTTTGTCCAGGGGGGTGCAAATGCTTCCAAGGATATCGTCAAAAGGGCTTCAACTGGGGGGGCGGGGGGGGGGGGGGGGGAAGGGACGAAGGATCGCACGTTTTAAATATGTTGAATGAAAACTAGTCAACATACACTCGCCTACCGAGTGTAGGCGATATGTTAGGATTTTAAAATTAATATTAAATTTGTTAAGTGAAATTTTAAATTTAAATAATTTTATAAATAATGTAGAAGCTGAGAAATTTAAATTATAAACTAGGATTAGATACCCTATTATTTTAAACGTAAATTATGTAAACTTGAGTAGTAGTAGTTATGTTCTTGAAACTCAAAGAATTTGGCGGTGTTTTAGTCTGTTCAGAGGAACCTGTCCCGTAATCGATATTCCACGTTAAACCTTACTTATTTTTGTTATCAGCTTGTATACCGCCGTCGTCAGAATGTCCTAAGAAGGGTTTAATTTTCTTAAATTTTTATTAAAAATGATGTCAGGTCAAGGTGTAGCTTACGAATAAGTGGTGATGGGTTACAATAAATTTATTTATAACGGATAAAGTTTTGAAATAAACTTTTGAAGGTGGATTTGACGGTAATTAACTTAATTAAATTAATTTGATTTTAGCTCTAAAACATGCACACATCGCCCGTCGCTCTCGTTAATTAAGGCGAGATAAGTCGTAACATAGTAGGTGTACCGGAAGGTGCACCTGGAAAGTCAGAATAGAGCTTGATTAGTTAAGCATTTCATTTACACTGAAAATACACTGTGCAATTCAGTTTATTCTGATAAATTTTAACTTACTTTGTTTGTTAGTTGTTAAAGGTTTTTTTAATTAAATTATTTTTAATCGGTTAAGTTTTTGTATAGAATATAGATAAAATTTTTTGAGTGGTAGGTTAATTGTATCGTGAGAGGTTGTTTGAAATAGTTTGAAAATATATTTTTATAAAAGTAGATTTTTGATCGTACCTTGTGTATCAGGGTTTATTAAAAAAATGGCAATTATTTGTTTTTTCCCGATTTGAAGAGAGCTAAATAAATGTGTTAGTTAATGTAGAATAATTATTAATAACATTTATTTAGTAATGAAACGTTATCCGTTCTTTAAGATATCTGGTTTTCCGAGAAATGAATTTAATTCAGGCTTTAAAAAAGTGTAATTTAATTTATTAAATAAAATCATTTTTTTAAGCTAATACCTTGGGGGATAAGCTTTAGGGTAGGTTTTATAATTAATAAAGCTTTAAAAGATTTCGTAGGCTTAGAATTAGCCACCTATTAAAGGATGTTATAATTTAATTTTTTGTGAGTTTAATTTTCTTAAAATTTAAGTTTTATATCGGAACAATGTAATAAATTTTTAGTTACTTGAGATAATGATAAAATTAGTATAAAAATTGTTTGATTTATTAAAAAAATGTGAGGTTACATTAAGGAATTAGGCAAATTAGTACTCGCCTGTTTAACAAAAACATGTCTTCTTGATTATAATTTGAAGTCTGACCTGCCCACTGAATTTTATATTTGAAGGGCCGCGGTATTTTGACCGTGCAAAGGTAGCATAATCATTAGTCTTTTAATTGAAGGCTAGAATGAATGGTTGGACGAGGTACTGACTGTCTCGGTGTGATTGATATTAGAATTTAACTTTTAAGTTAAAAGGCTTAAATGTATTTAAAGGACGAGAAGACCCTATAGAGCTTTATATTTTTATATTATTGTTTGTTTAGGGAAATTATTACAATATTAAAAGAAATATTTTGTTGGGGTGACAAGAAGATAAGAAAAACTCTTTTTAGTTTAAAAACATTGATGTATGAATTGTTGATCCATTATTATTGATTATAAGACTAAGTTACCTTAGGGATAACAGCGTAATCTTTTTCGAGAGTTCTTATCGACAAAAAGGGTTGCGACCTCGATGTTGGATTAAGGGTAATTTTGGGTGTAGATGTTCAAAGTTTAGGTCTGTTCGACCTTTAAATCCTTACATGATCTGAGTTCAGACCGGTGTAAGCCAGGTCGGTTTCTATCCTTAAATTGATAATGATACTTTAGTACGAAAGGACCAAGTATTGGGAAAATTTTTTTCTAATTTGTTGATTAATATTAACTTTTCTATTTTGGCAGATAAGTGTAATGAATTTAGAATTCATTTATGTAAATAAATTTTACAGATAGAACTTGTTTATATATGATTCTTTACTTCCGTTAGTAAGTAGATTAATTTTGGTTATTTGTGTCTTGGTGGGAGTGGCTTTTTTGACTCTTTTAGAGCGTAAAGTTTTAGGGTATATCCAAATTCGTAAGGGTCCCAATAAGGTTGGGTTTGCTGGGATTCCTCAGCCTTTTTGTGATGCGATTAAGTTGTTTACAAAGGAGCAAACTTATCCTGTTTTATCTAATTATTTGCCTTATTATTTTTCTCCTGTGTTTAGTTTATTTTTATCTTTATTAGTGTGGATAATTATGCCATATAGAACGGGTTTATACACATTTAATTTAGGTTTAATTTTTTTTTTAGCTTGTACGAGACTGGGGGTTTATACTGTTATAATTGCTGGTTGATCTTCAAATTCAAATTACGCTTTATTGGGGGGATTACGTGCTGTGGCACAAACTATTTCTTATGAAGTAAGTTTAGCGTTGATTTTATTATCTTTTGTGTTTTTAATTGGTGGGTATTCTCTAAATATGTTTAGATGTTACCAAGAAATAGTTTGATTTGTGTTTTTGACTTTTCCCCTAGCATTGAGCTGGTTTGCCTCATGTTTGGCTGAAACGAATCGTACTCCTTTTGATTTTGCGGAAGGGGAATCTGAGCTAGTTTCCGGGTTTAACGTTGAATACAGAAGAGGTGGTTTTGCTTTAATTTTTTTAGCAGAATATGCTAGTATTTTATTTATAAGTATATTATTTTGTGTAATTTTTTTGGGCTGTGATGTGTATAGTCTGTTTTTTTATTTTAAGTTGAGATTTGTGGCTTTTATATTTATTTGAGCCCGAGGGACATTGCCTCGTTTTCGGTATGATAAGTTAATGTATCTGGCGTGAAAAAGTTTTCTTCCCTTGTCTCTAAATTATTTGTTTTTATTTGGGGGTTTAAATTTATTTTTTGCGTCAATTTTAATTTAGTGCATAGTTTTAAGTACTATTACAAGTTAATAGAAGAATCAAACTTCTGTCTTATGTTTTCAAAACATATGCTTAACTTTAAGCTTTTTAACTAATTAAGAAGTTTATCTCAAATCTTAAACATTAGTGGATTTAAAATATAGTATAAAAAGTATAAAACAGTTAGAACTTGGCCCACTAAGACATAAGGATCTTCTACAGGTCGTGCTCCAATTCATGTTAAAAGAATTACAATTACTAAAAGGGATCAAAATATGATTTGATTGATTGGGTAGAATTGCGTTCCTCGGAAATTTCTCTTATTTGTGAAGGGTAAAATTATTAGGATCGCGATGGATAAAACAAGAGCAATAACTCCTCCTAATTTATTTGGAATTGATCGTAGGATGGCGTAGGCGAATAAAAAGTATCATTCTGGCTGAATATGTACAGGGGTGACTAGAGGGTTTGCTGGAGTGAAATTATCTGGATCTCCCAATAAATAAGGGTCTAGTAGGGTCAGTACAGTTAAAATTATTACTAAGACTAGGAAACCTACAATATCCTTAAAAGTAAAATAAGGGTGAAAAGGGATCTTATCTGTGTCACTATTAACACCTAACGGGTTATTAGAGCCTGTTTGATGTAAGAATAATAAGTGAATTATCGTTGCTGCAGCTACTATAAAAGGTAAAAGAAAATGAAATGTGAAAAAACGCGTGAGAGTTGCATTATCAACTGCAAATCCCCCTCAGACTCACTGTACAAGGTCTACCCCCAGGTAAGGGACGGCAGAAAGTAAATTGGTAATTACTGTTGCTCCTCAAAAAGATATTTGTCCTCAAGGTAGAACGTATCCTATAAAAGCAGTTCCTATGACTAAAAATAAAATAATGACTCCCACCATTCACGTATGTAAATATATGTAAGAGCCATAGTATATGCCTCGTCCGATATGTAGATAAATGCAAATGAAGAAAAATGAAGCCCCGTTTGCGTGGAGAGTTCGTAAAAATCATCCGTAATTTACATCTCGGCAAATGTGGGCTACTCTATTAAAGGCTAGGTCAATGTGGGCTGTGTAATGTATAGCTAAAAATAGACCGGTAGCAATTTGGAGCACTAAACATAATCCTAGTAGGGATCCGAAATTTCATCAAGTTGAAATATTTGATGGTGTGGGTAAATCTACCACGGCTCTATTGGCAATTTTAAATAATGGGTGTCTTGTTCGTAATGGTTTATTCATTAGTTTCTTTGACGTAGGGGTCCTTGATTAATTTTAGTGATTTTAACAACTGCAATTAATGTTAAAAATAAATAGAGTACAAGAGTCAAGGTAATTAATCTAGTAGGTCCATTGTAAAGTTTTCTAAGTGAGGCTGTAGCTTCCTCTTGGTATAAAGAAGTGTTTATGATTGATAGACCTTCACAGTTTATAGTTCTTGATGTTAAGAAAGAAGAGTCTAAAATTAGGAGGCCGCAGAATAAAATAGAAGAGCCGATTATAAAGGGGATTAATGTTTTTATAGATATAGAAAATATCTCATTTGAAGCTAATCTTGTAACATAGATAAATAAGACTAGCAATCCTCCTAAAAATACTAGAAATAACACATATGAGAATCAAAATCTTTGGGCTATAAGACCAGTTAGAATACTAATTAAAACAGTTTGGACTAAGAGTATCAGGCCTATGGCCAAGGGGTGTGTTATTTGCGTAAATACGATTATGGTGGAAATGCTGTAGAACATAAAAATTAATTGATAAATACAGAGAATAGTTTAATTAAAATATTAGTTTTGGGGATTAATGATAGGGGTATTCCTTTTCTCTGAGTTTTAAAAGGTTAAACCTTAATTTTGATTTACAAGACCAATGTTTTATTTTAAACTATTAAAACTAATGTTAACATCTTTATATTGGGGATTACCTATTTTGATATTTATGTGCGGGGCTTGGGTATTTGTTTCTAAGCGGAAGCATTTATTGTTGACTTTGTTGAGTTTGGAGTTTATAGTGTTGAGTTTGTTTTTAATGTTGTTTATTTATTTGAACTTGATTAATTACGAATTATTTTTTGCTATGGTTTTTCTTACATTTTCAGTTTGTGAGGGGGCTTTAGGGTTGTCAATTTTAGTATCTATAATTCGAACACATGGAAATGATTATTTTCAATCTTTTGGGGTTTTACAATGTTAAAATTATTGATTTCTTTGATTTTTGTGATACCCCTGTGTTTTATACAAAATACTTGATGAATGGTTCAAAGTATTTTATTTTTGTTAACTCTCTTGTTTATAGGATCTGCGGCTTTTAGAAGTTTTTTTGGAAGAATGTCATATTTTATAGGGTGTGATGTCATTTCATTTGGCTTGATTTTGTTGAGTTTTTGGATTTGTGTCTTGATAATTACAGCTAGAGAATCTGTTCTTCGAGTAAATAATTATTCAGGGTTTTTTTTACTGATAGTTTTATCTTTATTAATTCTTTTATATTGCACATTTAGAACAACTAATTTATTTATATTTTATTTATTTTTTGAAAGAAGTCTAATCCCTACTTTATTTTTAATTTTAGGCTGGGGATACCAGCCCGAGCGTTTACAGGCGGGGGTTTATTTATTATTTTATACTCTTTTAGCTTCTTTACCGTTGTTAGTGGGTATTTTTTATATTTACAAATTTAATGATTCCTTATATATTCCTTTGCTTTATTCTTTGAATATTTCTTATTTTTGGTTTTATTTATGTTTAATTTTTGCTTTTTTAGTAAAAATGCCTATATTTTTAGTTCACCTATGGCTTCCTAAGGCTCATGTGGAAGCTCCCGTTTCTGGTTCTATAATTTTGGCTGGGGTTTTATTAAAGCTAGGGGGGTACGGACTATTGCGTGTTTTTAAAATTTTATCTTTATCTGGTTTAACTTTTAATTTTATTTGAATCGGTATTAGTTTAGTCGGGGGCGTTTTAGTAAGTTTGATATGTTTACGACAGACAGATTTGAAGGCTTTGATTGCTTATTCTTCAGTTGCTCATATGGGAATCGTTTTAGGGGGTCTTATAACAATGACTTATTGAGGATTTTGTGGTTCTTTTACTTTAATAATTGCTCATGGTCTTTGTTCCTCTGGTTTATTTTGTTTAGCAAATATTTCTTATGAACGTTTGGGAAGACGAAGCTTATTAATTAATAAGGGTTTAATGAATTTTATGCCAAGCATAACATTGTGGTGATTTTTACTTAGATCTTGTAATATGGCTGCACCTCCTTCTTTAAATCTATTAAGTGAGATTAGATTATTAAATAGTATAGTGGCCTGATCTTGGGTAACTATAGTGATGTTGAGTTTTCTCTCTTTCTTTAGCGCGGCCTATACCTTGTATATCTATTCTTATAGTCAACACGGTAAAATCTATTCAGGTGTTTACTCTTGTTCAATGGGCTATTCTCGTGAGTATCTCCTTTTATTTTTACACTGATTTCCTTTGAATTTATTAATTTTAAAGAGTGAGCCTTGTATGTTATGACTTTAGGATTTAAGTAGTTTAATTAAAAATACTGATTTGTGGTGTCGGTGATACAAATTTATTTGTTTTAGATCATGTTACAATCTTTGTCAATTTGTTTAATCAGATTTGTGGTTTTATTTATTCTAGCTCTTAGCTTGGTTGGGGTTGGATTTTATTTTTTAATATTTGATCAAGTTTATTTTATCGAGTGAGAAGTTCTGTCTTTGAATTCAGGCAATATTGTTATAACCTTTTTGTTTGATTGAATATCTTTAATTTTTATAGGATTTGTTTTATTTATTTCCTCTTTAGTAATTTTTTATAGTCAAGAGTATATGGCTGGGGATTTAAATTTAAACCGTTTTATTTTATTAGTTTTAATATTTGTCTTATCAATGATGTTTTTAATTATTAGCCCTAATTTAATTAGTATTTTGTTAGGCTGGGATGGGCTAGGACTTGTTTCTTACCTATTGGTGATTTATTATCAAAATGTGAAATCGTATAATGCTGGTATACTGACGGCCTTGTCTAATCGGATTGGAGATGTAGCTTTATTGTTAGCAATTGCTTGAATATTGAATTTTGGTAGTTGAAATTATATTTTTTATTTAGATTGTAGTGCTTCTAGAATAGAGATGCAAATTATTGGTGCTTTGGTCCTTTTAGCTGCTATAACTAAGAGAGCTCAGATTCCTTTTTCTTCTTGACTTCCAGCAGCTATGGCCGCCCCAACTCCTGTGTCTGCTTTAGTTCATTCTTCAACCCTAGTAACCGCGGGTATTTATTTATTAATTCGGTTTAATGTTTTGCTGGCAGGGTCGGGTCTGGGCACTTTTTTGTTATTATTTGCGGGGCTTACCATGTTTATAGCTGGCTTAGGGGCTAATTTTGAGTTTGATTTAAAAAAAATTATTGCTTTGTCGACTTTGAGACAGTTAGGGCTAATAATAAGAATTTTAGCAATAGGATTTCCTAAGTTAGCATTTTTTCATTTATTGACACATGCGTTATTTAAGGCTTTATTGTTTATATGTGCTGGAGCCATTATTCATAATATAAAGGATAGCCAGGATATTCGTTTTATAGGGGGGTTAGTGATGCACATACCTTTAACGTCATCTTGTTTTAATTTATCAAATCTTGCTTTGTGTGGGACCCCCTTTTTGGCAGGATTTTATTCTAAGGATTTAATTTTGGAAATTGCTTCATTGAGTTATATAAATGCCTTTAGATTTATTTTATACTTTTTTTCTACTGGCCTAACAGTTTGCTATTCTTTACGTTTGGTTTATTATTCAATAAGTGGTGATTTTAATACTTTTAGTCTTCATCCTTTAAGAGATGAGGGGTGAGTGATATTACGTGGGATAATGACTTTGTCTTTTATAGCAGTATTGGGGGGTAGTTTATTAAGTTGGGCCTTATTTCCAACTCCTTCTATAATTTGCTTGCCTTTTGCTTTAAAGACTTTAGCTCTTAGCGTAAGAGTTTTAGGTGGATGACTAGGGTATGAATTGGCTAAGTTTTCGTTAACATATAGATTACAAACCTTGCGTTGGCACTTTTTAACAAGCTTTGTTGGTTCCATGTGATTCTTGCCTTTTATTAGCACGTATGGTGTCAGAAAACAACCATTAGAATTAGGGGGTTTAGTTAGTAAATCTTTTGATTACGGTTGAAGAGAGTATTTTGGAGCACAAGGGATTTACAGAACAATTACTAAGTGGGCTAAGTTTAATCAGGGTTGGCAGAATAACGATTTAAAAACTTATTTGGTGAGTTTTATTCTTTGAGTAGTGATTTTATTATTTTTGTTGAATTTGTACTTAAATAGCTTATATAGAGCGTGACACTGAAGATGTTAAAGAGACTATTATAGTCTTTAGGTATTTATAAAAAAATAAATTTTTATTTTTACAGTGAAAATGTAATGTTTTATTTAAACTATATAAATAGAAATGTAAACGGAGTTTAACCGTTAAAGAAAGAAGTTAGCAGCTTCTTCTTGAACCACTCATTTCCTTAATTGGAAATAAAATTTCAATTATATCATTAACAGTGATACGCCTCTTTTTGGCTTCAATTAACCTGTAAAGGTTAAACTAAGAATAAGGGTAATTGGTACCTAAGGCCAGGTCGAAACTGACTGCGATATATCGCTTCTTATTCTAAGACAGATTGAACTTCAATACTTTTTGGATGCAAACCAAATGTTATACTTAACTACAGTCCTAGTTGGCTCAATCTAAGGCCCCCTGATTTCACTCGTGATAGAGGCCGATAATTAAAATTATTAAAAAAAAGAATCTAACGGTTCTTCAAGTAGTTAGGTTAGAGACTGGTAAGATGATGATTATAGGCAATAAAAGAGCAATTTCGACATCGAAGATTAAAAAAATTACAGCAATTAGGAAAAATCGTAGGGAGAAGGGCAGTCGAGAAGAGCTTTTAGGATCAAACCCGCACTCAAAGGGAGAGCTTTTTTCTCGATCAATGATAGTTTTTTTTGATAGAATAGATGCTAAAATTATTACAATTACAACGATTGTAGCTAAAATTAAGGCAATGATTGAAATGATTATAATTACTTATTCTAAACTAAGTTTAGTCCTTCTGATTGGAAGTCAAATATACTATTATACTAAATAAGTTAACTACCTCATCAATAAATTGAAATATATAAAAATAATCATACTACATCGACAAAATGTCAGTATCATGCAGCAGCTTCAAATCCAAAGTGGTGTCCTACTGAAAAATGCGCTAATGCATGTCGGATTAAACAAACTAATAAAAAAGTTGTTCCGATAATTACATGTAATCCGTGGAATCCTGTGGCGACATAAAAAGTAGCCCCGTAAACAGCGTCTGAAATAGTGAATGGGGCCTCTACGTATTCGTATGCTTGGAGAATTGAGAAATAAACCCCTAGGACTACTGTAAATAAAAGCCCTTGTAATGTTTGGGAGTGGTTGCCTTCCATCAATCCATGGTGGGCTCAAGTGACAGTTACCCCTGAGGCCAGTAGAATGGCTGTATTTAAAAGAGGAATTTGTAAGGGGTTAAAGGGGGTAATTCCTGCCGGGGGCCACATAGCTCCTAATTCTGTTGTAGGCGATAGACTTCTGTGGAAAAAAGCTCAAAAAAAAGACAAGAAAAAGAAAATTTCTGAAACAATGAAAAGAATTATACCTCATCGTAATCCTAGAGTTACAGGAAAAGTGTGTAGTCCTTGGAAAGTACCCTCTCGTGTAACGTCTCGTCATCATTGGAATATGGTAAGACTCGTGATTGTTAGTCCTAAGAATAGAAGGTTTGTTCTGTATTGGTGAAATCATCTTAATAAACCTGAAACGGTAACTAGGGCCCCAATGGCTCCGGTTAATGGTCATGGGCTTTGATCGACTAAATGATAGGGGTGATTAGCATGTGTTGACATTAGTTTACTTCTCTAGAATAAAGAGTTCTTAAAACAGCGAACACATAAGATTGAATAATAGCTACTGCTGATTCGAGAACTAATAAGGCAATTTGAGCTACAATTAATAAAGATAGGATAGAGTATGTTAGGGAAGGACCGGTATTTCCTAATAAAGTTAGTAATAAATGGCCGGCAATTATATTAGCTGCTAATCGTACTGCTAAAGTTCCTGGGCGAATTACATTACTGATAGTTTCAATGCAGACTATAAAAGGTATTAGAACAGCAGGTGTACCTTGGGGTACTAAGTGGGCAAATATGTGTTGGGTGTGATTGATTCACCCATAAATTATAAATCTTAATCAAAGAGGTAGAGCTAATGCTAGGGTTAAAGTTAAATGGCTTGAACTTGTAAAGACATATGGGAATAGGCCAAGAAAATTATTAAATAAAATTAATGAGAAGAGCGAAATAAATATAAAAGATCTTCCGGCGTGGCCTGTCGGTCCTAATAGTGTTTTGAATTCATTATGTAGGGTTAATAAAATTTTATTCCAAAGTAGTGTGTATCGAGATGGTATAAATCAAAATGCGGTGGGAATTAGTGTAAGTCCTAAGACCGTGCTAATTCAGTTAAGAGATAAATTTATTACACTAGTAGTGGGGTCGAAAACTGAGAATAGGTTAGTTATCATTTTCAATTCATTGAATTGCTAGAGATTGTTTTTTCGGAAATTTCGGGGGACTTAGGGAGAAAGGAATAATAATTTACAAAATTAAAAATTAATAAAATTAAAGAAAAGGCAACAAATAAGGTTAATCATCTAATAGGGGCTATTTGAGGAATCAAAGAATACTAGACTGATACTAGTAATTTTAGCATGACATACTAAGGTTAAATTTAACTAATTCTTTCACCAGAAGTAAGTGCGATTTTACTATAAAATGGTTTAAGAGACCATTACTTGCTTTCAGTCATCTGATGATGCGTCTCTTAGGGATGTAATTCAATTAATAAAAATGTTTGTAGGTACACTTTCAATTACGATAGGTATAAAACTATGATTAGCCCCACAAATTTCTGAACATTGTCCAAAAAATAATCCTGGTCGATTTATAAGGAAACTAGTTTGATTTAATCGGCCTGGGGTAGCATCAATTTTTACCCCAAGAGCTGGTACAGTTCAAGAATGTAAGACATCTGCGGCTGTCACTAATATCCGAATTTGAGTGTTTATGGGTAAAACAGCTCGATTATCTACATCTAATAATCGGAACCCGTCTGAGTTTATTTCGTTGTAAGGGATTATATATGAATCAAATTCTACTTGTGTAAAATCTGAGTATTCGTAACTTCAGTATCACTGGTGCCCAATAGTTTTTAAGGTAATAGCGGGACTACTTACTTCGTCTAATAGGTAAAGAAGTCGTAAAGAGGGGAGAGCAATGAAAATCAAAGTTACGGCGGGTAAAATTGTTCAAATTACTTCAATAGTTTGGCCTTCTAAAAGGTACCGATTAATATTTAAATTAAAGAATAATGTAGCAAGTAGATAGCTTACTAAAGCTGTAATTATAATTAAAATTAATATTGCGTGATCATGGAAAAACGTTAATTGTTCTATAAGAGGAGATGCTCTATCTTGGAGTCTTAAATTTGCTCATGTTGCCATTCTTTCTAACAAAAGGAATAAACCTTTATATATGGAGCTTAAATCCATTGCACTTATCTGCCATATTAGAATCCTGATAGTATAGGAAGTTCAGAGTATCTGTGTTCGGCAGGTGGGAGATTTTGGTATCATTCAATAGATGTTGTTATTTGTAAGGGAAATAAAGCAATGCGGTTAGTTGCTATGCTTTCTCAAATGATGAAAAGTAAAAATAAAACCCCAATGAATGAAATTGATGAGCCAATCGAAGATACAACATTTCATGTTGTGTAAGCATCCGGGTAATCAGAATACCGTCGTGGTATACCAGCCAGCCCTAAGAAATGCTGCGGGAAAAAGGTTAAATTAACTCCTAGGAATATAATACAGAATTGAATTTTTAATCAGTGAGGATTTATAGTTAATCCTGTAAACAACGGGTATCATTGAATGAATCCTGCCATAATAGCGAAGACAGCTCCTATCGATAATACATAATGGAAGTGAGCAACAACATAATAAGTATCATGCAGAATGATGTCTACTGATGAATTAGCTAAAACAACTCCTGTTAACCCCCCAATTGTGAATAGAAATACGAATCCTAAGGCCCATAAAAGAGCTGGGCTATAATTAATCTGGGATCCATGTAGTGTAGCAAGTCATCTGAAAATTTTAATTCCAGTTGGAACCGCAATAATTATTGTTGCTGATGTAAAATAGGCTCGTGTATCTACGTCTATTCCTACCGTAAACATGTGGTGAGCCCAGACTACAAATCCTAATAATCCAATAGATAGTATAGCATAAATTATCCCTAAAGATCCAAAAGCTTCCTTTTTACCTCTTTCTTGGCTAATGATATGTGAAATAAGCCCGAATCCTGGTAAAATTAAAATATACACCTCAGGGTGCCCAAAAAATCAGAATAAATGTTGATACAGAATAGGGTCACCCCCACCTGCAGGGTCAAAAAATGATGTATTTAGATTACGATCAGTCAATAGTATCGTGATTGCTCCTGCTAATACAGGTAAAGAAAGAAGTAATAATAAGGCGGTAATCACAACGGCCCATACAAATAAAGGTATTCGGTCTAAGGTTATTCCGGCGGATCGTATATTGATTACAGTCGTAATGAAGTTTACGGCCCCTAAAATAGAAGAAACTCCAGCTAAATGTAATGAAAAAATTGCTATATCGACGGAAGAGCCAGCATGAGCAATTCCAGCAGATAGGGGTGGGTAAACTGTCCAACCAGTCCCAGCTCCATTTTCAACAAGGCTACTTGCTAAAAGGAGAGTGAGAGAGGGGGGTAGTAATCAAAAACTTATATTATTTATTCGGGGGAATGCCATATCTGGGGCCCCTAGTATTAATGGGACTAGTCAGTTACCAAATCCTCCAATTATGATTGGTATTACCATAAAAAAAATTATTACAAAAGCGTGGGCTGTTACAATAACATTATAAATTTGATCGTCTCCAATGAGAGATCCGGGTTGGCCTAATTCAGCTCGAATTAACAAGCTTAAAGATGTTCCAACTATTCCTGATCAAGCTCCGAAAATAAAGTAAAGAGTTCCAATGTCTTTATGGTTTGTTGAAAATAATCATTGTCGCGGTAGAATGGCTGAGATATTAGGCAATAGATTGTAAATTTATTTAGGAGGGTAAGCCTCTTCTACCAGTATAGGGCTTTATAGTCATTAATGATATTAGACTGCAATTCTAAAGGAGTAGAATTCTACTAAGGCTTAAAGAATTTTTACCTTTATTTACAGCTTTGAAGGCTATTAGTTTGATTAACTTAAAGCCTTTTTTTAAAAAATACTGTGAATTAGAGAAATAATTAGAAGCCCCAATGTGGACAGAATTGATAAAAATAAGGATATGCTGTATAGATTGCTATTAGCAGGGATTGGTGAATTTCAGAGATTTTCAGAGTAAGTCAGTATAAAGGCTCCGAAAGCGGTACGTAAATAATAAAACAAAGTCATAAGGGTAGTGATTACTATAAGAGTTACAGTGAAAAGATTACCCAGATTAACCATACTTTGGATGACAATTCATTTAGGCATAAATCCCAAGAAAGGTGGCAATCCCCCCAAAGATAGGAGTGTCACGAAAAAAGCAAATTTGTTAATTGGATTAATCGAATTTAGGGAGAAAATCTGGTTGACATGCATTAGTTGAAAGGTTCTTATTATGAAAATGATAGCAAAAGATAAAAAAGTGTAAACTAAAAAGTAAACACCCCACACGCTCTCTCCAGCTGCTATCGCGGCTAATAGCCAACCTAAGTGGTTAATAGATGAATAGGCTAAGATTTTTCGCAGGGACGTTTGATTTAATCCTCCCAAAGATCCAATGACTACGGAAAGTACAATAATAATTGAAAAGAAAACATCTAACTGAAATGTGTAAGAAATAAGTATAAGGGGGGCGATTTTTTGTCACGTTAATAGTATGAGTCTATTTATTCAGTTAAGGCCTTCTATAACTCCTGGGAATCAAAAATGAAAAGGAGCGGCTCCTATCTTTAATAAAAGGGAGCTTCTGATTAGTGTATTTATAATAGTTAAGTTCGGGGAATTAGGGACAGACGGGTTAAATAATAAAGATCCCAAAATTACTGAGAGTAATAAGGTGGCAGAAGCAAGAGCTTGCACTAAAAAGTACTTTAATGATGCTTCAGTTGAAAATAAATTTTTTGAATTAGTTATTAAAGGAATAAAAGAAAGTAAGTTAATTTCTAAGCCTATTCATGCGCCAAATCATGAGTTAGCAGAAGTAGAAATTAAAGTACCCCCTATTAATGTTAATAAAAATAAAAATTTAGTGGGATTGTTAATCATTAGAGAGAAGGGGGTTAAACCCCTATAAATGGGGTATGAACCCAGTAGCTTAATTAGCTTATCTTTCTAGTGGAATTATATAATTTAGTGTATGGAGCACAAAAGTTTTTGAAATTTTTAGAGATAGTTCAATTCTATTAATTATAATGAAGGTAACCAAAGCTACTTGATTTACCCTATCAAGGTAATCCTTTAATCAGGCACTTCATTTTTCTTGCATTTAATATAATTCAAAATGGAAATGGGATGGAAAATGCTAAAAATGGTATAAAAGCTTTTTAATTAAAAATGTAGCAATTTTTTTTAACAAGTATCACTATTTCCTCCCAAAACCCCCAAAATTTTCAATTTTTTTGAAGAATTTAGAAATTGAAAATTTTTTTGAAATAATAATTAATGGAAAAAGGTCTTATTAAATTTTTCCCCTAAAAATATATGTCTGTATTATAAGTATTTAATTTAAATCTAGTATATCTATATAAATATTATGTTTATTTAAAGAAATAAGAAAAATATAAATTTATTAAAATTTAATTGGAAATTAATTAAATTACTTAATTATAATAAATTATTTATTAATTAATATTATATCTATTTATATATATATATATGTGTGTATATATATATAAGTATAATATTAATTAATAAATAATTTATTATATTGTTTTTTACTAGTAATTAATAAATATATATTATTAAAAGATTCTTTTTAAAATAAAAAAAAAAGAATCTTTTTGTCCTGGGTTGAGTACTATATTAGTGTTATTGATAATAAATAAATAGTTGAATATGTTGTGTTATTATATCTATGTAAAGTAAGTAAAATTAATGAGATTTTTAGTTAGCCAAATAATTTAAAAGTACTTTATTAATTTTAGGGTTAGCCAAATAGCCCAAAAAAATAAAAAAAAAAGAATCTTTTTGTCCTGGGTTGAGTACTATATTAGTGTTATTGATAATAAATAAATAGTTGAATATGTTGTGTTATTATATCTATGTAAAGTAAGTAAAATTAATGAGATTTTTAGTTAGCCAAATAATTTAAAAGTACTTTATTAATTTTAGGGTTAGCCAAATAGCCCAAAAAAATAAAAAAAAACAGGAAAGAAGTTATTTATTGCTCCTGTTTTTGAGTAAACCTTTTTTTATGTTCGTCGGGGGTTAGGCTTTGTTACGTTTTACTTTTTTTATTTCTAACAATGTTGTTTACAAATTTATTGGTTAATTCAAGATATCAGTAATTTCATATTTGAAAGTTTTATTCTTGCTTAATAATTTACTTAATTTTTGGTTCACATGTAGGTTTTTGCGTGATTATGTAAAAATCTTAAAGGTTTTTGTATTTAATTTAATTCGCAGTGTTTAATATTATTAATTAAAGAAATTTAGAAATAGCAATATTTTTTAGTTCCGGCAAAAGTCGTGCCAGCCGCCGCGGTTACACGGAGGGAGCAAGTAAATCTTATTAGTTTGTAGTTATATGTTAGGATTTTAAAATTAATATTAAATTTGTTAAGTGAAATTTTAAATTTAAATAATTTTATAAATAATGTAGAAGCTGAGAAATTTAAATTATAAACTAGGATTAGATACCCTATTATTTTAAACGTAAATTATGTAAACTTGAGTAGTAGTAGTTATGTTCTTGAAACTCAAAGAATTTGGCGGTGTTTTAGTCTGTTCAGAGGAACCTGTCCCGTAATCGATATTCCACGTTAAACCTTACTTATTTTTGTTATCAGCTTGTATACCGCCGTCGTCAGAATGTCCTAAGAAGGGTTTAATTTTCTTAAATTTTTATTAAAAATGATGTCAGGTCAAGGTGTAGCTTACGAATAAGTGGTGATGGGTTACAATAAATTTATTTATAACGGATAAAGTTTTGAAATAAACTTTTGAAGGTGGATTTGACGGTAATTAACTTAATTAAATTAATTTGATTTTAGCTCTAAAACATGCACACATCGCCCGTCGCTCTCGTTAATTAAGGCGAGATAAGTCGTAACATAGTAGGTGTACCGGAAGGTGCACCTGGAAAGTCAGAATAGAGCTTGATTAGTTAAGCATTTCATTTACACTGAAAATACACTGTGCAATTCAGTTTATTCTGATAAATTTTAACTTACTTTGTTTGTTAGTTGTTAAAGGTTTTTTTAATTAAATTATTTTTAATCGGTTAAGTTTTTGTATAGAATATAGATAAAATTTTTTGAGTGGTAGGTTAATTGTATCGTGAGAGGTTGTTTGAAATAGTTTGAAAATATATTTTTATAAAAGTAGATTTTTGATCGTACCTTGTGTATCAGGGTTTATTAAAAAAATGGCAATTATTTGTTTTTTCCCGATTTGAAGAGAGCTAAATAAATGTGTTAGTTAATGTAGAATAATTATTAATAACATTTATTTAGTAATGAAACGTTATCCGTTCTTTAAGATATCTGGTTTTCCGAGAAATGAATTTAATTCAGGCTTTAAAAAAGTGTAATTTAATTTATTAAATAAAATCATTTTTTTAAGCTAATACCTTGGGGGATAAGCTTTAGGGTAGGTTTTATAATTAATAAAGCTTTAAAAGATTTCGTAGGCTTAGAATTAGCCACCTATTAAAGGATGTTATAATTTAATTTTTTGTGAGTTTAATTTTCTTAAAATTTAAGTTTTATATCGGAACAATGTAATAAATTTTTAGTTACTTGAGATAATGATAAAATTAGTATAAAAATTGTTTGATTTATTAAAAAAATGTGAGGTTACATTAAGGAATTAGGCAAATTAGTACTCGCCTGTTTAACAAAAACATGTCTTCTTGATTATAATTTGAAGTCTGACCTGCCCACTGAATTTTATATTTGAAGGGCCGCGGTATTTTGACCGTGCAAAGGTAGCATAATCATTAGTCTTTTAATTGAAGGCTAGAATGAATGGTTGGACGAGGTACTGACTGTCTCGGTGTGATTGATATTAGAATTTAACTTTTAAGTTAAAAGGCTTAAATGTATTTAAAGGACGAGAAGACCCTATAGAGCTTTATATTTTTATATTATTGTTTGTTTAGGGAAATTATTACAATATTAAAAGAAATATTTTGTTGGGGTGACAAGAAGATAAGAAAAACTCTTTTTAGTTTAAAAACATTGATGTATGAATTGTTGATCCATTATTATTGATTATAAGACTAAGTTACCTTAGGGATAACAGCGTAATCTTTTTCGAGAGTTCTTATCGACAAAAAGGGTTGCGACCTCGATGTTGGATTAAGGGTAATTTTGGGTGTAGATGTTCAAAGTTTAGGTCTGTTCGACCTTTAAATCCTTACATGATCTGAGTTCAGACCGGTGTAAGCCAGGTCGGTTTCTATCCTTAAATTGATAATGATACTTTAGTACGAAAGGACCAAGTATTGGGAAAATTTTTTTCTAATTTGTTGATTAATATTAACTTTTCTATTTTGGCAGATAAGTGTAATGAATTTAGAATTCATTTATGTAAATAAATTTTACAGATAGAACTTGTTTATATATGATTCTTTACTTCCGTTAGTAAGTAGATTAATTTTGGTTATTTGTGTCTTGGTGGGAGTGGCTTTTTTGACTCTTTTAGAGCGTAAAGTTTTAGGGTATATCCAAATTCGTAAGGGTCCCAATAAGGTTGGGTTTGCTGGGATTCCTCAGCCTTTTTGTGATGCGATTAAGTTGTTTACAAAGGAGCAAACTTATCCTGTTTTATCTAATTATTTGCCTTATTATTTTTCTCCTGTGTTTAGTTTATTTTTATCTTTATTAGTGTGGATAATTATGCCATATAGAACGGGTTTATACACATTTAATTTAGGTTTAATTTTTTTTTTAGCTTGTACGAGACTGGGGGTTTATACTGTTATAATTGCTGGTTGATCTTCAAATTCAAATTACGCTTTATTGGGGGGATTACGTGCTGTGGCACAAACTATTTCTTATGAAGTAAGTTTAGCGTTGATTTTATTATCTTTTGTGTTTTTAATTGGTGGGTATTCTCTAAATATGTTTAGATGTTACCAAGAAATAGTTTGATTTGTGTTTTTGACTTTTCCCCTAGCATTGAGCTGGTTTGCCTCATGTTTGGCTGAAACGAATCGTACTCCTTTTGATTTTGCGGAAGGGGAATCTGAGCTAGTTTCCGGGTTTAACGTTGAATACAGAAGAGGTGGTTTTGCTTTAATTTTTTTAGCAGAATATGCTAGTATTTTATTTATAAGTATATTATTTTGTGTAATTTTTTTGGGCTGTGATGTGTATAGTCTGTTTTTTTATTTTAAGTTGAGATTTGTGGCTTTTATATTTATTTGAGCCCGAGGGACATTGCCTCGTTTTCGGTATGATAAGTTAATGTATCTGGCGTGAAAAAGTTTTCTTCCCTTGTCTCTAAATTATTTGTTTTTATTTGGGGGTTTAAATTTATTTTTTGCGTCAATTTTAATTTAGTGCATAGTTTTAAGTACTATTACAAGTTAATAGAAGAATCAAACTTCTGTCTTATGTTTTCAAAACATATGCTTAACTTTAAGCTTTTTAACTAATTAAGAAGTTTATCTCAAATCTTAAACATTAGTGGATTTAAAATATAGTATAAAAAGTATAAAACAGTTAGAACTTGGCCCACTAAGACATAAGGATCTTCTACAGGTCGTGCTCCAATTCATGTTAAAAGAATTACAATTACTAAAAGGGATCAAAATATGATTTGATTGATTGGGTAGAATTGCGTTCCTCGGAAATTTCTCTTATTTGTGAAGGGTAAAATTATTAGGATCGCGATGGATAAAACAAGAGCAATAACTCCTCCTAATTTATTTGGAATTGATCGTAGGATGGCGTAGGCGAATAAAAAGTATCATTCTGGCTGAATATGTACAGGGGTGACTAGAGGGTTTGCTGGAGTGAAATTATCTGGATCTCCCAATAAATAAGGGTCTAGTAGGGTCAGTACAGTTAAAATTATTACTAAGACTAGGAAACCTACAATATCCTTAAAAGTAAAATAAGGGTGAAAAGGGATCTTATCTGTGTCACTATTAACACCTAACGGGTTATTAGAGCCTGTTTGATGTAAGAATAATAAGTGAATTATCGTTGCTGCAGCTACTATAAAAGGTAAAAGAAAATGAAATGTGAAAAAACGCGTGAGAGTTGCATTATCAACTGCAAATCCCCCTCAGACTCACTGTACAAGGTCTACCCCCAGGTAAGGGACGGCAGAAAGTAAATTGGTAATTACTGTTGCTCCTCAAAAAGATATTTGTCCTCAAGGTAGAACGTATCCTATAAAAGCAGTTCCTATGACTAAAAATAAAATAATGACTCCCACCATTCACGTATGTAAATATATGTAAGAGCCATAGTATATGCCTCGTCCGATATGTAGATAAATGCAAATGAAGAAAAATGAAGCCCCGTTTGCGTGGAGAGTTCGTAAAAATCATCCGTAATTTACATCTCGGCAAATGTGGGCTACTCTATTAAAGGCTAGGTCAATGTGGGCTGTGTAATGTATAGCTAAAAATAGACCGGTAGCAATTTGGAGCACTAAACATAATCCTAGTAGGGATCCGAAATTTCATCAAGTTGAAATATTTGATGGTGTGGGTAAATCTACCACGGCTCTATTGGCAATTTTAAATAATGGGTGTCTTGTTCGTAATGGTTTATTCATTAGTTTCTTTGACGTAGGGGTCCTTGATTAATTTTAGTGATTTTAACAACTGCAATTAATGTTAAAAATAAATAGAGTACAAGAGTCAAGGTAATTAATCTAGTAGGTCCATTGTAAAGTTTTCTAAGTGAGGCTGTAGCTTCCTCTTGGTATAAAGAAGTGTTTATGATTGATAGACCTTCACAGTTTATAGTTCTTGATGTTAAGAAAGAAGAGTCTAAAATTAGGAGGCCGCAGAATAAAATAGAAGAGCCGATTATAAAGGGGATTAATGTTTTTATAGATATAGAAAATATCTCATTTGAAGCTAATCTTGTAACATAGATAAATAAGACTAGCAATCCTCCTAAAAATACTAGAAATAACACATATGAGAATCAAAATCTTTGGGCTATAAGACCAGTTAGAATACTAATTAAAACAGTTTGGACTAAGAGTATCAGGCCTATGGCCAAGGGGTGTGTTATTTGCGTAAATACGATTATGGTGGAAATGCTGTAGAACATAAAAATTAATTGATAAATACAGAGAATAGTTTAATTAAAATATTAGTTTTGGGGATTAATGATAGGGGTATTCCTTTTCTCTGAGTTTTAAAAGGTTAAACCTTAATTTTGATTTACAAGACCAATGTTTTATTTTAAACTATTAAAACTAATGTTAACATCTTTATATTGGGGATTACCTATTTTGATATTTATGTGCGGGGCTTGGGTATTTGTTTCTAAGCGGAAGCATTTATTGTTGACTTTGTTGAGTTTGGAGTTTATAGTGTTGAGTTTGTTTTTAATGTTGTTTATTTATTTGAACTTGATTAATTACGAATTATTTTTTGCTATGGTTTTTCTTACATTTTCAGTTTGTGAGGGGGCTTTAGGGTTGTCAATTTTAGTATCTATAATTCGAACACATGGAAATGATTATTTTCAATCTTTTGGGGTTTTACAATGTTAAAATTATTGATTTCTTTGATTTTTGTGATACCCCTGTGTTTTATACAAAATACTTGATGAATGGTTCAAAGTATTTTATTTTTGTTAACTCTCTTGTTTATAGGATCTGCGGCTTTTAGAAGTTTTTTTGGAAGAATGTCATATTTTATAGGGTGTGATGTCATTTCATTTGGCTTGATTTTGTTGAGTTTTTGGATTTGTGTCTTGATAATTACAGCTAGAGAATCTGTTCTTCGAGTAAATAATTATTCAGGGTTTTTTTTACTGATAGTTTTATCTTTATTAATTCTTTTATATTGCACATTTAGAACAACTAATTTATTTATATTTTATTTATTTTTTGAAAGAAGTCTAATCCCTACTTTATTTTTAATTTTAGGCTGGGGATACCAGCCCGAGCGTTTACAGGCGGGGGTTTATTTATTATTTTATACTCTTTTAGCTTCTTTACCGTTGTTAGTGGGTATTTTTTATATTTACAAATTTAATGATTCCTTATATATTCCTTTGCTTTATTCTTTGAATATTTCTTATTTTTGGTTTTATTTATGTTTAATTTTTGCTTTTTTAGTAAAAATGCCTATATTTTTAGTTCACCTATGGCTTCCTAAGGCTCATGTGGAAGCTCCCGTTTCTGGTTCTATAATTTTGGCTGGGGTTTTATTAAAGCTAGGGGGGTACGGACTATTGCGTGTTTTTAAAATTTTATCTTTATCTGGTTTAACTTTTAATTTTATTTGAATCGGTATTAGTTTAGTCGGGGGCGTTTTAGTAAGTTTGATATGTTTACGACAGACAGATTTGAAGGCTTTGATTGCTTATTCTTCAGTTGCTCATATGGGAATCGTTTTAGGGGGTCTTATAACAATGACTTATTGAGGATTTTGTGGTTCTTTTACTTTAATAATTGCTCATGGTCTTTGTTCCTCTGGTTTATTTTGTTTAGCAAATATTTCTTATGAACGTTTGGGAAGACGAAGCTTATTAATTAATAAGGGTTTAATGAATTTTATGCCAAGCATAACATTGTGGTGATTTTTACTTAGATCTTGTAATATGGCTGCACCTCCTTCTTTAAATCTATTAAGTGAGATTAGATTATTAAATAGTATAGTGGCCTGATCTTGGGTAACTATAGTGATGTTGAGTTTTCTCTCTTTCTTTAGCGCGGCCTATACCTTGTATATCTATTCTTATAGTCAACACGGTAAAATCTATTCAGGTGTTTACTCTTGTTCAATGGGCTATTCTCGTGAGTATCTCCTTTTATTTTTACACTGATTTCCTTTGAATTTATTAATTTTAAAGAGTGAGCCTTGTATGTTATGACTTTAGGATTTAAGTAGTTTAATTAAAAATACTGATTTGTGGTGTCGGTGATACAAATTTATTTGTTTTAGATCATGTTACAATCTTTGTCAATTTGTTTAATCAGATTTGTGGTTTTATTTATTCTAGCTCTTAGCTTGGTTGGGGTTGGATTTTATTTTTTAATATTTGATCAAGTTTATTTTATCGAGTGAGAAGTTCTGTCTTTGAATTCAGGCAATATTGTTATAACCTTTTTGTTTGATTGAATATCTTTAATTTTTATAGGATTTGTTTTATTTATTTCCTCTTTAGTAATTTTTTATAGTCAAGAGTATATGGCTGGGGATTTAAATTTAAACCGTTTTATTTTATTAGTTTTAATATTTGTCTTATCAATGATGTTTTTAATTATTAGCCCTAATTTAATTAGTATTTTGTTAGGCTGGGATGGGCTAGGACTTGTTTCTTACCTATTGGTGATTTATTATCAAAATGTGAAATCGTATAATGCTGGTATACTGACGGCCTTGTCTAATCGGATTGGAGATGTAGCTTTATTGTTAGCAATTGCTTGAATATTGAATTTTGGTAGTTGAAATTATATTTTTTATTTAGATTGTAGTGCTTCTAGAATAGAGATGCAAATTATTGGTGCTTTGGTCCTTTTAGCTGCTATAACTAAGAGAGCTCAGATTCCTTTTTCTTCTTGACTTCCAGCAGCTATGGCCGCCCCAACTCCTGTGTCTGCTTTAGTTCATTCTTCAACCCTAGTAACCGCGGGTATTTATTTATTAATTCGGTTTAATGTTTTGCTGGCAGGGTCGGGTCTGGGCACTTTTTTGTTATTATTTGCGGGGCTTACCATGTTTATAGCTGGCTTAGGGGCTAATTTTGAGTTTGATTTAAAAAAAATTATTGCTTTGTCGACTTTGAGACAGTTAGGGCTAATAATAAGAATTTTAGCAATAGGATTTCCTAAGTTAGCATTTTTTCATTTATTGACACATGCGTTATTTAAGGCTTTATTGTTTATATGTGCTGGAGCCATTATTCATAATATAAAGGATAGCCAGGATATTCGTTTTATAGGGGGGTTAGTGATGCACATACCTTTAACGTCATCTTGTTTTAATTTATCAAATCTTGCTTTGTGTGGGACCCCCTTTTTGGCAGGATTTTATTCTAAGGATTTAATTTTGGAAATTGCTTCATTGAGTTATATAAATGCCTTTAGATTTATTTTATACTTTTTTTCTACTGGCCTAACAGTTTGCTATTCTTTACGTTTGGTTTATTATTCAATAAGTGGTGATTTTAATACTTTTAGTCTTCATCCTTTAAGAGATGAGGGGTGAGTGATATTACGTGGGATAATGACTTTGTCTTTTATAGCAGTATTGGGGGGTAGTTTATTAAGTTGGGCCTTATTTCCAACTCCTTCTATAATTTGCTTGCCTTTTGCTTTAAAGACTTTAGCTCTTAGCGTAAGAGTTTTAGGTGGATGACTAGGGTATGAATTGGCTAAGTTTTCGTTAACATATAGATTACAAACCTTGCGTTGGCACTTTTTAACAAGCTTTGTTGGTTCCATGTGATTCTTGCCTTTTATTAGCACGTATGGTGTCAGAAAACAACCATTAGAATTAGGGGGTTTAGTTAGTAAATCTTTTGATTACGGTTGAAGAGAGTATTTTGGAGCACAAGGGATTTACAGAACAATTACTAAGTGGGCTAAGTTTAATCAGGGTTGGCAGAATAACGATTTAAAAACTTATTTGGTGAGTTTTATTCTTTGAGTAGTGATTTTATTATTTTTGTTGAATTTGTACTTAAATAGCTTATATAGAGCGTGACACTGAAGATGTTAAAGAGACTATTATAGTCTTTAGGTATTTATAAAAAAATAAATTTTTATTTTTACAGTGAAAATGTAATGTTTTATTTAAACTATATAAATAGAAATGTAAACGGAGTTTAACCGTTAAAGAAAGAAGTTAGCAGCTTCTTCTTGAACCACTCATTTCCTTAATTGGAAATAAAATTTCAATTATATCATTAACAGTGATACGCCTCTTTTTGGCTTCAATTAACCTGTAAAGGTTAAACTAAGAATAAGGGTAATTGGTACCTAAGGCCAGGTCGAAACTGACTGCGATATATCGCTTCTTATTCTAAGACAGATTGAACTTCAATACTTTTTGGATGCAAACCAAATGTTATACTTAACTACAGTCCTAGTTGGCTCAATCTAAGGCCCCCTGATTTCACTCGTGATAGAGGCCGATAATTAAAATTATTAAAAAAAAGAATCTAACGGTTCTTCAAGTAGTTAGGTTAGAGACTGGTAAGATGATGATTATAGGCAATAAAAGAGCAATTTCGACATCGAAGATTAAAAAAATTACAGCAATTAGGAAAAATCGTAGGGAGAAGGGCAGTCGAGAAGAGCTTTTAGGATCAAACCCGCACTCAAAGGGAGAGCTTTTTTCTCGATCAATGATAGTTTTTTTTGATAGAATAGATGCTAAAATTATTACAATTACAACGATTGTAGCTAAAATTAAGGCAATGATTGAAATGATTATAATTACTTATTCTAAACTAAGTTTAGTCCTTCTGATTGGAAGTCAAATATACTATTATACTAAATAAGTTAACTACCTCATCAATAAATTGAAATATATAAAAATAATCATACTACATCGACAAAATGTCAGTATCATGCAGCAGCTTCAAATCCAAAGTGGTGTCCTACTGAAAAATGCGCTAATGCATGTCGGATTAAACAAACTAATAAAAAAGTTGTTCCGATAATTACATGTAATCCGTGGAATCCTGTGGCGACATAAAAAGTAGCCCCGTAAACAGCGTCTGAAATAGTGAATGGGGCCTCTACGTATTCGTATGCTTGGAGAATTGAGAAATAAACCCCTAGGACTACTGTAAATAAAAGCCCTTGTAATGTTTGGGAGTGGTTGCCTTCCATCAATCCATGGTGGGCTCAAGTGACAGTTACCCCTGAGGCCAGTAGAATGGCTGTATTTAAAAGAGGAATTTGTAAGGGGTTAAAGGGGGTAATTCCTGCCGGGGGCCACATAGCTCCTAATTCTGTTGTAGGCGATAGACTTCTGTGGAAAAAAGCTCAAAAAAAAGACAAGAAAAAGAAAATTTCTGAAACAATGAAAAGAATTATACCTCATCGTAATCCTAGAGTTACAGGAAAAGTGTGTAGTCCTTGGAAAGTACCCTCTCGTGTAACGTCTCGTCATCATTGGAATATGGTAAGACTCGTGATTGTTAGTCCTAAGAATAGAAGGTTTGTTCTGTATTGGTGAAATCATCTTAATAAACCTGAAACGGTAACTAGGGCCCCAATGGCTCCGGTTAATGGTCATGGGCTTTGATCGACTAAATGATAGGGGTGATTAGCATGTGTTGACATTAGTTTACTTCTCTAGAATAAAGAGTTCTTAAAACAGCGAACACATAAGATTGAATAATAGCTACTGCTGATTCGAGAACTAATAAGGCAATTTGAGCTACAATTAATAAAGATAGGATAGAGTATGTTAGGGAAGGACCGGTATTTCCTAATAAAGTTAGTAATAAATGGCCGGCAATTATATTAGCTGCTAATCGTACTGCTAAAGTTCCTGGGCGAATTACATTACTGATAGTTTCAATGCAGACTATAAAAGGTATTAGAACAGCAGGTGTACCTTGGGGTACTAAGTGGGCAAATATGTGTTGGGTGTGATTGATTCACCCATAAATTATAAATCTTAATCAAAGAGGTAGAGCTAATGCTAGGGTTAAAGTTAAATGGCTTGAACTTGTAAAGACATATGGGAATAGGCCAAGAAAATTATTAAATAAAATTAATGAGAAGAGCGAAATAAATATAAAAGATCTTCCGGCGTGGCCTGTCGGTCCTAATAGTGTTTTGAATTCATTATGTAGGGTTAATAAAATTTTATTCCAAAGTAGTGTGTATCGAGATGGTATAAATCAAAATGCGGTGGGAATTAGTGTAAGTCCTAAGACCGTGCTAATTCAGTTAAGAGATAAATTTATTACACTAGTAGTGGGGTCGAAAACTGAGAATAGGTTAGTTATCATTTTCAATTCATTGAATTGCTAGAGATTGTTTTTTCGGAAATTTCGGGGGACTTAGGGAGAAAGGAATAATAATTTACAAAATTAAAAATTAATAAAATTAAAGAAAAGGCAACAAATAAGGTTAATCATCTAATAGGGGCTATTTGAGGAATCAAAGAATACTAGACTGATACTAGTAATTTTAGCATGACATACTAAGGTTAAATTTAACTAATTCTTTCACCAGAAGTAAGTGCGATTTTACTATAAAATGGTTTAAGAGACCATTACTTGCTTTCAGTCATCTGATGATGCGTCTCTTAGGGATGTAATTCAATTAATAAAAATGTTTGTAGGTACACTTTCAATTACGATAGGTATAAAACTATGATTAGCCCCACAAATTTCTGAACATTGTCCAAAAAATAATCCTGGTCGATTTATAAGGAAACTAGTTTGATTTAATCGGCCTGGGGTAGCATCAATTTTTACCCCAAGAGCTGGTACAGTTCAAGAATGTAAGACATCTGCGGCTGTCACTAATATCCGAATTTGAGTGTTTATGGGTAAAACAGCTCGATTATCTACATCTAATAATCGGAACCCGTCTGAGTTTATTTCGTTGTAAGGGATTATATATGAATCAAATTCTACTTGTGTAAAATCTGAGTATTCGTAACTTCAGTATCACTGGTGCCCAATAGTTTTTAAGGTAATAGCGGGACTACTTACTTCGTCTAATAGGTAAAGAAGTCGTAAAGAGGGGAGAGCAATGAAAATCAAAGTTACGGCGGGTAAAATTGTTCAAATTACTTCAATAGTTTGGCCTTCTAAAAGGTACCGATTAATATTTAAATTAAAGAATAATGTAGCAAGTAGATAGCTTACTAAAGCTGTAATTATAATTAAAATTAATATTGCGTGATCATGGAAAAACGTTAATTGTTCTATAAGAGGAGATGCTCTATCTTGGAGTCTTAAATTTGCTCATGTTGCCATTCTTTCTAACAAAAGGAATAAACCTTTATATATGGAGCTTAAATCCATTGCACTTATCTGCCATATTAGAATCCTGATAGTATAGGAAGTTCAGAGTATCTGTGTTCGGCAGGTGGGAGATTTTGGTATCATTCAATAGATGTTGTTATTTGTAAGGGAAATAAAGCAATGCGGTTAGTTGCTATGCTTTCTCAAATGATGAAAAGTAAAAATAAAACCCCAATGAATGAAATTGATGAGCCAATCGAAGATACAACATTTCATGTTGTGTAAGCATCCGGGTAATCAGAATACCGTCGTGGTATACCAGCCAGCCCTAAGAAATGCTGCGGGAAAAAGGTTAAATTAACTCCTAGGAATATAATACAGAATTGAATTTTTAATCAGTGAGGATTTATAGTTAATCCTGTAAACAACGGGTATCATTGAATGAATCCTGCCATAATAGCGAAGACAGCTCCTATCGATAATACATAATGGAAGTGAGCAACAACATAATAAGTATCATGCAGAATGATGTCTACTGATGAATTAGCTAAAACAACTCCTGTTAACCCCCCAATTGTGAATAGAAATACGAATCCTAAGGCCCATAAAAGAGCTGGGCTATAATTAATCTGGGATCCATGTAGTGTAGCAAGTCATCTGAAAATTTTAATTCCAGTTGGAACCGCAATAATTATTGTTGCTGATGTAAAATAGGCTCGTGTATCTACGTCTATTCCTACCGTAAACATGTGGTGAGCCCAGACTACAAATCCTAATAATCCAATAGATAGTATAGCATAAATTATCCCTAAAGATCCAAAAGCTTCCTTTTTACCTCTTTCTTGGCTAATGATATGTGAAATAAGCCCGAATCCTGGTAAAATTAAAATATACACCTCAGGGTGCCCAAAAAATCAGAATAAATGTTGATACAGAATAGGGTCACCCCCACCTGCAGGGTCAAAAAATGATGTATTTAGATTACGATCAGTCAATAGTATCGTGATTGCTCCTGCTAATACAGGTAAAGAAAGAAGTAATAATAAGGCGGTAATCACAACGGCCCATACAAATAAAGGTATTCGGTCTAAGGTTATTCCGGCGGATCGTATATTGATTACAGTCGTAATGAAGTTTACGGCCCCTAAAATAGAAGAAACTCCAGCTAAATGTAATGAAGGTAGATGTAGCTAAATGTAGGCAAAACACTCGCCTACCGCCACTGTGCACGTCAGCTTTGTATGCACTCGGAGACCATGGTTTTGTCACCAGCGTGTGTCTCAGTTTGTCGGTTAGGGATGTGGTTGAGTCCTGATTCACGAAGTGGCCAATATCCAAAGCAGCTTGAGGACTTAGATCACATTCAGTTTCAAAGGCTGGTATTGGATTTTCGGAATACGCCATCGTCGATGTAGATGCACATACACTTTCAATACTGCGATCGCTGTTGCCATGGCTGTCCGAAATTTCACGCGCGTCATCGTTCGCCTTTCTCTTTACACTCGCACTAAAAAAATTTGCGTCAATCCATACTCCCACAATCAACGCACTTAATTAAAACGCTCGGGCTAACAAACCACCCTACTCGAGTCGCTCCCGACACATAAATGACTTACTTAAAGTTGGGTTCGTCCGGTAGGAAAACTAAAACTTTATTAAGTGTAAAATTCTGTTCCCGGAATCGGAATTTAGAGGGAGAATTTTGGGGAAGTAGGTACCTGCAAAGTTCAACTCTTGTAGGATCCCAGTTTCATAGAATTACGCCGCGATTTTTTCGTTGGAAAGGTTGGATGGTCACTCACCTTTCCTCTCTAGAATGCAATACAAATTTAGCGTTTTCGTTTAAATGGCACTATTTTGATCAATTAAATGAGAGAATATGTTGAACTTGCCCTTTGAATGATAAAATAATAAAGCCTTTATAGAGTGTTTATTTTTTAAATGTTTGAAGATTTCCAGGGGGGTGCAAGCGCACCCCCCTTGAACCCCACTCCGAACACCCATGGCCGCAAGTGTTATCGTGTGGCACCTGCCGTTACCACGTGTTGCCGGCTCGTTTGCTCAGCAGACAGTTTAACAGTAAAGCTCTGACTCTGCAGAGCTATACTATCATATGAATCTACTTTATGAATATATCCTATGACTCTTCAATATAAGAGCCGATTTTTCAGTGTTCCGTTACAAACCTAACAGTCATTTAAATTTTTTTTTTTTTTTTTTGCTTGGCAACGGCCAATAAGGAACTGTTTTTTGTTTCTTAACTCTAAGAGGCATGGTGGTAACACATGTGGTAAGACACCATTACCACCATTTCTGGTTTTTTTTTCTGCCGATTCCAAGGGCGGTAAAACTTACGCATACCTCAAATCGCTTGCGCTTAGATTTGTGGATTGGTGGTAAAAGAAGCTACACATTATTACACCACAATAATCAGTTCGTTTGCTCGCTGCCTTTGAGGGCATACCGATGCATGTGCGCTTTAATTTTTGAATACAAATGAATTTTTAGCTAAGCTGATATATCTACTACCATTTCTGAGCTTTCAAACAGTATTTTCATAATTATTACGAGTTCTAGTCATAAAAAGGGTGGTAATTTACCTTTATACACCACCATGCACTATGAGTACTGCATGGTCTAGTACGAGGGTTAAAAGTTGTTTTAAAAAGTGAAGCATTATGAGAATTATTTTGATCTTTGTGACTGAGATGTTTCACCCAATGGCACTGTCAGTGACCAGGTACTAAAGCCACACTTGATAAAACCAAATGAACAGAAATTTATTTTGACGACGGTTCAATTTTGGATGGCAGTGAATTTAAAGGTGACTTTTGATGATGAAACAATGTAATTTTGCTATAAATACAAGAGAAATGGGTGGCAGACAGCAGTGAATTAAGAACTTCGGGGTAAACTGTAATTGAGCACTTTAATCGCGCAATGATAACGATTTAGCGTCCAGAAGACGACCAGTCGTTATTTTATTTTGTTTATTTATGTCTATAAGAGTTTTATATTATGTTCATATTGATTTTAAATTATTGTATCTAATATTTTTCCGTCATTAATACTTTTTGAAGCATATCTTATCTTTTCGCATTAAATAAGGTAAACACGATTGCTACATGGTAGTATTGTTTTACCACCCCATAGGGATGGGAGAGTTGGTGATAAAAATTGCCTACACGTATTATAGTAATTGCCATTCAATAAGCATTAAACACATTAACTTTAAAATATATAAATAAACAAGAGTTCAAAGTTCGGAAACGGTTTGTTTGTCAACTTTTGACAAAACTGTGAATCTAATTTCTTTCCATTATGACATTTACTTGGGAGTGCCTATACAACTTTGGGCATCATTTCTTCCAACGGACAGTTTTAATATGTCCAACTTAATTTATGAGACTCATCCCCACGGTTACACCTAATCAGATACTTCTGTTTTCATCTTAACCTGCTTATTTAACTGGCATTTAGCATTGTGAAAACGGTGAGAATAGAAATGGAGAAGTTCGGCTGAAATTTAGGTATTTTTGTTAGGTAGGTTTCCAGGAAGGTGCAACTCGGACAGCAGGATTTCTCCACAAATCCATGCAGACGAGTGTTTGATAAGCAAGGCCTTGAAGTTGCTGTACTAACTTTCATTCCTCCAACCTCTCTCTAATAACTCTAATAACTCTAATAACTGATCATGTGTATGATGTTCACGTTCACCCATCCAATACCTGACCCAGCGCAGTGTTGCTTAACGTCGGTGATCTTACGAGAACCGGTGTTTCCAGCACGCCAAACCGTTCGGTGTAACGATTCGAGGAGGGCTCGTAAGTAATTGAACCCGCTGTGTGACTTGATTTGGTCAAGAACACTCTCATCTAACAAACGCTAACATAGTTAAAATTAATCTAATTGAACATCCGCAATTAAAGTACGAGACTTTGCAGTTATTTAGCATCTGCATGCCTGGAAAACATTTGGTCTGTGATAGCAGCCGTGGACGCCATTGCTGTTATCACCTCGATCTACTTCGAAAACCGGTCAGCCAATAAGAGCCGCGCTTCAGTCGATCGAAAGTACGAGGCGGGGTCGATCGAGCACGTGTTGTGACGTCACTTGCACAGCGATGCAGCAGTTTTCAGGCGATACTCTTCTGTCGGCTACTCGCCTGGTACGAAGAGACACATTTTCGCCTCGTTTTAGACGATTATTTCAGTTGAAACTTGTCATGGTTGGATTAACCGTACGTATAGGCAGTCCCGTGGCACTCACGCGTACCACGAGTTGCTTCAAAGTTTTCACAGGCAAACTAAATTTCTTTACAACGTCATTCGTTCCCAGCTCCTTAACACAATTTTCTTTGAATTTTAGGCATAGGCAACGAACGCCTTAAAATAGGACCGATCGGAAGATAAAAATATGTGATATTCTGACTTTTGTTGCAAAACTTGTTGCAAACCTTTACAAGATACGGTATTTTCTGCGTTGTAGTGTGATCTTACAGATCTTACAGATTGATTGATTGATTAGTAACGTTTAACGACGCACTGTTTTGTTGCACGTGGTCTACTCCTGTCGACGAGCTCCAATGGGACCACTGGCTTAACGTCCCCTCCGCAATTGAACAAGAACAATTTACAGCAATTGAAAAAATTGAAGGACGGTACAACTCGAACCACAGGATTCCTCCACAAATCCATACTGTCGAGAGGTTGATAAGCAAGGCGAGTTAAGTTGCTGAACTAACTTTCAACCCTCTAACCTCTCTCCCGAACAGAACTGGTCGTGTGTATGATGGTCACCCATTTTTCAGAAGTCAAATCCAAAAGATGACAACCATGTGAAATAATTTAAAGCATAGATTTAAATTGCAAATGGGGTTGTATTGTTTCGCTCGCTACGCTCATCAAACACATACCATTTCAATGTTTTAATGTCGAATTCGATACGGGAAAAATAATTTCAATAACCACAATTTAAAGGTCAAATTAAGTTGCAGGAGACATTTTGCATTACATGCATGCTCCCTTATGATATCAGCGATCAGAGACGCCGGAGCAGCGATCATATTTCAGAGATCAGCCAGATCAGTGAACTCCAGTCTGCTAGAGCCTCTCTTGCAGTCCTGGAACATCAAACACGGAGAGAGATTTTCCCTCTTTCTCAATACTTTGTTCGCTACCAGCAAAAATTAAAAATTGATTTCGTTGCGTGGAGCGAAACAAGCACCCTGTTACGGAATGTCCTGCATAGAGGTGACGGCGAATGTTATTTCGAGGGGGGTGCAAGCGCACTCCCTTGCACCCCCCTCCGGACGCCCATGAGCGTACTAGCTTGGTTCTGAGGAGTATACCTCTTCGAATCCTGGTGCGCCTAAGAATTCAGTGTGAGAGTGTGATTTTTGACCGCCCTTTTGAATGTCTCCCTGCCTCATGCTTATTAAGTGCTGCCAAAGTGTAGGTGAGCGCTAAGTAGATGGCTGCATTTGGTCACAAGTTATTATTATTTTGGAGCAGCTGTCTGACGCTTATTTGGCTATCAGACAGCATCAATAACACAACGTGTACCATGTTTATGGTGTATTCAGTGAATATGGTGTATTCAAAACACAGATTAGAACCAAAATTTTTTTGACAAAACATTTGGAGGTGGACCTTAAAATTAGAGCAAGGCGCGCGAGTTGAGTGTCACTTTTGTAGAGACTTTTACAAAATCTACCTGAAAGACGATTTCTGCCCGAGTCATGAGGCTTAATCCTGATCAATCCCAACATTGCAACCAAGAAGGTGAACTAGACGAAGAGTGGGCAGTGGCTGGGATCAGGTTGTGATTTTTATCTACTATCACAGAAAACCATAGCTCGCATCGCGTTACGAGCTATACACATTTGCATACTGATTATGCTGGAATGCGTCCTATGTTCGTTTTGCTACGGTAATATTACAGAGCTTAGCGACACAGTAGTCTATTCAATTGCCGTGTGAAATCATTCGTGAACATTTCAAGTGTCTCTAAAAGTTTGCTTCGTGTGTTACTATGTGTGTAAATTTAACCAAAAAATTTCGAGAATGGGAGAAGTATTTACGATCATCCATTGACTAATTATTATTATTCTGGTATTTAATTTCAAGACGTTCCCTTCCGCGATAACGTTGGGGAGCAATTGAAATACATCTCGGCATTCTTAGAAATTTAATTCTATACATATGCTGCACAATTCCCACTACTCACTGCCATTACCCATTGCTTGGTCAGTGCCCAAGCTCATTTAAGATCGATGCGCTCCGGCACACGAAGAATACTCAGGATTCGAGCTAGATTATCTTCTTCTCGTGCCGAACACGTGTGTAAAGAAAAAGATAAGATAACGATTTTGTCAGTAGCCGGTATTTGGGATCGAAATGAAATCGATCTTCAACCTGCCACATGGTCAATGGCATACGAAAAGCTGGATTGCTTCCGTCAAAAACGCCGAAAACATGATATGAGCTCTAAGATTAGCATGCACAAATTACGAGGCCTACGACCATGAAATAGAGAGATAATTTATTCGGTCGCTGGCTAGTTTACTCATTGCTTTTATTTTGGGATACAATTCTAGGAATCAATCGGGGTGAAGGATTCCCCTCAGCAATCGTGCACCACGCAGGGTTACTAAATAGGTACAGCAGACAATCACCCAAAACATATCTGAAGCACAGTTCATGCATAAGACACAAACGTTTGCTTTAAGTAATAGGAGAGTGCCCCCGTGTTGTGGTACGAAGCATGTGGCTACCTTTTCCCAAAAATGTTGCGCCTAAAACACGATGACCTATTTGGTGGCTACTGGTTTGACACATACCTGGCGGAAAGTTGTGCGGTCTGGCAGCCTTACGCAGCGCGAGGATCAGTGCGAGGGTCGTGGCCAGCAGCACCAATATCGTGGTCAACATCGCTGAGTGCTGTCGGTGTGACACTGCGCCGTTTAACCTGCCGGCGGTGACACAATGTGCTCGCCCTACCAAGCTCGCTACTGTCCGGCTGAAGTGGTCCGGCTAAAGCTTTGCGCGGGTCACAGGGCGATGCTTGCTTGGATGCCAGATCTCGCGCGTGCTTTTATTATAAGATTGCGTGAATATGTATTTTAATTATCAGAAGCGAGCGCTCAGTAAACTATTGTGTAACTCTGTATTGTCTCTAAATTTAAGTTCAAATAAAGTTATTTCTCGCATCCATCTGGTGCCAAATTCACATTACAATATGAGCCACCTGCCTACCGACACGAGATTCTACTACATTGTGGACACCGATTTTTTTGATTATAAATGACTCGATAATCGAGTACGTTTGCAATAAATATGGCATGTAGTAGTGGAAGTAAGACAATGGAATTAGCTTCCGTTCCATTGTATTGGTAAGTTTATGTTATACGTTATATATTAAATCGCACTTGTGGGTCTGTCTGCAGTCGAGGTGGTAGCATGACGTGAGTCACGCGTGACTCACAACTTTAGGTGTGAATGTGCATGAAAGTGCACGCACCTCGAATTGTAATGCGTGATCGTTCAGAGCATTAAGTCACGCGTGAATCGTGACACGCAAGTCAAATGGTGAGGGTGGTTCACCTTAAAGAAAACGCGTAGTTCAAATTCTGATAAAGTGATCACTTTTGTGCGAAAAAAGACGCACTACTAAGAGAAAGCGCACTACGCTGTTTGTAACAGCCTGCGGTCGCAATGTCCGTCTTCGTTTTCGGCAATGTTTAGTCAGTGACCTTGGTAGAAGCTATGCTGGCGACATCACACTTCCTGATCGATCAAGGTAATTTTGATTTCGGTGTATCTATGCCCCCCCCCCCCCCTCGCCCACCGACCATCATCAAAAAGTACATTGTCAATACCGGATCAGGTGAACCTCGTGGTCCATATTACAAAAAAGACGATATTTTTCTGCGTCGTTCCCTCTACGAGCTGATTTGACAAACGATATCATTAGAATAAAGAAGGGGGGGGGGGGGGGGGGGGGGGGGTCATGCAAATTGGAGGGAGAGCTCGGCAAACAAAGTTCTTCAACTGCCAAATAATCCGAAAATTAATTTTCGCAAAAGATGTAATTTTTTATCTAATTACATAAGTAGATTTGCAAACAGTACCATCAAACGAGATTATTTCGGTCATCAATAACCACCGTTAGTGACGTCCATGGTCATCACTACCATGTTCAAAATGGCGTGAAATTATGCGTGAGCGTGAATAGATTAAAAAGGGCGGGCGTGATTCTGCGTGACAAAAATAATTTTTCGTGAGTCGTGACCGGGCGTGAATGGATTTCCACTCACGCGACCACCTCTAGTCTGCAGCTTGTTTAAAATAAATATATACATTTCTTTCAGTTTTAAATTAGCAACGCTGTCAGGTGCCTGTCTTAGAGAGGGTGATGAGAGGCTTTTAACTCTTATCACGGCAGTGATTCCTTTCCTTCGCGTATTTTAACCTGCCTACCCAAGAATTCCTTCAAACCCCGTATCGGAATCGTTCTTAGAAGCTCGAGATTGTAACAATGTAAAATTACTGGAACTTCGGCTCGATAATTTTTAGAAAAAATCGTAGCCTGTTGCTTAGTTTCCTACTTTAAGCACACACCTAAACTTTGCTAGTACATTTTGGCACAGTCGCACTATTAAGAGGTGCGAAAATTTCTTGCCTTAGCTCAGGTGCCACCCAATGATCTTGCTACGTCCCCAAATTTGTAACCAAAATAATTTAAGATCCAAGAGAAGCACCTGTCTTGTGATAGAATGGCAGATGAAAGGTGAGATGTCACTGAAATTATTTTACGTCACCTATAAGCTGCAATCGATTATTTACTGAATTGGAGATTAGAGAATTATATGAAATTTAGCAAAAAAATAATCCGTAGTTACTAGTTTGGATTCTTGCTTTTAACTAGCCCCTCGTCCCCATTCCCCTACTGGCATCTACCATGGGTCTGGAGAGATGGGAAAGGTGCGAATCACTGGTTTGGTAGGCAACCAGTAGTACACATTAGCACACATTGTAGTCTACAAACACACCACCAGTCCACCTCCATGGGCAATACAAAAATCAGTGGGATTACACGCTTTCTTATGAAAACAAGGCTAAAACTCTCTACCTAAAACCGGACACCTGGGGCTACGTAAGGTGCGATTATTGTCTTGATCCATCAAATGAACACAGGCTAGGTTGGGAAAATTGTACGCAGACGCAATTTGCAAGCGGTGTAGGTGCATGTTAGCCAGGGCCAGATTTCTTCTCTTCTCAGATTTCTAGCATTCACCAAGTTCTCAGTACCCTTTCTGAACTGGAATCAAAAAAATTTATTTGACACCACAGCCCTGCTGGCCTGCTTTTCCTTATCAAGAAAAATTGGGGTGTGGTCATCATAAAGACACTGAGATTGTACAAGACCCCTAATTTGCAAGTTTTTGTTTACAATCCAACCAAAATCTGTACTTTGTTTTAAATATCCCATCATGGATACAGTTATGTTTAACTCCATCATCAAATTAGTATCTTGTGATGTGCAGGAGTCCTGAGCAACAAGCAGGCGGGCTGACAGAGCAACCCATTGGGCCTCAAAACTTGGTCGCTGATGAATTGGTGGACAACTCGCAGCAAGTTTCCTCTTTGGAAGTCACCACACCAGAGGATTCATCTGAAGAGGTCACCACACTAGACGATTCATCCGAAATCTCACTAGTGGTTTCTCCCGGAGATGGCAGCACACCAGAAGTTCCCTCTGATGAAGTGGTCCCAGCAGAAATTTCATTGGAAGACAATGCCGTCCAATCCGAACCAGTAATTGAAACCCTTCCCGACGAAGAAATCTGTAACTTTTGTGACCCTAATGATCCATATGGGCTCAAATCAGATCCTGGCTGTGATTTACCATTATGTAAACCAGAGCCAGAAGATCAGGAAATGCTAGCAGAAGGGTTGCCACTAAGCTCACAAGAACCTTTAGAAGAAGAGAGTAAAACTCCAGAAAATTCTTTGGGGGCTCAAGAAGGTGAAGACCTGGAAGAGGCTAAAGACTTCGGAGATCCTTGTGCGACTCCAGAAGAACCAGTTTGTGATCTCCCAAAATCAGCGCTCGAGGAAAGAAAGAATGAAATGACAGACAACGAGCTTGAAGGGCAGGAAACTGTTATTGACGATCTGACAGAAGGTGGGGCAAGTTCTTCACCAGAAGGGACTTCTGAAGATTTACCAGAGAAACCTGAATCCCATGAGGAAGAACCGTTTGTTGAAGAGCCAGGGGTTGAAGAAGAGGTGAAGGTTGTGGTAGATCCCTGCGGACCAAAAGATCCTTGCGGTTTTCAAATAGATTCGGCATGCATCACATCAGTGTGTGATGATACTAATTCATCATCTGAAAATCAGGGGGAACCACAAAATGATAAAGATTGTACAAATCCAGTAGAACCAGCTGAAGAACCTCAAAATAGTGAAACCACGTGATCGATCAAAAGTTGGTGAGAGTATCACGATCTCAGAAGAAACCTTAACGTTGCCAAAAACCTGTAATTAAGTTAACAGATTATACAGTAAAAAGTTTCCCTAGATAATGAAATATTTGCTAAGTTCATATTTATTTGGATATTGGTAGCTCTGCATGTGTTAATGGAACAAGTTTCATGAGAGCAGACATACTTTAAAATAAAATTGATAGTATACCACTTTGATAATATAACTCATATATTTTTCCCTAGAAGTATAACTAAGTTATATTACAAGTAGGAAATACAACATTAGATACCTTGTCAGTACATCAAACAATAGTTGATCATTCAACCAATTCGCCTATTTCCGGCCCTTGGGCCTAATTTTTCGTCCTTTAAGAATGTCGATCTTCCTTCTTTTTGCATCTTTCTTCTTGAGTTGCTTGTCGATCTTCCTCTTGGCAAATGCCTCTGGGTTTGTGATTGCTTCTCTCGTCCTAACCCTCTTCCGGTCGGCCCTGCGAATCATGATACGCTTCTCCAGGATTGCCAACTGCCGCGTGTACTCCTCGATCCCGAGTTTGTTTTTCATTATCTTGGAAACGTCGACGGCCAGCTTGTGCATGTCGGGGTTGGTGTCATCATCGCACGCTATCTCACGTGCGATCGGGGCCAGGAGGTCGTACAGCACTGGGATTATCTCTGCCTTGCTTGAATCCGTTACCATCGCACCGATCCATTGGAACACCGACATGCGCTAAAACATTGTTCCAATACAGACAGTGTTATTAAGCTAGTCGGTTAAGCCTCAACACAATGGATCAAAATGCAATGGATTCTTAAAATCCTAGTTTTTTAGGTTTTGATTCTATATTAGATCTCTTTCTGTATCTTGGATAAGTCATGTTGTGTTTTAAAGTTGCATATATATCCTAAATAGCATAGATTTGTAGGCACTCAGGTAATAGGCACATTCAAATATATGAACAAGCAAGATAAGAACGGCCACAACTCACAACGATTATCATTAGACTACAGAAACAGACACTGCATACCATGACAGTGGAGCGCGGTGATTGCACCACTTCCGTGTTGACCAGGCGCCTCAACCGCCGTATCATCCAGACAAGTGAGACGTCTGCGATCTGTTCCTCCTCCTCCTCATCATCGCTGCCTGCTTTCCTTTGGGCATTATCTTCAATATCTTCTAGGACCTCCTCAGTCTCATCCTGGACCTTCCCGGAGTTGGCCTTCGGTCGAGGCAGGACCGCCTTGAGCACACGGCCCAAGAACACCAAGTTCTTGACAACCTGTAACACCAAGCACCTGTCAATACCAAAGCACAGAACATCTGGTGGAATAGACTTTGTACCACACAGAAAAATGAGACAAGCACGGAAAGATGGATTTCCGTTTTATTTGTATAACTGTGGGCAGTTGTAGCTTGTAGTTCAATCAAGAAGGTATTTGAGACATGGAGCTTGAAGTGTGCCAGAAAAAAATCAAATGCTATTTTATTTTTATTTTGTTAATTTGTCAATGGAAATGTAGGTCATAAATGAACAGCAAGTATTTAGCTTGAATCAACCAGGGTATGTTAATTTATAGAGAATGAGTTCAAGACCTTCTTTGAGTGTAGCAAAATAAACTAATTGGAATGAGTAGCGATCGTTAAATTATGCTCAATTTCAAGAAGACAAACAGTTTCCATTTAACAACAACAAAAGGCAGTTAGCCGTTTCTTGCACCATGTCCTACCTGTGCGGCCAACTCTGGCGCTACTTCAGGATGCAGCTGGGCACACAGGTCAAGCACGAGCCCCTTGACTTTGGGTGCAGTGGCGTGTCCAAGGAAGCCACGGTCGCCAGTTTTGGCGTATGCCGCCGCCGCCACCACCTTCGAGTCCAACGACCCGAAAACGTAGCCCAGAAACTGCGCTGCTGCAAGACGGACCCACTCATGCGGGTGGGCGAGCAGGGCCTGAGCATTCTCTGCGCAAAAGTAAGGGTTGTGATCAAAATAGATTTTGTACATTTTCTAGATTATTGGAAATAGTATTAGAATATAGTATTAGAAATAGTAGAAATAATAATAGGTTTGCAATTTGGAAAACAGATAATCTTGATTTAAAAGTCCACCATTTGAATATTTGAGACATTGGCTTTATTATTATAGTAGTCAAGACTTTTACAAAAATGCTGCTATCACCATCGTTACAATCTGTCATTAGCCATGCGTTTGGTCATAAGCCTCAGCACAGCATGTTTTTTCCCTTACCTGCAATGATACTGACGTATTCCTGCCAAGCTTGACCGGTGAAGAACCGTGGACAATGCTCGCTAAACTTGAGCACAAGCTGGAGGACTTGGAATAGATGGTGGTCGCTCATTCGATCCAGGCTTTCTGCTGTGTCTTGGTCCTCATCAGCAGCAGCGGAGGCATTAGAAGCGCGGACAAATTTGCCAGGCCGCGAGTCGTCGTAGCTGCGGCCAAACTGGGAGATGACGTGCGGAAGCACACCAACCAGCCGCCTCTCAAAGTCCGCCTTCTCGACCAGCACAAAGACGCCGCAGAGCTGCGCGGCTAGTTTCCGGTGGTGCACCTGGCAGCGTGGAAACGAGTTTGTCAAAATGGGAAATTGTTTTTGGGTGGCTGATTGTGATTTTTCATTTTATTATCTCACAATTGTGTCACTTTCTTTCATACGGTTCCATTATGATGCTACACATGTGAAATTTGCTGGGAATTTTGTAAGTGGTGGGCAAATGGAATATCTTAATTGCAATACCCGGCTTGTTTTATGAAACAACACAATGTGATGCTAGGAGATAGACTTTTGATATTACTGATTTGAATGTGACGCTATTGCATTTTCATCCAATAAACATATTTATTATTATTATGTAACTATTGACTTGAAATTATCAATGTAAAACCTATGAGCCTTAAAGGATCATTTTTAAAAGTGTTTTACATTGTCTTCATTTCTCTTTTGGATAATGTTTGAACTATGATCTTTATTTGCAATGTGGACCATTCACAAACAGACTATTTGCTGCAGAGTGGATAGACATTATATGAATCTGCTACATTTGCTGATTGAAACATATATCACTCTTACCTGCTTGTCAGTCAGCCAGTGAGCGGCGATATTGAATAGCTTTTGACGGTCATCGTGCGCAAGTCGCGTGACCATTGTCTGAAGGCAGCGCGAGACCATCTTGCGACAGCGTGGAACGTCATCGTTGACCAGCCTTGCACCGATTGCAACGAACAGCAGGCCGCACTGCTTAGAAAGCATCTCCTGCACAAGCACAAAACCACATGCTTTTTCACTTGGAAACAAAATCCTACGGCATGGTACGAAAAAACTTTTTGCTAACCCAGGCAAAAGTCCCCATTTATGCCAATTAAGTGCCTAAGTATACATTGTTTTTTATTTTTCATTTGGTCTTTGATTGACAGAAATTTTCAGAACATAATTAATGCAAAAGCATTGCATCCAATTCTCTCAAAATCTAAGCTTAGTCTAATTAAAGGTGTTTTTTCCTTCCTCAGTTACAATGATTAAAAACCAAAGATACAGATTCTACTAGTTTTCATTTTTCACCTACGGGTCATTCCATGTGTAATCACTCACTTTTAATTAAATTTCACTTTGACCGACCCAGATTTTGATGAAAATTGGTATACTTGTTAAGTTTGTTGACTTAGGGGCTATTTTTTTTTTTTTTTTTTTTTGGTCCAACCGTTCGGATATTACAAGGGGGGGAAGTTGGGGTCATTTTGCCCCCCGGGCGTGTAGTGACCACCCTTTCTACGCAATATCTAGGGTTCTATGGGAGCTACAGAGCTGGGAAAAAAATCATCTGAAAGGTAATTTCATACCCTACCTGAATATGGAAACAAAAATGACGATATGTTAATACGAATTTAATTGTGATTTTACACATCTGCATTTTCCAAAATGACCATATCGCTGATGAGTCATTTTTGATTTGCCTGATTTTTTTTCTATATATACAGAACATACATATGATCATGTGTTCCAAAAATCAAGATGGGTGTTTTACCACTTTCCAAGAAAAAAAATTTTTTCTATAAAAAAGTGCCTTTTTGCCAGTAGAACAGCATTTTGATCACAATTATTGTGATCAGAGCACTGGCATATATTTTATATTAAAGTTGATTTTTGTTTGCACAGTTGCATGTTCTTGAAATGTTATTCTCTACAATACAAATCGATTGTTTGCCATATTCCTGTAAATCATGGATCAAGTTGAAACAGTTCATAGAAGTCAAAAGTTTGTTCATTTCTTGTCTGGACTTGCATCTACAAGAATCTTAAAATGGTATTCCCTAGAATACAACTATAGATTGTTTGTCATGCTCCTGAATCATGGATCAAGTTGTAACAGGTTACAAGTAAAAAGTTTGGTAATTTCTTGTCTGGACTAAAGCAATCAGTCTCTGGCCTCATGTTGATGAGGATAGAAGCTAATTTGCTCTCAAGCACCTTTTATTTAGAGATTCATAATGTGCTCAATTGGACTGTTCTTTGAAGAAGAATGTGGACCCATCGAAGATCTAGCGATTAAAAGCATTGAAAGTTTCAATAGTGACCAGCAGTTATCATTAGCTCTGCGTACTAAGTGTGATAATGTGAAGACCGTGTGTCATTTACATGAAAAGAAATTCCTTCGTCTGTATAGCTGTCACCACAAGTTATGCTGCGATCCGTTTCAGGCTCACTGTGGAATAGTGAAAGTTAATGGGTTAAGAGAAATTAATGCAGCATCCAGGACGAAATACTTGGAGATTGCCGACCTCATCCCTGGAAAGAAATTATGCTCAACTTGCCGTAAGCTGCTCTCGCTCAGGCTGAAGGAACTAACAACCGTTTCTGTTCTAACGCCAACTAAATCCACTGAACTTGACCTACCTTTCGTGGACATACCCTGTGAAGCAGATGCCGTGAATCAGTCTTTAGCTGCATTTGGTGTGTCACCTATTAATACCACCAAACTAAAGGGTAAATCTATGTTTTATTCGAAAAGAAAGTTCAGCGAAATAACACAAGGTGTAAAGAAGAGATTGGAACTAGTATCTCCCAGTAATGAAGAAATCAGCAAAGAAGATTTGACATCTTCAGAGGAGTGCAAGGACAGCATCCGTGATGGGTCAGAGATAATAGCACAACTGAAAGAAAAGTTTAAGACGAGTACCAGAAGCGAGAAAATAACAATTTTATCTGTGCTTCCAAAAAGTTGGAGCATTAAGAGAATAATGCAAGAGTTCAATGCATCTAACCATTTGGTACGTAAAACCAAACAACTAGTAAAGGCCCAAGGGATACTGCCATCTGCAAATCAAAAAGCAGGAAAAACTCTTTCCCCTGATTGCATTCAACTGATTGAAGAGTTTTATGAAAATGATGATGTAAGCCGTGTCATGCCGGGTAAAAAAGATTTTGTCTCGGTTAAAGTGGGTGACAATCGAGTTCACCGCCAGAAGAGACTAGTGTTAAGCAACTTAAGTGAAGTGTATCGCAGCTTCAAAGATAAATATCCTGACATCAAGGTTGGATTCTCGAAGTTTGCAGAGCTCAGACCCAAACATTGTGTTCTGGCAGGAGCAGCTGGGACACATTCTGTCTGTGTCTGTACGATACACCAAAACGTTAAGTTGATGGCTTTGGGAGCAAAGCTGCCTTTGCTTTCAGACGGTACCATCAAATCATACCAACACTGCCTTGCCAGCCTCATGTGCAACCCCCCGCTTCTCAACTGCTTTGTAGGAAAGTGTGGCAATTGTCCGGGAACCGATGAACTTCGTGAATGGCTAGAAATCTCATTCAGTGAAAATTTCATAGACTCTGTGACTTATAAACAGTGGCTGTCAACAGACAGATGTACCCTAGAGACAATTACGAAACCTACAGATGAGTTTGTTGACTGTTTTATTGAAAAATGCATTTTATTAAGAAATCATGATTTTATTGCACGGCAGCAAGCGGCATTCATGCAGGAGAAGAAAGCCAACCTTAAACCAGGGGAAGTTTTAGTAGTGGGCGACTTCGCTGAGAATTATTCTTTTGTGCTCCAGGATGCTGCACAAGGTTACCATTGGAATAACAGCCAATGCACCCTTCACCCATTTGTGTGTTACTTTAAGCCTGAAGATCGAGACATACAACATTTAAGTTACGTTGTCATTTCTGACTCGCTAACTCATGACACCGTTACTGTGCACACTTTCCAAAAGCACCTGATAAGACACCTGAAACAAAACATTTCGGATGTATCCCATTTAATTTACTTTTCTGATGGAGCGGCAGCCCAATATAAGAATAAGAAGAATTTTTCCAACTTGTGCCATCATGAAGTTGACTTCGAACTAACTGCTGAGTGGCATTTTTTTGCCACATCCCACGGTAAAGGACCATGCGATGGAGTTGGTGGGACTGTAAAACGAAATGCAGCACGGGCAAGTTTACAGAAACCATATGCCGACCAAATAATGACGCCGATAGACTTTTACCGGTGGGCAACAGAAAATGTGTGGACTGTAAATTTTGTGTTTGTAGCCAATGAAGAGATTACAGCAAATGGCATCAAACTTAAAGAACGATTCAAAGAATTAAAAACTATCGTAGGCACAAGAAGCTTTCATGCGTTCTACCCAAAATCGCTAACTTCCTTACATGTGAAACACTTTTCTCTTTCTGAAGAAATCAACATTGTGAAGATTGTTGAGAAAAATGAAGAAGGAGAAGAAGAAGAAGAAGAAGAAGAGGAGGAAGCAACAGCAGCAGAAATACCCGAGTTTGAGTTCAAAGACGTGGGCAGTTTCATCACTGTAGCATACAACGAAGACTGGTGGCTAGCGTGTGTTCTTGAAAAATCATCACAGTCTCTTGAACTTCAAGTCAACTTTCTACACCCTCATGGACCAGCTCCATCATATTTTTATCCCAGTGTACAAGACAAACTAATTGTAGCTTTTGCTGATGTTTTAACACTGGCCGACCCCAACACGGCAACTGGTCGAACATACTTTTTGTCGGCTACAGACACCAACAGGGCAACAGCAGGGCTTATAAAATATGTACCTCAATAAGGTAAACTACATCTCTCTTAAGATATGCAAATTTGTACTTCATAGTAGCTATGATTGTAAGTAATGATCATTTTCTTGAATGTTGTCTTAAATTCAGTTCATATTAATTTATATTATGAATGAATTTGCAGAAAACATTTTTTTTTCTTGGAAAGTAGTAGAACACCCATCTTGATTTTTGGAACACATGATCATATGTATGTTCTGTACATATAGAAAAAAAATCAGGCAAATCAAAAATGACTCATCAGCGATATGGTCATTTTGGAAAATGCAGATGTGTAAAATCACAATTAAATTCGTATTAACATATCGTCATTTTTGTTTCCATATTCAGGTAGGGTATGAAATTACCTTTCAGATGATTTTTTTCCCAGCTCTGTAGCTCCCATAGAACCCTAGATATTGCGTAGAAAGGGTGGTCACTACACGCGCGGGGGGCAAAATGACCCCAACTTCCCCCCCTTGTAATATCCGAACGGTTGGACCAAAAAAAAAAAAATTAAAAAATAGCCCCTAAGTCAACAAACTTAACAAGTATACCAATTTTCATCAAAATCTGGGTCGGTCAAAGTTTGAGGTGAGTGATTACACATGGAATGACCCCTACAACAAAGAAAGTAAAAAACTATCAAGTTGTTTGAACTTTCGATGGGCTAACGAGGTTCACAAGCAGGGCAGAAAAACAAAGGAAATTGCTTCATTTGTAAAAAAGCAGGGACTTACGTCGGGGAAGGTGGTGATTAGACTGTGGAACATCTCCAAAGCAGACTCCCTTCCGGACTGTAGCTCGTAATCTAGCTGCTGGATGAAGAACTGCAAGTGTTCGTCGAGCTTTTTCCCGAGCGGGTAGTCCATTAAGAACTGGTGGAAAACCTGCAAAGTCCAACATAACGATGTTGAAATGTCTTTTGTCGGCTGCCGATCACCAAATTTTATAAGGTAAGGAACATAGAAAACAGGCTAGCACCGCACAATAAGGGTTCACATTTTTAGTAATGATAGGGTTTTAGAAAAATGAAAGTGTAATGCAGTTGATTGTATAGTAACGCATCACAAGGTTCACGTCGTATTGCCTTTTCGTTTTGGATATCTTTAGGTAAAATGTGCAGCAGAAGATGAGACACTCGACGTCAACTAGCTATGGGCTAGCGTTATTGAATTGTGTCATGTAATGATGACAAGCCCGAATTGCAGTGCCTGAACGATCTCTAGGTGACGGGTACCTCTTTCATAGCCCAGCGAGATTGAGCTACACAATCCCAGAACTGTGAGTACCACCCTTATCCATCACAGTATATTGTTAAAAACTAACTTCTATGCAACTTTGAATATGATGAGACATTTTTGAGAGGTTAGTGTCCTGAATAATAAAAATACCCCGTGCATTGCAAGTGTTTGCAATTTAAATCCAATTTTGCACAAAGATTTAGGTCGTCAAGTATCAACACAAACTGTTTCTCAGTATTTTTCTCTTCTAGGGGGATTGGACAGTTTTCCCAAACAGAAGTGGCCAGACAATGAATGTAGCAAATGCAACTAGGAAAGTGGCTTCTGTGTTACCTGTCGACCCTGCTGGCGGACGTGGCCGCTCTCGGAAGTGATGGTCATTTGCGCGACCTTGAGCATCACGTCGTGAATCTCCGGCACAATCAGTTTGCGGCCGAGAATCGCGCGCAGCAGCGCGAACGCAGTCGCCTGCCGGCTTATGTTGTGCATGTCCTGCACAAAGGAGGAAAAATTTCAAACCAGGAAAAAAATGTGTCGTGACAGTGTGATAGGCAAGCGTAGATTTAGGGTTGGAGAAAATTGCTATATTTGCCAATTTTGGTTGGTGAACTAGCGCACTAAGTAAGAGTTGGACAGGAATAGTTAAAGCTGGGGATCTTTCCTTTCGTGTGTGATGAGTGTACACTGATGCATTTCAACCGAAATCTACAATAACAAGAATCGAAGCTCTGCTTTAGCTTGATGCCAACATTTTAATTGTTGGAGGGATTTATTATAGAAAAGTTGCACAGAAACAGCTGACAATGAAAAAGTGCAATACAACTTACAATAGAACATACAACATAATGGGTTTTGCTAAGAGTAGAACCCCAGAAACGAGTTAATGACCAATGATATGATATGGCAGACAAAAAATGCACACCATCCATTGCATAAAACAGATTTCCATCCATCAGCAGTACTAGCTGCTGCCTTGTTCATGATCAGTTATTTATTTCACATTACCAAAGTATCAGTAGAAATGTAGTACATCTGTTGCAATCGGCCAATTCCATTTCTGTACCTCGTGTTAAAATTACATTAGTTTAGATTCGAATTCCTGCCAAGGGAAGAGCTGGCTAGCGGGCCGCTAGGTTAGTGAGCAACCTAGCAGGGAGTAAGCAGCCCGCTAGACAAAAGAGAAGAGAGGGAGACGAGCTGCGAGACTCGTGGAGTGTAGGTGCGGGTTGGGTGAGACCTGTCTTCACAAGAGGGTTGTTGTGAGTTGTGTGTAATAAAGCAATTTGACACGATAATACTGTGTTTAGTACTTTTACCAAAAATGCAATTTTGACGAGAGTTTAATTAGTAGCTGACACTTGCATTTCCTTTCTTCCGCTTTCCCAATTAATTATTTGCTAAAAGATAGCCCACAAATCCCGATTCATATCACACTAACCAAAAAAGCTAGTTACAGTGATGGGTTTAAAACTGTTCACCACTGGTCACATTCACAGATATTTCCTTGCATTTCGTCGACTTTTAAACTTCGCAGCAGCAGCGACCTTTGTTTTACCTGTTCAGCGTAGAGCAGTAACGCCTTGAGCTGGTCCTCGTTGATCGTGTGCCAACGCACGTCGCGCACCAGCACGACTATCGACTTGAACGCAGCTGCTACAAGGTCAAAGTTGTCGCCCTTACTCAGGCCAGCTGCTGCAAACTTGTGCAGCAGGGCAAACAGCAAAGTCACCACCTGACAAAATACACTTCGGTCATGCCGCTGTGCTACGATTGTACATGCTATTGAAAGTTAGTACATTTTATTTTTATTTGTAAAAAATTTACCAATTAAATCCAATAAATTAAGCTGTTTATTGATTTTCTTTCTTGATTAGCTTCAGAGTTGGCAGCCAGAGTGTGCCAATAGGTAAAAGGGCAAAAATTGAACTGTAGACAAGGAGGGTTCGTATAGACTAGGGGGTGGTCAACAAAGTGGTTGATAAAATTACAAAATGTTGGGAAATGTTTTGCGGTTTTGCTCTGTGTCGAGGAGATTTTTGGTCCTTAAAAGGGCCTAACGTCTCGACGTTTCAACAAGGCACGGCTTGTCATCTTCAGAAGAATGATGTTTTTGTTTTGTTTTAGGACCAAAAAACTCCTCAACACAGAGCAAAACCGCAAAACATAACTCAACATCATACCACGGCTGTGAAAACAATCACGCAACCAATGTTGGGAAAGAAATGTTTGCAAGGTAACAACCAATAGTACCATTACTTTACTGGCATTTTGCTGAAAACTGTGCCTAATAGATTTTTGGCAAAAAAGTTTTGCCATGTCTTCAGCATACCTTCTCGATATCGTCCTTGAGCGCTGGCAGCTCCATCTTGAGCATCCAGCGCAGACAGAACAGCGCCAGTGTGGTGAGCTTGACGTGCTTTGCGTCTAGGCAGCTGACCATGATCGGTACGACGGGGTCAACGAAGCGGTGGTAGTCGCCGGCACGTATGGACTCGCGCCGGATCATTGTGTGCAGCAGCTTCAGTCCGAACTCCACAAGGATGTGGGCGTTTGTGCATGCAGTTGACCTGAAAACCCAAGAGACATTTCATAAGACATGGGAATCTCTATTTTTCAGTTCTTTTCTTTATCTTTTAATTGCATTTATAAATAGAAAATTATATTTTTGTCATCAACTACAAAACTATTTATTAATTGGAAAAATAGGTTCAATTAACACTGGAACTCACAGATTCCTCAATAAAAAAGAGGTCATATAAATTTTGTATGTACTTTGAATTTAAACAATAACCTTAGCACTAGTTGCCTAAAAAAACAATTACTGGTGGATATATTGATGATCAGCACTGGGATTATAAAACCAAGATTTTGCTGTTGATGGATATAAGCGTTATATAAGAGATGGAAACACATTGGTAAGGCATATTTTAATAATTTGAATCATTGCATTAAATACATTAAGTAGTTCTATATTTGGCAAGCTAAGTACTAGCACTTTCATATAACTTTTGGGGGTTGAAAAAAAATACACCCACGCATAAGAGATTCAACAAAACATTCAGTGTTAGGTAGCCATGGTGGTTCTGAGATAAGCCGACAAAGCTTCTTAAATGTAAATAGTCACTGCGCACAAAATTTATTTGCGGTAGATTAACAATAATTTCCGAGTTCATTTCAGTCTTCATTTAACAAGCCTAGCATTATGATGGTTTTTAGACTCATGTCTACTTGATTTATCCTTAGCACAAGTTTTTAGAAAAACATTTTGAACTGGGTTTTTTGAATGCTAAGTAAAGGGCTACTAAATTTCCCCAAATTTAATAAAGCCTCGAAAGCCTAGCATTCTCCACAATTTTTTAAATATGAGTCACAAGAGCATCGCAAAAAGTATCCGATATCTACTTCGGCGAACATACCTGGCTTGCACGTTGATGGTTCCATACCGCGACCGAGGCGCTTTGGGTATGAGGAACGTGTCCGGCCGTTGCCGAGCCAGACGCTCACGTTTTTCTGCGGTCAGCACCTCCGGCTTGGACCCTATCAGCTCAGGGATGCTCTCCGAGACCGTGCCGTAAGTGAATATCAGCAGAGACTCGGCCGGGATGAACTTGTTCATGGACAGGCCAGTGATGACGTTGCGAAGACATTCCGTGCACTTCTCTATGGTTTTCGCCGACGTTGAACGGAGCAGGACTTGTTGGAGAGGGATCAGCAAGTCCGTAAGGCACTTTTCCGTGATGAACTGCGCCATCACCTGTGGACAGGTTTGAAGAATGCGATGAATTTCTTGAATTTGTCCTAATCGAGAAGTTATCTTTTTTAATTGTTAGGAACACTAATAACCCCCAAAAATTGATGCCCAAACAGGGAATCGAACCCTGATCTCCACTTGTCGCAGGTGTTACTCGAACCAATTGAGCTACTCGGACACATCATTTTTTAGAGGATGTTAGTGTGTTCTGTACATGTACAGAACACAGTCATTAAAAGTACTACCGTTGAGTGTGCAGATTATAGGCAGAATGCTAATTTTTTACTTTCTGCATGAAAGATGGGTGCCAAATGACTACTTTACCGACAAAAATGCTGAGTACCGGAACACTCCGTTAAGTGAAGCCACTGTCGTATGAGATTTTATTTCGATATTTCTCGTAGGCTTACTCGCTTTCGAGACTTTTCATGCTCAAAAGATCTTCATCAATGTTTACCCAATGATTGATATACACGTAACGATATTCAAAAGCGAGTAACCTACGAGAAATAACTAAATTAAATTTCATACGACAGTGGCTCCACTTAACGGGGTGTTCCGGTAACGTTCTGCCTCTGCCTATAACCTGCACACTCAACGGTACTGCCTTTTACCCATACATTGAGAAAATACGCGGTGTATTTGGAATATTTCACCAATGCCCTGTGCATTAATTAAGCACATAAATTAAACCTAACCGACCCCAATTTCTTTCTCTCTGTCGCAGGCTTCCAACTAATCTCTGCGAGGCACAGGAGGTGAGCACAACAAAACCAACGTCCAGAAAATGTTGGAATTCTTATTTTAGGCTTTTGAACCACTCATCTAGTATATTTTCTATAAAACATGACGGAGTTTGTATTTATTTCTAAATATTGTGCAGTGGAAAATTATACAAAAAAAAAAAAAACCAGTGAGCATACCTGATATGTATCGTAGCCCTTGGAGGACTTGGCCTCCTTGACCTTGTTGATGATGCCGGCGATCTTCTTCTCGTCTGCCGTCGGGCCGAACAAGTCCATGCGGCAGCACTCGAGCACGTCTTTGAGACAAGCGTCGGCGTCTCCCGGCCGGAACAGGTCCTTGAGCGCGACCACCACCGAGTGGATCGTGTAAACCAGAACGTGCACCTGAAATCGCCGAGGAACAAGTGGTAGAACACGGTTGTTTAGTTTTTGCAGGTCGAATTGTTTGGCAGTTTACAGTCTTTTCAGGAGCAAGAATAAGTGGATGACACACAGTCTTCTAGACTATTAGCTTGTAAGGATAGGATCGGATAGGATGTAAGGATCGGTGATACACTCGGAGGACTGAAGTCAACTGGCTCTCCTCAGGGTCGCAACCCTTTTGGGTAGTCTATACCTACCTGCCTTGGATTGACTCGTTAGATTGATCTCGAGCACAATTTTTAAATTAACGGACAGTTGCAATGTCTCTTGGGCTTTGGCAGAGGAAAAACTTTGGAACGCACCTGGTACCCTCGAGTAAGCAATCCGCACATCTCGGTGATCAGATAAGAAAGGTAGTCAGGGCCCAGAGACAGCATAATCTTCATCAGCGTATGACGGGTCACCCTCCGAACGCTCTCCAGCCGTGACTTGAGGAATGAGCAGAGCTTCATGAAGATGCCTGGCAAGTTTCGGTCTAGTATCCATTTGGGAAGCTGCTGCAATAGCTTGACAGCAGCGAGGGCAATCGGCACTCGCAGAACATCTTCCTCGTCGCGGTCGTCGCCACCTTGCCGCCGGTTCACCTGGAACGGAGAGCAACGATCAGATGGCATAGAATGAATGGTTAGTTCTCGGTGGGATGTAGTGGTTAATGGTGGTAACACAGGCTGGGCCAGTTTCACCATATTTTAACTGCCATTGTGGTTCAACATACAGAAATAAAAAACTATATAAAAAAGTTTTTCTCGTTCGACATGAACTTTTCAATTCCCCTCTAGAAGTAACACTGCACAAGATTTGTTTTATTGACTGTTACTGGATGAAAATAGTGGAGATATTTGAGCTTTAAGATACCAAGAATGTGAACAATGCCACTTGCACACAAAAGTTGTGAAAAAAGTTCGAGGAGAAACAGGGGATTAACTAATTTTAGGAGAAAGATAGGAAAAGTTACCAAAAAGCAAGTTCTAAAAGGAAAAATAAAAAAAATCACTACATTAACAGTTCAATGACACATCATCACAGTTTAACGTACCTTGTGTTTCATGTCTGTGTGGGACCGTTGGGCAATGCAGGTGTGCAGTTGTGGCAAGAGCTCGCGCGTTATTGCATCCCTCGCCTTCACAGCCATCGCTGGCGTCAACAGGGTAATCCTTTCAGCCGCAGGCAACTCTACTTCCTTAACACTTTTGTCTGCCTCCCCATCATCTGCCTCCATTGTCTCCAGCTGTGTCAGTAGCCCTTCGTGCACGTCAACAGCACTCTTCTCCAAAGCCTCGCCCTCCGCCAGGGTTTCTTCGTCCAATGCTGGGTCTTTCGCCTCAACAGTCACCGCAATCTGTGGCTCTGTTAGCTCGATAGCCTTCATCACTTCGGCCACCTCCTTCGAGCGGGAAAGGTCAAAGTGGAATGCATCTAAGATCGCTATGATAACTCGGGTCAGCTGCTTCTGGAAATGCACCAAAGTCTTCAGTTTCTCAAGGTAGAAACGCAGGATGAGATCGTACTGGTTCCACTGCACCAGATGGCAGACCATACCAACTGTGTCGATGGCAGCATCTATCGTCACGTGCTTCATCTGATATTTCTCATTCATAAGGAACCGAGCGGCAATAGGCATCACAAACTGCACGAGCGTTCGGTTGTTTGGAGCTTTTGGCAGCTTGCCTGCTGTCAGGCAGAACTTGGACAGTGCCCTGGCCTTTCGATGGCCTTGCAGATGCTGGAGATTTTCGAAGAAGTCCACCTCCGGATCCACCTTGTTGGTCAAGATCGAGAGATCTTTGAAAACGACGTTAGCATCTGGGCATTCGCGGGCCATAGCACCGAGCAGGCCGATGGCTTCGTTGAAGACTGTCTCGACCTTGCTTTGGATTCCCTGACGTACCAAGTTCAAGACAGTGTTGTTGACGAGAAGCTCGGTCAAGATTTTGTCGCCGATGTACTGATTACACATTGCCGGCGCAAGCCTCTGCAGACAGTAGCTGGCGCTGTCGCGCAGCGAGAGGTCGGTCTCGACTTTCAGGTAGTGGAAGCATGTATGCATGACGATGAGACCTAGGTCAAAGTTTATGTCCTTCGCGTCAATCATAGCGTTAACGGACTTGAATGCGTCAAGGCGGCGGGTGTAGTCTGGCTGATCGATCCACTTGCGGTCCCAGGCGTTGAGCTCCGCGATCACCACCAAGTTCTGGGAGAGAGCGCCGCCGGCGACAGGGCCACAAAGCCCTGCGATTGACTCCATCAGCAACGAGAGCATGCGGCGAGGCACGGCACCACAGACCTGTCATGCAAACAAACAATTCGCTTGTAGCACATTTACAAACTAGGGGCCAGGGATTCTTACACTCTAACACTATTTAAAAAACGCTATCACCGATGGGGGTGAAAAGCCTAGAAGGGGATAACCATATTCCTAAAAATTTACATTTACAACAATGTCAATCCCAGTGGCCAGATGTGTCAAGCAATGTCAATTCTTACTATAAACAATCATCTGAAAGTAGCACATTTGTGGCAAATTTCAGAAACTTGACAGAGCTTGAGAATATCTGTCAGACAATGCCTCAATACTCACTGATTAGTTATTAGCATAGCTAAGCCCAGCTACAGACATTATCCAAGTTACTAAGCACATATCCGCTCAAACGGAGATATTTTACCGCTGCCAGCAATATACCTGGCCGAAGAGAGGCGCAAGGTTGCGGACATATTTCCCAGGCTCGTCGAGGTTCTTGACAAGGTTGGTGAGCGTGGTGATGAGTGGGACCACGACATCCTCTTCGGCAGACGACTTTTTGACCAGCAGCGGCAACATCAGTTTGAGCATCGTGTCACTAGTCTCAGACTCCCACACCAGCTCAGACACGCGGGATAGGATCACCTGCAACAAGGAAGGGAGAGGTTGACTTTACTGGCTAATAACAAGTGCTTGTAAGCAAACAAGGACAAACAAACAAAGAGTAAACCAACAGTCAAGGTTTGTACCATGCAACATTACAATGTTGGGTCAAAACATATATCGGTTCTTTTCTTTTCCAAACCCTGGCTTTTATTTACAAATAATCTCATTTTAATTTGAGAGTAATATTCAGTTTTAGAGTGCCACATCGGATGGCCATTGCTTACCAGCTCTCGCGGATTGAGCGCCTTGTTCTTTGTCACCAGTTTCCGCTTGAGCCGCTCCAGAATGGGTGGGATGTGCCCCAGCAGCAACGCACTACCGTAGTTGATCTTCTCTGTCAATGCCAGCTTTGCGATTGAGACCTCATCGATAGGCACCACGTTGTCGGTGGGCATCGGTTTGGCAGGTGGCCGCTCGTCGCCCTCCTCCTCCGGTTCCAAGGGATCGAAGTCCGATAGCGTTAGCAGTCGCTCGAGCAGTTCCAGAATGGCTGATGCCACCGACTGATGGACGCTCTCGTGGGTGAGAAGTCGCATCAATTGCGTCAGCGGAGTCATGCTGGGATTGCCCGGAGGATGCTTGGCCAGCAGCGGAAAGTACCTTCACACAAGGACACTTGTTAAGTCTCGACTTTGTAAGAACCAGTTGCGTGGCAGAATGTGCCTACAAGTAGCTTTACTTGTTGGCCTAATAACTGACATTTACTTACTTTGTGGAACAGCCTATTTCAGGAATACAAAACAAATATTTCAAGGTCAGCTAATATTATTCAGTGAAGTAATAAGTGCTTCATTGCAATTGGAATTTCATTTTCCTGAATTACAATGATATTGCCAAAGCTTCATTCACCTTTTTAGAGCTAATGAGAACCACTATATTCTGAATTAAGGTCTTGTCCTCGCCTTAAAACGCCTGGTGTTCGTCACTGCTTTTCTCATGGAGTTTATCCCTTCAGGTAAGTTATCGTAAAGTAAGGGTCTGGGTCAGTTAAGTTGTGCTATTACCTGGGATGCCTGCTCCAGACGATAAACAGCTTGAGAATGGGTGTTGGGCTTTGAAAACCTTCATTGTCCAGCTTGTAGAGGTTGGGGAAAACCAGCGTGTGAAATACAGCCTCCAGGGTACTGGGCGTCCACTCGAACTTGGTGAATCGGTCAAAGAATTTGCCCACGGAGGTGAAGCATTGCGTACGCACGGTACGCATCATCGTCACGTAGCCGACGTGGATCATATCACGTTGCCTGCAAAAACGTCGTTTAGTTGTTGAAAATTCATCTAGCATTTACACCTACGAAAATAGAAGGCTGCAGAAAAGTTTTTAGTCAGTATTTGTTTGTATAAAGTTTGAGAAACTTAAAATTTTGAAAAGACTTAGCATTCAAAACCCATTTCAAATAGTTTTTGTTAAAACTAGTGCTAAGGATAAATCAAGTAGACATGAGTCTAATAACCATCATAGACTAAGAGGTATTTTATTGTTATTTTGAGCATTATTTTCAACTAAAAATGTTGGGCATTTTGGTGAATTGGGGCTCTGTATAAATAAATGGATAAGTATTTTTGAGATGAAATTGATGCTTTTAAAAAAATTATATAAGATTTCCAAATGATGTAAAAAAAATTGATATCTACTAGTATAAAAATGGAACAATTGGGACAACCTACTTGCCACACCATATCTTAGCCTTCTTAAATGTTTCCCCCATCTTTCACTTTGCTTCTTCAGAAATTAACACATATCCAGCTTCTTTATACCCCACCAGACAAAATCTAAGCGATTAGCATATTTGCAGGCGATGATCTCGACTAACGTTTAAACACGGATTTGCCCTCACTTGAACATGCCGACGACGTTAGCGGCCACAGCTAGCAACACCCGCAGCAGATAGTTGCGCAGCTGGTCGCCCATCAGCCCACCGAACTGGTAGAGCATGACGGCCAACAACTGCATGGAGCTGTTGAGTCGTCGCGGGGGAACCACCTTCTCCAGGTCGATGCCAGCCATTATGGTCTCTACCATAGTCAAGGCGTCCTCTGCCAAGGACTTGTCGTAGATCCTGAACGTCGGGGAGGTTTGGTTAGATAATGACACAGTGCTAGGTTTGATTTATAATCGTAACATCATGAAATGTACTGAGCCTAAGAATAGTTTAGAGAGGTTTCAAATAAGAAGGAAAAAAATTATTAAGGGACACATCAATATCCCTCAAGCCACAAGCAATAATTTGGCAAAACTTCAGGACGACTTATGATTTCAACAAATTTTTAAAACATTACCAGAAGAAATCTGTGAGATTTTTGAAGAATTCTGTCAATAAGTTTACTAACAAAAGGAAATAAAAAAATAAAACTCCAGCATTTATACCTGAAGGCCATCTTGACAAATATCATGAGCTCGTTCTCATGGCATCCCGCAAGGAACCGCAGAACGATGGCCTTCCGCATCTGCGACGCATCGATTCCCTTGCCGCCCTTGTGCGGCGCCTTTGTCATCATTTTGCTGTAGACGATCCGCAGGACTATGGGCATCAATTCGTCACGGTGGCTCTCGTGGAGCAGCTCGGACTCCTTGTCCACGCGGAACAGCGTCAGCGTCGACTTCAGCGACTTGTTCTCGATGAGGCCGTAGAGGTGCTCGCGGTATGGGACCATGAACGGGTATCTGCGGGGAGCGCGATTGGTTATTTAGGCTAATGTCTATAGGCAGTGTCTGTTAGTACTGCTACAAGTTTGAAACTTTTAAACTGGGAAATTTTTTAATAAGTTCTGGAAGAATTTAGAATTATTTCCATACCTCTCAGTGTGCAGACAGATTTTTTGTCAGCTTTTTGGGTACATTTTCCTTTGCGAGTTAGAAAGAAATTGTGGGTATTTCGAATACAGAGCTTAATAGAAAAGAGCTAGATACTAATTTAACTTTTTAAGTTTAATCTGTGTTCATATATGGTACTTTTTGTATGGTACCTGTGACAAAGGCAATTTGCCATAAAGTAATAATTCTCTCAACAAGTGCACCACGTGACAAAAACAAAATTCTTTATTCCCAGTAAGTTGCGCTCCTTCTCTTTCCTACTTTACCACAATATTGTGAAAGTTGACCAAAACTAGATTGGAAAAGGAGCTGGACTGGAAAGTTCCAGTCTAGCTCCCTTTTCATCCTTTGCTTGCTGGTTTCAGTTCCACTTCCATAGTAGAATCACCAGAAAAATAAAAAACCCTGCAAGACTGGATTCTCAGAAGGTACTTACTTGTAAGCCATTAGACAGTCCAGTGCTAGCTTCTGCACATCCGGACTCTTGCTGTTCAAAAGGTCGTGGTACACCTTTCGGAGTTCGTCCTCGCGGAACACCGAGTTTGGGTCCTTCAACTTGGGGAAGATGCTGAGGTGGGCGATGAGCGACCGATTCACACCCAGCCCCAGTCGGTGCTCTGCCTTGGCTGGACGCTGGGACAGCTTCTTACGGATTGCAGCCAGCTCCACTTCTGGGTCGGCACTAGCGTTTGGAGCTGATTCTGTGTCGGGATCTGCTTCCCCTTCGGAGTCCAATTCTTCCGCTGGGTTCAATTCCCTTTCTGCGTCCAATTCTGCCTCTGGGTCCAATTCCATCTCACCAGTTGATCGATCAACTTCCATCTAGACGTGGTATCACAAATCATTAGCCATGAACATACCAAAATGTCTAGAGTAAATTAAAAAAATAAACAAGCCTGTTTTGATACAGTCCTGTGAATCTTGTGCGAACTTTGATTAGGTTGATGGTGAAAATCAACCGAGGGAAAATATTATGATTCTGAAAATTACTTTGAATTATAATAACAAAAAATCTCAAGATAAAAAAAAATATTAGGGGTCTTGCAACATTTTGAACTGTTCCAGTGTTCTATTCTTACCTCCACCATCTCCGAGTCGTTCATGTTCATCACCTCTGATTCGTTCATCTTCGCAGACTGGTCCGTTGTCTGGTCTGGATCTTCTTTCTCAAACAGTTTGATATTCCAAGAGGGAGCCTCGTTAGCGTCCGCCTTGTAATACTCCCGCTCGAAGAACGTGAAGAACAAGGGCGTGATGTCTTTCGTTTTTCGCGAGCAGATTTCTGGGAATTGCAGCATCGCCCTCCACAGCAGGACGCGGTAGTTAACAAAGTCCGTCCGGTCTTCGGAGTAAGACATCGTGGTCTCGTGTAGCTGGTAGAGAAAGTCGCAGCCTTCGGCCAAGGTGATTGTTGGAGCAATCTCCTTCTTGCCGGAGACGACATTATCGGCAGCAAGACGAAGCTGGCTGAGGAAGACTTCCCAGAAGTCGTCTCGACGCATGCCGAGCGCGTGGGTAGTGAGGATCTTGGTCACCGGCTCCCAGAGAAGCTTGAAGTTGACGTAGAGGACGCCGAGAATATATTGCAACGGGGCCTGGTGGTGAAATGATGACAGTTTGTTAGTTGGGCAGAGTTTTTTATTATTAGGAACACTAATAACCTCCCAAAAATTGAACACAAATTTCACAGTATACTGCGCATCCAATGTCAAATGGAGGTTAATCGAGATTGAAAGGATGTGACACACTACAGCGCAACTGGAATCAGAGTGAGTGTGAATATGCTCAGCCTCATAGTTCTACTCATAAAAAATTCCTCATTCTCATTAAATGCACTAACATGCTCTTAAAAAATCCACGACCAATTAGCTCAAATAGATAGAGCAACACCCACGACAGCTGATGATTGGGGTTTGAGCCCTTGGTTGGGAATCAAATTTTGAGAAGTTATTAGTGTTCCTATTAATAAAATGTCTTCAATAAAATTAATGATTTCTTTTTAAGTGTTTCTTGTAACATGGACCACCAAAATAATACCAAATTCAATTCATCCCAAAAAGAAGAGACTTTAAAAATAAAATATCATGCAAAAGCAAAGGATGCATGGAAAAGTATAACAAAGTTTAAAAAAGGATCATGGTCAGAATGTAAAACAAATGGAAAATAAAACTAACCTTTTGGTAGCGTGCAGCGTCAGCCAGTGCAAGCGTGGACACGCCTAATTCAAGATTCTGCAGATATTTGATTTTGTCTCGGTACTCTGTGATTGTGTTTGGAACCTGCTCGGCAGCCAAACACAGGCTAAACACCGACTTCGTTCCGACGCCTTGCCCGGCCGGCTCGAACAGCGTGAAGAGGTGCGCCGTCAGCAGCCGCACCTTGTGGAACGGAGACGAGAGATTCGGTGCAAGGTGATCGTAGAGCTTGGCCATCGCGGATGCAGCGGCTTCCTCGTCGAAGCTAGAGATGTTGGCAGCCGTGACAAATATGTCCAGTGCACGGAGGCACCCAAGTTGGTCCGATACGGCAGCGGCAGGCAAGAGGCTGTCGACGATCAAGTCAAAGTCGCAAAGCGCCAACAAGGATTTTGAATCGGTTATGTGGACGAGAGCCTCTAGAGCATGAACGAGAAGGAAGTCAACCTTGTTGGCGAATTCTGTAGCTTGGTCCAATTCTTCAGAAGGCTCTTCAGACTTCTGTGTATTCTTCATCTCTTTACAAATAGAATAAATTATTTTCTTTACTTTCGATGCAGCGATAGAATGGTCTAGTGGTGTTATGTGCGGAAGGATAATCAACGAGCAAAGCACTACTTCCACGTTGTCGACCAGGCTTTGGACTTTGGAAACTGACAGTGTTTTCAAAATGGCATTTGAGAAGTTGTCATTTGGAAAAGTCAACGAATACCGATGCCAGCGGTCGAGGTCGATTCCACTGTCGCAGGGCTGAGCTTTGTGAATGACGAGCTTAGTGAAAAGACATATAACCTCATCGGGGATTTTTTTCAATGACTTTCCGCTGCAGTGGCGCAGGACTTGTGGCAGGACGAGCGATTCGAATCCCGAATAGTCGAACACTTTTTCAACAAAGCTCATAAGCGTGGCTGAATAGGGCACGGCTAGTATCTTGACCATGATGTTGTTGGCGAGCTCTTGCGGGAGATTTGCGCTCGGCAACAAAAGAATTGTGCCGCCAATCTCAGAAGCAATGAACATCACTGACTCGGGAAAGTCAGTCAGCTTCAGAATACCAGTAATCTGCTGTATTACTGTGGCAGGATCGGTCAGAAGCTGGGAATCTCGGAAAGTTACGACTTGATGAAGAAGTTGTAATGTCAACTCAACAGTTTTTGCATTCCTTTCCGTTGGATCGTTTTTCCAGGATGACGTGAAATTCTCTAGAGAATTCAGGAGAGCAGCCCACAATGGTGCGCTATATTTGCGGATAATTGACTTGCATAAAGCATTTATCATATTTGTCAAAACGTCAAACAAGAGATCTTGCGGAAACGATTTGTCTGCCAAGGCATTAAAGTACATCGGGAGAACTTCATGTGAGCAGCTGTGGAATTGACCCTTCACTCCACGAATCACTTCAAATAGAAGCACACCACATCCCACTTCTCCACCGAGCCAAGATTTTAACGGTGCAGTGCTTTCCTCAGCCTCGAGCGCCCTCTTTTCTAACATTCGTAGCACAAGTGACAGAAAAGACTTTTTGTCTTTAACCTTACGCGCAACAAATGCAAAGCTTTCGGCGGCAAAGTTGTTGATGTATGGCTTCTTGTGAGCCAAGAGTGGTAGAAGACTGTCGAAGACAATGCGAACATCTTTCACGAGACAGCGCCATAAGAACTTGAAGAGATATGCAAGACAAGTGAATGTCCACTCAAGTTGCTGAGGATCCTTGGTCTCCAGGACTTCGACTAAACGTTGTAGGATCTCATAGTAGTAAGGATAGAACTCTTGGCGCAAGTCACGAGCTAGTGCCACCACAAGCCTGGAAAGATAATTTAGTATTAGTTGTGACGTTTCTCTAATAAAGATTTTACCTACATACCTAGACATCATGTGCCAAAGAATACCAAATTGACAAATATACATAAAGAATTGGAATGAACTATTTACAACCAAATTCTTTTCATGCTGACTAAAAAAAAGAACTTTCCCAACATTTTGCAACATATGCCTAATACTCATTGAAACTTGATAGCAGTTGTGACGATATTTTTTAGACTCATGTCTAATTTATCTAACCTTAGCACTAGTTTTGACAAAAACTATTTGAACTGAGGTTGGAATGCTAAGTGAAGAACAAGGGTACGATTACAACAAAAAGAAGCAAGGGAGATTTAGTCATTATTTACTTAGCATTCAAAACCCAGTTCAAATAGTTTTTGTCAAAAGCAGTTGTGACATTTCTCCTTCAACAATATGACCACAAAAATATAAACATTAACTTTGCCTAGGCTCCCTCATTGCATCTAATTAAAACACAAAGGGCAATAATTTAGAGAACTAGGGTAGAGTGACCAGTTGTGGCCAGGCTAAGGAAATTTTCAGATTGGAAGTCACACCGAAACCACAAGAGTAAACTTTAATCAAATGTTTTTATTTCAAGGGAGCTTATAAGTATTCAGCTTGATGTTAAAATAGTTTTTAAGTCCTCTTATCATATTTATGAGTATTATATTCATACTTCAATGAATTTTTGTCATATTGCCCAGTTTTGGCCATGGTATGCCCATTTCTGGCCAGCTGAAATTCCAGTTGTGGCCACCCCAAGAGTTACTTCACACAAATGCATATAAATTAACTTTAATCAGAAACACAAACACTTTTAATTATCATTAAACTTAAAATATGAAATAAACAGTAAATTAACATTACATTGGAACCAAATTATGGCACAGGAATGCTATAGTACCTACACAGCCAATATTAGTATACTATATTTGGTTGCCGTAAACAGCCAATAAAACAATTAAGGCGGGTCTTTCGCATAAAGAACACTAGATTTACTAAAAATATGAAAGAAATAGTAAATATCCTTACATTGGTAGGAAACTTTGGCATAGAAACAAAGTAGTGTCAATGTAAGTTTAATATATTTGGCTGTCAATATTACTTGATACGCAGGGTTCCCACAAAGAACATTTGCTTTAAAAAAAAAACGTAGATATAGGTAGGTAGCACAAAAAAAGATGTGGCTGCATAAAAGGAACTTGAGTTTGCCATTGGTAAGCACCGAAAATAGTTATTTCTTCCGATATTTAAGAATTTCTGGTACGTGGCATGCCTGGCGGCTGTTGACTACGCGAGGAGGCTGGATTACCTCCTTGATGTCCATGAGCGGGAACCAAAGAACGTCTTCCTTTTCCGGCCACTTCCAATCCGGCCCACTCATCGTCATTGACATGACTTGCACTCTGCCAACGGCGTTGTTAACGGCGCAAACCCGGCCTGGGAAGTATTCTTCCTCATACTCCACGATGACAAAGTCATGTTTCTTGACACGAAATTCAGCAAAGGAAGTGCTGTCGTCGCTGTCGTCACTTTCTTCACTTTCTGACACCGCCTTCAGTTTCCTCTTGCGTTCACAAGTGGCTGCGCTTGAAGGAATTTTTTTCTGCCTCTTTTTCTTTTTTTCTGCTTTCTCGTCTTTTTCTTTTTCTTTGGCATCATGTATTTCCTTCCATTTGGAAGATGTCAGGACACTTGGCATCACAGTTCGATTCCTTGTTTTCTTGGCAGGTTTCTTTTCCGGCCAAAAAATTACATCCTTGAGGAGTGTCTCCATAGTAGTCTTTCCGCTTGATGGTGGAGAGCCGAGGCAAAGTTCTTCAGCAGCAGAACTAGGTTTAGGTTCAAGTTCAAAGGGACAATCTTTGTCTAAAATTCCCAGATCCTCCACGGTAACTTCACCAGCTGTGGTTGGCGAGCCAATAGAAACGTCGAGGGTGTAATTTTCCTCAGCGTCGTTGCTCAGGATCATTTCAGGGTCTGGTATTGGTAAGTCGCTAGCAGCGGCGAAGTACTCATTCCAGACGTCGTAGAGCATAGAAGCACAGATGTCCCCGTCCCAGTCAAGTCCCTTAGCCCCGGTGGTTTTAAACTCGGTTAAGGTATCTTTAGCAATCTTTGACTCGAGGTGTCGAAGTACTGATCCATGGTCCAGACCTGAAGTGGTAGTTTTGCCACTGGCTTGTTCGTTCCGAATTTTGAGGGTGCATTTCGTGTAATCAACCGCATCCGCATTGAATGGGTACAGACCACAAACGCGAAATCCAGAAATGATTGCTTGGCTGAATTTCTCATCCTCCAAGATTGAGTTTAGCGCTGTTGGTATATTCTGCTTTCGAATTTCTGCTCCCTTATGTTCATATCTCCAGTTGCGTACCATGCTGCGCCATTTTACCTTTAAGGGGTAAAAAAATGCAACGTCGAGTGGTTGCAGGATGTGCGTTGTATTCGGATACAAACACACAACAATTATGCCATTATCTCTGCAAAATTGGCTCAAGTGCAGAGTCAAATGCGAGGAGTGCCCATCGAGGAACACTATGACTGGTAATTTAAAGTTCTTTTCTATGAGGAAAGGGTGAAATACATTGGAGAAGTACTCGAAAAAAGCCTCTCCGGTCATCCATCCCTTCTCAGTCTTGCCGAGCCCCCAAAATGGTGGGGCTGCCCTGGCAATCACCGGTGGCATCCGTTCATATTTGTATACTGTGAGTGGGGGAGCATGAGTTCCAACGGCATTCACAGTGATCAGAGTCGTAATATTTTCCTTGTCCGAGTTAGACGATTGATCATAGACGGGGCTGCCCTTTTTGGCTAAGACGAGACCGCCTGCTGGACAAAGGTAAAATGATGTCTCATCCATGTTAAAAACCCGCTCCGGTTCCTCGAGGACACGGATGTCTTCACCCAAAAGATCGGTAACTTCCTTGAACCAGCGTCTAATCTTCTCTTCGGTAATACTGCCCCTTGCTGCGTTTATGTACTCGGCATGTTTTTGACTAACAGTAGGATTGCGCTTGAGGAATGAACGGAACCATTTACAGCCGGGCCGGTTGTTTATGAATGGAGTTTTAAAATTTCCCTCTTCTACCATTTTTTGGACAGAGGAAATGACAGTCTCCTTGTTTATCGGAAACCCCATTTTAGCAGTCTGCAGGATCCAATCGACAAGAACATTTTCTCCGTTTACCCCCAGAACTGCAGATGGTCCTACATGCCCAGTAGTTTCTGGAGATCGCCCGGACAGTTTGTTACGGAGCGTAGACCGTGGAACACTAAACGCATTGCTTGCAGCGTTGACAGACATACCGTCTCGTATTGCAGTGAGTGCACTGCGAACTTTTGATGGTGAATACATGAACAGTTGGCGCTTTACAGACGTCTTCTGCCTTCGTCGGGCATCAATTTTCTTTCTTTCAGATTCCATCTTTGTCTTAGCCATTCTACAGTCCATACATACCTACAATAAATAGTGGAATAAAATGTACCAACTGGTCTTTCCCTTACACTTGGCCAGAACTGGCATAGCATGGTAACCATTTGTGGCCAAGACCCTGGCCACAGCTAGGCAATGAACTAAAATAGATGCTCAGTTTTGGCCATGCCAATGATTATACTCACCAGCATCAAATAAGTGACAAAAACCACTTAAATTCACATCATTGATCATTATTAAACAACCTTAAGTCAGTTAAAACGTAAGAAATTACTTAATAAGTAACAAAAAAGCAAAAAACTTACCTTGCAATCCTAACCTAAATTCACATCTCTTTCCCGCAAAAAAACCCATGCTGCTTCTCAGCTGACAGGATCTCAAGTAGTGTAGAGCTAGCTCCCAGAGTGGCTCTTATAAAAATTAGGTTGGTATCATCTATTAAGAAAAATTATTTCCAACATGGTGCTACATTCACATGCTTAGCAATTGGCTGTTTCAGTTGAATGTGGCCACAACTGGGTACCTGGCCACAACTGGTCACTCTACCCTAACATATTTAGCATTTTCAATATAAAACTACCGCAAAAAACAGATCAATAACATTAATTAAAGACATAAGTTGCAAAATTTCAAAATAATTAGTTGATTTTATTCAGCAATCAAAAGCCCAGCTGTTAATAGTTTCTTTTAAAACTAGGGCTAAGGCTAGACATGAGTCTAAAAACTATATGAAGATTTGTTTCTGATTCTCAGATAAAATATCAAAACTTACTCTAGGGTTGGCTGAAGAGCCAAGGCATTCTCTGTGTGTATATTTTTCACAAGGACTGCAACAACCTCGTCTTTCTTGTTCAATAGCTGAGGTAGGGTATGCACCATTGGCAAATCCTTTCGAAGAGCATCGTAACTTTCCGTGAGATTAAGCAAATTCCATTTTTCTATTGTCTGGTGTAAATAGGTAAGGGTTTCTTCGGATTCTACTTCGTACCGGTGACAAACTCGATGAAAGATATCTACATTGATCACTGCGACACGCTCAGAAAATGTTTTGAACTGAAAAATAAATTTGTTAAATCGTCAGATTATATATCATTAAACTTATTATGCATACATTAACTAAAATCAGCATTTTGCTAAATCTGAAAATATAGTGGTAGCATAACCTCACTGGACCCTCACCCTGAATGTGTTGAACTCCTTGTGTCGATGAGGTTTGGTCTTCATTTTTGAAGATTGAAACTAGACGATTTAAATAGTAATATAAACTGTAATTTCTGTTTATTGGACAGAAGGCAAACTCTGTGAATGCTAAAACTACTACAACTTCGCCACACGTGTTTCACGTTCTGAGTATGGCTGTCGCTCAAAGCGCACGGCGTAGATTCAAACTAGCGGATACTTTGTACGCGACGTTTTTGCTGCATATTTCTGGCTCTGGCCTTGGCTCTGGTCTACGATGGTGACATTCTGAAATGCAACCGCGAAACGTCAAAGCATTGTTGGTTGCATACTGATAGGCTTAATGAAAACTCTGTAAACTACCTCAGCCACCGGCAATGTAAAAACTACCAAAGCTGAGTAAATAAAATAATAAAATAATAATAATAATAAATAAGTAGGTATCTTTTTAAAGAGGAAATACTACGATGGGATCCATCAATCGTTTAGCAGTTGACACCATTGAGATAAATACTTAAAACACATCCAATTTTCTGAAAATAGAGGACACTTAATAAGAGCATACTTATTTGTTGAGCTTCAAGTCACATATAGAAAAATAATTATAAAAAAGTTGTCCTGACATTAACAATCCTATTGTTACCAAAGGCTACATATTGTCTCGGTTTACACTACCTGACACCCTAAAATAGTTTAAATTCCTCAGGTTTTCATCAAAGACCACCGAGAAAATTTGATTTCAATTTCCAGATCGAGTAATTGTGCATTTCTTCAAATAAAATACGACATATCCATTCAGAGAAAGTTTTTTTTTCATTTCAGGAGAAAAGAAATAAAACTGTATTCGATAGCATAAAATAACTGATAAAACTCGTCTAAATCTTGCCATAACAAACATCACACTTTCTCAGCAGGACCAAATCCTCGCATTGCATAGCATTTCAAATAGAAAGAAACTAGTTTCGAAAATGTAAGGTCCTCGGTATCATACTGTTCAGGTTAACTCAACCCCCCCCCCCCCCCCTCACCACCCCAACACAACAATAGGCATTTTTGTAAAAAGAAACGGCGGTCATGGACGGCGTACGTCATTTGGTGCTCACGGCCAGAGCCATGACGTCAAGCCAAGAAGAAAATGAAGCAGAACACGAAGAAGAGGAGAAGGCTAGAAGTGGGTAACTAGACGAACACAATTCTTGCCGACACTCTACTTCAATATTAATCAATGTTACAAGCAACCCAGCGAACAAAAAAAATCTATCAATCCCCCTCCACTCAACTCTTCAAAAAGTCATAGCAATAACGCTACGCCATATACCAAATTGTTCTTCAATCATTATTTTCTTTCAACCACGGAACTTTCACTTTCACGAAAAGAAATTTTGAATGAAAGTATATTATGGACTAGAGTGAGTGTGTGTAAGTTGTTGGTTGGGAGGCAGCTACAGCATAGCATAACCTAACCTCTATCAAAGTGAAACATATTACTACAAACCTAGTTGCATCATTTCGCTACTTGACTTGTCTGGTAGGTAGGATTTACCCGCGGTTATCTGTGCTTTCTCCACATGGCAAGTGCTCTGTATTCTGTTACATCACCGATTAGTTGCCATGATCGGGTGTAACAACAATATGTAACGATGCAGATGTTACGGGGTCACATATCAGGATCAATTGGTATTTGCGAGGGAGTAAAAGACCTGTACAATTCATTTGAAGTTATACAGATTAGATTATTGTCTAATAAGAAATCAAAGACTCTTCTTACCTGGTGGAGGATTCTCGCCTAAGACTGAGCTAAGTTAAGATCTGCATCTTCAGTGAGTGATCCATTTTTCTACCAACAATCGGCTAACAATCGGCCAACAATGGGCCAATGAACGGTGGTCCGTCTACACACACACACACACACACCTACGCACACACCCACACACACACATTTATATATAATATATATATATAAATATCTACATATATACATTTTTTTTTTTTTTTTTGGGAAATACTCTGTCACAGTCACGCGTTATGTACATTCAGCAATCATTTAAAATTACGATGAGAGAAATTGAAATGTCTCGATAAAAAAGGCATGGCTTTCCAAATCCCGATGAAGATTTTCGTTCCGGAAAACCCCGACTTTCAATGCTCTGCAACTGCATTTTTGCTATCACCAGGAAAAAAATACCAGGAAAAATGATTTCATGATGTTGGTTTACCTTTGACGTACATTTAAATTATAATGTGTGACAACGCTGAAATGATTACGCAAAAGGTTTGTAATTTCATTTAAAAAGTTACTCTCCCTTGGAAATCCCTTAAAACATAGCGTCATTCTTAAAGCTTTAAAGCAATATTTAAAACATGTATCTGAAATTAAATTACAAAATAACGATATCGTTGTGCACCCAACGGGCAAGTTTAAACGGAAGTTAGTTTTTTGAGTGACATTCCCTGTGTCTAAACCAACGCGTTGAAAAGAATGATCATAATTGACCTTGACAATGTCACCAGAGACCATCATCAGCGAGACAGAAGATAGTGGCTCATGTTAATCTTCCGTTAGCTCAGCTGAAGTTTCGCACTGCTGGTGGTGGTGTGCTCAACCAAGCTGCAAATGATATTCAAATGTTTTAACAGAGAGTGTTCATTAATTTCAACAGTTTGTTACTTCCCTAAACAGTTAAAGCCACATTATTTACCATGACAGTTGTATTTAGCATGTATGTTGTAGGTTTTATCCTGACATTTTGTGAACAAAGATTCTTTCGTGTGCTCTATGTCTGTCTTGTGTCGGGCCCACATGCCTTTTAATTATTCCTCTCCTATATCTTTATTTGGGTGTTCTTAACTTCTACAACAGTTAATCGATTGAGTCAGTTCCTAACTGTGTCTGCAAAAACTAGTAACCAAAATCAGCGCTACCCGGAAAATTGTTTGCTAATTTTGAAAAAGATCTACTCATACGGGCAAATTACTACGCACACTTTTGTGACCCATCATGACGGTAAAATCATTGTGGTTGGTATCAAAAATTGTTAATTGATTTCGCAATCCAGAAAAAGATCATCTACTCTGTAATTGAAGTGGTGGTCTTCTTATGTTTAATGAAATTTGAGAAGCAGCTGCACACAGACACGGTTAAGATTTTCATGAGGTATGACTTTCACGCGAAGGTGCCGCCACAGAGTTTAAGGCTCAGAGGTCCTACAGCGACCAGAGTCTCGAAAAGAGATTCAAGTTCATGAGTGACCATGTGTTGGAAGTAGGGGTGGGGGTGGGGAGGTCCAAATGGAGGCATCGCTGGACCTCAGGTGAGCTAGTACAATGCTACGTGATGCTAGGCACAGCCACGGTAGAGACAGTGGAAGCAAAGATACGAGAGGGGATATGTTTATATGAGGAAGTCCGAGGGCAGTTTTCTTCAGAGAACAAGTGAAAGTGGTAGACAGACTGTCGTGATCTGCGGCAGCATCTTGACGTGCTAGAAGGCTCTGGTCCATCGCCTGCTTGAGGTAAGCGATCTTCCTTCAACTGTTGCGAGCTTGCAGGCGCAAATCTTGACATAATTAGAACTGTTGAGGACGGCTGTTTTTTTTTGGACGAGTGATTTATTGTTTTCCTTGTCACTTATTTAATTTGTTGTGTTTAATTTTCTTTGTTGCAAACTCGAGATGGTAATATAGATACATATAATTAAAAAAAAAAAAATTGTTGACCAACCTAATCAATTACTGGGCTTTGTTTTGACAAAAATCACCCGCTATTAAGAGATTAATATTTTCTATCTTCACAAAGTACAAATATAAAGTACGCATTTTACCGTTGCATACCAGACCGGCGAATTTCTGTAAACCGGAGAAAATAATTAGTTTAAGAAAGCATTTAAAACCCGATCGTCTTAGCGCTCGAATGTTTATCTAAGCGGCGTTGCATAAGCCGCTCGAGATGGACGTTGACCATGAGTCTGACCAGAAGAGCGCTTTCTCCTTTCTTCGTTGAACGACCCTTTTCACTTTCCGTTGTCGGCTTCCGCCAGCAGGAAGTCCCACGATGCCAGTCAGCTGAGAAAGAGTTTGATATTTACCACAAAATCAACACGGACACTCAGCGCTTTTAGCTACATGATAATTAATAAGTGCACTAAAAAGTGTTAGGTGCTGCACTTTTTCCGATCTTGCAGTTTAACCGGAAACTGTAAATATGCAGCCAATAAATTGAATGGAATTAAAATTGTTTACAGGATAAATATTTGAAAAATTTCACTTTCTTTCCTGCAAATTGCGCGTCAAAGGTTTAATAAACCGGTTTCTAATCGAACACTTGCGTCACAATCGCCGAATTCGCACGTGCCAATTGTTAATCAGTCGACCTACGCCGATGGGGTCACCCACCTCCCCCCCCCCCCCTCATTTCTCATGTCACCCCCCCCCCCCTCATTTCTTTCTTACGAAGTGCTGACAGATTGATTTTAGCGCGCACATTTGTGACAAATAATCCTATCGAACTGGCCGAATGGTGTACACGCTAACCTTAACTAGTCTAAGAGGGACGAGGAGAAACCCGGTGTCAACACGTTGTAGAATGTCACCGTTGAACAGCACCGAAGTCCGCTACGAAGAACGGTTTTATGGGGCTTAAAATATACAAACCCCGTCACGGTACTGTTCGAACAACAGGATTTAACCACTAATCCTTGCTGTCGAGAGATTGATAAGCAAGACAAGGCTGTTGCATTATCCTCAAGTTCAGTCATTCTGACCACTCTCCCGAACAGAACTGTTCATATATAAGGGTGACCTTTTCAAAACTTGCATGCTCACCCCTACTCGTAATAACGGTCGTAGCTCGACATTTTTTCCCAATAACGTACTAGACTCTGCCCCAAGGCTTTCCTCGCTGCGAGAAGAGAGGGTCTTACAGCTAGACGAAAACTAATGCAGAATTCGTTGACTCGTTTTCAGCATGTGGATTGCGGTGGCGTTGTTTTTCTGCATCATCGCTTTGCTCGCGTTCCTCGACACCAGAAAGCCAAAGAACTTCCCTCCAGGTGAGTGACATTTTCAATTAATTAATAGCTTATCGCAAATATATAATATGGGGTCGCCAATATGATTTTTAGAGAAAAGGACTTCAAGAAAATCAGTTTACATTCTAGTTAATGTCTTGCAAATTTCATTAAAGATTACTATAGATTATTAGAGGCATTTATGGGAGAAATCCTATGCTTCAAATGTTCGAAACATTTGATAACTATAGAATGTGGAAAAACGTTTGAATTTTGTCTTTAGGGCTGCCATAAAACGGTCAGCAAAGAGCCCGGTTTTTCCTTAATTTGAAACAACATCGTGTATTACTTGATTAAGGTACCAATAGAAGCCAGATGTGGGGTTTAACATCAGGGCAGAGGAGACATTTACCTGTCGGTACACTGTCGTAGCATGTGTTGTTAAAACAGCTTTATAAATAGGCTTACTAAATAGACATACTAAATATAGTTAGTAATGTATTATAGCATAGTAGTATAGCTTACTAGATAGGCCTATTATCAAGGTAAGGTTCAAAAATTGTATTTACATTTTCTTGGAAAGAATAAAATTACGTTAGGCCAAAACAATGTTAAGTAATGAAATGAGCCCAAAAGTAATTAGACTGTGCTGAAAAATGTACTTGATATCCTCCACATACTCTCAGAAAGCTATAATCCCACTGCGCCCCTATTTCTGGGACTTACCATACCATAAAGTGACCAATAATCCAAAACTGAACCCTCCCCGTTCTGACACAGGTCCGACATGGTTGCCTATCCTGGGCAGCGCACTGGAGGTGCGTCGACTGCGCCGCGAGACTGGCTACCTGGTCAAGGCCACGTCTGCGCTGGCCAACAAGTTCGGGCCCATCGTAGGCACTCGAGTGGGCAAGGACCGTCTTGTGGTGGTCTGCAGCTCGGACGCGATCCGAGAGATGTGCGGCAACGAAGACTTTGACGGCAGACCCCAAGGGCTTTTCTACGAGACAAGGACGTGGGGCGTGAGGCGAGGTAATTAAACGGTGGATTCAAGGGGATTCTGGATCTTGTTAGTACGTTTTTTTTTCAGGTCGTTTGATTTCGCTGGGAAAAAAAGTGAAAATTTGTACAAATGTTTTTACTCCCGGATATGAAACTGAAAGGTACGTGTTGGAAACACCGATTCTCGTGATACCCTCGAAGTTAAGCAACACTGTGCTGGGTCAGGTATTGGATGGGTCATCAATGTTTGGTGACCATCATACTCATGGCTACTCATGGCTACGTGTTGGCACCGGGTTTTCCCTCCTTCTAGGCTAGATTAAGTTCATCATTATCTTTATCATCACCTACTAATGCACTGGCGCCAATATATCAGTAAAACATGGTTTGTTGCCAAAATAGTGCGTCTTTAAACATGGCGAATCATTCAATCTTAGATATGGATTCCACTTTTCTACAAATTACTTACCCATATTTTGATTTTTCTAATGTTTAAGTACCTACCTATATGTTGTTCCTTAACGTCAGGCATTCGCCGTCACTTCTTGCGTGCATTTGATTGAATGAAACCAATTAACTGATTGAAAAGCTGGATACTTTTCCAGTCTGGTAGCGAAGCCTTTATGAAAGCAGAAACATCTTGTGGATCGATCGAGTTGCTAAAGAGTAGGAAATAGCACGACATTTGTGTGTCACATAATTATGGCGAGAATAAAAGGGGAAGCTTACGCTGCTTGTTAAAATTGTTTCTCGAAATAAGACCTACCCAGCTTGTGTGATATTCTCGGTACATTCCGTTTCATTTATCCATGTCGTACTTCTTCGTTGACAGATAGATGCTTAAGCCGTGTTACGGGACAAGCAACTGTGAATTATTGAATAGTGCATTCATGCGATGAAATCCCTTTTTTCGTGTTTTGCCTTAGACGAATGATTCGCTTTTCTTCAATATCTCTGAAAGGAGGAAAAGCCACCTTGGGATCTCTTGGCAGATGGTCTGGCGTTGGCCAATAATAAAGGGTGGGGTCCATTGAAATTACATAAAAAAACGGAGAGAATGCTATTTTATTCACGTCGATAAAGTATGACTCTAGGTATGGCACATGCATGAAGGAAGGTAAGGGTTGGTTGCCATGTCGTTCAGTCTGCATTTTGATGGATGGATCTTCAGTCTGTAAGCATTATTAATATGATATTGATAGCCTCACGGGACTTACTAGAAGCTATGTAGCTCTGAGACAGGATGAAGGTGAACGGATACAGCTCTACTTTAATTAAAATGTTCCCGACTTTCCCTGCGAAACAATATTTTAATTAAAAGTTAGAAACTTTTGCGTCCATCCGCTAGAGTCTGTCAGTCATGTATCTCATTTTGACGCAACTTTATCCGAATTTTTCTACGCTCGGGTCCTGGAATTGGACGCATGCTTTAGCTCTGTTGGAAAGAGGTGTAACGCGGAGGAAAATAGTCTTGTTTTTTGGAGAATATACACAGTTTTAGGCGTTTTAAAATGTACATGAAGCAATTGGATTTCAATCAACTTGTAAACGGTTCTGAAACGGGTTGAAAAAATTACGGCGTTTTCACTATCAACACCCGAATGATTTGGTGAGATGGAAACACCGGCACTCCTCAGTTCATCGAAGTTAAGCAAAGTGCTCTCGGTCAGGTTTTGGGTGGGTAACCATCATACACAAGATCTGTCTTCTCGAGAGAGAGAGGAGAGAGAGAGAGAGAGAGAGAGAGAGAGAGAGAGAGAGAGCCGAAGCATGTGGGGGATGAAATTTGGTATAAAACTTTATTGATCTTGCTTGTCATCCTCTTGATAACATGGATAAGAGGAAGAATCCTCTTGTTCGTATTGTATTGCCCTTCGAAAGGGACACTTCGCCGATGGACCCCTTGGTGCTCTACGACAAGAATCGTCTACTTGCTAGCATACTTGGGGAAGGATCTTTTAAAAAGATCACGATCGTGCGATCGCGATATTTTTTAGTGATCTTCGATCTGATCGCGATCTTTTTTGTATCTCACGATCTTTTAATTCGATCGCGATCGAATTGTCTACGATCTTTTTAAAGTAGCGTTTTAAAAGATCAAGATCGTTTGCACAGTCGTTCCTTTTTTGGTGTTTGTTGTTGTACAACACTTGACAATTGAAATTTGAATGTGGCAAATGGAAATATTTTTCATAGCTTTCAGTTTCCTTCAAAGACTTGAAAACGTTTCTAGGATTCAAAATGGTTATTAGCAATACTTTTATTAGTCTTATCACAGATCTGTGGTCTTATTGATGCGTGGAAATGCTGTCTAGTATGTCCGCCGTGCTTGTCCATGACCACAGCTTTTCTCAAATTGGGTCATCGAGATTTGAGGCCCCCTTTCTGCCATGTTCCACTGACCACTGTCTGTTGGAGACAACATGCAAGGCATTATTGCTCCTGTTAACTGTTAACAGGCTGTCAATTTTCTTTTTGTATTCTTGACTTTAAGTCATTGACCTCACCGCATTGTGTTCCAACTATTTCTATATTAATGTTGCATTTCCCAGCACCTACAAGTGCTAAAAACACTTTTTTTTTCAGAGATCATATGATTTTTTTTCGAAAACGATATTTTAAATGAACTTGATCTTTTATTGAAACAAATTTGAATTTGATCTAAAAAAAACGATCGCGAACTTCGATCTTCGATTGCGATCGTTTTTTGACGACGATCTTGATCTTTTTAAAAGATCGATTTCAAAACGATCTTCCCCAACTATGCTTGCTGGCAAGAGGTTTCACCTTCCCTATCTCGGGTAGGTTAGGTTCATATTCATCCTCATTCACACATTAACATTATAGCAGTGTTAAAGGCCCACTTGTCAAAACACATAAAATTAATCAATCGATTATAAAATTGCCACCTGTTTTAAGCCTTGAAGCCAATGAGGGAATTGTGAGCTAGGAAACGGCTTCTATAGTAAAGTCCTTAAGAGTACGAATAGCACGGTGATAGCAAGGGCGTCGGTTCCAACGGCTGGTGGCAGAAAGCCGATAGCGATCTGACGTCAAGCAATTACACTAATGCACTGGCATCGTCACGGGACCAATAAGCAGAGCTTAAAGTGCACTCGCGAGATGCGCTTTCCGACAATCTTTGCCAAAGAAACCATATAAATCGCGACGAGCGCACCGAAAGAAATCATGTGTTAAGCGAATTGGTACTTTATTGTACTTTTCATAAAGGTACGCTCTAAATAAATATTTGTTTGCAACGAGCAATTGTTTCAGGTACTTATTTTGTATACAGTAGCAGTTAGGTTTGCAAGAAATACGGGCTCATTTTGATTTTCTAGTCCTCTCTCTATCCGAGTTCATCCACAGTTCAGTGAATAGCATGACGTCCAATAAACAGAATATTTAATCCAAAAATCCAAATAACATAATTATTATGAATCAGGAAATGAACACCTGACGTTAAGTCTGTTTTATAGATTCGCGTCGAATTTTCCAGATTTGAGTCACAATCTTAGTTCTTTTGAGAACGGGTTTGAATTTTGAACGCTTGCAAAGTGCGTCGCTCGATTCTGACAAATTACTGGTTTTACAGGAGTTCTTCTCACTGATAAGGACTTCTGGCAAGAGCAGCGTAGGTTCACCCTGCGTCATCTCCGTGAGTTCGGCTATGGTCGGCGTAACATGAGCGGCCTCGTCGAAGAAGAAGCTGCCGAACTCGTCCAGGTGTTTAAGACGCACCTCGAAAAGTCCAACGGTCAAGGCGCCATCGTCCCAATGAACGATGTCTTTGGCATCCACGTGCTCAACACGCTCTGGTTGATGATGGCCAGCATCCGATACAGCGTCGACGACGTCAAGTTCAAGAATCTACAGAAATTGCTCACTGAATTGTTCACGAATATCGACATGGTTGGATGTTTGTTCAGTCACTTCCCGATACTGAGGTATATCGCGCCGGAGAAATCGGGATATAATTCGTTCCTCTACATTCATCAGCGAATCTGGGACTTCCTCAAGGCAAGTTTAATTGAAATGTGCATTGACTGTTGCTTGATTAATGAAGATTACACTTTCTCAAAATTCCCTTGCAAATTGCTCTCGAGTTTTATGAAATAAGTTCACGTTAATGAAGGCGGCTTCAACTTACAATGACAACTTTGGCGGAAGTAATTGAAAATTCAGACAAAGTATTCCCCGTTGCGCAGTGGAGTGAAGCAACAAGTTAAGGCTCAGATAGCTTAAAACTTATCTTCCATCGAAGTCTTCCTAAATCAATTTTTTGTAAGTGGTACATATCAATGTTCAACTGCTGGTAATATCAAGCACTTTCTTAGGTGCGAGTTGGGGTAATTTCCGTCTAAAAAGGCGCATTCACGCATATTCAACTACACAATATTATTGAAAAGAAATCTTCTTGTGCTTGACAATATACCGAACAAAACGGGCGTTCTGAACTCGCTCCTCTAAAACCCATATAGCTGACTGAACACACAATGATACGTCGCTCGGCTCTCTCTGAGAGCTCACAATTCGATTTAGCATTCGAGCGACTCCAGTATCTCGCCATGCCATTATTCTGTCGTGCGCGTATGCATAGCACCACCGCTCTGTGCACGAGACGTCGTTAAAGCGATAAAAACACCGATCTGCAAACATCATTTTGCTTCACACGTTAAGTTTTTGTACATTTAAAAAGACGACGCCTGAGGTGGTTGGGGAGAAGAGAGTTCATTCTCTCCGCTGTTCACCTAGACAAAACCTTTTCGAAATTTGTTTGGTGAAGTGGTTCAGAACCGTGGGTGAATGTTGTGGTGATTATCGGACTTGCTCAGTTGAGATTGACTTGTGGTTCTAAAAAGGACCTAAAAAGTCGACGTTTCATCGGCGTTGGCCCCGACATCTTCAGAACTGTGATAAAAAATTAATTAGCATTGACAAAATTGGTTTTGTTAACGTTTAACTGTTAACGTTGCGTTCGCACACGGTTTGATGGGAAGCGCGGTGCTCTCCCAGTTCTAAAGTGTGCCGGGTGTTTTTTCTGGAAACAGGAGGAACTAGACAACCACAAGGCGACGTTACGGCCGGAGGACGCTCGCGATTTCATGGACGTCTACTTGACCCAGCTGATGCAGGAGGAGAAACATGACAGCTTCTCAGGTGAGTGCGTTCAAGTGGTGGAGGGGTTTAATCTGGTAGGGCGATATCATGCACTTTCCCGGTGGGTACCTCTGAATATTAGGATATTAATTTTTAGTTAATTTATAAAGTTTATCTCCATATTGTTTTCGACGCACGAAACGTACACATCACAAAAAAGTGAAGATAAATAATCGATTCTCAAAACTAAATAGCTATTTATAAGAACATAAATAATTATAAATAATAACAATTGTTTTAAATGAATGCTAAATCTGGAAATTGATAGGTAGGACAGTTTTTCTTCGTTTAAATATTTTAGTGTAGTTGATAATCTATGTATTATAAAAATTACATTGACATGAATTGAATATGTTTAAACTCTCGTTACCAGTGACATTTGTGGAAGTAATGGAACATCTCAAAACTGAAAATATGAAAACCAGTAAAGTGAGCGGGAAGATGTCTCACAGCATACTCATTGGGAACAGGGTGGTGGGGGGTGGGGGGTGGGGGGGGGAGTTGAAATGTTATCACCAGTATGGTAACTGTCAAGGACAAATCTTAATCTTGACGATCGTTGCTAGCTCCCGACAGGCGAAAATGTCATTCCAAGAGCCTGTTGTATAGTTTTCTTTCAAATAGAAATGTATACGTACAGAAAAAAAAGGCATTTTCTTGTTCTCGTAAAAATCAGACAGTGGCGCGGGGGGATTATGTTTTATGGAGAAGAATGGCGACAGCTCCGTGCCTGCAAAGTCAGCACTGCCAAGTTCCAGCGCCAGCAACGACGCTGGCGGCATGCCTGGCTGTCACCATCCCTTGCCGGAGCAATTAGGAGCAGGCACATCTACAGACACATCGAGAACTTGCGAGGGAGTTTCTAAAAAAAGGGGGAGATCACGGTTGAAAAAGCTTCGTGTGAATTATAGAGCATTCTCGTGCGAGCGTCGTGCTGTCGCAATCAGCACAGACTATCCGTGTGCAATAAATAGGCTTGTGCAATCAAGGAACGCGAGCAGACGTGAAAAAGTTTACAACATTCCAGTAGGAATGGAATCTTGCGTTGTCAACGGGATTTCTTGGCTGCGATAGAAGATAGGAAGTTTTTGCATCTGTTTGTCAACGACAAAATATATTAAAGCACTCTGAAATATGGCTACCTCTTTACTTTTAAGGTAGCTTCAAACGGTTCAGCTGTTCATCTTGGTATATATTTATGTGTCATAAATGTCAGAAACAAATTTCTGTCCCATTTCTAACCGACGCTAAAAGGGTTCCGTTTGCGCGTAAAAGAAATTTCAGAAAAAAACCACTTGGATGAATTTACACCCAGAGGTATTTCTGCCAAGGAAGTGTTTTCTTCTGAAAAGGGTCCTGACAATGGCCATGGGAAATCACAAAAAATCTCTCGTTGGGTCAGCCGGACATTATGAGACGCTTTCAAGACTCATTGACCAAAATACGATTTTTGCAGAATCCACGAGTGCTAGCTTAAAAAATAAAAACCACTCTAACTTAGATCTCCCTTTTTCGTTAAGCACTAACCCCTCTCTTTTTTTCTGCGTCACAGAATCGCAGCTGCTGGCGATCTGCATGGACATGTTCATGGCGGGCTCGGAGACGACCAGTAAGTCGCTGGGTTTCGGCTTCCTCTACCTGTTGCTGCAGCCCGAAGTGCAGCGACGCGCGCAGGCCGAGATCGACACCGTCGTAGGAAGAGATCGGCTGCCCACGCTCCAGGACAGGCCCAAGTACGTCGGGACGTCCGAAAGCTCCAAGCGATTGCGATTTACATGTAGCCAATTCAGGTTCACTGCTAGGGCCATGTTCATTCACGTTACAGTGTTCAGCATCTCTTTGAACCTACACTTCGAGGTGACTGCGACGCTAGTCGCTAATGTTAATCTGTCTTCGCCACAAAAGACCGCCAAAATGACTACTTTACCGAAAAAAAATGCAGGCTGCAACTAGATGGAGTCACCGTCGTTTCGAATGTTCAGAAATTTATAATCGTCATTTCTCGCAGGTTACTCGCATTTGAGACTGGTTTACGCTCAATTAATCTCAATTGATGCTTACCTCAACGCTTGTAATACACGTATCAATATTTTGAGACGTAATTATTTAATTTGAGAGGATTGTAAAAAATAACGGCCGCAAGCGCCATCGGGTATCATCCTCCGTTACTACGTGAGGATCACATACATCCTACGAGGCTCGTTTGCTCAGCAGAAAGCTTGACATTAACGGTGGCCCTCTGACTTTCCCTAAATACTCAACGCTACTGAGGAACTAGGTGTATGTCTCGCGGAAAGGTGACTGCTCCAGCCCGACAACAAGAAGGGCCGGTCACCTCTCTCTCGAAAAGAACACTACTTATTTCTTTCTCCTAGACTTGCCTCATCATCCGCATATTATCTCACCCAGCTAAGGCGTCGGTAAGCACCAGAAGGAGTGAGTGATAGATCACGTTGTTTGTGTGTCCAGCATGCCGTACATGGAGGCCGTCGTCGTGGAATCGGTGCGCATGTTCATGGGACGAGGTTTCGGCGTGCCCCATCGCGCGCTGAAAGACACCACACTAGGAGGGTTTGAAATACCAAAGGTAACGGATATCCGGTCGGGGTGACACAAGCTGGGATTTGGATCTAGCTAGCTAGAAAATCTAAGTGTTCAAAGCGCGTTGAGTGGTAAATTAGGGCAATTAGCGTTCAGTCAAACTATCTCAAAAACGGTGAACAAAAATCGGGTTACAAATCCAATTAGCGCAAATTTTGAGCACTGTTTTAAATTTATCTGCACAATACTTTCGTGCAAATAAGGTTGGCATGAAAAGTTTCAAACAGTAAGGTACCGCCATTTAAGACCCAGATTCATTAAGTCAATGTATTTCAATTAACCGAGCATTAATTAACGGTTTGCTTAACTAAAGATAACAGACCAATTTACTGCGAATCCACTTCCCACGAGAGCTAACAGTTATATACAATGTTCATTGGTGGTTTTAACAATTTTACAACCATGCAGCATTGTAACACGATTCCCAGAGTTTGATAATAGCTGCTTATAACAGCATATTTATTTGTATTGCCATCTTGCAGTAATATCCATAGATTTTTGGGGTGCACAATAACTATCACAATAGGAAACAAAAAAAAAATCGTTTCACGTTGTCGTAATATTCATTTAGAGGTCATGAGAATCGTAACCATCAGTAGAGGCATGCGACATGGCGAACTTGAGGACACTTTCTGTGCAGGACACAATGGTAATCTGCAACTTCAACTACACGCTGATGGATTCGAAGCTGTGGGACCGACCGCACATGTTCATACCCGAGCGGTTCATCGATAAGGAAGGAAAGTTCTTCATTCCCGACAACTACACACCATTCGGATTTGGTAAGTGACATTGCGAACATTCTTTTCTCTGCAGTGTTTTTTTGGTTATTCTGGCATTTCCATTAGGGAGCTTAAACCAGCAAGCGGATGATGGAAAGGAAGCTAGATTGGAAAAATGTGCAACCGAACCGGGATACGAACCCGGAGGGGATCCCTTATCCCACCCCCGCGAAAACTGGAATATGTGTTTCCGGATAGCTCAGTTGGTAGAGCACCCGACCGGCAATTGGGAGGTCCCGGGTACGTAACCCGGTTCGGTTGCACATTTTTCCAGTCTAGCTTCCTTTCCATTCTTTTCTTTCTTTTGTGCTACATTTTTCCGGTTCTATTTGCTGTAGCGGACTAATCGTGTCAATTTCCCTGTAAGAACTACCATTCCGTTTTATTGCGCACAGGGAAGTTCATTTTCCAGAAAAACTCTACAACACGCAGTGTTATAACCTTTCTTCTAAATACAAAAATATCGAACCATGAAGTTGTCTTTGTTTCAATTTGAGAGGAACCACACCGTGGAAAATCATGTCTAATCAGCTCGGGACAGTGACAAGTTGATTCACTCTGCATGACTTCCCCATCCACACTTAAATTATACCTAATCAGTCACAAGCTACTCCTTCCATAATGTGTTTCACAGTTATTATTTTGCCCATCTAGGGCACATTTGATGTTTGGTAGTGGTGGTGCTATGTTCTCACGAGATTAGTTATAAAAGAAGCCGTCATATCAATGAATAGATCTATAAAACGCGTTGCCTTATTTAGAGTGAAATAAGTAATTACAACGAGAAGTTTCCCGCTTTCTCGGACACTCCAGCCGAACTACCACAACGCTAATGTTAAACTGTCTTCGCGAAAATTACCGCTAAATGGACAAAAATGGACGATTCTTCTAGGTGGAGTCGCCGTCGTTTCACTCGCAGTTGAGCTTGGTTACGCTAAATTTGTTGTTATTAATCCTAAATCTAACAATTGATATACGTGATACGATATTTTGGATCGCAATAATTTAATTGCAGAGGTTTGTTATAACGAGCGGCCGCACGCGCCACCGGATGGTACCTACCGTCACCACGTGTTCCCTGCTCGTTAGTTCAGCACATACCCTATTATTAACGCTGGCCCTCTGACTTTACCTATAAACTCTATGCTTTGCCCATATACTTCACGAGCTTACATAAAATTTGACCACCGCTTTGCGTTTGCAGGCAAGCACCGCTGCATGGGCGAGACTCTTGCCAAGTCCAACATCTTCTTGTTCGTCTCCTCGCTGCTGCAAAGCTTCGACTTCTGTGTGCCTCCCGGATGGCCGCAGCCCTCGACGCTCGAGGTTGACGGTGTCACCCCGATGGCCCAGCCATTCTCGGCGTTTGTCACATATCGTACTTGAGGTGGATCGGGGCGAAGCCCCTAATGCCCCTCGTTCGCTACGATGCTCTCTTGCCCCGGCTACTGATCATGTGGCCTGTTGTTATTTCAGAGTTTGCTACGAACAAGTTTCAAGCTCTTTTTTTAAGTTTAAGTCATTGACTAGCGTAGCTGTATTGGATGAAACTAGCATTCGAGTCTTTAAAGCGAAGGGCTGGTCAAACATCGTCTGACCCAACCTTCGACCAAGCTGCGAATAACTATCAATCCATGATTCGGCTGTTTAATGCCATTTTTTTAATCTATGAGAACCGGCACCTAGGACCTTGACAATAAATTCGCTTCCGACAAAGACTAAAATCAACGAAAGTGCCACTGGTCCTTGCTAGGTACAAGCATCAAGCTATTTTCTTAATTGTTTTAAATAGCTTCGTGATGGCAGCCAAATGTGACTTGTACTGCTAAGCTAGCTGCTTCCCTCTACTTGAGGCTATCTTCAATTAATTACAAGTGTTCCCTTTCGGTGGAATTTGAATGAGGAAGAGAGTGCCATCTGGAGTGTGATTCTGAATATTTTTTCAGTGGAATGGAATAGAATGAAATAGGCAATTGTTTCGTAAGCTAAAAATAGAACAAATAAAGGCAACTAATATCATTCCAATCCACTGAACAAAAATTACAGGATCACCCTCCTGATCTGCATTGTACACCTAATAGCCATACATTGGTCCTTTGTAAGTCACTTAAGTCTAGATTTTGACGATTTTTTTCATTGTGAAAAGTCAATGTACGCACTGGTTTATTTCACTGAAGTATTAGTATGTATTTTATTTCAAAAAAACTGGAAGTATTATTGTATTGTTATTATTATTATTATTGTTATTATTATCATGAGTTTGTTAGAACAGTGTAAGACATGCTCATGGCTGCGTAACCGTATAGAAGATAAAATGCGTACACATCGAAAGCAATTAAAAATAAAATCTGTATATATTACAAAAAAAAACAACAGTACACTCGTTGATAACTAATATTCCGTCTCCAAACGTCCGGATGTTCTCACACATCCATTCGATGTGTGACCGATGCAAAGCCAACTCGTTCAGCACGCTGTGGACGACCAAAGTCCATCCACAGGAGCATTATGGCACAAAACGGAGCGTAGAGACGCCCATGTCGGCGACCCCCAACGTTGGCGCGGTGCGTCGGGCGTCGACTTAATGGCGCCCTGTCGTCGTCTCCGAGCCAGTGGCAACTCGCGGTCAGTGCAGCGTGGACGGCGTTTTGCGCACGCGTCCATAACGCCGCTGTCAGCTGGGCACCAGGTGGATCTGTTATCAAAGATTGACAGAGTCTCAGAGGCGGAATCATTGACACAGTTACGAGATTGCTGTAAATCTGTGTGGCGATTTTTTTTAAGTTGTCATAAGTTGTCGATTGTTTTCACCCCACTGAAATACACAGACAACTTTAATGTGCCAAGTTTTTAAGAATCCTTGGTTTGACACAATCGATCTCTCGCCTCGTTCCAATCTTGTAGCAAATCATTTAATGTAAACGCCAACGAATGCTAATCCCAACCTACCCAACGAGACACCTCAAAAACACTGCCAAAGACTTATCATTTACTAAATCTCCTTTCTATCTTTTCACGGTGATTCCAGACATCGTCACAACCTTCAATAAAACACCGTGGAATGATTACTCTGCAGTCTGCACCTATGCATTTCATTTTCTTCAATTAATAGCATAATACCACAGCACTAATGTTAAACTGTCTTCGCGAAAAATGGCCGCCAAATAAATTAAGGATGCTACTAGGTGGAGTCACCGTCGTCTAAGAAATGACATTTCGTTATTTCTCGCAGATTCCTCGTAGTTGAGACTGGTTCTCTCTCAATTATTCTTTATTGATGCTAAACTTAGTGATTGATGAACATGCATCGACATTTTGATTAGTAATATTTAATTGTAAACGTTTGTGAAAAAGGACGGCCGCAAAGGACACTAGGCGGCACCCGTGTTGCCGGTGAGTTTGCTCAGCAGAAAGTTTAACATTAACGCTGGTCTTCTATCTTTACTAATAAACTCGACGCTGATAAACACGGCCGATCCGGCCAGAAACCGATCGGTCATGACTCCCAAAACAGCTCGGATAAAATTCACTCAAGCTCGTTCCTTATCACGACATTTCCCAGCCAAAATAGCGCCACGACTCAGCTACAAGGAAACTATTAAGTGCGACGCTAGCACCGAGAGAATACGAAAACAACGATGCCGTATACACTTACACATCGAATGCCTAAACGATTTCCGAAAGCCTTTCCTAATGCATAATTTATAAACAGTCTTGTCTCCTAGATGGATCATGACGCGCTCGAACCAGCGAGAACCGCCGTAGTGTACGTAATGGCCCGATGTCGGTCTCCAAGGAATGGCCATCCTGATGAAATCACTGGCTTCCCGAGCCGCGACGGGCGTATGCATCCAATCTCTCAGGAGGACGATCGATAGACGCGAGCGAAGGATATTTAATGCATTAGGATTGCCACTCAATCCCATTTTGGTCTAAAGCGATCGAGGCTAATGGCACGACCACTCAGATTTGACCTGCTGCTCAGCGGCGATGGCGTTTTAACATAGACACGAAAACGAACTCAGGCTTCCGCGAACACAGCGCACCATGTGTGACAACGGACGCGCCAAAGCCTTTACCTATTCATCAGGTACACAACATAACTGTGACCCGCGATAACCACATTACGCCATTGGATAGGTTTGTTTAAATATATATTCGACTGCCAGTCATGGTCGGTAATAGCCAACATGGTCATTATGATGAGCATTTGAACACCGTTAGCTATTATTTGGGCATCCTTATTAGGTTGTTATTTCCTACTCTGCGGATTATAGTGTGTTGCACCGTTTGTGACCCGTCTATTGTCAAGGCATGCTTTAAGTCAAGCAATTGTTGCTCTTGTGCAAGAGGAAAACCGTTTTGGCGCATTGTTCGATTGGGGCGTGCTATCACGAAAAAGTCAGGAATTCCTCGGCGGGAATCACGACCAGCATGCGCTCGATTCGGCGCCAGCGACAGGACACGTCGCAATATGCAGATTTTGAGTTCCGGCCGTTGCCGACGCTAGCGACGAAGGTATCAGTAGTCGCGTCGTTAGTCATACCACGAGTTGTTTATGCAGGAGTGACGCAATTTGCGATTCCAATAGATAAGTCGACTTGTGTTGCCTCCAGGACAATTTATCGTGGGATCATGGTAATATGGTGACAGACGGTGTTGGTGTGGTATCTTACCTCACTTAAGATGGCCCAGTTATCGCTGTCGCTGCGCACATTCAAGCGCAGCGCGGTCACAGGGCATAGCTTGGCGTCGATGGAGCCTTCCGCAATTCCCATCGCGTCGAATTTCCCTGGAAATCACAATGAGCACGCAATTATAGTCGGTACATGGACAGTGAAAAGGTGAGAGACCTATTAGACCTCCATAAAAGATGATAATAAAAGATTCGCTGCGGTATTTACCTACGACGAAGAATCCATCGCTTGTGGAGTTGAATTCGTGCTTATTATAAATAATTTTTTGACTAGAGATTTCTACTGAGGTATTATAAAATCGATCTGACGGATGCTCAACGTTTCCGCTCCGAAACAAATATCTGGAAACAACAAGAAAACAGAAATCAGTTTGGCAATCTCCCTGCTCCGTCGACAGGGTGGCGATATCGAGATTCGAAAATGCATTCGATGGAATAACAGACGCAGCAACTTCACTTGATCGACGTCGGCGTCAATAGCAGCCACGACGCCGGTTTAGGCGCCAATGGAGCATGGGTAGGGGGAGACGCGGGCCCGATTGAAAACTTGCTCCCACATTTTCCTCGCCAGAGCAATGATACTAGATGCCGCTTGTGTGCCCAGTGAATAATGAATCTGCGTGAACTGTGTGTTCCCTCAGCACGTTGCACGATACTATAGCAGGCGGAAGGTTTCGTAAATTCTGAGAATTCGTGGCGCGGGTCGATATCGTTTTGCGAATTCAAACCCACTCGAAACTTGTGAGTTGGCAGACAAGAACCCAATACTGGGCCCGGCACGCGTTGTTTCACGCTGTGGCAACGACTCTTGTCAAATATATTGTAACCGATTGCCGTTTCCAGACGGGCGACACGAGCGAGCGGAGAAATTATTCGCATTCTTCTCTCGGAATCTCTGGTCTCAGAGCGAGGGCGTTTGGTGGGAGCGGGAGCGAGTGCGTAGGGTTTGAGTACGTGTGAGATAGGTTGCATAAACTCAAGTCAAAGTCTCTTTGGGGCGTCGTACCTTCTGATGCAGACAGGCTTTCTGAAGGTGAACACTAAGTGGTCGCCCAGTTGGGGTAGCAAGCCCCAAAAAAAGGACTCTCCCTTGTAGGCTTTGTCCAGGCTGTATAGCTTGTAGTGTTTCATCCCGGATTCGACCTTTGCCTCCGGATTCTTGTGTGGGAAGAACAGCGAAACCTTGCCGAACTGTTTGTCCTGAAAAAAAAACAGACGTTTCGTTATAAAATCGCTCAGCCAAGGGATATGTTTTGTTTGAAGGGACATTCCATTTCCATATTAAATAACATGTGCACAGAGCGAAAAGTCTTTGCTCTTATAAAATTCTTACTTTCAGCTTCTGAACTTTGCCCTTGAGAGATGAGTGCGTTCCTACGTGTTGGAACAAGGATGGCTTGTAGTGAAGCCACAGTTCCTCTTTCGCTTTCTTGCATTGTTTCTGAGGAGAGAGAGATAGAGTTCTGTCATGAGAAAGCATTTTCGGATGTTCGGTGTGTAATTGATACGTTATGGCACGAATTGTTAGGAAGCAAAGAAATAATGGCATTGTTCCGCGCATCCCCCATTGTCAGGAGACATCGTCACTGCGCAAGAGATGAATTCAGGAAAGCACGTTAGTGGGTTCTTGTTAATGAAAGGCGACTCTTATGGTTTTCATCTCAAATATAGAAGACAGTCACTTGCATGTCGTGCTTTGGCTAAAGAAAACTAGAATTATATAAAACATTATTATAAAGAATTACCAACTAAGAATTATTATAAACAATTAAAAAATTACGTTATTTTTGTACAGAGAACTTTTAATTGTGAACCATAAGAGTACTTTGACTTCCTTGACTCTATAAAAGGCAGGGAAAGTCAGGTAACTAGGCAGAATTTGGACAGCACCGTCAACTTAGAAACATGGTGAAAAGCACTAGTTTTACTAGCGAAGAACTAATGAAAAAATTATTTGAAATCTTATTTAAATTGCAAACGCTTGCAATGCGCGGGGCATTTTATTATTATTAACATTTCCACCGTCTCCAAAATTGATGCACAAATGGGGACATAAATTTGGTTGAATCAATCAATCAACCAAACGGGCACACATTTTTGAGACGGTAGTAGTGTTCATAATAATAAAAAAATTATATTAATTCGTTCTTTTAACGAGCGTACTTACCAAGTCTTTTTCTAGGCTGCAAATCTTTGTGTAGATCAGATGATCAAGAAGCCAGTCGCACGGCTTGTCGTTGTAGAACATAAGAAAGAAGTTAATAAGCCACGGCAGTTCGACACACTTGAACATCTTCCCGATGAACCCGAGCTGGCAGAACTCGATCACAAACCACGGCACCTTCTCACTGGTCTTTTGCAGCGCGAAATTCTTCATGGTCGAGATGAAGTTCTTCTTGGCTAGTATGTCGTCCTCCAGCTGGACGTAGAAGGTGGCACGCGTTTGGGCGTACATCATGAGGAAGGCGAAGTCGAAGTTTTGTTTGGCCCGCCACTTGACCCGTTCGAGTGAATCGCCCAAGGTAGTGCGCAGTTTGTCCATCTCGGGGTAGAACGCGGCAGGAGGGGAGATGACGTCGATCAAGCCAACTTCGACCTCTTCTGAGAACCTGTCGGTGAGGGCGAACAGTTTTAAAATAGAAAAAATATGTAACGGATTGGAAATCACAAACATCTTTGGCAGAATGTGTGATTTAATAAACATATTCAGGGTGGTCTACAAGTTAGGTGACTTGAACAAGGAGAAAATATTACAGTAATTAGCGAGCAGTGATGAGCGTAGCGTAGTCTCAATTCGGCTACCCGGAAAAATATCTCCTATTTTAAACAAAAACGTTAACATTTTCAGTCAAAAGTTCAAATTTGGCCAATCGGCAAAAACCGAATTGGATTAAATTTTCAGGAAACATTCGTAATTTTTGAACTTATGAAAGTTTTTTTTTTTAAACAAACGGCTTGATAGTTTTGTTACCAACCAAGATTTTCGAAAATACTCATCTAAATTTTCATCCAAATGTTCATAAAAAAAATGCAGACACATTGTAAAGGTAGAAATTTGCAGCTATTATTTCCATGGCAAAATTGTTACAGTACGAATTTGAAATAACCTACTTCGGTAAACGAAAAGTACTGAAAGAAGTTTGAGGAGGAAAAGTTACAAAGGAAAAAAAAATCAGCACATCAGAAAATACGCTCAACTGCAATGCAAACTCAAACTGCGTTCGTGAAGCGCTAGTTTATCTAAATGAGAGTCGTTGCTTCGGATACCATGTCTAAACTGTAGACCGACGAGAGCAATATTTTAAAATACAATTACATCAACCATGGGAATATTTTCTCAAAATAAATTTACTTTGATGTTTCTTAATTCAATGAATTCAACATATAATAGTCATTTTCAAGAGTCTAGACATGCATTACCAAGCGTATGGATTTTTTTAATGACCACCAAGTACCTAGCCCGTTTGACTACCCCCAGAAGTGAGGGGGTTTTGCAATTAGTGGTCGCAGTCACCGAGGCGCGAATGCTAAAGTCAGCCCCGATAATTGGAACGATTTGCCTTCGCGCATTTCCATGCGCTCGCGTATTAGCAAGTTTATCGACGAGAAACAAACACCCGGCCGACCCGAGCGGTCCCATTCATTTCGCTAGAGCAAACTTCACTAACGATTTACACACGAGAGACGTTGAATTGCTTAATGACATGGCAAATTAGAAAAAATAATATATACTCACTGCAGTTTTATTTCATTCGCCACTTGGAGAACGTAGTCTTGATCAGTCTGCAAAAAAAACACAGATCTGGCGTCATTAAAAAGATATTCAATTAACGAAAATGTGCAGAAAAACATTCTGGCAATCAGTGTTAGCACGAGAAAATGTCTGCAATGCACGCTGCCATCACCAAAGCCCGACTATAAGCATCAATAGCTGTAACTTTCTTTCAAAGTCATCGCTTGGATAAAATAGCCTCAGTGTAACCACTTGGTAAACTCTGCCAGAGAATTGTAGCCGAATTCAGACTTCAGACAATGTTCCAAGCGAGGAAGATGGCTGCTGCTCTTGGAATTTTGGCATCCGTATGGCATCAAGGTTTTGATTACGGGTTCACAGTGGTAAACATCGTTTTTTATTACAAGTTTTTCGAGAGGTTGTCGGTATTTTCAGTTCTGTCAAGCAACGGCAGGCTTGCTGTTATAGGGTGAGCTTGACTTGGAATTGGGCTGTTCTCGCTGTTCTTACCAAAGATCTGGATTGATCCGACCTAGCAAAAGATGGTAGCAATATCTGGCCAAGAAGTCGGATAGGCAACTAGCGCGCAAGGAAATATGTGGTGAAATTTAGAAACGAAGAATTTCGTACAAAATGTGAACGTTATTCGTAAAGCAGCGTTGCTTCAGTAGCAACATAAACATTCCACGCCGCAAATCCGGAAAATGCCACACTCTGGTATTTATAACATCGTTTAGTTTCGCGACGGGCCAGGCTATGAGCGTACGCGAATTAGATGGAAATTAACCGTTGGAAATAGATTTGGAATATGAATATAGAAAATGTACTTAAAAGATGTTGCAGGGTTCTTACAGACCGCAGAAGAATGTACGAATTACCTATGGTGTATGACCTACTCGTGCCCGGGAAATAAGCACCTCACAAAAGAATCATAAAATTGGTGAAAATTGAAACGGAACATCTGCTTCCTACCTCTGCGACGAGCACCACAATGAGCGAGTCGGCCGCCTCCTCGTTACTCATCCCATCAACAATGTTCTGCAAAGTGGCTAACAGATAGCTCTGCACATCCCTCTTGACCGTCGGCACTCCCAACACCACCGAGACCCCTGTTCTCCCCCGAGACAAGCAGTACGCCGGCCGCAGACTAGCGGGGTTCTCCAACAGATGCGGCAAGAAGTAATACACAGAAGGCGGACGGAGAAGTTGCCGCGGGTCGCTGCCGAAGTTGCGCGGCGCACTTCCCGTGAAGTTTTTGAGCAACACGCGCACTTCGGGTGAGAGGATCGGCGCCGAGAGGCTGGAAATGTTGGTGTCGCCGCCATAGGATAGCAGCTGGCCGAGGTGCTGAGAGAGGACGTGCACTTCCTCTTGGCGGGCGCGGTTCATCGAGTCCAGATGCTGGAGCTTAACTTGAAGCTCGGATATGCGTTGGACGAGGGACTGCTCTTCGGTCATGTCTGTGAAGTGGAGAGAGGCAGTGGTGTTAGGTACAAAGAGAGATACGGTGTTGGAAATTGGTTAGTGTTGGTTTCATTCGCAAACTACAGCAAATGTTTTTAGAACCACAAAAAAAAAATGGCCGTCTTGTCTATGAATATAACGAGACGGCTTGCTTGCCTGCCATTTTAAACCCAATTGTGATGGTAGCTGCACGAGCTGGAGCTTTGCAAATTTTAAACATTTCAAAAATGGTTCAAAACTTCGATGCACATGTTATGTCCCTAAGCGAAGTTTGACACACTGTGCATAAGTCACCTGCCACGAAAGTAAGATTTTCAGAGCACTGAAAGTCCTGACCAAATGTCCCAGCGATTAGAGTTGTGTCAAAACGTAGGAGATGCAAATAAATGCTTCCCGTGCAGATAATTATGGGTAATCAGCGTCTTATTTGGATATGTGCATTTATGAGGACATTTTTTCATGTTTTCTATTTGTCATGTATTTTTATATTTTTACATTTGCAATGTAGCTTGTGTGAGAAATGGAAAAAGGCCTGCGAGAGAAGATACCAGCCCGAGGACTGTCCTCCAGCACTGATACCAACTCATGAATGAAATTCAAGTTATAATTTCAGAGGCGTAATTTCAAAATACTTATTATAACTGCAAAATTATTTAAAAGAAAGTTATAATAGGTAGCATTTGTTTTGTAATAACGTGAAAAACAAAAAATTTGGCCCCATTATAGCTTTAAAGCTCAAGTAAAATAGCAGATAGCAGCGGAGATGTAGTGTTTTTTTTTAATGACAGTTGGTCGCATGTCGCTTCAAAACGACCGGTGGCGCCTCGGAAAATTATGTTCCTTTTGCTGAATGGAGTACAGGGATGCTGAACGGAGTACAGGGATGCAAACCGTTTGTTGAATATTAAGGTCTCTAAACTACAGGGAGGTAGGTCTCACTCAATTAGCAATTTGGCGAGAATATCAATATCCATTCGCGGTGCACTGTGGTTCTTTCGGTTACCCCAAGCTAAACCCTTTCCTTATCATTTTTCCACTCGGTGCGGATGTTCGTATCAAAAGTGCACATCTCTTTCGATTAAATCGCCACTAAACATGTCAATAGCAATGTGTTTGCATATGGATCGGTAACGTATGCCGCCTGGCCGTCCAAAACAGACATCGCTGGAAAATTTGTTCTTCTCATGTCTGTTTCTGAAATGTTTGATATTATTTATTTTTTGTTCTGCACTCCGCGGAGTGCATGCGAGTTTTCATATTTCCATATTGGAAACAGGGATGTCATGGTTCGCTAACTGTGTAGCTATTCCAAGACATCCAGGGCATAGGACAGAGACTTTTTTCCCAAAAGGTTCGCATTTTGTGTATCGTACAGATGTTCAAGAATATTTGGGTTTAAGATCAAATTTTTTTTTGGAAATCTTAAATATTTCAGTAGGCAGCTTCTTAAACGTTTACTCAAATTATTAATTTCAGCGAGAGAATACGATTTTCCGCTAGAGTGTCCATCAGTCGTTTTGAGGTGATATGCGGGCCAACTGTCATTTTTTTAAAAACACTTCACATCTCCGCTGATGTCCTCGATTTTCCTTTGCTCTAGAAGCTTTGCCGTAACATTTTTGTTTTGTTTTTCGAGCTATTATAAGAACATTTACTACCAATTAAAATAATTCTCGGAATTCTTTGCAGATGAATTCCTCCACTGAAATCACCACTGAACAGTTCACGAGTTGATAGAAACGCTGGGGAGTGGGGGGCAATCCTCGGGCTGGCTTGTTATATATACTTCTTCGTGCAAAACTTTTTTGTGGTCTTTTCCTATCGAGATTAGCGACCACGAGCAAGGTATTCTCAAACGCATACATTTCTATAATTACGAGTGTAACTTTACCAACTCGGCTCCCAAAACTCGAAGCCTGATGTTTTAAGACTTGTTTTTACCCCCCTCGTGTTCTGTTTTCCCAGAGAGATGGGGACACATTTCTGTGTCTGTGTAATCTCCATGCTGAACTTTGTCTTGGCTTTATAGCTTCTCAGCGGAAACGGTATTTCTCTTAGTACCTCAAAGCTCCCTAAGGGTCGCTAATAGCATCATAATATAATCCCTAGGACGGGAACCCAGCGGTGTGAACACAATCACGTTCGATGCCTCGGCACCTACACACATAGGAACATGACCAAACACTCAAAAAGGTGATTCCACATATTAGTTCCGCTGTGCTGGTTTGAAAGGCTACTAACGACCTTACTGATAAAAAGCATCGAGTACTTAAGATCGCTTTCGAAGAGAACCATCAGATTCAGTTTCCGAAGACAGATTATTTAGAACATAACAGCTCTCTGAACTGTGTTCTGTTCTGACAAGAAAGTTGCTCAAAATCGGTGAAACACACGCTTACTGTGGTTACGCCACTGTCCCGCCCTGGACCTGGTGGACCTGTCCCGTGGCCAGGCGTCGGATCCAGCCATGCAAGCTCGGGCTACAGATTTTTTTGCGCAAACCCACGCAATTGTAAGATGCAAATGTGATTAAAATGAAAAACCCCGTCTTCAGTGAAAAGAGAATTTCCGCGTTATGCGTCCATTATTAAAGAAAACGAGATATGGTACGCGTAAATGGAAAGTGTTTGAAATCGCGAGAGGTAGGTAGGTGTTATACCTAGATGGCTGCAAAGAATATTTGACAAAGTCTCTATTCAGCTTTGACGTTGCCGTGGCGATGTATTCTTTGGAAATTCATGTTTCCCGGCTCAGTAATGAGGCAGGTATCATCATCGTTAACAGAATTAAACCGCTTTTCAAAGAGATTTTCTGGAACGAAATCCTTTCTCAATTAGCGACTTGTGGATCAAAACACTTGAGCATTCTTCGCTGCAATATTTCTAAAGCCTTGCCCGCACGAAGTCGTGCAATGTCGAAGAAAGGACTCTGGGGAAACTAGGGAAACGTGTGAGACCATAATCAACCGACTTGAACACATAATCATGGTTTTAGTTATCAACGCGTTGTGTTAGAAAATGGTTGATGTCGTCGGCTTCAACCTCTGAAAGGCAAAGGTGGTATCGAGTTTTTAGTCGCTCTAATTTGATCCGACTTTGGTGGATTCATTCCTAATGCTCCGTTGATGCGTTATTTTAATTGGCTTAAAGGTATTGATTTAGGGATAACAGAATACACTTTCTGAATGAAAATAAAAAAACGTTGTTTAAAACACGGATAGGTTTTGAATATACAAAGGAGTCTTAACTTGAAATCTAATCTTGCGAAAAATGTGGGAAAACAGGAAGAGAACTTTGCATTCAATACTCATTTTGGAAAATAGTAATTTTTTTGTTTTTGTTGTAAAAACACGGTTAGAAAAGTTGCACATAAAACTTCAAAAACTAATTTAATAAATCAGTTTTCAAAATGCTAATCCTAAAGTCAAATAGTTGTCACGCTACAAGGCTTACGTTATTACCAACGGAAATTATCACAACATAACCTATGATTACCATTATTTATTCAAACCTAGCGGAGAAGTACAATGTTTGCAGTACAATTATCGTCGGATACAATTGAAATACTAACATAAGATGAAAAAATTCCAGCTAAGGTTTCATCTGTTACCTATATGCTAGCTCGCAGGTCGGGTTGGAGTGACATATACATATTTTTTTAGTGAGAATGCATTGGAAATGTCTCCTCTGAGCTCCCCAAAATATGGGGATCTACCTTCATGTTTTAGTCACCCCCCCCCCCCTACCCCCTTCGAAACAGGAGCCATTTTTGTCTGGCATGTGGGTGGAACGCTGATATGTCGTGGTCGAACAATAGGATCCAAAATGCGTCGGCGTCGAGGGAAAAATTAAGAAGCAGCGAAAAGGAAAAAAGCACCCCGCAAAATTGAAATAGCTTGCGAAAAATTCGAAAAATTCGCCACCCACAAAACGTGACCTATTACAGAAATTCACTATCAGCGAAAACAGTATCGTAAGATAGCTTTTCCCGTGAATATATTCAAACTTCTTTTTGTCGACCACTTTGCATATTATTATTAAAGAATAATAATTAGATTTGAAATTTATTTACATCCCGTGGTCGTAAAGCAAGCGAGAGGAGGTGAAACCATGCATGCGCTACACGCTCCCTTTGAATTTCAATGCAATAAGAAATCTTATCTTCTGAGCATTTTCGTAATTGTCTTGTCCGCTACTCGGTCGACACGGAACGCTTTTCTTGGCAGACATTTACGCCAGACCTCCATCCCTACTTCACATCTCCGCTTCAAGATTCGCCACTCGAAATATTAATTTTCACAACTGAATTATTATCTCGCGTGCATTGTTTGCCGCTGCTGCTTCTGTTTCCGAACAGAACAGCACGCTATTTCAAATCAGTAATCAGCATCAGCATGGTTACATGGAATATCCACAAACTCGTTGATTTTGAGCATGGTTTAGTCTGCAGATCCCGTTGATATGATTATGAATTATAGTGTGACATGTGACAAAAAATACTGGCTTATTATTTGAAAAGCAAAAGCATAAATTAAATTCGATATATTATATCATGGGTTTGTATATTGCGTTGCTTGCTCGGCTTAACTACTGAAAATATCACAAATTTGTGTAACACAAAAGAAAAAATTATGGTTTTTTTTCTGTCAGTCGGCAAGCATTTCATAAAAATATAAAAAATACATTCATTTCATACAATTATTTCGAAATTTTTAATCTATTTATTATTCAAAAAGGTTGTGCTCTGTTCCGTTGAACTCCGATGTGTTGTTCGAGTTCGAAGTTAATGTTTGAACTCCGAAACGAACACCGAAAATATAACCGTCACACACCCGCGAACCCGACAAGAGTACGCTACTATTAAACATTACTTCATGATCCCGATTACTTTGTACAATCATATGGTAAGCGATCCAATGCTTTTGTATGAGTATAGCACTTCGAACAGCAAGTCACTCTTATCACCGCACCTCCTCTTGCATTGTACTCCACAGTTCTAAGGCAGCTGCTCACAAAGCGTGACACCTAAGATAGCTGTTGTTAAAGCAAGCAGCGAGTGCATTCCACTCGACTGGAGACGACTCTGCGATTCCCTATCTACATCCATGCATTGCGAACGCCCACGCACGCACGATGTGCTAAGGGTACCCTCGCTATCACCATGCGATCCGACAAAAGCTTTGGTTAATCGGGAAGCACTGGCGAATTTGTATCGTGATAATTGGAAGCAGTGAAGACGATTGTTAGGGACGTTTCAGCGTGGGAAATGTCTTGACGAATGATGAGAGTGATGGTCTGGATATATTTTTTGACTGGATATTAGGAATAGTGAACGTTATGGCACTACCGAAATACGTACACATTTGATGAAGGACTCCAATAGATTTTTGACGAATCTTTTTTTTTATTCTATCATTTTTGAAAATTACAACGTTTACACCCTGGATCTACAAATTGTCTCTAGTAGAAAATTCGTAGAAAATGCAATAGAAAATATTAATAGAGTAGGTTTGTTTTTAGATCTGTAAAATGTATTGTGAAATGTAAAATGTATTAGGTAATGTTATGTAATTGTTTTTTTTTACTGTACAAGCGCACGCGCTAAATAAACGAATTATTTATTTATTTTATTTATTTTAAGTCTGTTGACTCATATCACGTGTTTGGAACGTTTTAACCTTGCATTTTAATGGTACAGGTACAACGCGAGTCAATATTGGCAAACATTAAAGAGTTCAACTGTATCTTCACAGCTGTGGCTATATGCAAATGTTAACAAAGACTTTGAAAGCTCCCAGTACTCAATTGTCCATCATACCCACAGGGCTGCACTCTATCTCCACTAATTTTTATTCTGCTGACAAACGATTTACCATGAAATCGGACTAACTAATAATGTACGCCGAAGACATTTCCCATGTAATCAGTGATGCAGAAAACGCCTCTGCGCTGGCCAATCGGGCTGTCAAAGACATGTGTGCATACAGCAAAGACATAAATCTGTTCTTGAATGAGAAGAAGACTGTGTTTATGAACTTTAGCACGTCTAGAATCAAATATATCAACAGCCCTCCGATTCAACTCGAAGGCAAATCACTGGAAGAAGTCAATACAGTGAAGCTTCTTGGTGTTGCATTTACAAACGACTTAGACTGGAAACCTCACATCATTGCTCCGAAAATATCGTCCGGCTCATCTTGCTGCGAAGACTGGTGAGGGTCACCAATCTGGCCGCGGTCAAATCGGTGTGTTTTGCGTACATTCACTCGGCCATCCAATAGGCAACTGAATTATGGGGCCACTCTTCCGCACGCGAAAAGAATATTCACGCTTCTAAAGAAGTTGATGCAAATTTTAGCCCATGCTAGTCAGGATCCTTGCTCTACGGTCTTTTACAAAAACTCCTGTCGCCCACTTTTTCAAGAGCTCAGGATTATTACAGTAACATTTATGTACATCTACAGTTGTATTGTTTTTATTATTAATCACGTATCTTTGATCCCGGACTTGCCGTGCCACCAAGCGACTAGAAACAAGGATAACCTTGCCCTCGCTCTGCACCAATTAACACTGTTTACCAATGGCTGTAACGTTCCCGTCACTTTGTGTAGCTAGTAACCTGTCCCTCCACCAGGGCAGGTAGGTAGGTAATCTTTGGGTAGGTAGACGATCCTGAAGGGCTGCGACCCTAAGAAGAATCAGTTGACTTCGGTCCTCCTAAGATATCACCGGTTACCCGGAACCCTTTTTTTTTAATTTTTCACAATTACACACATATAATGCATTTTAGGTACACATATAGAAAACAAAAAATGAAGTATTGAAAAATCCCACATAAGTCACACTTGTGTATGGGCTTGTCACAAAATATACATTGATGCTACGAGCTACTAACCGATAATTATACTAGACTACTAACATTAAACAAACTACTAACAGGTAATTTTAACAGATGATTAAAGACAGAGAATTGATGGAGAATTGTGTCCTTATTTGATAATCAATTCAATAATGTTGGCTTTGAACTTATTCAAGTCTTTTACAGTCCTGACTTGGAGTGGGAGGCTGTTAAATAACTAAGGCGCCAGGTAATTAGCGTGTTGCTGACCCAGAGTTTTCCTCATGTTAGGGACAGTAAACATGTAATGAACATATTTTTTAAGGTTTCTGGTCAGTCCAGGATTCGAGTTTTAATGAACATATTTTTTAAGGTTTCTTGGCAGTCCAGGATTCGAGTTTTTCCTTTGATACAATGTAGGATTTTAAAATATTTGTAGAAGTATAACTACATCTTAATAAATCATTGTTTCCAATCCTAACTCTTGGCTTCATTTTTACTTTGATTTGGGAACCCTTACAAGGCCCAAAACCTTGGGCCCAGTCTATGGTGGATGGACAATTTTTAACGCTTTGCCTAGCCATATCAAGACTGCAGGCAAGCTAAGTTTTAAATCCAAATTAAAGGACTTCCTTTTAAATAGCTATTTCTACACGCTAGACGAGTTTTACGGAAAATGGCTTCTGTTGACTGTTCACTACATTACATTTTGACTGTCTGCACATCTTTTGATCACCCTGACAATAAACACAATTGCAATTACAATTTATAAACTCCGTACGGCGAGAGAATATACTTTCCCTTCAGAGGCGCCACCGGTCGTTGTGGGGTTACATTTGAGCCAACTGCATGAAAAATTAAAAAAAAATGTACAAATCCTTTTCGCTGCTATCTGCCATTTTCCTTTTGCTCAAAAGCTTTCGTCGTACCAAGATGTTTTGTTTTTCAAGCTATTTTAAGAGTTTTTCCACAGAACATCAATGATAACAATCGTAACAATCTTGGGAATCAAACCCGCTACTGAAACCATAATCGAAATTACATTCATGAGTTGGTAGCAATGCTGGGGTATCTGGTTCTCTGACGGGCTAAAGTGTTTTGTGCACATATCGAACAGAACGGGCAGAACATAGGCTCCAAGTATGTGTGTGAAAGAGCTCACCAGTTTTCCTGCTTTTCCAAGCTCGCCGCATGGGGTTGATGCCTAACCCCCAGAGAGAAAGGTTTGCAAAGCAAGTCGCAACTTTATCATCCCTTAGTTGTCGTATGCTAACACTTGACAGAACAAAGACGTTTTCAAAGACAAAGGTCAGGCAAAAATCGACAAATAGCTCGTATTGCAGGTGCAATTAATTATTTCCTCGTGACTAGATGCCTGCGTGTTGCGAGGTTCTTGTGAGGTGAATAACACCACGTAACACCTCACTCGACAATTTTTAGTAATTGTAATAGTAACAACAATAAAGAAGAAGATTGACTTAGATTAATTAAGTGCACTTGTTTCTCTTGTTGGCATCAACATTATTTCCTTCATTCTAACATGAGAAGGAAATTGTGCTCCAAACGTGCGCTTTCGAGTTTTAACAAATTAATCTTTAGGTTCGCAAATTCCCTCCCGAAAAGATGTTTGAAAGATTCACTTCTCGATTGCAAATGCCCAGCCATTCACGAGTATTTACAACTTGACATGGAATTAAGGTCGAGTGAGAGCAGCCATTTTGAATCTTGAAGTTTTTTTCAGTTAGCTGGGGGGTAACTTGTTTAGTTTTGAACTGTTGTTCAATTCTATCGAAAGAATACTTGAAGTAGCAATCACTGGGCAGACGATGGTATTTCTATATTTCATTCACAACTTTGATCGTCAAGCCCGCTGCATATTTTCGTTCATGAAATCATGGCTAAATTGACAATCAATGCACTGGGTGTCATAGTCTTTAAATGCAAACCAATTTTTTTAGAGCCAAGTGCTTGGTTATATTATGAACAAATGTGAGAAAAACATGATAAAAAAAAAAAAAAAAAAACTAGAAGCAAAAGTAAATTTTGAAATGTTCTAGTATTGGACTCATAATGAAGAACAAATTGTGAGAAATTAGAAATTTAGCTTTGACAAAAACTATTTAAGTTGGGTTTTGAATGCTAAGTGAAGAACAACTAAATTTCCCAACGTTTCGTAGCTTGTATCTGTTAATTTAACAAGGGTTAAAGCAGTCCTGACAGTTTTCCGATAACTAAAGAACCAGAAAAAATTAAAAAAATTACCTAGTTCAAGCATCCTAAATGCATCTAACTAAAATAAACAAGATCAATAATTAAAAAACTAAGATCTTTAGTATTTTCAAAAAAAAATTTAGCCTCCTCAGCGTGACCCACTCTCTCCACACACACGTTTTGAAACTTTTGATTGGCGCCCGTACAGCATGACGGGTTGCTTTTGAGCATGCTAATCGAATCTCATGAAAGTTTGGAAATCAGCGTTAGATATGTAAGTAGTGAGCACATGTGCACAAGAAACGCGGACCGCATCGTTTCCGCGAAGCTGCGACTTTTCAAAAGCATTTTCTAATGCGAACCAATTCGCTTCGCTGCTTTATCCACCAATACAAAAGCAATATTTCAAAAGTTGCTATTCAGAAGACACATAACGGTATCTGACTTTATATGTAAGCCTACCTCAAGCCATCTTCTACTTTCTAAGCCAGAGAAACGGCGAACGCCAATAAGTATTTCGAGCTATGTCGATAATGAGCTGATGCTTAAGCGTTGGAATCGAAGCTGTCTCCACTCGATGCCGAGTGCTATCGATATTCGATTCTAATTTGCAATCTCTTCCGCGTCGATGCGCATCCACGAAATCAGCAGATAATTTTCTATAATGCGGAAAATTGCCCACGTGGTTGCTAGTAGCTATAGATGGAGCTCATCTCAATTTACAAATTAGTTGGTCGGTACGAGTTGGTATAACTTTTGACTAAGTCCTAATCTATATTCACCCTTTGGGCTTTCACCTCATAACTCGACAACAAGCAATGGGTTTGGTGTACACAACCCTACTGGTTTCCGGCACGTTTTCCTCGCTTGTAAAGGTTTGGACATTGAATGAGAAAATGGTGCGAATAGCCGCAACGGCAGCACCGGCGCCGTTTGAATTGTATATAGCACACCAAAAAACTGCCTAAAATACGCTGTAGTATAACCACTGAGTTTAGAGGTTTAGTGAGGGGTCCAGCGCTAAAGTAAATCTGTCTTCGCGAAAAATAGCTGACAGTCAATGCTTTACCCACAAAAATAGAGGTCAAACCAGAGATGGAGTCACCGTAATTTCAAGTGTTAGGAAATTGCATTCCGTTATTTCTCGCATGATTACTCACAATTTAGAGTGGTTTACGCACAATTAGTCTTTATTACTGCTAAACTAAACGGTTATTACCTATCGATACTTTGGCGTCGTAATCATTTTATTGAAGAGGTTTGTTAAAACGGGCGGCCACAAGCGCCATCGGGTGGCACCTTACCACGCGTTGCCGGCTCGTTTGCTCAGCAGAAAGTTCAACATTTACGCTGATACTCTGACTTTACATATAAAAAATGTTAAAACCCCAAAAGCGAGCGAAAACGCTCAGGGAAATCAAAAAAAGCATCCCAAAAAAAAAGATTAAAATTCGTCCGCAGAAATTATTACTAGTTCACCACGTGCACGTTGCGTGACGAAAAAGTCAGTTTATCTGGCAATATGCAGACCGACACTAAATCAATTTGCGTTTGCCACCCTATTTGTAACAATGCCGAATGCCATCAAACATTGATAGCCCTTCGCGTGGTCGCTTGGCGGGCGCAAAAAAGCGTGCCGCTGCGCCCCAACGAGCCAACGAGGCTGATTTCACGCCACTTGCCAGGGCGGGTGAAGTTGTGGCCTCCAATAACCAGATAAACGTAAGTGGAATTGCAACTATGTTTACTCTTTCCACGCTATCAGGTAGTTTGAGAAGCTGTCAATCCGATGTGTGAGTATAGCGTGACATTTGGTTGTTATAAATAACCTCTTTCAATATTCTATTTGTGTCTCTTCCCGGTGGAATCTACTTGTCTAAAATTGTTTTTAGATCTTATGGGAAAACACGTTGATTCTTGTCAATAGAACGTTTTGAAGGTCAACATTTCGTCAAGGTCAGTTCAAGGTTAAAGATTCTCGGCCAATAAAAGCCGAAAGTCTCATCATTTAGGTTTCACAAGTTAGCACCTGATTTTCTTCAGACTTTCCCAAAATTTTCCGATAACAATGAACGATATGAGAGAGCTACACTATATCAAAAATATCTACAACAAAACAGATTTACTTTTGCGTGCGGGCAACAGGTTTGGCCTTCCCCGTTCAAACTATTCTGAAGCTACTCACAAAATGGCTTGCACACCCACAACCTCAAGTTTGTTGCCAAACCAATGTAGCTAGAGGTATAATACACATTGGTGCTGTCGCATGGAACTGGCAGATACATTTGCTGTGATAAATTATCCAGTGGTAGCTATAATGCGATTAAATTCTGTGGTGTTAACCCATTTCCCAACAGGCATGTCCGTGTTTCGTTTGCCGACCCTGCCCCCTAGTGGCAGGACTGAATAATACATCTGCTAATGGCATCGCCCAGGGAATAGGAACTTGTCAGAACATTGACGACCTATTTGCTCATGCAGTTGAAGCTAGGTCGCACTCTTTCCTAATAGATCCTTTACATTCACAAACATCATTTAGCTTCGCTGAGGGGACTAAAACGCCACTTTTTTCTCACACCGAAAGAATGGGGGAATCATATCATTCGCGTTGTTACAATTAAACTAGGTAAAAATAACTGTTTTAATTATCGCGTATTAAGTGAGAAGAAAAACCTAGTTTATTTCAAGGAAAAGTTCAAACTGATTACAACTGTTAAAGTATTTTTAGAAAATGTCATGGATTTCAAATATGTACGGCGTAAATTAATTACGAATGAATATTTAAAGCAACCATCGCAAATAATTATATACAAATGTAACACCGCAAACAAGCTTCGGCTTTGCGGTAAGAGGAACTCATATGTACGCGAAATTATCAAATAAATAAAATTATATCTAAAATTATAATTTATACGAAACGTATAAATAATGTTCACCAGTTTGACAAACTCATGGGTGACCGAGTTTTTCAATGACAGACTACCCCGCTCTAGCAGCATACTGTCGCGAGATTGATAAGGTGTGGGTGAAACCATGTTATCCCAATCAATCTGTCCAGAAAATGTTCTCTACCGATTCCCGGAACGAACTCGTGTACATTATCGTCACTGGTCCAATACCTGAACGTGCAGTGCTGCGAGCACCGGTGGCACGCCAAACCGTTCAGTTCGACTTTTAGAACATGTTTACTGAGTGATGGCAAACACCACAGTTATAAATTTAGTTTACAAAAAGGTTGGCCATAAATTTCTTTGACAAATTCCTGGACGTGGCTGAAATTCCAGCTAGCGGGTGGAAAATTATTCTTGCATGATTACTAAAATTAATTATCATTCCTATCCTATCCTATTACCTCTCTCTCACCCTCTCTATCGCGTATCCTGTCTACCTACCTCTCTGACACACGCTATAAACGGATAATCTGAATATAAATTGAACTGGGCTTTATTTGATATGCTCGATTTACAAATTGCTACGTTTTGCCAGTTATGCCCATCTCGCTCGTACTGTGGAGCACATTAAAACGTGATCGATTCCAAATTGCTTTATTGATTCACCGAAAGTGAACTCACTAAAGCAACCACCCCGACGAAATTTCGAACGGGCACAGTATCGAAGCGCGGCCATCAATTGCATCTGCTACCGCCACGGATACTATGCGATGCATGTTACGTACAACGCCGCGTTTGCAATATGAATTTTCAAATTCTTGTACTGCATGGTTCAACGGAGGCTTCAACGGAGTATCAGTATCGGAGTAAATCACCTTACATGCAAGAATTCTTGATTGAAAATGCATGTCTGCTTTGAATGTGAACGGGGTACCAGAACGAGAGCGCTCGTCCCATTGAAGAAGACTGCGAAAGGGCAGGCGTTTTCTTGAGGTGTCGGTTCCGTGGAAGACAACTTGATCGGTGGGAAATGGGAATTGAATAGCTATTTCAGTGGCGCCCCTTCAACTCCAGGACCCCAGAATAAAAATCCTTTCACTATTTTTTTTAATTGCCTCAAACGTTACCTCCACTCAAAGGCAGGATGGAGTCCACACATATTCTAAACCGATTCTCGCGGGAATTTGTAAAAAAAATACACCAGACAAACGATTTTTGCAAAATCTCATTTCTAAAGCTGTTAAAAGCCACCGAATTTCAGTAAAGAGCCATGGATAGTGACCTCTTCGATGAACGAGGAAATTCTCCTACCCCATTTTTTTATAGAGTTGGCCATTATTACTAACTTAATATCTTTCCGCAGCAGTGGGTAGAACACCGATAGCCAGAGGCCGCAGAACAGAGCCAAACGGTTCCATTACAGTCACTGAACATATTCGGAAAAGCATCACAGAAAAAAACGCGAGTTTGGCTAGTCTCTTGTACGAGACCCCCTGCATTGTACGCCACAGGGCTGCATTTTTCCGTAGAGTCAAAACTCTTTGATCTCACTTTGCACTATTCCGTTCCTACACTCTTTTACCCCCGGGGAAGATCGAGGTGGGGAGGGAAAAGACATGAACAATCACAAACGGATATTACCAATTCCACCGGCACTCGCTGTGCACACTTCACAAGACGTCTGCCGCCGAACGGCGAAATATTTCATAATATAAGGTGGACATGTCATACTGCTCAAGTCGCATGTTGCGCGCGTTTACGATCCGACGTCGTAGACTTGCCAAAGCCTGGCTGGTCGTAAGAAATGGCGGGCAGGTGGATGTGCATTAAAAGTTTACGACATTGTGCGACATTATGCACGGTGTTGACGTCCCGCCGGCGATTCCGTGCATTAAACATACGAGTCACTAAGCGTATATATGTACAGACGTTGGCGGCATGTTACCGCAGTCCCCGCTCCAACCCCCTGTACTCTTCATTTATTTTTTACTGTCCAATAAAATTTTACAAATTATTTTATACGGTGCATGCGAGTCGTTTTAAACATTTAAATGTCAGGTTTATGAAAAAGACAGACTCCCAGAATAGTACCGAGTGCCAGAAGCTGTATATAAAGGATCCAATTACTGATGCCTCACTACTTTTGGTGTTGTCTTTAAGTCGTGTCTATTTATGTAGGTACTTGTTAAGCTAACATGTTCTTGTTAATTATTTACCAAGGGGACGATAACACACCTTTGCAGATGTTTATTAGAATCGCATAATTTAACGTTACGTCGGTCTTTTGTACACAGTTTATGTCATCAAGTATAGAAATCCTAAGCGACCATAATTACAAACAATATGACAGAAAACCAATAATCCAAAGCCGATTTTCGGTGACCGCGTATTGCAAGAAAACTGGATAGAAATGTGAACTTTACGACGACAGGCTTGCGGTGAAACGTGCTATGGCTTTCCACCATTTTCCGCGCGTTCGCTGCGGCCACATATCGTGGTCGAGGTGGCACGACCGGATTTTAGGATTTCAGCGTTTGGGTATGTATTATTAGGCTTGCCCTTCATACCTTCACGTGAATATAATTCCAATGAAAGATAGACTTTAGAAACAAGCATAATATGGTATTCTTCAAAGGTATTCCCCACAAAAATACTCGTTTAACTGCAAGTAATTACGAGATAAAACCCAAAAGTTGATCCGAGTGATTGCGTACCTAATTTCTGTAGCAGCGGAAATATAATGCCAAATTATATACGAGGTCGTCGAGATTTCACGCCCGAAAAATTTCCGTGACTATTAAAGAGAAGCCTACGAGCCTGTAGCAGGTTTCCCCTCCTCACTTCTAAGCTCGGTTAGGTTCCACATCAACCCCCCCCCCCCCCCCCCCCCCCCCCGACAACTTGTCTCTTCCTGTAGTTAACATAAGGTTTCAATTAGATCGTGCCAGCGATAACGCACGACAACTCATTCGATATCTTTACAAGAGCCCGTGGTTACAAGTGCGTAAACAGTGCGTCGTTAATCCATGGTTAAAGTTTGTCATCTACGTCGCTGCACGGATGGTCGACGACACATGGGCTAGGATTTGGCCTGGGAACTTAGCCTTAAAGTGATTAGGGTGGAGTGATGACTTACCGGGGCCGGATACAAGCACCAACACGCAGAGAGGCACGAAGAAGACGAGGCCCAGCGCCAGCCCGTGGCGGCGTCGAAGCTGACCGAGCCCCAGGCTCAGCGCCATAGCGGCCCCTCTGCCGACGCCTGCAAGCACATAAGAGCGTCGTGTCGTCAGCAGTGGCGAGGGTAAAGTGTAAAAGTGTACATTTGGTAAATTACCTATTGCCTATTGTCCGTAAGCTACAGCGCCAGTATGCCAAGACCAACATACTAAATTCGGATGTCGACGTAGGATTGGTCGGGCTGCTCTGTGGCATACGAGGAAATGCTTTTGATGGTAAGTTAAATGTGTGTATGAGCCGCTTTCGAACACATGATTGTTAGCTTGGGCTAATTTTTTAAGTCCATCTGTCCTTCTAAGCAGATTCTGACTAGTTGTCGCAGCTATGTAAAATACTTTGGTTTCTGTGATTTCCGAGCTATTTTTTTAACTAGTCAGAGAGGAAAAACGCGGTGGTGTCATCCCAAAGTTAAACGCAGAGATATGACTTCTCTGACACCACGTTTAATCGAGGAAATATGCACTTATATAAACATCTTGCTTAGCTGAATTAAGTTTATGAATAATGATTATGTAATTGTAACAACGCAAATTCAAGAGCAGTCGAGTAAAACGTTTATCTTTGACTGCCTACGTGTAATCACTTGCGTCTTTCAAATTTGCAAATGCTAAGGTACCTACTATATTGGTGTAGAGGAGGGGTTTCGGGGAATTTATACGTTACACTCACTGCTTGTGCTATGTTTAACATTTTGTTTTTAACAATTTAGACGTGATTATTTTTTCTCAGTTGAGGACGCCTAGGATAGAGGTTTATTCGTTAAAATACCTATTACTTTGATCAAATAAATTCGTTGTTGATGAGGGTGGATCCTTGTTAAACAAAGGGCCAAAAGTGGCGTCATTTCGCTAATTGGTTTCAAAATTCGTGCGACCTTTTACGCTTCGACTGGGATTTGCAGGTCGATTGATGCTTTCATTTTACAAAATAAGGTGCCTTAGAAAGAAGGCCAATGTTCAGGCAACTTATACAGCCCAGGACTAACCCAGGATTTCGGGATTTGCTTGGAAAATATGAAAAAGTGTCAGGGTATTAGGTGTTCATGTTTTGAAAGTGAAGCTGGCGAACGTTATATATTTTCTGAGAATTTGCACCTGAATTTCGCGCTTTGGACTAAAGAAGCGCCAGAGATAAGGGTAGCTGTGAGCTTACAGCGCCCGTAGTGAGGATTTAGCGATCAAGGAGTAGGTAGGTACCATGGTAGGTACTATATAAATCATAAAATAGAACTTGTCATGAAAGGGTCTGCCCGCGGCGATGTGAATAGAGATATATCGTACCAGCAATATCGGTTACTAGTGTATGAGGTCAAAGAACGTCAAACTGTAAACTGTCAAGTCGACCGACGTAGTTCGAAAATAGACTATTCATGGGTGTAGAAAGATAGTACGGTTGGAGAATCAAAGCCTCAAATCAAAGAACGCTAAGCGTGGATGCATGGCAAAGAAACTATTTAAATCTAACCATGTCAACCCTAGGAATCGGGTCAATTGAAAAATCGTTCCTCTTGTTAACTGGTGTTTTCAGACGCATATAGCCGACATGCACCCACGTGGCCGGTCATCAAAGTCAAGTTCCTCGCTCATTGTTTGCCAGAGGTCAAAAATCAATTGATTAATTCGCTCAAATTATCACTGTTTTACTCTTGCGGACAGCCAGAGTCATCGCGTTTGTACGTTTGGTCAGAGGCCCACTGCTATTTTCGTGAAATATGGGCGCCAAACGACTACTTTACCGACACAAGTGGAGGTCGACCAGAGATGGAGTCACCGTCGTTTCGAGAAAATTAAATTTTGTTATTCCTCGCAGATCACTGGCATTTGAGACTGGTTTACGCTCACCTTATCTTTTTTACTGTGCTAACAATTGCTATACACGTGTCGATATTTCGAGTCGTAATTATTAAATTAAATTAAAGAAGTTTGTTAGAAAGGACGGCAGCAAGCGTCATCTGGTGGTCACCATCGGTACCACCTGTTTGCGGCTCGCTTGCTCCGCAGAATGTTAAAACATTAACGTTGAGCCTCCGTCTAAAACTATAAACTCAACGCCTCTATATCTTAAAACGCGACACACAACCTTCGTTTCTGGTCCTGGGGCTGCCCAGCGGAGGTAATGTTAGATCCCGGGACGTGAAGTCAAAACATTAGGAACCACTTCGGCAAGATATTTTGTACGCTACCCCACTTACAAAGAAATTTGTAGTGCTGTAGGTTGTAACTGACTTTCTAGGTATCATCCATTTGTAAATTGCGTATATATTACGTACGTATTCAATAAACAACATAGGCATATACATTTCCAACAACGATGCCAGGGGCTCAAGCGACCGGATCGAATTCATGTCCCTGTAGATTTTCGGAGACCATAATAATTGTCTTCCAGGAAACTTAGCGTTCACGGTTTTTGTGACTCGATATTAAATCTTGTTATCAAGACGCTTCCACTATGCATTTAGCGGTCAAGTAAAAAAAAAATCTACAAAAACAAAACAATGTTTTGAGAAGATAATTATGAGAAGTCTGACCTGGACCTGACCATCTCCGCTGCAAGATTACTTGTGAAGATAGAGATTGTCAAAAAGTACCAGAAAATGACGAACTAATCTTCTTGCCCGAAGCTCGAATCCATAACGCTATATGTAGCAGTTTGCAATTTTCTTTCAACGGTAAAGAGGAGCTACATTCTAACGAGATACCGCCGGCAACGGATAATGAAAGTTCCATGAACTACGAAATAATATTCCCGGAGCTTGTCGTACAGCTCGGAGAGCTCGCTGAGCTCTTTAATATTACAACGATACGACTGCCGTCAAACTTGCTAGGTTATTTGGGATCAAACGCGAGTTTAAGTTGTCTGTTTTCCTAGAGTCACGCGGTGGCAGCTTTTAATGCTGAAAACTCTGTCGAGGATTTTCCCGCGGTTTAAGAGCTTCTTGCGTCAAAACTGTTCTGTTCCGTGCCTGCTCGTGTTAGCGACGACATGAACGCCAAGTTGGATTCTCAGAGTCAGACACTTTGGGACTCCCGATACGAAACGAGCTGAGAGGACTTGGGTCGGAATTGAGAGGTTTCGAATGTGAGCTCGGTGACAGATATCGATGGTTAAATTGTGGTCACGAAAATAAATTTACAGGCAAAATACAAGGTTTTCGGGAATGAAAAACGAAATCTGCAGTACAGTATATTATAAGTAGTGATAGAAATGCGGGAATCAAGTAGGACGCAACGATGAGTATTTTTATATGTAGTTAGTTTCTGTAAGCGAAATGTAATTTAAATTTTACTTTCGGCATTTGGTTCATAAAAATAGTGTTCACTCTATTGAAATTAAATCTTAACGAAGAACTCTTGCAAAATAAGTTCAAAAAATTAAACTTAAAGGCATGGAAAAATTGTTAACTTTTTTGGACTAATTGTGGACTTTACAGTATGTTCATTACTGTTTTAATGAGAACATTTAGGTACAACTTACCAACAGAAACAACCAATTTAAATGTGCATTGATATTTGGTCCTGCAGAAGTAGAGATTGTGAATAAAATACTATTGTACATATTTAATAACACATTAAATGACAATTCTAAAATATGTAAATAAATATATATATATATATATATATACGGTTAATGATGAAATGCACGACGTTGAAACTGCAGCAATCACTTATTTTATGAAACCTTTTTTTTTCACAAAGCAGGAAAGATTTTTAGTGAGCCGCCTTCAGGCTCGCACTGTTTCATGCTCCTTACACAACTCGAATTGCAACTAAAAAAACTAAAAAAGTGAAGAGGTGCCTGAAATCGCGAGCGAGGCGACGCGTTTCGGAAATTTCGATCGCAATTGTTCGGGAATAATGCCTCCCCCCTATTCCCTCCCGCGCAAAAGTGTTACATTAGAGGGACTAAATGAAGAAACTCATTTTCTATTCAATTCGCTTTTTTCAAAAGAGCTTTCATGAATGTAGTTTTATTCAATTCGATGTGCCGTTCAATTGCTTATGAAAAAAAAGCATGATTACATTTTCAGACTCGCGACACGGGATCCATGTAACAGAGATGAGATTTCCATTGTGATGAAGGAACGCCTACACATCTTCTTAAGCCTGTAAGATGTTTTGAGGCGGCTACCCTATATACACACACACACCTTGATTTTCATTTTCTCTCACAACTCTGAGCATTAATAATCGTTTTCACGTCTTGATCTAATAAGACAGGCTCGCTCTTGGATGGGGTGGGTAGGGAGAGGGCGGCTTGAGCCATCCAGCTCGCATCCCTGGGGGCAGCAAGAACGTGTTCTGAGGGACGGCAAGGTACCCAGGTAACCACCGTGCAAACGCCTAAGTCGCCCGTAAAGCGGCGTGCAGACTATGTTTTATGGGCCATATAGTTATAAGAGTCAAAGCGCTGATGTTAAACATTCTGCGGAGCAAACGAGCCGGCAACGCGTGGTAACGGTAGTGGCCAACCGATGGTGTTTTCGGTTTTCATTGTTAACGACCCTCTACATTTGAATTATTATTTATTTATTTATATTTTTTATTTAATTCTTTTAATTTTTCACAATTTTACAGATATTTAAAGCATATAGAATACAAACAAAAATGAAGAGGTGAAAAATTACGATTCAAAATATCGAAATATGTTGTATCAATTGTTTATAAAGATTAATTGAGAGTAAACCAGTCTCAAATGCAAGTGTTATGCATGAAACGAAAATAACGAATGAAAATTCTGGCTGACCACCATTTTTGTCGGTATGGAATTCGATCGGTAGCCACTTTTCGCGAAGAGTTTACAATTTTTTCTGGGGCTCTGATGTCCAGGCACACACCGATTCACAGGACACAGGGACCATAATTTTTGCAGCGAAAATTGAGTCGTCATTTTCCTTGATTTATATGATAAAACCATCTTGATTAAATTGGCAAGATATTTTTATAAAACTACCCTCTTAGAGAGAAACTAGTAGATTTACCCGAAATTTCTTTAATTTATGCATTTCTTTCGGCACAGTCCACGAACCCCTTCTGCTCCAAGTCTAACCTTCCCGGACCCATTCGGCGAATGGATTTCTAAATTGTGAGAAACCGGCATCCCCGCTGTCTGTAAGAATTTCCAGCGCTAAGTCTATAACACAGCAATCGTAAGGCGCAATGTGTCGACGTCTTGATGGGCTTGCAGCAAGCCATATCTACCCAATTCTCGGCCGTCGGAACCTAAGAATGACCGAGTGAAACAATATGGAACCGCAGACTTCAGAAATATGGCATTTGAACACGATATTGAGTCAGGATCAACCAAACAGGAACAACAAAAATTATCCTGGTTAATTTCTGGTAGATCGAGGTTAGGACTCACTACGCGTTCGGGGTAGAAATTGGCATGAGTGGGATTTATAAATAAATATATTTGATCATTTGGTCGACTTATTTCCAGATGTTCCGACTCGTGATTTTTATTTGTCGCGATCTCTCTACCCAGTCTCTAGTCTCTTAAACTCATCAAGACAAAACGGCAAACGCTAAACTAAGGCCAAAAAATATCGCGTCGGGTTATTTTATTTATTTATTTGTGGTGTTTAACGACGCACTGTTATAACATCTGGCCATGCGGCACTGGTCTAATGGCGTCGGTGAATGAGTGGATGATGATGAGGATGATGATGAACCTAATCTAGCCTAGAAGGGAGGAGGAGAAACCCGGTGCCGGCACGTAGCCTACTCCTGTCGAAGAGCACCAAGGGGACCACCGGCTTAACGTCCCTTCCGAAGGACGGTACAACTCAAACAGCAGATTCCTCCACAAATCCATGCTGTCAAGAGGTTGATAAGTAAGGCGAATGAAGTTGCTGTACTAACTTTCATCCCTCTAACCTCCCTCCCGAACAGAACTGGTCATATGTATGATGGTCACCCATCCAATACCTGACTCAGCGCAGTGTTGCTTAACTTCGGTGATCTAACGAGAACCGGTGTTTCCAACACGCCAAACATCGCGTCGGACATTCACCAGCCAGCTCAAAATTCTCTCTCTTGGCGCATCTTCCCGGAGATCAACGCCGACCGCCCGCCGCTGTGGGTGCATTATATAGCGAGCGGTCCACGCGAACGTTGCCGCCTCGCCGGTGGTATCCAGCATCCCGCATCAACGAGATGAATGTTTCACGGGGGGCTCTCGCGAAGACACGCAATAACGAGGCGAAGGCGGGGTTGCAATCCCAAGTACAACTGTCACTCACCCACGCGCGCTGTATACCTACAGTTTTTCTGCACGCGAAAAAAAAATAACGGTTCATCGCGGAAAATGCGATTAGCAGTCGGCGAAAAGCTACGGGAAATCGTCTTTGTTTGGGACTAATTAGCGATTGTTTTGTACTGGGATTTTTTTGTTGCCTGGGTAAGGTCCAACAAATATCATCAAGGTGTTATGACTAAGGGCAGGAGTGAAAAGAGAAAAATCTATGTAGAACGAGGGCAGAATACTGTTCATCAGCTACCATTGAAAAAAATACATTTCAATTTATAATGATGTAATCTACTTACACAAAATTTCTAAAAATATGGAATTGAATTCGAAATGTTCCTCCCTTTGATCACAACAGTTTCATATATGTTTGTCGCGAATCTGGTCGTGTTTTAAAGAGTATGACAGTCAACGCACACAACATTACATATTCTGCATCAATGATTCATTTCATTTGACATTAGGTACTTTTATTATCTTTTTTTTTACTATCAAATTATTTTTATAAGCTTGAGATAATTGGCATAGAAAACAAATACTGCTTTCTCATTAAGAGGAGTTATTTTTACATCGAATTTCAACGTTTTCCAACATTTTCGCGTTCAACATCTGCTGGCCCCAAATTTTTGGTGAAAGAAAATGATCCCTGTTCTTTTTCTGAGTAACAAGAACCTTGTATAATGAGTTTTGTATTGTAAGTTCTACAACGGTTCTTGTCTAACATGACCGTCTCCGATTCACACTCTCATTTTCCAGAGCTGCCGCCGCAAAGAAAACTCAGAAGCCTATTTTCGAAACCCTAGTTCCCATATTTTCAAAACACAAGTAAAGTTAGAGCCAGTTTTAAAATGTACGGTAAAATAATCAATCGGATGTTAAGAGAAAAATATGAATGGAAAGTTGGAAACGCGGGATCTCGTGAAGAAATGGAACGAGGAAAGAAGGATGCATATAAGCAACGAAATCAACGAATCTCAGCGTCGGTTGAAAACATCCGTAACCGAGACTAAAATCAAGATATCAACAAGGAAAAGATTGTGAACGAAAAATTGTATTGTGTAGTATGAACCGCTGTAAATAAAGTAGGAACGGTCGTCGGTCGACATGTAAAAAAAAAAAAAAAATTGCAAAGCAGTTATTCAGGCTAATTATGGTGAATTTTGAAGTCATAAAGGATTGGAATTTAGTTACCGAAAAGGTGTGCAACTGAGAGCTCTTTCTTATCCAGCTCTTGAAAGGTTCAATCAATACCTTTCGTCTGACGTTGCCAAAAACGGTTAAATGCTGAATAATTGCAAGTATGCAATAAAAAAAAAACAAGCAATTTTATTTAAGCTGACCGATTGCTATACTCATCATATTTACAGCAGTAGGTAAATATAATCAAAATCAATTATTTGTGGAAGACACTAGTCAAAATGCCGTGTTTATGCATTATCTTCGCTTTTGAGTGGACGAAAACACATGAAAAAAAAAAAAATTTCCAAAAAAAGAGGATAAAAACGCTGACTTACGTAAAATGTTGAAACTAATCACTTCCATAAAAGATAAAACGTTCAGCCACACAATAATTCGCACATTTTCCACTTAGCCAACGTTCACCGGCGCGACAGAAATTTGAATCGACGAGATCCCAGCTTACGACCCCGACACTGCGAACGCCGCGATTTCAATGAAGGTAGATCCCAAAGTCACGTGACCTACTCATAGGGGCGGCATTCACGGAGTCGGGGCGGGAGAGAGGGGGGGGGGGGGGGGGGGTAGGAGGAGATCAAACACCCCTTGATGCATGTGACGAGAGATCGAAAGAGTTAGCTAACTTGTTGCTAAATTGGAACCAATCTTTCAGACGAGTCAATCGAATATTTGGTTAGTTTGGTTAGTTAGGTTTTGTAGCGCCGATGTTCATACTCTAGGTAGGATGCTTTACTTTCTGTAATATTTTACTCCTCGTTGTTTTTGTAGTCAAGTCAAGCTTTGATTTAAGAGTTGCCCCTATGACAGGATCATGCCTTCGGACAATTTATCAATCTAGTATGGCTGTCAAACGGATTGTCAAGCGTTAGCTTTAGCAGAGTGGTGAATTCTCTTGCATGCTGGTAAAGTAAAGCTAAAATTACTCTCACATTACAGCTAGCTAAATCAATTGGACGATAATAAGTTTAATGTTGTCGGCGAGCAGCTATATTCGGCGGCCAGTACAGCAACGTTTAGCAACAGTCGTAGGCATCCAACGAACCGGATCTTTGCTAATAATTTAATTAGCATTAACTGGTATGTCACCGGTAACATGTCCTTCGCCGATAGGAAACGCTTTGGCATTTCCGACCACCGAAATGTGTAAAGAAAAGATCCAAATAGAAAATCTGGTCAAGCAGAAAACAATAGATCGACGAAAGATATACGCATGGAGGGGGGCGGGAGCCGGTCGTGGGGCATTTCATATAGTCTCGCACAATCGTGGCATCACGCCAATCCTGCCAGGGAATACCCTCCCCCGAAATACCAGAGTGGAATAAAATAAAATCTATTTTCTGTGGGCACAGCTCGGCGACGAGCGGCGTCGTACGAAATGTCACTGACGATTTGTAGGCTACTGGGACAGGAGCTTGCGAGCACGTGATCCAAGTAAAAGTGGCTTGAATAACTGAATGAATTCGTTTTTACTCACCTCGCAGTGATTTCTAGAAGGTCGAAACCTTATCATGGAACTGTAGATCACTTTACAATGTTCGTACACAAGGGTTAATTGGCACTGTAATGTTAGGCAGCATATAGGAATACATGTTTGAGTGTGTGATTGCGACAGGTTGACAAGTCAGATCTTTGCTAGAGGCGTTCTCACGCCATTGAATCGACGACGACCGACCGCAGCTAAGGTCTTGGACGTACTGTACTGCAACAGCTGAAACGGGTACAGGCTGGAGCAAAACGGAGTACACTACCAGTGTTTTGAGTGCTGCGATCCAACAGAGGTTTGTGGAACTAGATGGCGTGGATGTGTGCCCGGTTTGAATCGAAGATTAGTTGTGATGGAAATGTAATTTTTATTTCGGTGCTTGTCGTTAAGCAGATAAACTTTCAGTGCGTTTTGTCTCACGCTTAAGTGCTTTTTTTATTCGATGACAATCCTAGATGTGAATTTTCGGTAGCCACCAAATAGCCACGATAAATCATGTTATGAGCAAAACAAACAAAAAACGTGAAAAAGAAAGCTAATTCAAAGCCAACGACAAATTAGTGTAATTTTATTTTTTAAGTACTGTAGCATATTAACTGGATTATTCTTGCCAATTTGGCCGACGATGTTAATTGTCAGAGGTTTTAGACGCAGCCTTTTATGGAATCAGCATGTTACAAAAAAATACTTACCACTCACTCTTGTATTTACCCGTCTATTCGCGTAGGTTAATACTCAAGTGTAACGTAACCTATCCCATGCAGTCTCACTTTTCACACATAAACAAAGAGGATCATTGCACCTGTGGAGCTGGAACTGGAACTTCGGTAAGTATTCTCTGAGCTGCAATTAAAAATCATTCAAATGAATAATTGTAACCAACATCAGCAATTGTTCTTGTGGTTAAAACACAACAACTTATTCGAAATGAACTTCTACGAGGAATTAATTTTGCACCACATTAGTTTTTTTTTATTGCCCATGAGAATCACGGTGAAAAAGATGCTAAACATGATACCTGTACAGCATTTATACCTATGTTATTATGGGCACTACACGTCACTGTTTATTATGCACTATATTTTCTTTCATATCCTCTGTTCATGTCCAATGACCTAACTGTATGGGCTGGCTCGTGGCATCGCTAACATTAGTGACAAGTCCTTTCATCCTGAATTATACTGTTCAATTAGTAAGTTGATCTCTGGTATTGATGACCTGCTGAAATTATCACCGCTTAACGCAACTACAATTAGATTGAATTTTAACTGGATACAACCCTTAATTTATTTTTTTTATATACCATACACAACGAAATTTACAAATTTACAAGTAAGAAATTGTACCATGCGGCCTGTCGTGCCTGTACAGTTTTCAAATCAAGCGCTTTACAGTTTTTTTTTTCAGTCGTCTAAATCTAATATTCTCAGACCTCATTCACATCGACCGTACAATTATAATCTACTGAGACAAAATAATTAAAATATCCTCCGAAAAACTATCGTAATTTTGCCCATTTCTTGGTACAGTCAAAATGCAATGATCAATTTCAGTTATAACATCCTGAAAGTCGTCTATCCTGAATTGCTAGTTGCATATTTTCTTAAACATTGTCAAGACTGTATTGAAATTAAGCACCATGAACAGTTTGAACACGTCTACATCCCTAAAAGTAATAATAATAATAATAATAATAATAATAATAATAATGATATTTATAATAATATTAATAATAATAATAAGCATAGGTAATAATAAATTGGTACAGAGTACATAACAGTGAGTGTTTACCCATATATTATGAGTGCTAATGGTAACAAAAAAATGAAGAGATTCATGTAAAGCGATAAAGGCCTCAAACAAAATTACCTCTGATTTTTTAAATAGATATTTTAAACTTGAATAAATCAAATTACGACGAAGGGAGTTTGAAACTGGTAACGGGTTGCCTAAAGGGTAAAACACGAAAACCGTGGATATGGAATATAAAAATGGCAGTCCAACTCTCGATCCTACCGTCAGGGGGTTGATCGCTAGTGACACTTTCACAAGAAATTATCTTTCAACATTTTGTGCACGGACATTGGTAACATTTTTCGATCTTCATTTTGGATAGTTATTCTCGTAATAATATTAATAGTTTATAGTTTTCTCCGTCTTGGTATTTTCCATGCCTGCTAGTTCTGTCGTTTTGAGTTAATGTATGGTACGGTAATCGAATTACAATTTTTACCATGAACAATATTTTCTATAATATTAAATGTAATTTACTGAAAAATCACATATTTTTTTTTTTTTACTCAGTGGGTGGTGCTCATAATTTACATTTGCGTATTCATTTTTTGATGACCTTGTTAATGAAATTCTGGTGCAAGCGATTTTATCTACTCCAAAACATGCACTCTATCAACCAATCAATCCGTAATAATGCAATTAATTGATCTTATATAGCACGAAGATTATATAATATATACAATTATTCCTAATCATCAACAATTCAACCTCTATTCTGGCCACACTACAATAGTTAACACATCAATTAGTTACACGTACGGCCGCTCAGTTTTGTCTGACTAGGTTTCAACAATAGAACCGAGATTGATATTTGATCTAGAGTTAGCGAATCGTGTGAACTGCGCCGGGAATTGGGTTCAAGTAAGGCGATATTATCGGCTTTCTTTGTCAGCCCTGCGACCCCCAAGCTGAAATAACAATAATTTCTCGACTTCTAGTCATCTTATGCAAATCGTGCCGGTTTCAGTAAAGTGTCGGGAGAAAGGTTCGGGCGCACGAAATTGCACTAGTTGACATTTTTTTTTATTAAGAAGGCACCGCTGTTTGAAGACTGAAGATTGAAGAATATTTTTTTTCCACACCAACATCAGAACAATTTTTAGTTCTCAACAAATCCAAAAGTGATCCCTTCTTATTAGTCAATAAAAACTTTCAACGCTATAAAAATGGACGTCGAGTAAAGCATCCCTTAAGTGACCTTCCTTTATTGGTACAGATGGACATGCCTCTAGGAGATTATTAAGACGTCATAAAATACCTAATTACAGACTATTAACAACTTTCAACATAATTAACAACTCTTAATAAGTAAGCTTTAGAAGATAAGACAGACAACATAACACTGAAAGAAGATTGTACAGTGCAAACGTTTACTGAGAAGGCAAAAGCATTGTCTATATTTTCCTGAAGGTTTTTTTTTATCACTGAAGATGTACGTGCATTGTATTGACTAATTCTTTTGTTCAACCATTCATTCGTTTGCGTCTACACATGGGCAGTTATATAACATTCGATAATATAGGAAATCATAAGTCTGGAAGGGTATTAAGTTTATGAGTATTTACAACAGGAATTCAAAAGTCAACAATCGAATGAAACAATATGTTCAAGGTACAGTATTTACAGGATAAGAAACGTCTAAAAAAACAGCTAAAACACAGCCTTTTACCAAAATTCACCCATAAGAGCTAGTAGACAAGAAAGCTGTGTGTTCGGGCCATTTTTTGACAGTTCAAATCCTGAAAATACAATAAACGCATTCAAATGTTTCGCTGCAAGCAAGCACGGGATACCCACGTTGACCCAAGGTTCGATACGACGTGTGCCAGCTCTCATTCGTAGCGTTTCGCTCATTTTACTTCACTGTTTGAAATATAATTTGAAAAAGAAAGAAATCCTTTGCGAACAGCTAACAAAATGGAACATGCACACTGGCACAACATTTCACGCGAGTCAACCCTCTTGGGAGCAATATTACCATTTTATCAACTTTAATTCCTCCGATAGGTGAACCCCCCATTCCCGTGTACGAGATGGGCAAAACAAGCCATATTCTAGAGCCACTTCAGCAGGATACCTACGCGTAATTCCTTCGCCTGAAAGCATCATAACGCTTCATAACCATTCGGCACCCTCTCGCTACCACAATCTGCCCCCTTACGCATTCGACTCCTTTAAGTCCTGCAATTTCGCCAACTGATGAGGTTCTAGCTCGTCGGGAATACTGCCTCTTTGTCCTGCTGCTGACGTTGACCCCCTGCCATCGGTGCGCTCTTTCTTGCTGCCGTGCTTGTGCAGCTCTGCGTCCTCCTGAGGCGCTGGAGGCGGCTGACTCTGCGAGTTCTCAGCAGTGCTAGGTCCGGTGTACGTGTCCTCTTCGCTCCCCGTGCTGCTACTAATGGGGAAAGGAGCCGAGTCCGTAGGTTGGTCATCTGGAGGGTCTTCAGGCTCCTCGGGAATCATCTCAGGGATGTCTAGTGGCTCAGGGATTATCTCTTCTGCGGGTAGAGGCTCTTCCGGCTCTTCTTCCTCTTCTGGTGGAGGTGGGAATGGTTCTTCCGGCTCTTCGACCATCGGCGTGGCGCAAGTAATGACTATCGAGGCCACGCCAAGGCCGAAGGAGTCGGCTGAGGGTGGAGGAGCTTTCTTAGTCGGAGGCTTGAAGTCACTGCTGGCGCTGGCTTGGGGATCGTCCTGCCAACATGGAACGCAATAGTTGCTGAAGGACAGTTTCATTGGTGGGAACGTGTCTGTGCTAGTTAGTTAGACACCCCACTAACGTTTTTTTTCATGCAACACAGTTTCGTTGGAAGCAGATGCATAAAATACAGTAGGTGCAAGCTGGGGGGGCTAGTATTCACAATTTCTCATGTGCTTAGGTTTCATCTTGGGCTCTTAATTGCCCACGATATAATGCAATTTAGCGGCTATAATGGACAATTGCTGCAAGTGGTCTAACTCACATGTATAATTGCCGACCTACGCGTAGGCCACAAATATGGCATTTTAGTGCATTTGTATTATTGTTTTGGACGCGTGTGATTATAAACTATCGCTAACCGCTCCGGCCCATTTCATACCGAATACTTTTCGAAACTAAGATAATGTTCGGTGCACAGTACAAAATCTCACAGTCAACTCAGGGTCAAAACACATAAAGTGCCTTCTTCTTGATAGTAAAATATGAAATTGAATAATACAAATGGTAAACACAAATCCTCAGTAACTGCAGGTTTCAGTTGCGTTTACTCCACCTTACCCCGTCATCAACGATCATCGTGAACGAAGGGACTCCAGATCCTGAAGAAGCAGCATTGGGACAAAACAATCAGCACCATGAGACAGCTGCACCCACAGCTCGCTACAGCGTACGCCCTCTATAAGGTACAAAGCGGCTACGAAAACGTGTTAATGCATTTTCCGAACTGCGAAAGCACATCTATTCTATGATACAACATCCGGCAAGATGGCAAAGCATTAGCAACATTGATGTACGTCCTAGATTTTATTCTAAGAAAATAAAACATTTACCAACAACTCAACACAAGTATCGATTTCCATTAAGATTTGTGAAAATGAGATGAATTGCGAGGGTTCTTTGTGTGTTTTGCGTCAGACCCATGACACCTGTTTTTAGGTGAACTCTAAAAAATTCAACTCGGCAAATTACATTCACTCGAGTCAATTGAGTTTAAGACTTTTTAAGACTCCAGAGTTCTAGCAACCACTATTGGTTGTTGTACTTACACAGGTGGCAAATATTGATATTTAAGTGATTTATCATCTCCATGACTTGGATAAATAGTGTGAAGAAATTAAAAAAAAAGGTATAGCTTCTACCACTTTGATTGTTTTTTTTTTAGGGAAGACGCAGTTTAAACCACAAAGATCCCTGCACAGCTGGCTCGGTGATGGCAAGGATGTAAATGCAGGACACTCCAGGACACTCCAGGACACGGCACCGGGTACCGGGCACCGACGTGAACGTACCTGCGGCCTGCATGGTACCGTTACGTTCGGGATCATCGTCATCATCCTCGTCGCCGTCGAATTGTTTCCGATAATGTTTACGCTGACCCTTGGTCATCTCCATAGCAAACCCTTGCGAAGAGGTCGAAGCAGTTGGTGCCGTCGAAGGCTTCGGCTGCTCGACGGCTGCAAGAAGCATTCACAACGACCACATAGCGAGAGATCATATGTGAAGAAGGCGAAGCCATCGGTCTTTCAGCGAAGCAGTGTGTCAAGGAGAGATAGGATGTAAAATTGTTGAAAAAAAGTGATAGCAAAATGCAAGCATGCGACACACAAGCGTTCAATATCGATTGAAAAAGAGATTTTTTCTGATTACGATTTCCATTGATAGGCGTATGGCGTACATATACGTATACATGCGATGCTGTTATTTTTAAATAGAATTACCGACACATGGGTGGAGGGTAACGGGTTCACTTATTAGGTGCACGCACGACCCGAACACGCGGGCTCTGCCTTGGGAATGGACGTCGAGAATTTTACACGACATCGACATACACGTTGGGCATAGAAGATATTCTACTGTATGTAACTAATGGCCCTGCACTTTGAGCGTCATTAGACAAGCAGTATACAAGCAAGCAATCAATTCAATGACTAGCTATTGCACTACGAAGAAAGTATAGAGAAAGATATAGAGGTTTAGTGAAGGCTCATGAGTGTACGCCACCCTTGAAAGAAATGAGTGTTTTTTTAGAATGGTAAAATATTTTGGTTGTGTTAGCGGCAACTATTGTGTTGCTAGAAGACTTTTTTTTTAGTGAAAGGTATAAGTAAGAACTACGGATTGTATAGGAAAATCATGATGAAAAAGATCAAGGCGATTGAACAAACTCACAAATAGAAACGAGGGCATAATTTTGTAGTCACTTGAATTATCTGAAGGCGCGTTTTAGATGCAATGTTTCAACTGGAATTTAAATATCGGGGACGGTTTTGAGGATAATTGCAGTCTGCCGCAAGTGATTTTAAAGCAAAATATTGCGTGACACGATTTGAAGTTGAAAACACCGCTATAAGTTTGTTTTTTTAGGTTTGCAAAGAATGCCTTTCAGCATGAAAATTCTAAGCAAAGTTTCGACAACGTATCGAAAACTTACAGTTGATCACAAGCCCTGACATCACGTCCACCCCCTCGTCCCAAAGCGCGTCCCAAGCGTCCCAAAGCGCCGAAGTCGACACAAATTTGGGTGCATCAAATCCCTCGTCCTACCTGCGTCCTTAGCGTCGTCGTCGTCGGCGTCGATGCAGGGCGTCGCGGACGTGATGATCACTTGCTGCGGTGCAAGCAGGAAACTAGGGACGTCTGGCGGCGTGAAGACAGGCGGCGCTGACGTCGGACCGTCCTCGTCATCCTGCCGAGCAAGGACTTGGTGTTAGCGCCGACTCAGTCGTACGAGGATCCACATGGGATTCGAGGGTTGCGGTAGACGGGGTTTGTTCAGGGATTGCGAAAAAGTATGGAGAATTTAATCATGATTATACGGGCCCCTGGGAGAATGATGCTCCATGTTTTATTAGTTTGTAATGGTTAAACAATTGCTTAGAGCAATCCGTTATAGTGGATGTCGGTACTTATTTTACTAAACTGTAATTAGTTTTTAATCAGAGATAAAGCTATTTCTTTCGCTGGCGGCATCGTGCATGGGATATCGTAACTACCACATACATTGCTTATTTAATTTCTAGCGTGTCAATCAACATGTAGACGTAAAATGTAATATTGCATGTGGTATGACTTAATATCTGGAACATTTTCATAACATTTTTTTATAACAACGTTATTCGTGTGAAAACGGGCGACAGGTAAAGTTTAGTTAGCAAACGGTCAACAGTTTGGTACACGGTGATTTCGATTTTCTGATAGTAATGCTTATTTTCGGCACAAAAAATGAGTTTTACTGATATTTATTTCTTAATTTTTTTAACGATTTTTTTGTTTGGCTGAAAAGTGGCTAGTAAGTCAAAAGTGAATGGAGTACGTTTATTTCATCTAGGAATTACCGGAAGATTTTGTATTAATTATTTGTTGTTGGCTGGCCGGACGCGATAACTGCCAGCGGGTCCCTTGCACTGGTTTTGAAACCTCGAATTCCAACTTAAAATAATCAATTTTTACTATTTTTTTAAATTTATTTGATGTAAATAATACAAATTGGTACCACAATTAGGGACCGCAATTGGGATTGCAGTTTATTTTTAGATGTCGTTTCGAAGCCAGTGGGGTGGCGATCCATTCTGTGCCATAGGTACAGATCATTTAACCAGTTAACCTCGCCACCGATTAGTTGCAGCCAGCCATTTGTATGGCCTTGAAAATAATCTCAACAAATACAGCATATAAGGATACCTAAATAGGTGAGGTAAGTTTAGCTTTTAAACGCACCCTCAATTCTCGCCCTAAAAGAATTCGTGACTTGTATTTTGTGGTCACCCATGCAATACCTTATTCTGCAACACATTTGTTTAACTACTGTGATATCACTAGAGCCGGTAGGTGCCCAGAAAGACCATGCTTCGGAAGACAAAATTGAAAAATATCGAATAAAACACAGGAAAAAAGGTCAACCAGAAGAAAAGACCGTGTATTCTCAAGAGCGCGATTATTTTTGCGATTCAGGTTTTCAAGTGAAATGAAATAAAATGAGACTAGAAAGCCTTCATTTTTGCCATTGCTAGCATTGAAAAAAAATTTGCTGCACAACTCCACAACTAGATTTTTTTCTTTTTTTTTTTAAATTATATACTTCTAATTTCGGCAGCATGATAAAATAATGTTTCTGAGTGTGAAATTTCTCGGGGGTTGAGGTCGTGACATTCTTGCAGCCTCTTACCTCTGGCGTGAGCGGCTCGCCGTCTGCGCGACACTCCTCGACGACTAGCGACGGGAAGAGACCGACGACATTGTCCAGTTCTCCCTCCCACCAGCCGTCATCGACGTCGTCGTGCACCACCTTCCTCAAGATCTTCATCACCTGACCCTCAACGAACGTCAGCTCGTCGGGACAGGTGGCGTCGTAGTCGTACATTGCGATACAGTAGCATCCGTTGTCTAAGGAAAAATCACCTTACGGTTTTACGTGCTAACAACACCGGTATTCGTTGGACCATGGAAGTTAAGCAACACTGTAGTGGTTGAGTTATTGGATAGGTGACTATCAAATACACGTCCAGTTCTCTTAGGAAGAGACGTTGAAGGGATAAAAGTTAGTACAGCAACTACACCCACCTTGATTATCAACATCTCACCAGCATGTATCAGTAATTCTGTTGTTTGCACAGTACCGTCCTTCGAAAGGGACGTTAGCCTGGGGTTCCTTTGGGGCTCATTGTCAGGATAAAGCAACGTGCCAGAGCCAGGTTTCCCTCCTCCCTTCTAGGCTAGGTTAACTTCATCGTCATAACCCTCATCAACCTTCTCTATGTCTGATCCTTTCAAATGTTCCCACAACAAGTTTAATCGAATCGCCCTATTTACCTGCATTAGAGTGCTGCTTCTGGGGCTTGAGCGGTAGTTTGACGTCCTCCAGTGGCGGCGGCGCCTGCTTATGAGTCGGCTGCGCGACGGCGGCGGCGGGCGGCGACTGCGCCGTGGGTGGTGACTTTAGCGCAGGCGCAGGCTTCTGCGTTATCGGCGACTCATCCTGCTCGTCTACGGTGTAGTCGACAGACGAGAATGAGATTTGAGACGTCACCTGAAATCATGGATTAGACAATAGGCAGAGTTAAAGATAATTTTGGGGTATTATGTGGCGACCTCTGCGGCAATGGTTGACAGAACACAACTGCAAGTTAATTTGGGTGACTTCACGACAGCTGGGAGGTCGGCCATTTTAACTTGTTTTATTTACTATGGGCCGGAGTGGTTAATTATGCATGGCAGCTGAGTGACCGGCCATTTTGATTGGTATATTTTGTAAGATGTCGGCGAATGATTTAAAATAACCTTGAGGTTGATAACGATCTTGACCCAACCTAGATGTGAGGTACCCAGTGGCTTGCTGTCAAAGAATACTACACTATTAATTGAAAGCTACATTATTCTTCCAAAATACATGTGCTCATCCATTATTTAAAAGCAAGGTAAGTGAAAAATTAGCGTTCACGTTACGACAACAACTGCAATTATTCCTCCCCGAATTTCACCATCAGGGGTAGTATCCAGAAAGCAGCAGCTAATCAAAGACTGCTTTTAGATACCAGAGGTAGTCACATTTGGTAATACAAAATTTGATAACTTGGCTTCGTGGATCTGGGTATCGGTGCTGTGAGCTTGTCTTTCAATTTAACATCCCCATAGCTCCCAACCGTAGATATTTTTACCTGGAACGTTGTGACTTCAGCCGCCGCCACCGTCGCTCCTCCCGGGTCCACGTCCAGGTAGTTGTGCGGGACGTAACCCTCCTCGCCCCGGTAGTTCCTGGCGCGTAACCACCCATCGCCATCGCCCTCCCCAACCACCTCGAGCTGCTCATTCTCGACGATGCTGAGCTCGTCGGGGTTCTGAGCCGTGTAATTATACACTGCCACACACTTGTACGTGACGACGCTGTCGCCGACAGGAGCGACACGCGACGACGTCGCCTCGACGTCTTCAACGCCTTCGACGCCTTCGACGTCGTCGCCGTCGTCTTTGTCGTCGGCGGCGCCCCAGTCGGCTTGGGTAGGGTCGTCCCAGCCCGCGGTCAGCTGTTCTAAGCGTTGACGTTCGCGTTCCAACATCGCTGAAAGAACGTCAATTCGTGTAGAGTATGTGGGCGATTGGGAAGCTGTGATGTGTGTTTGGAAAGTGGCGTTGTGTGCGTGTGAGAATGGAGATTTGTATGCGTTCAAGATCATCGCGAATCCTCATTTGCAGTTTTTAAATAATGTCACGAGCCTATTCAAAGCATATCCCTTGTTTTATTTATGGTGTTAGCTTACTGCTATAACGCCAAATAACCACCAAATGACTAATTTACCGCAACGAAAATGGAGTTATCGTCGTTCGTCTCGTGTGTTAAGAAATTACATTTCGTTATTTCTCGCAGATTACTCGAATTTGTGACCGGTTTACGCCCAATTAATGTTCACTTACCTTACCGATTAATATACACTTATCGATATTTCTGGTCGTAATTATTTGATTGCAGAGGTGCCCTAAAAAGGACGATCGCAAGCGCCATCGGTTGACACCTACCGTTACCCCGCGTTGCCGGCTCGTTTGCTCAGCAGAAAGTTGAACATTGTAACGCTAGCCCTCTGACTATACCTATACAGTTAATGACATTAGGTATAAGGCATTCCTTTTAGTTAAAGGACCGAGTAGGCTGTTGGACAAATTATACGACTCCACAAAACCAATTCAACCATTGACAGTGAAAATTGATTTTCATTTTGTTGAACTCAGAATACAAAGGACAGTGGAAATTAATAAACCAATTAATATCATCTGAATAAATATTTTGCTTCCATAAATTCGTTTCCTCTATAATTCACATATTTGGATCGAGGAGTAATATATAACGTCATAATCGGATATCGCTGTGTTAATTCGTCAAACGAAGCGAGAGATGCGGTACTTGTATTTGCATGTGCGGACATGTGGGGCACGAGACTGTCTGTTTGATGTCATCAGCAGATCAAAACACCACATTTGCTCGCATGAGTAACCATGCACGTACCGCAGCTGATCATTTTCATCACAATGAAATTATCACATGATTCATTATGTGTGGCTTGCATTTAACAGGTGGAAAATTATGTTGTGTTCTGTGATTTGTGTTTGTTTTTAGTTTCAAAACTCTACTAAAATGGCACACTCGATAATTTAGACAAGCAATGGCTACGTTGCTGAATGTGATTACACAATACATTTCTTTTTAAAGCACACTGGACAATTTTTAAATATCCCGCGAAATGTTATGTTAGTTCCCAAACAATTTCCACCGCTGCCACCATAACGCGATATTCACTCAAATTTTGTAGGTTAGGTTAAGTCTCATGCTCATTTTTAGTAACTTAAATACTGGCGTTATGTATTTCTGAGTAAAAATCGTTGGAAAATGTTGTGGATCATGTTGACATGTTATGAACACGAACATAATATGACAGTAACGTTTCGGGGTGTGATACAAGACATATTATTTTCCCAAAAGTACAAAGGCAAAACATTAGCATACGCTGAGCGAACCTAAAATAATTGTGCAAGTCTACAAATTGGCGAGGCCCAATTCCTACCAAACGTGATTCTTCGAGTGACTTGCCTACTTTACCCGCACTAACATAGCTGCTCACATACCAGAAATTCTTCTGCAAAACTCGTGTCTTTGAGAGTCTCTTTCTTGTGCAAAAGTCTGTGTGTTATCAATTTTGGACAGGTTAAGATACCTAACCTTGAAAATAAAACTAATTCTGTGACCTTGGAGCTCCCACAAATGCGACAAATATTTAACTTTAGTTTAAGTATTGACGTTATATGACCCACTTCATTTCAAAATACCTCATGGCTGTTAGAAAGGCCATTTTCTGAAAATATCTGCATACAAAATCTACGGTTTGGATTAGGAAATACGCAAATAATCTAAAAAATGCATTTGTAGCGGAGGCTTATAAATGTATCAGTTCTTTATTGCCACAAAGTACCCTAACGCGTTATTATGATAACCTATCAGGGTTCGTGTTCGTTACCAGTAGCTAGTTATCGTGCTTGCACTGTACCCCCAGCCTCCTACCATAGTTGTAGTAAAATACAGGCCTAGTTCTCTCCTAGAACTAGATACACAAGCAGTATTCTGGACCTTGGTGTAATTCTAGATATAAACCATGTTCTAGTCCCAAAACTACTACTATTCTACAAAATAGAGGGAATTACGACAAGGAAAGATAGCAATTTCGTAAAGACACGGTCTTGAAACGAAGAAAATCAGTCCCAACTGAGCATTTATGACCGCGCGAGTAACGAAGGACGCGTTGAAGTCAACGAGCAAAAGAGAATGAGAATGAGAGAGAGAAAACGGTGAGACAAGCAGACACACGGATCTGGCGTTAAGCGGAAGCGAGCCTCACCCCACTCACCGTCCACCTCCGCCGAGTCTGCGCGCTCTTTGGCGTCTTCGCGGGCTTCGTTGTTGACCAGCGCGAACGCAAACTCTGTTTCGCCGCCGCCCCCGCTGCCGCCTCCCGCACTGCCGCCTCCAGCACTGCCACCCCTGGCAGTCTCCGGGCCGCCGCCCTCGTAGTCGCTGTCGTAGAACGAATCCGAACTTGGCTGCTCCTGGAACGGTGACGCACGGAATTCTTGATTTGTTGCAGCGACCTCAGGTCCGATAACATTGACAGCTTATTTAAAAACTGATGAGTTTCGATTTGGAGGCTTGCAGTGAATGCAGCATAGACGTTGGAGTTGTGTAAGAAAACTCAAGTCGATGCGAAGTTTTTAGGTTAACAATCGCCCTTAAAAATGGCCGATCACTCAGCTCTCTTGCAACATTAACCTGCAAGTAAGCTGTGAGGTCGGCCATCTTGACTAGTGGTACTTAACCTGAAAATACTTTACGCAACTGACTGTTATTAAAATACTCGCAGCCAAGCACCAACCAGTTGTTCTTTTACGTCGGATTAGTAAGCCTTTCAACTCACTCGTGTCCTGAAAGCGAAGTGTGATAGCCTAAAAACTCAGAGTTAGTGTAACGTGAGTGACTTGGTGTTGTAGGAAATGGTCCTTGAAAAAAATATGCATGGAGACAAAAATCTCTGTGTAGTAGGTACAGTATACCTAGTTATCTACGTTCTAAATTATTAGCCTCAAAGCATATTTCACGCGGACATGGAGATGGATTTCTTTTGACGAATCCATCAACTGAGCTTGATGAAAATACTCTGATAACGTCCTATAACGCAGGTATTTGTAAGTTGACACCTAAAGTTCCGTGAAATCTGAGGCTCGCAATCTTGAATCCACAGTATTGAGATTGAAAATATTTCACTGGAGATATATTTTATGTCTTTCGTGAGTGGATCGGTGTTTCTAATTGTTTCCATTTTGTTTCCATTTGTTTCAATTGAAAATAATGATAAATAAGTGTTGCGCTTATTATAACAGTAACGAGTGTGAGTGTATTAAACGTGACATTATCAATGATTTGACACCAAAATTATTTTCGAAATTGTTTTGTTGAATAAGCTTGTTTTGATAACAGAGCGTCAAATAAATGACGGTGAATCCACAACTCTTGGTAAATAACAACTCAACACGATGTAGGCGACGGCACATTGACAAAAAAGTTTCAAGTATTAGGATGGAATCTTATTTAAATTACAAACGCTTGCAATGCGCGGGGTATTTTATTATTATCAATACTACAAGCGTCTCAAAAATTGATGCCGAAACGGGGACATTTGGGCATTTGGGCATCAATTTTTGAGACGGTTGTAGTGTTGATATTAATAAAAAAGTTTCAAGTACTTTTGAACCCAATGATCACAACAGAGCAGTGATCCACGCGTTATCCTGCATCGGATAGGCTAATTTGATTAACGAATCACATGGCGTGTGTGTTGAAGACACGGTATACGCGCTAGGCCAGGTGTGTTTATTTTCAATACACTATACCGACTTGCCGGCCGTTAGTACTTGCCATTAATCATTCAGCTAAATGCTTGGCAAAATCAACAAAATCCCCACAGGAAAATCCCCACAGGAAAATCGCCTGTTCCAGCTCATGAAAGCGTGTAGCTATAGTGTGTACAGAATTTAAGGACGGTGCTCATCAATCATGCACATTAAAAATGCACACCGCTAACACAATACCGTTAACGGGATGAGAAAGTACTAATTAAAATGTTGGTACAACCAAAAAACTGGCATTAATCACGAAACACGTGCAGGTCTTAGAAGTTACATCTTTTTTCTGTGCTCTGAGTAAAATATTTCATAATTTTTAAACGATGTTTTATAAAACTTGAAGTTCCTTCTGATACTGACCGGGTTTTATTTTTGTTTGTTTTTTTGTTTCATGAGATTTCATATATTGGGATGCATCGACAAGAGTCTAGGACTGCGATTTCACTGAAATATGCACAGGTACATATCTGTGGGAGTAATATATTTTTTAAGTAGCTGGAATCAAGGCTGGTCCAACTGGAAATAATGTTACAGCTAGAGACAAATCTTCTTGCATTGGTGTATGGATTGTTCTGGATTCCTCGAGTTTTCAGGGTTTTTGTAAACTAAATACCTGATATTTTTCCTCCCAGGACAAGATTCTTGCCAGCGATTAGCAAAGCATAAGCACGTTCCCTGTTTAAGGGTTGTGACGGTGACAAAATACTCACCCCTGCTCCCGAGGCATCGGTACGGACAGACAACGAACTGGTGGACCGCGCCATGTCCTGTACGCTCAGGTTGTCCACCTCCTGCATCCACTCGTCCACGTTCACTGAACAGGGAACACAACAGTCAGCAACGTCGCAACTTCATCAGTGTCAGTAATGGACAATGGTTGCTACCATGGCTTCTGAGGTTGAAAACTTGACAGAGCAATGAAAAAGGGGGAGAATTCTCACTCCAAAACTTAGCCAGAACCACTTCTTAAAAAAATGTCTTCCTCCATCGCCTAAAACGACCTTTAAGGGTGTGTTCTACTTTGAAATTTTGGTTGCTATACGCTACAGGCAAGTAACTTTTGAGGATATGCTATTTTTGGGAGGCAAATTTTATAAGAACAGTCTGTGTAGATAACCCCTACTTTTATTAATAACCACTACAGGTCTTTACTTTTGATCCAACCCCACAGTTTTCCAGTTATAACTTTTAAACCTAAAATCTTTTAGAAGCTGGCACTTTTTAGTAGGTGGCCAGGGTCTCCTCACCCGGGGGAAAATTTTGGGCCCGTTATACCTTTCGGTAATTTAGTGCTGAGGTAAATCTTAGATTACACAAGGACGACGAGCGATCTCTCGCATGGCAACAGACATTGTTGAGCGACATCTCTTTCTTTGCGATAAAAGGCACGTTTCAAACTCATTTAGTGCGACACAGGTTGCGTGCGAAAGACTTTTCGTTCGCGACACGGGAGGGCCCAGAGAGTCTATGTCCCCCTGGCCGGGTTAGCTTCCGGAGTAGCAATGAGCCCATTGGATAAAAAAAAAAAAAAATCTACGGTCGTTTTTTTTGTGGGGGCGTTTGTTTCTGGGCTGGGATCTGACTCGCAAAGTCGCGGTGTAACGAGTTCCGAAATTAAAGCAACTAGCCCAGTAACAATGACATGAATTGTCTGCAACGGAATCACTAAACTTACGAAGAGTGCGATAAAATGGTATTTCAATAGTTATTTATGACTTCAGTTAATCGAATGCCAATAATTTCGAGTGGAATCGTCTGGATTTAGAATAGCGCTCGAGCTTCGTGCATTTGACATCAATTACGTATTTAATAGAAAACTAGCTGTGCGGATTCGTATGATAGGGGTTTGTAATGGATGGATTTTTTCAGCTAAGGGGAGAGTTAAAAGTAGCGATGAGACAAAGAATGTCTAGAACTTTGAGGGCCTTTGAGGACCCTTGTCTCGAGGGCATCCCGTCCAAAATATATGCTGCCACTCGCATTTGTTAATTATTCTGTTGCACTACATATGACTTTGAATACCTATTTATCTTCTACTGTGTGCTACTTATGTGCTAGACAACAGTATGACTGAGACTACACTTAGTTTGACTTTTTGTGGGCTTTAAGTGCGATTTCTTTGCCAGTTCTTGGACGATATTAGTGCCAAATTGTGTAGCCCATGTTGTTGACTATTCCAAACTAAGACAGCTATTTGAGCACCAAGCTAAGTGGAGGAATTTCCTGCAATTGAGCTTTCTGGACCTTTCTTTCAATACATTTTTTGACATGGCAAGAGAATGAAAACCCCTCTGGTCACTTGTTATCTTTTCTGGTAAAGAAACAAGAAACAGAACGAGTGTTCACAGTTATCGGTAGCGAGCGTGCTAAGCCACCCAACGAGTTTTCAATGTTTTTTAACGGGCAACGCTGAGATAGCGGTCGACAGCTCATGCAACAATTTTACAAACTCGCTCGGGGTCAGAAATGCCGACTCTCAACACTTCACATAAAAAATATCGTCAGTCCACCGACAAAATCCCCAGTCAAAACATGCGAACCGTTTTTTAAATACCTCCTCCAGCCCGCAAGCATTCTATCCGAGCCTCTGCTTTCGACTTGGCAGTCTCCGACTTTCGAATGCTCAGCCGCATGTCTTCTATCTTCATCTCGAGATCTGGACCGTTTTGATCGGCGGGATCGATCTGGAAACACATTGCCCAATCAAAACGCGACGAAACGTCTTTCACAAAACAAAAACTTCCGCATCGATAGCTTTCTGGAAACTTTCTGCTAACAAGATGATAAAAAACATGTCTGTTTACGAAAGACTGAGTTTGGCTCGCCTACCCTTTGTCCGGAGTCTCTGAGTTGATGGTAGTTCTGCAATTTTCTAAAGCATTCCCTGATGTTGTTGTTTTCCCTGCTGATTCGCGTGGCATATCTTCGAGCTTCCTTGCTGAGCACGACCACCGCCGAGGGGATGTCTGCCGTGATCTTGTCAACAAGATCGTTCTCGCAAGGTTCGAACTCGTACTGGATATGCTGTTTCAGCACCGGGTAGTAGAGGTACAGGCATTGTAGGTTGTACTCCCTCGTTAGCTGTAACAGTGGAATGGAGGGTAAAGCATTGGGACCGGGAACTACGAGCATTCTATGACTCTCAAGCAGGGTTGTAAGACATGCTGATATCTAATTGTCATGTTTAAACTGTTCGAAAATAAAAGGCTCGACAAAATTATGCTCGAAACTAAAGTATTCGTCAAAATGTTTTTTCCACGACCTTGCTGCAGGCCATTAACGGATCTGGTATCAACCTTATCAAGAAGCCAAGTGCGGACGAAATAAAATATTTTTTTCTTCAAATTTGAAGAAGAAATTTAAAGAAATGTGTGTATATCAATGAACCAAAAGAGAGCATAGGCGTTAAGAAATAAGGAAATTATGGATTAAGAACATAGGCGACAAGAAATTACTCGAGAAATGGGCTTAAAAAATGAGGGGTTAAAAAATGAGGTCTGATATCTTTAGAGATAGTAATGCTCAGTGCAATGCATACATTTGCGAAGTCGTAATCGTCTCTAATCCCTCACTACGCTTATTACGCTCATGCAATAAAAGCACACAAAAATATATACACTGATAAATAAGTCACCACTATGACACTACTTCACCGTATTGGAGTATCCATCTTTACCATTCTTGGGACCAATATAACAATTTGTCAGTTTGCAAGAAGTTTAATTTCGCCTCAGATTATTTCATTTATCTCAAGGTACGATTTACGATTTATGTTCTAGACCTAAAATTTAACTCTGAATTTCATTCAATAACACTCCTGATTTGAGACCGAAGTCAGTCAATATTTGCGGACAAAACTTTCAGAGTTGAAGATTACCGTCATCTTCATCGTGAGTTTAAAATATTTGTATCTTGCTGGAAAATCATTAATTGTATCTCAAAGTTGGTGCTGTTTGAAGTACAACCTTGAGCAAGCTCTGACAATGTAAGCTTCAAATCTCGTAATTGTATTATTTCTAAATGTGCCTCGACTTCGTAAGGCGCCCGACTACTCTACACAGAGCCGTCGCAAAGCTCGTTTTTGTGTTAGCTACATGAAACTCTACGAGACGACCTCGAGTGTCGAAAACACACTTTCCCATCTAAATGGAATTACGGAATAATTAAGATTTTAATTGAAGAAATAACACCAAGTCTGTCTGCACCACGGGGTCGATCTTTCTGGAAATGCCAGCCAAGTTTGAGACTTTAATCCAATATGCAACTGTTGAAAAAGAAAAATGCCAAGAGGATGAATAATAAATAATGAAATTGGATCAATAACCGACGATATTAAGTTAGGCTGTGCATAACAGTGCGTCAAAGTATGTGCGTAAATCGAGTTAAGCACTTGGGTTTGGTGGTGGAAACTGGAATAGTGACAGGAGTTCATAATTATTGAAAGGCGGGTGGTTGGTTCCAGTGTGTAGGGGTTGCCTACCTGTTGGGCTTGGTCTCGGATGCGTCCGAAGGAGTGTTGGGTCGCCGAACATGTAAGCAGCTCCGTCCGTCCAATCAGCGTGAGGTATTCAGCGACCTTTTCGAACACCTGGTTCTCCATAGTCTGCAGCGCAAGGAAACAGCTTTAGTGCGAAAGTTTTTATATTAGTTTTATTTTAGTTAAGGGATTGTTTGGCAGACATTCTCATGCGGTAAATAAATTAGTTAGAACAGTGTATGAAGTGCGTAACGATGGTACAAGGGGCGTCCGATTTTCTAAAATTTGGCTTTTCAAAATATGTAGATTTTTTTTTTTTTTTTTTAGCTAGAAGAGAAGCAATGTTTAAATTGAACTTAACTGTTACTATAAACCTCATTTGCTCAGATATATTGTGTGATATCAGTTTCCTAAAATCTAGTTGCGTTACTCAATGCTGAGATCAAAAAAATAACTGTTGAATTAACTGGGAGGAGTAAAAGGTGGCATCAGAAATAGAAAAGTGTCATTGGTGTCGATGGTTGATGAAATTAGCGTAGATGGAGAAAATATATTATAGAGTCACTGACTTTAATTTTGAAGAGACTAGACAACATGACGTTTGACGGTTGATCCCGCAGTTTCCAGGCACGAATGTTAGAAGTGGCAGCAACATCATTTGAATTGAGGTAGAGCATGGGACCGACCGGTCGTTGAATTTACAACGGCCACATTTTACACTTGACGAAACTTCATCCCAGGGGAAACACGTCAAAGTTTATAAAAAAAAAAAAACGTGCAGTACGCTGCCACGAAAGTCGTCCGCAATAAAACGTGAAATGCAGCCGAGGTGGGTGGCAGGGGTGGGAGGGAAGTAAACTCGCCATTAGCTTTCGTGTGGACTTGACACCCAATCGATGGCGACCATTGCTGGAGAGAGGAAAATCTCGTTGGATTCCATTACATGAGCGACGCCGTAACAAGATACCCCGTTGAGTACTGCTACAAATTGTGTACATAGAGTCGACTTTATCTAGCTAATGCGAAGCAGAGATTGGCGACATGGAAACGTGGTTTGGCAACAGAGTGCGCTCTTTGTACGTTACACGAAACTAGGCCATCGACATCTAATAAAAATCTCCGCGTTTGAAAACAACGTACAGCGCGCGGCAACTTTTGGCAATTTTCAATATTCATGCATGCCTAGAATTCTTGTGGCCGTTTCCGCTGATGCTCAATTCGTTGGTTACTTTGGCTAACTATTTTGACGCTGCATGGCGGTTGGTTTGCAACATTATTAAAATTCCAGACTACGAAAATAAACAATTTAAGTCCAACAAAAATGCAAACTACGCGAAACTAGATGCAGCTTCTTATTGCGGTTTTGCTCTACTTACTCAAACCGTAAAAAAAGTGCGCTCATGAAAGGCATATATAATAACGATCACAAAATAAAGTGTCTCCTCATGATCACGTCTCCCGTAAAATGATCTAATAGAGCACTAATAACTAAAGCAAAGGCCACGAAGATAAACCTCCCCCTAAGCCGCGGCCGTTAAACCAGCTATCACATGATTCCCTCACAGCGCGAGAAATCGCGGTTAGCCCACGTGCTCGCTTCGGAGAACCCCTAGGGAGCCAGCGGTGGCGGCGCGTTGCCCACGCTGGTTTTGGCGTTGGCGTTGGCGATACCGACAAGAGTCTGATCGATAGCTAGAAAGTGTGGTTACATCGCCCGAGCGCCGCTGCCAGCTCTGCCTCCCAACGTTTGCCGCTGCACGCCGTATAGTTTGATATCGACCTGGCACGGTGACGTAGTCGACGTCGTGGGTGAACATGGCCGGAATTCTGGCAGCTCCCAAATTTAAACAACGACCCGTAGACGAGCGGTGCACCATAGATATGGTACTCGAGGTTTTTGGTCGCTTTGGCTTTTTGTTTGAGTGGATTTGTGGATGGCGAAGTCATAATCTTGCGGGGTGGAAAATGATTGCTGTAATAATTGGTTATTACAAACTTGAGATAGATTTGGTTCGCGTTCTCGGTTTTAATCCTAACGAGTTGAATGTTAATTTGGTAGCTAGCAGCTTGCTGAGCTGTGGCTTTGAATATTTCGTTTTATCCTTTACTGTATAATTAATTGCAAGGTTGTTTTGGCTGATAATATTCGCGTGCATGCAGGGAACTCTAATATTTGCCATGAGAAGTTAATGTTATATGTGATGCTCATTGCTGTTTAAATGGATTGTTTGATCAAAGCTATTCAAACTCACAACAAATAACATTAAATCTGCATTAAATTTATCGCCAACAGTTCGGATCATTGTTCGCGTTTCATAAACCTCATTGACAATTACACAAAGTTTAAGCTTTATGTATCACATTCGAGGAAGTTAATATTTCTATTTGTTGCTTCTTTTTTTCTGATAACTTTAATAACACGATGTAGCGTTAGTGTTGTTATCGACCGTTATCGAAAACTTGACCTGATCAGATTTAAAAGTGTGTAAGTAGCATCCACCAGGTGATTTGATTTCTGCCGCTGGACAAGTTTTAAAACGCGCCTTTTAAAAATAATTTCGAGTTGCATATTCTAAGACGGAACGATGTCTTACTGTGATCGTGCTCTGCAGATCTATGACGAAGTAGCGCGTTTGATGGGCGTTGGATGACGCCAAACTTAGCAAGTAGTCGTTCCTTGCTCCCGCAGACTTTTCCTCGAGAGCATCGCGCTTGGAGGAAACCTGCGTCAAGGAGGAAACATAGATATCGCATCTTGCCCATTTAAAGTTGTGGTACCAATTATTATTATTTAAAAATATATATATATAATTTTTATGATTTTAGTATTTATATTTTTTCATCAAGCCCAAAGATGGGCCCATCACGATGTTCTTTGTACTTGTTCTTACCCACATGCTATTCTATCATATTAACTGTGGTCAAATATGGCAATAAATCAAATCAAATCAAACGAGTCTTTATATGCATGTACACGGCTGAAATTTGTAAAAATACTTTGCTTGGAACGTGCTCGAGACAATTCACGCCATTTAGAATTTGCCTGCACGCTCACTCGTACTCACTCTTGCACTGTTCTTTTGTAGTGAAGTAATTGACTGGAAAAATGAACCTTTCTTCTTTTTCAGTCTAAAATACATAAAAAAATTAATTAGTGAAATTCTCATCGTGTGTGCACTTTGGTAGTAAAGAATAATTTTAAACTGTATAACTCACTTTTCCTCGATGTCTTTGGCTTTGTCTCGAACGTCGTGAGCGCTGTGTTCTTCGTCAAAGTATAATTTCTTGGTCTTGTCCACTTCCTGGACGCAAGTCTGAAGCTCTTTTTGAATAACTACGAGTTGATCGACGCTCTGTGAATTGAAACGACAAACACGTTATTATTTCAACTGTGCAAACTTTGAACTTTAACAAGTTCCTCACAAATGTCTACTTCAATTAAGTGTAGTTCAAGAATTAATAGAGTTTTTTCGGCTAGCACCATACTTAAATTCCCTCGATGGAACTCATAGCTTTAGGTAACCGGGTGGAAAATTGCGTTAGCCGTGAATTGAAAGAGAAATCTTCAGCGTAACATTTTCTTCTCCAACTTTCGAGGTTCGCTTTGTGCGTTTGTATGTATGCATAAAGATTTTCCAATATTTTATTTTCTATATTTTCGTCAAAGGTCGAGAGCTAGTAGAAAGGAAAAAAACTTTTCTACCATTGTCGAACACTAGCTTCAAAGATCGAGTTCGTTCCATTACTTTACCAGACATATAGCGGCACATGTGTATATAGATATAGATATACACAGCGACATAACGAGAAAGAGAGATGCTAGGTCCTTGACATAAAAGTATAAACGACGTCGGTCGCACCTTCTTGGAGACGTGCACCTTTTGGGCGCGAAGCACTTTGGCGTCGTCAGCAACTTGCTGGTGGAAGACTTCGACCGCTGCTAGCCGCGCCCGGGCCAGTTTCTCGTTCTCTTCGAGTACCGTTCTCCACACGTTCCACATGTTCCTAGACATGGCACATTCATTCAATATAAAATCACAGAGACATGCAGTAGAGTAGCCATGATTTCAGGTTTGTGGGCGAAAAGTAAATTATAAGTGCCAAATATTTTTTTAAGAATTTAGGTATATACCTTTTTTTTACCTGGATTGATTGAACAATACAGCAAGATAGATGTAATGTAACGTGATGTGAGAGACCGATTTTTGGTCTTGACACACACAAACAAAAACTGTGGGACTTGCTAGAGCAGCCCCTAAGAAAAATATTAATCAATTACATATTTTGGAGCAAATCCATGCGTTTCAAACTCCTTTTCAGGCCCATAAATTGATGTGAAGTATGTTCGGCAGTCATTTATATCGTTTGCTTGAACCACTGCAATTGATTTATTCTGAGGTAGGTAATTGCGGTAAAAAGTTTTGGGCTCTAGCCAGGTTATATAAACTTGAAGATTTCCATTCTTCAAAATCATACAAGCGCCCAGTAGATGGGCGATCAATAATTTCTTAAGTCTTATTTATTTTTCCAAAAAAATAACAGATGTAAAAAAGCTTGTGTGCTGACTGTATTTTTTCCTGTACTAAAAGCAAAATAGGGCGACCTACCCTTCTGCCCCTCCCCCGTGCTACGCCACTGCAGACATGTCTATTTCGTCTCGTAGAGCAGCAAGAATATAAGCTTCGCCACTTTTAAGTTTATTTATCGGAAAATTGCAGAATGGCTTGCTTAGCGTTAAAACTTGGAAACATTTGTGAACTCTTTCTAAAGAGATAGAAGTTAATCCAGGTTACTGAATAGGGCACTTCTGCTAACAGATTCGTATCCCTGCTGACCCACATATGTTATTAACTTCAAACTGGCTGAATATCTGGACGCTGTCTTGAAATGCAATCAGTCTTCTGAGCTTGTCTGCTATTGGAGGCTTGGAGCACTCAACTAGAAAACTAGTCCAACAAATCGTGGCGTAGAGATATTTGTCTGAGCAACGAGTAATGAAATTCTCCAAAGGCTGCACACAGCTGAGTGGCCTTGAAAGTGGGACTCGCAGATTGCACCGTGGTGGAAGTGCCGGGTTCGTATCTGCGAGACTCGAGTTTAGCTTCATGAACGTCAATTCGATAATTTTTTCTCAAGTTGAGTAATATTTTTCATCTATTTGAAATATTTTAGAGTAGGGAAAAGTGAAAACTCAGTGAAATTGTCGGATAAAGACTATCGATATTTGTGCTGCAAAGCAGCCCGCAAAGCGTATAAGCCAAATGATTTTTAGCGGCTATCAGCTGCCAGAGTAATTTGATAAGGACCACTAGCCGGTATTCCGTTTTTTGATGAAAGAAAGCGTACAAAAAGATATCTCACCATTTTTCTTCGCCTCCAGGAGTTTTTATGTCGGGTACATTCGGGATCTTTTTGTTGAGGAATGCAGAAGAAATCTTCAGTAACGCCTGGAATATATATAATAATTATATTATAATGAGGTAACTGGTGGGATGGACGTGGGGATACTATAAGATGTTGTTTCTAGCGTATTCTATGGAGATTTTAGTTAAATCCAACTTATAAAAACATATTTACCTCGGAGTATGATTTTTCTATTGCCGATCTCTTTAGTGTAAAATTCCTAGAATAAATGCAAAAAGAAATTGTTATTTTTATGTAACAACCTGTGAGGAGAGAGGATTAGGTAATGTGTACAGAGAGCAAGTAAACGGGGTCTGCCGTAATTGCTAGAGGTTTCAAATAGGACAAGGGAGGTCTTGACGAAAGGGCTCTTTAATACTAGTAAATTGCTTACAAGCAGTCAGCTTACCTTATATCTTCTAGGAGGTCAATTTCGTGCTGGTGTTTCAATTGCAGCTTGGCCACCTGCTCCGAATGGAGCGTTTTTAAGAACTTCGCATAGTTACCCTGGAAAAATAACACATCGTATTACCAATCGAATTTCAATTATTTGTGTTGCCCCAGATTACCGTAAAGTGCAGCTGGATCAGGCAACGGTTTTACTCATCAGCTGGTTTCTATGTTGGGTGATCTACTCATTAAAAGTGTATGTATTTTACTCCAGACCCATAGTGTACGTTGCAGATACTTTACTGAAAAATTAATCTTCGAGAAAAATAGGTCAGCGGATAATTATGTTGAGTTATCCCTCATTTCTGTGACTGTGAAAGCTTCACGTTTCCCAGCAGTAATGCATGATCGATATTACGAAAAGGAAAAGAATAACTATATAAATAATGATGTGCTTTTCTCGTCGTTGCTCCTTAGCCCTTATTTTGCTCCTTCCGTCTAGATATACCAGCGACTTGCGAGATATTCATTTTTTGAATGGTGTATTTGTAGGTTGGTAGGTACTACATTCAAGCTGCTTCAACCATACTTGTGACACCTTTGAAATAACCTAATAAGGCGTATTGAGAATCAAAACATTACCGCGACCCTCGTATCTGATAATTTGGTTCCACTTACTTCTCATCGTCGTATCGTGACAAATCGCACAAGAGAGAAACCCGAAAAGAACAATATTTTGCTTATCGAAACCACGTAATGTAAGCAAAACACTTTTGAATTAGCCGCTATGTGGATACAAACAGAGGTTACAGACAAATATTTGAGCAATTTGAGAAAATTGCAAAAAGTTAAAAGTTAAAAGAGCTTTAACTAGCATAGCAAGCTGACGATAACTGAAAATCCAAATTTAGCTTAACATACTCCCTCAGTGAATCGTGAAAATAATCACAGTTTATTTATGTTCTTTATATCATATGCTACAACAATTAGATAAGCCATGATTCGTAATGAACGATATCAAACTGTTTGAATCAAATTATTTGTATTTTACATTTTGATTGGCGGATGGGGGGTGTTTTTTTATACCTGTTTAATTTAATAGCTTATTAAAGGATTTCTTGATATGTACGGTCAACCTGGGGCTAAAAATGTATACTTAATGTTACCGAAATTTTGCTGCTGTTTAAACTGATCTTAACTTAAGCTGATCATCGATTTCACACGGGGTAATGTTTCCAGTAATTGGTTTCAAGTGCTTCAGGAAGTGTCGCTATGAATTATTGGTATTGATTTTCAAAGTCGTTACTCCACAACTGGGTCATTAAACATCCCTACATTTTGAATTTCATACATAGAACTAGCGATTACCTACACAAAATCAATGTGATAGATAAATCACCTTTGCGCTACAGCAAATGCTGACGACGGATGAAAAATGTTTCAATTATACCCAATTAGAACTGCATAATTTTTTTTTAAATATTTAATTATTGCCGTGATTGTCTTTTGAACTTGGCATCGGCGCTCCCAGTATTCCGGTAATGCCCGTGGTGGAATGCAGGAACGCGACACGAGCTAGGATAGACATGGCATGTCAATTATTGCATCAATGCATTATTAATCAATGTCACCGATAAAGATGACTACGCTTTACCGATTATTCAGTGTCATATTTTTATTTAGACTGGTCTCTGACCCTAAGGGGTCACACCGGCATGGAGAAATCCATCCCTTTTATTCGACTTTTGCCTAAAAAGGAGAGCATTTATCGGAGATAATTATAGATTGATTTGATAGAATACAAAATATAACAGCTGCGAATGTATAAATAAACCCCTAATTAAGCCCTAAGCAGCTATTTGAATCATTCGTCTGATCGAAAATCTAACCCGTGAAGATGCGTAAGTTATTTTTACATGCCCTAAAAATATGCCTCAAATTATGCAGTACAGTAGCTCTACCCACGAACAAAAATACTAGAGTACTAACGAGTACATCTAGTACATCTTGATGCATGTTTTCAAATTCGAAAGACGCTTCTTAGTATTTATCACGACCAATGTTCTTTTTTTTTCACAACCACTGCTTTACAGGAAATTGATTTACCGAAAATCGTCGGTCTTCGAAAACAAGGTTTGGATAAATGTCAATAAATCTGACGGAAATATACCCAGACTTGTAAATAATTAAAAGAGGATGACGCTAAAGGACAGAAATTTCCGTTGGTGGAAATACTTCAGTTCAAATATAGGCAATTTAGAAAAATTTGAGTATCTAGGTAACTTAACATATATAAAAGCAATTAGAAGAGGCACACGGTGATATCTTGTTGCATGTAATTTTATTACCTGCTGCCACTCTAGTACAAAGGGTATGAACATAATGACGATAGTTTCTGTGATAGCCATATCCGTAATTAACTTACTGCGAATAGCTTTGATGGGATGTGCCAGTATGTGATTTAATTTATAACTCAATTTGTGATCAAAAGTTCGCGCTGTGCTTTTACACCACTGGCATGTATGAGCAATTAATTTACCCAAGGTTGCAGCACATCATCGTATAAATATGACTCGAATTGAGTGTGGTAACTCATTACCATTATATACTGTAGCGAGAGCGACTGCTACTGCAATTAAGTTTGAAAACTGTAACTTAGTCTGCACGGAGTTTAACGCGGCTAACCGAAATAACGCGTTTATAGCGGCTCCCACCGTGGCATGAATACACTCTCGGTGTATTTTCGAAATTAAGGCTTCTTTTGAGTATTAACTTAAAAGTTTTTCATAATATCATGTAAAGGAATTATAGGGCATCATATCATACTTCTTATTTTGCCCACGCTTCAATACCTTAGACATTGTTTTGCCTTCCAGTACAAAGGAGCGGCGATGAAAGGACGCGTTGTAGCTGTGTAGTGGAATGCATTGTGCTGGAAATTCCCTGCTTCATTAGGCCTACGACAAATCGATGCACCCTTGAAAGTTCGTTATAAGGCAGCGGCAAAATCTCTCTGGCCTTTGCTCAACATTATGGCCTCTTCGGTATTGGATAGCCCAGAAAATTTTTTAGTTTTCCAGCAAGAATCCCGTTACAATTAACCGGGATGCAAAAGGCGCCCATTTCTGCATGCTAATGATTGCCTCCTCCTCAACTAGTAGTGACGTTCAATGCAAATAGTGGAGGGGGAAATCAATCAATTTAATTAATGGTGAATGTTACTTTTTTAGGATATTGCCACGGAGTAGTCAAATTAGATGGAGCATAGCAAGCATCTCTGTAAAGCCCGAAGAGAAAACAACTAACACCATATTTTAATTAAATACAGTCGGCGTTGATTGGATGCAGACGAATTGAGGTAGAGTGGTAAATAGCTAATCTAAATGGCATGTTCCTGTGCTTAGATGCAAACATAATTTTTGCATCTGCAGAACAGGGAAAGGGCAGGAGTTGCTGTGTGGCCATGCCCTCCGTTTAGGCGTTTCCGCATAAACTAATTTCCCAGAGGATCGAAAGACGTTTACAGAGATTAGAATCCAGCGTGATCGTTTACAACGTATTCACAATCACGACTATAATGTGTTCTATCTAGCGTAGATCGGTATAAAATGAAACAAAAGAGTTCAGTCACGAAAACAGTGACGAAAACAGTGATAGTAATATCACAAATTTGTTCGATTGACTTTTCAGATTAAAGTGTCTGTCGATCAGGGTTCCGTAAGTGCAAATTGAGGGGCGTTTAGATTAGCGCGATAGATAAGAGTAAGTAGCATCATGAATCGGATAATGACCAATGTAGATGAACCGAACACATCGATAATACACCTGCCCTTGAAAACGAGGAACTTCCGGACGCGGCCAGAACGGAAACCCACCGTGAACCCGAAAATACAGTATCGTAGACTCACCTTTCTCGGCGGTGGCTGCATATTTACACCACACTAACCCACTCAGTCCCTCACACACACACACCACCCTCACACACAAAACCGAACAACGAAAAAATTATAACCCTTTCTATATATCGGCAGCCCACAGTCCACTTTCGATTCCCCGCCGCTTACGCTCTGTCCCGCACGGTCGCTTCACGGCACCGCTTTGACGGCGTCCAACACACCACTGAGCGCTGAGCGGCCACCCCCGCGCTCCAACTGACGGTCTCGCGGACTACGCCGAAATATTGATTCAACCCCCAACCAGCGTGACGCTCTTCCGCACGCCGAGCACACGCCCTACTCAAATTCTCGCGTATTGATGTTTCCTATATAGCGGTAGAATCGCAGCAACTAGGCCAATCGGTTCGCTGACTCGAGCAGCGAAGGGGGCTCATTGCCCTTCGATACCACACGAAGACTGGCTATCATCGACTGGGATGTAAACAAATGGGATGTTACATACCAGAATGCGGCGGCGGCGGCGTGGTTGGTCTGGATGCGACCTTGAGATGATTTCTGGTCGCATGACGCTATCAAAATGATGTAGAGGATGATGCACCTCGTTGTTTTTGATGAAATTAGCTCGTGATGATTACTTCCTTGTATACGCACATTACAGAAGCATGTGAGGTACTGAGAAGTTTTACTTTGTGTGACATATAAGTAGAAATCTTATCTGCCGCGTGATAAGATACTCATTTCCGTTATCGGATTGGTTTTGTCAATCTATTGAGGATTTACCGTTTTTTTTGTTCCTGTCACAGTACGATACGGTAATTGGATCTCACATGGTTTACGAATAGCTTCATGGCGTTATTTAGGACTAATTCATGGATCATGGATAGGTTTCGAATTACAACGAAGCTAAAATACAACAAGCACGCATTCTAAAAAAGATCTGTATTTTACGATGCATCTATGTGCACATACAACACCATTATCTTACATGGACCAGCATCACTTTTACAATATTTACATTAACTTACATCTCTTACATATAAGTATAATATACTTGAATAATCTTAAAAAAAGCTTTTCTTGTCGACGAAAAAAAAACATGATGAAAAACTGTACAAAACGAACAATGTTTGTACAATCATTATCGACACAAATCAACTGCAACATTCGCGCTGAATTTAAAGATCTGCACAACTGCTTCGTAAATGGAGAAGAAAACTAGAGCAATAATGAATCAATTGCTTAAATTACATTTAAATGTCAACTTTTCTATTACGTTGCGAAGAAGACAGAGCATTGAAGTATATGGCCATTTGGAAAATATTTCATGTTTGTTTCGAAGGTTTTGACAGCCTTTTTTTGATGCACTTCGCATGCTACTCCGTTTTTTTTTTGAGTAGTTACTAAGGACCACCGCTGAACACCCAGCAAAAAGTGTCCCTCGAAAACGACAAAACGTTTCGTACAGTCGTTGATCTTCGTCAGCAATGCGTCACACTACATTTCATAATACGCTAGTACTAGCTTTTAGGCAACAACTACAAATGGCAGACAATTTCAGCTTAATACCTAATAATAAATCGTGTGCATTGTATATATTTTTAATTTATATTATACCTACTCTTTGAGGAAACGAAAATATTAGAGGTACCAATTGTGTTATTGCAATATTAGGTATAGGTACTGATAGCAACCTTGCGGTTCGCATTCCCTGATCAGTGAAACTCACCTTCTCTGCTGCTTCTGAGCCCCCCCCCCCCCCCCCCCCCATCTTACAAATCAAACTCGATCCATGATCTATTATTTGATTCGTTCAATACTAATTTCTGAAGTCTTCGTTAAGAAATGGCATTTTGTATTAATATATGTATTTACAATATTTTTTACCTCTATCTATATATATATATATGTATAGGGTTATTTATACTTCATTTCATACGGTATAATAATTTAAAAATTTCAAACCCTCCCAAAAGGTATGGAAGCAAAGTTTGAGCTACAACTGTAAAAATCTTGAATTTTTGACCTAAATAACATCCTCACGCAAACCCTAGTAAGTTTGCACAAATTTAGTGGATCACAACCTTTGAACATTTGAGATGGATCCTACATTTTCTCATTATAGTTAGCTAGTAGGTACATTATCATTGCGAGTCATTACAAATGATATAAAAACATTTATATTATATTATCATATTATTTTTGTTAACAAGAATTTTACCAGATGAGACGAATATAATGATCGACAATAAATAGCAATAGTACATTCACAGAAGAGCCCAAATCGAGGAAAACAATGTGGTTTAGGTATTCAGGTGTAGAAAGGTGAGTTTGAAAATAAATTTGCAGTAGCAGAGTGAGCAGCACCTATAGTGGCGTACAGACACTTACGATTACTGACAGAGATCGAAAAAATATTCAGTAACTAGCGTTGGCTCATTAGAGATACAATGATCAGATCGTACCCTAGCATAGCAATTTGACGGCCAAGCTCGATCTCAGATGAACAACATAAAGTTGTAGGCGGTTACTATGAAAATAGGGACACAGAACGAATAAAGGATAAAATTATTTAAAAAAAATAACGTATTAAAAACAAAAATAATCTTTTACCATAATATTCACAAAATGTTTAACACTTACAACAATATGTACAAAAATATTACCTTATATTCATTCACATATTGATACGTAATTGACTTTTGTACACTAACTGTTAAATTTACGAAACAAAAGCAGCTAGTAATTGTTCGGCTATGATACCAAATCTCCTATCGATTTTACAGCTAGCTTGACGTACCAAGCCAAAAAAATTGAACGGCATCAACCAAGTTAATTATCCAGCCACAAACGTAACCGCAAGTGTCGCGTCTTGATACAAAAAAAAAAAGAAAAGATAAACTAATTCATTTTCACCTAGTTTTAAATTATCTTTGTACACTTTTGCCAGCCCTCTAAACGCATGGCACTCTAACAGTGTCGACCACTTTGTAGCCACGACTGCTAAAATAATATCAGCGATTTCATCCCCCGAACCGTCCTTCGGTTTTATCCTTAACTTCACCACATTCATCACCTAACCTCGCACCCCTTATTCACCATCACCGGACTGCCATTCTTGCTGTGAGCTTGCTCTGCATCCGTTATCGTGACTGTAGCCGTCGCTTTATCGCCGGCCACCACCGCGTCTGCTGCCGGCTGGCTCTTCATCACGTAACCTTCGCTGCATCGCGCCAGCTTTAACCTGATCGGAGTCACTTTGCTCGCCCTAACCTTGAGCAACGGCGAGGGCCCGGTGGTCTTACCACCGTTGGGTGGCACTTCCGCAATCGGCTTCTTCTCGGATTCGGTTGGCGAGGGCTTGACTTCCTCGTCTTTCACCTTGGTGTCTACAGCTGTCCGGTTTGCCGGCTCTGCTTCCTCTGCAGCAGTTGCCAGCGCGACCACATCATTGACGCTCGCGCGCTTGTTGAACCGAATGATGAGCTTTGGGGCGCTAGCCGTCTCCTCGCTGTTGGAGTTGGCGACAATCCGCACCTCGTGTTCTGAACCCTTAGAATCCTTATCCTTGTGCTTCCGCTTCTTGGGTGGCTTCCCGCTTGCAGCCCGTGCCTCTCGTCGCATTTTCTTCTCCTCCTTCTTCAGATCGAACTCGGCCATGACCATCCGCCGGAATTTCATGCTCTCGCGCTTCATGTCTTCCATCGAGGGCATTGCCACGTTACTCAGACGCTTCTTGGGGGGCTTGAGTCGCTTTCGGTCTTCAGCAGCCTGAGCCTCTGTCCGACCAACACTGTTCAACTTGATCTTCAGCACGGGACACTCTGCGCCACCAGGCTTCGCGCCTGGTCGCCCGCGCTTCTTAGTGCTGGCGTCAGGCGCCGACGACGCATTGCTCCCAGTCGAGCCCATGCTACGGCGCCGCTCCGGGAGGCAATTTCCGGCCACGTCCACCAGATCTAGGTGGCGCAGCTCGCGTGGTGCACTGGCCGGCGGCTTCTCCTTGCGCCGCTTCTTCTCCATGTTGGCGTCGACCACAGCTTTGTAGTCTTCACGCGTGGGGATGGTCGTCATCGATGCCACCGCCTTGGGGATGGTGATGATTGTCCTGCTAATCGGCGGGTTGGGCGCGGGCACGGCCGGCACTGACGGGTCCACCATGTTCATGTCCTGCGAGCAATATTGCCGCAGCAGCTCCTTTTTGCGCATCCGCCGCAAGCTCGAGACGCCTGACGCTGCAAATGCAGTCGCCGTCGGCGTGACGATCGCGTCTGCCGGTGGAGGTGCGGGCGCTATCGCTGCCGTCGACGCGGCGTAGTTCGCGTCAAGGAACGGTCCCTTGATCTTGACCTTTAGCTGATTGCGCGAGTCGTTGAGTGAAACCTTGAGGTCGTCTACGGCCGCGGGCGGAGGCTCATTTCGAGCAGCCAGCGCCGATTGCAGCTCCTTCTCGAGATCTTCCACGAAGTCAGCCACGTGCTGCTGTGCGACTGCGGTGGCGAACTGGCCGAGCACGTGGTTGTGGTAGGCGGCCGGGTTGGCAGGTGTAGGCTCGCCATAGCCGCTGTAGGTGCGCATGTCGACCGGCCCGGGAAGCACCGCGCCGATCTCCGGCTCGGGCTCGCGTTCCACGGGCGATGGGACGGCCTGCGCTGGGCTGGCGAAACGCGGCGCGTCGGCCGACCGGCGTCGGTCCCGCATTGCACGCATCGACTCCACGCCGGCGTCGTCGTCAAACTCCAAGTCGTACACGGTGCCGGCAAGCTTGCTGTGAATGGTGCTGCGGTCCAGGTCCTGGCTCAGCATGGCCGCTTTGCCGCGTCCGCGACCTCGCCGAGAGCCGGCGCCGCGCGACTTGCCACGCGGCCGCGGGGAACGCGCTACGCGTGGAGACTTGGCTGCTTCCTGCCGCGGAGACTTGCCTGGCGACTTCAGCTGAGATGTTACGCGAGCTGACGTTCGAGTGCCCTTTGTCGGCGACTTCTTGCCGACGTCGGATAGTTTCTTGCTCGACGGAGACTCTTTGCCCGCAACATGGTTGGACATCGGAGAAACCTGGTTAACAATCGTAGGCATGGGATAGGCCTGATTGGTTGGTGCTCGCATCGGTGACATCTGATTGGAGATTGCAGCCATCGGAGAGATCTGATTCGACATCGCTGCCATCGGGTATGTTTGATTGGTAGGTGCGCCCATCGGTGACATCTGATTGCCAAGGTCTGCCAGTGGCGAAAGCTGACTGACAGGTCCACCCATGGCAGAAATCTGATTCGGAGCCTCGTTTGGCGTCGCCACCATGGCGGCAATGAAGGCCATGTTGTGAGATGATGACGTGAAGGCTGCCGAAAGTGGGGGCGGCGGCTCCTCCTTAGAAGGCGGTGGGGCGACCGGGATGTAGGCGGGCCCAAAAAGGGGTGGGTACATGCCAGCACCAGGAGAAGGGAAGGGCAGCGGAGCAGTCGCCGGGGGGAACAGGGCTACGGGCCCCCCGTAGGGATGGTAGGGGTCGGCAGGGTAGCCGCCGTGCATCTGGTATAGGTCAGCAGGGTTGTGCGGGAATGGGAACTCGTCGCGCTTGAGTGGCTCTGCCTCCTCGCGGTGGGAAGATGAGGACGAAGACGAGCCTGACGAGGAAGACGAACGCCGAACTGGCAGCACTTCGCTGTCGGCCCACTTGGCGCGTGCACGATGGTCGGTAAAAGGCGAGGGCGGGGGAGCAACCGAGGGAGGGGCCTCGTACTGAGGTGGCGGCACATCATATGGCGGGGGAGGCGCTTCGAAAGTGATGGGTGGAGCCAAGTCGGCGCTGGGCGGCACCCAACGTTCGTCAGACGGCGCGCTGTTGGTGCGGTCGAGCTTCTCGACCCTTGGTATCGATGCTGTCCTCGCATCCATAGGAACGTAGTTGTCACGGGGATATCCGACCTTTGTAATATCTTCGTGGTGGGCGTACTTGTCTTCGAACTGCGGCGGCTCGATATGGATGGGCTCGTCTTCCTTGACTTCGATGATCTCGGGCCGCGGCTTTTCCTCGGGAATCTCCACGGGCTTATCGTCGTCCTCGATCACCATCGGCGGAGGAGTTTCGGCAGCGTCTGTCGGTCCTGTTGTTTTCTGCGCATACTGAAGCCTCAACTTCTCGACAAGATTCAGTGTCTCACGTTCGCTGTCCTCCTTCGATTCTTCTTTGAAGAGGAAGTCGCTGCCGAAAGAGAACGTTAGGGGCCGACACAGTTCTGCTCCGTCACCCGGCATGTTGAATCCATCGTCATTAACCGTCTCGTCGACAGCCAGGATGTCGTTCTCAAAGTCGAAGAGTTCGGCGGCAGACGAATCTTTTGGCTGCTGCGGAGAGAATATTGACCGCTGCTGGTACGGTGGCCCAGATAGCGACGACGTCCGCGACGTTATCTTCCTCGGCTCCGACTCGTGCTCGGGCACCAGAAAGTCGTGGTCGAGGTCGAGCTTGGGGAGGAACTGCTCCGTCGGCAGTACGACAGCCTCCGGCTTCGGAGGGACGAGCTCATCGGGCTTCGAGGAGCTCTCGGTCTTCTTCGGGGGGCTATGCGAGTTTCGGACAGTGCTCTCGACAACTACGACGTCGTTGCGGGCTTCCTCCTTCTCGGTGTTCAGCATCTCGAGTTCCTTCTTTTTGCATTTGGGCATTGCCTTGGGCTTTTTCTTGAGGATGCCGTCTTGGGGATCGAGGAGGACAGAATCAGGCGAGTCGTCGCGTTTGACGGCTAGCACCTGCGCGATTGGGATCACTCGACGATCTCTCAGTGGTGGGGGCGTCGCCTCTTTCGGCTTCCGCCGCGATCGCGAGGCGTCATTGGCCTCCTTTGACCGGTGCGAATTGGAAGTCGGAGGTGTCACCGCATTTTGCTTTGTCGACTTGATGACCGACTCGTGTTTTGGCGGCGATGCCTTTTCCTTGCGCCGGTCGTCGTCGAACAGGTCATGCATGCGGCTGGACTTTCGTGAATCCCTGGCCGGCGACTCCTTGGTCTTGTGCCGCGGCTCGGGCTCCTTGGGCTTGCTAGCATTGTGCCAAGAGCTACCCTTGCGCAGTGGCGGCTTGTCGTTCTTGGTGGCACGCCGGTCGTACAGTTTAGTGCTAGACGGCTTGGGCATACGCTTTGGCGCCGAAAGGCTGTCGACCTTCTGACGCATGATCTTGCGCTGCAGCTTGGCCCCAGCAGCATCGCGCGGTCTCGAGGGCGACTCGCGCGTTCGGCCCTTGGCGCAGAAATCTAGGCTCACTTTCTTGTCCTCCTTCTCGGCCGTGTCTTGTTCTCGCGGCCCGCCAGTCCCGCCCTCTTTGTGGCCACGCCCCTCACCACCTGATGGGCGCCCAGGCGGAGACTGCGCAGCTCTCGAAGCACGCGATCGGTCTCCGTCTTCGCTGTTGTCGCTGCCGTTATCGTCGTCGATCTTTGGCACAGAGACAGCTCTTGGTCGACGCGGAGAGTTTCGGAACCGATCACCATCGCCTTTACGTCCCGCTCCGGTTCGCTTGCCCCCCACGCGGCTTCCATCGGCAATCGGCGGCTCAAACTCGGGTTCAGGCCGCCCTTCGGAAGTTTTAAGCTTCTTGTCGGGCGCCTTCCTGAATTTGCCGTCGGTTCCCTTGTCGGAAGCCGGCCTCTCGCTCTCTGCGGCGGCTGGGGGCTTCGGCCGATTCTTGATCTCTTTCTTTCGGGTGAACATGTCGCTGTCGGACGAATCGGACCCAGCGCTTGATGATGAGCTACTCCGAGAGGACTGGTCACCCTTGTCAAGAAAGGGCCAGGCCTCGCGAGGTTTGCTACCAACTGCGCTCTGCGGTCTCTTCTTGAATGCCGACTCTTTCTGCGGCTCGCGCTTGTCGGCTTTAGTCGATGGCTTGGCGTCGGTGTCGCTACTTGACGACGAGTCTCCCGAAGAGCTGGACGAGCTAGAAGACGAAACAGCCGCACGGGACTTGGGCGGGGGCTTGGTCTTGCCGCTCGGTGACTTGGGCAGCTTCTTGTCGGTGGGCACGTCCTCCTTCTTGACTGCCTTGTCCTTGGCCTTGGGTGGCTCGTCTTTGACGGCCTCTTCAACGGGAGGCTTGACCACGCTCATGCCACTTTTGATGCTGTCGGCGGCCTTCTTGGCGGCCTGTCGCTGCGGCACATAGGCCAGCGCCTCTTCTGTGCTCAGCGGCTCCCGGTCAAAGTCGAAGACGTCTTTGGCCGGCTTGTGTCGCGACTTCTTTGCAGCCTGCGTCTCTTCGCTGCTTTGCGGCTCCTTTTCGTCGTCCTTGACAGACTTGTGGCGCACTTTCTGCCGCGGTTTGACCTCCTCGTCGACAGGCGACTCTGCCTTTGCCTCTAGGTCAACCAGCGCAGAGTCTTTGCTGCGCCCGTGCGAGAAACGCATGCTCTCGGAGGCCTTCTTGGCCGCCTGTCGCTGTGGCACAATGAGGTCTGACGGCACCTTGGATGACTTGACATTCTCCTTGTCTTTGGTGGACTCGTCATCCATGGAGTCGTCTCGCTTGTCCTTGTTCTTCTTGGCCGCTTTCGCCACCTTCGGACTGACCTTGGCCTGCGCCTTCGCCTGCAGCCCGGAGAACTCCTTCATGGCAGCCTTGGTGCGCAAACAGGGCGGGTACTTGTCCTCACGTGAGCCGTCCGACTCGCTGTCTGAATAGATTGCAGCGATTTTCTGTGGTTCAGCCTTCGCCGTTTTCATAGGCAGCAGCTCGTCACTATCGTCGGTGGCCGAGGCAAGCTCGCGCTCCATCTGCCGAAGCGAGCGACTCCTCGACGGCCACACCCCCTTGGTCCCGCGGCCCTCGTCGTCGCTGGTCGTGCCTCCGCCGTCCGCCACTTTCGTCCGAGACGCGGCCGCCGCACTCTTACGACTCTTTTTCCGTAGCACCGCCTTCACTTTGCCGCCGCCGGCCGCACTCTTTCCGCGCACTTTGTCGGCTGCCTCGTCGTCCTGGCTGCTCGACTCGGTGTAGAGCGGACCCCGGATTTTTCCTGCCGGCGAGCGCTGCAGAGCATCAGATTCGCTCTCACTGCTCATGCTGCCGTAGAGGCTGCTGCGCCGCCGCGTCGCGCCGTTAAAGTACAGCCGCTTGTAAGGGTTATCGCCCTTGCGGTCGGTCGCGCACTTCACCAGTCCATTGAGGTCCACTTTAGCTTTGTCGTCGGCAGGCAGCGGGGAAGCAGTGCCCGCGATTCGCGCCACCACCAGGTCAAAGTCCTTCGAATGGTCCTCGGCCGACGGCTGCGAATAAAGCCGGTCGTAGATCGACGGGCCGTGATTGGCCTCGATGACTGCGGCGATCTCCTTGCTCTTGAGCGGGGAAGGGTCGGAGAGCACCGCCGCCTGCTTGTGGAACGTCTGCTCGCGCATGCGAAAGAACGAGCGCGAGAGCTTCTCGCGCCGGCTCACCATGTAGCAGAGGTTGCGCACGCGCTCGAGGTCTTGCCGGAGCTGGACGAACATCTTCATCTTCTCGATGTCAGCCTGCTCCTGCTGGTGCGATAGCATGTCGACGTCCTCGGACTTGGGTGGCAGCAGCGGGCGGTTGAAGCCGGCCTGGAATGAAACAGTGTCAGAATGTGCTTCTAGTTGGTCCAAAACCCTAACACCATAAAGCATGACACAAATGGGAACCGTCTGTTAGAAATACTAATGAGATCCTTGATGTTGGTGTTGTTACCGACTAATTTAAAAAACTATTCGATCAAGTTTCTGTACAAGGTTTATATGAATAAGAATGATTGCGTAAAGATAAAAGAACCTTGACAAGTTTGACAGTAAGTGGGTTGAAGTTGGTCACTATTGATTGGCAGGCAAGGAACCTATTCGGAAAGTCACTCTGAGCTGCAAATTTAGAATGCGCTCTCAGACTCTGATTGTGGCTATGCTGAATTTATTATTATGGGACTCAATTGCAGAATGTCAAAAATATATAAATATATACAAAAATATATATGCATAAACTACTACGGTAAATATTGCATTTTTGTTTCAAATGCTGCCAACCTAGCCACAAACGCACTAAACACTAACAGATGCAACACAGCACCAAAAAATGAAGAAAAAAAATCGGTAATATTACGGTAAAATTGCTCGGTAATATTACCGCTTTACACCTCTAGGCGAGTGTAACCTGACATCGTTTTAATTGAGACCTGGTGCTAGGCACGGTAATAGAGGCCAGCTAGAACGCTAGAAACGCGTCTACCTGGTACTAATCCAAACAAAAATATGGGATACTAGTTAAGGTTGCTGTCGCTCCACTAACATTATCAATATTTGTACCAAGCACAAGCATGCATGTTATGTAAATGAAATTAGGTAAAAATACTATTCTCAATATCCTAGCCCAGCTGAATTGAGTCATATGGTGACTAACGCACAGTTTACTATGCAAACTAGCTGTTATATTTGGCGTCAACAACCTATTTCCACGCTTAAGAACCATTTAAGCTGGCGGTATACTGACATAGTGCTAATGTTTAACTGTCTTTGTAACTGACAAATAAAACAAATTTAATTCCTCAGTTGTCACTTTTTTCTTTCTGGCCATACCCCTCATATAAAATTAAAAAATGTATCGAATTGTTCCGTAGGTTCCCTGGTGCTTGGCAGGTCACAAAATCTCCAGTACCTTGGGCGGTACCTGACAGTTTCCCTGGCAAGCCAGTTGACATATCTTCGCCATACTATGAATCGCATGGGAAAACTAAGGCATAACGAGAGTCGACTTACCCTACGCTTGAGCTTCCAGTAGTTGTAGATGTACGTGACGCCCTCGGGATCTACGTCCATCGTCTGGGTGATGTCTTTGACGCTGACATGCTTCTCAAACTCGGCCTGCACCTCATGGAGTCTGAGAAAAACAAGTGGCATTGTCACGCACCCAGCAAGTCCACAGCGTTGGTATGCTTTGTTTGCAGTGGTTTGATCAAATATTTCATCAATGATTTTTGTTAGCTAACAACGAGCGACAAAACTCGAAGCCTGTCGTTTTGGGAAAGGATTTTTTTGGTATAGAATACTCGTTTTGCAAATCAAAACTGTGTTTCTAAAAATAAGTTTGTACGTCAACATTCAATATCTAAACAGTATCAAAAAAAAAAAAAAAAAAAAAAAAGTGTGGTCCTTTTACTGTTAAAACAGTAAAAGTACTGCACCAAATAAAAAAACTTCCATGCAGGGTTGAATTATAAAATTACAAAACACAATTTCTAACTTAGCAAATATGAATGCCTTGACTGCAAAGCATTAAGAAAATTTGACAAATAAGGTCATGTGTAAAACAGTAATACATATTTTAGTCTTTGCACAAATTTCTTTATCTGACAGTGGCAAGGGCAAAATGCTAAGAATTATATACCTAGATATACTGCATCTTAAATGTTCCTGTAACATAAATTCCTACTGCCTATCTTTTCTCCAGCCAGTTGACACCGAACCAAACAACGGGAGCAGCCGACTTACTTGGCAGCACGCGCTTGGTTCTTCTCCTCTGAAGTCATGTCCTTGCGCTTGCGACGCTTGGACTCCTCCTCTTCCGATTGTGAGCCACACTTCTCCTTTTTGCTTGTCACGCTGTGCTTCTGGCAGTACGACTGGAAAGCAACAAAATGACAGATATTACACTACTATTTCATCTCTTGGTTGAGTGTAAAAGAAAATAACTGAATAAATAAACAAATCCCCTCTAATATTTGCTTAGATCTACACAATTTTAACAAATTTATGTTGTAGGTCAGGGTACAGAAGGGCTGGAAAAGATTGCCTGAGAAAGAAGAGAAATTGACCTGGCTAATTGGGAAGCATGGTACAGGCCCTGTGAGCTGGGGGTCAACCCTTCAGATGAAGTACCTAGAAGGACAAGGGAAAAGGACGTCCCCAGCTTCAACTAAGTGATCGACAAAACTACGGGGGCCAGACCATCTGGCACATGTCAAATCGCCTCCGCAAACGCCCCTGAGCCGTGGACAGACCTTGACGTTGCTGTTCCAACACGTCAAGCAGACATCGCACTTGATCAACTTCGATGTCATAACGCACCAGCGAGCAGGGAAACAATCGAATTCGACTCTCCGCCCCACATGTTGAAGAGCGATAACTCGATCTGACTACCGCATGCTTGGAAGTGGTAACCAACAAGATCCTGGTGTCTCCTGGAGCTCCTCCGAGTCTTCTGTTGAGATCCTGAGACCAAGTTGTCAATCGGGTTGTCGAGACTGATCGGTGACCAGAGCACCAGCCACAATGCGACCAGCACCAATGAAGACGTCCCAACCAGACGCATGCGCTGGGTGGCCAGGTTGATATGCAACCTTGTCAGCCAATCAGAGGCCAGAGACCCACCAGGCAGTAGAGGGGAGAACGTCCTTTCACATTCCACCCTCAGATCTATATAGCGTTGACCAACCTGCTGCTATTCACAGTCCAGGAGATGTACATGCCAATGAAAGCGGCATGTCGGCAAATGCAAAGGTCCTTTCAAGGACCCGCAGAGCAAAACTGAACAAACACCACACATATCTAGGTTTATTTAGGAATGGAGGAAATGTATGAAGATTCGAATACCCAATTAGTTGCCAACTACTTTGCAAGGATTGAATCGCAGAGGCAAGTGTGAGCTTAGATATACGCAGGAGGTCACATAGTCGGTGGTGGAATGTTCAAATTTTGATGCAAATAATATCCCTAGATTTAAATCACCGATCAGTCATAATAAACAACCCAAATTCAGCCACCGGATTTCCAGTCGCCACAGCCGGTTGCCGGTCTACTGAGTACTAAGGTACCGAACGGTTTGGCGTTGGAAACACCGGTTCTCGAGATATCACTGAAGTTAAGCAACACTGCGCTGAGTCAGGTATTGGATGGGTGAATATCATACACATGGGCAGTTCTGTTCGGGAGAAAGGTTAGAGGGATGAAAGTCAGTACAGCAGCTTCATTCGTCTTGCTTGCCGACCTCTCGCCGGCATGGATTCGTGGAGGAATCCTGCTGTTCGAGTTGTACCATCCTTCGGAAGAGACGTTAAGCTAGTGGTCCTCTTGGTGCTCTTCGACAGGCCGGGACACATGCCAGCACTGGGTTTCTCCTCCTCCCTTCTAGGCTAGGTTAGGTTCATCATCATCCTCTCATTCACCGACGTCATTAGACCAGTGCCGCAGGGCCAGATGTCCAAACAGTGTGTCAATAAACACCACAAATCAATCAATCGGTACTAAGGTGTTGCATTTTAAAGTGAAGCTTGTGAAGAAATTATTTAACTAGGGTGGAGCCAATGGGAATCTGACGACACCAAACACTTGATCTTGAATCGATTTTTAATTGGCAAATTGATTGGCTGGCCCCTTGACAAAAGCGTGCAAAGAATGGCAAAGATTGCTTACCCTGAGCTTGACGCCATCGTCGGCGTTCTCGTCCTCGATGATGGCCCTCATTTCAAGGCCGTGCTTGAAGGCGCATGTCACGTGGTACGCAGTCTTGCACGTCTTTACCGAGCACTGGATGCACGCACCGACACGTTCACGGCACAGCACGCAGATCAGCGCCCACCGGCTCTGCGGGATGCTGGAGATCTTCGTGATCGGCTCCATGCGCTCCACACAGCCGATGCTCACCTGCAAAAGGATAAATTATTAAGGAATGACGCAGGAACACAGGTACAAACATTTGATAGCATGAGGGATAAGTTTTTTCTTAAATTTGGAGGCTTCTAATGAAGTTAACATGCCTACCTCCAGGAACTATGCCATACCGTATTTTCAGGATAAGAAATCAGGCCGAAATACAGCCTTGTAACAACATTTACCCATAAAGCCAAGAAAGCTGTGCATTGGACACTTTTTTTTTGCAGTTCCAGTCCTGAAGATACCATAGGCCTCCAAAATCTAGTTATATTATGTTAGGATGAACAAGTCAAGCACGGTAAAATAAAAATCCTTCCCTAATTTATGTACAAAGAATAAAAGCAATTAAGGTGGAAGTAAACCCAAATTCATTATCTCATGCTAAGTTGATGTAAAAACATCAAATAAAGGGTTTGGCTTGCAAGGTATATAGTGCTCAAATATAGCCATTTAAGATTGGAAATACCAAACGATCTAATTGAAATCATGGAGGTGGGTAAACCCTTATCTAGATTGAAGGACACCTTTCGATTACCAAGAAAATACGGTAGAAGGTCATGCAAAAATGAACCTAAGGTTAGAATAGTAAATTAATTGGGCGATTTATGACGTAAATGTATAAAAATAAAACTAAGTGTTTGCATCCCTATCTACCCCTTTCTTTCCTTTCAAAGTGATGCAATTATAATAAGCATAACATAGTAACTACCTCACAATTAACCCGAACAGGACGTGATAATGTAAGCAAAACCCCGTTCTATTTTTGTTGGAAAGTTGAACACGATCAAGTCACGAGGCTTACCTCAGGTATCCAAAGCGCACAGGACACGTGGGCCCACTTCTGCCCTGATCGCGTGCACTTCATCGCGCCGCCTTTGTTTGGACAGAGCACGCACTCGGGCCGCTGGCCTAGCGCGCACGTCCGACACAGCCACGAGCCCGACGGTATCGTCGTGATGCCATAGCACGCTTGGTGCACGCATATATTGCAGCAGTCGCAGAAGACCATCTCGTTGCCCTCCTCAGAATCCGGCTGCACAAAGGACAGATAGTTTAGATTGCAGTTGGCCAGCACATTGCGCCGGTGGGCTGAAAGTCTCTGAAAGACGATTGCACCGTTTTTAAAAAGGGTAGGTCTTGTAAAGATATCAAATAAGTTGCCGCGCATTTTCTTTAATTGAAGCCTAATGTCAAGCATAGGAAGTTACAAGTTATTGGAATGGCAAAATGGCCAAGTTGTTACGTGACATTGAAAAGCTCAAGAAACTACTTTGGAATTTTGATGCATGAATTACAAAAAAGATTGTAGTTTATTACAACACCTCACGTGAGATTCCTTACGGGCATGCCGTTACTAATTAAACAGACACTGACATTCGGACATTGAATTTGCCAAAAATGTGCCAATTTAGCTTCAACTTAATGGATTGATTTATTTAGGTTTTATCTTTTAAGTTTACTTTACTCATCTAGCTTAAAATAAGGCATTTTTTATTATTTGAAGGAATTTAGTGAAAACGATCGCATGCTGCAAAAACTGATTTCTTTACCATCCAGTCTCAGTTCTCCAGCTATGAACTAGATTCATCAATATTAATCACATATCACAATAGGTAGATTCCCCAACATATGGATGCAATGCCTAGTAAGTAGTAATGGCAGGTATAGGTTTATAACACACTTTTAAATAGGTACACACTGCACCAAACACGCTGATTTTGAAGTATGCAATTTGTTTAGTATGGCATTTGAACCTACGAAATGATATACCTCTCTGGGCTGTGCTGTTATCACTATCAGACATTGCTTCATAAATTAAGCACATACAAAAGATCTGAAGTTTGTAAATAAAGTTGATGTTGATTAATGATTGTCATTACTCATTACAATTTAATAAATCAGATGCTGACAACTTCTTAAATGAGGAGAAGATTGGGTCTATTTGAAGTGTGTACCTGTTTACTTCGTCATTAATTAAACCGCTTTCCTTCATTAGTTTGATTCTTTTCCGGTTAGTTGGCATACAATTTCGTTCTGGCGATTCCCAGAATTGAAAAATGCAGTGAATTATGAACTGCTTGATATAGATGAGATGTGAACTAGATCTAACCAATTTAACCCTAACACAATGTGTGGCATCCTCTCATACTGCTTTTTATTTACCAAAACATCAACATGTACACAACAAAACAACTGGAACTGCCAATCTCTGGTTTGGTTAGTTAGGTATCTTCCATGTTTCTACCCAAAAATAAATAGGAGCCAACTACCAGGTTAAGTCGTCTCCAGCTTGCTAATTGTGATATCTCGCCTGTCATTTCCTTACAAAAGCTTAACCCCAATCATATCTCGTTCTTTTATCAGTAAGTCTTAATTTTTCCTTAGCGTTTACTTCATACCTCCTTCCATATGCCTTTTATCTCATACCTACACAGCAAACTCCAGCCAGTTAACTGATCTCCTTTTTATTCTATTCCTCCCATATTAAAGCTACACATATCTTCTCATCCGGCACCAACTCACCGATCGACAGACGTCGCAGATGACATTCTCATCATATTCGATCCCGAGCCCCTCCTCTGCCTTGACGATCGTTTGCACTTTCTCCCAGCAGCGCACTTCGAGCTCCTCGATGACCCGTTCGAGTTGGTCGTCGGTGACTACGGGCAGGCCCATGCAGGCACGCTCGCCGTTGAGGATGTTGAGCCACGCGGCGTCACAGTCGTCTAGGTCGTATGCACACGCCTTCTCTGCCTTTGCCGGCGTACTCGAAAGGAAGTGGGACTCGCTTGCAAAGTTCTCGTCTTTCGTGATGCGGATGTACTTGGACTTCGGGCTGTAACAAGCGGTCAACATTACTTATTGGTGTTTTTGTCTGTTGATGTTAAGACTATGTTTGTGTGGTCAGCTACAGGGGTGGTAAAAACTGCCATTGGTTCTGAACCAAAAGTCCAACGAATTTTGAGATTAGTAGAGAAGTACAGAGCAATGGACCATTTATAAACAAGATTAAGATCTTGCCACTATTCTGTTCACTGTTAATGAGAGTTTAGGTATCTCTGGCCCCTAACCCATCTTGGTGACCATCTTAATAAACGACCTCTACACCTGTACAGCTGTTGCCGAGTATGGAAAGCCTGTAGTGCAGCCAATAATACTCATGTCTCCAGTTTCAGCTAAATTGGAACTGATCATTTGAACCACTAATTAACTGTATTGAATATACACTGTCATTAAATGATATCAAATATTTCCCCAGAAATTAGCTTTTGCAAAATGCTACGTGTTAATATCACTATAATTGAAATATGTACTAATTGCAGTGAGTTTATCATATTTGACAACCTATTATCTAGACACTTACAGTTTGAACTCGCGCGCCTTCTCAGTGGCCGCAAAGTGGTTGACAGTAACCGTTGGCTCAGGAAGCGAGTCCGGGTTAACAGGCACCTGCACCCCCCGCTCCCATTCCTGTTTCCACTGGTCGGTGATGACCCAATACTCGTCGGTAGAGAGCGGTTCGGAGTCTGGCAGCTTCATGGCACTGATCAAATCCTTGCGGAATAACTGCAACACCAATACCAACGTAGCACATTATTTTTGTGTTGTTTGTCGTTATCCTCTACCGTCGGAAGGGAGTTTGAACGGCAGTGAACGCTAACCTCTGCCGGCGCTTCCGTCGTCGTCCGATTGTAGATGCTCGGAATGGCGCGGGGAGTCCACGAGCCCGAAGCATCGACTGCAATCGGCAGCACTTCTTCCTCGGCGGTCGAAGGCCTGCATTTTCTCCGTTTTGTGGCGACTGGACAATGATGATTTTGTGTTAGCATCATGACAGAAGTCTACAAAGGGCTTTCTAGTCAGATTAAAGGATCATGGAAAATACGTACTTGGCCCATCTTCAGTTCTGTTTGGTTGTCTCTTTCCTCTCTGTGACATTCTGGTTAGATATTCTGGACACGTAAACAGGCCTAAGTTTCATACAACCTGAAACAGACGACAGGTCAATTAGAATCCCTTGATGCCACGGAAGTAGCAAGCTAACTGGGTGAGCAATATTATATTGAATGCTTACTAGTTCTACATATCTGTAGTAGTTAAAGGAGGTGCATGGATGATGTTGAATTATCTGCAACAAAAATGTAGAGGAATAAGTGGATAGTATGCACAGAAACACTTGTTTTAGTACCTCCAAACACACAATACATTACCCATTAGGCCTAGGCTAGAGAGCAGTGTCAAAATGCTTACTAGAGTAGCCTAACTAACAATTCCTCGATTTAAAAATATATACAGTAACATGCTATGATACATTGTATCCATAACCACTAATATTTGCAGCTTAACCACTAATCAAATCGCGTTTATTTAAGAAAATTAAGAGAACATTGCCATCCTTCAAAGGTGACTCCCTCACTCAGATGGGATGTAAACATTGGATTTTCACTTCATTTTCGAGCCACAATGCAAAAATTATCTGTTGATATACTACTAACGTGTGTTGGTAAAGGTGTACACAGCATCATTGTGTGTGAATTTTCATTCTAAAACCGTAATTTCCTCTAAAATATGAGGTAGCCAATTGTACCCACGGCTCCATTAGGCCCAAAAATCCCAACAATATTGACAACACAGATGGCAGCACCAGAGACTGCAATTCGTTAATCTTTCGTCGCACCAAAAAATTAGTTAAATACGAGTAACCCGTCGCATTTCGGCTGAGCTAATAAAAATCCGCGCTGTTAAACTTAAAATTGAAGCAAATGCTGACCAGTACCGACCCAAAAATGCAACGGTTTATCTCCAAAACGCAACAATGTGAGGTGGAATCCATGTCTCTGACATCAGCCTAACCAACATGTCCTGATTAGAAATTCTGATGGCTGGATTGGGCTCAATACTCACCGCAAAGAGCACCTCCAATCACTAAAATTTTCTAGAAGTGGTGTAGATGATAAACACCTACTCCAACGAGATTCATATCGCACAAATTTATTAAAACTATTATATAAAACTGGAGACCATCGTTTGGCGCCATCATGCCTGAAAAAATAACTGTAGAAGTTGAGGTCACGTGACGAAGATGACGAGATCTCGGGAAACGCGGTAATTTTGCGGGATTGTCGGCAGTTTAGCCAGCTACAAAGAAATTTCTCCAGATCTAGGGAATTTTAATTTCTGACAAGGAAAATCGAGAAGAGTTCTTTATACTCACGCTTTTAAAACATGGGCTTTGTTTGAAGTGATTTTTTGTTAAAATTATTTTTATATGGTTTAGTAATACTCTTTACTTATTTGCTTGCCAAGTGATTTGTGTGAAATTAGTGATATTTTATCCATCCTCCAAGGAAAATAACATTCAACATGTTGGTAATCCTGTGAAACCCAATGTCAGAACCGTCAGAACGCTTGAGGGAACTTGGAAGAGGCGTGCGTAGGTCTGTCGCCTTGTCTTGTTCTTTTTTTGTTTGTAGACGTACGAAACGCGTAAGAAAATAAGAAGAATTAGGATTGATCGAACATTAATTTAAGAAATAATTTCGCAGAGCAAGATGACAGTACCATCTGAGCAGGTAAAGTAAGCTTTCAAGAATTAAACGCTACTTCGGGTAATTCGGTGTATAGGTTAGTTTACTGGATGTCATGCTGGATTTTTTTAGCTTTCTGCAAATCTTTGCAATCTTTCATTCAGCCGATCTCCTGTTCTGTTGGCCAGAAAATGTTTGTCTATTTACAGACTAAACCTTTTCATAATTGACTGGTGTATCATTTATGACAACAACTTTTTTGACATCTTTATGATACCATTGACTCTACACTTGCACCAAGTGGAAAACAAACTAGTGGCGAGGGGTCCAGAGGTTATGTCCCAAGAAAGGGGCGGTCCATGGGCGAAAAACATGGGCCCCTCCAGCAGGGAAAACTTAAGCGTGTGCTAAACTCACCCTGGGCACACTCCCAAGACAAGAGTTACGCTCATAATTGTACTAAAAATTGTCAAAATATGCTAAAGAAAGGAGAAAAAAAAGTATGGAACCATAATCTTCAGACAAGCTTTCTTTCTTTTTGTAAGGTCTGCAGAGTCTTAAAGTTAAGTGCAAAACTTATGAGAACTTTCGACTCAAAATCCTAGAAACATTTTTATTGGTTAGGTAGTTGAAAAAACATTACATACCTTTCTAAAATAGCAGGGACAAAGTATTGATTAAGAACACAAGTTGGTATTTTGAATATTTCATTTCAACCAAAGCGACCGTTTGGTCGCTAGGGCCCGAACAACACATCTCATGAAAGATTTTTCTTTTCATCCAGTCTTTCATCAAGACTTCTTTCCATGTTTACATTTTTTAAAGGATTTACAGGGGAAAGTTGAACAAGCCTGCAGGACTGCTGAAGAGTTTACCAAAATATATTACGAGAGTATGGATAAGAAACGACACGTAAGAAAACAATACATTTGCAGCTTTATTAATTTGTAGTTACATTTTTTTGATCGTATTTGTCAATGTTTTGGATCTTCATTTCAGTTGCTGTCTCGATATTACCTCGACAATGGTATACTGCTCTGGAATGGAAATGCATCAGTAGGCAAAGATTTAATCCAGAAATTCATCTTGGCTCTGCCTAGCTCCGACCACACTCTGTGCAGTCTTGATGCACAACCAATACCAGGTACATAGCTGGAAATCAACTAAAATTGTTTTTGAAGAAAAAATAAATAAAATCATACCTTTTTTAAAAAGGGAAAATATTCTTGTAGCTTTTGCTACCAAGTTCTTTACTGTGTGAATAAGTTTGCATTTTGAAATTAAGTCTTGATCAAATAGTTGGAAACATCGGAGGTTTAGTGTACTAACGGGTGTTCTTTCTTGACATTTCTTTACTCCCTGTCTTGTTGAGTCTGCACGTGGATATCTGGACATTTAAGGAAATCTGCAGAAAAAAACACTAAATTAGTAAATAAACTATTAATGTTTTCATACTTGCGTCTACTTCATCTAACCTTATCGCTAACTTTTTTCAAGTAAAGCAATTGTTTGCTAGATTGTATAGTTATCTGATGGCTTCACAATTCACACAGAGTAAAGCTGTTTACTTAATACTTAGGTTTAGTAATTTACTGTACCTATACTTTAGGGGGACAAAACTAAATGCAAACAAATGAACGAAGCTCATTTACATAATATAATACTTAGGTACCATTTTACAGAGAAATTGTGTGTTTTCTGAATGTTAGAACATATCAAATCCAGATAGGGTCCCATATTTGCAAAACTGGTGAGATATTTTGGTGGGGGGTAAAGATAAAAAATGTTGGTGCATGATTTTCGTTGCTCTGCCACTCAAATTATCTCTCACCGCCATAGGATAGGCGCCGCAGATTGCGAGTATCTTTCATATCTTGACTGAGAAAGTCAATTGATCATGAGAAGAATATATATCAAGCCAAAAATGAAAATGATAATATAATTCATAAATCATTACTCTCTTCCCTTCTGTCCATTTTCTTCACCCGCCAGGAAAAGCCACCCTTGAAAATGATATCTCAAAAGCCGTGGATATGTCTAAAGAGTATATCTTTTGCGGAAGCATACGAGCAGACAAACGGGGACATTAGGCTTAAGAGATTACTGAACATAATCGCTTGCCTTGCAGAATCAGTCATTCCCGGACAAACTACGGTGTTGGTGCATGCCGCCGGCTCCGTTCGACTGCAGGGCAAAGCGCCTGCACCATTCCAGCAGAGCTTCATGATAACAGCGCAGGGTGACAAGTGGAAGATTGTCAGCGACACATTCAGACATCAAGTTCCTGTCGACTTGAAGAATATTTCGTGAAAAGAAAACCCATCTTAGTTAATAAATATTTAAAACTCATTTTTTAAAAGCATATAAATCATAATTCGAATTGAACTAAATGTTGATCATAGAGATTGACAGTCAAAAGTTGTGTATAATATTGTGTGTTACCTATACGTCAAATACATATATGTATGCAAAAGTTGCAAGACTGCAAGAACAAATGTTCTCATTTTGATCAATACATGGTGAATGAATCATTCATATTTTTAGAAAAACTATTTGAACTGGGTTTTGAATGCTAAGTAAAGGGCTACTAAATTTCCCGACGTTTCGCAACATATACTAGTTACTTCTTCAGAGGTTTGAGCAGTCCTTTAGTAAATTCTTAGTTACTTCTTTAGGAAATTTAGTAGCCCTTTACTTAGCATTCAAAACCCAGTTCAAATAGTTTTTCTAAAAACTTGTGCTAAGGATAAATTAAATAGACATGAGTCTAAAAACCATCATATTGAATCATTCATATGTTCAAGTATTGGAGTAATCATCCATTAATTAGCTTATCGCCTATTTGAATATTTTCACATCCGTAGTGTATCTAAATTTTGCTACGCTACCATTAATATATTATTTAATAGCATTTTTTTTTATTTAAGTATTATGTGGTGATTACGTTTATTCCAATATATATTCCTAGTTAGGGTCAAAGTTGGGGAAGATCGTTTTGAAATCGATCTTTTGAAAAGATCAAGATCGTCGTCAAAAAACAATCTTTTAGAAAGATCGAAGTTTGTGATCGTTTTTTTTTTTTAAGTTCAAATTCATATTTGTTTCAATAAAAGATCAAGTTAATTTAAAAGATCGTTTACGAAAAAAAATCATGTGATCTCTCCAAAAAAATTATTTTTTATTACCTATACTATAGGTACTGGGAAATGCAATAATAATACTGAAATAATAGGAACACAATGCGACGAGAAGAAAATTAAGAGCCTGCAAACACTTAATAAGAACAAAAATGCCTTGCATTTTGTCTACAACGGACAGTGGTCCATGGAACATGGCTGAAAGGGTGTCTCGAATCTCGATGACCCAATTTGAGGAAAGCCGTGGTCACGGACAAGCACGGCGGACATACTAGACAGCATTTCCACGCATCAATAAAACTAATAAAAGTAAAACTAATCACCGTTTGGAATCATTGAAACGCTTTCAAGTCTGAAAGAAAACTGATAGCTATGGAAAATATTTCCATTTGCCACATTCAAATTTCAATTGTCAAGTGTTGTACAACAACAAACACCAAAAAAAGAACGACTGTGCAAACAATCTTTTCAAAAAGATCGTGGAAAATCCGATTGCAATCGAAGAAAAAGATCTTGAAATACATAAAAGACTGCGATCAGTTCGAAGATCACTAAAAAAAGATCCTTCCCCAACCATGGTTAGGATTTGGTATTTGAGATTTACTGGTCAAAAATTTCCAGTACAGAATAAAATGTATGGTACATTTTTGAAATGGTTGAAGAGAGGTATGATGACGTTGCAAACAAAAGCCGAAACATAGCACCTCCATTATTTAGTTAGTTTACCTTGATAGATTGTGTTTTCTTCTTTTACTTTGTTGTCCTTATGCTCTGCTTATTATGAGTTAAGAAAATTCACATTCCAAAGGTTTCAATTTGGGCAAGATTGAAGACAATTTAGTAAGATTGAGGACAAGAATTTTTGAAGTAATATCTTTTTGGTTGCCAGGTCTCTAAATAATTGATGAATGAATGAAAAATATGGACTGTGTACTAATTGGTTAGTTTGGGATAAGAGAAAGGAATGTCGTATTAATTTAAAAAATTATATTTACCCCCAAGACAATGCAGATAAAAAATATTAGTATGGTTTTAGTTGTAGGCACAGTTGTAGTCAAATTTGACTAGCATTGGATGGGATTTGCAGTGGAGCAGATTTTCTTTCCTTGTTCAACTTGCCATTTGGTTTCTGAACAGAGGGATTATGGGACACATCGATAATCTGCAATGACTGGCATAGCTTTTCTTTTAAATTTTTACTCAAGTTCTGATGTTGAGTATTATATGCACATTGGACGGTTTTGATCTACTCACTGAATTTACTCGAATTTATTTGAGGTCTTCGCGAGGCAAGATTACATACCAGCTGTTTGTTATTGTTGGTTACTGATAATGGCTTTTATAAAATCAAATAAAACACTTTCATCCAGTAACAGAATTTAATCCACTCAAGAAATTAATTTACATAGATATTTTACACAAGTAGGTATTATTATTACAAACCCTGAAAGTGAAACCCACAATTCCGTCAACACAAAACGGCTGGAAGACGCAGCATCACAGAAATGAGATAAAAGCAGCGATGGGGAGAGAAGCAATCTTAATTGTCAGATTCAATCAATCAGATCCCAAGTCTTAAGCCCATTACCTTCATTAATGCCAGCCCACTCTGTTCCACGTTGGCCAAGCATTGGTTTAATGAAATAGGATTAAGAATGTACACCAAAAACTTGTCAAAAACATCTTGTGATTACATAGAAATTCAACTTGCATACTTAAAACAGCTGAGTATGCTTAATTTTATACACGGATCACCAACTTTACAAATACATTTAGTAATAAAAATACAATATCAAAATCTACTAGTTCTGCCACACTATAAATACAGTCAATTGCAAAGGTTCGGTTAGTTACTCTCTCCGCCAAAAATAAAAAATAACGTTTCGAAGACAAATGCCCGCTAACAGCACAGCATGACAAAGTTGAGAATGCTAGAGCCGAGGGATCACTTTTCGGTACGTCACAGATCGAAACGCCGAACCCACCTAAATCCCCAGAAACCTTCGCGATGCGTTGCCGCAAATGCGACGCAACAAATAATTACAATAAAGATCTTTTTTACTAAGCGAATCCGCTTTACACAAATTTTTTTGCAAACTACAAGTGATGGCACATAGGATATCGGATGAGAGCTGCGCATGTATAGCTAGGGATATTCCTCGGGAGGCATCTGCAGTCCAGGATATGGTTCATTGCCAAACGGCTGCAAAGGCAAACCAACCGCCCCACCGACCGCACCCTCCTCGTGGTCTGGCGGAGCGATGCCGACGACGACAGCCGCTGGGATTGGGTTGCCCCCCGCATCGAGTTCAAGTGCAGGGTCGGCCGTCGCCTCTGCTAGGTTGGTCACCGACTTGGACTTGACACACTGCAAGGTGACAACAAGGTTTGAAAAGGTTTGCAATTTGCAAGAAATCACAAATAAACATAAACGCTATTTACAAAACAGGGGGTTTGAACTTTGAAATCTTAAATTTGAGCCTTAAAAAGCTTTTGAACTTGTGTTGTGTTGTAAACCGAAGAAAAAATACTCAACTAAAATCCCAGTTTAAAGTATTTTTGGAATTTTTTCAACATCTACCAAAAGCAACCTAATGACCAAATTATTCTAAGAACTAGCCTTGCTCCAGTCCTCGTTTCCTCTCACCTGAAAGTCAACGTGTCGGCTCTTGGCCTCTTCCTTCTCCCAGGACATGTGTATGAAAGGACGCTGGACGTAGTTGTAGATCACCTCAGCGCGGCCGCCTGCCCGCTTCTTGATCTTCTCCTTATAGGTCGGGTAGCCCTCGATGCCTAGGCGAATCTTTTTCAGGCCGCGCTCTTTCATCACCTGCTTGGCCACGTCGCGGTTCTCGATGTACTTGAAGAACCGGTACATCGCCGTGCTGTTCACAGCTGGAAGCAAACGACTCAGAGAATTAGCGGGACATACGTTGGGCTAAGAGAGACCTGAAGTGAAACCTCCAACGTTGTCAATTGTAGCCCCAGAACATGTTTATTAACTAAGTAACAAAGGAAGGGTTTTGAGGACACATGTTACATTCAGTTCATGAAGCAAATTTGATTTTCTAATTAATTGCAGTACAATAACACTTTCAACTTTCTTTGATAAATCGCAAAAAAAATCCAAATGACAAACTATTTAATCCAAAACTTCATTTGCACTATATTTTTGTAAAATCTATGTTTCGAAATAATTTTTTAACGATTTTAAATCTCAACACTTAAAATACAAAAACAACTAATGGGGACCAAAAAAGGGAAAAATGTCAAACCCAGAAAAACTTGGCCAGGATGTGCAAGTACTAACTCTGCGAGTACTCCTCGCCCATCTGCGGTGGGTATTCCTCGTCCCAGTCCACAATGTCGTCATCAAGCAGCACCACCACGTGGCACTCGCGATCACCCCGCTGAGCCGAGTTGACCATCAGCGGCAGGATCAGCTCCTCGAGGAACGCCTCAAACTGGTAGCGTGCGCCCTCGTTGGACAGCTCGTGCAGCAGACCGCCTGTAAAGGAAGCAATACCGCCAGGTGCAATTTTAAGGTTGGTAGCGTGTGGTGCATGACAATATATACAAGCACACAAACTTCGGTTATTTTAGATAAGTCCGCAGCAATGTAAATATTGGTTTCAAGTCAGTTTTGATCGAGTCAGTTCTTCTTTAGAAATGGGAGATTTTTTATTTGGAGTACGTCGATTTAATTTAGGTTTGTGGTTCTAGTATGTCAATTTAGTCCAAGTTCTAAATTGTGGGCAATTTTTTTATTTTTCTTTCAATTCTGGCTGCTGATAAGTTCCATAGTTAAAAAAGCGGTTTTAGTGAAAATGGGTTCATATTCTGCAAGAAAAATGGGCGCAACCAAAGCGGCAGGATTGTGTAAGTTCACCTACACTCTCAGTTACTATTGAAGAAATTTTTCCCCAAAATATTGAGTTCTATACTAAGTACTATTTTGCAGGGTAGGTCAAGATTTTAAATTGATTTCAATTTTTCCTTGGGTCTAGAACATTGTAGATGAGAGTTGAATACTTTAACAGTTATGATGTTAACATTACTAGGATTCCAGAATTCCGATGATGTCTAATATATCTGTGTTTTTTGTGGTTTTACGGTTAATTCTCTTCTTTCCGTGTAATTTGAAGTGATATCTTGTACCAAGAACAAAGTAATAATAAATTTTGATTAGTATTTACTCCTCAAGCAGAGGACTACAATATAATGAAAATGAAAATCTTTGCTTGTTAAGAATTTACTTTGATCCCAAAAAGATTGATAGAACTAGGAAGTGAGTTTGAGAAAAATAATCAAGTAAATGTCAAAACTGTAGGTATAAACAAATATTATAAATTTATTCTTTCTATTGAATATAAAATAATTTCCAGACAATGGATCACAAAAGGTCCTTGGATTGGGTGCACTCACGTAGGTTCTGGCAGCGAACAGTGTTTGCATCGAAGGGTACCAGGAGATAATCGCACGCTTCACGTAATTCCTGCACAGAAACTGTAGGTGGGCAGCGAATGAGGCCGCCCTTGTAGTAGTCGAGGATCGATCGGAACACCATCGCAGAGATGCCGTCAGCAACCTCGTACTCGCCCCGCTCGTTGGGGTGTGTGAACTCCAGACCCGAGCTGAACATTCTGTGGAGGGAACGTTTTGAGGTTACGACTATACCCAAGAGTGCTTTTACCCGATCTTAGAAATAGTTATCAAAAATTATGATATCAATTGCTTGCACTGTTAATGTCCTCTAGTATATCAATAGATTTAAATAAAATACAAAAAAAAAAACACAAGCAAACACTTTCAGCTAGGTATATGTTTCTGGAATTCTTTATTTGCATTTTAATGATCGTATAATGTATAGGCAGTTCAACAGATGTTCATACAGTTGCTTTTTAGTGTCAACTCCTAGTTTCCAAATAGTAAATTGGCAGAAGTGGTTGCTTTTGGGCACATGAACATAAATTAATGGGCAACACTATTTTAATTGCAAAGCTTCCTCTTAAAGAACCAGTACCAATCAAATATTGTGGGTAACGCAGCACAGAGACATATTTTAGGGCATATATGTGCGAAAAGATATGGAGCTCTCTTTCAAACTAAAATTTGAAAATAATTGTCAAATTAAGCCAACTATAGGTTTGGTTCAACCAAACACCTGGACAGCCCTCTCAAAGCTCACTTTTCCTTTATTAATGCTACAACATCCAAGATCTTTTTTCTCTTTTCCAGTTTGCAACAAATAAAAAAGATCAACCAAGCTGCGCTAAAAATGTATGGCTACAAGTTACGTTCTAGCTCGGAAATTCAAGTGAAATATTGCATCTCAGGTTGTATAATCAGAATCATGAAAAAAAAAGTGTCTGGAAGTAATTGGCCAAGGCTGGCAAGTCGAAATTTAAACAGCTATCAAGTGTTTAGGTAAGTTGCGCTTGAGCCCATTCTTTTTCTTTTTTAGAATGGATTGTATTGATAGCAAACGTATTATTAACATATATCATTGCTTTGCCTGTAAATTGTAGCGCATTTGAATTCAAGGGCATTGAAACAATTAATCAGATAACTGCAAGGACGTGACAATCAATTAATCCAAGACAAAACAGGGATTCAATTTTTACAGTTTAAAGTCTAACTTTGGCGTTGGCATTCAGTCAATTTATTAAATTGTTACCAACAAAAAAAAGCGTGGCACAGGTCAGAGTTAAAAAGTGATACAATTAATTATGCCTGCCAGTAAGAACCTTCACAAGGATCTGGAAATGGTTTTAGGTGATAGTACTGCATTGTCTTAATAAATAGCAGTAAACATTTTGAATAAAAACATACCAAGGTTCATACTTAGCGTGCATGGCTACACACAGCGACAATAGACGATCGTGAAAAAATGGAAGTAAACCCAAAGGCCAGCATGCAGGTGCATCCACTTGAATCAGCTAGGAGCTTACAAAAACACATTTATGGCGCTTACTGTACCTACCTATCAATGACAGCATGATTTAATCAGACTACTTTTGGTTTTATTGGAAGAGTCAAGCAAATAATGCAATGAATTATATCAAGATTTTTTTTTAAATACCTTATTTGGTTTCTATGTTCTGACCAGTTGAACTGACTTTGATTACATTTTCAGATCGCCTTAAAAATCTTTTAACTTTGATATCATGTATTTTTGGAAAAGATAGACCCACAGAGAGCATTTTTTTATTTGATTACTGATGCTGTGCAAATATATCTAGTATTTATCATGTACTGAAATACAAAATGCCTAAAACTTACAGGTGTTTCCTCACCCACAAAATCTACCCCTCCCTGCTACTTTTTACAATAATTTTTGATGCTCACATCTCTTTGAAAAAGGAAAATCAGCCACAAAGGTCTAATAAAAGCTTTCAATTACTGTACATTTTAATTACAAAATCTCTTTCAAATATCCAAATATTGCAAAATCTTTTACCGTGCAGAAGAACTAGTGCGCAGGTGCACCAACTAGGTTATGGGATTACAGCGCCTAGCTAAGGCACGTATTTCAGCCAGCTGTACAGCCACATGAACAAAAGTTGCCCACCAGAACAGAATTATACTCAAGCAATTACCCACCAGTTACCCAAGTATTTGCTGACATTCTTAGTTCGTGTAGGTTATCTACAAAGGTCCTAACCTGCCGAGCATGGTGTTTGGTTGAGAGGTGAAGAGTGCAGGATCGACGACGAAGCGCGTGTTGTCGACAACGAGGGTGATTCTCTCATCGCTCTGCACGGAGAGTGCCATCGTGGCGTTGGAAGAAGTCGCTGCAGGTGAGCCTGGAGTAGAGTCTGTATCTCGGCTGCTCTGCTGGCTCATCTGGTTTTTGGCTGGCCCCAGCGAGTGGTGAGGGTGGTGCTGCTGGCTGCGAGATCTGTCACACAGTCTTTAGAGGTGGGCTTGTTTATTAGGTAAGCAAGTGTCTGTAACATCAACATGTTTTCAAATTTTCTTCCAGCTTATAGATTATTTTGTCTTGCTCTCTAGGCAGCTAGTTTTCTAGCTATCCTATCTGAAATGAACATAATTTTAGCAGGTATCTTTGCCCCCTTCAGAAGGAAAATGAGAGTAAATGTACACTAGAATGTAAATATAGGGTTAGGTATTGCAATGCTGAAATATTAGAGTGATAACTTGTCAGGATTTTCTCCTTTAATCTATTAGTATCCTAGCAAATTAGAATACAATGTTAATTAAAATTACCAATTTATTTTTAACCTCCAACACAATTGTGTTTAATTTTTGCCTACCGGTTTCGAGGTGCTTGGTTAAAGGCCTGTTTGGGCGATGCTACTGAATGCCCTCTCTGATCACTGGGTCCTACTCCACCAGGACGTTGAACCAAACAAGGCTTTGGCTTAGAGGATGATCCGTAGCTGAAACAAAAAAGTGTGGTGAGTATTATGAGTGCCATTGCCCTGTAGTATGAGATAGCTGCAAGACATTAAATAATCTTTAACCCACAAGGAATGCATAACAAACTCTCTTATGCTGCAGAGTGTATGACTGCAGTCTAGATTAGCAGGTATGTGTTCTCTATTCATTTGAAGCGTTACTACAGTGGATACCTGTTCACATCTTCCATGCTCTTCAGCTTCTGATGTTTTACTTTACTAGTTCCATGTCATTCAATTAACAAAAAATCATGCAATCTAGCTTACGAGGGGATTAAAATAGTACTACCATGTACTACCTCCGTTGTTAAAATGTCAAACCTTGCTGTCATTTATTATGCCTCCTAGAATGATTTAAAAACATCTAAGCCCATTAGAGACACAGATAACAATGTCATGACAGTCAGTTGCTCACCTCAGTCTGTTCTTGTGATATACTCTGCGCCGCCTGTCATCCGAATCGTGATATTCTTCAGTGTCACTGCTACTGTTGTCATATGTGTGTCGGTCATTGGGTGCAGCCATTGCCTGCCAATGTCCACGAAGTAGATAGAAATTTTCACCTTAAAATATTTACATATTAGCTAAATCTAAAAAATTTGTTTGCTCACATGAGTCTATTTCCATGCTTTTCCAGGAAGTAGGAACAATGCCATAGGCCACAAAGCTCCAGGAAGTAATGATACCTTGGTTCAAGCAACAAGCAGCATAACTAGTCACTTTGCACGCCCAGTTGTAAAATAAATCCACAACTGTCCGGGCGTTAGTGAAAAAAAGGATGAAAATATTCTGAGCACTGGTCAAATGAACAATTTCACCACGACTTGTTCTGCCTCGCTTGTGGTGTGTCAGTCCCAAGGCTGGCCCACCTCCACCAACAATCCACTGGCGTCGACGGGTGACGAGTCGACGACCAAAGTGGACGAAGACTACTCGCTCAGCTGGCAGTGGTAAAACTAGTTGTGAGCGCACTGCTGCTGCCACCTTGTAGGAGTTTGGTGCAACATTCCGCTACCTTGCTTCTCTACTTGTGTCGTGCTCTCCGACATCGAGCTCTCCGAACACCATAATTACTTCTGGTATACTGAACTGGATAATGGCTCTGTGATAGAAAGAGGTTTGTGACCACTTCGCATATCTACCCATGTCTGCATGCTGATAAAATAAATAAGGTTATCCAAAGTGTTGATTTCTTTACAAGGCATTCTTGTCCGCTTTCCCTGAAGGCACTGTCTGGGCCTATTCATAAACCAGCCCTACCCCTAATTCGTTGCCAGCAATTACTGTCCTTAGGGGCTTATCTGGAAATTAGGAGTGTGATATTATTTAGAGTCGTAGGAATTTAAGGTTAGACCTCATACTTTATTATGTGCGTTCTTACTACAGCATTACATCCAGTTTCTTATAACACGACCAGCTCCCAAGGACCAAATTTTTTTGCATGGGTTAATTACACCATTCATTCCAATTTGTGATCATTCTAATCAGTTTTATGTCCATTTTGGATATCGTTGAAGAATCTTTAGCTGTGTTAGGTGTGTACCTTTACAATAATTCAATCGTGAGCAAACAAATTTTCAATCACTCGGTGTGTTACCTGTCAAGAAGCAGTTTTACCTGCAACATACCTTGCGGGATGGATTTCCACAAGAAGTGAAGTGGTTTCTAACTAAGAATTGAATTGCATGTCACTGTAAATTGATCATCTTGTTGACCTTAATATTCCCTTTCAATTGTAGATTAAACAAGGCCGTATACACTAGAATGGCCGCATCATGCTCGACTGCAAGCACATCACCAAGTATCAAGACTGAGTGTACGAGCCCCAGCCCTGTTGACACCGTCTGCCTAGAAATTCTCGATCCCTTATTAGAAGTAAACAAGGTAGCCGGGCCTTCGAAAGAGTCGTTTCTCAGTTCAGGGTCGTCATCGCTGATTGAAGATGGAAGTGGTCTGTTGGACAACGATGACACCAAGTGCTTGCTCGACTGTGACACAATTGATGACAGTGAACATGAGAGAGTTGAAGAGGATTGTGAGGATGAAAGTTGGGACCAAGTTGATGTGCTGGACATCGAAGTTAGTGACTTTGAAGAAGCCGAGGGTGAAGACAACATTGACGAACCACTCGAAATTGCATGTGTTTTGGACTTTTCTGAAGAAGAACCTGTGGATGCAATATCCCCGGATGAAGAAAAGCCATCAACTAGTGTTCCGTACCAACGCGTTAATAAGCGTAAACTCGAAGTACAAAGCGGGTTTCCGTGCAAGAAACTTTTTTCAGAGGACAAGACTGTTACTATAGGGTGAGTGATGCTAGTACTTTTTTTTTATGTAGACATGTGTAACTAAGCAAATCCAGTTTTCCTCATACATTCTCCTCTTAGTCAATACTATTGATAAGACATATATCAGTTTTAATAATCATTTCACAAATTTGCTCTCACTTTTTGTGAGATCTGAACACAACTTACTTATGTCACTGGATTTATTTTACTTATTTTAAAGGAAGACAAATAGTAAAATCTGTCCCTTATGATTGTTTCCTTGCAGTTTTAAGAAGAAATTGGATTGCTTAGAAAAGAGAATTCAAAGAAGTGTTATACCTGACAAAGACAATCCACCTCAAGAAATGACAGAATGGTTATACCAGTTTCAGGTTAGTGCTCCAAGAGGTTTTTGTGTTTTACCTAACCTTTTCTGTACTGCATAGGTAAATTGTAATATTTTCACTTTGGTTGCAGGGATGGTCAAATGCTGAAAGACTGTTAGCAATCGATCGATTGATCGAAACTTGCGAACCAACTCAAGTACGGCATATGATGCAAATAATAGAGCCACAGTTTCAACGAGACTTCATATCTCTTCTTCCAAAAGAGGTAAAACACCAAAAAATACATTTTTACTCGATTTGTCAATTAACTCAATTTGATTGTCAGAACCGTGGGCAGATCTTTTGCATGGTGCTGTGACAGTTACTTCATAGTTTCTTGCAGATACATTTTCCTTACATATATAATAGGAATGAAGTTATTTTAAAAAACATGTAAAAGTAAATATGAATCCTTGTTGAAAGAATTTCAGTTGGCCTAATCTTTCATGATTTTTTATGGATATTCCATCCTTCTGAAATAAAACCTACTCGAAAAAATTGGTGCCAGATATTTAGAGACCTAGCAACAATAATTATAAAACATTTTATTTCTCTTGATAATACAAATTTTATAGGGACATAATTACGCTTTATAAGAATACAATATACATATGCCTAAATTAAAACATTCAAATACATCCAGAGATAGAGTGCGACATCATCGCGATGAGTGATTTCCAATTTTGACAGAAATTACTATTTATGGAAGATTGATGGCACAAGCTAAACAGGCTTCATTCCTAAAAATGTCATCCCTAAGAAAGTTTCAAATTTTACTAGGTGAGAGGAATGCCATAGATATTTTGAGGCTTCCCTGCTAGTAAGATTCACCAAGCCATTTTTAACCCATGATAGACAACCGAGTATGCTTAACTGTAATATTGTACTTGATTTCAAAGTAGAAATCATTAATTTCAGCTATGTAGTAATAGAGTAGAGTAATAAAGAAGTAGAAATTTCAGCTAAAACCTAAAACTAATCATTTATATCTGTGTTATATACGGATACCTGTCCTGAGCATATGGCTGTGAACAAAATCTCCAACAAGGAGCAAAACCGTTCCCAACCCACAAACCTCGCAATCGTATTCCAGCTGGCGCTCTACGTTCTATCGTACCTGGACCCGCGTGACCTTCTACACGCGGCGCAAACGTGCAGCAGCTGGCGTTTCCTCGCCGACGACAATCTGCTGTGGAAGGAGAAGTGTCGCGCAGCGGGTATCGACGAGCCGCGGGACCCGTCTCGGAGCAGGCGTGGGCGAGGTGGCGTGGGCAGCTCTCCGTGGAAAGCAGCTTTCATGCGGCAGCACACCATCGAGATGAATTGGCGGATCAAGCCGATACGGCCACCGAAGGTGCTCAAGGGACACGATGATCACGTCATCACGTGTCTGCAGTTCTCAGCGAATAGAATCGTCAGTGGCTCCGACGACAATACGCTCAAGGTAGCTATGCCTGTTTTATCGAACTTGATCTTGACTAGGAAGTGTGAGAGTTCCTTTATTAACCTAGATGCATTTACAAAGTCTGAGCCAGGTAGTTATTTTTCCCCTTTTTTTTTCCTGCGGGATGTCGAGACTGTCGGCTTTCACCCTCGATGAATAACTAGTATCAATATACAATAAAGAAAGACTTAACTTAGCAAGTGATACCCACTTCGGAAAGTAGTCATCCTAAAAACTGGTGCCTATGCTAGGAAAAAGTAGACACAATTCTGAAAATCATTGTGCTCGACAGGTGTGGTCAGCGATGACGGGCAAGTGCCTGCGTACATTGGTGGGACACACGGGGGGTGTGTGGTCGTCGCAGATGTCCGGCGCCACCATCATCAGCGGCAGCACTGACCGCACGCTCAAGGTGTGGAACGCCGAGTCGGGCCAGTGCGTGCACACGCTCTACGGGCATACGTCCACCGTGCGGTGCATGCATCTGCACGGAAAGAAGTGAGTGCTCATCTGTTATGTGCAAACCCGTAGAAATTAGTAGTCCAAAGTCTGGTATATTCCTGGGCTGGGTTGTTGGCTGTCGCAGACTGTCTATGTCTGGTCAATGAGCTTACATCACGTAGCTTCTTGGCACAGCGATACTTAAAAAATTAACTCTTAAATACCCTTTATCATCCAACTATAGTTTCTGCTTGACTGCTGGCCAATTTCTGAATTAAATGTGGTCAAATAGTTGATAGAGGTTGCAAACAGTTAAGTTTGTTTCTCGTTGCTGGTTCTGGGAAAAATTTCGTAGCCAACTGCAAGCAATTAGCGCGTTGACTTTTTTACAGGGAAGCAGGGCAATCCCAAAATTTCAATCTAGATTGCGATCTAGACAGCCCTAAAAAATTGTGCTAGCTACAGACAACTAGTTTCCTACTAAACCCTAACACCTTCATTTGTGTTTAAGTTATCAATGCCTGCAATTTGCATGCCAATTTACTTTTAAAAGGTTAGTAAACCTTCTACCCCCTGGAAAATTTGTATAAAAAGTGTGTCTGCGACTGTTTCGGACTGTTGAATGATCCCTCGGATGAGTTAAGAGTGTTTTACACCTTTAAAATACTTTCAAACAAATTTAAAAGCTTGATTACGCCTTTTTAATGCTTGAAAACACTTGTGAAAGCTCTATTACGCTTAAAACGCCTTTAAACGCTTTTAAACGCTTTAACTATTCCTATTGTACCATTATGGGGTCCATTATCCTGACACAATAACCATTATTTTATATTGATTCCCTCTGATATTGATTCATAGAGTGGTGAGCGGTTCGCGGGATGCCACGCTGCGCGTGTGGGACGTCGAGAATGGGTCTTGCCTGCACGTTCTCGTGGGCCACTTGGCGGCGGTGCGTTGCGTCCAATACGACGGGCGGTTGGTCGTCAGCGGGGCGTACGACTACATGGTCAAGGTGTGGAACCCTGAGCGCGAGGAGTGCCTGCACACTCTGCAAGGGCACACCAACCGCGTCTACTCGCTGCAGGTGAGCTTGGCCGTGTCGCAGAAATGCTTATTGGAGATGCCAAATTTTTAAAGATCATAGTGTAGGTGGCATTGTCATGAGTCACTCATAACTCATACCCAAATTATATGAGTAGCTGTTTTGTAAATAGCCAGCTCTATTCTTGAGCAAAGTTGGGAAGATTCCTGTCTCCTGAATTAGAGCTTATGGCTTTTTTAACTGGTTTGCAGCGGGATAAGTTAAAAACTTGCACCATGATGTTGTGCCCTTCACTGGGTTTTCATCAGCTCCATGCGAGAGCGCTTCTACTCAAACACATGATCACTATCCATCAGTGTATTAATTTGTTTTCCTATTGCATTGCCAAGATTCTCGGAGCAAAAAAATTGCAATGGGAGTGGCCCAAAAGCAATTAACACAGGCATCTGAATACGTGAAAGTTGCTCTGCTAGTCGACTACTGATAGTGATAGGCTACGACTAGTAGTCGAATACGCCATTAGTTAATGTATACCTCTCTGGGCAGCAGTTTGAGTGTGTATATACACACTCAATGCCATTATCAAGAAGACTACATCCAGAAGTGCCTACCAAAAGAACCTCTTTGAATTTCTAAAAGTAAAATTGCATCCACCAGTGTCCCTAGCAGCATGCCTATAACCATCTAACACTTCAGTTTCCGCTCTTTGCCATACAGTTTGACGGGGTGCACGTAGTCAGCGGGTCTCTGGACACTTCGATCCGTGTTTGGGAGGCCGAGACAGGTGCTTGCCGACACACACTCATGGGCCACCAGTCCCTCACGTCCGGCATGGAGCTGCGCAACAACATCCTCGTTTCCGGCAACGCCGACTCCACCGTCAAGGTTGGTGACTCAAATTTATTGTGACAGTTGTGATTCGTACCAAGAAAATCCTGGGACTGTTTGATATCTTTACAAGCACTTGTTGTCTTCCAATAGATATTTTTCCTCTGTATTACTTGCAGTAGTGATCCTGCTTATATCCTTTGTTTCTATATATATTAGGGATGCCTTCGGATACCCGGGTACCCGGGTCGGTTCTGGGTAATTGCGAACCCGGTTCCAAAGTTTGGGATCCGGGTTTTGTTCGTTTTTTCGTCAGGGAATTTACTCCGCTGTACCCCGCCGCGCTAGCTTGAATCGCCGCCGTAAAGTTCCCCTCCCGGCTCCCGGACGGTATAGCGTGCCCCCACTCGCCCTACCTCTCTAGTAACGCAGCCGATTGGTCGCTCGAATCTCCCTCCACCCTCCCGACCTGAACAGATTCCCCTACCACTCGCACTACCCCTCCACCCAAACAGCTGAATCGCCGCTAGAGTCGAGGCGGGATATTAGACATCAGCAACAATTGACAATCGAGTTGACTCGACTGGCGTCTGTGATAGTCATTATAATCTGTGGTAGTCATTATTATTTGTGGTAGTTATTTGTGGTAGTTTTTATTATTTGTGTAATACACTGTTTTTTTGCAATGCCAAATCAATCAAATTCCAATCAATTTGTTTGTTTTTTTTTGGGGGGGGGGGGGGTGGCGAGGAACCAGGTAGGAACCGGGTATTGAAACCAGGTACCCAGTTTCGAAAATCACTACCCGGAGGCATCCCTAATATATATATATATATATATATATATGTGTTTGTTGCAGTTTATTGCATTATGCTGTTAAAATTTAATTTATTTTCAAATTGGTATAGCCATTCTTTTTTACCAACTCAATTTCAGTTTTAAAGGGCCCTGCTTGATATCTAATTTATTTTAAACGAAACCACAGTTTCGGCAACAGGCCACAGAGCCCGTTGTTAAAACGGTGAGCCGTAAAACATCATAAATCAATTCTTTGCACTTCCTTATAATTTTTCATACACTTTGCATCCTCTGTTGAGACTTACCCTGATATCATGCCTTAGCTTAAAGATGTGGCTTTCCCCTCTCTTACTGATTCCCATTTGACATTGTCCACAAAGGTGTGGGACATTGTGACGGGCCAGTGCCTGCAGACGCTGTCTGGACCCAACAAACACCAGTCTGCGGTCACCTGCCTCCAGTTCAACAACCGCTTCGTCATCACCTCGTCCGACGACGGCACTGTCAAGCTGTGGGATGTCCGCACAGGTCAGTTATGCAGGTTTTTAGATTTAGATTTATTTCTTATAGTATTGAACGTATTTATGGATTTTCATATGGGTGTTGGTGTGCCTGTAACTACTCCTATTACCTAGGGGAAATATGCAGAGTGTTTTTTATTGCTTGTAGCTGTCGGCGGCAGGAGCTTAGCGCAACATTTATGTAGTGCAAACCGTTGCTTAGCTGCTGTGCATTTATACTTGGAAAGAAAATGTCGTGCAAAGTGCTTTTTATTTATTTTTGGTGGGTAGGCCGAGACGTAGGGATTGGACAAAATTTTTATTGCAGAATTTGTAAAATGCCTGCTGCCAATTTTCAGTCTGTTTAGTGTAGTGTCTTTCCCTGATCACCACTTCTGCACGCGCTCACTTCGGTATTTATTTCGGCAGGTGACTTTGTGCGCAACCTGATCGCGCTGGAGAGTGGCGGCAGCGGCGGCGTGGTGTGGCGCATTCGTGCCAACGAGACGAAGCTGGTGTGCGCCGTAGGCAGCCGTAACGGAACCGAGGAGACCAAACTGCTCGTGCTCGACTTCGATGTCGAGCCCAAGCCGTTATAGTGGCACGAACCGGAATTCGGATTTCTGTCTGGCTCTCTATCGAGCTAGCCGATCGAGCGACTCGATCTCAAAACGCTGAACTCGGAAGTGAATCTTTCGTCGGCAGTGGCCGCCACCTGCCGCTTGTTTTAATGTTTGTTAAAGAAGATGTTCCCCGATGCCTCTGGGGTGAATCGTCTCTCCCCGGATTTCTGAAAGTTATAAACTTTTGGCTTGTAAAACCTTCGAAGGGCGACTCACAGCTGTTGCTGAATGCTGGCTCCCTTACGGTGAGCAATACAAGCGGCATCTCGGCTTCTTAACTAACAAGAAGGCAGGGATGTGTCTTCGTTATCCGACTGGTGTTGTCTGATTTATTTCTACGTGAACTTTTTTTTTCATTACTTGCCATGTTACAGATGTGGAAATGCAGGTTAGGTAGATGTTTCTATCTATGTAACTGTGAAGTGTGTATTGTCTGATGATTGAATCTATGTTTATTGTTAGGAAAGCTAGAGGTATGAGTGTACGGTTGTAGTTTACTCCTTGTGACTGGTCTTATTTAGTAGGTGTTAGGTATTTTACAAGATTGGTCACAAATTAATCATAACATCTAATTTAGAAGTTGTTTGTTATATAAACACGTGGGTCGGTGGCTATTTTTTACATTAATTTACTTGTTTGATCGGTATCAGATGTTTCATTGGGTACTTATTAGCACGGAAAGAACAGGTTTTGAATATGCCATATATACCTAATAATTTTATGGTAAAAGCGCCGGAAGGCTGTCATAGGTATTGGGGGAAGAGGAAAGGAGCTAACCTAACAGTCTGTTTCGAATTGATGCAGAAAATTAAGTTGGGTTCCTTCTTCCCTTTACCCCATTGGCCATAGCCCATGTATACCTAATTAATTTGAATTTGTTTCCTTTGGTAAGCGTTTGTAAATTGCCAATTGTCCATCGATGTTAATTATCCATCAATGTGTGCCGGTTGATAGCAGCTCACCTGTGCAGAAAGTTTCAGTTCCTGAAAGTAGATCTGATTTCACTAGTGTGAAATTGATACTTTCTTCAAGTTTTGCTTACTCTTGAAAAGTAAACATCTTTTGCAGTGCCACTCTTGCATCTCACAATCTCAAGCTGATTAATGTAATTGTAAAAGCAACAATATTCCTCTAATTAAGTAACAGTACCAATGAGACGAGAAGCGTATCCAAGCTGACTTGTGATTCTCAACGTTTCCATGCCAATCGTTGGTGTGGGGTCCCAAGTTGTTAGAAGCGTGGAGCAGCACTAATTACCAAGTAATTGATTTGCTGTCTTGACAGAAACCAATTATCGACATTTGGTTGGTTTGTGGGCAATGTTCGTGTATTAGGGTAGCCATTGTTAACAGATACCGAGTACAGTTACAGACGCTGTCTAACACGTTTTAAACTGTCAATTCCGCTCGTTCCCCCGTAGCATATTGGAATTGCGGAGCCCACTCCCCCATTATCGAGAGAGACATTTAGCCAGTAACCCAAGCAGTCAAAAAAGCAGATAATACTTACACATTTTTGATATCGGTATCAATATAAGACTAATTTTAACATAACTAATTGCAATTGGGTCTTATTATGTATATATAATGTAGGTGTACGTGTAAAATGTAGTGAAAGGAAAATATAATGTTTGTTTTTAATGAAATCGGATGAAATGATAATATGCTTTAATGCATACACTGCATTACCATTATTTATTATCAGAACAACAACATGAACATCATTATAATGCAATAAAAATGAACATTGCAAAATTGTGTTTTATTTTCACATTTTTTACTGACAAACTTGTTTTATAAGTAACTCCTGAAGTATGGTCTTGCTTCTCCATGCGGCTTTGAGGATTAGGGTGTACAACCTAAGGTACAGCTGTTGAATATTTTTTTCAAATCTCATTGAACCAAAAGTTTTTAAGGTACCTACACCCCGGCATGTGTATGAATTAAGATTAAAAAAAAACAGCTGACACAGAGCCTTCTAACTGCATATTATTCTGGATCGAGTTTGGCGCAGTTTGATCTACCGTAACTAACTTTACAAATGGATCGAAATGTTCAACTTCTAACAAGATCTAGTGAAAAAGCCGAGACATGATTGGGTTTATAGGTTTACTTGTTGGAAACCCAGTGTTACAGCATGGTTACGGGATCATCATATAACCCTATGTAAGTAGGTACGGTACCTACATACTCTACCAAAACAATCCCGATACGGCCAATAGAAAAAAAAACAATCTTACGAGCGAAAATACATTTGCAGTGCACATATGGAGAAGTTTGAACACCTTTGAACAATTGTACCGATAGTAATCGAAATCATAGGTAATCATTCCTCGAATTCATTTAATAATCTATTAAAGAATAGAATTGGGTTGTCAGAAAACAGAAACTTAAGAAACGTTGACGCAAATGTGACTCCCAGAAACTGGAGTGGGACCAAAACAAGATTGAAGCGTTATTTGAGATTTTTCTAACACCTATTGTTAAACATACGCTGTGAGTTGGAAAATGGCAACCTTTTCATGACATCTAGCAACGCGACCGTTATATCACAAGAAACATTTATACGAATATTCGTAACGGTTGGTACAGTGAATGTCCTCTATCGGAAGAGCGATAAACTAACGGACGACGACCAGCGACTGTAAAGTCGACTTCTAGGAAAACGCAACCGGTGCTGCTCAGAGCGGGATTTTCCCTTACCACCGAAACATTGATTCGCATCGGGCGGGCGTCCCGTGCCCCTATATCGCCGGCGTAGTCAGCTCGCGCCTCGCTCCAGAATCCCGGCACAAATTCCCGACGTCAGTGTTCGGGAGAGATTGCGGCGGGCAACCGGGAGAGCGCAGCGTCGGACGGGCTAGTGCTTTTGGGGCGTCTCCGTCCCGTACCTAACCCAGAACAGCGACGACGACGCCAAGAGACCAATAGACCAGCGGCGTCGACGGCGACGTTCACATCGGCCGTCGCTACTGTGCATACCTATAATAATTATCCAGCAACGAATCAGGGCACGAAGTGTTATCATTGCAAGTACACGCCATACCTACCCCCGTAGCCCTTTTACCCTTAGCTATAGCTAGCGTGTTCGTCACATATAATATTGTGTGCAGTGCAGAAGCGGCTTAACGGACATTGCGAGCACGATTTTGAAAGCTGCTGCAACCACGGACATCGGGTGGGGGTTGGGGGAGTGACAATTGCTGCTGCTTCTTCTTCATCTTCTACTCGCTCAGCACCTTGCCCTACGCATGGCTCTGTGGTTAGCCGGGTAGTGCGTTGGCCTGACCAGCGGACAGCTGCGGTGGTGATAGTTTGGCCTGGTGCACCGCCAAAGGTGCCGGTCCGAGCGAGTAATTGCGCCAGGACCTCCAGCGAACGCGGGGCTAGACGCTTTTACAGGTAAGAATCGCGTGATGTTTTGCCACTGTGACATCAAACGACTGCGGGGTGACACATGTTAATTTCCAAGCTGAACAGCTCGGCGCAATCTGCATGGAGGAATTTTGTCAACGGAGTCTTGTAGTTGGCTTGTCGCTTCGTTCATTTTTAATGAGAAATTTCAGCACTGCAGGCGAAACATTTCAGGATCTACCGGCATTAATAGGCGTTGGGATATGGTTTGGCGTACTCGATAATATTTATATTTGCGACCGCTTGCGCTAATAGATGTTGGAGTAAAGTGAGGCCGAGGACCCGCCTTAACAAAACTCTAGGAAACCCGACTGCTCAAAGTTATAGTGCAGAGCTTAAACGTCACACGGAAACCTCAGGGGAGAAAATCTAAGCCGAATCCGTGAGCGTGTCGAATAGAAAAACTATAAAACTAACGCCCTACAGTTAAAAATCTGTGGTCGGGGCCCCTACTAGTATAGGTACTATATATGTCCTCGAAGATTGTTTATCCATGGAGTAGGCTAGGAGATGACCAGTGTTCTGCAGGCTAGTTCCAAGTCTCGGCATGTGTGTGACTAAATAATCAGCTTGTTATTAGCGTTGTTCAGGTGTTGATTTCCCCGGCGAGCTGTCGGTTAATCATTGAGTTATTGCGGCGCCGGTAGATGTGTGGAAACATAGGTGTAGCGAGTTCTTTCAAACAGTGGGCGGGGAAACTACGCTCAGAACGCTCTCGCGAGGTGGCAAATGCGGTAAACCTCTTAACTTTAAATATTTGCAAGGAAATACCATCCGTAATGCACTGTTTATAAACGAAGAAAAATGCCTGTGGGAAAATGCATTATCGCGCGGTAACTAATTAAAATGATCTTGGAACTAGGTATCATATTATAAATAAAATCAGTTTGGCTACATAACTTGATGTGTAACATAGCATTTATTTAGGTACTACTTCAGCTAATTTTTGTAGCAATGAAACTTTTTCGATATTGAAAGTTTGTTGTTTTTTTTATTATTAATTTGTGAGCTTGGTTTAATGTTCTTACTTCGCGAACTTTGGGAGACACGTAAATATGTAAGTAAAGGCATTACAAACTTTAATTATGAGTAACTTTGTCTACATCATGTTTGCATTTACACAAAATGCATTGGAATTAGAACATCGATTTCTGAGTATAACTTTTGCTACTTGTTTGTTAAGTCAAATCTAGATAGTTACTTGACTTGTTAGTTAAGCAAGATTGTTCATCAAAAGTTAAAACCCCATTCGTATGTACGTTAATATTTAAGGGATTTTGTGTAGAGTGTAGGTAATACTGACAAGCCGTGCGTTAGAAAACGCACTTTTTTGAGCATAGCGAATTGGTGCATCGAATTATAACCGTGCGTTCCGTGCGGACTCACACCGCAACGAAAAAGTGTCGCACCTTCGGCAGTTGGCACGCGACATGTTTAGTTCGAAATTCTTACGCTCACTGCTCCCAAGAATGAAAACGGTGATTTAAGAATTACCTGGTGAACCGAATGAAAGAGTAGGCAACGCAGTCACGGAATTTTATTTTTAAACGTAAAAGCATTCAAATAACGTGCATAGTTTACTGGTCAAAGGCACTAGGTACAGTCTATCCAGTGAGAGAATATACCATACCATTTCCATGTAGATCAATTTTTGCATTAAGGTAACAAATTCCTACACAGGGCTTTGATATGGTATCTTCTCTCGCTGACAACTATATTCAACAAATACGGAGTTGTGTGTCAACTAACAGGCACAAAAAGGCAGTGATCTATGTTTCTTCGAATCAAAGACTACAAAAGAAATGTCTCTCGCATGATTTACGTCGTTCTACTTCACCTGGTACTGTTTCTTAAAATGTCAAACGCGTTACATACAAACATGCGAAGTGCGTGGTGGTTTAGATCATGCCTTTGCCTTGCTGGCATCGATCGACGCTGTCGAGGCAATGCGTGTGCGAATGCCCTTTCACAATTACCTCAGCTCAACTTTTCCGGGGACGTTGGAGGTTTATACAGGAAAAAGGATTTACTATTGCTTGAGATGTTGCTGCAGTTTTAGACGTTGTTCATAGCATTTTAGCAGAACTGCAAGTAATTGCATAAAGTTGTGCGGAGTAAAAAAAATCGAGCTAGAATCGTGTTCATGGTCGGTTTCCTGGCCTGGTGGGGCACAGTCGTACCATGCTAGGAAATTACAATGGGAAAATAGAGAAAAAAACGTTTCTTTTTTTTGTGAAAAACTGTGACGTGGCTTACAGTAACGATTAACTAGCGTTTGCTAAGCACGTTTGTTTAATAAGTACCTAACTTAAAATTGTGTTTATCGATATGAGCCAATATGTAAGTGGAACTTAAAATGAGATGGCTTATATAGCAATCTCGACGATATTTCTGTCATGGTTAAAAATACCATCAACAGCATGTCATCAGCATCAGCATCATTCTCAAATCTCATCGAAAAACCGTTCTTCTCGAAGACATTCAGCCATTGGTAGTGGATGCGTCTAATCGCCTATGACGGCACCTGATCTGCAAGATAATGATATGGTCGTTCGAAATCCCCGTTCGTTTGTTACCGGCATGTCTAGATATTTTTTCAGAATTGTCAGCGGAAAATTCCCAGAAAATTAGCTGTCCCTCCAGTTATGCAGAGTGGAACGAACTTTCTTTGAAGTCAGTTGACAGATAAGGAGGGAATAATAGTGACACTGACAATTACAATCAAATTACGAGAAACATGCGAGACACCAAAATTACTGAAAAATAAACGAGACAAGATGGGAAATTCTGCGTGTTTATTCGTAACATTGAGTTTATAGGTATAGAAGACCAGCGTTAATGTTGAACTTTCTGCTGAGCAAACGAGCTGGTAACATGTGATAAAGGAAGGCGCCACCCAAAGCGCTTGCAGTAGTCTTTTTTTTTACTAACATTTTAAAATTAAAGAAGCGCGACAAAAATATGTAATACATGTTTATCAATCGTTGTTTACGGTCAATTTATCGACATTGAGCGTAAGCCAGTCTCAAATGCGAGAAATCACGAAATTAAATTTCCTTACACTTGAAACGACGGTACATCGATAATGGTAGTTCTAGTAACATCGTTCTTTTTTGTCGGTAAGATAGTAATTTGGCGGTTCTTTTCCTCGAAGACAGTTTAACATTAGCGCTATGGTAGTACGGTTCCACAGATTATTTTGAACACAAGATACAAAAGAGAAAAGATTTAACATCGGCAAGCACGGGCAGATCTGTTGTTATGAAACAGTATACAAAACTTTTGATTAAAGTTGGCGGCCTCAAAAATTTGAATCTACGTCAAAGAGCGATAAAGAGGCTCATAGAGATGATTATCTCCGTCATCGGAAAAGAGAAGAGTGTGTTTTCTCGGCTGCCTTGATAATTACACCAACTTGTGCGAGAAGGGTGGGAGCAGGGGGTTGGGTGGAAGGCTGCTTATTAACACAGAAGATAAAACGGAAAGAAAGGATGGTGGATGAACACAAAAGGAAAGTACCTACCGATAGATTAAGAAAACTAAAATGGAGGCACACTTTTTGTTTTTGCCACGAAGAAATGTGACGCCTCCGCACGTTGTTGAAGACCTTTTGTCGTGACGTAGGGTTTCCTTCCGCTTTGTGACGCGCTTGTGTCCTTGCGAGGTGCCGAGTTTCATCCGCAACGCTCATTCAACATAAAATCTAAGTGAAAAATACCGAATAAATTCTTTTACTGGGACATTTTTCGTCTAAAAACAAGCAATTTGGGGATTGGCCTCATGCCTAAAGTAAAAAAATTTACCGACACACGCCCATTATGCCATTTATATTGGTCATTTGTATCCTGAATAAACTATATTCACGTCGTCTTGCTCTTATTAAACCTGGCAGTTATAATTTGCTTTTTTCGTGTATTTCGCCTATTGATTCTGGCAGAGACCAGTAAAAAATTACCTGATATGTGTAGAAAAAAAACAGGATCTTGAGAATTGAAAGAATTTACGTCACGCTGCATTTAAAATTTGCAAAAATATCATAACACCTCAAAATATAATCAAGACAAAAAAAACTCCATTCCCGGACACCTTCGCTCCGTAGCATCTTGTCGGATCTTGTCTGCTCAACGCCCAAGATCAAGAGTACGATCGTAACGTGGCCACTCGAGCGGCCATCATGTCTTGCTCCCGGCGCGACCCCCCATTGTTCTCGGTGCAGCGCTACATACATGTATTGCCGACAAGTGCCCGGCCCCGCGGACAACAGCGTGTGTTTTCGACGTCACGACCGATCGACCCAAGTGGCCATGGTGGGACTGTCTTTAGAACTGCATTCTCTATAGAAGGCGCTGGCTTGGGATTTGGCCACTGCATTTACTAAAGAAGGCGCTGGCTTGGGGTTTGGGCACTGCATTTACTAAATAAGGCGCTGGCTTGGGGTTTGGGCACTGCATTTACTAAAGAAGGCGCTGGCTTGAGGTGTGGGCTCTAAATTTACTAAAGAAGGCGATGGCTTGGAATTTGGGCACTGCATTTATTAACGTAGGCTGCTTGGGGTTCGAGGCCTAATATTTAGAGCCATCATTTGGCGGTATTTAAAACCCCGACACTTTTCAACAATTCTAGAGTTTTTAGATTTTAGCACAAGTAGCAACCGGTTTAACGGAGGTGAGGTACTCCTTCGTCAGCACCATTGCCGAAGCACCATTGCACGGTTTCAGTTGACCATCACAATGCAGTTAGGAAAACGCAACCATAGCATTTTGCAACCAATTAATACTGCCGCTTTAGGTGGGGGTACAGCTTGATGCTATGGCGGAGCTAGTTAGCATGGTGCTACCGACAGCAATATTAGGGTTTCAAAATTAACGCACTAGGTAAGGCCTAGTAGGTAGGCCTATCTGCCTATCCGGGCCCTGAATTTCTAATTGTAAATGGCGCAAACTCCTGGAACTGCTGCGTCTTTGTCTCATGGGTACTGCATTTTATAGTTGTATCTGGCTTGAGTGCTTTTCTTGAAAACCACTGCGGTATTAAGCGAGCCGTGACTCGAGAAAATATAAAACTTTTTTTTTTTTGTCACAACCTGGGTCTGTAAGACAGAAATGAAACTTCAGAACTAGAAAACAATATTCTTGGTACGGTTAGCGGTAAGGCTTTTCAAAAGTGCGTTTCAAAAAGCGAACGAATGTATGAATGATAATTCTGCATATAAACTTAACAGCCGCTATAATATGACACTGACAGCAATATCACTACTTTCTTACCGAAGAGGAACTTGGCAAGAAACTCCATCAGGAAAAGCGACATGGTAGCTGGCATGCAGGTTTAGGTAGCCACCACGCCATACCATTCAGTATATACCTATAGCTACTTGAACGGCCCCGGAGAAACTTGGTCGTTTAGATTTCAATTTTGATGTCTTCAACTGTTTCGAAGAAGTTGTCATGGGCATCGCACAAAAACACGGTCGTGTTGCCTGCCTACGCCTTGCGGATCGACTACCGACGGCAAAACTCGGAAGGACAACTTCTTTGGGCGCCCTCGCCTGTTCGCCGAAATGTCAAACGTTTGCCAAGACTAACCATAGACGGCTACAGGCGAGACAAAAAAGTAGATATATTTTTTTGAGATAGATGCCGGCAAGGAAATTAGAGGATTTGATAGAAGTGTTTTCATGTCTATAGTGCTTATTAGTTATTACAGGTTGTGAAAACAAATAGTTCAGATGCAAGAAGTGTTCAAGATTTGTATCCACAAATCTCAAATTCATTCACAGACCAGTTTATACACTGGTACGATTAGGTTTCGCGTTGTTTTTCTCTTACGATTTGACCATATCACAATTTAACTTTGAGTAATAAGTACCACAAGTTTGCGATATTTTTGTCTTCTACTAATATTTGTTACATCAAGCTAATCAATCATAACCATAAATGACAGAAATTCAATAAACGATGTAGTGCCTACCAGATGATGGTAGTGGAAAACTCAGCTAATTTAATAAGCGCCAAGTTTTCCTTATTATTATCTAATTGAAACCTTCGTGTGAGCGAGTATCTCGTTGAGGAGACCGTGTTAAAATCAATTGGAGACATTAAGTGCGTGTTTACCCAATTACCATTGCGTTAGACAAAACCACTGCATGCAAGCAGATACCTGTCGGCATTTCCAACAATTTTCCTCATTCACTGGTGACAGCATTAAAAAGACAGAGGAGGTAGTCAACAATAAACGAAACAAGATCGTAATGACAAAACCGTAATGCTATACCGTAATTTCAAGATGGTAAATGACCATTTCAAGCCGTTGAATCATCGAGTTTATAGGTATAATCAGAGAGCCAGCGTTAATGTCAAATTTTCTGCTGAGCACATGAGCCGGTAACACCTGGTAACAGTAGGTGCCACCTGCGGCGGTCTATTCTAACAAACCTCTTCAATTAAATTATCATCGATACATTCAAATCAATTGTTGATGTTAGCATTAATAAAGATTAATTGAGCGTAAGCCATGGTCTCAAATGCGAGTAATCGGCGAGAAATAACAAAATTGAATTCCTTAAAACTCGAAACGACGGCGACTCCACCTAGTAACATCCTCCATTTGTGTCGTTAAAGTAGACATTTAGCGTGTATTTTTTGCGGAGACAGGGTAATATAAGCGCTTTACAATGCACCGCTAGAGAACTAAAACCTTGAAGGGCAGCTGCAAATAGGCTATAATCCATAGGCCGCCTCCCTGAAACGCCCACAAACGTTACATGTACACCCCTACCTCAAGCTATTTGCAAGTCCAAGAGAGGACCTTTGAGACGGGTGGGTGTCAGAACGCCATAGGCGGGTTGTGGCCAAGCCGGACTACGCAGAGGGACACCAATTGCCGAACGGAGTAATTGGTTATCACGAGTGGGGCCTTACCTAGGGCGGTAATTTGGCGGTGCTATAATGGTGCTACCATGATGCTACATAAGAAGACCACGATGGTAGAGCTTATACTAGAGCTTGTTGGTTTCAGCACCACTAGCACTACGACGATAGCAATATCAAGAAGGCATACTTGGTTTCAGTTAATTATCACAGAGCAGTGAGTACAAAGCAACCAATCGCATGAAGCGTTACTGAAGTCAAAGTCATTGAAAATGGTGCTGGTTAATATCGCCACTCTAGGTCGGGGTTAATTCTTGGTGCTACGGTGGTGCTAGTTAGCACGGTGCTACAACTCAAATTACACCAGGCTTTCGAAATTACCACTCTAGGATGAGAATCACTAGGGAAAGAGTGATATAACATGGCAGAAGAACGGCATTTTTCTGTTTTCAATAGCTTATCCTCTCAACGGTCCTGATTACAAGTCACGTGGTTGCAAAAAAATCTGGAAAAGCAAAAAAACAATTTTTAAAAGCAGTAAACAACCCCGGGAAGGTTAAATCCACGATTCAATACGTGCACGTTTTAAGCTTACTTTGTGAGGCTTTACAATGTTTTTCACAGCGGAGCACCGGAAACGGCATCGGCATCGTTCGGGGTTTTGGCCAAGTAATCAGAAAATATCTTGCCGATTGAAAATGGGTGACGAGGTCTTATTTAGGACAAATAATTTCTAGTTTTAAATTGTTTCGTTAAAAAACTGGCCCTAAGTCGTCATTGTGGGCCTGACAATTTTTCCGCCTATGAGAACTAGCGTTTGGTTCACATTAAGTAGAATACACTTAATCCTTATTCGATAATGCTTCAAGAGAATCTATCCATATTTCTTTTATTTGTATATAAGTAGGTACCCAAGTAAGATATCCAAGGATAATCATAATTTATGTAAGGGCAAACAGTGATAGGTGTATTCCTTTAGACTAAAAAATAAACAAAATAAGATTTTACACTCTTTAGATTATAGACCATCACGAGTAATCAAACATTTTATAAAATTGAAAAAAAAAATCGCCTGAATCAAAAAGCATCCAGAAATTTTGTCACAAACAAACGAGCACCAAAACGCCATTGGGCACGGTGCCGACTCCGGTGACCCCGGTCGCTTTTTGGGCGCGACGCCCGCGACGCCCGGCAGGCCCCGGTGGGGCGTCCGCGCTCCCAGCGCGTTGCCGCGGAAACGGGGCGCGTGGTTGCTACGTCACAGATGACGTCGTTATCCGCCGGAGATACGTACGTCACGTGGTTCCTGATGCTGGGCGGGGGAGAAGAACTTGGCGCGGTGAGCGGTCGGTGTTGAGCTAGAAAGTTTTTTTTTTCACTTTGGTGCACCTTCTTTCACTGCTGATTGGTAGCGAGTGAATTTTCATTCATTTTCATTATAATCAACGATTATTGGCAACGATTGATTTGATTTTTGTGACACCTAGGTAAAATTCTTAGGCATTTTTCATCTTACATCAAGTTTTATGATTTTTTGTATGAAAGATTAAAAGCCTTGCATTTACAATGTCTCTTTTAGCATTTATCATTCAGTATTAAAGATTGCAAGAAGAATGGAAAAAAATACAACAACGAGCTGAAGATCTCGAGAAAGAAGTTAAGATCCCTTATAAAAGATGAAACGAGGAAGCAGAACGATATAATCATTGCTGGTTCTGAAAACAAGAGCAAGGTATACTGGGAAATAATCAACAAATGCACAAATAAAAACAGAAATAAGAAACGAACAAACATCCAACTTCTGATCGACGGGAAAAACATCGAGAATGAACATCGAGAACCTCAATGATCACTTTGCAACAATAGCAGAAACAATAGTAGACAAAACATTGTGTCAACTACCGGGATTCATGGACATGCTATCGAAAGCTCGACCAGCAGATACCGGACCGGAATTAACCCTTGAGCCGACAAATGAACGGGAAATTATCGAAATCATCATGGCATTTAAAAACAAGAACTCTGTAGGCTGGGACGAAATCCATATTAAAGTAATAAAAAGCGTATGTACATATCTTGCAAACCCCTTGTTAGAAATTTTTAATTTTTCCCTCATGGCTGGAAAATTCCCAAGTGCGGCAAAATTATCAATAATAAAACCACCATACAAAAAAAGAACTACAACAAGTATGGACAACTACCGCCCAGTAAGCTTTGGAGAAAGTGTATCTTATTCGTTTGCAAAAGTTTTAAGAGCAAGAAGTGTGTTATATGAAAACCAACACGGGTTCAGAAAAGGATTTTCCACGACCACAGCATCCTCTAGCCTCGTATCTGCTGTGGCAAAATGTCTGGAAAGCAAGAAAACAGTGGGTGTGATATTTTGCGATCAGTCTAAAGCGTTTGACTCAATAAATCACGCAATACTAATCGATAAAAAAATATGGCATAAATGGGCCCGCAATAAACTGGATGGAGTCAGACCTGACCGAAAGGAAACAGAAATTTAAAATACATTTTGACGAGGACGGTTCATCGTGGAGGCCAGTTATTACGGGATCTCTCAAGGGACCTTGATGGCCCCAACACTTTTCAGCATCTATATGTCAATGATCTGGCCACAACGGCAACACGATACAACGATACAGGATACAAGCCTAATGGTTAAGGGGAATAATAAAAATGACCTTCTAACAAATATCGCGGTTACGATTGGAAAAAGTAGAAGGATGGTTCACTCCCAACCAATTGAAATTAAACTGCGCCAAAACAAACTTTATTATTTTTAAAGGGAAAGGGAAGGCAGACCTGACGGAAGTTAACTGTGACATCAATAAGATCCTAACTGCAAAAGACTCGTGTGACTTCTTAGGCATTACAATTGATTTTAGCCTTGAATGAAAGGAACATTTTAAAAGGGTTTCAAGCAACTTAAGCTCTGCGTGCTATATTTTAGAGAATTTAAGACAACACGTCCGTGATAGCCTTTCACGCAATGATACAATCAAAAATAAAATACGGTATCCTGCTTTGGGGAGAGTCTCCTGCAGCTAAAAATATTTTCATTTAACAAAAATGGACCCATAGAATAATCAGTCATACAGGAAGTAAACAAACATGTAAACCTTTATTTATAAAGTTCAAGATTTTAACTATAACATGTCTTAAATCCTAGAATTAGTTTTATTTGTATTAGGATGAAAGCTTCTTTAAATTGCAAACGCTTGCAATGCGAGGGGTATTTTATTATTAATAACACTAAAACCGTCTCAAAAATTGATGCCCAAACGCCGACAATTTGACAATTTGACAATCCTGAAAGTTTTAAAAAGCTAAGTGATGTTCATGGTTTTAATAAAAGAAGAGGCAACAACTACTGACAACCAAGAACAAGACTGACAATCACAGAAAAAAACAGCATTAAGCATAGGAGCAAAGATTTTTAACAATTTATCTGCGCGTATCAAAATCAGAACTCCAGTAGACTGGCTTTTAAACATTTGACAAAAATGTTTTTAGTGAGCCATACATTTTATACATAAGACGAATTTGAAGCTTCAAGTAATTGTATTTGTAACTACTGTAGATTTTATTGCTAGAATGGATGTGACGATGATATTAACTGAAAATAACTATGTACATTAATGTAAATTTTTAGACTTGTCTCCATGCTCATAGAGTGTTTTCTTCCAAAAAATGGAAATAAACTAACAATTAAAATTATTGGGCACAATCACTTTGATTTTGTGACATCTATGTTGAATTCGCAATTATTTTTCATCTTATGATATAATTTTAGCAATTTTTTTTATTTAAAAGCTGAAAAAACCGTGCATATTGCATTCACATAATTTTTCATTAGAACCTACTGTTCTGCGGTACTTTTTTTAAGTACATGTTTTATTTTTGAATCAATCGCCGTCTAGTTTCACTTTGAGTCCTCGGTTTTGAGCGCTATCCGAATGTTGACAGCAATGTCATATTTGCAACAATAGCTAGTGATTTCCTTTCTGTCTTGCCCGGATCACATTGTTCCTCGACAGATACGCTAATGGGAAGCAATTTAGCGGATGTATGCTAACCGGCAATTGATTGCTAATTAATGTCTGTCAGCAAATACTCGATGTTGTGATGTCCGTGAGTCTGAAGCCATAGTGGCACAATGACGGTGCGCTTTGGTGAGAGAAGACCATCGACGATTGCTGGGTTCTTGAATATTCGTCTCAGAGAGTTTGTATTTTTGAAAGTGCAGGGGATGGTGATATTTTTATTTTTCTATCTTAATAGTCGACTTATATGGGGGAAAATCATGAAGTAGATCATTTACGACCCTTACGGTAGTATTTCGATGGCAATAATCAAGTATGTGTTGGACTACTTATTAAATTTGGGTCTAGCAGCGCACTTTTTTCAAAATTTTACTTATTTTATTTTATAAACTGCTGTTCTAAACTTGGTTCAAAATATGCATTTTCTAGGTGTTAATGTCGGCAAGTAGAGAAAAAGAAACAACGTGCAAAGCTTGTCCCTTTTTTAATTCGTTTTTTAACATATTTGCGAATCGATCTTGCTCTAACTGCTGCATGGCTGTGGCATGTCTGAAAAACTGGGTTGTTTGTTTGACAAGTTTGACAATTTTTTCATATACTAAGCTGCTATCATTTTTGTTCGCGCGTTCACACCACCGGTGCTCTTGATATCAACGAAGTTAAGCAACACGTAATGGATTGGTGACCATCATACTCAAAACAATTATGTACGTGATAGAAGTTGAAGGTGTTGAAATTAGTCTAAAAGTTACAGTTATATCTGACATATCAAGATGTGAAGTACCATGACACCGACATGAGCACCAAGTTGTCCGAGTTGGACCGTACTTTGGAGGAGACGATAAGTCAGTGGTCCAATTGGTGTTCCGGTGTAGACACCGTGGGGTTTCCCCGCCCCCCTTCTGGTCCATGACAGGTTCGGCATCATCCTCATCATCATCCACTCGTTCACCGACGTCATTAGACCAGTGCCACAGAGATCGTTGTAAAAACAATCGGTCGGGATTATCCACAAATCAATCAATCAATTCAGTCGAGATGATAAAAAATCCAGGAGACACAAAACTACCTGACGATTTATTCAGTAATGAGAATGAAAAGAATTGAATGCTTATGTTGTTGCGAAACAAAGGAGCATCAGGTCCCATTCTTTTCACCGTTGTTTCGCACCCTACGATGCAACGTCAATTAGTTCTCGAGTTCGACACCGTCGCGCTGCATCCAAGCGGAAACAAAATTCGCGCTTTCCGGTTTAATTAGACAAACGCGCACGCGCGTCACGATGAAAAATCGCACTGTTCAATTTCGCCGACAAGTGCACGCAGAATGACCCGAGAGATAAAAGCAGAGCGCTGGCATTGTCAAGAAATTTAATTATTCATTAATTAGTTGATCTTTTCTCGGCAAAGGGATTTCATTTCGGAGTTTTTTTTCCTCCCTCACCCCTTTTATTACTTGTTTTCTACGCGGCGCGGGCGTTTGTTCTCTCGATGCATGCATTTGCCACCTTTGAAGAGCGCGCTGTGGTCGCAAGAGAGAGACAAAGCAGAGAGAAGACAACTAACACAGGAGTGAACAGCGCTATCCGTCTACTTTGATAAATTTCTTCTTGTCCTGGAATCATTAAGAAGGAGGGCATCTTTGGAAGGCGAAAGAGAACTCGAAAGAAGGAGAAAGGGAAGAAAAAAAACTTGGACTCAAAAGAAAATACGAGCAGGGATCCTCATGGCAACACGAGTCGAAGTGAAGGGTGGATTTTCAGACAGGAAAGTTTTCTTTGACTTAGCCATTGTGCAATTAGTTAAATTGCGATAAATGTAATTGTGTAGCTGCCTCCTTTTTTTTTGGGAGTTCGTGCTCTTTCTCTGTCGCTGGTACGTCGTCTTTTTCCGCCGCTCGGCGTGCAATTCGCGTGATGACAATAATTATTTAGCCACAATTTAGGAATTTCTTCTCTCGCAGATGCTTTGGACGATGTGGCTTGCACAGTGTAATATTTTTGCAGCAGAACGTACATACTAGATCCATTTTTCTCGTCTTATGACAGCTATTTTGAAAAACAAATCATTTATGAAGGGTGTTTTTTGTCAGAGGCGTCCATTAAATACACATTTTATAACCTAGCTTTTAACTACTGAATACATTTATTTGTTATCCAAATTAAAAGTTTGCACATCAAACGTTTGTCTTAAGATTCGCTTCATAAAAATTAATTAATTGTTTTATGTTTAAATGATTTAATCAACAATCTAAACTAAAAATAAAGTTTCCCACCACGAATGCAATGACATTAGCAGCAAGTGATGCGAACAAAAACAAAAATACAAAACTAATTGACAGTTTCGAGTGTTAGCAATAATTCTTATCAAAGCTCAACTCAAAACAAAGACCACGATCCCAGGGGCCGAGCGAGCATCGTCCACCAAGCCGAGATAAAACGAGACAAGTGAGCACAGACACGATCCCCACGCCAATGTCGCGACGCCGACGCCGACGCCGACGACAGTCTCTACGCGGCCGGGATCGCGCGTTGTTTTCACTTCCTCTTGATCGGACAAACAAGCCTATAGATTACCTGACGTCACAGGATCCAACAGGCTTTGCTCACTCGCGTGCGGCCCCAGTGATTGAAATCCAATTGTAACTCTGAAGTAAGGGAACTTGGCCACCCCAACGCCCCCACCCCTGCCGCCCCTGCCTCCGCCCCCACTTATCGGACCTGGCACTAGTAGCTACATCGACCATACATTCCCGCCGCCGTCCCACCACCGCCCCCCTGCCCCCAATGGCATACGACAGATCGGTGCTATTAAACTACCCAGATCGATATTAGGAACAGGACTCGCGACAACCACAAACAAATTGGAAAATCCGAGATTCGTGAAGGGGAAAAAAGGGACCTATGGGTACAGTTTAAATGGGAGCGTTCAGGCAACATTAGTGGCAATACGAGAGCGAAAACAATGAGTCTTATTGTATTTTTGACGGAAAATTGATTTCCAATAGATCTCTGCGATGACGCAGCTGCATCTCTGCTGTACCAAGGTGAAGTTGTGGTGGCTGGTGGCTTCATCGTACTCTGGCTTACTGGTTCTTGACTTGTGGCCGGCGCACGCTGTTTTTCCCCCTCGCGATTGGGGCTTAGCGGTGTTCAAAGGGCTTTTCGTGGGCGATTGGCGACTGAATACGATTTCATTTTCGATGTCTCGCCCCATTGGAGATCAATAGATCTGTTGGCATTCGCAGGCTCGGGTGGATTTGTCAATGTCGGTGGAGGTGCCGGGTTTTGTGCTCTGTGGGCTGCGTTTAGAGGTGACGTGCGAGAAATCACGATCGAATGTCACAAGATTAGACTGAATTTATTTTAACTTGGTAAGTTTGGTGTAATATTGTTTTAACAGTGATGTGACAAATTTCTGAAAAGTCTACCGCAGATACCGTTGGTTTTGAAGCATATTAATTACACTTTGGGTATTGTAGATTACAGATTGTTGAAAAGTTATTTTCTTGATGTTTTCGAAGGGGGATTTCACCGATAATCGCCGTGTGATTCAACTGCGGCTACATCAAGTTTTAGAAACTTTATTTGTGGAGGTGCCATGATTTGCTCTGCGGGTTGCATTCAGGCGTTTTCCATTTCCGTGAGTGCGTAAGCGGACGCAAACGAAACAATACCGACGAGATTTTTCGATGCCTGCACTTTTCTTCCATTTATTTGTTGTTTCGAGATTAGATAGCCTCTCCCGCCCCCCTGAATGAGATGAAAATCTGGATAACTTTCTTGCTTCTTGCTTTTCCAATGCTCTCAAGTATTTCTAGTTATAAGGGATAGTTTCTCAGTCGGTAACTGCCAGCTTGATTTAACTCCAACTTTATCTAGCAGTTATGAAAATAGTAATACTGGGTATCAGCCAATCAGTATTTCTTACATTTTCATCTAAACTGGGTGTTTTTTTCGTAAGAAAACATTCAAATATTGGCCCTTAACGAACTAAATATATGACAAGTTCGAATACGAAGAAACGATACACGTACAAAGAAAGGACGTAGGGACATTATCAGTAGGGGAGACTGGGGCTAGTTGTAACAGGGGCAAGTTGTTACAATCGACTTTAAAAATAGGGGATTTGAAATATCGCGGTGTCATTAATATCAGTGTTAGCTAAAAGGTTGCTCGTCAGTCTGAAACTGCAAAACTAGTCCGAAGCGCCGAAGTACGGAAATAATTGGAGATAAAACGATTTTGACACCACGAGGCAAGATATAATTTTTTTCTTTTTTCCTTCCCAGCTGTTTAATTTTAATGCAATCCCCAAATGAGTTGTGTTACCTGTTGGCTCCACATTTTCTCGTAATGCCAATAGTTATTTCCGGGCTGATATTCAAATAGGTCGTGAAATAATAGCACTAATGTAATTGAAGTGCTACTGGGGCAAGTTGTTACAGTTCATTTTTTTGTGGGTCTGGATATGATGTGAGATTGTGGAACACTGCCTTTTCGATTTTACGCTGGATTTATTTTTTGGGTTTCATATTCCGTTTGTAAAAAATATAATATGATTGTTTCCATTAGATTTCCAGGTTATAAAATGCGAATTTATAGGAGGAACATTGACCTATTGACATAATATGAGATAAGAAGCGAAAAGCGCCAACGTACGTCAACGAGAACTCTCCTCCGGAGGAGGACGACGAAGACTGCGTTTGTTTTGTCTGTTCTCAACTCTTTTCAAAATCAGGCCCCGCAGAATTAGACAGGATTCAGTGCATTCAGTGTTCAGCTTGGGCGCATGTGAAGTGTATTGTATTCACACCAGAATATATTCGTGTAGATTGCATGTAAGAGATTAATACAGTTGAAAGTTGATTCAGTAAATATAACATTTCACTTAAAAAATAAACCCTCGTATTCATTATCTATTAAACATTATTTATAATCAGCTCATTTTTGTTTTTCCCCTATTAACTAGGTACTGTATCAACTTGCCCCTAACCTGTAACAACTTGCCCCGACATGGGGCAAGTTGTTACACTTTACAATCAGGCAAATTTTACGTTATCACGTGTCTATTAAAAGAATTATCAATGTTATAAAAATTATTTCTATTAGTCGAAAGATGTGCAAATACATTGCCAAATTTAAAATCCATGAAGATTTTGTTAAATGTCCACAAAAAAATCAAACGTCGAAATTGTAACAACTAGCCCCAGTCTCCCCTATGTACTTTCAGTTTTCCTGGCGGGGTATTTTTTGCCTTACTTTATGGCAAACCCTATGGAAAACTTCATGGGAAATTCTATGGGTAATTCTATGGGAAACTCTATGGGAAACTCTATGGGTAATTCTATGGGTAATTCTATGGGTAATTTTATGGGTAATTCTATGGGTAATTCTAAGAGTAACTCAATGAAAATAGATTGAAGGAAGTTGAAGTTGAAGTAGATTGAAGTTAAAGGATGTGCGTTATTGACCTCTTTATTGAGTGGGACACACATGACTGTCTTGTTGCTGCAAAACGTGACAGTGAAATGTTACGAAAATCGATCCCCCGTGGAATCTAGCATAAAACAGAAAGCAAATATTTATATATCACGAGCACACTTGAAAATGCGAATAATACTTGAGTGCTGGGACTTGCAGCTCAATAAATTGCACGCAACACATTAATTTTTGTAAAAATCTGTTACAAAAATATTACAGTTCTTGTTTAAAAAAAATAACAGGTCTATACAGTAAGACATTTCAAATGTGTCCTGCAAACTTGATCCAAATCGATGACAAACAAACACAAATGAAAAATAAAAAAATCTTTTCCGCCTGTTCAAATCGAGCACCAAGCTTAACCAAACATTACAGACATCTGTCCAATTCCCATTGCTCTAAAATCTTCTTTCCCAACGCTACGATATCCTATCAAGATAAACTCGTCAAACTTCCATCGCCTCTGGACGACTTGAGGTAGGCATAGAAAACGTACGCCCCCCCCCTTTCCCTTCCCATCCCAAAACCAGGAGTCTCTCCCAGCACACGCACAGCCGCGATGACGTGCGTGCACTCGCGAGCTCATGCGTGAGTGCGTGTTCGCGTTGTCAGCGGAATGAATGATGCATTTTGAGCGTCACTCGACGAGGTATGCGTGACTGACGCACGCTTTGTTCGACAGCGAAATGACCGCACGTTGGCTGGCCGCCAATGGCGCTGGCCAACGACGCGTTGTCTCAGATAAGAGCACGTGACATGAGACTCTGCTAAGGAAAGGCTGTCCGCGTTGGGGAGCGGATACCAGGGTATATAGTCATGTATTGTATGTGTTTTTCTGATAGTCTTTGAGTTTTTTTTATTTAAGAAGCCGTACCTCAAAGCTTTTTCCTTAACAAAAACTTCCAAATCACTGAAAATTCATTTATTTTGTATTGTAAAATGTTTGTCAAAAAACGAATTGTCATTGAGGTACTGTAAATTTTAAACTACCAAGAACTCTGCATTTGCTGGAAAACGTTATTGGTTATGACTGATTTTCCAGAATAAATGCATGAAGCTAAGTTGAGAACACGAAAAAGGTTTCATGACAATTTGATGAAAGCCGTTGGCTGATAGAGCTAAAAAAGAAACAAACACACATTGAAACAAAAACATTATGCGCAGTGAAACCGATGATTTCACTGCGCACATCAATAAACCGTTATGAAAATATAATTTGTTTGAATTGTAAGAAATATAAACCCGTTTATTTAGACCCAGTTTAACTTTACGTAAAGTTGGCCTTCAAGTCAGTTTTAAAATGCCCAGTTAAAAAGAACTACCAGCTAAAGGTTAGTTTCCATAGTTACAGCCAACCAGTTTCTTCCATTTTCATCTTAATCTCCAGTTACTTATTTAACTGGACTAAGATCCAGTTTTACCAAAATCTCAGCTCCAAATTGAAGTGTTAGTTGAAGCTATTGCCATGGCGACTTCCAATCGAATGCAGTGAAATTCACATGTTTCTGTGAGTTAGGGCCGATTTCACGAAACTCGTTTAAAATGCTCTTAAAAACACCGTTTACGGGTGATTTTAACCGGCGCAGTAATTTGCTTAGAAACAAAGATATTTAAATAATTGCAAACCAAGAAACTAAAACAACGCAAGGAGAATAAGAAAAAAAATAAATAGTTTTTAACAATGTTTGCTTTGAAACGGAATATTTGGTGACTTGGAAATACAAACAAAATATCGATGGGACTTTTAAGTTTAACCTCCAAATGACAGTTTAAAAGTATTACGCCATTCTTTGAGGTTCAAATCTTAACCGGCGATTAGGGCAGAGAGAAAATAGTGACGGCAGCTAAATAAAATTTATTTTATGTGACAGGACAAAGCCTAACTGAATCATCACCAAAATTAAATTTAAATTCAAATCAATTTTGTGTATTTATCTAAACATTCTCTTTCAAATATTTCAAAATTTCCCCTAAACGGGGAAAATCTTATTATATAAATCGTATTAAATCTTATTATAAAACCTTCCGTAACTGCCAATTAAACAAGATTTAAACGGTGTTGGTGAGATCTACCGTTGGAGATCCAACTAAAGTTGAAATTTTTCATAACTCAGAAACATCTGAATTTCGCCGCATGTGATTACAAGCCGTCATAGCAACTTCAAACGTTAAATGGAAGCCGTGAAAGTTTGAAGAAAAAAAAAGCCGGACACACGGTGTAGCAAATAAAAATGGACTAATTTGTTGCTTGGCGAAGCTGGAATCCCCTTGGAGTATTGTGCTTTGCGTCTCGCGTCGACAAAATGGCGCCGCTGGGAAATGTCAATGCAAATGTCAGTGAGATGCAAGAGTGTCGCAGTTGTCCTGTCGTGAACATGACGAACGTGTCTATTGCAGAGACACGCGGGAGCATTTCTCGCGATCTAGTTTAGGGTATAGGCAGACTTTTGGGACGTAGGGCGTCGAATGTGTTGCGATTTTGAATGCGTTGTCGCGTTTTTATCGACTACTTTGTCCACCTATTGGTAACCGTTGATATCGACAAGTTATTGGGTGACAATTTTTTAGATTTTTTAGAGAATATATTCGAATAAATTCGTCTTGATTGAAGCGAAACAGGCTAGGTGTCGCGGACAACGATTTTGGAAGCAACATTTGTTCTATTTGCTTTGTGCAAACGTTCCAAAATATGTTACAATTTATGCCAAATTGCGTTGCACTCAAAATATCAACGAATAGTTACAAAATGAAACTATTTAAAACAAATGCGTTCTGAGTTTTCAGAGTGGGTCCAACTTTTTTTAACATTCACTGACATTCATTACTTAGTCAAGATTTGTTTCTTTGTAAATATGTTAAAAAATGGATACAGTTTGAAAGCAATGCTAGGAAAATGTATTCACGAGTCTCAAAACAGTGTTTTTCGTTGTTTTATAAATGTTTGTTAATTGCTTATCTCGACATGGAATCAACACACTCAACGGTTGCCGTGGCAACAACGGTTGCCATGAAAACAACGGTTGCCATCGCACAGTTTTGAAAAAAAATACGCGCATTGCACAGAAAATTTAGCTTTTAAATGATTGAATATCGCTTTACGTCATGAAGTTTAAGCAAATCTGTATTGTTTCGGTGATGTAACAAAAAAATGTTAGTTTCCCAACTTTAAATTGCACTGTTATTGTCGGTGATAGTAATTGCTATAAACGTGGAAACTATGACGTACATAACCTTATTCCGAAAGCCACAATGCATTATACACAACAGTGTGTTTCTGACATCCACCGTAAATAACACGAAGAAAAAAAGGAGACGATGATAAATTTATTTATAAAAAAAAACGAGTAAAAAATAAGCTAAAATAGATATTTCAAGTTCAGTTTATTGAAAAAAATGTATTTTTCAAAGTCGCCGAGAAAACGAATGAGAAATAAGAAAGAGGTAAAATTGGTAAGATTTTTTTTCTTTCCCCCTTCGACCTGATACGTTTGAAAATAGACACAATCATCTGTTTTCCCCACCGCTTGCCTGAATCGTGGCAGGGTGGGTGGAGAGCGGAAGCATCCATTACCCCGTGGAGTCGGCTCCTTGATTCTTGCCGCAGAAACGGGGCCCGTCGGATTCTACGAGACAACTGCATTGATTTCGTGTCAACCAGAGCTTACCCGTTTTGTGACAGATTTTGCAGTGTTGTTTTCGTATTTTCTGTACTTACAGCTGACCTAGACCACGGCAATCTTAGAGGATTGATATTCTGGGCTGCTTTCTGAGCTCCTACGAAGAACGGGGTGGGCCAGTTACTAGAGTATTTTTCTTTTTCTTTGACTTTCCTGAACACTCTGTACAAAATTAAGTCCATGGCTTTGCAAGATAAATTGGGTTGTTTTTACATTCTGTTATCCAGTGGTACAATTGTTTACAATAACAGCTAGAGAGCCAGTGATTAGGTTAAACTTTCTGCTGAGTAAACGAGCCGTTAATACGTGGTAACGGTAGGTGCCACCCGATGGCGCTTGCTGCCGTCTTTTTAAGCGAACCTTTACAATTAAATGATTACGACCTATAATATCGATACGCGTAGATCAATCGCCAAGTTTACCATAAATTAAGATAGATTGAGCAAATGCAAATAACTGGCGAAAAATAACGAAATTAAATTTTTTAGCACTCGAAACGACGGTGACTCCTCCTAGTAGAAGTAGAATTCTCCATTTTTGTCGGTAAAGTAGTAATTCGGCGGCCAATTTTGGCCAAAAGTGGGACAAACATTTTTTCACTAGTACATCACACACACATTGGTTTTTATTAGATGAAAGTTTGTAGATTTATTCTCAGATCAAGTATTTAGTCTCATGCTTATCATTTTTGATTTCAGTTGAAGTTGCTGTTGGCGATTTCCATCCACGTGACAGGTAATTAAAATGTTTCTGTAAGTTCAGGCCACTTTTACAATGTTATTTTTAAAAAATAACTGCTAGTAATCATCATGGTAACAGCCAATCAGATGCTTCTATTTCCATCTTAACCCCGGGTCTTTTATTTAACTGGATATTATAAAAATTGTTTAACTCAAGAGCTGAAAAATGTTGTAAAACAGGAAACGGATGTTAAATAGTGTTGGCTAGGTGACTTCTCACCTATAGGTAACCGAATTGCCTTCAAAAAAATATGTTGAGTTTTTTTTTTATAAAAGGGGTAAGCATACACGGTCGCACAATTAGAGGAAACCAACCATGTTAAAGTGAACTCAAATCAGCCACATCAAAGTGTTGGTAGGTAAGCCACCAAACGCAAACCGTCTACATTTTTTTTTAGCTCACAACACCTGATATTTTCACAAAAACTTCATCGCCAATGAAATGATCCACAGAATTATTACATGTATATTAAACCTAGCTGCCGCATGCTATAAAAACGACATTAAAAAAAAAGTCACTCACGCTTGCAATCTATCCTGACCCAATGATTTACGAGCAAGTAATGAGACAGGCATGAAAGGGTCAAGCAGCCCTCCAACCTGCCAAGAGCCTACAATGGCTCATTGTTACTACGCCCAGCAACTTGAATCGCAGCATACTGATTACCTAACGTATTACAATATCAAATGCCGATGAATGGGAGTCACGCGTGTATCGCTCGAGTTAAAGTATTCTAATGACTCCACCATGGATACGCTCGAACGCATTCGGCGGGCTCTGACCGAAATGACGAATTCACTGGCCGGAATCGGAACGAAATCACAAAGATCTTGATTAGATTGAGATGCAAATTCGTGGTTGTTTAACAAAGTGGGTTGCCAGGGGATTATTTTCGCGGGGTAAACAAATTATGCTTGGGTGTACGCGATTTTGTATGCTGGTTGGCTGTGCTTTTGGTCATCCGGCTTTGAAGAGATTGAGAGGCCCCGGTTGGAGATTAGGAGGTCGTATTTGAGGCCACCGGGAAAAGCGGCCGGATGCCAAGAAGATTTTAACCTCAGGGGTGGCAAGTTTGGTGGAAAGGTGTTCTCAAACTTTGTATGCTGTTTTAGTGATGTTGTGACTTAGGAGGATTTGTCTACTTATTTTTTAAGTTGTGTAGTTAATCAGAACGTCCCAAATAGTGTACGACCATGCACTGTAATAGGTAATTTACTTTTTAAGACAAGATATGCCTGACCATACTATAGGTTCGCTAAACTGAAAGCCACTAAACCTGCTTTCTTGTCACTGGATTGTGAGGTGCACTTACAATTTTGCAAGAACAGTGCTTGACAACACTTACCAAGCATTTCTCCAAACGTCCTAACCAGAAAAAAAAAAATGCTAACGCGTTCAAAAGCGTGACCTGCGAATTGCAGCGCTCACCGCGGCCGACACTCGTACTAGGCGCGCCTTTACAAATCCACTCGACAGTTTCAATCGCTTGGGTTCGTGCTCGGAATCAAGCCGCGGGGAGCGGGGCAATCGTTACGAGGCCTCCTCCGCCTCTTCGCCGACAAACGGGTAACAATCTCTGCGCGCTTCCGCCTCCTGCCGCGCGGCGCGCGACCAGCGCGGCCTCGATGATTGAAGGAGGCTCGCTTTGCATACTCAAACACGAGGGGGGCGAGAGTTAAAACTCGGATAGAGATCGACATACTAGCATCGAAAACACACAACTTTCATGTTTCAAGAAACTTATCTGTTCGGAAAACTTGACTGGATTTTCTTCTCTTTGCGACTTTGCCTAACCCTTTTCTTCTTTACATATTGAAGGAAATTCATTTTCATGGGCAAAAGCTTCTTGTTGAGTCAACTAAACTTTGAGCGAACCTAAAAACAGGGATTCTTCTGTCAAAAGTTGAATTTAAATTCAAAGGAATTGTATGCTTTAGATAATTGACCGAAAACAAAAGAATCTTTCGCTTCTGTGTTCACAACTCTGAGTTTTAATTCGTCCAATAACATTAATTGTGAAACATATTATGCGATGGAACAAAAGAAGATGTGTACAATAATTGTTGCGTTTGAAATGATAAGCTACAAAGGAAAGTTTTGAACATCTTGGAATACAATTTCGTAACCCGGCGCCTCCGCCTCTGAATCTGACCAATAGTAAGAAAATCTTAGCACGTCTTGCAGACATACACAGATCTGAATCCGATTTAAGTGCCAAGCAAATTAAGGTGAAACAAATAACGATAGCAAACAGTGTGTTAACTTTTAACGATACCAAAAAAAGAATAATAATTTTACACATCTTTTAAACTGTCTTAACAGAGCGTGTTACGGTGATTTGGTCACCGGTTATGGGACGCCCCCAACCTCTTGCCTTATTTTTTTCACTGGACAAAACTCTGCTGCAGCCGGCGTCGCATAAGCAAGATTCTGCTCCATTATGTAACACCCCTCGTGGGGGGGAGGGGGGGGCGACCACTTCGGCTGCCCAAGCCTGACACGTTTCACCCCCAGAATATTCTAACATGCTGCCAGATAAAGTCTGCCGCTTCGAATTGTTGGCAAAAGAGTTATTGTTCCATCAAAAGGGAAGGAGGAAATGGACATAGCAGGGTGCTCGGACTGGTCCAGAAGGATACGCTGCTGCTGCTTCTGCTGGAGTGGTGGTGGAGGAAAGAGTCCTTTTAAGAGGATTCTGGGATGTACTTGGAACTGGCTCGGAAAGCGATTTTTCTCTATTATAGCTTGTGGAAAAATGTATCGAAGAGGATAATAACTCTAGTTGAGAGACCAGATATAGCTCGAGAGCGTTACTCCTACTACGCTCGCCGTTTTCTTTTGTAGCCGCTCCGCTCAGCGCTCAGCGCTCAGTTCACCGTTTATCGAGCGATTTGTGTTTGCTAAATAACGATATGTCGATCACCAGTTTTATTAAGATTATCAGCTCAAATATTGTGATACGCTTCTTCCATATATATTAGGGCACACAACTGTCTACAGAGGGAAATCTGCTTCGGTAAAAACGCAAAGATTTTCGTTATTTATGAACTTAAAAGAGCGTGGATTACACATTTTAAAAGTAATTTGCATCTGCTTATCGCTCTGGCATGCTTCCATCGTCGTCGCGGCTGGACGAAACGAAAACGCTGAAGTTCGGCATTGCGGTCGAATCAGGTCCTTCCTTGCCCTCTCTTCAGAGTAGGGACTCGAGGGGGCCAGAGGGCTAAATGTTTATGCGACATTAAAATCATTTCCGAGTAAATATAAATAAATCACAGGAATTATTCGCTCCAATTCCATAATGTGTTGCGTGTCTCTGTGACAGGCCGCTGAATTGGTAGAGTTTCCTAATTTAATCTTGATCCTATTATAATAATTTAAGCAGATGAAAAAACCCGTCAAAGAAATTATTATCATCTCAATATACAGAAGCATTTCCTCGAGGGAAAAGAAAATGAGCTGTATATTTGCATTTCCCTTATATCCTCCCCCCTTCCCTAACCCGCTCTTCGCCGCCACGCTCCACGACCAACTTTTTGATGTTAGTGTCTACGCCAATTGTCTGATATTGTCAAGTCTGGTGAACGTCTTCCCCTGCCGAAACCTTGCTGATCACGAGCCGAACAACGAACGTGTATTTACAATTCAAACACTTTCCTGGGGCTCAGACGACGACGCCGACGCCGATGCGAAACCCTCGCTCTCACAGCCGAATCGGGGAGAGACGCAAGGCGTGAAACCTCCTCCTTCTCCGCACCTTTCTTCGCCGTCCGAGTTATTTTCTATCAATGGACTCATAATTGGAAGCCGGATTCGGGCCCGCCAGATATAATTGGTGTTGTATTCAATTACATCCTTGGAACTCGGTTCACGTCAAGAAATAACCAGGCGCTATTGAGAAGAAGTTTCTTTCAGTGTAATCCTAGATGGGTCAGCCATCATGGTAAACATAACAAGACGTGAAAGGTCATGAGATGCTCAGACCCCTTCACTACTGCGGAGAGGTCAGGTCCCTGAGGTCAGATTCCGAGGTAGCTCTATATAGATATATCACGCGGACTATGCTGGCAGCGAGCAATTCATAACTCTTATACCTTGCAAACGTAATGAGATATTTCTTGGAGATTCGGTGAGCGTTGAGCCAGATATGACTGGCCCCTGACGGCGACATTTTCAAGTCTGCAGCTGCAGAATTTCTAAAGAAGAAAAAAAAACTCATGAGCTACGGGAAACTAGGTTGGTTATAGGAAAAGTCAACAATGTGTACCAAATAGGTTGCGGATTAAATTGAAAATTACTTATATGGCGAGGGAAATGAACTGGCATAGTACCTACATGATTCTATCAGTCTGCTGTTAACATTCACCGAGATTTACTAAGTTAAATTGGTACGCAGGTATCAGGCATGAGAACATTATTGAATGTCTCCTTGCAGTCGTTTTAGTACATGAAAGTGGTAAAGGATGCTTTTATGCTAAATGCTGCTGCATGATGGCAATTCCTTATTCACTATGCGATCTGAACGTGAAGTTGTGAACCACTCTTTCCTCACCCACTCTCCTCACTCTCTCTCTCTCTCTCTCATTATGGAAGACCTAAGCAATCGGTCTTGCTTAGATCTGCAAACTGCGAATTGTTGGTCAATAAATTCTATCTCTAGCAGTTCTGATTCCAACCGCAATTGGCGCGTTTTGCACAGGACTGCTTGACGGCCAAAGAAACGAGCAAGACTTTCGATATTAGCAGATAGTTACCCTTTCAGAAGTACACTGCTAACTTATTATTGGTTTACAGGAGAGGGAGCGATATAGCATTTTCTCGTGAAGCCATTCTATTATCTTATTGATTTCGTTACAAAGCAACACCGAGCGTTTGTAGTTGAAGCATTTTGGGATAATGCATACGCCAACAGTAACATAAGATAGTCGAACTGAGTAGCTCTTCTCTCGATCAAAGCATCTCCAAAGCTACAACTTTTTTTAATCAAACATTGAACCTCTCCAGCTTGGTGAATTTATTATTTTATTTTTTCAGAGAAATCGGCTATATTGGACAAATTTTACTGCACACATTTTACTTGCCGAATCGTACATAGCGAAACCTTGCAGTTTTTATCGTATAGTTCCGGTAGGAAAAGAAGGTACATTCCCCAACCTATAGGGATGTCATTTTCAGCTAGTATAAATGGGTCCATTTTAAACGGACTATCGCAGTGTCACAGTTGATCTTATTCGAATTATTTCTGCATCTGAGTCTATAAGGACAGTCCCTCTTAACGCAATTTCGACCAACTTAGATAGAAATAATCTAAATTCTAGATTAGTCTTAAATCCTCATATAAATAATCCTACATCCTAGGTTCCTAGTGACAGCTCGCAACCTAACTGCAAACCAAATAACTAAAGCTGTTGTCTTGGCAAGTCTTTAATGGCTGCCGCCAGTTATTACGAACACGAAAAAGATATAAGAAAAAGTGAAAAACAATTTTGATTAACAACTTAGTCACTAAAGAAACCATAAAATACTGTTTTCCAAAGATTTTAAATAAATAACAACAAAACATATTTTTATAATCATTATTTGCCAAGAAATTTTTTTTTGCTGGCTGGCAAAAAAATTAGAACATTTGTATCATAAACATGCTTTTGCAAGCTGCATTTAAACAACCTTGCAGAATGTTTCGCACTTTCACCTAGACGACCAGCGTCGGCAGTCTTACGAGCACCATGCGGCGTTTAAGTCGTATAAGTAAGTCGATGAACGATGGTAATGCTATTGCTGCGAGAAGGCGAACAAAGACGAGCTAGAAATTAATCGACTAAAACAATGAGCTGCAAAGGAAATTGTGTATAAGAGAAAGTAAACCTTTCACGTGCGGACCTTCGGATTACAAACAAAGGATACATCCTGAAAGGAGTGTAGAATAGGGAAGGCGCGATTAGGAATTGAATTTGCTTCCGAAAGCAACACGCGCGGACATGACAAGTACTAGAGTGTCTCGCTGCGAATGCGATGGGTGTATTTAGTCGAGTTTCTTAAAGAAAAATTCTCAGTTAATTGGTTCCGTGATGAAATCCACTTCATTTTTTCCAAAGATTTCGCAGCGTGAGTCGCCAGTTTAAAGAATATCTAATTACATTTGTTTACGGCGAAAGGTTCACTACGAATGTTTATCGATTCTTTCTTATGTGATGACAGCACGCTCTTGTGTACAGAGAAAAATACTTCCCGCGCTTTTCACGTCTGATATATACCAAATGAATGTGCCGAAAAAAACCGTCCGGATCTATTTCCCAGTTTCCCTGGGTTGAAATGAGCAATGGCGACAAGGAAACGCGTCATCGCCTATACCCCTTCCCAATCCTTTGACAGATATACCACATTTTTTACGACAAACGCAAGAAAAAAAAAACAATCCTAAAATGGCGCCCATTTGTCGCGAGTGGAAAATTGAGCTAATAGCGATCAGTCCTGCTCAGCTCACAAACAGTGATGTGTACACTGTATACACTAACTCATTGTAAATAATAAGTTGTTTTTCCTGCTACGACCGGCCGTGTAGATAGCTTTCCGCATGGTAAACTATCTCTCCAGCTCCTTGCTTCCAGAATCCAGACCCAAATGCCTGGAGGCGGTCCAACTATCCTTTCTTTCCCACAGCTCCTCCTAGAATCCTTTCTCTCTCTCTCTCTCCCTCTCTCTCTCTTCCCTGACTATAACACAGCAAATCCCATTCTTTCTTTCTCTCTCCGTTTCTTACTCGCCAGGCCCAGCATGCTCGTTCCTCCTCTGCATGCCCCACTGCAGCAGATATATCATCGCTAACTGCTTCACGAGGCCGTCAAGGCAGCATTGTCTATATCAATGTATTTTCAGATGGGAAAAACAAATATTGAAAATGTGTGCATGCATATACACGAGAATGACGCGGAAAAAAATCTTGATGACAATCGCAATATTTTCGAAAAACGACAGCTAATAGCAGACAACACAATATAGGCACCCGAGGATGTATGTGTAGTCGTTTCAGAAGGAGCTAATTTGAAAGGCAACCCCCCCCCCCCCCCCCCCCCTCCCCTCTGACGTCGCACTCCTCTCGGGAGGCTAGTCTGTCGTTTTCACCAAAAATAAATATGATTTAAAGTCTCGTTGTAACCGGTGTGTTGCTAATGCCCGTTTTGTGATATATCACTATGGATGCAAAATTTTGCAATTTGATTCGTTGTCTTTGAAACGTTTGTCTCAATTTCGGTGGCATATTCTTGGCGTTGTCAAGTTTCCAATTAGATGTCGTTAACGGGTGAGTACATCCAGCGATAAGGACCTTTATCTCATTCGAAGAGTGGCGCAAGCTAGATAACTAATAGCACTATCGATTGCTTCTTGATGAAGCTCACCTATGTACACTAGAGGTAGAGATCTTGAGTTTAGAGTGTATGTAGCGCATGCATTGTAATGAGGGTAACTAAGTTATAATTGTTGTGGTGAGTGACGGACTTGCTCTGTTGTAATTGACTTGTGGTTCTAAAAAGGACCTAAATAGTCGACGTTTCGTCGGCGTTGGCGCCGACATCTTCAGGACTGTGTCGAGGCGGCAGGTGTTCGCCGCTTATATTGGGAAGGTTCCCTACCCGGTGCTGGTCGTTGGGGGTGGGTAATCGGACAATCAGAATAATTACTTGTGTACTTATTCTGTATTGTATTACAATTTTAAAGTCTTGAAAGTTACTTTGAAAGCGGATGCAAGTGATAGAAGTAATAATGCTCGAGCATTAATCTGGGTTCGACGGGAATGTTAGTGAAATGATGTGGACTCGATTCTAGCGCAAATGCGCTAACTGGTAATGTTCTTTCGGCTAATCTTAAACTCCATGTCCAGTAACGGAGTTGTATAAACAGAATTAATTTTCAGTGCTTTTTCCAGAAATTTTAAGGGACTGAGTACAAAAGTATCTCCAATTTGGGAATCCTAACATGTAAATGTTTTGTCGGTTTCAACTAGTAATATTTGGTTTTCTGGATAAAATTAATATTTCATGTGTCTTTTCTGCCAAAGTTTTTTTCCATCATTTTATTTAATCAATTTCTTTTAACATGTAGAAATTTAATCATGACATGAACATTAAAATTTCAAATGTCAAAGATAAAAAAATAATCAAAACATTATGTAATTGGTTATTACGTGCGAAAAAATGTGAGATAAACATTTTCAATACCTGACATGTTTAATGCGGTTAAGCCGAAGTTTTCCAATGTGCACCTAAATGTTTGAATATTTATTCTCCCTGCAGAGCTAGAAGTGTGGAATTTCTTATTTTTGAATGATTGTTCCATGGTTAGCAGCTAAGTTTCACACCTTCAGGAATCTATAAAAAATATCTCCAACACTTTACAAAGTAAACGGTTTTTATTCTTTGATCGTAACTCTTTAGTTTTAGATTTAACTTTTAGTTTTGTTCATGTTAGTTTTAGTTTTAATTTACTAAAATTACAATTACCAAAAGTAATTTACTATTAAATATTTATATATATATACATATAGAGGTATTTTTATTAGCAAATATTTATTATAAAAGTAACGTGTTTATAATTGACAATTTTCGATATCATAAATAATGATCTTTTGACAAATAAATAAAATACAGCTGGTTACAACGGCATTTGTCAGATCGGTTTCAAAATGCAAATGGATGGCGAATGTTTGGCATAAAATCCACCACACACACATGTAGGGTCAATGCAATAATATGACTATCAAAACCAATGCAATACCGAGAATACCATCACTCGAATACCGAGTTGTTCGCATAGACAATCAATCAACCAGTTTGAATTATTGAATTTATATCATACAGTAATTTATTTATGCATCGCGTTTTGATATTTTGATTCATACTCATACAAAGCCGTAAGTTTATATCAAATGACGACGTCATTAAAATGTGAACTACAACTTGACGCTGATATTTCGTATATTAACGTATCGTGTTACCGATATTCGCCACACTATATTAAGGTCTGTAATTATGTTAATTATGTTCTGATGAAAATAACCAGGTCAGTAAAGTTCCTTCACGTTAATTGGAAGCTAAGTTAAGTTGTGAACTTCGAATGGCAAGTACACGATACCAACGTCACGATAACAAACAGAAAAAAAAACAAGGCACAGTTGAAGAAGATATTATCCAAGTCTTGTACTTTAACAAAGGAGGCATAACAACATGTCACCGTCAATGAGCGAGCCTGACTTTGTCTGCCGACAACTTGACAGGGAAATTCTCGGCTTTTTGCCTGTGCGTTCAAGATCCATGTATAATACTGGCTGTAATGAGTTGGTAGGAGGGTTGCGTGCTGGATAGCCAACTGCCACGTAGTAATGGCCTGGTAGCATGGGTAGGTCAGGAGTATGGAACCTCTAGAAGCGAGCTACTCGAGAAGAGTGCCATGCGCGATCGAATATAGCTTGACCACTCGGCAGCGTGCTTTGCGGCGTTTTATATCAAGTGAATCAAAAGTCTGAGTTGATTGGTTTGGTGATTAGTCATGGAATTTTTAGAAACACTGCGTTTTATTTTAGGTATTACGAGTACGGATGTACACGTTAAAAAAACTACTCATTCAAGAAGCGTCATCAATTGAGATAATTAAATTTTAATTTCCACATCAACATATAAAAGATGATCAAATATGTCTAGAAACCGCAGCTTTTAAGTTCAACGCGAGTATCTGAATCGTTGATTGTGCCAGCGAGTGATGTGAAACAGATCTAATGACATTAGCTAACGATTGCGTGATGATGAATATGATCTAGTAGCTCATTCAAAGTGAGGAGAGGATATCCGGTGTAGCCACGTAGCCAATGATTCTCGAAGAGCACCGAGGGTACCTCAGAACTACTTCAGAATATCTCTATCCGCCGAAAACATGTATGGCCATCTATCCAATCAGGCGCTCCTGTTTCGTAACTAGAAGGAGGCTTCATTTCTGAAACCGTTACGAGAAGTCAAACAGTAGGATTCTGCTTAAATGTCAATTAAGCTAAGAGATAGCATCGACCCATATAAGACCCCAAATGGCATTGTTCGTTGTTAAATTCCTACCCAGCCAAGGCACGGTCCGTGACCGGCGAAATCAACAGTAGGCTTAGCTTGGTTTAAGCGCAATATTTGACATTTATTAAATCAACTACATTTTGCAAAGCAAATGAATTTAGACAGCACGTCTAGAAAGATAGCTTCTAACACATGGATCTGAAATAAAAAAGGAATTTTTTGCGAAATAGAAATACATGACGGTTATACAAGGCACTATTTATTCTTATTTTTTATTTTTTTAATACAAAGAGCGGCTTAAAATTTAAACCTCAATTGATCAAGGTTACAACTTAAAACTAGAAAAGCTAGAAAATTATTTCCTTTTATTTGACAGAAGAATTAAAACCACATTTGAATGTAAATTTTGAATTTTTTTTTAATATTTGTGAAATTACCTTTTTTAAACCTATCAGAATATCATGACATCAGTCAAATTAGATTTTACCTTCAAACCAGAGTTTAAACTAAGCTAAGCTCAACTTTGGTGAAATCGGCGATGCCAGTGATCTTTTGAAACTCCATGCCCTTCCAGATGCACGTTCAAAGTTCGCATGACTAGCAAGCCAAGAGAATTGTGGTCTCAACTCAACGATGCGTTAAGTTATTGTCTGCGATATTAATTACTGGCAACGCGAGCGCGTGATGTGCATGCATGCAAATCTAGCCGGGCTTACGTGGCGAGGCAAAGCGAAGCGTCGTGACGGCGAGGGCGTCGGGACGGCGAGGGCGGACGCTAGAAGTGGGGCGCATCACGCACCGACATCGGTCATCGTTCAACTTGCGTTAGGCGCCGCTCTCGCTTAGATGTGGCTACTTGCTTCGTATACCTACTCTGCCCCTGGAAGACACGCGCTATCGTGTGTAGACATTAATCAGGTAGACGATTTGCGGGGGCACAATTCTTGGGAAATGATCACAATATGGATTTGTTTGTGGTTATAATTTCTACATGTCAAGTTGCTAAAACAGCCTTCTTCAGACTAACATGGCTTGCATTTTACATTTTATATCCTTTTGGTTGATGAACTTAAGGTTATTTTCTTTGGAAAATAAGCTTAAGCTCCTAGTGGCAGTGGGTTCCCTTTGTAAATGACTTATCTATCCTATAAAAGTATTTTTTTTTTGTTCAAAAAATCCATTTAATCTTTTAATAACAAAAATCCCTAAATACCATCACGCTCTCATCCGTGGAGATAAGTAACTTTGTGATTAATAAAACTATTAAATAACTTACTAAATACAATCACATATCTATTCAAAGTACCTTTATAACATTTTGTATGCTGTAATCACTCCAATCCCCACGATGACAATAAGGTGACAGTACCTACTAAGGTGTATTTTGTTACACAAACTCACAAGTTTCCTGATAAGAGATTAGCTGTCAGTCATATCTTATTAACTTAGTAGATTGCGTTGACAGTTTGCAAACAAAACGGAGATGACGCACATTTTGGAGTCAGCGAAAAATGGGGGAAAAGGGGGTTTGCTTCAATCGAGGGCGCGGTGTCCGCGGTTGAACGCAGTGTGCCCTTCGTCGACGTTGTCGTCGTCGCACGCCGCGACTTCTCAACCGCACTCTGCCGGCAACGTGAGCTAACTTCGTTAACCCGTAAACATTTGCTCGATTTGCATGGCTGCCTCGAATCCTGGCCTGCTCGGCGATGTTTAAGGGTACGATAATGTATAGGGTTAGCTTCTGTTTTAGCCGGGAGGGTAAATTTATCAAGAGGAAACGTAAATATGTCCTGCATGTAATTTGTAAATTGTTCGTAACTCGCTTTCGCGTACTAGTTTCGGTGTAGAGATAATTTAAATAAGTTAAATGAGGCTGGCATTGCGATATTTGAACAATAATGTCATTCACAGGAACTCACTTTGCTCCGATTGGCTGTTTTGATGTGCGCGGAGAAGCGGAATTTAAACGTGTTTTTGAAGCGTTGTTTCTAACTATCTTTTATACAGCAGCGCTGTGCTCTAATTTCTACCGGTATTCTTGAGAAGTTTCAAGATTCTAAAAAAATCTTATACTCGAATCAGTGGGAAAACGCTATGCGCTATTGAATTGAAATCTTTAGTGATATTTCCATCCACCGATTGTGTTAGTCAATGGACATGCTCTTACAACTCCACTTTATATAAATTAGAAAAAAAAATCAACAGCGATATATTTTAGCGGTAACGATGACTCTTCAGCGGGCGACTCCGCCAGTTCTAATATAAATCGTCCGTTCAAATGGCCCAGATTGCCGGACAAAATAGAGTCCTTTGGGAGCCGACCCCCTCGACTCGTTCCCCACCCTTCGCCCGCTGGCCAGAGCAGCCTCCGTGAAGCAATTTACAATGTTACGGTCGGGCAGACTTCAAAATCCATGGCCCTCTTTTTCTTCCTCTTCTGCTCGGGGCCAGCGATGCCCCAAGCTTTCCCGGATGTTCGCGCCAAGCCAGGGTAGTACACGGTAGATGATGTTAGCGCGATCATATAAGTATGTGCATTGCGGATCGGCGAAATACCGAAAGTTATTAATACGAATTCCCACCATTATTTGAACGCATCGCTCCAGTTTGCGACGTCACCGTTGGCAAGTCAGCAATGTACGCGAACTGAAACCTTGATGCCTTTCAAAACCATACAACCAATTTAAAAAAGAAAAACGGTTAATTCTACTTTTTTCTACTACCACCTAACTTTTATCAACTATTTTTGGTTTAATGCTTACTTATTTTCTGGTGTAACCACCACACCACCAAACATCTTTGTGCTTTCAAACTCTCCGAACAACATTCCAACAAATAAAGTTTATTGTTTTCACAATTTACCGTGCCTTGTTTAAAACGTGGTCCAATCGTAGTTCATAGAAAGTTTGAGTAAAACCCAACTGACCCAAATAGAATTATTTTAGAACACAACAGCTAATAATTTATAATTGCTTTCTCAATGCGTCCTTGACCACCAGAACAAGAAACAACAAAAACTGTGGTTTTTTTTAAACGGGTCATACCAATCAAGACCGGTACTGTGAGGTCGTGATCAGTACCAACCGGTACTGGTGGGTCACTTTTTGGTCTGGTGAGGTACTGGCCGTTATGTTGCTGGCAATGGGCACGCGGGGAGGAGGGTGGCATGGTCTGTGATTGTGTGGGAATATTTGCACGCTACCCGCGGCATCCGCGATTCACAAGTATGTGGAATAATGGCATGTGAAATGTCACATGCGACGTCGAGAGCCGCTCGTGGTGCTGTGCCCTCGAAAATATTACGCTAATTAAAATTGTGCTTACGTACAACACACAATGTAATTACCACTAAAGTGTTATTTTGAATTATATATATATATATAAATATATATTTATGCATATAAAGTTGTTTTTTTAAAGTTTTTCAAAATATGTATTTTAAATAATGATTTTTGTTACTGTTTTATTGGGAGATGATAACATTACGAAATTGTTAACTTGGTTCGCGAAAAATAGTACACAAAAACAATTCAGTAATAATGTAAATACTTCAGTATATTTTCATGATTAACATTCTCTTTACTTTGAGAAAAATTGCATTCAGTTTTCGGAAACTGTTGGTGGAAGTGCCGTGAATTGTTCTGCGGGCTGCGTTCAGGGGCGCACTCGTAAATCGATCAAAATCTAACGTCATCATTCGGCGCCCGTTACAAGACGTTGACGGCCGCGTTAAGTGGAGCGAATGACGCGCACTGTTTTGATTGTGATCCGCGGAAATCGCTCGACGCGCTGCACGCCAGTGATGCCAACCTACTATCCATCATCGCGGCAGAACCCACAACGCTCCGTGCGCTGCTCCGACGAACTAATACACCGGCAGCAGCGTTAATCTATTATTTACTGCGCCCTGCATAATCCTGTTACCTTCTCGCAACTCATCTAACTTAATTCCCCTCTGAGTTCCTTTTTCACTTCATTAAAATCACTTAAAATGGACAGCGACATTTTGTTCTATTCATTACGACTTCACATTCACGTTTCCCATCAGTTTAAAACTTACTAATTTCCGCCATAAATCAGCGTACAGCTCTGATCGCTTTGCACAACGACTTGGCGATAGATTGGAATATGAAAGGCAATTCAAAATAGAATTCGTTTGAATAAATAATGCACGTATCGTGATGGTTTTGCCATCGGCGTGGGTTGCCCGAGTTTGGAGAGGGGGCAAAAGCGTGACACCAACACTGTTTGCTCGCGAGACTAAGCCCACTTGAACGTGTTTGACCTGCAAGGCCCCAAAAGGTTCAGTCCCAAGCGAACACGAGAAGCATCGCGAGACGAATTGAGATCAGTGTAGTTTCTAATCGCTGTCTTTGTTCTTTTCGCAGGCGTCTACGATCTACGAGGAGAGCGAGGACACTTGGGGACCATTCAGATTGCTGGTGAGTCTCCCCAACTCGCCTTCTTCTTGCTACCTGTCAACGAGTTTGGTATCAGGTGACACGCGTCATCTAACGCGTGGGGGTTTGATGTCGAGGGTCTGTCACCGGTCTCCATTTCATTCGTCGGTTACATTCTCTCCCCGCCCACGTGGGACAAACACCGAAAGAAAGAGCAGAGGAGCTTTTAAATATTAAGACCATCGCTAGGTAGGAGGGGCAGAAAATGAGTGAAGCGTACGGGAAAAGTGGGATGCCGATCTCGGAGAGATTATATGGAACCATGTGCAAGTTTAGTAAGTGGAACTTTCATAAGGAGCTAAAGAACTTAGTATGTGTGGGCTATCATGCGTTACAAACAGATCCTGAGTACACACACCCACGCGCCCTTCTTTATAAATTTAGATTCCTTTTGTCCCCAGCAGGGGCGAAGACGTGAAATGACGGGACCAGGTGTGCACTTGGAAACCGGTTCCGCGATCGTGTAAATCCGGTTTCCGTCGCGACTTTGTTTGCTCGGCAGAGGAAGGAAACGCAGCGCTCTGCGGCATTGACAATTTTTAATTGTGCTGTGGAGGAAAACACACAAACACACACACACTAGGTCTGTCTCGCGCGTTGAGGGATCAAGGTGCAATTTTCTCGTTTCACTTTAAGCCTGCTCCGTTTCTAGCGTTTGCTGCGGCTGACAATCTAGCCCATGCGAGCTTTATTTTCACTCGACTTACTATAACGCTTACCACGTGGCTGGAATAACCTGTCACTAATACGCTTGTCTGGAATAACAAGGCACATGAAAGTGGAAAAAAATGTCTGCTAGCATATTGTTAGAAAAGTGTGGTTGGAGTACCATATTAAGACCATAAAGCCGGGTAAATGCTTTGATGAAAATCGTTAACTATACAAAAATATATTTTATTATGTGTCTGAGCATGGACTGGAAAAATTCTTTGTTATATTCCTGTCTCATGGCATCGTTTTGACTTTTAGCAAATTTTCTTGTATTGAAACCTAGTGCTCCCTATCATTCTCCATTTCAAGCGGGAATCCTCTTAAAAGGAACATAGATAGCCTACCATGGTCGTCTGTGACTTTCAAAAGAAAAACACTGTCGCCATCATTAACGAAATATTGTACTTGTCTCAAGCGACACTGATCGCCGTCATACTTTCATCGAAAAAATACTAGAAAAATTCCAACCCCACAATACATTTGAATAAGTTTCCAAAAATAGAAAATAAAATAACTACTGCATAATAACGTATTTATATAAAGGACTCGTTGGCATTTCTTTGCATACAGCATACAAATGGTCTAAACGAAATGCTTGGGACATGCAAACCTTTGAAAACATGCGATATTGTTGGCTTTAGTTAGTTAGTTGCTATAATATACTAAGTTTTCGACTCCCAGCACATAACTAAGTTGGCATGCCTTGGTAGACAGGTCTGTGACTCTGAATGCTTCCAGCTAGAGCTACCTAGGCTTAAAATAAGGCAAGCATAACATGTACTACCTACCCACCTATTCACTTATAATATCTGCAATGAACGCTGAAAAGACTTCCTGGCTCGGAAGCATTAGGTATATTTTGTTTAGAGACAAAGCATTGTGAGTGTGAATGCAACTCCAACGTTTCGTGAATTTCAAACACGTATTTCATGTATCGTATTGTTAATCAGAAATCATTCTTCGCAACACTTTTTAGTATGCAAATATGGACCAGCTATTCCGTAAAATGATTGTTATAAAAATACTATTTTTCAAAAGATTTTGAAGTAACTTTTTCCTGCACGCTTTTCTATGATGGCATTCCTTATAAAAGAAATGCATTAGCAGTAAGCATTTAAAGCAGTACTGCACTCTGAAAATCGAACGTACTTTTTCAATAAACCTAGATGGCACTGCGAAATAAAACAAGTCTTGGCTAAGCAAACGCAAAACTGGTAATCATCAAAGTACAAAAAATTAACTGCACTCGCACATTCTATTTCAAGTGTTTATAAAACTGATAACATTCAATTCGAATCGTGTATCATTCATATTTGAGCAAGTATATCCTCCAGCTATAGACTATAGCACCACTCTCCAAACCCTCAGCCACCCTACACCAATGTACACTATATTCACCATAAACAAACAGAGAATGTTGACCATATCTCCTGATTGTGGCCTAGTCCACACAGAAAACGTCATATAGTTGATCATGTTAGTATGCCTATACCTACTGATGTATTTGGCCTTGTCGTAGAATTCTATCATATATTTATCACGTATTGTGTGCTAGTGCATTATAATAACCAGTGAATAACGATTCTTCCAACAATAGCTTGGAGTCTCGTGACACTTGGCCGTACGCAAAGGATAGAGCACACGCGTCCACGCACTAGACACACACGCAATCTGTCTTGAGACAACAATGGAGACATAGAAGATGCGAGAAAGGACATGTTTGCACAATCTGTTCGCTGGCCGGTTAAGAGTGAAGTGGATTTGACGGTAGAGTGTCCAGGGGTAGGTGAATTACAACTTGAATTCAGTCGTAAATGTGGTTTTTATGACGATCTTAGATATATTTGTAATGTAACTTCAATGCAAATACTTATGCAAATACTTATGTAAATAAGGGAAGCCGTATAACCCCACTTGATTTTCTAAAATCGGGAGATTTTTCATTTCAATTTAAATGATCTTGCCAAAAATTAGACGCGAACGCGTCTTTTTTGGGGAAACAAAAACCCCTCCTGGGGTATCTAGGGTTGAGTGGCACTGTTTTAAATGCAAAGTAGCCGAGTGCAGTGTTAGCATGGAAACTGTGTTAATAACTTATTTGGCTTTTGACAAAATGTTATGATTTTTTACCGTTTCATACCGTTTATAACCCAAAAAGACAATAAGTGCACTATACGTGGAGGAAAAGGAAGAACGCACCTATCAAACCTGCGTACAACATTTTCATGTGATAAACCAAATTAAAAAATCGCGCCAAAATTTGATAAAAACCTTTTCGACGAACTCTAAACAGCTCCTTATTTACCAACCAATTTCATTACGATCTCAGCCGTTGAATATGCTTTGTTTTAACGCCCCACCCAATAAACGCAGGCTTTTCTTTCCCGACTAAGCTCTAAATCCTTTGCCTACTGGCTCCACGACGGCGATCTGGGCTCGCTATCATCACCCTTGCCGTGGTCCCGGTGACACAGCCTCTTTAAGCATTCCCGTGACGTGATGCTACCGCTCTGTGTGCTCACCTCGCCGACAGAATAGCTAGTGACGTCACTGCCGGCCCCGACAGGGTGTGGTTGGGGTGGGGGCGGCGCCCTGCTAAAACACGACGCCGACGCCGCTACTGCAGCACGCGGGGCTCGAACCGCGGGCCGGTGAAAGCTTTCGACGCCGCATTTTCGCCGAAGCAAGGGCCGAGCAAAGATTTGCGCTGGGCCGGTTGACTGGAAAATCCGATGCGTCCGGTGGACTCGATGTCACCGCGTAGAGACTTGCCGGAAGTTTGATATTGTAATTTATCCAAGCGGGGATATATATCTATTTTTTCATTGGCTGTGAAAAGAAGCGGTCGAAAGATGGATATACACCTAGACCACTTTCGTATAAGCTTACCTACCAACGAAAAAAAGTCAGACCTATTTATGTGCCCTGAAAATCATGTGAAGAATCCAGGAATAAACTTTAGAGTACCCATAGATATACAGAGATGTGGATATAGGTCACGACTCGAGACCATATAAAGTATCAAATTAAATTTGGTGCATAAGCACCGAAGTTATTATAATGATAAAAAATACGATTCGTTTAATATGAGCTAGCAATTGAGATAAATTGGCTTAACTGCTTTTATCTTCCGTTCTTGGAAATGTAGGTAAAGAAAGCCGAATACGACTCTGTACGTCAATATCATGACCTTTTCTACAAACTCTATTTTCTTTTTCTATTAGCTGTCACACAAACTGCATCTACACACATTGACATTGCCGTTTAAGCAGGTCACATTAAGTCATCAAATAGCCTAAAGACTGAACATATCTGCATTAAACCATTGTTGTTTCACTCCACAGACACAGAATATCTCTGCACAGAATATCTCGTTCCTGTTGAACACAATAGGAGTTCCCCGAGATCGCAAAACTTACGAGCACTGTTTGTTAATCGTAGGATATCTAGCAAACAGTCCACCACCCCAACCGTTCCGTCTCCTTCTAGTTGGTGGGTTTGAATTGCACCAACTTACTTGCTCTCTTCCTCTAGTGGATAGTGCAAACCCTCTAATATGCACAAACAATGAGGGAGTTGCAAGTAAATTAATTTATAAATAAGGATTAACCACTTGCAGGTTTATTCTCAGGAACGGTGTATGCTGAAAATGTGGGTTAGGTGCAAGATGTGTCAGACTGCATTCTGCTATGGTTTGGGTTGCTCTTCGCTGTTACTCAGCATTGTCAAACTTAGTAACATGGTACCCTGCATCGTGGTAATCGAATCGGATCCGTCGTCTGTGGTTTCAGTTTGTCCCGAATACTATAATACTATACAATATTACTATACTGCGCTGAGCTCCATTAATTTATCAACTCTAAGTTGTCGGCTGGCATGGCCGATGATTATCTCAGGCACACAAATCCTGCTGATCTCTCATCCTGAGTCTTCGCGCCCTTCTACACAAACACTGTAAACACATTTAATTACAAAGTTTTCTAGCTAATCGTCTTTTAATATCTCCTTTCCATGTCATATTCTGCTTGGTATATTCGTCTTGCAGGCGTGCTTAACGTAAAACTCGGCGGGCTGGGTTTTTATATGGTGATGAAAGGGACGATTATTTGGAAAATGACTATTCGAAGCGATAGATTTAATTAAAATGTTTGGTTCATTCACAAATATTCATTTTCCTGCGTGATAATTAAGTCTTCACGTTGAAGTTTGGTGCTCAATGAGTGGCCATTGAAAAACATTCTTTGAAAACCGTTTTTTTTTCATTCGTGAAACGGAACAAAGACGTCGACGCAGCAAATCAAATATATTTTTAAACGTACAAATACGAAATTCTTGGAACCTGAACCAATTGACGCATTAGTTATTTATGGCATACATTTCTGCTCCATTGAATGCGAATCTCATATTTCGTGCAGCAAAGCCAGATATTTCTTTGTTTATCCACAAGAAAGCGGTTGGTCCAGGTTTGGCCCCCTGACAGCGCTCTGAACGTCGCATACTCAAACTAGTCGGCGCATCACAAGCAAGGGTTATCCGCGTCGAGGTATGGGTGGTGGAAAGGGTGGGGGAGAGGGACTGAAAAACACGCGAAAAGTTTCCTCCTCTCGTCCCCTCGACCGTAACTGTGCAAAAAGAAATTATTCTCTGCACGAATTTCCTACTTTTTACGCACTTAAGACCACAACGTCGTCGTCACCGAACCTAGCTGTGAGCCACCGCCGAGTGAACTCCGCTCGTGGAACCGATTTGCATGAAAACGACGTCGGCGGCGTCGTAGGCGTCGTCGCGTGTTGACTCGACGTCCGCGGACCTCGTATTGACAAAGCGATGTCAGCACAGATTTCTTGACAACTAGCGCCACTTTGACATTACCCCCCCCCCCCCCCCCCCCCCCCCAAACACAACCTTCACAAACCACCCACAGGCACCACCTATGTATAAAGCGCGTCGTATCAAATCTAAATTTTGGAAAAAGTAATACAATTTTATCCTCTATTTGCCAAGATTGTGCCTCTCGGGCGGTGATCATTATTTGCAATTTAGCACGTTTTTGCTTTGTTCTTGCCGTCGCCTTTCGGCTGTTATTTCCCGACTCGTCTTTTCAATGCCGTCGTGTAGTACCCTAGATAACTCGCTCAACCCTTTACCGCGCCCCTCTTGATTTGTCTAACGTCATTTCAAAAGTAAACTAAACTAACTCGTGGAGACTTGACGTGACTTTTAAGTTTAACATTTCCATTTCGTTACTGTATAGGGCGTAATTTAAATTTCAAACTGTCGCGAACAAATACGAGCAGCACCGTGGCTCTCGACTCGCTTAGCTGTCTGGCTGCAGGATGCGGCGCGTTGCCAACGCCGTAGCACTGGCCAACGGCATGTATATTTTATACTTCCCGGCTCGCAAGCCAGTGCTGTGCAAAAAGGCTGCCTATTCGCCCACCGAGCCTTGCATACGCACCTTGTTAACGCGCTGCTGGATAAATACAAGCAGTCCCGTGGCTAATTGCACGTCTTTGATTAATGTAAACATTATGTCTTTGAAAACATTTTACCGACTTTCGAATCTTTCCCGCAAGATTTCCTTGCTGTTGCTGTTTAAGATACCGTATACTAGCATTTCATTCGACTGGTAAGCAGGAACTGAAGTAGCAGATCTGATCCCGAGGAGGAGATTGGCCCATGATCAGCTCGTCTGTGTACTTTGCCATTCTGAAAAGCGCACACACATACACACACACACATATGCCCGCGCTGAGAAACAGTCAAATCCACCCAAGCCTCACTGACCAAACCGAGCGAGAGAGCTGGGAGATTCGGTGGCGTTCCACTGGAACAACCGTTCCCGTTTCTGCGTCCTCGTCGCGCGCGTTTCCCGCGCATGGAACGCGTCTTCGTTGCACCCGCTGCTCGGGCGGCGGCGTCGACGATCAATAGCGAGCCGGGCCCGAAGCAGGGTGTGGCATTGCCCCAGCCTCTCGTGGACCACGCGGCGGCCGCTCACCTACGATGCTCCGAAGAACACGCGTGTCTCGTGCTCGACAGCCGCATGCTCTGGGTAACGCGACGATTTTCAGGTGGTGCACGCGCTTGGGGGCGGGAGCTTGCTTCGAAATGTACGGATGATTCGGTGGATTCGTTAAATAATTGGTTTCGGTTACTTGCCGCACGACATGGGTGATTGTTTCTGGCTGTCCCCCCCTTCCCCCCATCGCGCCACCCTTTCCGCCGAGCACCCGCTTTCCAGCCCTTCGTTCACGTCATGATTCCGATATGCCACTTAGCGGGGCGACAGGTGACATTTCATACGCGGTAATTGGTCTGTTCAACACGCGCTATATGTGTTGAAACAATTGTTTTGTCGACGCCTCTAATCCAATGCAACGAGTGCACTGAACGCTTACAGATGCACTTACAACTACTTTGATGGAATGGATCGGTGCACTTGTCGGTGTGCATCGTAGAAGAGAGTGCTCTTTATTGCCTGCATATTTGTGTACACTCTTAGTGACAAGGGTAGTTTTGTGAAGGAAACCGGTAGAAATGAGGAGGCGAGGAGCGAATGAGAGGGTTCTGCTTCAGATAAGAATTCGCTGTTTCTGATGTTGCTGTAGCTGTCGCATTAGCTTGCATAGCATGATATGTGTCAATATGAATGAGGGACTGGGAAAATATTTTATTCGAAGATTACCTTTAACTAAATTGCTGAATATTTTTTCCTGAGTTCAATTCCTTCTGCAGATCCATTTCGCACCTTCGTTGATAAGATCTTGACGAACGGTGGAGGTGCCGGGTTCAAAGTTTTCCATTACAGCGCGGAACAAGCAAGTAATTAAAAGACTGATAAATGATATGAACACATTCGGCAAGATGACTTGAGATGATCAGCAAGTTGAACAACAATGAGGCCACGTAGGCATCAGAGGCTAGTTTCGATTCGAAGCTGCTAGAAGTTGGCGTTTGTCTTCGCTCAAGCCGCGCGGCATCGCATCCAGAGAAGTCGACTCCTCCGCGGCTCGTGATTAGATTAATTACGAGTAGTAATTGCTGGGATACGTGTTGATGGTGATATCGGGAAGTCGGTAATCTCTTTGAGACGAGCAGACTGCTGCAGCAGCTCGCCCGACGACTGGAGGGAAAACTAATCAACTAAGAAACCTTACCCCCGCTAGCTCGCTCGCTAGTCAAGACAGCTGTATTATTAAAGACAGGCCGATGCCAGCACAAAGTGTCTTATAAACGTAAAACGGCTCTCTCACGTAATTTCACTTACATCAATCTTTATGTGGTCGCCTGTCGTATAGTGACTTGTCGCGTCGGCGTTAACACGATTTAACACCGCGTGTTACTGACGACGAATCCGTGGAGGCAGCACGCGGCCAGTTTTCATTGCAGTCTCGAATAATCTGCACTGACCACTTGCGTTTTCTGTGCTTTGCCAAATCATTGTACTTGGCAACAGTAAATAAAATAAAATTGTAGACGGTGTAATGTTTATATTCCTCGCAATGAAGGCATATTGACGCAGTATAAAGTTGATATCGGATTCGTGTTTGGTAAAGCAGTTTATAAGATTATTCTGAAATGATATTCAGTCTTTTATTGACTTGAAAATCTCTTTCTGTGTGACTAGGTTTGGTTGACAGAGTATTGCTTTCAGGCTGTCATTCGTAGCGCACTAGGTACTGCGGGCTCGTAGCTTAAATTCGCCAAACCAGCTCAATGTGATTCCTGTTTAGAGAAAATCGGCCTTCGGAAGGAGCTTTTGAAAATCGCTAGTCTCGACTACACGAGGTAGAAATGAATTTCTTGTTTCGCGAACGAATCTGCAGATAGGTAGGTACTTTATTTGCAATGTAGTTATGATATCCAGGTGTCTGGTGTCCATCTTTCACTGTCTACCAGCACGTGGTCTATCGCAAGACCTCCGCCGTAGGACATTTCTCCGCACAGTGAGATTATTTTTAAACTGATTTGCTTCCCAAATTAGAAATTTAAAAAAGTTTACAAACTAAAGTAGACATGCATTGGTGGAATTTTCTGATCTAAATATGAAGCTATGGTCAGATGAAACGCCTCTCCCTGGGTTCGATCATGTGACCTGTTTCAAGACTGTGAAAATACTGCATTTAAACGGCGTCCCTTTTGTGCTGCGGTACACAAAACACCAAACAGTGAATCGTACGATCAGATATCTTATACCTATTCTAGCTGGGTATTTTCTAATTCGTCTCGTGAACACGCGGTATTGGTAGTGACAGCGAATCAATTTTATGATCTGTTCGGCAGAAACCGACGTGATCGTTATTCCGTTATACCATCAAAGTTTCTCAGCTTTAGAGTTCCCTCCGACTGACCATGGCCAGCCGGCCTAGCTCAATGCATTAATTGAACTTTCCAAGTTTATAAGCCTAGGTATAGTAATCATCTCTCGTAAAACTTTAGGCCCGTGCTCTAGCGCTAGCGGGAAGATCGCTGACGTCACGGATTATTAAGCTGGAAGCTGCAGCGAGGAGCAAACAACACCCCCCCTCCCCCCACCCTCACTACTCACTCGACCCCTTTTCCCGCCCTTAGTCGACCAAACAGTCCAGCCCTTTGCCGGCCATCCGCAGCCCATTGCCACCCGCACCTCGGACCCCCAAAAACACGCTCTAGTTCCCCGAACTTTCATGTCAGCTAGCTTCTACCTCCATTTGTTGTCAAACTTTATGACTTATCTTTTTTGCAAACGCGTGCAAGAAATCTCTGGCTGCAACGTTACTGGTTCATATATTGGATCCCTCTCTTGACTCCTATGCTAGACCCCTAGTATACGAGTGCTAGCCTATCTTGGCTATATGTTGTTGTGCTCCTCTGTTACTGTACACCCATAACGTTATGCCCTAACAATACAAGGTTATAGTGAAACTTATATATATAAAGCCTAGGTATATTTTGAGATGATGGGCTTCGATGGGTGGGCGGTGGGGAATGAGGGGTGGGGTGGAGATATAATAAATGGCTCGAGTAGGATCGTTATTAACTGACGTTTGCGAAATGGTACGAACGAATCTACAAATATGCTCATAATTTCGTCAAAATGAAATCTTCCACAATAGATATTATAATATAGTAGGCAGGCTGACTGTCGTGTTCCACCTTCTTGAAAACGAATGTATTTTTGAATGTTAACAAATCATTTTGGTATTGAAAATATAACCACGTGGGCTGAGCTCAGACGCTCTAAACGCGAAACGGTTTGCCTTTGCAGTACATTTACTCATCTGTGAGAAAAATAAAATGGGAATGAGTTTTGATTATATGAAACATTTTTCCTTCTCGTGTGCAAAGAAAATCTTATTACTATTTTGAAAATATTAATAAATTCCCGGTCGGGTGCTCTACCAACTGGCTATCTGGGCACACATATTCCAGTTTTTTCCAGTTGGGATAAGGGATCTCTTTTAGGGGGAAGAGGCTGAGGCGACTCGTAATGACGAGTTCTTAGCAACTCTAAGATGAGATGCTAATTCAATGGCCACAAAACAGAACGTCTATCTCCATTCCTCGAATCCCGTTTTTTGTATCTCGAAAGATTTGGGTTGTTGCAGGGTTTTTGGTTTTTCTGGTGATTCCAATAGGGAGCAAAAACCAGCAAGCGATAGATGGAAGGGGAGCTGGACTGGAAAATTTTCCTTTCGAACCGGGATACCTACTTATGGAATTATGAGATCACTCAAACAAAAATTTATATGTAGCCACAACCGCGAGAAAAAATTATCGGTGCTTAAAATAAATTAATAAATATAATTAAAAGTAGATTTTTCGATACCTAAATTTCAGTATACTATTCGTGGATTGTATAAAAACACAACTAACACAAATGTGTTGACTTCAGAAGTTTCGTTCAGAAACTGCAGCTGTTTAATTCCAATTCTATTTACAAGCCGATGGAGGTGCCGTACCCTCTAACATTTTCTTATGCGGGTTTAGACTTCTTTAAAAGAAAATATTTTCTCAGAGATAATAGCCTCTTTATCCACCGTGCTGACAGACCGGCCTGCCGGCGTGCTGGGCTAGGGACAAGAATGGACACTCGCGGTGATTTGGATGTGCAATGACAGGTAACCCACATCTGTCAACATTGGACCACTTGGACCACCGACAAACTGACAAACTGACAAACTGACAAACTGACAACACGCTATCCGACATCAAGCGTTTAGCAAAATCTGGGGTCTATCGGGACGGGTTTCTTCCGCTTTCAAAGACCGCCTGCGAATTCACCAATTTACCGCTAGCTTTCGATCTAGAAGCTAACGAGTATAAATATTTTTCGTCTCTCCTTCGTTTTTAACCTTAATATGATGTGCTCACAAAGATAACGTCAAAATAAGACAAATTATTAGCAACGCGAACCAAGACCACGCCGGATTGTTTTATCCATTTCCAAAGAAATAATTCGGCCCGTCGGCAGACGGCGTAATTGGCTTGTTTGTGCCTTGCTGTTCCCTTAGCATACAGAGAGGTCCTTTAGAATGGTATATACCTAAGCAACTCGCAAATATCAACATCCTAATATTAGCACTGCTTTATGTCAAGAGAATTTAATATCCGAGCAAAAAGACTCTCGTCCAAATTAGCGCACGACAAAAAAATGCGGGAGAGAAATAAAAAATAAAAAAACAAGGCACTCGTGCGCGGTATGTAAAGGGTGAGCACAGAAGTCAGTGACAAGTCACGGTGAAAATCTGCCACAGAGGCGCAGGCTATCTCTCGCTTGGGAAGCGAAAAAAATCCCGAACTATAAACACATCCTGCAATTAAAAATAATCCGAAATATGGTTCATCATCCGAGTGGTTTACTTATCCACGCGGCGTGTGTGTGTTTAATTTGGGCTACGATTGAACGACGACGGCGTCGGCATCGGTGGCGGCGTCGGGGTTTGCTGACTCTCAGTGCAGCGCCGGGCGAGCCGGGGTCCCGGACGCCGCGCACTCTCCCACCGACGCCGGGATCAATACGCCTCCCTCTCTCTCTCCCTCGTGCCCTCTGCATGCCCGCCTGCCGGCCCGCAGCCAACACACTCACACACCTAGCCGACGCCGACGCCGACGCCGACGCCGACGCCGACGCCGACGAAGCCGCGTGTTCCGCTGGCCGATACGTGCCCGCCATATGTGGCTGCTCTTTAGAGAGCTGGTGGAAAAGAGAGTGACCGGTCGGGTGGGATTAATTTATCTAAAAATTAAAAATTGCTAAAACTCGTTAACTGAGACCCATACAGCTAACCTGACGAACAAAGAAAACCAGGATAATGAAGTGATTTGCAATTCACTAGGTTTTCAAAACATTTTAGCTCACATGCTGAGTAGAGTTTCGGGAATTTTTAATTACACCCTCGGAATTTATTTGGATCCTAGAAAGTAGTGGAAAGAAAGTAGTGTTGGTTTTCGGTTTTTACAACATGGTGGCTGGATTCTCGGGGCATGGCCACTCTCCTGACCACTAAGAGACTTTCTGGTGATAACGCGTTATGTCTTCACCCGGCAGCTGACCTAGCCACTGCAGAGCACGCGAGTAGCACATTCACACTGGCTGCTAATTGCACCACGGCACTACTCTCTGATTTACTAGTACTACGCTAACGCACTTTTAAACGTTACTTATGCGTCTTTGTCGACCGGTAGGAGATTAGAATGGGGCGGATGACCGTTACGAAATGGTTAGATGATGGAAAAAAAATAGGCTGAACAAGAAGAATGGGGAAAAAATATCAAGATAATCTGAGAGAGAATTCCGCAAATTCGCTGACCTGAATGTTCTTAGAAAGATAAGAAGAGAGAATTGCTGGTGACATTTTAGAGGTTGCCACGGAGCAGCGTAGTGTTTATAGATTTTGGTATGGTTTTGAATTTATTTCCATTAAAAGTAGGTATACCTACAGTTTGAGAAACCGCCCTGTGATTTGTTTGACGGCCACCCGAAATATCTGTGTCGAGGTATAGCCATTATTTTCTCGAGTCATAAGGAATTTAACGCGGTAGAAATGAAGGGAATGGGGCTGAACTTGAAGTATTTTCGCCACAGCCAGACGATTGATGGTTATTACAGCACTGATATCTATGCACTTTATAGTGCCAGTCTTTGCATGCGGGAGGAAATGAAATCGGGGAGCAATGCTAATGCTATTAGGGAGATGTGTTTGCACGTTCACGTTTGCTACGCAAGAATTAAAATCAAGGGTCTATGTTCGGCCACGCAGAATTTTCTCTTTTTTTTTTTGCCTTCGCCACCATGCGGCATAAGATTTTAAGAAAATTAAAAACCAACACCCGCATCACGGAGATTACGAAACGAGGCGTAAAAAGTAAAACTCGTGGCATTTCCGAGATTTTTCTCTGATTTGTGGATGCGTGAATGCGTGGAGGTGCCAGGTTTTGAGATTGGATTTGTGCACGCAATTTTTTGTCATGGTGGAGGTGCCAGGTTTTGGGTGAATGGATGCGTAAAAACTAGTTTATATCTCGGAGATCAGTTAGAAAATTACAAAAATATCATAACCTCTCAACAGTTCAACGACGGAAAATGTGTTGCAACAATTGACTATACCATTTGTTGTTTATTTGTGAGAAAGTTAGCTTTTGAGTTAGACATTAGTCAGCAATGCATTTATTTGTTGGTGGTAGGTGGAGGATTCAGATTCAAGTTGTTGTTTCATGAATAATCTTCGACGGGTGTAGGTATTTATGAAAACAATCTGCAGATAATTTTGGGGTCCATTTGTTTTTTTTGTTCATCAAACTTCAAGGCCTTTTGGTTCCCCCTTTTGGGTTCTTATAGTTATACAGTATAACAGATTGTAAAATTTCAAAATTCAAGGTCTGTGATTTCTCAAACAACAGCTAAAACTTTTCGGTTGATTATGTAATCCTTACATTTTTCTCGTCTGCTACAAAATATTTTAAGTTCTTCCCTAACCTCCCAACCAGAATCTACGTGAATAGCACTTTGTGTAAAATCGGCTAGCGTAGATCTCTACGCTGAGTAAAGGCGCCAAGCACGAACCGTCAACGTCAACATGCTAACTTATTCCTCGTCAGTCGGCGACTCAGAACCGGTACAGCCGGTACATAAACCGGTACGATTCAACCGGCACACATGCCTAGCATTCCTCGGAGTCTGAACAAGATGAACGTCATGTCTGTGCCGGCAAAAATACTGTCTATTTCACCTCAGCTCTGCAATGCATCGTCTTCAGCGTCCTAGATTCGGTGAATACATCTCGAGATCTGGAGAGCATACTTGGGAAAGGTTTGGGAAAGGGGAGAGGAGACACACGTGTCATTACTCACCTCCCCTACCCCGTGCCCCGCGAAAAGGAGCTAACTGTCTGAGGATTTAAGGCTTTTTCAGGACGGGGACTGAAGCATGGGAAAAAGTCGGGAGGAAATTAGATACCTTAATTCTTTGCCCAATGAAAGAGAACGGGATAGGAATTCTAGAATGAGAGGGTAAACAGCGCCGTCTGGAATTTCCCGTAACTCCGTTTGCCGACGCATATTTTAGATTTCGAAATTTAATTAAGAGTATTTATATTTTTAATGCGGCACGTGGCCACGTTACTAGCACTGTGTTTTGACAACGGCAGGGGTCACAAGCTTCTCGGCCTAGTTCGTGGAAACCAACCTTGGTGATAAAAGCTGACAAGCCTAAATTTTTTTGTAAATCTGATCAAAGGAATTTTATCTCAGTTCATTGGAGATACTTAGGCAGGATATTAGGCAGGATTTATGGGCAGGATATTTTACATTCTTCTACTACTTCTGTTACAAATTAACTACTTTTCCAAACTTTGGTGATGTATAGTTTGAAAATAAACCACAAAGTTTCAATAGGTTCTTCTAAGCCAGTATCGGTGAGACACGAAAATGACTCACCATGCAGTTTCACCTTCTCAACAAGCAACCTTCTAATCCCCCTTGAAGACAGTTCATAGTAAATGCAGATGGCCTTTTGTATGACTTTCAAGACTAATTCTAATAATGACAGCCCCCTGAGCCATCTGCGTATAGACGCCGGCGTCAGTGCAGCAACGACCTATTCATGTCCCATGTCATATTCCTCCATCCCCCTCTTTCTCTCTTCTAACCCTTCAGTATGATCTCAATAAATCAGCGAGCAAGAGCAGGATTTCGCCGAGCGCTAGTCGATGACAACCATCCATAAACCTCGCATGCAATTTTCCATTGAGGTACGAACGCCGAGGTCTTCTGCTATTTATAATTCGCACGATAAAAAAGTGAAACCAGTGTAAGGTGATGCCAGACCAGTGATGGTGCGTCGTATATCATCGTTTCGTTTCGACCGACCATGTCTATATATATATAACATCGGTATGACAATCATTAATTATCATCAAGTTGGACTAGATGAAGATAATTTCGTATATTTCGACAGCGGCATTATCAGTCTGTATACCTCATTAAACAGCTCGAATTCATTATAGGGTGCAGCTCTCGTGAATAATGATTGGTACTGTTTAATTGGTATGTGGGGCGACCACGTGATTGGGTTAGAGAAGGGGGGAGCGGGGAACAATGGACGCACGTACGCGTGTGTTTTGGGAAAACAGCTGACCCTTCGTGACGAAAGTAGATGCAAATCGTTGTGCGTTGGTGCTGACCAACCCGGCACTTCCACCGTGACAAACGACATAATGTAGGGAAATGGTTGACTGGAAATGTTAGCCTACAACTTGCAGTGTTTATCCTGTTATTTTTGTTCCTTGAAGTTTAATAATCACTTATCATGAAATATCTGGGATTAAGAAATCAGGGAAACCTAGAGTAAGAGGTAGAAATCGGTTGTCGTCCCCATCGTACAATGTCCCTGTTCTGTTACATTCGGAATTTAATCGACGTCACGTTCGTGCTGGCTCAGATTTGGGCAGTAGCACAATTAAAGAAATCTGCTTCACGTGTCCGCTGAAACCTACAATTAATAGCGCCTTTAATTTAGTGAACACGATTTAACGTTAAATTACCAAACAATTATGGCACGCTATTAAAAAGCTCCTGTCATATCCTTTAAACATTTTTTTTTAATCTGAACGTGATTCAGTGACAAATTCCACCCGACTGGATACTCAGTTTCGTTAAGATTTGAACCTCGTTGTAGCAAGAAGCTAAGCCCGCCACACAATAACATCGGTAAATATAAATACCGCCTCGTGAAGAATTTAAAGTGCTACTTTTGCCTCCATTTGCGCGAGCGGCGACCCCGGCTCGCCTTGCGCCGCGATCGGGCCAAGAAACACTATCCAAGCGTTCACAAGTTGCAGCCAGGGGTGTCAACCGTGGATCGATAAACACGTGGAGGTGGCGACGGAGACTATTGACTCTGAGCGTGGTGTCTCAGTTTATCGACAGCCTGGCGGCAAAATAACGTATGATTGGGTTAATAAAAATGGAAGCGAGAAACTGAGCCCCGACGAAAACTAATATTCCGTGAAACGCGGCCAAAGAAGCGTAGACGGCGCAAAAGACGAAGCTTTTCGTTGAAATTCGCACGAACGACGACGCACAAAGAGCAAGTAGTCACCCCTAGGCGCGTCTTGCACCTTTCTTTACGAGCGCCGAAATTTATTCCGTTTTGTTATTTACTGGTATTGAAGCAAGTTCTGTTCTTGGTGGCACCCCTGAGTCAAAGGTAGAGGACAAAGTCGCGGCGGCTGCGAGGTAGGGGAAATTCTTCGTGTAGTGAGCGTGAATTGTGGCCCTTGGGATATCGGAAAACGCGCGGCGGAAAACGCGACTCGCGCGAGAGTGTGGTGCATTTTCTTGCCGTCCAAGTCGACACAGTGGCAGCAGCACCAGTCCTTTACTTTTTAACCTGCGTGTCTGCTGCGAACCTTCCGCACCTTTGCCACCTTATTCTCCGCCGTCGACGTCGTTCTCTTTCTTCAATTCTTTTCGCTCGTCGATGCTTGTGGTGGGCCTACGACCTGGACCTCCCCCCTTCCTTCTGTCCCTCCCCATCCCGTTGTCCCCAACCCCCGTCTTTCGCTTTCTGATCTCCTCTCTTTCGTTTTCTTTTTCATTCTATTGTCGTGGGAAGTAGGAAGAAGTCGACACAAATTCAATCCCGGTCGGGCCGACGCGATCAAGCGTCCCCCCCCCCCCCCCCCCCTATCCCGACACACTCGTGCATGCTGAAATGTAAGGTAGATTTTATGTGAAAATGGCACTGCTCATTCTGCAAAATTGCGATGTGCCTGCTATCGCAGATGACTCTTTTTGAGCATCCTACTTTCTTTCGCGAACGGCGAATACGTTCAGATAATTAAGTCATGGAATGGCTCAAAGCCAGACCAAAAAAAGGATATCAAAGTGAATGCAGAGCGCTTCGTTTATATCTATATCTATATCTAAAGTGTAACATGAAATGGGGCCAATGTATTGTAATTGGTGTAGCGCAGGGTTCACTATGGAGGTTACTACGACACCGAAGATCGTTGCTATCTCGAAACAGGCTAGTTTCTTTCTCAGCACATGGCACCGTTTTATTTATCAGGCAATAGGCTATAGAAAATTGCATCAGATTTTTTATCAGGGCTGATCTAATGTAGCCCGTTCGATAAGTCGATCTAGTCAATCTGCTTACGCGTCGTAGCTCCCTCCGTACTCTTCTGAGAGGACTTGTTTTCTTAGGGTGCGCTCGTCTAGTTCGACGTTTCAACGCAAGAGATGAGGTTTCTGTAACGCGATAGAGTCTCGTCGATTCTGATATTGCTATGACTACACTAATACCTCCCATACCTGCTGGGGTAAATCTTGCCCTGTAAGCGAATAACCAATAATTTTGAAGGAGTTCTTGGGCACAAGCAATCAGCCGTGCGCCCTCCTTCAAGATGATTGAGCGTCGCCCGCGTTATTCATTCAAGAATGTCAAGTTTAAGGTACGATAGAGCGTCTTCAATCGAGAGATAGATGGAGGGGGGAAGAGGGATGGCATCAGATTGGTGCACATTCTGCTTTACCTGGTAATGAAAATAATAAGTCGGCTATAATAATCTGGGATATGATACATGATCAAAGGGTATCTGAACGAGGTATTGTCGGAAAATTTATGTTCTTGTGTCATAGCAACGTTCGTTTAAACACGAGGCGCTTTTCATTTCTGACATTTGCGCTTTGGTTCGGGAAATCCAATGACGTGGCCTACTGAGACGAAATAAGAACATCATTCACGTCGTCACCAAGTTAAAGCCACATCGATACAGACACTGAAAATAGCATGAAAACTAAGATCTTAATGATACTTCCATTGGAGTTTCAAAGATCTCATGTCAAGTGCGATAAATGTCATGTTTTGGAACCTTGATGTTTGGCATCTTTTTTTCTGAACATGAAAACACATTTTTTTTTCACTGTTTGGCGGAATTGTTCGGAAAAAAATCCGTCCAAACACCGGGCACTTGTCACGCTCTCCGCCCGTTGGCCCGATATCTACGATGGGGTGGGTGGGTGGGAGAAGGAGTCCTCTTTCGCGTTATTGGAGGGCCGTTGTGAGATGCACGGCTTCTCTCTAAGTAATTTTCTTTGTTTTTCATGGGTTGCCCATCATATTTCACGGTTAAGTTTCAAACCAAGCAATATTGGGAAGACGATCGGCTGACTGGCTAGGTCCAGACCTTGCTTGAGCGACAGCAGCCGATGTCTTTGCAAGCTGCCACCTCCGAGTATAGGGGTTTGACGTAGAAAGTGGGAGCGGGTCACCAAAAGTAGAGACTATGGCTTAAAATGTCTAGAAAAATATCTTTTGTCGAGATGCAAAAATAACCCCCTTGAAAACCAAAACAAAGGACGTGCTTTTACGTCGCTCCCGCGTCATGCCACGATTAGATTTAATAACGCGGGATTTCCAGCGTCGTCGCTTCGTTATTCATGGAATCCGCGAGGCGACGTCACATCCAAAGTGCTGATTCGCCAACTTGAATACAGACTTCTTACCATCTCTCTAATACTCTTTATTAGTTACTTTGTCAGACTACCTTTTACTCGAATATGTAGCACTTTGTTCATGAACCGGGCTCTTTGCGTGCTAGCAATTTACAGAAAATCGGATTCAAATCCGACCCGAATCGCAGAGAAGCTTAATTAATCCATGCTCGAAATGCACTAAAAGCATAAATACTTAATCAAATCGGGGATGTAGTAGGTATAAGTAACGAGTCGACGATTTGGTATAAAAATGAAAAGTGCTGACGATGATTTAACTTTGTATCACCGACTCTTTTAATTGCTAATTGGCGATCATTTGAATTCTCGAATTCAGAGATAGACTCGTCGTGCTGTATCGCGACCCCGCTATATGCAGCAGTGGAATCGCGGCAGACCACGTTGCCGCCATTAGTCGTGGGGTGCCAGAACCCGTCGTCAAAACGGTGCGTCGTTAAACACCACAAATCAGCCGTTCAATCCGGTCGTCGAGATTAACCATGGCTTGCAGTTTTGATTGGGTAATTGGGTAATAGGCTTCTCTGAATTTTGGGCACGACATCGCCGTTTTTTTTTTCGGTGTTTTGGGGAGGGGGGAGGGGGGAGGGGGGAGGAGGCGGCTGACCGACCAGTACCTTTTTAAGGGCGGTTCGGGTCAGATTATAGAAGATACATTAGTTTTGCCTTCGGATGGACTCAGATTTCGAACGTGTATCAAATTTACTTTGATGATTTACCACTTTGTTGGAAATAACCTGAGTTAAAAGTGAGGGTTAACGCGTAAATTTTAATGAAAATAATCAAATATCAAAGACAAATAATATAAATTATCGCCAGCATTCAGCAAATTTCTAGAACTGCGAAAATTACCAACCACTCGTTATTTTGAAAAATACTCATATTTTTGCACGACATACGTCTACCAACTTAATAGTCTTTTCACAAATACCTTAGTTCGTAAGCTGAGAAAACAATTTCAATGATATTTGAGAAAAGGCTAACATGGTTATTGCCGCGCGAACAGGTCGGCGGAAGTTGAAGCTCATGCATTCTTGATGTCTTCGCCGCTGCGGTTTTTTTTTGTTTTTTTTTAAGGACAAGATAAGGAGTTTCCTTGCAGCACCATGGTATGTGTGGATAGAGGAAGGAAAGAAGGAGCACCCAGGTGAGCCATGGGCCGACATTATGAAAGTGTGCTTTAGTCTAATGTGCTCGGTGCTTCCCGCTGCAAGGAGAAGCAAGTATAAGCACATAAAATGCATGCGGACGGCCGCTGTACTGAAAGGCAGTGTAAAACAGGCGACGAGATCAATATTAAGAGCCATAAAAAATGATAAATTGTGTGGCCAACGTTATTATAAGCCTCCACTGGTGGCGGCCGGCAGAACGACACGGTGAAATAACTATGCATATACAAGCGAGACTTAAAAAGAAAAAAAAGACTGCACATTTTATGTTAAATTTCTATCTGCTCGATTTCGAAAAATTGTAAGGTAACTCGTTGAGCCTGTTGTAAGTGGCTTGTAAAACACGTCATGAAACTCTGTGAGCGCTTACATAAAAAAAGAAGAGAGTTGAATACATTTCCATCTCGTCAAGGCGCTCAAGTTGCGTACGACTGCGTCTGCAAGTAATATGGTTTAATGCAAAGTGAAATGAGTGAATTTCGAGAAAAGTTATGGATGAGTTGAAATTTCGGTGCAGATAATTAATGCGTTTACATTAAAGCAAACTCTTTATTTACTAATCGTCGTGGTTTGGTTATATAAATACGTTTTTGGTTGAAACGACGCCTGTGTTATTTCCTGCGGGTGACAAGTGTAAGGCGTCGCTCTACTTGCCGAGTTTGTCTGGCAGGTGCGTTCGACGCCAGACGTCGCGACGACTGAATACTGGAAAGTGATGCGTTGAATTCGGCAAAACAACCGCTTGGTTGAATTGTGGTTTCTGGCAAGGGTTTGGTGACATTTCGCAGGTTTAAATCGTTCCTCGACCATCAGAGCTCTATAGAAAATTTACAAAAATCAGGCAATTGCGTTCTTCTACAAAGATCCTTGACCCACTATTACTTGTCGATTATGTTTTATTTTTTTTATTTATTTTTTTACTTTGTCTTGCGAAAAAGGGAACCCTAATTTCGAACTAAATCCAGAGAGATCCAGAAGTCCAGAATTAAATATACGGCAAATTGACAAAGCGCATTATATAGTTTCTAGTTAGGAAACATCGATTTAACACTAGTTAAAAAGTAATAGGCTTCAATGATATCTTGACTATCGGGTGTGTCAGATTTTTTGTGTTGAAATCGATAAACAAACAAACCGTGTGAAGGTGGCAAGACCGCTCAGATTGTGGCAACTCAAAAATAGACATCCACTTGTGTAATCTGGTAGATAGAGCCCCTTCTTATCACCGTGCAAAAACGTGGACTTCCTTTGTGGAGGTGCCTAGTCTGTGAAGCAACCCGCAGATCATTTTAGGTGGAGGTGCCGGGTCTGAAACGCAACCTGCAGAGCAGAAAATGATAGACTCGCGTTGCAAGTGTTCTTTTGTTGCTTTAACTTATAAGTAAACTAATAAATATATTTTATTGCTAAAAATTAGTGGTTTGGGAATTTCGTGTCGCCTAAAAGTGCTGGTCTTCACTTTTTACAGTTTAGAATCAGTTTAGATTTTATCCATAAGACGAGTAAAAGACGTATGACCGCTTTGAAAATGACTAGCAAAGAGTTGTTAAAACGGTTTATGACCATTTCTTACCAACCAACAACTTAATGAGCTTTAAACATTCGTGCCACTGAGAACTGACATGCTGAACTATCTCTGGGGTGACATGAATACACAGAAAAAATTGCCAATTCGTTCCTTCTCTATGCTCAGACTTTTTTTTCTTGAGGACCGTCAAAATTTTGAGTAAGGCCGGAACGGATACAAAAACACTTTGCATATATTTTTGGTGTTTTTGGGATAAGCGAGAGCGACGTGGCGGTGTCGCAATAATCTTTCTGTGTAGTGTCGTTGGGGTGGTGGTGGGTGGTGGGGGGTGGTGGGGGGGGGGGGGGGGGGGGGGGTCAGAGATTGCTTTACGAAATACTTTTGAAACGAAGGACGCACCTTCATTGATCAAGGCTGTTTGGCGTGAACATTCAGCAAAGTTTCGCGTCGCGCTGCTCTGTGCAAACCTCGCGGCAACCTTTATTACTGCTGCTCGATTCGTTTAATGCACATCCTTTGACGAACGTTTAGAACTAATGAATATCATTCGCCGTTTTTTATACTTTTTATATTAAATTTCTCTTTTAAGAGAGAGGGAGAGAGAGAGAGAGAGAGAGAGAGAGAGAGAGAGGGCATAACTTACTTGCGTATTTCATATCGACACGTCTCCCTGGCGTCCTCCCCCTCTTCCCTCAGCCACCCCAACGCCCCAAATAGTCCTTGTTCCTCTATAGTTGCCAATTTTCATCATAACGTCACACCAGATTTCCGTAAAATTACGCGTCCTTGTCGTTGCCGTCGTCGTCGTCGCTGCTATCCTGCACGCCAAGATCTCCGAGCGTCCCGGCGCCGTCCTCCGAGCGGGCCGTTGGCGTCACAAATTTCATTCCGTTCCCTGAAACTAGATTTGGTTTCATGTACGAAATTACTCGTCGGTTCTCGCTTCTCGTTCGCTACTCGTGTGCGTTCGTGGCAATTCGTGTGAATGCTTCGTGTAAAGTCATGTTTCTTACTTCAAGATGGCGGCGGCTAACAAATCTCTGCCAATGTGCGGGAGTTGCCAAAAGCAAAATTGACAGTGAATGTATACGAAAGGTTTGGCAATTCAAGCCAATGGTATAGGAAAAAAAAAGTTGTTGTTCCTCTGTACTTTCCCTACTTCCTAAATGTTAAAATAATCAACAATATTTGTAATCGTATGAAAAAAAATGTAAAAATAAATCTAAATTTTCCTTATTTTGCTCAAAATAATCAAACTTTGCTTGAAAAATTAAACTGAAGGTTCTCTGAAAATTCGTAAATAACGAGTTAAGCGACCCTCCAGATTTTGATGGATTGATCTATCTGACATACACATGTTGCGCATAAATTTGCCTAAAAGCACAGAAGTTTCGGTGTGGAAATAAAATAGCAAGAAAATATGTTGCATCATTTGAAAGTTCAAAAGTACCTACTTCTTTCCTAGAATAGTACAAAGTACTGTCGGCATTATTGCTAACAAAACTTTCTTGCTTGACCATTTTCGCACTTTTTTTGCTATTCTTGCAAAGCATCCAATGCTTCTGAAGAGTTTTCCTTCATCTTGCCTTTCGGCTCATCAAGGACAGTAATGGCATTGCACCCCTAAAAAATGTAATTGGTAACCTCATATCTTGGCCTACCTAGCACACGTTTTGGCTTAGACCTGTCTTAGTCTATACCACAGGGTCTATACCCTCAGGTTACACACACACTCTTTAGGTTTCTCTAAAGTTATATACCTTTTAGACCGAGGCAACTCTCAGCTGACGGCTACCTCACACGGACCACGGGAGGTGGGAGCTGTATCATCTCAAAGTAAAATGAGAAGGGACCCTTCGATGGTCAAATTGAAAAAAAAAAACATGAAAATTTGATATCTCATCTCACGGCGCGAAACGTTGGCGACAAGCTGCACCTTGATGAGGTCGCTGGTGTTTTGTTCTAATTTCCTGGTGACGATCAAAGGGGCAAAACTAAAGAGAGTTCTCCGCATTTCCGGACGCGCTTTCGTTTCAATCCACGCTAAACGAGAGGAAGCGACGTAATAATGAAGACGGACTATTTTATTACACGGGCGAAGGAAAGCGACGCTTTGTCGCCACCACTTAATTGCTTTCTGAAAATGAAGTCAAGAATATATATATATATTTTTTTTTTGTGAAATTTGAGAAAAGTTAAAAATATCCGAACGAGTTTCAGGTTGACTAGCGATCGAGCCACAGCTTTTTAATTTAATCCCACCCCCTCCCCACCTATTGGCGTTATAACGGCTTCCTTGATGAAACCAAGATATTGCAGCACACGAAATTAGTATGATATCTCCTTCTTGCGCCACAACCTGATACGTCAGCTTAAATCCGAATAAAAAATAAAACACGATCTTGATTCAATATTAAACGAGCGGAAACCGACGAGTTTTTCGTTCCAAATTTCCGGCGTCTCCCCCCACCGAAGCCACATTCGCATGTAACATTCAATTACAACCACTCAGACTGCTGAATTATGTTTCCAAACAAAAAAGAAACTTGGCCTGTTATTTTAGCCGACGCCCTTTCAGTCTCTGCATGATTCAAATGGCCGCACCGTGCAGTGCTTAACCACTTTCGCAGATTTCCTCCGCTCGCATATCGGGTGGCGGACAGGGAGCGATAGGGGACTATCGGGATAGGGAACGGGCGGCGTATAGGTACCGGTTAACGGATAGGGAATAGCGAACCATGCAGACCTGCAATAATTATCATCGGTGGCACATTACGACCACGCACGCCGACTGAATGGTCGATGCCTGACCCGACTCACGACCGCCAACCCAGCACGGACCTCATAAACACATTCATTTTCTTTGCTAATGGTACTGATTTCTTTGGCCATCTGTTGGCCTAGGAGTGGAACTAATGCCAGTGCGACAATACTGGAATTCTTCTGTTGTGGTAAATTTTCCTAATGCAGACTGCGGTCGTCTTTGACGTTGACAAGCAGATATTATAGTCGTTACTGAATGTTAGCTATTGTGATAGAATGTGTTCAGCGCTGCAGCAGGTTACACCTCAAACCTTGTCACGCTCTCACAGGGTGCTAAATAATAAAGTATTTATTTTATATTGTTTTGAGATAGTGCATTTTTTGTCCCTTTTCATTCCCTTTTTATTTGTCTAGCACAGCGGATAAAACTAGTAATCTGGTAACCTGGTTTTCGAAATAGTACATATGAGAAATTTTCGTATTTTGCGTTCATAATCTGCCTACGATTTCCAACCGTCGCGATTTCAACATTTAGTGCAGCTTTGTTTTTCTTTGGAACAGGTTCCTAATTTGTAGCTTTGACTAGAGTATCGACTTAGTCTAATCGACGCTGTTTCTTCGTGTGTTGCAGGTGCTAAAATCTCGCTGCCACCGCCGCCGACTTGGGCCAAGTCCCGCTAGCTCACCATTCTCGCCCGCCGCTGTATTCTAAAACGATTAAGTTCCGTGCTTAACTCTAGACTAGCGCCACACATAGCAAACAAAATTAAACAACAAAAAAACAACATTATAAAGTAGTAATACACAATATAAAAAAAAATATAGGTAATAGTACAAAGGAAAAATATTCTAAACAAACACTGTTGTTTGAGTGATACGATGTCTAATGCAACTTAAGACTGTTGAGTGTTGTCCTGCTTCGGTCTTGTCGTGACGTGTTTTCACGGACGAGAGGCAAGCAGCAGTTGGCGAGAGGTAGGCAAGAGGTTGACGATGGCGAGAGCGTGTTCTTCTTCTGCGGCCACCTCACCAGAAGCGAGGTGGCGGCGACCCTTGAGGGCGCCGACGGTTCCGCGGTACGGGGAATACCTCTCTGGTGAGTACTTTCTACTGTGGCTGGACATGAGAAAAGCTTGCAATTTTTTACAACTTAAGACTTTGAAGTTACGAAAAAATCATGGAAAGTCACTTTTTCTAGGAGTTATGGTATGGTAAAATTATGTTTCTAAACCTCGTTGTGGTGTAGAAATATTTTTTTTTATGAAAATCCGAGTATTTTCTGTTTCAAACGCACAGTTTTTATTTATACACATTCAAATCAGTTTGCAAAAATATCAGAAAATAATTTTAAACTATACAAGAGTTTTTTGTATGTTTAAGAATATTTTGTATGTAAGATTATAAGCTAACTGATCTAATTTTACACAAAAATTTCTTTTGTGATTTAGAAAATTTGAACGCTGAACCACAGCTATACAACCATTATACAAATTTGCAGTTCACGCATTGACCAACCCTGCGAAAGCGTTGGACACTGAAATAATTCCCCGAACTCTAGAACGATAGAACAATCGGCGGTGACATGCGCTGCCAAACCACTTTCTTGCCTATCAAACACACAATTCATGCACGACTTGGCCACCCTATTTCTTCCTATCGCACAGTGGTCACAGATGGCATGATCATGCATGGACGCCTCGAGAGAACGCTGTTCCCAGTGAAAACATGATATCAAATCAACCACAGCTTGTCTCATGGCATGTCCGTTCGACGCACTTTGTAAAAAGGAGCACATCTGCCGTGTTATTTATGGGATGGTAACCAATTCAACTTAAAAATGTTGCTTAACTTTGGTAATCCAAAGGATAACTTTAAAGGTAAGCTTTGCGTGTACACGGGCGCCGAATGAGTTTGGGGAGGGGGGCGTTAAGCCAGGCCCAGCGTGGGTCCGGGACCGACCTAGCTGCGCCGTTTGGCAGAATTAAAACCTGATAGAGTCACCGCACCACCAGGGGGCTCCCCTTGCTCACCTGCAACGTGTTTTGTTTCCACCGGTGTAGGGATGAGGGTAGCATGGAGGAATGCGGACGACCCGAAATTAGTGAACGGGACGTGGGAGGAATGAACACATCACATGAAATGGAATGATGGGTTGTATGTACATGGGCTGGTTGGCATCATTTGTTTACGTTAATGAGATAATGGGAGGCTTCAAAAAATTCTCTATAGGTAACGTAGGAAATACCGTCAATGCTGAAAGGTGTACATCATTTGTTTAGTTATTGAATACATCTCACTAGAATCTAGCACGGTTTTCTTTAAGGGTATCCTGGTTTTTCATTTCATAAACTTGTTTAACACGCTTTTCAGCGCAGTTCGACTGGAACGCGACACAAGGTTTTTAAAAACCACAGCTGAATATGTATAAGTGTCTTAGTTGTGATAACAAAAGAACCTCGGGGTTTGTAAACCGCCGTTTTGTACGTCTGGGGCAATATTTCGGTAAAAACCGAGCCATCACGTTTGGTCAACCTTCTACCGTTTCAGCCATATTAAGGTGCTTATTGCATGTACTTGAAGTGAAAAAGATTCCGGGTACACCATCTTTGCTGAGAAAATGGACGAACTCTCGAGCCTACGTAACTCTTGCTTTATAGGCCGGGGAAGGGAACGCAAAGGAAGTAAACTGCGTGGAAAATTGGGCAGTGATTTCCTGCACCAGTAGAGTCACTGCTCTGTTCCCCGTTACACGTGCTGGCAGCCGCCAACGCTCCGCATGGCGCAAATCGGAGTGCGACGCTCGGGACTTGATTCACAACTCCATGCGTCATCGTCGAACGTTCATTCCCGAAACGAGCACCGGCCGAAACAATTCATTACACAATGGAAATATATCTGCATCAGATTCGGCCTCCCCGAATCGCACTCGACTCGTAATGGAACTTGTCCACTCAAACAATATTAATTCTCAATCAATAAAATTCAACTCTCTTTCTCTATACCCACTCTCTACCACACTGTCCCTAGCCCCCTTCCTCTCTCTCTCTCTCTCTCTCTCTCTGGATTATGTCATACAAATACGTTTCATGTTATATGAGTTACATGTTGAGGGAATTACACATCTGATCACGCCATATACTCCGCATGGGCTGGCTCGCTAGCTGGCATATCTGGATTGGGGGCGGCAGTATCTGTCGGCCGACGGCTGGAGGTGGAATCTATGTCAATATATGACCGTCGCCGACGCCGCCGCCGCCGCCGCTCTGCAAACCCCTATGGCCATTATATATGCTTGCCAAGTCGCATAATTTGCTTCGGACGAACCTATACGCTCATAATTCACACAGAAATGTCACGTCCACCTGCATTTGAACGCTACGGCCGCTTTGCCTGGCGCGTTTATTCACTCTTTCGCTCGGCCAGAAACGCGGGCTTATCCGCAAAGTAGCCCCCTACCCCCACACCCTCGGGGCCCCAGCCACCTCCCGCACCACCCGAGGGGCCCGTTGACCGACTAGCTGAAAATTGAAATGCAGTCATTCCAATCGAGTTCCTCTCCGCTCGGTCATTCGCACTTTATCATAATATGCGTCTGTCTGCGGGTGTTGTATATGTGTGTGTGGGACGTGGAAAAATAAAGTGCGTGCATTTGCGATAAATATAGGAGCACATGTGGGACCTTCCGATTTTAACTCGGCCAGTTTTATAATAAACGCGTGTGTTTTGTCAAAATGTCAAAGAATTGAATTATATACTTAGAAACAGAATTTTAATTGAATTATTACTAAGGGGTTTTCTTTTCACGTCATGTTCGTTGTACTTTTTCTTGCTAATGGACTGATCGATACCGCCGTGTATTACGGCTGTGCCAGCTCGAGTTTCTCTTTTACATTATACCTTTATATATATATACATCTCTCTTTCGTTCGATTTCGTTTCAGACCCGTGGCACATCAATCGCTCAATTATGAATGGAAAAACTACCCCAACCGTGTATCTAGTGCATTTCTCCATGGCACCAATGGCAATCGATTTTTTTTTCTAGCCTGAATCATACGTTGCTTATATCTCCTAACCTGCCATAACAAGAGCGCAACCATCTGGGAACAGCGAACGACCCACATAGCCTAGAAATCCATAACCAAATCAAATCGGAACATGTCCTTATTTACTTTTTGTTCCGAATACGCTACTCTGTGTCTACAAGTCAAACAAACTTGATATGAAACTTCCCGAAACAAATAACATAAATTTTTGTATTTGAAAGCATAACCTGTAAGTTACTTGCTCAACAGAACTGAAGTTGATCAGCGCAAGGAAGAGTTAAGAAAGTTCCTTTATAAGGACTATTTGTGTTTTACTAAATCGATATACGAGGGGAGCAACGGTGAGAGGCTGTAGCTGGAAGATGGTAATGGTATCACACCCCCGACGGAGTTCGCCTTTGTGTCGAGGTGTTCGACTCTATTCTCCTCAATACCTCCTTCTTGTCGGCTTATAGGTACCCGTAACGACCATGGGTGCAACCGCGCGCTATATACGATACAAACTTAGCTGAACATAACACCCACTACGCTTCGGTTGTTTCTCCCCCGATATGTCGAACAGATTGTGGCTTCGGAATTTGGTTAGGCATCTCATATTTGGGATGGATGGGGAGATCATTTTGAAAACATTTACGATGTTGTGTTTGTACGTGGAGAAATTTGATGAACGTCTATATCATGAAACTTTGTCATTTTTATAAATACTTTGGGAACATTTCGAATCCAAAAAGACAGTTATACAATTGGTACATGAATGAATATAGTGATAGGTATAATTATAAAGCAGTGTTGATGAAGCGCGGACCCACACCTAAGTAATTTTAAGGGAATATAAACAACTAATAATATATATTTCTTTTTATTTGTAGCCCATGGTCCAGAGGGTAGCTAGAAGTTTTTTTTACGGCCAGGTCTCTTTTTCCGGGAGCTGGGAAAGAGATGAGCTCGATGTTCAATGATCTAGCAGTTTTTGCGAGGATAATAATAGAGGAATAACTTCGTGATTAGTAGCTAGTGAGGCATCGTGGCTGGATTAAATTTCGATTACTGCCTGATTACAGGCATGATGATCGGTGTGGAAGTAAGGGTGAGGAGGAGGAGGGGGGGGGGGGCAAAGTCGTTAAGGAGTCTTAATACTCCGCTAGACTCTCTGATTAATGTCGTTAGAAGAAAATTGTATCGACGATGAGAATTGAAAAAGTATGCGGGAATTGATATGGAATTTTCCAGAGAATTTTCGATTAAATACATCTCAAAGCAGCCAGTTTTTCTTTAGATATTGAAAAGAAGAGAAGTACAACAGAGAGACAAAGTCAATTAGCAAGTTCCTTATTAATTAAGGAAAATTCTCGCGGGAAAAATCTAATAATTACTGCGAGTTTTCAGTAAGAGAACACCTTCGAAGTTTTCAGTGGGAAGTTAAATATGCGGCAAAGACGAGATAATTGAATTATTTCGCGATCTTCACAGAGATTTTCTGAATTTACCCATGATTTTTAAAAGCGTTCATTTTACATCGACCGGGACGTTTTGGGGAACAACGGAAAGACTGAACCCCCGCATATCGACAGGTATTCGCTCTAAGGAATTGGCAGCGACAGCAAAATCATGATAAGATATTTAAAAATTCACAAGTCAGTTTTTATATACTTTGCCGTTCCTTTTAAACTAATCCCCGTTGTACGTAAGCAGGAATGAGATCCTGTCCCCTCTCCACTCCAATACACTTCTATCACTCGAGGTTTCCGTCAGGTTACACGGATAGACTTCAAAATATTTAACAAGTTCTTCGAAACTTGAGCGTAAAAATTTGATTTCCGCACGCGACCAAGGAGAGGCAGGCATAAGCGACGGTGGCAAGCGATATTCAAAGTGGGCCAAATTAAAATATGTCGAGTGAAACCTCTGGTCATGGCTGGTGAAGTAAATTGAGTTCCAGAGCGGGAAAGAACATCATCATCAATGGCGACGATGCGTTCTCGCCCCCTGACGCCAGGCAAGCTTGCGTGGAATCGAGTCGGGAATGAAATAACTTACTGGAAGAATATTGATACAGTGAACCAGCGAATGTATATATATATATATATGTACAGCGGTCTTCAAAAGATAGGAAAAATTTTCGCAAGGAAAAACTTTTCCACTTAAAGGCAGCGAGAAAAGCGCTAGGAGTTCCCTTTGAGTTTTGAACAAACAATATTCCAAGTAAATGGAACCAGGAATCCTAAATATAAACCAATAAAGCCTGGTGCAAAGCTAAATATTCAAAGCCTTTCCCTTGCCACCCATGCAATATTTTTCAATTCACTTCGCGCTCTACGAGAACAAATTCTACCGAGAATCGAGTCTATTACAGCCGATAAACTTTAAATTACGTAGTAATTGCTGTACCGAGGCTGAATCTAACTAGTATTCGGTGTCCTGCCAAAAATCGGGAGAGCTCGCATACTTCACGCAGTCACGCACTCTGATAGGTTAATCACTGCACGCTTGAGTGCTTTGATCAACAACCAGCTCTATTAAGTGACACAATGAATGCAACGTGTGTGAATATACCTAGCACAATAGATGTCGCACATTCCTGACAATGCTCAGAACCCCCCTACCGAGATACAAGGCTCGAACAATACATGCTCGTTTACGAGGAGCAGCTTCAGTCACGCCGAAGAGGCAACAAAATAATTGCATAATTACTGGTTCAAATCAACATCTAGTAAACCCGCGCTGCCGCTGCCGCTGCGACATCACATGGCAACATTGTGGATAGAGTAGTGAGTGGAGTACGAGAGCGGAGAGAAAGTCTACACGAGCACGTGAATTGTTCTCCGCGTCGCATCATGTTCAGTCTGTGACAGCCCGTCAGGCTAGTTGATTCGCTCGTGTGGATACTTGCTGCTTGCTGGGTGCATGGTCTAGCTACCACGTGTGTGTCTGTTGGTGATTTGTCTCGCGTGGTGTTGATTAGCGCTGTCGTGGATTTGTGTTCCGAGTAGAATTCTAGTTTCATCGGCAGTCGTGGACCGCGGATTTGATGCACGAATTCGTTTCGTGTGTGTTTTGCGGGCTAGAGTGATTGCAGTTTAGAAAGGTAAATGAACGCTCCGACTTGTCTGTGCTAGTTTTAATCAGTGTCGCGTTCCTTTTTCATAATTGTGAAGGTGTAGAATGTTTGTGGAGATGTTTACGTGTACTTGAAAGGAATGCTAGCGTTCAGGTAGGCACGTGTTAGTTTGCGGCCGCTTCAGTGGTCGTTTTGCAGTAAAACAGGCTGCCGACATCAGCTTAAAATTTTCGTGTTTAGGTATAGCCGGGGTCGCCGACGGCTGTGTGACGCTTTGACCTCTGAAATCTGCCAAACGCGCTCGCTTCTGAACGAACCGTTTCGATTTTATTAAAGAATTTTCTTTCCCTTGCGCTAAAGCGAAAATATTCTACAAAGCCATGACATTTTACTAGAGTGACATTTCCATTTCCAGGCTTCAGAATATCTTTGAATATTGACACAAACAGTTAACAGACTCTCTATATATACTCTGCATAATGTGATATTATTTGCGATAGATTGATGTAAATGACAGGACTTATTTCCTCAAGAAATGGAATCTCAGCTCACGATGTAGTTAAACAGTTTCGGGACGGCAATTTTCCTGCGGCTCATCTTTCAAGTAAACTTAACGCTTTTAGGACTTGCATTTCTGAGCGTCCCGTTAAGAATGCAGACACATTCTGGAGAATCTCGCCTCTATTTCCATTTCTAACGGCCTCGCGTTTGTAAGCAGCATTCCATTTGCCAATTGACAGGCTACAACGTGATTAAGCCACACCAAGTTTTCACTCATCGAAATTTCGATAAACTAACTCATTATAATTGAGATGTCTCGTCCTGGATCTCTTAAGTGAATGAATTAGCGAAGAATTCCGCAATTAGAAACCGGGCGAGGGAGGGACGACGACTGTCGAAGCGACTCGCTTTGCGCTCGGACGAATTCGAATTGGTTTCAGTTTGGTTGCCTTTCGCAGCCAGTTCGCACACAAAGCCAATAAATCTGCGAATTATTTCGCGCGTCTCACCGTTGCCACACTTCCATGACTCGGCTTACGTAAGCGCGGTCCGGTGTCGATCGAACGCCAGTTTCACGCACCGTCGATTTCTACGACAATGCCGTTCGAATCGCGAATCTGCGGGAAAATATCGCATGTCGGTCGGGGTTATTGAATGACGGAAAAGTGCGTGCATTACAGAGGATCACTCGAGGTGGTCAATGGTCAAAACAGAAGCGACGTGCTCGAGTCGGGTTAACCTTGTGCCTGCGAGCAACGCTTGCTACACATCAAGCAAGTGCACCTGTAAGTCGCTGTCAGTCATTAACTGTTAATTGCAGTAGGTAGATGACGAACTGTCGAGCGACAACGGCGGAATACGGAAATGAGAATTAACTACCGATTATACAACCATGTTATTGATCAATATTTACTTATAATTAAAATTGTTCTTTTGGCCGCGTGGTCCGAAATAAAAGAAAATGAAGTAGGTATGCCAATTGTGCACTGCACCAGGGATAAATAATTTATGCGCATAATATTAATATCGAGATTCGGAATTGTTTGCTGAATTTATTAGCGTTAATAAAATGGCATCCCATTTCGACAAGAAAAGGTAGACCTTGGTTATAATCGACGCTAGTTTAGACAAAGTTTATTGTCCTATTATCTGGCAATGAAATCAGATTCTCCCCATGTCAATAACATGATACCTACGGCTCCATGTCTGGCCGACAAATCACCTCCACCTTGCTCGCTGAGCAAGCAAGGCTCGTTTTCCATTTGCAACCCAAGCCTCACGTCCTTCCGTCCTTCCGTCTCACAGCTTTCTCACTAATTAGATCACCACAATCCTACAAATTATATAGTCGAAAAGGGCACGGGGTCGAAGGGCCTGTAGAGAGAAGGACTTGGTTCACGTGCTCCCCTGCAACTAATTCCAGTGAACAGCTATCGATTTGTCTCATCTTCTCGCGCAGTATTTGCTCCTCTCGACGACGGTAAAAAGCTTCTTGTCGGCGGCCGGTCGACGATGGCGGCGGTGGGCGACTGGGGGCGATGTGCAAGATCATTAGTGGCGTTTGCCGAGACCCGTTACGCGGCCCGGCCCGCGCTATTTACCTAGATCGCTTCCCATTCCATCCCCAACACCACCGACCACCTCACGGTGCCATTGGCGGGGGCCAACTTCAAGTTAAACCGACGGAAGTTGGAAAGTAACGCGTGTGTATGCTTACAATTATTTCGTATGTTTACTATATAACTCGTGGTGGGTGCTTTGAGGGTTTGAGAGTGCATTTTGCACTCACTTCGTCTCAGAATAGGTTTTATTGGTTGGTGTGCGTTCTACCACAGCCCCAATTTAAAAATGTTTTCGCGAAAAATGGCCGCCAAATGACTAATTTACCGACAAAACTTGACGATGCTGCTGGATAAAGTCAGATGACGATATTTCATTTCATTTTTTTCTCGCAGATTTTACGACTGGTTTACGCTCAACAAATCTTTGCCAGTGCTAACCTTAATAATTGATATATACGTATCGATATTTTCATAGTTATTTAATTGCAGATATTTGTTAAAAAGGACGGCCGCAAGCGCCATCGGGTGGCATCTGACGTTACCATGTGTTACCGGCTCGTTTGCTCAGCAGATACGAATAATATATACTCTGGCCCTCTCTGAATGTACCTATAAACTCTAAGTTTTGTGTGTCCAAGAATTATGGTGGTTCTGTCTATAACAACGCCTTTAAAAAAAAATGTATTGACCGCAGGGAAGTAATGCATCAGATGTTTACATTTGAAACAAAAATAAAAATAACAATTAATTAAAGACTCGGGAGGTATGATTTTTCTTGCTCGTTACGCAACGTGAAATTCCTCTGGCAAGTATTATTCGCAACAGCGAACGACAAGTACCTTAGCGAAATTGATTCGTTACACAAATATCGGTTCTTCACTGGCGACCCAGTGGAGCAATCACTTACCCTTACTACGGATGCCTCACCGAACGGTTTGGATTGTTGGAAACACCGGTTCTCGTGAGATCACCGAAGCTAAGCTACATTGCGTTGAGTCAGGTATTGGATCATACACATGACCAGTTCTGTTCGGGAGAGAGATTGGAGGGATGAAAGTTAGTACAGCATCTTTATTCGCCTTGCTTATCAACCTCTCGACAGCATGGATTTGTGGAGGAATCCTGCTGTTCGAGTTGTACCGTCCTTCGGACGAGACGATAAGCTGGTGGTACCCTTGATGCTCTTCGACAGGAGTAGGCTACGTTCGGCACCGGGTTTCCCCTCCTCCCTTGTAGGCTATGTTAGGTTCATCATCATCCTCATCTTCTTCCACTCATTCAACGACGCCATTAGACCAGTGCCGCAGGGCTAGTTTTCAATACAGTGCGTCGTTAAACACCACAAATAAATACCGATGCCTTGGATCTGCTGGAAAAACTCTCAGATAGAGGATTTGCCCGAGTTGGTGGTCTCTGTAAAGACACGGGAATTGTCTGGTCTCGCTCGTGGCACTGGAGAGCGGGGCAAGAAACAGAGCTTATGTGATGAATTGTTAGAAAAAAATGGCGTGTGTATTTAACTGTTACAACAATTCAATTTTAGAAAATGTTATTTGAACAAAATGTGAGAAAATACGCGTTTTATTTACAAGGTTCAAAAAAATTATAACATGTTCTGTGTTATCTCAGAGGTGGAGGTATATCGATGCCATCCTCGTTAAATATGAAAACCTCTGTTTCTAACTTTTTAGAATCCTCAAGGAAATCAAACATTTAGCATGAATAAACACTAGTATTAAAATCAGCCCTAAATAAACCAATTTTGGTGCAAAAAAATTACCCAGTAATTCTTAACTTAAGCATGAAATTTGAGTACATCAACCAGGGCATCCCATGGGCACAGTAGGGTCCCTTCAAGTAATAACATGCCGAATTCTCTCCAGCTTCCGCATTTACTGATCGAAACCTCGAAGACCTGACTAAAAGACTGGGACCCTCCTTTGTGGCAATGTATTCGAAAGAGTGCCGCACGCGGTGATAACTCTAGCCCCGCTGTGCGTGCAACAGCAACACCACTCGAGACTTCGTCATAACCTATTAAGTGTGTTTTAAGACGATATTGAAAATCATTACTATATCGTAGCAGTTTTTGAGAAAATTTAGAGTCTTTTCTTCAGAATCTGTGATGTTCATTGGTAAAATTGGATTTTTTTTGACGTAAAACACACAGAACTATAAAAAATTACAATTTTTTTTTTGATTAGCATTGCTCTACTGTGACCTTCACATCAGTAGACTTGACTTGCTGGGGTTTGGCCTCAATTTTGATTGGCTGTTGGCTAGCATGGTCCCATCCAATCGGCACACGTTGACTTCGTTGGATAATTTTCTTTAACACCAAATTATGTTCATCTTTTGTACATTCTGTCTTGAATCTTTTAGTCTTGCTCGAAACAATAAGCGCATCTGTCGCTCTATATAAACATGTTATATGAATCAAGATGTTATAGAATTAGCCGCTCGGTAATGCTGAAATTGGTCGCACGATAATGCAGTTGGCTCAAAAAGAGATCATCATAAGCCAAGGTCAGGCCGCGAGTCAGCATTGAAAACAACATTTTCTGCGCAACTAATTTTTGTCAACAAGAAAATTTTCACTCTCCCACATTTTTGCAAGTGAAAGAGAATTCTGGTTCGAATCCCAGTATCGCGTAAAAATCGGTATAGAACGTCCTATGGAAACATGCGACCGTTACTCGCGACGGCACATAAAACGAGCTCACTTTTCCATTTCCCTCTTCAGGGTAAAAAAGGAAAGAAAAAAAAAAACTGCGGGACTCCTTTCAGAATCGCGCATATAAACTTGTTTGCTTAAAGGGGCAGGCTCTCGGCAGTAGCCCGGGGAAAGAGGTTTGCAGTGCGGTGGTGATGGTGGCAGTGGTGCATCCTATTGTCGACGTAAGCAGTTTGCGAATCCGCTGGATAAATTGCACGCTATGATGGCCATTGATCACTGATCGCTACCTGTGTGGAGCCGCCACGGTCGGTCTGACCATTGAACAGCGCTCGACGAGAGCGATCGGCCTTTGTCAGTCAACAATGTAGCCGGTGGGCGCGGTGGCGAGGGCGCGCGGGGAAGGGTGCCGGCGAGGAGAGAGTCAATATTGAGGAAATGATCGTTGAAAAGGAAAACGGGCGCGACGGACGCGGAAAACGGGAACCGAAAATTTTCTACACACACAAGAGTCGTAAATCGTGAGGCAACTGCTGTCGTATGTATATAAAACGATCGCTGGTGAAAGTAGGGTGTCGTATATTGTTATACGTTTATTGATGGAAATTAACTGCGACGATCGAGGCGACGAAACTTTGCGAGTTGGGCTTTGAAGTTTATGACTTACTGACCGGGCGCCTCCACTGCTAGGCGAAAACAAATTAATTTTACACAATTTTTTAAAACTCGGTTTATTATAGGGAAGACCTGCGCTGATATTTAATAATTGTCACCAATTACAAGTGTTTTGACGGACTAACGATCAGGGGGGCTGATATCTAAAAAGTATGTGGCTAGAACCTTGCTGTATCGATACAAATATAAGCAGCCTATCGATAAAGGAGGACACATTATTTCGGTGGTTGCTATCGTAGTAGTGGTGAAAAATTGGCCCTAGAGGTGGTGATAATCCTGCGTAGTGCATGTTCAGTCTGACCCGTAAGAGAAAAGCCCCCCAGCATTGCTAACAACTTTTGAATGACATTTCAGTTATGATTTCAGAGCCAGGTTTTTTTATTTCTATAGTTATTTCAGTAAAATAATTCCCAACGTTGTTATAATTGGTAGAAAATTCGTATAAAAGTTTGAAACACAAAACTCGGCACGACAAAAGCTTTAGAGCAAAAGGAAAATGGCAGACATTAACGGGGGTGATTATAATGACAGTTGGCCAGCAGAAACAACAACACCCAAAAACAACCGGTGGCGCCTCTCCCGGAAAAATTATGTTCTCGCGCTGAATGGAGTATATTTACCAAGAAGTTTTAACTGAACTCTCCCTGTCAAAAAATTGATCCGAAGCCTGCAATTAATTCAGCAACAGCAACCCCTAGCAGGGAAAATAGGGCAACCAGCCGTCACTTCAATGTGATACCCCAGCACCCGTCAGCAGATTGATTCGTCTCCACGTCACGTGACCTTGATTGATGCTCACTTCCTTCTTTGCAGGCACCAATTAAGACGTGCAGCGGAGGCGGCAGCTAGCCATCCATATATCAACCCCGGGTGCGTATCGCAAGGAACAAGACTTATCCCGAGAGCACATAACAAATACAACGAACGTGACGCCGACGTCGACGCGGTGACACTGAGAATCGACTGCTGAGACCTAGAAATGGCCAACCAAACTAATCAGGTACGCGCTGTGCAGGCTTTCCACAAGGGTACAAGACCGGCGTTTGAACTTGACAAGGAGTTTCAGAGCTCTTCAACTGTCCAAGCTCTCTTCAAAAGGTTGTCATAAATTATCAGATAAGAATTTACTACATTGATATTGCCGAAACGGATCTTGCTTACAAGTTATTCAATCACTTAGTAACTCTTTACTGACTGTCAGAAATTTATTGATGCAATTGGCAATTAGGTGGTGATTATTTTCTGTCAGCCTTTCGTTATTGTCTTAATACAACGTTAATGGGTTCGTAAAGTTAGATACAACGCTTTGGGAATCACGACACGGCACCTTAATAGTTACAACAGAAAGTACCAAGACGCCATGCATTTGCCATTTTTACACGCGATTTTCTACGGAAAGTCAGCCTAAGCGTATCTTTCCCGGCGAAGCCGACCCTCGAAGGAATACGTATAAAGTTCGTTCCTACTGAATTATCGAGTCGGATGGAAGTTTGTTCGAGTCGACGATGCCGACGCCGTCGGCGCCATGTGACGGCATCGGAGGTCGGGTGCAGTGTGATGGGCGCCGAGGGACTTTACCCGCTCTCCACGGACACGTTCGGGGTGCAGTAACTTGCCTGTTTGCCGCCTCCGCCCTCGTCACCGCCCCGAAATCCGCCTGCCGATTCTGACTCGACGAACACCGAACCTGAAGACACGAGGGATGCTCGTTTGGGAGATGCCGACGTCGCTTCTTGTTCACGGTCTCTGTGTGCCACGCTTCAGCGTGATTCGCAAATTATTTAAAAGATTTTGAGATGAAAATATTGGGCTGTGTGGTCTTGTAGGGACGTCGAGCACAATGAATAACGACATATCCACTGAATGAAGATATTCTTGAGAATTTTATTCCGTCTAACTAAATTTAGATACTGCGCGCGAACGCACAACTTTCGATATTTTCCTTGGATGCGAATTAACATTTTACATTTAAAGGTTTCTTGACTGCATAGTCGCACTTCATCTTGTCGCTCCAGGCTATTTGCTCTTCTTATCATCAGCAATACGAGAACTTTTGGGACCAAATAGCTTAGTGATAAGAGCAAGTTTGGCAGTCAAAGGACGAGAATTGTTCTGCTTTTTTATAGGCGCCTGGTTTAAATCGTGCAAAATAATTGCTAATAATTTCAAATTTCATGCAGAGCAAACGAACTAGTGGGTCGTGTAGAGCAACGAACTAGATAGTTATGCAGAACTTTTCATTGACGAGGGCGCTGTGCTTTTACAGCGGTTTATGAAAAGTATTCGATGTCTTAGTCACACGTTTTCGCCGGTCCGATGTTCCGTTACTTTTATCAGAGCGCTGAGAGGCGAGAACCTCGATATGTACCTTGAACGTACTCAGGTCATAAGCTTTCAAGGTGCTGTCATAATGACGAGCGTCGTAATATGTTGACACATATTTTTTATTACATCTCTTAGAGTTTTTATTAGAGCAATTGTGCTGAATCTAAAATTCAGTGTGGTCTTTGAGATGTCTCCGTGTGCAAAAACTTGGTCTACTTACTAGATTTTGTTAGCGCCAATTGCTTTTATACAAAATACTTACTTCAATTGGTGGTAGCAAGACTGTGGTGTTTTTTTTAATGGATTATACTAAACATATGGCCTTTTGTAAATTGCTACTTGAGCCTAACTGGACTCATTGAAGTTACCAAGTATGGTGCAATGGTATGGAAAGTGGATACCAAAAGTTGCTGAAGAATAATCACTCAAAAAACCAGTCTGCCATATATTTGGTAATCCACCCACCCTCAAACAGCTTGGTGATGGTTTTCGGTGTTGGGTTCCTCTTTTTGGGGGCACAGGTCGAGGTTGAGGTGCGGCGCGGGCCCGACCCCAGGAGCCGATGAAACACCAACTGCCCTCTTCACAGCAGCGTGAACTGCAAGGAGAACGCGGTGGCGGCAGCAGCTACGACCTCGACTTCCTCGACGGTCGACGCCGACTGGTAGACCACCGCGAAGACGATTGTGTTGTGCTGGAACGAGAGGAATATGTTGTTGGGTTGTCTAGCCCTGGAGAGGTTGAATGCTTTATGTCATCGGCAGCAACCATCAAGCTGACAGACAGACGGCCCAGTACACGGAACCGGAAGGTTAGTGATGAGACGAAGGAAGAAATACAGGACGAAGACGAAGCCACACTGCGAGAATTGCTCATGAGGTACGTCTCTGACTAATTGTTAGCTTTGCGGTTGGTGTTTTGGGTGTGTGATTGTGAGTGTGCGCATGGGATGGGACCTGTTCATACAAAATTTGTATCTCGATCCGCTTGGGGGCTGTGTCAGGAGTGGGAAGAAATTATATTCTTGATGAAAAGTGGGTAAATGTTAGATGTTTTTAACGTCGGATTACTTTCAAGCAGCTATTTTTTTTTAGTATCCGAATAAACGAAAATGACTGCCTGTCAGATGCTGTCAGATGCTTATATTTTCTAGTTGTTCGCTGAATGAGAAAGTTGGGAAGAAATCTGGTAACGTTTCGATCGATTACTCAAACATACTCGCGACACATTTATCAGAAAATGTGCAAGACCAATGTAACGAAAATTGTTGATCTGATTACTAAAAAAAGGGGGTGAAAGGCGTTAAAAAATGCTCCTGAGCGCGTTCTAGGTCAGTTTTTCATGAGTAAAATCCCACATTCATCATGAACGTGCCTTAACACCACGTATAATATCTTTGACCCCATCTTTTCTAATATTCTGGCCATTTCTTAAAGACATCTCCTTCACATCTCTGTCGATCTGTTAAATCCTCTATGCCCGTGCTCGTTGCTAGTTGGTCTTATTTATTCTTGCTGGTATTCCGCACGCTCCACGAGAGAAGAATCGCATTCGACTGGAAATTTTAGTCAGCACTGACGACGCTGAGAGGCCGAGAATTGGATGTATTTTGTGGATAAAAATTCGCTTCGGGAAATGATATTGCGTGGACCGCTGGGTCGACCCACTGTAGAGGAAAAATAACAAACGATATTTAATCTTCGGTGAGCCGACTCAGCGCTGTGGTTACAGTCAATGTGCAAGCTTCTCTCGGGGTAACGGTTTTGTCGCTCGTTATTATTTTCAATAGAGGAAAATATTCATTTTCATTTTTGTAGATGCCGATGAATCGTACTCTGCGACATCGTTTAGAATGTCGTAGTTGTATACATAGACGTATACTTTTCGCACAAAGGGGAAAAGGTTGGAAGGAGCACAACCCGCTCGCCGGCATCCCCCCATGTTACGTATTATTTGTGAATTCATGTTGAAGCCCTCTTCTCGATGTGTTGATGTAGCGATTTTACATAATGCAAAACTCCCGCTTGGCTTAATGAAGACTCCTGCACAATTGTAGAATCAATCGCTAGCTAACGCGGCAAGTGAGTCTCTCGTATTTCGCAACACTTTTCCTCTCAATTTCCCCCCACATTCTCTCGTATCGGTTGGATAATGAATGCCTACACTTTCGATTGCATTTTACCTCTATAAAATTGTCATTATCATGCATGTTTTCACATGCAATTAGTTATCTCGCTGTTTATCACACCAACCACTTGCTGGCGCACATTATCCTACACTGACTCGCTCTCGACAAGGTACGAAATGAACACACCACATGGACCTATAGGCTAAGTCTTCTTGCGATGCCCACACTCAACGCGATTCTCTGCCCAATTGAGTGTTCCTTCAGCTACTGATTGCAGTGTAACATTACATCAGTGTAACAACATAAAGAACGCGGATTCAAATTTGTCAAGACTAGAAATCTTTATCATTACAGGATTAAATTCACTTTGCTATCCCGAGGTAAAACCCTGCTTTTCTCATTAATTTTGCACAAAGTCTCAAGTTTTTTTTTCTTTCATGTTGCACACAGAAGAAATAAACTTAATAGTTTGCCAGTCGTCGCTTTTGGTCCCGTACTACTAACAAATAATAACAAGGCAATGTACAAGCTAATGGATATTGATAGTGCAATGTAACAGTTATTCGCCAAGCAAGGTAGCTCTCCCGAGGTTTCCACAGAGATATAGATTTTCTTTCAATATTCTTTTCTCCCTTTTCTGTTTCACCTCCCACTAGTGGAGGCAGTGGCAGCCTGGACTACGGGTAAATATCGACCTCATTTTGTTTAGCTTACATCTTATATTTTTACCCTCGATCACAATGCGACTGAAACTTTTCACCAAACAATGCAGTGACTTGCACCCCCCCCCCCCCCCCCTCCCTCTTTACCCATGCCATCATACCTTTGCGAGGCACGAACTCCAAACCCTCATAACGTTAATGTCTGGGAGTACCGGTCGGTTTTCGGGCAGGCTCACTCAGCGACGAATATCTTGCTAGAAAGGGAAAGATGGGTGTTAGTGTTCGAAGACTAACTCGTTTTGCTTGTGAAGAATGAAACATTCGGCAAACTGCCTAAGAGACCGACGCTAAATTTGCTTGTCTCTAATTGTAGGCGGTGTAGGAACAATTCGTATCTCTGTACACCCCGTACTGAACTACACCCCGTTGCCGACGTCGGGACTGACAGACGCCTATCTGGGGGACACCCGGTGCGACTTAGTAAGAAGGGCTAGGAGAGGGGGGGGGGGGGAGGGTTCATTACAAAGTTGTCTGTCCGAGATCCGACTAGTTTTCTACACATGACTATGAAACATTCGTTCTCGACTATCGCAAAATCTAGCTACTTCTTGCATGCCGAAACAATTTTCCACCAAAATGAAATCTTGTTCGGAAAATGCATTCAAAGTCATAGGAAACAACACGTATAACAACACGTTCCTACCTGCTTGCTAGTACTTGCTAGCAAAAAGAGTCCCCGCGTCAATTCTTTGGTGGAGAGTTCTGCTGCTTCCCTTGTTTGCCGTTCTGCCGTGTCTGACAATCTCTAATACACTTTCCTTCTCTCTGTGTTGTGTATGTGTTTCGGTTTTGTCTTGTGACTTGTCGCTGTTAGGAGAAAAACAATATCTTTCATGACAGATATTTCAGAAATACATGGCTTGTATTATTTAACCCGCATCCTATGGAGGTGATGGTACAGAAAATAATTTGACTAAGAGCTTTTGATTCGAAAAAAAAACAAGATCCATTCAAACTGTGTGGTTAAATCCCTCTTGTTTGTCATGTACAGTAGACATTCGAGATCACACGCATTTTCTCTCGCAGAAAAAATGCAAAAACATTCTGTAGCAAAGGATCATTATTGAACATATGTGCTATCGTATTAAAGCTTCTAATATCTATCAGCTCCTCAGGCACCCATTAAGTATATAGTCGGAGAGAATGCTATTAAAAGCCACCCAATTATAAATCACTTGCTAGTTCCACGTGATGGCCCTCGGCATGCCAGGCTCGAACAGGCACCTCTATTCAGCTGACAAATTACTCTCGGCATAGACTCCATCGTTGACATTCGCCCCAATCTCGCGTAATGGTTCGCGTCGCGGCGCCATTGTCTGAGACGTGTCGCCGTCGTCTGTTCCTCGCGAGCACAAAGCGTCCTGTGATTGTGTGGTTTTTAATAGAATACACGCGACATCTTAAACCTATTGCTACATGCATGCGTCTCGTCCGCGCGGCGATCTATTGCTTTAGACGAATGGTAAATGAAAAGTTGTCAAGATATTTAACAATGTAAAGTTCCTTGTTTTACCCAAATATTGCGCTGCGTTTGGAGCTCCAAAGAAAGTATGCTCGATATCTGATGGACGCAAAATACACGCTACGTGCATACTTGAGAAAAGGTTGAGTTATGTCCACCCGAGGATGGGATTATACATCCTCGTTGCAGTCCAGGGCAGTGTTAGCCACGGTGCTAACTCTTCCCGTCTAGTTGTTGACACAGATACCGGTGCCATAGTCGGGATTTGGAGCTCCAGAGGCAGCCACACTGCCAGGCAACACAATTGCGGCACACGTGTGATTGACAGAGCACACATCAAACTCAGTGCATTATCTTCTTTCTTTGCCAGATCGTACCGGTTTTCAAATTGTTGAAAGAATAATTTGTAAAGCCAAACTGCAAGACGGCAAGGCAAAGAAAGAAACGGAGCAGTGTATAGACGTAAAAAAAAAGGTATACCTCATATAGGTACTACTAGTGCGCAGTAAAGTGGCTAGGGCAGTGTTTCGAGTCATATTCCTTGGCCGAGTGCATCTAGCTCGACTCGCGAATCGCCAATAGTGCACTGTGTCAAGTGTGTAACGTTGGACCATGTATGGGTGCAGTCTGCAGACGCAGGTGAGCGTGATGAGCATGAACCTCAGCGCTAAGTTGGACGAGCTGCAAAGAGGCGACCGCCAGCTAGAGACAACGGTAGCACTATGCGAGATACGGACACAATTGCAAGAGCTGACCAAGTCGGTCGAGTCGTGCCAGAGCGAAGTGAGCGAGGTCAAGAGGGACATGGTGGCCATCAAACATGAGCTCGACACCGTGCAGCAAGTCAAGGAAGAGATCGAGGAGCTACGGGAGTATGTGGACCGGTTGGGGGAGCAGAGTCATCGGAGGAAGTTGCGTCTTCTGGAGCAGGTATGTCGATCTCCGTGAATCTCTGACTGCAGGAGGATCGTTTTCTGCATGTGGATGTTGCATGGACGGCACCTTCAATCGGCCGGTGCGCGGCCTTGGTGCATGTTGTGTAGCGATACTCGACTGGAATGGCGCCGACGTACGAAGATGGTTTCAAGGTCAAGATCTACAGTTGCAGGCTGAAGAACCAACGCTCAAGATAAATCATTCGCGGGAAAACTTGAGTGTCTCTAACTATCATAAACAATAACTTCAAAGTTTCTTCTAAAAATAGAGGAATGCGCCGTGAAGCGTCTTACAAAAACCTTTAAGAATCTGCTGAATTATTTGCATATTATTTTCCCTTGCACCTACTAGATCCACGAATTCAATGCGCTCACTTGATATGCAACCACTTGCAAAAACTGCAATTACACATGTTCTACATCGTGAGTCATGAAACAATTTCTCGTTTCCTTACAGGACTCTCGCGTTTACTTTTGAGCTATTCCTTTATTACAAGTCCTGACGGATCGAAACGATCGAAACGGTGTTGTACCCTGAAAAAAGATTGGGATGCCACGATCTCCCCTTGCAGATTCGCAAGCCTCGAGTTTACCTCCGCCTGGCGCGGATATTCGGAGAGACTTGTTATTTGTTTGACTTTCGTATAAGAAGGCAAATACAGTAGTTGTATAGCTGGCTGGGATCGTTCTGTTTAAACTAAGCGCAGCGCGGAGCGATGGTCTCTCGAGTGGAAAAGCAGCCAGAAGATATCATTATTCCCGATCTGTGGAGATAAAATATTATATAGAGAAGCATTTTATTTTCATCCCTCAGACCAGTGAATTCAATTTATATGAGAAACATAATAGAAGCTACTCACTGGAGAGCGAAATACGATGCGCTATCTTCTGCATGTTATTATTATTATTGTGAGTGACTTTATATATATATATATATATATATATATGTGTGTGTGTGTGTGTGTGTGTGTATGAATTTCCTGAAAACAAATATTATATCCTCGCAAAGGGACTTTCATCCTTAAATCGAACGTATTAATCAAGCTACAATGGCGGCGATCAAAAGAGAAGACGAAATCGTCTTCCGCGGCATGAAATTGAAATGTTGTAAATGTTTTCAGAGTTTTTGCATGTCATCCTGAGGAATGTCTGGCTATGTATGTAGCCAATTTATTTCCTCCAGCTATAAAACAATCTAATGCTACGATTTGCTTGTCATTGGATAAACAAATGCTAAATGCTAGGTACTTGCACTGTAATTTACTTCTCTCGTTTATTTTTTGTTCTAATAAAGCATGGTGTTTAGTTTAATTTAGTTTGATTTCGTTTTTTTTTTTGTTTTACTTAACTAGAAAACGAAAGCAACGCTTGCAACCAAAAAAAAAAATGCAAATTGATTATGCAAACATTTTTGTGCTCGCAGCCAAGCTTGGAGTGAATTATTCAGCAAAGCACGTTATTCTTCTGTCCGATATTGTTTTAATTAGCAATCAACAGAGCACGCTCTTGTAGAGATTCCACGTTGGTTAACGATATTTTCACGTGAAGCCCTCAGCTTCCAACGCACCTCCGAGCTGGGAAACGCTCTCCTGCGTTCTGCCTGCTAGTTACCTCAAATATAAGTTCTCTTAGGGCGAAAAATAAAAGAAAAAAAGTCGCTCAAAAACATCCAACAAGACCAGACTCACCTCTAGAAAAGTGTTTGTCTGGGGTTATGGTTTAATACAGAAGTATAAGTAGCCTGATTTATTTGTCAAAGTGAGTATGTACGTAGTGGTCTTGAGCGTGACCTCGGTCTCTCATTGGTTCACCGATGACCTTGGTTCGCCCAGCTTTTGCACATACGCATGTAAGTGCTTGCAAGGCCTTGGCTTGCACGACTTTTACCCCGGTCTGTTGTGGCGATTACTAACACGCTTACTTGTGCTCCAGGGGTTGACGTTCTTCCTGTCATACACGATTCTGGCGGCGGTGCTAGGAATGCTCCAGTTCGGATACAACACTGGAGTCATCAACGCGCCGGAAATAGTAAGTAACACTTTTGACCTACCCATGTCATTTTTCCTCGTGCTCAGCTGCATTGAAGTCTCGGGTGATAAGGTTTAGTGACTCGAGTGACAAAAGAAATGTAAAATTGGATGAAGTAAACTTCATAAATAGTATAATTGCATGTAAATATGACGTGAAACTAAAGTTTTTAAGCAAAGGTCCTTTTATAATAGCGTTAAAAAATGTTCGCTTGAATCATTATACTGCAATTAATTAATGAATCAGTCATACTCTTAGTCATGAGCTCCTATAAAAAATTCCCTCTCACTTTATTACACCATCAGCATTCGGCAAAGCCATAATGTTGTATAACCCTTGTGTTACAGAACATAGAAAACTTCATGAAAGACGTGTACAAAGACCGATACGGCGAAGACATCCTAGAAGAGCACGTGAAACTGCTCTATTCTTTAGCGGTCTCCATCTTTGCCATTGGAGGCATGTTAGGGGGCTTCAGCGGGGGCATAATAGCTAATAGATTCGGCAGGTAAGCGCTGCACGAGATACGCTCGTTTGTTGCGTTACCTCGGCTGGGACACCAGATAACTGCGCGATCGAGAGTAGCTCTCCCACTTTATCATTGATACCATACACCATTTATAATGATCCGATCGGCTTTCTCGTTTTCAGGAAGGGTGGCTTACTTCTTAACAACGTTCTTGGTATAGTCGGAGCCTGTCTAATGGGCTTCACGAAGATAGCTTATTCGTACGAAGTTCTTCTCGTAGGAAGATTCATTATAGGCGTAAATTGTGGTAAGTTTTGACGTTAAAGAGCCTTTCAATTTTTTCCGATAGACAAATAAATAGTTTATTTAGAGGCAGTTTTTTCACATTTCCAAATCATCTACCTCGGTGCAGTCACGTGACATGTTATTTTCACCCTAATCGTCTCTCGTACGTTTTAACGATTGAGATGCCCCCGTCGCTCAATAACAAGCCTAGCAACGTGCAATGTTTTCAACTTCGACGCTCTGTGTTAATTAGGTCTGAACACGTCACTGGTCCCCATGTACATCTCCGAAATCGCGCCGCTCAACTTGCGAGGTGGTCTGGGTACGGTTAACCAGTTGGCGGTCACCGTCGGCTTGCTGCTCTCTCAGGTGCTCGGCATCGAACAGATACTCGGCACCGACGAGGGATGGCCGGTACTTTTAGGTGAGCATCTGTTTGACATTCCGATGGTTATTTGATTTTATTTGATTTATTTGATTCTTGTGGCGTTGGTGAATGAGTGGGTGATGATGTGAACGATGCTGAGGATGATGATGAACCAGGGCAGTCAAGAAGGAAAGACGATATCGGAACTAAACCTACTTATGTCGAAGAGCAGAGAGGACCCCTCCGCAGCACGGTACAACTCGAATAACCGTATTCCACGACAAATTCATGTTTTCGGTGGGTCCTGAACAGATGGGGGTTATGAGTATGATGGTCACCACACAGCTTCGGTGATCTTATGAGTACCGGTGTTTCCAACAAGCCTAACCGTTCTGTCGGTTGACATCCCTTATTTAACTAGGGTGGTAAAAGTGCCAAACAACTTGGGGTGTGTGTTTTGAAAGCTGCACTGTGAGAGTATATTTAATCTGTTTAGGTATACGGTTCAAATAAACCAATGTTTGAATGAAATGTTTGTAGCCGAGACAATCCATTTCCGATTCGAATCACAGACCTCTACGTTTAATTATTTTATCCCAGATTCGAATAATATAGCCGCTTTCCAAGTACTTCCTACAGAGTGCACCAGTTTCAAGGTACTTTCTTCTTAAGTCATAAGCTACTTCTCGTTCTTACCAACGGCATCCCTTTCCCCGTGGGAGGCGAATCAACGCCCTCCAATTAGTGTTTGAAATACGTACTCACTTAACTTATTATTTCTCGAGACGAAAATATCGAATCGTAAGCTCTTAAAAATGAATTGAAAGATTCTCTTAAATTAGGAAGTCGATGCGTCTAGCCATGAGCATGAGAAACCTATAATCAACTGGCGATATCAGTTATCGCAATAATGAGAAGCAGCGAGGTCTTATCTCTTTATGAATCAGGTTACAGGCCTGTGGGTAATGGTATGCAGCTACCATACCAGTAGATAACAATCAGTGGCTGCTCTTTTGAATTTCGATCAAATTTTACGGCTAATTTCCACGCAGAAGAAAATTGGCGTTCATTATAAAAGATATCAAGCGCAGAAAATGGAATGCCAAAGCCGGAATCGGATCTGTTTCCTTCGTGAAAAGTCGTAATTGCCATCCAGTCTAAAGTAGCGCCCGAAGCGGATATCAGTTTTCGCTACTTGTTCACTTCGAGCCGAGAGTAGACATTATCTGTGTGATTCCCGCAAAAATCCCCGCGAAAGAGTCTAATAAATTAGTCAACATCTCGTCAAATATGAAAGGACTGATGCGATAGGGGGTTGTTTTTATTGGCCCGAGCGAGATGACTGCTGCAGCCAGTTTCAACGCTACCGGGTAGTAATCTCCGCCTCGTTTCCCCCATCGGCTCACCCCGAAGAGAGCGCAATAATCAGGATTGATTGATTACAATTTCACTGTTTCATCGTCGGCTATATGAAAGTAACGGCTGTGCGGTTCACTCAGCGCTGGCCACCGACTGGCCTGAAACATCTGTAATCTACCCAGGCGCGCGCTGTCGACGTTGGCCAGCGTGCTTCTAGCATTGCCGCAACTATAACATTAGCTAATTGAATTAGCAGTCTAAATTAGATTTAGTTTGGCAAAGTTTTGCGAATAGGTGGAGTATACCGTAAATGCTCTACTTGCCGGGAACTACCCTAGGCCATCATATGATGCAAACAGTGTATGCCGGATTTGTTGAGACTTCCTTCTCTCTACTTCCTCCACAAAGTGATATTGTTGCATACTTGTTTGTACTCTTTTAGTGTTTGCCAGGCAGTCAAGACAATGTACAATAGGTGTTATTAAATTCTAATATACTATTATAATCCTTTCTTAATCAAAGTATCAGGGAGCGAGAGAGAAAGAATGAGAAAAGATGAAAAAAAACTGGCGATTACTTAAGGATTGATAAAACTTTTATCGTGCTTGTGCTTGCACGTCGTTTCTAAGCCACGTGGCCTACTTTCAAAAATGCTTTATTTTTATTTTTATTTTTTTATCTTAAACTATTTCTATCAATTTTGCAAGAATACGATGTTTGGACCTGTGCTCTAACGAGCAAATTGTTCACGACAACTAGCGCTGGGTTGCTCCTCTATTTTGGGCGCCCCTAGTGGACGTTTCTCGCGACTCTCGCTGTGGCTCACGTCTGTGATGAGAACACTCTAGCATTTCTATGCCAACGCTCCAGGCGCGTTGGCTCTGTTTTCCCTGACTTTTCCGAGGGATGCAAATATGGGATGCAGAAGGATTCAATTGCCACGGCTACCATACCACAGATAACAATACAACTGGCAGAGCATACATGTGCAGATGAATAGCAATTATATTTGTTCTGTTAGTCTATGACAGCATTATTCACGGATAATTGTATGTTCTAGAAGACTCTGTACCGCCGGGTAAAGATATATATATTCTAAGTACAAGGACGTCTTTATTTTTTTGCAGGTCTCGCTGTTTGCCCGGCAATTCTACAGTTAATATTACTTCCCGTGTGTCCTGAATCTCCGCGATATTTGCTCATTACGAAGCAGTGGGAAGAAGAAGCACGAAAAGGTAAACAACAGTTTAATATGTGCCATCCTTGTTATTATTAGTATTGCTTATTATTATTATAAGGATATACACTATTTTAATTATGCTAACTCGGTGCTATGAGCGGGTATGGACCCGCTAGCTAGGTGGAAGAGGAGTGGGCGTTGAGGGGTGGGGGGGGGGGGGGGGGGGGCTGAGCCGTCGTATACCGACGTACGCATTACGCCTAATTGTATTGTAGTAGCTAACTATTATCATTTTCCTGCCGCCGTCGCCGTCGTCGCCGCCGCCAAAAACTTACAACGCGCGCGCATCCTAATTCAAAATTTACATACATAGACCTATCGTTATGCTGAGGCAAGGAAACGAAGAAAGTTCTAGAGAGTTAAACTTAGTTAAACTTACGGAGGTTCATCTTTGAAGTGGGTTTATTATTCGGCCAGGATACATTTTGATAAGACTTTGCGTCTCTTCGGTCGACCTTTGCCGCGACGTCGTCTTCGCTGTGAAATCTTTACGTGACTTTGTAGAGTTAGAAGTTCCGCAATGTGGTCGGGCCGACTCGGCGCCTCCACCGATCGAGGAAGACGAGATTCAAACCTTGCACGTTATATTCCGGAAAATCAATACACTCATATATGTATATGTTTAACAATTATCAGCTTAGGAATTTTTTTGTTGTTTAGCGAAAGGACTCCTAGTAAGATGGATTTTTTGTGCGCTTCAACCACATCTGTGATGAAATTTGTACATTTTAGATTGTATTTTAAATTTGTCGTTCACATTTTATAAATTGTTCACCTATTTTATTAGCCGTAAAAATACTACGGCGTTTGCAACATCAACCAACAAAACATACTAAATTTAAACTTAGAAAATCTATTGTATTTATTATTTAAAATGGTGCGTCATTTACAAATTGGAAATCATTTTACAATTTAAGCTGCTTTTAATCAATCACTTGGGGACCGTGACTAGAAAACAGATTTTAAGCTTCACCCCCAAAAATCTGGAGCTAAGGTTGTTACCACCATGGTGACAATCCCTGGAAATCTGGAAACATAATTTGTGATTAGCCGGGCTTAGACTTGACTTTGTGGATCCGGCCCCAGATATATTGTAAATAAACGCTCTACAGTCGTTTTTCAGTGAAAATCTTTATCTTCAAAGCTTGTTTAAAAAAAACATCGCTCACTATTTTTTCCAGAAGTGTGATTATCCTAGGTGCTGATATGCAACAGTGATCAGATTTTGCCACCTCGAACGATTCCACTAACCACGTTGATGGCATTTTGCAGCTCTTCGCAGACTGCGAGCGTCGAACCAAGTCGAGGAAGACATCGAAGACATGCGAGCGGAGGAGCGAGCCCAGCAGGCGGAGGCGAAGATCTCGATGACCGAGTTGATTTGCTCCCCGACGCTGCGTTCGCCACTCATTATCGGCGTCGTCATGCAACTGTCACAACAGTTGTCCGGCATCAACGCGGTACGTGAATTAACTTCCAGCCACTGCACGACTTGCATAGATCCAACTTCTAGCGCCTGATGACCAACGACCAGTAGCGATTACAACCCTAAGCAGCAAACTTTCAGCTTGTAAACGATCCAGATAAATGTCTAAGCAAACAACGACAACGTTAATGTCTTATTATCAAATATCCCCGTCGTAAAAACGTCGTGCGATGTACGCATCATAACTGGTTTGTTGCGAGTGGACATATGTGAGGAGGCGACAATCTTCTTTAGTAATCAACGTACCTACTCACATGATTAGTAACAAATATTAGTTTTGACAGGTGAATTCAGAAAATTAGATCAAACATTCGGGTTAATGTTTCATGAAAGAAATGCACGAGAAAAAAAACGACGACGCCTTTGTCTCTGACACTCCACGTAGAGATTTCAGGACGAGGTATCCCTTTTAAAACCGTGCTTTTCTCTCCCATCTCCTAGGTGTTCTACTACTCAACAGGGTTGTTCATCAGCTCTGGAATGACTCTGGAAAGTGCCAAATTCGCGACGATAGGCATCGGCGCGATCATGGTGGGCATGACCCTCGTATCCATACCGTTGATGGATCGCATGGGCCGACGTACGCTGCACCTCTACGGCCTTGGTGGCATGTTCATCTTCTCGATATTCATCACGATATCGTTCCTCATAAAGGTGGGTAAACGCCTTCAAGACGACATAGGGAACGGGAAACTGTGTGCTTGGACATTCGTGACAAATTCAGAGTCGCGAGTCATTAATTTTCGTGCATAGGTATTTTAAAAACGTTCTCCAAGCTTGAAGTTGATCAAATCATTGGCTTATTTTCCTGTTGGGAAAGTAGAGTACTCTATCCACGTTATAATAAACGCCCCAGAAATACATCTAATGAAATCCCTCTTTAGTGCGACGCTAAGTGGGACCAGCCAACAGTATTTCCAAATAAGTTACTCTGTATACTAACTGAACTCTGAGTGCTGCTATGCCAGGACTTTCTTAAGTAAGGTTCCTTGTCGAGTTAATGGGGAGGCACTTCTAAAAAGGGAAGGGGTGAGAAGAAAACTAATTTAATTATGGCCTACTACAACTATTTGGCCCGGCATGCTATCAAATCAACCAGTCAGTCAATGATTGATCAACATTTCCATTTTCCATTACCAGATAAAAATAGCCGTGAAGGTGTGCTAGTTGTAAACTTGAACATGACACGCTGCCACCAAATCGCCAGAGCAATCAATATCACAGTCTAGTTCTTTAACACACCTCAAGAACTAGTCACAGGCCAGCGAAGACGTCAAACACGTTGGCGAATACGACATCAAATAGCTCTAGTCTCAGCACGTAACTCTGTCCGTTGACAAATCAATCAAATTCCCTTTTGTCTGACCGCGAACTGACTTGCACAAAAACATGGCCACACTTGAAAAAACAAAAATCCGTTGTGAAATTGGCAGAACCGCTGTCATTCTGACTAGGCCTGTATGGTAACTCGATGACACTTGTAAGCAGGGGCTCGTGATGTGAGCGACACGTCACCTTTCTTTTTACTACATCACTCTATATCTCTCACCACGTGCTCGACCAATAATCACACTTCACGAATGTCCAACTCGGTGCTTTGCTTGTGCAATTGCACAAAAACCAACACTGTACTTTATCTTTACAAGGCTGTTTTTTTTTGTAATTATTTTCACACTAGTGTCTGATGACCGGTGAGTATCCATTACTATAAACTGAGTAAGTTATCAGGGTTTTATTAAATTATTCTTAAAAATCTAAATTGACCTTCGGGTTGATTATTTATTAATGTTTTTTTTGCTAACAAATTAGGTGATCAAAGTCAACTTAATATAATATGTGTAAACTTGTAAAAAAATCATGCCTATATCAAATGCAACCAAGCAACTGTTCATTCTATGCTTGTAAAATATTGCTAACAACAAAATAGGATAAATCAACTGTAAAAAGCTAGTCTTCGGTGCAGGGTTGAGGATATGTGTCACTTGCTTTTGCTTTCTAGACATGTGCGCCGACACCAGTCTTCTGAAGAGATGGGCGCCATTGTTGCGTCACATGTACTGTTTCTCTCTTGTTTCCAGCGCTGCACTAGGGTGTAGTACCAACCTGACCACCTCAGTGCAGCGCGCAAGCGCAAACACATCCTGACGGTGGTATGCCTGCATGTGACACGAAGTTTCCTTGGTTGCGAAAACACCCGCTGAAAAACTGCTAGCGCTTTTCCAAGTTCACTTCGTTTGAGGAAATGCATGGCTTAAATACGAGCAACGATTTGAGAAAATAAAATAATCGTCTCTTGAGTCTCTTTAGAACATCGAGATCGGATGTCATTGTCGAATTCACAAAATATTTCTGTAAATACTCTGGTTTGAACAATTGCTTTGCATCAAGTGAATCAAATTTAACGTAGTCGCAATTATAATAATTGGAATTAAATTTCGAACGTCTTAACAAGCATTTAACATAATTTAACTTTTTTGCTCAATAGAGAACGCCATGACTTTCACTTAAACATAAGCGGACTTAAGTATCATTTGTTCTCCGAACATTTTCCAAAAACCTGCTGAATAATTCAGCAAGGGATTTTCTTTCCTTCCTTCTTCTTTTCATCTGTCTTTATGCATGCTAGTTTGTTTTTGCTTTCGCTGTAGCCACCCACCCACCGCCTTTTTGCCCTCCCTTTCTCTCCACCACGACAACTTTCCTGACATTGTCTGGAGGAGATTGAGGCTATGCAGCTCACACTGTATGCAGACATATTAGTACGTTTTATTTTTTATTAAAGTAGTTACTTTACGAACACCTAGCATCCGCACCTAGTCATTTTTCAGTTCGTAGCGACTCTTGCCAGGGTGGTCCCCGCCTTGCGATCCAACGACGCGCCGTGCCGGCTCATCCAAGTACTTTGGTCTCTCGTTTGAATTGTACAAAGAGAGGTGTCGAGTATTCTTGTGACGTGACGGCATGTTTTAAATAGCGCGCCATTGCCGCAAGGCTGGATTCTGCCCTCGACAGAGAAAGATGAGCACAAAAATAGTATCGCATTACCTTCGTCTATCGGCCATCGATCAAATTGAATGTAACACTCAGCTCAGGCTCAGGGCACACGTTTCCCTCGAGCAGTAGCATCACTGCAGCAGTATCACTGAACATCAGATTCACTCCCACAGATCGACCAACTGATTTCAATTGTTGATGGTAACGCCTAAACTAATTTCCAAAAATGTGCTCTGTGCACTCTTTGAATTGTATTTTATGTATTGACACGTATCAACAAGCTGATTCGTTTATTTATATAAATATATATATAGGTGATGGTATTCCGGGAAATTTGCACGGACACTAACACCAACTTTTTGTACGCAACTGCCACGTCACCTGAACATCATATCATCTTTGAATAAGCGTCTCACTCGCATGTCTTGGCTTTTCATCTTTTGGCTAACTTTGTGCTAACAATGCTCACCTGGCAATAACAAGGAAATGTGGAACACTATATTTTGGCATCATCATATTTCAAAAAACGCATGCACTTTTCTGTAGAACTAACAAGAAAAAAAATTATATTAGTAGTGCGAAATACCAAAAAGTCTCCTCCAGCTTTACTTGGGAAAGTAAGAGCATCATTCTACCGCCTGATAGGAGTTCTTTGGTTACGTCCAGGAAATGATCGACTGGATGTCGTACCTGTCGGTTGTCTCGACGCTCAGCTTCGTCGTTTTCTTCGCGGTGGGTCCCGGTTCGATACCCTGGATGATCACTGCCGAGTTGTTCTCGCAAGGGCCGCGCACCGCCGCCATGTCGATCGCAGTACTCGTCAACTGGATGGCCAACTTCATTGTCGGCATTGGCTTCCCCAGTTTAAAGGTCAGTGCGGGAAAACGTTGAGGGAGAGTGGAGTATATGTAAGCTTTAAAATGATAATTTTTATTCAATTATATTCAAGTTCGTTTAGTGGTATTTTCCAAATCTCACTGAAAACAAACTGTGAATTGGGTAGGTATAGCTGGGTAGTGATTTAAGGACATTTTTACCCCAACTTTATATCTTATTTAAAGATTTAACCGGTAACCGGTAACCGATAACAGAAAAAAGTGCATTCATTCAATTTGTTCATTATGATCATGGATTTAAAAACGGCATTATCAAAAGACAAAACAAATAGACTTGCGTTTGTAAGCAACTGAAGAAAAATCTTTTAGCGAGTGGCTGAGCCATCAAACTCTAACAGCATATTAAGGTCAGGAGCAGCTTGAATATTCAGTCAGTCTAAATGAATACTTGAAAGAGACGATGGAGACTTTCATCTATTTCATGGCCTTTGTTAGACTATTAAGCCACATCAACTGTAGAGGATAAATAATTAAGGTTTCGAACGATTTGAATAGCTCGTAACTCAAGAGTTATTTTGGCTGTGTTCTTGTAGAATTAATAAGGTAATTAATAACTAATTCATAGTGTTTCATTTGGTCGTTGTTAAGTGAGTTAGACGCCAATATATTTAATAAAATGAACTTCATGTATTTATGTACCCTCTGGTTCTATTGGATTTTAAGAGTTATTAAGGTTAAAGGTAAATTTCCAGTTTCAGAATAGTGATCAAGAAACATTTCGGTCATAATAAATGCTAGGCCCCGAATTAACTGGTATTTTCCCTGAAACTTGCAAGGTCCACGTGAAATCTAGAATCATGAACGCAATCAGCAGAGAAACGGCTTTTTTACCAAACGACGAAGCAACATCGGTATATTGTCATTCGTGGCGATACCTCGTTTGTTTACGCTAGCCAGCTGCGTTGGCCAGACATTGCAGATGGCATCGACGGTCTGATGATGAACGCATCCCGCAGAGCAAGGAATGGCACCTCCACCAACTAGAAGCGTTCGAGTCAGATAATCCCGATTCGGACTCCCAAACATTTCAGGCTCCACTCGCGGATCTAACTTTCACTTAACAGTTTTAATTTTTTCACGGGCCAGGTGGACTTCTTCATGTGTGTCCCTAAACGCACGCAGAGCAAACGGATCCATTTTACGAGTTCTCTTATGAGCGAATGTTGCTAGAAGGCTTTGTGGCAGGCGTTTCTTTGGTTTTTCTTATCCTAGAAAGACTGCACCATTACAGAATCGTTGCATTTTTATTTGTGCTGCGAATTTGGATTGAAACTCAGTTGCGAGCAACTATCTAAGGCGGTGTGGCTAGATAACGGCAGTATGAACCAATTTTTCTAAGACGGTCATTTTCGTTGCCAACTTTGAAAAAAAAAACTTTCGAGCATTTGAGATTCAATGATAGGTTCAACTTTCGGTAGGGCTGGAGATGCTGAGTTCGCCTGACAGAGCTTCTAAAATGTATCTTATTCTACCGGGTCTATAGCGTCAGAATCGAAAGGTCGAAGAAGGACGTATTAATTTCTCCATCACGTGTCACGTCTCTATTGCCTGTCAATGCTTTGCAGACGGCGCTGGAGAACTACACGTTTCTGCCGTTCAGCGTGTTCCTTGCGATATTCTGGACGTTCACGTACAAAAAGGTGCCGGAGACCAAGAACAAGACGTTCGAGGAGATCCTCGCCCTCTTCCGACACGGCGACGGAAGGTAAGTCGAGCGCATGGTTACGAACGCCCCGCCCCCCCCCCCCCCCCCCCCCCCATCCGTCCACCAATCATGGGCCTAGCAGGATCGACGGCATCGACAATGAGTGTTATATCGAAGACACTTGTTCTGTAACCACCCTTTGCTTGTTCTCCACCAATTTGATTTTTTAACTCGGGAGCTCAATCGATTCGACTAAATTAATGAAAACGTACATTTCTCAAAGTTCAGTCCGAGCCATTACCATATCTAGGCTTTTTTCCTCAGGTTTTAGAATTTAGAGCTGTTTAAATTTCTCGTAGATGTTTTGTTATTTTTTTGTTAGAAAAAGCATGAACTTGATTTGGAAACTATCATTCAAAGCTGTAATTCCATGAACGAATCACGGGCTGTACTTGAACCGTGAAATCTGGCATCAAGACGTTGGTGCCAAGAATCTCATCGTTTCTATTAGGATTACTTGGATGCATTCTCATATCCCCCAGCAAGACCGGCTAGGAATGTGACATCATATTTTCCTGCATCACTCTCGGCTAGACAGGTGGCACGCATGTAGCGAGGGGACGTTTTGACAAATACAAAAAATGTGGGGTCAGTGCAATCAAACTTAGTACAAAGGTCACTGCACCCGCTGTCAAAGCATGACGTGTCATCTAGTCGCATCGTGCCACCCTCTCGATGCCAACCTCCCCAAAGCGGTGGTCAGCGTCTCATGAATTTCATTATCATGTTGTGTTTTGTCATGTCTTGTCGAATGCTGGTGAGTGCCGTGCGTAGTTTGTGCGCAAGCTTATATTACATGATGCATTCTGTTTTGTGCCATTGGGATCAAAAGGGGGAGCCTTCGGGACAGTAGATTGTATGGGTGAGTAGTTTCATTATAAACTGAGCTTTGAGTCCAAACGCAGCATGCTACATATGTCCATCAGTTGCCCGTCACAAAATGCCTTGGGTGTCTTATTGAAAGAATAATTCCTAGCAATGCTTGAAATTATTTTGAAATGTAAAGCAAGCAAAAGGCATTGTGTCACTCATCGAAGATGTTGACACTTCGTAATTAAAAACATAATCAAACACTGGTATTGCGATTTTGTTCAATCTTAAATGCATGTGTGCTACAATTATGCGCTGACATAAAACTTTCTTGCACCGTTTTTAATAATGCAATGCATGCGCGCAAAGTTGAGCGCAGCTGTTTTCCGTGCAGCCCTTGGATTTGAGCCTAGACTGGTAGAAAAGCTGCTCGCAATTGAGTTTTTAAATTAACTCTGAGCTGTTATTAAAAAATATTGCAATTGTAACGGGCGCTGAATTGAAGGGTTACCTCGAAAACCTTCCCGTACAGTCACGTCGAGGTCTAGATGCCTTCTTGATATGCTCACTTACACACACTTTCACAGCTTTCAATTGGATTGATCATAATAATTCTAAGTGGAGTCACCGCGCGTTAAACTAACCACAGACTTGCCGTCAATCACACTCACCGGACAGCTGCCTTGCCAATGTCAATGTACGAGGAATCTATTGTAGACACTCCAGACTTGGTGCCTAGAGCCATAGTGCACCACTTCGCGCCGTTCTTCTACCTTGCTGTTCTTCTGTCTCGCTCCTGCTTCGAGTTGTCTGCTTAATTTGTTCAAACCCAATAACTATGTTAACAATTGTATGTACCTTTTGCTAGAGCAGGATCTCGCTTTCATGGCGTTAAATCTGTCGCGCGATTTAGGCAGAAAGGATGGCTTGAGAACCGTACGCATGGGTACAATGCTTGTACCCCCCAAGGAACCGTTGCACGTATGACAGTCTTCTGGTTACCTAGGACATCGGTGAAAATCTTTAAGCTCGAAATAGCGCTTGGCGCTTGACGATCGACCGCAACAAACTCTTGTACTTATTGGGACGAGCTGGCAGACAGATTTATAGACAGGAATCGGGAACCTGCATTGGCGCCTCATTGTTTAGCCGTGATCTTGTCGACGACGGTGGGTAGCGAGGGTCGCAGGATAGCGAGGGTCTGGGTCGCAGGGTGGGCGGCTGCAGCGACGAAATAATCATGGTGTAACCAAGTGTCTTCGCTTTCAGGCTTGACGAGCACAGTACTTCAGTGAGCAAAGAGACTGTCATCAGTGGCACTGAGGAGACCCCATTAAAGCCAAGCAACTCTTGTAGAGCAACACACAACAATTCCGACCAGAAGCTTTAGTGAATAATAATTACAAAACAGCGGCTAAATAAATATCCAGGAATGTTGAGTGGAATGAACACATGCTTGTTGTTGCTCAAAGACAGTATTAACTCTATCTCTCTCTCTCTCTCACACACATTCACACACACCTACACACAACAGATACAACACAACAAAACCAAGCTCCGTCACAGATGAATTATCTACTTATTATTGTTGCAATCATGTTCTATAGATTATGTTGTTACTCTAGTTTAGCGTAGGTATACGAGTAGTTGAATGTAGCAAGACGAAGCTAGTGCCGCGTCGTGGGGCGCTCGATTACGGGGACCTCGACACGGGCCCGTCGAGAATAATTATACCTAATTATTAATCAAAGATACACACACAAAGATAATTAGGAATCATAGTAAAAGTGTAGGCGCTCATGCCAAAAAAGGGAGAAGTGATTATTGAACGGGAACCCATCGAAATCGTGTCAACTAATTACCAACTATCTCGGTTACTTCCTTTCAATTTCAAATACATAATTATTCCAGAGCAATGCTATAATCATTATACTCCTTTTTCCCTTCTTTATCACCAGTTTAGACGCACACTCTTTTCCAAGCTCACTTACCCACCCACAACTGTAATGACTGGATGATTTCTATAACACCACGAAATAGGTGCGGGGGTTCATTATTACATTTGCTCCTTGATTATTTCATTATCTTGTCCCCTACTCTTTCACTTTACTCACAACTGTGAGAAAGATACAATCAGATCTTAGTTGGCTAGCTTACCGAAACCAGGTATGCTGAATCTTTTCCAGGAGCATGCTAAACTGTGTGAATGCCATGCCACAATCTTCCGACCGAGCCGTCTTAATGGTGGCCGAAGAAAAACCACCTCCCGAATCATGTAAGCACCACCTTTAACCTATAGTTTACCCCCAAATGGCTCAGTTAAATCAAGGTTTGCCTATAGATGCTAAACCTGCCATCTATTAGTTCAAGGGTGCAGCTCATCATACAAATAACTGAACTTTACGAACTGCTAGCAGTCACAATACTAAATTAAAAGAGAAATACACATTACTATAGAACAATAGTCTTATGTTTGTCACTCACAACCGACTGTCACATATCTTCTTCTTTCTCCTTGTAAATATAAGAACTATCTTGAGATTTCGATTTGAATAAAATATGTGTGTACACTTTATACTGTTGCTGTTTGATTGTTTCTTTGTTCTGTGTGTTATTTGGGGCCTACACTACTTGACCAAAAAATACCCTGGCATGGCTTCTGTTTTGGATAAATTACCCTGATTTCTCGTTGCATTTGTTATCGATAATTTCGCTGTACCCTTTTATGTCATCTCCCACATTTTTTTGCATGATTCGCTACGGTTGTTTTTTGTGTGTTCACCCTCATCTGTCTTAATACATGTACATTAGCGTGTATTGCATTTCAGTACTGATTAGTTCCAGATTAATCTCAATGTTCTACTCTAAAAAGTATCAATTACCTTGTTTTATTATTATTTTAAACCTTGAAACTGCATTTTATGAATCTCATTTTTGTTATGCCGTAATTGACGATGTACCTACTTTGCAATGAATATATTTGCTAATCGCATGCTCGTTTTATTTTGCATTCATCGCAATCCCTCGTACTTGGTAGTCGTAGTCCGTTCAATGTGTGACCCCCAGTCCTCACGTTTTGCCCTCGCCCGCGATCGACCACCACTTCCCATTTCCTTCCAAAGTTCCACATGCTCTCTGCACACTCTCACTCGCTTCCCGTCTTTCTTTGATCGAACAAGTTTAAAGAAATCACCAGCAAACGTCACGCTTAACACAAAACTAACCCGAGCAAACGATGTTTTACGTTAGTTTGCGAAATAATTTTAAACGAGTTCCTTTTTGTACGTAGTTGCGAGAACGATTCAAAGAAGAACGTTGACGAGTAGATACAACCCTCGCCGGCATTCTGCGTACGCGACGTTTCCAGGTATATCACTGAGTCGAGGAGACAAAAACCTTCAGCACCCAATGCTGCACCCACGTGTGCTCGTATTTCATATCACACACCAATCAGATCGCTCAAAAACTCACCCATTTACATCAATATACAGGATATACAGTTGTCCATATAGCACACTGCTGCCTGACCGTTACTTAAAACAATTCGATGTCATTTATTGTAATTTTGATCAGTCAATAAACAAGGAATTAATAGCACTATTCGCTTTTACCACCACTTCTAGCGACACAGATTCCCGGGTTAAGAACCATCACTGGTTCTGGTTCTAGAGCTGTTTTTTTGCTTAGCACCAATCGCACTTTGCCGTAGCAATGCGCAACTAAGCACGTTTTGTATTCATTCAGTGAAGATGGATAAAAGGTAACGCATTCGGAAGAAGCCGAGAAGAGAAATGACGCGCGCTGAGCGTTGTGAAAAACAAGGTATACAATTAAAAATTGATTTTTTTAAATTTAAATTAAAGAAATAAGAAAGGCAGACGACGCTATCTAATCTCACTTGCCCGTGATCCTTTCCCGTTAGTCCGTGAGCATCTGCATGGTCCGACTCGATGTTCCTCTCCGCCGCAGCCACGTAGTTGTAACCTTGCTGTTTGCTGGCATCTCTAGACGTGCTGTCTGTATAACTGTCCCCCGCTGACGTAACGTAGCTTTATGACACATTTGGACAGTCGAACAACACAGAGAGGAAACTTTACAGAAGTCATGTATCTCGTCTTTCGTTTACGAAGAAAAGTCTTTATACGTGACTTTATGTTTCAATGGCCTTTGTTTAGGTCGGGTGCGCTACACCTGTGTAATATTTTGCAGGTTCAAACATTTTTGGGGGCTCTGTTTCTATCAGGCGTGCTTTTTCTGTGACAGACTTGCAGCCTAAACTTCGAAATGCTGACAACCGAATGATATCCGGGTGAAACATTCAGCCGATCGCAGCAATTGCCCGATTGATGTTTGCTCCTAGTGCCTCTCTGTCTTGTTGTCTGCGTCGACTGGTCTCCGTGAACCACTAAACCCCGGCTCCCACAAGTCGCCAGCTGAATTTCTATAAACCTTTCCTCAAATATTGCTTGCCAGAAACATGATTTTTCTAGTACATGTATTATCATTGTAAAATTAAGCTATTTTGTCATCAAATTCCTTCCAAATAATAGAAAAATAAAGAGAACAAACACCCTCGAATGCCCGTTCAAAAATTTCACTAAAATGCCAACAACTGTCAACTGAAAATGCATTACTCTTGGAGAAAAATTATTCCATATTTTGGCTAGGAAACTCGATCCGACCTTGATGCAACGTGACCCTGTTCCAAGATACAAACAAATCATTTTCTGTGCAGCAAATTAAAATTCCCGCCCCCAGCTCAGCCTGACTCTAAGCCTTTCTGCAAGAAAGACTGTCGTCTGAGAGTTTGTCAAGGAGTTTCGGTCCATGGTGACCAGGGTTTGTCTCTTTTCAGCTGCCTGCGATCGGTCGTCCCGCGAGCTCCTGCCCGCGACCCGGCCCCCACCCCCGCTCCCCCCGCCGCGCTTTCCAAACAGCGCCGTCTGACAATGGGAAAGTCTTAAGATCGGTTACTTCTTGCACGAAACGTCGACCATCGAGGGCCGGCTCCACGAGCTGATCGCCGAACGTGGCAAAGCGTGCGCGCTTTATCTGCGCCAAAGTCTGCGACGCGGCGCGTGCCAATGAGACGGATATTACGCGAGTCAAGGTCCGAAGCGGAGCGACCCAGTGATTGAATGCAAAACCAACCGATGGGTGTAAAAATGTCCTGGGTGTGCTAGCTCCCCATGTCTATGTTTCTCAAGTCTATCTCGTACTAAACTAGACAACTAAGACGACTACTTATACTATCTAAGACTCTTTGCTATTAAATAGTTCTACCCTTTGGCGTTTGTGGCGAATTTAACGCGCCCGCATAAATATACTAATAATATAATACCGAAAGCGAGTGTGATTGTACGCTAAACGGACGTTAAAACGTTAGGCGAAATATTAGTTGACAAAGTCAAGCGCACAGCTCTGCCCTTTCGTCGTCTTCGGATCGTCGCTTCGTCGTCGCCGCCGTCACCGTCGTCGTCATCGTCGCCGTCGTCGTCGACGTCGTAGGACATCGAACCGTGAAGTGAGAGGGAATCAGCAATCAAGAGAATAAAACTGCCGAGTTCTTGTGATCCTTACATTCATTCCACATGACACGAATTGACATAAAACTACACAAACATCAGGCATCCATACAAACACACATACCTAATCACTTAAAAACACATCCACAACACACAACACACATACACACACACAAACACACAAACACAAACTCGAATTGCTCATTTACTCTCGTGTAGTGTGATCTTGAAGAAATTGGCTCAGTTTATTCAAGACATCAATCTAGTAAATACCTACCTACCTGTTTAAAACGACTTCTGTAGCTTACGTCGGCGACGCTGCGGGAAATCTAGAACGAGCTCGAGTGTTATATACTTCTTTTAGTCCCTTCCGTTAGTCAAGTAAGATAAGTGCGTGTGTGTGACGACAGTGATTGGATTGCATTCAATGAACAAAAGCTGTTGTGTAAAAAATAAGTACCTATATAATAATGTAAAAAAAAAACATTGCGTTTAATTCTAATGATTACATACACTGCCAGGACTTTTAAAAGTATCTTAATGCTTAGCAAAAGAACTCTGAACTTTTTGACAAAGAGCCGGATCATTCTTAAACCGATGGACATTATGATAGCATCGCTAAGAACAAATACGAAGAGACGAGAGCTCTTTTCACACAAAAAAGGACGGATATATATTGTTAATTTTTCATCTAACTGGCGTCGCTAACGTTCAGGTGCTCAATTTTTCATAGTTGTCACCAAAAAAAAAAAATGAAAAAAAAAATGAAACGAGACAAATTGTTTTAGAAACTTCCGTTTGTACCGATAATTTGTAGAAGCGCTCACTGGCGCCCGCCGGGCCAACCAGAGATCCGCCAGGTGGAAACGAAATAGAATGCATAATAATATTGGCCTTGTTTGCACGAGTACGCCCATAAACTCGTGAGTGTCCGCTCGTCCGAGCCCTGCGCCTGCCCTCCCCCTAATGGCTCACCGTGTTGGTTTCTCGTTGCCCCAGTAACGGCTATTGTCGGGCGCACTGGAAGTTCCCTCGGGAACCCGTCGAGAACGGTGGCCGCTACTGACCACTTCCGGCGCTGGCCGCAGGATGGCGGCTGCGAACGCCGATGCCAAGACAAGAACGTGCGCGGACGCTCCTGCTCATCAATCCATTCCAAACGAACCACCGTTTTCTCCTGGACTCGGTTTTTATAAACTAGTCTAGACTTCCAAGTAATATCCATTATTAAATCATAATAAAACATAATGACATATAATAAAAGCATGTCATATCACTTCAATTTTTATTTAAGAAATAAACCATAATGCCTTCACTGCAAAAAAATTATACGTTTTAATATGTCAGGAATCATGTTTATTATAATTTTTTTCTTGAAAGTCTAATAACATAGATTCATCTCTGAGCAAAATCATATTATTACCTAATATCCGCCATGCATCAGGAGAGCAGATGAAAGTATCTTAGCAAAGTCGCTTGCCGCTTGCTCGCTCTACCGGCTGCTTTTGAAACAAGACTAGGGCGGCGTTCTATACCTAGTGGCACATTCGTACCTACGATATTTCTTGTTTTCATAGAATATATTATAGATCTTCCTTTACGACATACGGACCCAATGCAAGTCCATGGAGTCAATATGAGACGGTTATAATTATACTTACTTAAGAATTTAGATAAAAATAATTTGTAAATATTGAGGGAACAGAGTCATGGGTGACAAATGTTATTCTAAATGTAAATATTGTTGCAAAACTTGAAAATCGAATTCCTGGCGAATGAAAATGTGAATAATAATAATTGTGTTCTTCGGTTTATTTTTTAAAAATACATTTCCGCGTGTGTGGGTGTGCATGAATGCGAGTTATCTGAGAAGAAATGCGTATTGCTCTTAGATATAATTAAAACAAACAAAAAATAGCCACCAGTTGGGAATAATGTTAGTTGACTTGGGGAGTGCGGACTACGTTCCTCCGGTAATTAATAAGAATATTGCGTAGAACATTGCGTCGTCAAACCGCGCGTGGCCGCGTTCCCAGGGATCGCCGGCCATCGCGTTCTTCCTTCAATACTCCTCCCTCCCCCCCCCCCCTTTTCCCGACGAAGACAGGAGGCCGGCGGAACCACTCTATTATCAAAACATTATATTGCAATGATATTATTATTATATAACCACTTTCGAAGCAAATAATGAATTGAGCTATCTCCAAATAATGTAGTTCCTATACAAAATGTACATCGGTATTTATGTAGCGGGTTTACAAAACAAAGAAATCCCAGCTTAAGACTGAGGATAACATAACTCACTTTTCAAAATATGTAATCTCAAATTCAGTATTTCAAAGAAAAATATGATATTAGTCATTTTGCTGCAATTTGAATTTTAAGAGAGGTAAATATGCTTGATTTCAAGAAATTGCAGCCAATTTTGGAAGAATCATTTAAACAGTGTCAGTAGCCGATGCAATGCAAGTGTCGTTCTTCACCCGCGCTTACCAACGCTGCGTTGGTGCTGGCATGCTTCTTCCAAGATATCGGTTGCTTCTTTGCCAAGGTTTCTTTGACGATGTTCTGTGATGCCATACGCACGCCCAGTGAGTTCCGCCACCTCTCGGGGAAAATGTTACATTCTATACATGAAGGTTGTGTCAATTTGGTAGCATTTACTCGGCTACTTATAGGAATGATCAAACTGTGTAAAGTTTCATGAATGCAATAAAATTCTATCTCTATACAAAATGAATTCTGGTGAATATTTTCATTTTTTTTTGCAGTTTTCAGCAAACTGCGCTCGAATGGTGATGCTGTTTTGGCTTTTCTCGCGTTCAAGAAAATATTAACTTGCTATTACTAACTTAAGATAAATTTTGTCTAAGGCAACACCAGAAATTGATTGAATGATGTGCGGTGCTGTATTAACTAGGGAAGGGACCTTGTGTAGCAGTTATCTAATATGGCGTCGGTGAAAAAATAGCCTAGAAGGGAGAAAGGAAAGGGTAGCTTACTTTTGTCGAAGAGTTCGGAGGGGACTTCGGAGTTCTCGCGTTCAAGAAAATATTAACTTGCTATCTAAATAAACTTAAGATAAATTTTGTCTAAGGCAACACCAGAAATTGATTGAATGATGTGCGGTGCTGTATTAACTAGGGAAGGGACCTTGTGTAGCAGTTATCTAATATGGCGTCGGTGAAAAAATAGCCTAGAAGGGAGAAAGGAAAGGGTAGCTTACTTTTGTCGAAGAGTTCGGAGGGGACTTCGGAGTTCTCGCGTTCAAGAAAATATTAACTTGCTATCTAAATAAACTTAAGATAAATTTTGTCTAAGGCAACACCAGAAATTGATTGAATGATGTGCGGTGCTGTATTAACTAGGGAAGGGACCTTGTGTAGCAGTTATCTAATATGGCGTCGGTGAAAAAATAGCCTAGAAGGGAGAAAGGAAAGGGTAGCTTACTTTTGTCGAAGATTTCGGAGGGGACCATCTAGTTAACGTCCCTTTCTAAGGACGGTACAACTCGAACAACAATATTTCTCCACATATTTGAGGTGACGAGAGGCTGACACACTCGGCGCGTGAAGCTTTTGCACTAACTTCAAACCTACCAACCTCTCCTAAACAGAACTTGTCATGCGTATGATGTTCACCCAACCAATGACCGCCTGAGTCCAGAGAAGCTCAATATGTAACCTGTTTATCCTTATCGTTAAGTTTTACTTTCGGTTTCAAAGAAAGGTCGTCTTACCACCAAAAACGTACTATCGAGGTAAACGCACTATCGAGGTTATCGATCACCAACGACCGCACCTTGCGCTTTGGTGCGTCGATTAGCCAAACGCCACAAGTTTCAACTTTCCAGATTGACACCATAACTCAGCGATTTTTTTTTTCTATTGGAGAATTTGAGTGCTAGTTGTTTTGGCCTATTATCAAATTATGAAACTACGGAAACTACTTTGAAGTACGGAATTAAACAGAGACGTGAAAATTGTATTTTCCTACTCCATTCCTTTATTTCTGACTGCACGAGGCAACTGGGGTTTCCAGCTCGTCACTTCGGGGAAGGGGGAGGGGGGGGGGGGGGGGAGCCCCACGTCCTACCGCACGTCGACTTTATGGCAACGCCGGTAGGTACTCTGGAACGCCGACATCTACGGTAAGTGGATTCGATGAGTCTGGAACTACGTCCGTTTGTATTATAGCCGATATTATATTACTATTCTATTCTTACTTCTATTCTACTCTTACTCTATTCTATTCTTTTCGTTAAACACCACAAATAATAATAATAATAATCTATTCTTTAGTACTTACTATTCTATTATTATATGACTATTTATTATCTATTAATTACTATTCAAGTTGTAAACTTGCAGTTTTCAGCGTTAGAAAGACAATTAAATCCTTAGTCGATCACAGTCTCAATATTTTGAAAAAAAAAACCAAAAGATTGTTGGATACACTTTCTACATCTATGTTTTTTCCAACTACTTGAGAAAAATCCATGTCTTCAAAAATAATCCAAATTTTTACTATGTAAATTTATATTGACTGCTGCCAAATTTAATTGTTGGCACTCTACAGGTTTACAAAAAGCAAGGCTTTTTTTTTGCTCACAACTGTGAGTTTAGAAGTTCATAACTAAAATACATGTTCTAATAACTAGCTAAAACTTTCAGGAAAAGTTGTTCTTGTGGGAACTGCGGCTCTGTTTTCTGCAGCCCTGTTTTCTGCGCCTCAAACTAGCGTTTTGTGCGCCTCTGTTTTGTGCGGCCCTAGCTGCCGACTTGGTAATGTGCTCCTCAGCAAACTGCGCCCCAAAGTGACCGATGTATTTAGGACGGATAAACTATTTCTCAGCTAGTGTATTCTGCGGCCGACCTTGGGCAGTCACGGGGTGCTAACCCTTAGCCATAGGCAACCCAACCAACATCAACGGCTCACTGGGAAGTGAAAACCAAGGCGTTTGAAATCAAAGCTATGCAGCCACGACAGGTCACGAAGTGACTGGTAGGTAAATTCGTTGAATTATTGCGACCTAATTTGTGGAGTTTAACAACGCTCTGATCTAACAACGGGGCCCGATGCACTGGCTAAAATCTTTGGTGAATGAGTGGATGATAATTAGGATGATGATTAGCCTAACCTAGCCTACAACTGAAAAGTGGAGATCCGGAGACTGCCCTTTGCCTACTTCTGTCGTAGAGCATTAAGAAACCAACGGCTTTAAGTCCTAAGTACTGGTAGAACTCGAGCAACTCCACTAATCTGACAAGGGGTTGAAAAATAAGTTGAACAAACATTGCAAACAAACAAACAAACAGTCTTGACCAGACTAGAAAAAAATGTGACCCATGTTTGGCAAATTTCCCGATGCAATTAAAATGATATGATCTTCATCGGTAACCGGTACATCCTGATAGCTTATTCCATGGATTTACAGGCGAAAAATACACGTTAATTGTTATTATTGCACCTCGACGACCGACAACAGGGTTAACCTCACCCCTTTTACCTTAGAGAAAATAATAGTATTATTTTCTCTAAGCTTTTACCACTCTCCTGATGGGTGTATGACACCCATCCAATACCTGACCCAGCGTAGTGTTGCTTAACTTTCATCCCTCCAACCTCTCTCCCGAACAGAACTGGTCATGTGTATGATGGTCACCCTTCCAATACCCGACCCAGCGCAGTGTTACTTAACTTTCATCACTCCAACCTCTCTCCCGAACAGAACTGGTCATGTGTATGATGGTCACCCTTCCAATACCCGACCCAGCGCAGTGTTACTTAACTTTCATCACTCCAACCTCTCTCCCGAACAGAACTGGTCATGTGTATGATGGTCACCCATCCAATACCTGACCCAGCGTAGTGTTGCTTAACTTCCATCCCTCCAACCTCTCTCCCGAACAGAACTGGTCATTAATATGATGGTCACCCATCCAATACCTGACTCAGCGCAGTGTTGTTTAACTTTCATCCCGGTATTTCCAACCTTTTGGTTTGTATATAGAGTCCCCAATCTAATCTTTATATCGTAATGACAACAGGAAAAAGATAAAAGTTTTTATGTCAAGTTCGCTGGACCTTTTTAAATCAGAGTTCTTTATGATTTTATTTGTTTATGATACATATTTCCGTGGCACTTTAAAAAACTGTCACATCGATTCTTTGTGGCTGTTTCCATGGTGAGATTTGAAAAAGTAAAGAAGCAGATAGATATATCATAGATACCGTTGTGAATCAACGGCGACACGGAGTAACAACTGCAAAAGATTGACAGGCTTCGAGGAGTGGGATCGACCAAAGATTGTTTGACCAATCGGCCGGATGATGCCGCCAAACGATATTAGGGAGCAGGTATTTTAGTTAGGGCCTTCCGACCTGCAGTGCGCTCTTTAAAGATTCAATGACAATGACAGTACCTTCCCCTAAAGAGCGCACTTTGTTCACCGCAGTGGATAGATAACAATCTCAGAAATATTCACTCAAACACGACTGTGAGGAAAATTAACTACCATACATTTATAATTGTATATCAATGCACCGTTTAAAACGTTCTAAAATCAATGAATTATAAATAGCAAAAAAAACTTAAACTTGGATCAATCTGTGCTTGGATGTAAATATAATTACTTTCTCAGAACATTGGCTAAAAACGAACGAAGGAGATTATGCACTTATTTAGCTGCAGCATTACATCGACATTTGCGTTGTGAAGGTTCCTTTGTGACATGCTAGAGACAGAAATTATGCAATTGTTTTGTTGTAGGAAAAAGAGTACCCCGTTCAGGCAACGTTGTCACATTATCTACACCAACCAATAAACGCTTCGATCGCCTTTTCGCGTAGTAAGGATGAGCGATTTAAGATGGGTTTTTGTTTTGAGTTGTTACCAATCAACAATAGATGCGTTTTTCGACGCAATTTGGGGGGCCGCAAATGTATATTCCTTGTGTTGAAATTTTTTGTTGCTCTAAACAGTCACACACACACACACACACACACAGACACACAAGTGATTTTTGGAGCAGTGTAATTAAGAGGATTTTGCTCGCTTCCTCGCTCATTCAATTAGAAATATATTTTGCATTCTCTTATTGTTTGCTACCAGAGGGCGCTCCAATATGGGAATAAAGTCTTATATATCACATTATAGGCTCAATATCATCCATTCATTCACCGACACCATGAGCCCAGTGCAACAATCCCAGTTATTAAAACAGTGCGTTCGTTTAACATCACAATTCGAATCACAATTAGTCAACGAGTGTAAATTTACTTTTCGAAGCTTTTCTTTCCTTAGCGGTTACATTGATGACTTGCAAACCACTTTAATCCCACAGGCAGCCAACCCTTATCCCTAAGTCACGTCAATGCGTCGTCAATCTGTTCCCTTAGTCGCGTCAATGCGTCGTCAATCTGTCACTTGATAGCTTTAATTGCAAACGCCTTGTTAACACTTCCCAGCAAGACGTTGAAGTTGAATGGGTTGCCTAACTAACAACACGTGACGTACCATGGTGGGGGAGGAGAATATTAAGCCCGTCCCAAAAACATACACGACTGCAATTTCCACAGCCGCACAATCCGAAGAAACTTGGGGAGCTGTTTGCAGGGCCGCACAAAACAGAGCCGCACAAAACACACGTTGAGGCGCAGAAAACAGAGGCGCACTTTATGCCCTCCCGTTCTGGTATGTATCTTGGCTGGTGCAAACTTTTATGTTTGGCACTTTTTAAGTTTTTTTATAAAAAAAAAAACACTGTTTGCCAAATGCACAGTTTTTAGGGACACCTGACTATTTGCAAGCGTACAGCTGTGCTCCACGATCAAATAATTAGCTTAAACTTTCAGGAAGAGTTTTTCTTGAATGTGCAATTTCTGGTGCAAAATTGTGTCGTTGGTTCTTGACATGTTTTTGTGGGAAAAAAGTATGTCTTCTAGACATCTTGCCTTGGAATTTACAGAGTTACCAAGATGCAGTGACCAGCACTGATACAGGCGCCAAATCTAAAATACAGAGAATGTTTTTAAAAATTAGATGCATAGGTTTACATCGTAGGCGGCTAGAAAAAATTCTCATTTGCACATTATTTGTGACCACTACCAAACGTGGCAGTTATACAGCGATTCGATCGGGTTTTTAACTAATCATTTCATCTTAAATAGGCTGGCAAGGGAAGATTTTGACACATTTCATAGATGGAAACTTACTGTTTGTAAATTCAAAGTCTCTAGACGTGTGTTAAATAAGTTTTAAGTAATATTTAGTGGAGATTCAACCCGTACTTACTTATTTTATCTCTCAAAGATAGATTATTAGAATTTTTGACTGAAATATTTTGACAGCTACCGTAATTCGTTTTCAAATAAATTATCTTGACCACCATGGAATTTAAAAATGTGTACCAACTACAGTTGATACAGTACCATCACCGAGTATCATAGTACCACTATAGAGAGCGCTAGTAATGCCAGAGAGCGCCTAGCTAGTAAAGTGCAACCCTAGCGTTCTGAGGGATATATCTGGAGTGCGCGAGCCAGGCTCGCTCTCTTAACTCTCGGGGTCCGGACATGCCGGACGCCCGTCAACCATCCTTCCAGCCACCAGCGATGTATCTCGTGACTAGTAAACGATAAATCTCTACACGTCGTGTCTTGACTGCAACCCGAACACCTTCCTGTCTCCGCCAAGCCTCCGATCACGGCCACAAATGTTCCACAATTCAGTGACCCACAGCGGCAAAGGTGCCAAATTTCAAATACAGAATTCAAAGAATAAAAATGGCAATACTTCGAAACAACTTAATTTTTATGTATTTCACATTTCTAAGAAACATCCAAATCTTTTGACGTATAAAAACAGAACGTCCCGCGGACGCGTAATAAACGTGGACCTCAATGCACTTGAATCGGGCAATATATACCTACACTCGAACACAAGTCCGGCGCAGTAATAGTGCACATTTTTGAATAAATTAATTCAACCTGCAACAGCCTAGCGAGGAGTAGGCATACAAGTTACCAACCGATGGACGTGATTTATCGACATTTTAATTGATCAAGTACAGTTGATTTGCAACAGAGTTCGTTGTCTATTTACTTACCTTCTCTTACTTGACTTAGCTCGAATGCGTGTTCATACATACTAAGTGAGAGACAAGACACTGGGAATCCACCATAGTCTACCTGAGATCAACTGGCGATTCTCCAGTCGGTCGCTAATGCCTGTGCGTTAGATTGTGGCAAATGATTGAAGCCCGTATTTTGGAATGGCCAAGAACCCTACCACCGCATGGCGTGGGTATCGGACCCGGTTTCTCTTTACCCCGCAGTGAATAAAAATTTGGATGAGCAGTCACTCTGTTTTGTCGGTTTGTGTTTGTTGTAGCGACTTATAGTGTAAGGTTTTAGTAGGGTATTGTGTCCAATGCATATTTCCTACGTAAGCGTAGTGCGTGAGTCTTGCATTCTGCACGTATCTACCACCCTTGGCATAACTATGAGCACTGTGCTGCCGCTATTTGAGGACGGTTGGAATAGCTGAAAATCTGAGATTAGGTACACCCTGAAGACAAAATAATTTGTATTTTAACGGCGTTTTTTTTTTCTAATTGTTTAATGACGTTTGAATAGAAATACTTGCTTACTGACGAATTTAAAAGAAAATAATATAATTCTAGCGGGAATCGAACGCGAGACCTCACACATTGTAGCCAATTGGTATAACAACTCAATCACAGACAATTACTCTATTTTAATGTTTTAAGACATTACATACATTGCTAAACTACTAACCGATTTAGCATAAAAAAATCCGATCGTTAGTATTTATTTGTTTTATATCCGATGATGGTTGTCTGTCGAGGATAGCTCTGTGGTGAGCGTGCTTGCTTCGTGTGGCGAAGGTAAAGCGTTCAATACCCGACCAAGTACCTTTTTGTCAGCTTTGACCGCAAGTCTATGAGGTATCAAATTATCGAACGAGAGAAAAATAGAACAAATATCAGACATTTTCCAAGTCTAGAGTGTAGTACCAGATTCTGTCAACAGGTGGCGCTGGTTGACGCTAACACTCAGTCTCGTTACTATATACTTGGTGCTAGACGTGGGAGCTGCACACGGGGTATAGGTGGGGTTTGGGGTCGTGGGTACGGCCCGCAAAATTGACTGGCGCAAAGCGCCAGTAGCACCGGCAATTTTGCTGCTGTCTAAATCATACGCCCAAAAAAAAGTGTGAGAGCAACTGCGTCTAGGAACGAACGTGATTCGAACCTAGATTTTCCACACTCTCTTAACTAGGTGATCGATGAATTCGATGCCCTCAACCACAAGACCAAGTGGACGTAAGTTTCGTTCTGTATTTTGAGATATTTAAGTCTCCTGACTCCAGCTAACACGGGTGGAAAATGCATTCCAATAGTAAAAGGCTAAAAAGTATGGTGTCGGGTTTACTCAGCAAATCAACGCGACACACCGGATTCGAACTCGGTATCTCCTTAATTGTGTGGGTGAGTTTTTCCACGTCTTGCCGGCCTCAACCCGCACGACTACGCTGACTTTTCTCATTGCTTACGTTTTTTGTATTTAAGCCTCCCGACTCCAGCTACCACGGGTAGATATGTGATTTCATATTTCGACAGTAAAAAGCTTTCGTTATCGAGTGGGTGCGATCCAGGTCGTTACATATTTAGACCTTACCGAAGCAGCAACTTTACTTTTATGCCACGCAGACGACGTGAAGAGCAGATAGCGATATTTTTATTTGAGTTTCATATCTAAAAAAACCCAACCTTCTGGGGTGAGAATAAGCTGATAAGAAGTACTCTCTGTTGAATCCATGTTAAAGTCATCTGGTTTGTGGTCTGGAAAGTAACCTCAAATTTTTCTATAGTATCATTGTAAAATATTATTTTTCCCCAACACAAGAGCTCCCACACTAATCAGTGCAGGGGCACTTGGCCAATCCAAAACATGGGCTATAACCATTTACCGCGATCTTTCGCGAGAAGCAAGCATCAGAGCCCAACTGGTTGGACACCAGCCGAACCCCGTTACCCGGTCATGGGTCTCCAGGTTCAATTTATGTAACTAATATGGACGAACACGCAGTCGTGTTAAGCAGTACTGAGACCACAGATTCTGAGACCTTTAGCGCACTCTGTTGGATATCAAATGTACTTGATCAATTAGTATTGAGCATCGGTCGGTAAGCCGGATGTAACAAAAATATATGATAACAGTTATGGACGGGGGTCGATCGAGGGCCCTTCATCTCGTCGATCAGACAGCCTCACCGCTCGACTACGAGAGAGACAATTTGATACTAATTTACACTTAAGTGACAAAGGCTAGAACTTAGAATAATATTTAATTACCTGAATCGAGCGCAAAATCCGAATCAGAAATATATAACATATTTTTTGGTGTGTTTACTTACGTTTAATCATGGCCTTAAGACCGCTTCTCTTTGAGTAAAACTGCCGTCCTAAATAAGCATACGCCAAAAATGCTATTTATGTGTACTTCGCCGATATCTTAGTGTTGGTCAACTCATCCAAAAAAAAAGTCCAAAGTAAATAAAAAAAGCTGTCTCCAGCCGCATTTGAACTCGATCGTATATTTCCACCTCAAGCCAAGAAGCGCGATCGTTACCTCTGGACCAATCTGCCCCTCGAAAAGCAGTTGGTTTAATTTTTATATATATATTCTGTAAAAAAATAGTTAAAATAAAATCAAAAAATCTTTTCGACTATTTTTTTGTCATCCCCTTCATGGAGTCCTCAGAGTCACAAAATTTAGTGGCGTAGGGAGCTGAACCTGTGACCCACTTTTCCTGACACCGGGAAGAAGTAAGAACTTGGAAACCGCCAAATGGCAAGAAGAACTGACTGACGAATTTCATGTTAATGTGTTAATGTATGTAGTTGTTTCTAAATTTTACTTAAACCCGGCCCTGACTTATTTCGTCTCCAATCTTATAAAACATCTCCCCTTATAGCCAATTAGAGGCAAATAACAAGACAAGACAAACAACTGGTGTAAGAATATTTCAATACAAATAATAATATTAATAATAAACTTAACAAAATGTCCTTCCGTAGTTTATTGAACCTTTCGCAGGAATTAACTACAACTAGGTGTTAATAAATAATGTCTAGTGGTAACTTTTTTTTGGGAATCTTGATGGGTAGGCCACACCTCGTACACGTATGCACTAATGTCAAGTCTACAACGCAGGCGCTGTGAGTCACACTAGTGACTACTAAGGTAATTCTCACAAGTAAATCAAGAACCGCAAGTAAAAAAAAAAACATTGCAAGTAAAAACTGGGATGTGCATTCAACACTTTTTGAAGTTTTGAAACTCAATCGCGGATCAAAATTCGTCAATCGGATCAATCGGTCAATCGTCAATCGTATTTAAATAAAAATCTGAAACTCTCACGAGAAGTCCTCCTTCTATGCATCTTGGCTGGTGCAAAATTTTATACTTGGCAATCTACAAGCTTTTGAGAAAAAAATATCGCAGTTCACCAATGTGTTAAAGTGCAGTTTTAACAAAAAAAACTGACAATTTCCAAGCGAGTTGAAACATTACGAGTTGAAACTTTCAGGAAATATTGTTCTTGTATAAATCGTTACTGATGCAAAGAATTATGATTTTCCAGACATTACTCAAGTCATAACAGGTCAGACTTCAATCAAGGTTCAAAAATATGTATCTATATATACATAACAATAATGTTCGTATTTTGCGAGACAACTAGACAAAACAGCCACTTCTTCTGACTACTTCTGTCAAGTAGGTAACGTCCAATCTTGAGAGTAATGCCACTAATGCCTAATGATTTGTAAGTCTGTACCCTCTATGCAAGAACATCTACCTTAGATTGGAAGTCAGGATGCGGTCCTACAGCATTGATATCCAACGTAAATATTTTGCAATATTCTAAAATCTATTTAAAAAAAAAAAAAAAAATCATCTATTATCTAAAGAAAATTATCTAGATAATGTATTTTATCTATTACCTCATATCTAGATGATTTTTTTGAGAATCATCTATTTTATCTCCATCTAGATAAAAACATTCCCAATTATCTTTATCATTATCTAGATAAAAACAAAATGATCTAGTCACAACACAGGGAAGACTCTTCCCCCCTTAAGGGAATCCCTTATCCCACCCGGCGAAAACTGGAATATGACTGCCCGGATATCTCAGTTGGTAGAGCACCCTACCCGCTATTAGAAGTTTCGGGTTCGTATCCCAGTTCGGTTGCACATTTTTCCAGTCTAGCTTCCTTTTAAAAATGAAAAATATTTTTTTTTTCTCGGAGAAGCAGAGTGTCTGCTCTTCACTCGCTACGCTTTTCCAAAGTGTCTGGTGATAAAACTAGTATGTGATAATGATAAGATACCAGGCCCGATTCCTGTCTACTCCACTGGCGGTGAATTCTTTGCAATTTTCAGGTGTATGATGAATAAACTAGCACTATCGCCGAGCCTATCGCGAAGATCCAGGCCAACTATCTGGGCGCCTACTTGTACACGTTTTATTCAATCAGCGCCACCTGTTCGCAAAAACTGGCACTTCACTCTGGACTTGCTTTGATATTGTTTATATGTGTACCAGTTAAATCCAAGTTCGAAGAGTTAATACCAGAGTGACTTGAACTCATTACTGCCAAAAAAAGCTCCCTGGGATGTGAAAATAAGCATACACCTCCTTCTTTACATGCATGTCACACATCAACAGGAGTGTACAACCCTATGGTTCCTGATCCTCCTATGCCAGGTGGAGCATATACTTATAGCTACAAGGTCATAGGAACTATCTTCAAAATTGGCCTTATTTGTAAATAAACACCTAGCTATGTATGCACTACGTACTATGTAAGTACTTATAGCCAGTTGTTTATTTTTAACTTGAAAATTCTAAGTTAAATTTTTTAACAGTGCTGTAAAACCCTTCGTCAATTTAATACCACCAGGAAACCAGTAGGAGTGTTTCAGTGTACCATGGTATAATACCACAAATGTGAAATGACATGAAGAAGGCAAGTAGGCAACCGGTGGTGAACGTAAACACCACTAGACTGCATAAGGCGACTTAAGCCACTAAAACTGGCTAGAGGTGACTTTGTAAACTGGCACTTAGTATCAGGTGCCCAGCCGACCGAGGAGTGTCGCCCGTTTACGCTGCATCGCAGTGCACGTGACGTCACACGCCATGTGCTCGACCGGTCTTCAGCGATCGACGTCTTCGACTCGACTTCACCGGCAACCATGCAACGAAGCATTTCCAAAGCATTTTCAACCGCCTTATAAGAATGATCATTGACTCTTAACGTACGCCTCTCATTTCTGTTACCTTCATTGGGTTTGATCCTGGGACACAAACGACACTGCACACAAACTACAAATCCTCACCATATGACCACATGAACTGTTGTCCGCTCCGAACTGTTGCTCTCCGCGGATTTTTTTTTCATTTATGAATTGCTAGTTATGAAGGTTAAAGAAGAGTACTCTAAAAAGTCCTCAGAGTTTAGTTCCAGATGTGTTTCTGGAACGATAGTATTCAATAGTCTACTATTGAATCTTCTAGGATTCATTTATAGGATCTTCATGGTAGCCATAGAGATGCTGAAATCCCCTGACAGACCTTCTCAAATCTATGTCCTCATGTTACTAGGCCTCACGTGGGCTGTTGGGCCAGGGGGTGCGTGGAGCCTACGTTGAAACTATGCATTTTGACGGTGCATTTTCTAGTCGCTATATGAAATTCTTGTTAAAATCGTCAGATGTACGTCTGATTATAAGAATTATCATCCTTGCATTTATCGCATGGAATTTGATTTCGGAACCTCCAACAAATGAATCTCGTGCTCGACTCCCTCTACAACCGGAGTTACCGTACATGACGCCGACTTTTTCAGGTATATGAATTGCTAGATAAGATTGAATTTAATTTTGGAATTGTAAGCCTGGTTCTTACCCCATTTTGAGTCTTGGTTTACCCGAGAAAATCTAGACATGAGTCCGAACGATGTCCATGTCGCAGTTGTTATCGCATGAAAACTCATCGACAGGTTTAAAAGATTTATTATCTTCTTACATAAAATTTTAAAGGTTCTGAACGGTATCACTAACACCGAATAAGCACTACAAATAACAGTAAAACACAATAATACAGATATCTCAGTTGGTAGAGCACCCTACCCGCTATTAGAAGTTTCGGGTTCGTATCCCAGTTCGGTTGCACATTTTTCCAGTCTAGCTTCCTTTTAAAAATGAAAAATATTTTTTTTTTCTCGGAGAAGCAGAGTGTCTGCTCTTCACTCGCTACGCTTTTCCAAAGTGTCTGGTGATAAAACTAGTATGTGATAATGATAAGATACCAGGCCCGATTCCTGTCTACTCCACTGGCGGTGAATTCTTTGCAATTTTCAGGTGTATGATGAATAAACTAGCACTATCGCCGAGCCTATCGCGAAGATCCAGGCCAACTATCTGGGCGCCTACTTGTACACGTTTTATTCAATCAGCGCCACCTGTTCGCAAAAACTGGCACTTCACTCTGGACTTGCTTTGATATTGTTTATATGTGTACCAGTTAAATCCAAGTTCGAAGAGTTAATACCAGAGTGACTTGAACTCATTACTGCCAAAAAAAGCTCCCTGGGATGTGAAAATAAGCATACACCTCCTTCTTTACATGCATGTCACACATCAACAGGAGTGTACAACCCTATGGTTCCTGATCCTCCTATGCCAGGTGGAGCATATACTTATAGCTACAAGGTCATAGGAACTATCTTCAAAATTGGCCTTATTTGTAAATAAACACCTAGCTATGTATGCACTACGTACTATGTAAGTACTTATAGCCAGTTGTTTATTTTTAACTTGAAAATTCTAAGTTAAATTTTTTAACAGTGCTGTAAAACCCTTCGTCAATTTAATACCACCAGGAAACCAGTAGGAGTGTTTCAGTGTACCATGGTATAATACCACAAATGTGAAATGACATGAAGAAGGCAAGTAGGCAACCGGTGGTGAACGTAAACACCACTAGACTGCATAAGGCGACTTAAGACACTAAAACTGGCTAGAGGTGACTTTGTAAACTGGCACTTAGTATCAGGTGCCCAGCCGACCAAGGAGTGTCGCCCGTTTACGCTGCATCGCAGTGCACGTGACGTCACACGCCATGTGCTCGACCGGTCTTCAGCGATCGACGTCTTCGACTCGACTTCACCGGCAACCATGCAACGAAGCATTTCCAAAGCATTTTCAACCGCCTTATAAGAATGATCATTGACTCTTAACGTACGCCTCTCATTTCTGTTACCTTCATTGGGTTTGATCCTGGGACACAAACGACACTGCACACAAACTACAAATCCTCACCATATGACCACATGAACTGTTGTCCGCTCCGAACTGTTGCTCTCCGCGGATTTTTTTTTCATTTATGAATTGCTAGTTATGAAGGTTAAAGAAGAGTACTCTAAAAAGTCCTCAGAGTTTAGTTCCAGATGTGTTTCTGGAACGATAGTATTCAATAGTCTACTATTGAATCTTCTAGGATTCATTTATAGGATCTTCATGGTAGCCATAGAGATGCTGAAATCCCCTGACAGACCTTCTCAAATCTATGTCCTCATGTTACTAGGCCTCACGTGGGCTGTTGGGCCAGGGGGTGCGTGGAGCCTACGTTGAAACTATGCATTTTGACGGTGCATTTTCTAGTCGCTATATGAAATTCTTGTTAAAATCGTCAGATGTACGTCTGATTATAAGAATTATCATCCTTGCATTTATCGCATGGAATTTGATTTCGGAACCTCCAACAAATGAATCTCGTGCTCGACTCCCTCTACAACCGGAGTTACCGTACATGACGCCGACTTTTTCAGGTATATGAATTGCTAGATAAGATTGAATTTAATTTTGGAATTGTAAGCCTGGTTCTTACCCCATTTTGAGTCTTGGTTTACCCGAGAAAATCTAGACATGAGTCCGAACGATGTCCATGTCGCAGTTGTTATCGCATGAAAACTCATCGACAGGTTTAAAAGATTTATTATCTTCTTACATAAAATTTTAAAGGTTCTGAACGGTATCACTAACACCGAATAAGCACTACAAATAACGACAGTTTAAATAAAAGCATGTTAACCATCAGTATGTATCCATCGATATACAAAATAAACATAACTACAATAACATGAATGCATATGAGTATTTCCTATGTTGCTAAGAGAATGTTTAAATGAACAACTGTGGGTTTCAAGCTTCACAATTAAAAAAGTGGAAAAGAAAAGGGGAAATGGGGCCGTTCATCGGTGGATGAAGTTATATTTAAATTAAAAAGAATTCAATTAAAACTGTTGAATAGCCAGCAGTAAAATTTCAACCAACGTCAATGACCTTGGTGTCACCGTATTTACCGGCACACAGAGCAGGTGTAACAGCGTCAAACAACAGCCATATTGGCTTTTCGAAATTTAACTTTGGTGAACTTTCACAATACACCAAACTAACAGAGCTGAGAAACTTTACCTATGAGATACACCCACAGTACATGCACGTTCGATTGGTGGGTTACCCATCAGCATATATTCTGCAGCCTATGACTGAATCACTTTAGACATTGAAATCACAAATGTTGGTCAACACTTGGGGATTTCATTAGCTATTAACCTTGTTCGTGAGCAATGACTGTCAAGTTCCGATGAGGTATTATAATTCGGTTTCAACTAGCAGTATAATTATAGCTTAAAATCCAGTCAAAATCCACCGAGAAATTTTTGTTGCGGTACATGGTTTTATCCAATTCTTACCAAAATTTCCTAACGTATTACAAAGTTAAGCTCCTAATTAAGAACTTCATTGGTATAACCTCATACAGCATTTTGTTGGAAATCACTGTGGCAATGTTTTCGTTTACCACTTCAACTGCGAGTTGAAAAAAGAAAAATGTCATTGATGCTAACCACGAACTGCATTACAGCCCCATTAAAACCTCCTGATACAATAGCAGTTTGCTACTGGAAATCACTATGGTAACAGTTGAACTGTTCCACATTGTATTTCACATTTCACCAATGAAGACAGGGCAGAGTTCAGAAGAAACAAGTTCAGCAGCCCATCTCAACTTACCAACACCCCCGTCAAAGAGGGCCTGACAAAATTATTCACTACAGTCGAATATTTACTACGTAGTAAATGGTAGTACTGATAAAATATTTTATTGAATAACCACAATGTGTCCGGTAAATTGTAAATGCTGAAATTATTGTTAATTAGTTTAATTTTTGCACATAAATAAACATCTAGGATTTCATCATTTCTGGAACAAATTTAAGTTTCGGCATATCTAGAACTAGGAATAAAAAATAGTAAGAATGTGTAGAAAAACCATCTATTGGCTGGTAAAATAAAGTATAGGTACATATACTATCACTTGAAAAACAATTAGGTGAACGAAACAAATAAAATGTCATCATTTACAACTTTCCGCAGATAGCACACAGTAGCATTATTCACCGCCAAAGGACTTCTTTTTTTTCTTCTTCTTCTCGCTCACCACAGGCACCTCTTCTTCCGCGGTCTCAATAGTCACATCGCCTTTCGACTTCTTCTTCTTCTTCTTACTATTTCCGTTCTCTGTAAAGGCACAAGCAGAGAATGTAAAATCACACTTTTTCAGACCAGCCAAGAACGCCAGATTGCAAACAGAGCTAAGAAAGCTGCACGAACCTGCAGCTACAGGTGCCTCCTCCTCCTCCTCCACCTTCTTTTTCTTCTTCTTCTCGCTTGTAACTTCTGGAGAAAAAAAATGAATTAGTGCCTTGCCATCTGTACTCATCAGAAGCTGGGTCTCCACTTCTCTACTGACAGCTTTCAGCCACAACTGTTTTTCCGTACACCAAGAAAACTATGTGCCATTGGTCAGTGAAACGTTTAGGAACTAACCATTATGAACACAAAAATCTTCTGCTTGGCTGTTGTCAAGCAAATAACAAATTAATAAACTGTTATGTTCCAAACAAACCACTAAAAAAGTGGGACTAAAATAGTTTTGCAATACCTAAAGGGGTTTCCAGGGAAAGAAACAAAAGAGGTCCAATTGATCGGAAACTCAAAAAATAGCACGTGTTGTGAGTTATACTGTACACACTATTTCAAACATCTATTTGAGGAGTGGGCAAACTTCGATTAGGCATTAATTAGCAGAGCACCCGCAAAATTTTACTAACCTTCGGCTGGTTCTTCTACCGCTCCCGATTTTCTCTTCTTTTTTTTCTTCGACTCTCCCAAACCTTCCTCAGGTTCTGCTTCCTTCTTGATCTTCTTCTTCGGCTGATCGTCATCTACAAGAAGTTGATATTAAGCATTAGGACATAATTTATTGTAGCACTTATTTGACTGCACCGGTGTACATTGAGTACAATTTGCATGTTCGACAGATGTGCTAGGACCAGGAGCATGTGTTTTGTGTTAGATTGACAGCTGTACTTGTCCGAGGTGCACACAACCTCAAAGTATTCTGACTGTGTAACCCCCTAAACGATTCTTAGAAGATTTTTGCTCGCAAACATTTCTAAGCAGTGTTATCGACACGTGCAGCAGAAATGTCAGAAAATTGCATGGCAACAAATAACTGTCAAGAAATATTGCCAAGAACGACATGAAATGGAAGTGATGTAGCAGATCTTCCAGGACATGAGATATTTTAGCCAAGTTTATTCAGAGGGGAATTAAGAAATTACCTCGCCTCAAATGCATTCAACTCGAATGAAGAGTTTTTAAACTAATTAGAACAAATAATATAAATTTAACTTAGATTCATTTTAAGAACAGGTTAAAATGTAGGTATGTATATTACAATATATAAAAATCACATGTGTAACACATAAAAATGCATAAGAATCCTTAACAAGATATATGTAAATTTTCCGAACGTTTCAATCCCTTAAGGAGGCAGCCCCTGCATTGTGCGCATTTTCCATTGAGACTACCAACAGCTACACCATTTAAACCATTTTTTGTCAAAAGAACTATGCAGCTCAGAATCGAACTACAATAAGAAAAAATTGTGAAGCTGCTGCAATGATCGTACATGGCACTGGGAAGGAAACTTACCATCAAAATTGGAGGCAAGTTCTTCGATGAGAACTTTCTTGGGCGTCTCTTCGTGTTTGCGCTTTGTAGGTAGAGTGTTGTCGGCCCTGTCCGAATATTGGTGAACCTCACTGCAAACAAATGAAACCGTTGAGAAACAACAAAAAAACTGGCTGATCACGGCATGCTTCGAAAGGTGTGCCAGCCTAGCCAGTACCAAGTGTACTCTAAATTCCAAACTCTCCAATTTGCCAGACATATTCAGGAATTGAGCAAAGCACATTTACTGTTATGAATTATATTTCAATGAACGTCGATTTGGTTTGAGTAATGTAAGTTATGTTGATAGACGTGGGTACAGTATTTGTTGGTAGTTTTTTTTTCATTGCTTAACTTGTCGAAGTCTGGCAAGTGTTTTTTGTTTCTGCAAAATCCTAAATGTAGCGATACCTATTCGACCCAATGCCTGGCCAAAAGTTGCCTGAACTCCATTACGGACTGGCCATTTATAAATGACCAACGGAACTCATCAAAATGTCAGGGTGAACTGACCTGGTGCTGTGATACTTCGCGAACTTTGACTGCGCTTTGGCAGTGCCGGACACGCGCTTTATATTTCCGTCCTCAAGGATGCGAAGTCGCGCCTCCAGCTTCACCTTGTGCTCAGCGCCAAGGTCAATGTTGCCATCCTCACCCAAGGCGTCAACACGCGTTGCCAGTGATGCCTTGGCTGCCAGCATGCGAGACATCTGCAACACACCAGGCAATGGTCAGCAAACAGACTAGTTGCACCACTTCACCGATTGATGACCTACTTTAACGGCAGGCCATGTCTAACATGTCTCTGTTTCGCACACATTAAAAGCCAATGATACACATCCAAGAAACCAAGTAGCTAAGTTAATAAACGGAGAATGGAGAAAAGAAGAAACGCTCATTTAAGAGAGGTTCTAGCAACATTAAAATTGACATTACTTTACAAGACTATGAATATTCATTTTGGTTATAATTTACTTGTCATTTAATGCAACAAAAAGTAATGTTTCTTTTCTAAATCTTCAAATGGGTTACGTAATTTGGGAACGTTTATAAACGAATCAAAAAGTAACCTTTTCTAAACCATTTCTTGTCCCCCAGGCTGCCAAACAAAAGTCATCATACACACTGCCAAACATCTCCTATCATCCTTAAGAACAATGCTATAAATTATTTGCTGGCTTCTAGTTCAAGTGTAGATAGTGAAACAAAACCCACAAAAAACTGACAACCCACCCCAGTTAACCAAAAAAGGATCCAGTCGTAATTCAAAACATTAATCTGATAAAAACAAAACAAAAATGCCTCTAAGAGCTCATCTTATTGATAGAGCCAAGATTATACGGTGTTATGATTTCGATAATTTCGTGGTAAGCTTTTTGGATTTCGGTGTTATGGCGGTGTTATGGAAAAAGTACAGAATTTCATGTCTATAACAGATTTCAGACATAGGTGACGAAAAAAAGAAAAAACGTGTTTTTAGCATTAGTTTTATCAAAATTTTAGTCCTAATTATTTGAATTTTAGCGTTTATAGCTAAATAGAAAAAAGGGGTTTTGCGATCTACATTCGAAAGGAATGAAGATTTAGGGTAAGCACTGGGATCTTTAATAAAGAAGTGATCAATAATAATTACAATAAAGCAAATAATTAGTGTAGGTCCTCAACATCGGTATTTGTTAGGGACTTGGAACAAAATTAATAGCACAAATCAATATTTTACATAAATGCCACCATGAAATACATTGTATGGCAGTAAGAGGGACACCTACCACTTGTTAAACTGAACATTGAACAAGTTTCAATGGTAGCTTCCCTAAAAAACCTCTCTGCATCAACACTGTTCACTGGGGCCCAAATAGTTTGCTAAGTCAGAACTGCAAATGAGAAGTTTGAGATTTTTATATCCATTAGAATTTGAATTAGACCCACTGCCTGGTACTAACAATATACTTTGCAAGATTGTCTTTTTTCTCCCAGACAAGTCTGGTGTTCCAGATTCCACACATCAAAATATATCCATCACTCACAAAGAGTTGCTTTGTTTGATCCTCAAAAGTCAAAGATTTATTACACCCCATTGAAATTTGAAATCCCAGCTAATCTCTATATAGACTGAATGCATGTGGTGCTGGTGCTCACATGGCAAGGAGGGGAAGATTCAGCCAACCAATGGCAATGGTTTCCTACTGCAAACATTTTGCCCCACTACTTCTACCCCCTAAGCTTAGGAATGTTGACAGCATTTGATGAGAAACAGACCTGAATATGACAAATTCATGGAAATGTGTGTTTAGAGAGATAAAATAAACATTTAAAATATTTGCATGGATATAAGTGGCTATTTCGCAAAATACACATATTGCAGTGAAATAGCTTCATTATCTCTTAATTTAGCATAAAAACAAATGGGTTATTTTATTTGTTTATTTATTTTATGGTTTGATAAAAATGAAAAAAAAACCGATTATCTGAAATTTAAGATAATTGGATGGGAAAAGGCTCATTTCGCGACACGGAAAATAGTTGATTTCGTTGTTATGGATGATTTTTCGTGAATTTCGCGCTTTGTCGCCATGAGCTTCTTACATATTTGAGATGGGAATTCAATGAATCGCACTCATTTGTAAGAATAACAAGAGATAAGAACAATTCGCGATTTCGCGCATCACCATATAATCGTGGCTCTACTTATTGAAGACGCATAAGAAAAATTGATTGTGTGTGGTTTGTCTAATCTTTGTTTCATACTAAATTCCTGGCAGGGTAGGCAGGAACAGAAGGGTAAGTTTCAAGACGGTGCTTGAAGACTAGATTCATTTGATAAACCAAGCCAAGAGTCTATTTTGCTCACCTTGCCCTTGTTCCTCGTACTGGACTGGCCAACGAGATACGAGTGGTAGATGAGCCCATACTTGGGCGTGTCCTTCTTCGTCTTGAGTGCACGGAAGAGGGCCTTTTCGGCACCGAGAATCTGCACGGTGGATGCCGGATGCTTGGCAAGATTGATCAGAGAGCCAGCATGCGAGATGAGTCGCGCACCCACCAGGTCGCCAACCAGCACCGTCAGGTTGGGAGCCATGGCCATCATGCGTGTGCGCAGATAGTCATACAGTTGCCCGCGGTAGGTGGAGATTTCAATCACCTTGATAACGGGCAAAGGGGTTAACATCCGAAAAAGCCGAAAAGCCTTCATCCTCTGGTTTTAACTACAAGTAAATGATAGGCAGGTTTACCACATACTTGAATGGATCGATAGACATCCAGAGTACCTTAATACAAGAACTGTGTTTCAAAGGTTAGCGAGTTTCGATGGTCTTCATGAAATAAACTAACTGATAAACTAAACACTGACAAAAAAAAAAAGGAAACCTTAAGGTGGAGTTAAAAAATGTCCCGTCTTACTAGCATTCGAGTGTGTTTGTAACTAACACAACCTGTGTTGCTAACCATGAGTGACAAATATAAATTAGTATTTTGAGACGTAATCGTCTTGTTTAAGTGTTGAAAAACCTCATTGCCTTTTTCTTTTATTACCTGATTACAGAGGTTTCGAATATTCTGGATGTCATCTTCTGAGATTTCTGTTCCCATCGATATTTCTGCAGCTTCTTTAACTTTTGTTTCAACCTCCTCTGGCAGAATGTCAGAGAGATCGGTGCTTGAAGTGTTTTCCCTAGTTCCAACCAGATTTATGGTTTTGACAAATGCAACATTGTCAGTGATAAGCTTTCCAAGCTCGGGGAAGTGCCATCCGTACCACTCGCGACACCGCATCACATAATTGTTCAGCTCCTTGTCCAGATCGTCAAGCAAGCACACGGCCTGAATGATCATTGTGTCGATCTTATCGGGGCTAAACTTTAATTTGTATCGAGATAAGCTGAAAACAACCATTTTTTATTAGTATTAAATTACCCTTTTAGCAACACTAGCTGCAATAAGTACTAAATATCGCAGGGTTTTTGGGGGCTTAACACCTATAATTTAAAAGAGCCAAACCAATAAGTCTGCAATTTTGACTTCAAGTGAGAAGCCCAAGGGTAAATATCACTAGTTACACATATTATGGGAACAGTGCCTTACCTGTGAGCTAATCCTAATGCCATAGCTGCCATCTCTTTCTTGGGAAGGCCGGCAAGCAATCCATCCAATTGAGATCGAATGCAACGCATCAACTCCAGGACATTACTGTTCGAAAGACACGACAAGCTCAGTTTGTCCTTGATAGCATTTCCAAGCTTAGAATCAGCAACAAGAAGCTGATCTTGCAGTTTTCCAATTATTTTCTTCTTTAACATTTTCTTCAATGACGAGGACATCTTCCCCTCAACAGCGGCAGTTGTGGCGGCAAGTGCCTCAGTTGTGTCAATGAACTTTTGGAAGTGCATAAGTTTCACCCTACAAAATTTCAGCATGAATCAAATCAGATTGTGGTGTTATGGGAATGAGGGTTTATCTTCATTAAGCAAGGCAAGTCGACAATTTGTCAATAGTGATGACAACCTGCAAAAATGGTTTACTACAGAAAGGTAAACTTACACTTGGTTCGCAGCTTCGGGAGTCTCAAAGTCAAGATATAAGTTATCTGACTTCGCGAGTTTCCCCTCGTCCAAGAGCTAAAATGAACAGAAAAATACATGCTGTGTTTAACTGGATGGGAACACGAGGTTGGCTCTTACATGCCTCGCCGGCTCCTGAAATCTCTCGACAAGCGAACTATAGACATACCTTAAACAGGGCATAACCTGCCGGCGTCTCAAACAACACCAACATATTTATTTTATTTTAGTACGTAATCTTTAAGTGGGAAGCTTCTTAAATGCAAGAGTTACTATCCCATGAGGTCTCAGCAACGCTTCCCCGTTAGTAGCAACAGAGAGCGATTTCCGTTTCCGAGATAACACTGATACCAACATAGCTCATTCACGTCAGTTGTACCAACTCAAACTGACACTTGTCACGAAACTTAATTCCATGATGGCCGGCTCTGCTCTAAGACGTCTCATGGCAGAATATAAACGTATGTTATCTACAAACATATCTTTTAAAACAATAAACTAATTGACATGCATGATTCAATAGTAATTCTTTCATTTTTACCGATTTTAAAATGGGTCCCACTGGTTAATTGTGTGCTATTTGTATATTACATTTTGGATTGTCATCTAGGTGCTCACAGTAGTCTTTGCTCGCTGCTGTTATTGATCATATTATACTTTTTTATTTCAGAACTCACTTTAAATCCTCCTGAAGGAATTATCGCAGGTCCTGTAAACGAAGAAAACTTTTTTGAATGGGAGGCTCTCATAACGTCAGTAAAATTTTGTAATATATATATATTTTTTTTTTTTATTTTTATATGATGTTCGCATTGAGAATGAATAGCATTTTCTTTCGATTATATCAGGTTCCCTTTCATTGTCACACACATTTTATTTCAGGGGACCAGAAGGGACGTGTTTTGAGGGTGGAGTATTTCCTGCAAAGATGATCTTCCCACCTGACTACCCTCTGAGTCCACCAAAGATGCAATTCACATGTGAAATGTTTCATCCAAACAGTAAGTGTCATCAATTCCAAACAAATTCAGATCTTGGTAAAATTGCATTACTCCGGGCAGGTTTCATTTTGGTTGCATCTTGGTTTTGATGATTTGCACTTTGATTTTGATAGTAGTTTAGATTCCTCTCTTGCTTTCAAAGCTGTTGGACTTCGGAAAGCTTGTTTTTTTCCAAGTTTTTTGGTTGTGGCATGAGTTTGAAAATCATCGGAATTGCGCCGTTGTTGGTTTGCGGTCGGGGCCATAAGTAAAAATTCCGAAATAGCGTCGCAAAGTTCGAAAGGGAATCGGCTTGATTCTAGCGCGAACGCGGATTCATTTTGGATGTCACTTCAATTTTCGTCAGCTATTCAACGTTCATCGTCCATCAACCTCTTTCGTGCCCCAACTGTGCAATTTCAGGGGGCCGCCAACACATGCCGGCACTCACTGAATCGTGGCCCGGAGCAGTGTAATTTGACCCATCTTTTTCTAACGGGACACCTATTATAATTTTTTTGTATTGCTAGTATATTCAGATGGCCGAGTATGCATCTCCATCCTCCATGCTCCAGGAGATGATCCTATGGGATACGAGTCAAGTTCAGAGAGGTGGAGTCCCGTTCAAAGTGTAGAGAAAATTTTACTTTCAGTAATCAGTATGTTGGCTGGTAAGCGTATCATATTTGAAAACCTATAGATTTCTTTAACAAGCTGAACGAAGGATCACCACGTGTATCACGTTTCAGAACCCAATGATGAAAGCGGAGCAAATGTAGACGCTGCCAAGATGTGGAGAGAAGATCAAGCTGAATTCAATAGAATTGCAGAAAGAATAGTAAGGAAAACTCTCGGCCTACCACCTCCTTAAATCAATTTCCAATTACAAACATTGTCAATCATTTCTGTCCATATTTCCTATTTGTTTTGTTTTAATAAAACTATTGAAGCAATTGAAGTTGCCTTTTCTTCATTTATACATTTTTGTGGTGTTTTCTTGTTTGTTGTCTAGATTAATGACAATGATATGCCTTTTGCCTGCCGGGTGTGTGGAGCTGATTACATCTTTTGTGGTTTGTGTCTTTGATCATAATCAAATGTTTCTCGTACTGTTAAAAAATATGATATTGATATGTGAATACCGAATCCTAGCATTTGAAGAAGAATTTTGGGAGACTGTTAACTATGTATCTAATGTTCGTTTAAAATAAAATGTACTATATTTCAATCATAGCGCCAAGTAGTTGAACCTTGAGTATTTTTTACTTGTGTCTAAATGATGTGCTGAGTGTGACTAAGAGCAAAACCATATGATTTAGGAAAAGGTTTGTATATATACGAAACTAATTCCACCACAATTCAAAAGGGGAAGTTACATCTCATACCCCGGATATCAGTTGAAAAATTTACGCTAAAAGAAATAAAATCATTAAAAGACAAAGCATGCTTTAAAACTTTGAAGCAGTTTATTAATAAATAATAAATTATATCTCTACTATATATCTCCATTAGGTACGCACTAATGATTACGCTGTACAGCACAACATTAGATGGTTTTACTCCATAGTTACACATTCTCCACGATAGCTAGTGCCATGAAACATAAAGTGAAGTCTGTTTTACAAACTTCACCAATGCACATTGAAGAAATTTTATTGATCATCGTTGCCTTAAGACCGGTAGCACAATGCAGTGGTGAAACGTTCGCTCGGCAAAAAACTGCCGCACAATACTCGTACTTCATTTATAAAATAGTTCATAAAGCAGCTAGAATAGCCCAATCTCTTGTCAAAAAGTATGAACATTCCTCGAAATAACACTTTCACATAGTAAGCTCATTTAGTTCTGTGATTGGTCCATTACGTTGTGCTTCCCAGAAAATAACTATCTGCATTTCACACTGCAAGATAAATTTTTAGCCCTTGCAGCAGCAGATATGCTGCTTATGGATAATAATGCAAAGAACCAGTAAAAGTTTTCAAAGACTGCTTATTTTGACCTGCTGCAGGAAATGCACAGTGATTCTCAGGAAAGGACAGCTTAACAGACATTCAATAGTAGAATTTAGCATTTCCCTATCTACGACAGTACAGAGTGGAAGAAAGAATCTAAATCTGTTTGACTTAGATTTGCTAGGTACAACAACAATCATACTTATTTTATAGGTACGTTACATAGTATTGTTTCCATGTCACAATCACAATGGACGTGTGCTTGCCTTCGCAACTGCATCATCACAATGCAACTATAACTCGTGTTTAATGCTCGTAGATGATTACTAGGTAAAAGGTACTTAAAAAGCAAGACAACAATAATGTTAACTGTGCAGGTATATATAGCTACATCCCTGAAGACAGCTCAACTTGATAACAACATCATCGACATTATGGTACGGATTACGGTTCTTCGCTTCGGAACAATTCAGATCGATGCGGTGACCAGTCATGGCTCGGCTAAAATTCATGTTCGTTTCGCAGAACTAATTATCACTTGTCTCTTTAGATTTTAAAGTTACAACTTCATTTGATCTATGTCCTTTGACGCTAGTTACGTGCACTTTCACATAATATGGTTTGATAAGGCTTTTTTTTTGTAGTATTATTTTATCTCCAAATAATCCAAAAATGGTCAAGATCTAAAATTTAATTTTGATGTCAATTTCAGCCTGACAATGCAGAAATAGTTCTCTACCTTTCACGATTTCGGCAATTTCGGTGAAACTTACAAGCATACTGCGCAAAGGCGACATAAAGAAGCAACACGATGTTATATACAGATAAAATAAAGGTTTTAGTACGCCAGCTCAGTTTCCTTGGTTATTGGTACCTACAACTGACACTCACAATGCAATGCCAATCCGTATTGAAACACGGATCGGTGAGATTGGATCCAAAACTTCGCAACTTTGTGTAGAATTAATTAAAGAAGCTGAATTTAAATATGCCATTGATTGCTGGTCACCAAACAAACATCAGTTTTCTCTCTCAAATTTCATTACAGATCATTTATTTTCTCCCAAAGCTTAAAGCAAGCGTAGATTTTCCCAAGCTTTTGATATTTATCGTCTTTTAGAAGTTGTGTAAGAGATTAAAAATCCAGTCGAACTTCTGAACCTGTTCTGCTATGATCTGATAATAACATCTTTCTGCCAAGAGTGACTCAAGATTTAAGTAAAGGCAAGACAGAATGTTTCCAGCAAACTGACAGGAGTGGAGTTGATTTAGCAACTCTTTCGGAATAAAAAACAACAATCATGGAATAAAATATGATTTAGTGTACGAGTGCAGTCACGGGAAATTTTATGGCTAAACTTTGAAGATAGGCATAAGGTAATTCAGTCAATTTTTCTACTGTCTAGCAGTGATGCCATATGTATGTGTTCTAGTGCTCAGCATCTCAGATGTCTTCGTGAATTAGATCACTTGAATAGTTAATCGGACTGGTAGAACCCCACTACCTTAGCTCCTGCCTTCAGCAGCCATCTTTATATTTTGTGTCACCTTAGCAGAAATCACTGTCGACACTGTCGACTAAACTGCATTCAATTCGCTGCCATTTTACACTGGTCTTCTTAAGCTAAAAACCTGTTTGAATGCCATCTTCAGAAAGTTACAAAGGACATGGATGCTACCTGATTCTGAACAGCTTTGAAAGCCAGTGCTAACAGGTAGCGTTATGGAGGTTTCAACTTTTAATAGGCCACACTGTGAGTTCAATCTTCACGGAACAAGTGCCGAACTTGGTACTTGAATCTCAGTTCTCCTCTCAGCGAAAAAGGCATCAGCCAAAACGTTAAAAAGGTGAGTTTTTTAAACACCTTGAATTTGTGCATTACTTTTAAGCAAATTTACCCACAATATAACAAACAAACACTTTCTTTAAAAGCACATAGTTACTGGGTCAGGGTTATTAAATACCTATGTCGCTCTGTTGAGAGAAAACAATCTGATCCTAGCTTAAGAAAAAGCCCATACACCAATCGGCAACGGGCTACGATGACCAAACGAAACAGCTGGCGCACAAAAAAAACCGTTAGAACAAGCTTTAAGCTGCAAGCTGATACCCGGGAGAGAGGTGTCGTTACCGGGGCGAAGTCTGTGCTCTCGGGGCGGACAGGAGCGGCCCTCAGGAGGCGGCAGGGGGTGGCGGAGAGGCGGCTGGGCTTTCCTCTGCATCAGCATCAGGGTCTAGCTGCTCCGAGTAGTAATGCGGTGTGCTCAGGTAATCAATGACCCGTCGTGGCAGGGGAAGAGTGCCAATTAGGTCGCGCCGCACCAGTTTTAGGATCACAAACCTGTTGGGATCCAGGGCCATAATTTAATGTCTGTTTCATCCAAAGTCTCGAAACTGTTTTTTTTTCTAGAATGTCTTTGAATTTTGTAGGATCTCTTTTTTAGGCCAGAGATGATCTCAGATGCTCTTTACAAGAACACTCATAAATGGGAAATATATAAGTAACATATGCCAGCAATAAAGACTTGAGAGCAAAACAGAGATACCAGTTGCCCATTGCAACAAAATGTAGCCAAGAATTGGGTGATCCATCAGATTGTATGTGTTTCAAAAATTGTAAACTAAAAAATAGGGCAATTGGTATGGGGAGACAACAGAGATCCAACAACTTGGCATAGGTATCAACTGTAAGAAAATATTAATATTCTCCAATTTCACCAGAGCTAGGTTGCCTTTTACTGTGTTTACCTGCATGTGTGCTGCAGGCTCTGCACCTGCTTGTACCGGGAGACTGGATGAAGCAGCTGCACTCGCATCGGCCCAAGAACCGGCCGCCGATGTAGGAAGAAGAGATACCGGCCACTGCGCGAGTGCTCCACTGCATTCTCGATGAAGTCCACGATTGTGTGGCTCTTGAACTTGGTGCAGCTGCCGAAGCTAAAGTTACCTGCAAAACAGTGCGATTATTGTTAAAACTTATATGACCTTAACCTTATTTAGGCTTCAGTTAGGATTCTATCCTGAAATCCTGAAACTCCTGAAGTCCTTAATTCCTGAAGGTAGTAGACAGAATTTCTAACGATGTAAGATGGGATTCCTAATAACCACAGTCCTTATTTCCACCAAAAGTCATTCATGAAAGAGCAGAACCATTAAAGGCTGATAGTAATCTAACTGTGGATCTGAACCCCTCTGTCTTACCATGGCATAACATGTAAAAAACATTTCAGTAAAAGCACATATTTACACTTTGGCTCTTTCCAATTTCTACATTTCCACTTGTTAGATTTTAATTTTTAATGCCACCCCCTTGAGCGCTCATAATTAATATTTGATAAGTACCGATCGTGGCTGCCAGGTCCCGTGGTATTGAAATTTATCCAAAAAGTTTTTAGAGTGGGTTTATGACTTTTAACACGGAGGGGATTACTATGAGGGGAACAAATTGCATAAAACCAGAAATTGAGACACTGCATGCTTACCCTGGTCATGCTCAATCCTCACATGCCGGATGCAGCCGTTCAGTTTGAACGTCAACGAGAAGATGTAGTGGTCGTCGCTGCTGTCTCGAACTATGAATGAACCATCGGGCTCGTTGGACAAAATTCGCTCAGCCGCTTCCCCCGAGATTGGACCCCAATACCAGCCATACTGTAGACGAACACAAATCTTAAATCAACTACGTGCATTTGTTCCAAGAACTAGCGAGGGAGGAAAACAAAACAACAGTAGCTCTGCTTTGCCAAGAGTGTCAATTGTAGGTTTAACAGTTTGGCCTGTTGGAACACCAGTACTTATGTGATCACAAAAATTAAGCAAAATTTCCTTGGGTCAGCTAATGGATGTTTGATCATGACCATTATATACATCACACAAATTGCAGTACTAGTTTTAATTTAGATTGAGTTTTACAGGATTTACTGAAATTGTCGTAAGTTGCCCTTTAACATAAAATTTCTTTGGAATAAAGGTAGTTATGCACTAAATATAAAAATAAATGTAGGTTTAAGTCATATACCCGTGTACACCTGGCACTATACCATTGGTTACATACCAGCACAAGGTTTCCCCTCCTCCTTTCTAGACTACGTTAGATTCATCATCACCCACTCACTCACCAACGCCATTAAACCAGTGCCACATGACTAGTTGTCAAAACAGTGCATCATTAAACAAAACAAATCAATCAATTCAATAATTAATTAATGTTAATACTATGTGTAGAATCTTGACTAAGGCTGTGGAGATGAATCAGACGGTTGTAACTTTGAAATCGCAATAAGAGTAGGAGCTAGTTACCTAGTCTAAGCAAACAAGATATGATACTGGTGTTTTATTCTGAAACGTCAAGCTCGTCACTCCAAAACTCTTCAAAAATGAAAATAGTTTGCCAATTTGGCATTGCATCACAAAAAGCTTCCAAAGAAATGTCCAGGTATGTATTCCTATTTAGTATATATCATTTTAGTATGTTAGTACTTGTCAATTATGTGCAACTTTGTTTGGTTGCAATTGCTTTTTATCAAATGAGACCACCATTTAAATGTAACCACTTATGTATATGAGATACTTTTATCAATTTAGGATATGTGCCAATGTAAAAGGTTCCTTGGCTCATAAGGTGGGTGTAACCAGCGATTCAAATGGCATGTCTGAAGGACTGCCCCAGGTGTGCACTACGGACGATCAATCTGTTCGACTGGGTATTTAACTTTGCCCCAGTGCAACTTCTCTTAACCAGCAGAGTTGCTCGCTCTCAAGTCGCTCCCGGTGCACTTTTCTACTCCGAGAATTTGTATGGTGCAAATGGATAACAAATAATTGTACTGACAGCTAGTGATCATGTATCTGGGTAGAAGTGCTCTCATTTAGAGCTGGTGAAGAGCAAGTTTCTAGCTTGTCCTTTTGTAGGCCAAATGAAAATGATGCAAGATCAAATGTGATTACCTAGGGCCAGTTCAATTGTAATTTTTTTCTTGGGCTCATGTGTTTGTTTTTAGCTTGATTTTCTGTGAGTTGGTTTGCTCACCACTACCTTACCTACTACGACCTATACAGACTGAACAGCTTGTTCAATTTGGACATAATTTTCTAGACGTATTTCAAATCTTTGAAAAACCTTTTTGCGAGAATTTGAGTATTTTTTTATAAGATTGGTGTGTTTTTGTCATCATTAAAAACACTAAAAAAGGTAGAACTAGGCATAATTTTACAACCTGGTCAATTGTTTCTCATTATGGAGATGTGCTCCTGCTGAGCAAAAACAAAGAACTTGTTGAAGCTAAAACAGCATAACCTTACATCTTTAACTTTCTCAATGCTCGAAGCAAAGTCCATGCTGGGCTCCTCGTCGTCGAGCTGGCCTTCCTGTAGCGAGCGGTCATCGGTATTGCTCCTGCCACCAGCGGCAGGCAGCGGCGGGAGAGCACGCTTGAGAAACGGAGCCTTGGTCTTGTCGGATGGGAGGGAGCCATCGCCTGCATCGGAGTCCTCTACAACCTCAAGCACCACGGCGCGCCTTCCGTGCACCGCGTGCTCCGGGGATATGTGCTTGCGGATACGAAAAATATTGCACAGGGTTTGCTTCAGGTTTGTAGAAAAACTATTCCTCGACGGATTCTTTTTTGATTTCTCTTTGTCACCAGAATAATCCAGACTCGTGTTGTCTTTACAGCTCAACTCGCACGATTCTTTGGCGTTTTTGTTTTTTAAATTTATTACAAAAGTTTTCTTCTTGTGTTTCCTAGTGTTGTTGTTGGTGGTGTTGCTCACAAAATCGCAGTTAAGACTTTTGGGCGAGAGATTGTTGCAAGTTTCTCCTGTACTGTTGTTGTTGTTGGGCTTCTCAAATAAAGCTGGCGAAGAACAATCAGCTCTAGGTTTGTTCTCTGACGAATCGCTCGAGCTAGAGTAAAGATTCTGTAGATATTGGCGCACTTCCTGCAATGTCATATGTATTGGCTCTGTGCGGTCGGCACGGATCTGTCCTGCTGCAGAAGATCCGGGCACACTGTGACGCTTACCAGGTTCTGACGAAGTATCCGGCGAAACTGGCACCTGGCTTTTAGAAGCATGTGTCTGACTAGAGTTGACTGCGTTTGAAACATTGGTGTTCTTTGGTTTGTGCGCCTGCTGTACCTGTCGATCAAGTTCTGACTGTGAACTAGATGAAGTATGGCGCCTACGCTTGCGGTGGTGCCTTTGCTGCCGTTTTGGTCTCTGAGGTGTTCGTTGTTCATTAAGAGGTTTTACCACATCAATGGGAACGGCATAGATATCACTGTCAAAAGGAACATTGTACATGTCGCTGATCTCGCTGCCCGTCAGCACATCGTGAGACATGGCTGAAGTTATGAAACTGGAGTCGTCAGCTTTATTTGCAGCGAGAGAGTTGTGTGAACTTGAAAGCCGTGACGAGGAGAGAGAGCTACGTGATCCAGGTCTGTTGTGACACGGGCTGAAAGGTAGGAGCTCTGGTGTCCAACAGAGCCTAGGACCACTCCAACGGCCTGCTAAGCTGCGGTGGTGAGTTCGTCGAAAACTCCGGTTAGGTGGGCATTCTTGTGAAGAGCTTTGTGCAGACCATGCCATCTTGCAGGATGTTAGCACTTCCTCAAAGATGGCAGCCGCAAGTTTTGTAGCATATTTTTCTGTCCATTGCAAGGCATCGATGCTGGGCACTGACTGGTACTCTCGCAAAGCTGTGTTGTCAAAAACTGGAGATGGAGGACTGTCTTGAAATTGTGGTGGTGGCTTGATTGCTATTAATTGTTTAGTGTCTGCTATTATTTCTAGGACTACTGGTGTGAGATCTGGCCACAGTGCATCACTTCTCAAAACATTACAAATTTCATTGCTCATTTCCTGATGATGGCTTCGTTTCTGTCCACGGAAATGATAAAAAACTGCAAAAGAAGAGCCAGTTAGTACAAAGGTTGGTTAGAAAATCACCTGCCGCCTGATTAACATAGCTTATAATACAACTAACCCTTAAGAAGCACTGAGAAGACGATAAATCTCGCATCGTGTTGGAAATATATTTGACATTTAAACAATGATCATGAAGTGTGACATTGATTGGATATGCAGCAAGATATATGTAACGTAGTGATTGCCCCAATACAAATACTTACAGGAACAGGAGCAGGAATTAAAATAAAGAACAAATAAATGTCACATACTTCGTTATCACAGTCGGCACATTTAGCTACTTTTTCTCCGATTCTACATGACATCAATATAAACGATTACTCCTAATCGCCATTGCTAACAAGATACTTTCGTTGGGTCACCATCCAACCACACCACTTTTAATTAATTTACCCATGATCCACAGCCGCTTCTAGGCGGTAATTTCAAATGCAGATGTCAAGAGAATATTTACGGATACAGTTCTCAGCCCAATGGATATTCTCTGATGGAATGGACATTTAGCCGGACATATTACTTACAAAAAAAAGGCACATGCTATATCACCAACATATCAGTACTTATATTTAGTTTGAAAATCAAGTGATGGAAACAGTTCTGAGTAGGTACAATGATATTAATACATAGAAAAATAATGTCATCACAAGTATAAACATTGGATTGCAATTCTAGCCAAAATATAACCACCATGTTGAGCAAAGGTTTGCTTGTTAGCCTGCATTCTAGCTGGATTCTCTTGCCTCAACATACAGGGAAAAAAAATAGTAAGAATAGAGCTGGGCACTTCCATAAATTAACATCCTCTTTTGGCCAGGGTTTAGAAAAATTCCAGTATAAAGGATGGTTGATGTAGGTTACATGCATACAGTTAACAGTTATTAGCAATACAACATTTTGGCAAGTAAATAATATTGATGACAAAATACCTACATTTTCCTATTTCAAACTTATGGTGTATGCAGTTAATTTGTTATTTATTATCACTGTTTGAACTTATTTGGATCTTTTCGATACAGATCAATGAATGTACATTATTTAGCATATGAACACGATTTATAAACAAACAGCCTGTCATGCGCAACTCATTTATCTACAGCCAAGAACTTTTCTATGAAAAGATTTTTGTCGTTATTTTAAAGAACCTACCAAGGTACACAACCTAAGGTGACACAGAGCGTACTTTCCGCTTGCGCTTACTACGCCTGGTGTTTCCCAAATGCTACCTAATCTTTCTTCGTTGTTTCGAAGCACTTGGCATGCATGTATCGGGGGGCTGCAAAGTCACTTTGGAAATGCTCCGCGTCGTCGGCCTATTGTTGCAGCCATCTATCCTCGGCTTTTCTCGAATGAAATCTTGAAAAAAAAAACAAGACTTTATGTTATCTGCAAAAATGAGCATTACATAGCATCTATGCTGATGAAATAGTAACTCATAAGCAGCTCCACCCAGCTGCAAAATTCAACACTTACCAGAGTCAACTTGACTGAGGACACTGAGGTCGTCGGGGTCATTATCGCTGCCTCCATTGCCAAAGAAGACATCCTGCTTGTGGCAGTTGGGTCGAGAGCCAGGAGGACTAGGCGGTCCCGGTAAGCAGGCAGCTTCCTTCTTAACCACCCCCGTACCGCGACCTTTCGATCGCACACCTGCCATCGACAACAGCACCAGGTAAGTACACATGCCTGAAATCACTATACAGTGGAACCACAATAGCAGAACACTTTTGAACGGACAGGAGGCAACAAAAATAAAAACAATTTATACGAAAGTGCAGAGGGTAAAGAACAAGCAAGAAAGGAACTTAACACTTAATACTGTAAAAGCAGTGTGAAGGTCATGTGTACTATCGAGATTCCACTGAAAATCATGTCACAGCAAGATACTGTAACTATTTCAAGTGATGGAAGTCATCATGGAACTTGGCAATTGAAAGTAGCACATGTAGAATCATGGTATCTAAGACCTTTCATCACACACTTATTTTAGCGAAATAAAAGACACGTTAAGATTTGCCAGTCAATGCCCTAGCAGATGTTCAATCATCACTGCCATTCACTTAAGTTTCTAGGACAGCAATTCAACATGCGAGCGGCAGTCACATTTGCACGCAGTATTCATTGCAATAACAAACCCGAAGTTAATTGACTGCATTGGAACTGGTCTGCAGGAACAAACTCAAGAGAACACAAGGATCTCCACTTTGAATGACAGCCAACAGGTTACAGACACATCACTATTACATTCATGAGCGTGGGTACAGAGAAGGATGGTACGAACTGACACCTGCACATTTAACACCTTAACCTAATAACAAACTTAAACAGTATCTCTGCAAGACCATGTACAATATAATGGCATGCAAGCATAATTTTTTGAATAGTTAAAAGTCATTGCCCGGCTAAAGTTTAATAGCGAAAGAATTAAGAACTTAACCTAGGCTACATGTTTGAATATCACAAACAATAGCGACCCTGTTATGGTACTTGCATCCGAAGATACTGTTATGTCTAACAATTTAATACTGCTTGGACTAGGTTTGAATACTTGCTTCAAATAAATATCACAGTCAACAACTGATTACAGAACCACAATAAGAGATTGTAAGTCACCTCTTACCTTATGGCGAGTTGGCGTGATGCTGCCTTGCCATTTATCATTTAATTTCATATCAATGAAATTTTTGAGATTCATTTTGAAATTGATAGCAAGGCATGTGAAAAAAGAGATTTCTCATGTTACGTTAAATGCACTCTGGTCATATATATCATAATAACTTATAAAGAACATTAATACTATAAAAATTGAAAAGTTCTTGGCTTAGCAGTTGGCTGATGTCCTCGTAGGTTGCGCTGCTCACGAGTAGGCTGTTGTAGTGGTCGTCGTGCTGGCTTCTTTCATTGTAAGATCCGTATCAAAAATATCCAGAGTGCTTTACTCAGTTTTTTGGAAATGTGGTCGATTGCTTGAATGTATAGACGTTGTTGATCTCAGGATTTTGTATAACTTTTGGTTAAGAATTTTTGATAATAGTAAGAAAGAATGTGCCTTTCAAAAATTTTAAATTAAATTTTTTCTTTTTAAGTTTAAAAAATTTTAAATATATATATATATATATATATTTATATAAATAATGTAAATAATTTTTTTGTTATTCTTGATGGATCTTGAAGCTTCTTGAGTACTTGCATTGTGAGTTGTTCTTCACCGGATATGATGAAAAATATAAGTTCTTTTTTGTTTGGTATTAAAAAAAGAATAGGCAGTTAAAAGTTTAAGGAATCATTTTGGTGATTAATTGTTAAGTTCCAAAAGGAAGCTTTATCACGAGAGAGATTCAAATATTATCATGTCAAATAAATTGATTTGAATGAAGCTCCTTGAGACCAACAACAAATAAAATGAATAATGCCTCAACTTTATTTAGTATTTAGGTAAATAGTTTTCTTTAAACTTGATATGGAAGAGTGTGAAGTAATCTCTTGAGCAGTTGTTGCAGTTGGCTTCGTGCTTGACGAATCGATGAAACTTGGTTCCGTTCGATTTTTGATGAAATATTTGCATTTCTGACCAAAGCCTTGCAAGGTATCTTCTTATACTCAATTCTGTATCATATTTATGTTTGTTTTCATTGATTTAAGAAAAAGTTTAAGCAAACAATGACTGCAATGAAATTCTTCTGCCAAAAAGAAAAATTTTGTTTTGGTACTATGTATGATTTAGATTTCTTTTAAATTATTTCAACTTTTGGTATCTTTTGCTGCAGTCTGATAAAATAAAACGTGAATATATAGAAATTTAAAACAGCAGTAGCCAATTATTAAACTTATCTCAATATTTCCCTTGCAAGGTAAAAATACACTTCATTTAGCTTCCTATTGTCATGACCACCGACGTCTGCCATTGGAATAATAGGCCATGGTGGTTACGTATCTTCAAGTGTCGGTAACGCGAGACTAAGTATCCAAAACGTGCTCAACGATTCCTTTTCCAGCAGGAATTTGCAACTGCCACCAGATCATGTAGCTAAGGTTTGTAAAAATATCAGTCTTATGAGCATTAGTAGCTACTCCAAAAAACAGGAACAAGAATTCATAGTTTTCACGGCAACCATTTCTCTTGCATAGGTTCCCGAATGTCGTCTTGTGCACATACGTCTTCTTTTCCTTATAAGGCATTTTCATTCTTCACCAATAACAACTTGCCATAATATATCCAAAAGGCGTTTCTAGGAAAATGCAGGCAATCAATCAAAAATCCGGGGAACAGCAAACACTTAGTCGACAACATTGCGTAACTTGTTGACAGTTAACACAGAAAATGTTTCAACATTTATTATTTTTTTGTTGCTTTTTTTCTTTTGCTTGATATCTTGATGTACGTGCATATTGAATGTTGAGGAAAATTAAACCCACTGATAAATAATACAGGAAATAGTAACTAAATATTACCAGCGTATCCCTGATAGATAGTGAAACGTAACGGCCCGGACTACTAAAGAGTGGACATTACATCGCAGACTGAAAGTAATACTGTACTCTAAGACAGTATGTGTGTACTATGAGGCAACTACTAATGCCATTTAGCTTAATTAATGAAAAAAGAAAGATTGAAAAATCTTTAAAAAAAAGCTTGGTAAAAAAAGTTTCAATATTCATTGAAGGAATTGACGTAAGTGGAATAATAAAGAGCAAGGCTCGAATGATAATCGACTTCTCCCGTGTGGGTATCGCCCAGGGCGACATCGTCCTGATATCATCGTCTCCGTTTTCCATCTGCCTCTGAGCTCGGCTTCTTCGACTGGCTCTTCCGTTTCGAAGCCCTAGTGTTGGTATTCGATTTCTCTTTGGATTTCTTTCTCGATGCGGTCTCCTTCTGCTGCTTGCTCGCGCAATCCATAGCAACAGAGAGATCTAGTATTGGCTTGGGCTGTTCTACATAACTCAATCGCTTCAAAATCATCGACTCCTTCTGGCTCATCGATTCATTGGGATTTTGAGGGTAAATGATCTGGCCGTATTCGCCAATATAAGGTCCGCACCGGTAGTACACGTTGTCTCGATTGGAGAATGTGTGTTCCTTCAGCTGTGCAGGCGTTTTGAAAGAGCGACCGGCCGACTGCTCGGCAAAGTTGACGCTGCCACTGGTCGCTCTAGTGGGTGCAGGATACGAGCGGCTGGGCTGGCCTGGCCTGCCCCCATCTCTGACATTCACACTCCTGATGATTGGTGGCAGTGGCTTCAGTTTGTCAAAGTCCACCTTTTCCGGCTTCTTGTAGCGAGCGATAATCTCCTCTCTCTTCTTCGCGTTCTCCAGGCTATCCTTGGCTACCATCTTAAGCTTCTCCTCCTCTAGCTCCGCAATGCTCATCATTGGTCGTGTCGGATACGACGGGAAGCTTTCGGAGATCGCCGGCCGCTCCATCGACATTGCCTTGTGCCGCTTCTTGGGCGGCAAGGAAGAGTGCTCCGTCTTGTTCCGCACCTCCGACTCGACTGAGTCGTTGTTTTCAGAGTCGGTAGCGTCGGTAGTGCGGCTCTCGGATGCTTTTCGACGTTCGTAGTCGCGGACCATCTGCCGAATCTCCTCGTTTTCCTCTGTGTCAGTCTTTACACGTTCTACGGGAGCTACGGGTTTTGGTTGCTTGTCGACTGCAGGGCGTTCCTGTATGGCGGGTTTGCCATGGAATGCCAAACGGTACCGCGTCGCGTTGTACCGCATCACCAGGAACTGGTGCTGGAGACACGCGCGGCAACAGGCCTTGCCCGGAACGGCGGGCCTGGAACTAGGATATGGGCCAGGATAGGTGGGGGCAAACGTACCTGCGCGTGGAACTGTCGGCTTACTACCGATGAGTGGGGTACAGTTGAGCACTGCCGAGTTCTCCTGCAAGTGCGGTCGAGTAGCCGCGTGGTGCCGCTTGCGAGACTCCACCTTGAACATGGCCGTCTTGGCATCGTCTTGAGGCTTTCGTGCGTCTGACGCTTTAACGATTCTGTCGGGGGCCGCTGGGGCAGTTGAATCTGGCATCACGCTGGGGTTCAAGTATTCGCTATTGCCTAAGTTGTCTGGGTATTCGACGCCGGCAGAGTTGGCAAAGGGCGCATATCCGATGGAGTCCTCGTCGTCAGATAAGCCAGCCAGCAGCGCTCCCATCGGCATTGTGTCGGGCGCCGTAGTCTGCCAATTTGGTTGACTCGTCAAGAAATTGTGAACCTCGCGAGCAGTTCGCAGCTCCATGGGGTCCGCCGGATATGAAGAGAACACTAACGGCTCCTCGCTGGTCGTCATTGTATGCCGCTGCTCCAACAAGTTGGGGTCGACCATACACGTGTGGCTGAGCTCCGGCATGTTGAACATGTACTCCTCGTTGAAGGGGTAGCCACCGAATAGGCTGTCGTCACAGAAGTGGAAGGTTTCGGGATCAAAGTCCATACCGTCGACGCAATTGTTCAAGTCTAGGGTAGGCAGCGCCTGGCTGAGGTAAAGGTCAGACTGACTCGCCGGGTCCAGTGAGTACCGGAGTTCTGGTTCGGGATCCGGGACACGTGGTACAGCAAAATGTGCGTCCGCGATGCCCGCAGGGGAGACAGCGAATCCGAATGGCACGGACTTTTGTGGAGATGGTGGCTTAGGGGCAGCGAACGCAGCGAACGGTGCCGGAGACAATTCCATACGTGGCGGCGGTGGTTGCTCCGTTCGTTGTATGCCGACACAGAACTCAGCTCGAGGTGAAGGCGTCCGTGGCGAACGCGAGCGAGGCTTGTCTGCACGCGGTGAGTGCAATTTCGGTGGCGGCATCTCTCGTTTTTGTGCCACAGCTTTCTCAACTCGCTGTCCGACAGTTTCTGGCCAAATGTGGTTGACCATCGGAATCAGCGCAACCTCCAAGTCTGCCAAATCGTTGGGATTTTGTGGGAAAGCTGCCTGCCCGTATTCGCTAAGGTATGAGCTACTTCGGCAGAAGCCATTGTCTGGGTGCTGCTTCATGCCATTAGCGTGCTGAGTATGTTCTGGCTTGGCGCGTCTCTCCGACTTGGTTGGCGACGGGAGCTCGGCCTGAAGCGTTGGCATTTTTTCCAAGTTCAGTTGGGGATCAGTGGTCTGTGGTCGCGGCTTTTCATGCTTAGGTGATGAGGTGTGAACACCACTCGATAAAGGTCGGACCTTGGGAGACGTGGTGTGGCGTTCACCCAATGACGTTCGAATCTTGTGTCCCTCGCTAGAAGATGTTCGGATCGTGGGCAAAGCAGTGTTTCCCGCAGACGGAAGAGATTGAATCTTGGGTAGCAAAGTGTTTCCATCAGGTGGAACAGATTGAACTGTGTGCAATGAACTATTTCCCTTAGACATAGAAGATTGAATCTTGGGTGATGGACAGTTACTTTCACACAACGAAGTTCGAATCTTTGGTGAAAGGTGATCTTCATTGGTTGAAGTTTGTTTCTTGGGTGATGAGATATGACTTCCACTTAACGACACTTTCGTCTTGGAAGATAAAAGGAGACCTTCACTTGACGAAGGTCGTATTTTCAACGATACATTGTGGCTGAAACTTGTGGTAGTTCGAATCTTGGGAGATGAGGTGTGGACTTCACTAGATGACGTTCGAATTTTGTGTCCCTCGCTGGACGATGTTCTAACCTTGGGCGTTAGAGTGTGACCCTCATTTGATAGAGTTTGCATCTTAGGTGATAAAGCCAGAGCCTCAATTGATGAAGTTCTAACCTTTGGAGACGAGGTATGTACTTCACTGGATGAAGTTCTAACCTTTGGAGACGAGGTATGTACGTCACTGGATAAAGTTCTAACCTTTGGAGACGAGGTATGACCTTCACTGGATAAAGTTCTAACCTTTGTAGACGAGGTATGACCTTCACTGGATGAAGTTCTAACTTTTGGAGACGAGATATGACCTTCACTGGATGAAGTTCTAACCCTTGGAGATGAAGTATGACCTTCACTGGATGAAGTTCTAACTTTTGTAGACAAGGTATGACCTTCACTAGATGCTGATCGAATCGTAGGAGATGATGAAAGTCTTTCACTAGACGATGTTCGAACGTTATGCAACACACGGCCTTCACTAGATGAGGTTCGCACCTTGTTTGACAAAGTATGACCTACACTAGATGAAGAATGACTCTTGCTCGGGGACATCTGATCACCAGACGAAGTCCGACTTTTTCTGGGTACAGGGTCAGCTGTGTGAGGCCCCGCATGGCTTTCACGAGAAATCACCAGCTTCTCAGCCTGTATCACTATCGCCGCATCTTGTTTAGGAACAACGAGTCGACTTGACTTGGCCTCATCCGACCTTGAAGCCAACACCAAGCCATTGGGCTTCGACGAAGACGTCCTCTCGGGCTTGACCCTCTCTACCTTTTCAGCTCGGACACACGGCACTGGCTCGAACTCGGGCGAGTCGACTCGCTCAGACTTGATGTGTTGTAAAGGCACGATATGAATATCTGTCAGCAGCTTGACGCCTGGGGCTCCCACGGCCGGTGACCTCGTCTTCTCCGGCCGCTTCCTCTCCATCTCCTGCGTCTCGGCTTCAACCACCCCCTTTGCTTGACTAGTACACATCATGTCTGCTACTGCGACTTTCTCGAACTCGGCTTCCGGCGATTCCACATACCCTACGGGATTGCAGGGCTCCACTACTTCTTCTTCAATGTATGGCAGATCTTGATCGCCAAGCTGCACCTCACACTCCTCAAAAACCTGCTCTATTTCTGGAGTAGGTTCGAAATGGCTAGCCAACTTTTCCACCTCCATTGGCTCTTCAAAATGAGGCTTCAGTGGTTCCTTGAAATGCGGTTTCTTCGGCTCCTCTGGCGACGGGGTCATCTCTACGTCGGGCTCCGCTTTGATGTCGGTCTTAGTCATCAAAGACATAAGCTTCATGCAAGCCGGGGGTTCGTCTTGGGAAACCACCTCCTTCTTCATTGCTACAATTGTTGCAATGGGCTTGGTCATCTTAAGGGCGGGTACCAGTGTTAAAGGCATGGGGAGCGCAGGTGGCAGCTGGGGCTTGATCTGAGGTGGCGGGGGCGGAGGTGGTGGCGGGGCTCTCGCTGGAGGTGGCGGCTCGGTGCCTGGTGGTGGTGGTTGGCTAGCGTTGATCATCACAACGTCGGCTCGCACTTCGACAGATGCCTCCCACGATGGTGTCTTCACTGCGGGCATTTCAGGGGTTGACTCCGTCTCGCTTATGCTGTCAGACTTTTCTTTCTTCTTGTCAGTTTTCTTGCTCTTGCACTTCTTCTTGTTAGAGTTGGACTTCTTGTTGCTAGTGTTATCGGTGGACCAGATCTCGTTCATCAGGTTCCTGTCGACGCCACCATCGAACTAGAAACACAAAATGCATACAGGACCGAGCAAGAAGATCAGCATGGAAGGATGGCAACCACACAGAGGAAATAGCAGCTATTTTTTAATTACGAAAACTCTATTACGATCTAGTTTGGGTTTTGCTGTTTTTTACTGCTCTACTTTGGTACCTGAGGTTCATTTTCCCATAACTGAATGTTTTGTTACTTTGAAAGCTAAGAAAACAAGGCACAAATAAAATTATGTGAATGATGCTCAAAGAGAAATACGCATTAAGAATCAATGGCGGGCGGTGCCAAAAGGCACAGGATTGTGTTGCTAAGACAATGTACTACAAAAGAATGTAATTTTTGTTTGGATTTTTGTAATTTGTCATTAACCATTGCAGTGTCTCTTTTCATTTTAAATGTGTATTCCCTGCCAATATTTACATTTTACAATTGTTATGTTATCAACTCTAGTTTGAGTTTATTTTTCAGTTTCCTGAACTGGGAAGTAAGTGATACATACCTTACAATAAGATGAATATCTTTTGAACACTTTCAAGCATTTTCAATAATAGGGAGCTGATTTCACACACTGAGGTAGAAATCTGATCTCATCATTTAGTACTTTTCCTAAACCACTGATAACCATTCACATTGCTCAGAACAGCCATAATCAATTGCGGTAATAGTTACGACCAGCTGTGTCCCTTCCTGGAATCACTTTACTTGCAGAACAAATGCACTCAGCAGAAACAGCAGTTTGACATTTAAAAAAATAAGGAATTAACCAATTTTTCAATGGCCTTCAATGGGACAGCCCTTGCTATTTCTCTATTCTTCACAAAACAACATTCAGAAACTACACACCGTACAAGTCCTGCCGATAAATGGCATTACTGATGGTGATGGCGATTGCTGTAATTTAATTCACAGCATTGATTAAGATGCAGCAACTTTAAGACATTGACTAACATTATTTAAGACTTGCATTGTGTTGGTATATGATAAATTGTAGCTTTCTAAGCTTCTTTAAAACAAGGAAACAAAAAAGCAGCTTGGCTGTCAAAATGAATTTTCAAAATGAACCTAGACTATTATTATCCCTTCAAGTTTAAGAACCAGTCAAATGAGCTAAGCTAATAAAACCTATTTCTAGGTATCAGGCACGCACGAAGCTTGTTGCGTATTGCTATCTGGTCTTGGAAAATGATCATATATAGATATCTTAACAGACAGGCACTGAACTTTTAAAGGTATTACCATCGAGTGTGGAGGTTATAGGTAGAGGCAGAACGTTAATGTTACAGTTTCTGCGTGAAAGATGGCCGCTAAACCGACAAAAATGCAGAGTACTAGAACACCCCGTTAAGTGGAGCCACTGTCGTATAAAATTTAATTTTGATATTTCTCGTAGGTTACTCGCTTTTGAATATCGTTATATATATATCAATCGATGAGGTCAACATTGATGGAGATCTTTTGAGCATGAAAAGTCTCAAAAGCGAGTAACCCTACGAAAAATATCAAAATTAGATTTCATAGGACAGTGGCTCCACTAAACGGGATGTTCCAGTACTCTGAATTTTTGTACAGTAGTCATTTGGCGGCCATCTTTCACGCAAAAAGTTACACATTAACGATCTGCCTCTACCTATAACCTGCACACTCAACGGTATTGCTTAAAGTTAATATAGTAATTTTAGTAAATATAGTAAATTTATAGTGCTTTACTAAACTGCAAAATATCTACTAGATCCTCCAGACATCAATCGCAAACTACAAAATGGACATTTTTAACTTGACACTTAAAAGATATCGGCACCATTAGGTTCGGGCTGTAAGGGCGGCAGTTGCCACAAGCTTGATTTCGTTTTTGGAAAAAGTGTGCCTTTTCTTTCGCATTGTTCTCTCAGGGGGTGATACAAGGTGCATGCATTGATAGTCAAGCCTTCGCATCAGGTACTCACCGAGTTGCCTTTCCCGCTGAATGTCGACTGCAAGCGTCCCTCGAAGAAGAGGGGCTTATCAGGCATCACCGGCAGTGTAGGGTCCTTGCTGATCTTCATGAAGTTCTACAAGAGCGGCAGGAAACACACAGGTAAAATTCAAGCCGGTCACAGCATGGACCGGTCAGCGTAGGAGCAGAAAACCCACCAGTAGCAGATAACTCTAGGAACCATCAAAACTAACTTGCAAGCGGAAATTTAACCTCGGAACTCTGACACGACATTTATAACTTAAGTGAGCATTTGAAATGGGGCCAGTGACATGCTGCAACTTCTAAAAACGTTGCGTCACCTGTCTACAGCACGCTAATAAAGTACGCAATACGATGAAATGTGGTAATCAATTGGTAGATGCAAATTTGCCAGGATTTTGAAGAAAAGCACTATGGAAAAGGCTCATTAGATTTAGAGTGTACAAAGTTGATTTCCAAGCCTGACAGAGACAATGTAGCGTAACTTTTTTCAGATATGCCGATCCTGAGCAAAAAGCTGTCCTTTACTCAACATGGGAGTCAAGTTCTCATACAATTTGGCCATAGATGTGTATTTTAAAAGTCACCAGATTACTTATCTGAAATGTCTTGGTTGAAATTGATGGAATTGTTGATTTAATTGGCCGGAATTTAGATTGAGGAATCTTTAATTTAATGATACTGTGGGGGATGCCTCTCGCCACCTTTCGAACTACGCGCCGGTGGCGCGGCGTGGCGGGATGCGCGGGTGGTGCCAAGATAGGTCGGAAACGAACAGTTCCGGTAGAAAGCAATTAGTCATCCTCGAGCAACGACAACGAGTCTGCTCGGATCCCTATCAGAAATCTCTGTGACCCATCCGGTCTGAATAAACGAGGACTTATAAACCATCATCTCGCCTCATTGATTTTACCTGTCACTCACTCCACAATACACTTTGACTAGCTTGAATAAGCCCCACTGTACAAATCGGAACATTAATGAAATGCCAATAATATAGCTCACATTAGCGACAGTAAATGCAGATGAAAGGAATCGAGATTAAGTCTCATATAGATAACATTTGACTGGCTAAAGCTGCGGCATATGGCAAACCAGTACCTAATTGCCTAATTGCCATACCTGACACGCTTTGGTGACATCGATATAAGAATGCATGTAGAAAGTGGTGATGCTCTTGTTGGTAGGCACCCGGGGCAAAACGTTGTTGAACCTCTTGTACCGGTCGGCAAAGTTTGCAGGTGCTGGCAGCTTGTCTATTGCCAGCACATTGATCTTTTTGCGCATCGCTGAGTCGCTAACGATCTTCTTCCACAGCTTGAAAACAAGCAGGTAGCGCACGTAGAGAGTATCCTGCATTTCACGCTTCTGGAAGCTTGTCAGCACTTTTCTGCAAACCACAATTGTCGTCATTAGTTGTGTTTCTATATCTCGCTTGAATAAATTATTGTTTCCAAAGTCTACCAGTTCTCCTGTTAATTAACGTAATTGACAAAACAGTTACAACAGTCAGTCTTTTAAGCTAAATTTTTAAAATGTCTCATTTGGAGCTGACGATTTTCCTGCAAATTTGTCCTACTAAATCATTTTGCCAAGTTTTACAAATTTTTATGCATTTTACTTTTTGTAAAAATAACATTGTTTTTGATTGGCTGTCTGAAAACTAACCAACAGAAAATCTAAATAAAATAGAAGCTAACTTGATCAAAATTACTCGACTTTGACATTGAATAGTTTTCAGGAAGCTTGTGCAATTGTTTCTTTTATTGTTGCTTGTTGCCATGAAATCTGTTCCTAGTTCAATCACATTCAGAAATTTAGAGCACAGGCGAGCAGATAGATTTATTATTGATGCATTCAAACCCAATATAAAAAACACAGCCAAGCTTCTAAATTTAGTTGCAAGTTTCACAAAGAAAGCAAGTAATAACATACTCTAGGATTGGGCAGCAGACTTCTCGTTCGGAGATCTTGATGGACTTGGCACGCATGAGCGCATCCAGGATGTAATCTTCTGAGCGGTCCAAATAAAAGTTGAGTGCAGACGCCATGCGACTAATAACCTTCTTGGTTGTTTCTTTGCGGCGGCGCGACGAAGCGATTTCCAGATCCAGGTACATAGCCATCAACTCAGTCATCTTCTGCAGGTATATCGTATTGTCTACCGACTGTAACTAAAAATATTGCATCTAAACGAACGCAACCAAAACGAAGCCATAGTTTGTTTGTTTTCATTTGCAAAACCTCGGGGCTTTGCTCTGTTGTTTATCTGCCCTAAAAGGGGCTTTTAAGATTCTGAAGATGGCTGACCATGACTTTCATGATGCAATATAACAGAGCAATGCCATGAAGCAAATTGAAACTTCCAACCGCAGGTCCATTAATCACTGTGAAGCAAGTCATTAATTGTTTAGCACACATTTTTTGAGAAGTAACTTTTTTACTCGTTTCAACACCGCTGTTGTGGAATAAGAAACTAATACGAATTAGAGCCTTTCCTTTTTAGAACATCCCATCTCGACAAAAAAATGTGAATATCGCTCAATTTGTGTTCCCCTATCATAAACAAGTTACCACTCCCCAATGACCTCGCAAGACTCAAACTAAAACAAAAATTGCTAAAGAAAGCAGAGAAACGCACAGGCAACATTTGGAAATGTACAAGTTCAGAAAGTAAGATGACAATCACACTAGTAGATCTAGTAGATCTTTGGCTAACATCACTTTAGGTGTTTTATCCAAAATAACTATGATTTGACAAAGGATTAGAAATAAAATTTGAATTTTAACTAATATCAGGAACTTTTAAGTGTCAAATCAAAACTATGGCCACTTCACTGGTAATTTTGTGAGAAGAAAACTGGCAGAATAATAATGCAGAAATAACAGACATTTTTCATGAATAAATTCTATCATAGTAGAAGGTTTTTAAATGTTTCAAGACACTTTTCAGTATCAGAACAATAATGATGTAATCTAATTAACCATAAATGACTATAAATGGGTAATGACTTCAATGTCTGAGATGTGCTCGGACTCGAACGTTACGTGGACAATAACTGAAAGCCGACGGAATGGTTGGCGAACAATACAATGGGAAAGAAACAGCTGTCTCTGAGCTAGCAAGGCTGAGAATGACACTGTGCTAGAATATATAAATAACCATAAATAAAATCAATAGAATCAGCAACAAAGAGTGTCTATCCAATGCAAGGAATCTGATGTAAGGCTATCTGCATACCTACTTAGAAAGGTAGAAGGTAGGTAACACTAGTGCCTAAAAAGAAATCAATAATACATGCAGATGCTGAAGCATATGAATCTGCTTGATGTATGCATATTTGCATATTTTCTGCAAGCACATTTTGAGCCTCCTCTACCCTAATTGTTCCTACTTCTAAAAATAGAACAGGGGTAGTTTTTACCTGAGCTAATCTTAACCAGTGACTTGACCAGACCTGTGCATTCAAAATATATCTTACCTCTTTGATATCTTGATACAAGAAATGGAAATAAACAAAATGTCTATTCATGCATGTCTTCAACTTTGTTGCTCGAATTGGTTTTTGGTAACAGTCGTTAACACTGGACGTAACTTTCCTGCAATGGAAATAATGATTAGATAAACTCATTTTAATAGTGTTTCTTCTTTTGTAATAAGGAAAGTCCCATTTCCAATAGATAAATATTCATATTTTTGAGCTGTCAAGACTTACTGCAGATAAACAGTTAGGAGGTTCTCTAGCGTCTTGATGTTTTTGCTGCCCACAGCCGAGCGGCACAGATCGTTGATCTTAGCCAGCCAGGGAAAAGGCGGGTCATCCTTTTTGCCTTCATCATCCGTGCTGAGCATGATACCATCAACCTTTTCTTTCGCTTTCGAGCCTTCTAGTATCGAACAGGTGTTTAGCCGACTCACCAATGCGGACACACCTAGAAGGTAGCAACAAAAACAAACATAGAATGCAATGTCCTCTCAGTAAAACTGGCAGAAACACAAAGATATCTTAAAAAACACTTATCCCAGAAATTTGAAGCATAGTTGAGAGGGATGGATAACACAACGCTAGGCTAAGGTCAGTTGTAGGATAAGGGTGATGAGGTCAGGGTAGGCCAGAGAGATATAGAAAGGTTACTCACTACTGGAAGTTGGCTCTTCTCTTTCTATTAGTCTAAAGGTGTCTTGCGTGCTTACGCACGTTTCTTGAGGGTTGCTCATTTTTCCTCTACGCGTTTAACACTTTGTTGTTACGAACGCCCGCTTGACAATTTCGTGAATTAATATTTTCTGTCTACCCGTTTCACAATCCACACACATTTGTCCGCCATTTTATTTCAGGATTGAGTTAGTGAAAACTACGAACTCGGTATATTATAATGTAAATTTGCGATTGTTATGCACGATTAGACAATTTATAGACAGTTTGCGGTATAAAGTACACTAAAATCCTGTTGAAAATCCATTTCGTTACTGAATTATGTCAATAAAAAGAGGATGCCTAAATATTTACAAACTACTTCGTCTCGTGCTCTGTGAATGGAAAAGTCCAGGCTGGTTGACATACATTTAATTCGCAAAAACTAGTCCTATTCCCGATATTTAACAGTTAGTGATTATCGGAAATCAAAACACATGATTCAATAACAACATTATCACCTCAATACAAAAATATGGTCGGCAAAAACAAACAAGTGTTACTTTCCACAAAAGCTCGACCTCCCATCGTACTAGACATATCACAACACACTGCCTTCTGACTCAACTGGCATTCGTGTTCCCACCAGCCCAACAACAAACGGCTGTGTCAAGGACCTTCTCTTTTCCCGCTAGATTTGAATTCTGAAATGGCGGTCTACGTAGGTCTCACATATGTGTTAAAGATTCACACCTCGATTCACATGCTCATGACAAGATAATTATCCTTTCATTAGAAGAAGACTGTAGGGTTAACATTTTTGAATCGCTCCTGATGCCACTCTTGTTTAAGAACACAAAAGGAGGTAATTAGCGGTAATTAGTGCAAGAATGCCCGGGACCACAACCCTAATAGTGCCAGCGATAACGGCACCAGCACGTGCACATTGAGTTACATCTTGAAGCCTACCTAAGTTTTTAAAGTTACATAGATCAAAGCAAAATATCTTCTTCAAATATTTTCGTTCATGACATGCAGGAAGGATGATAACTAAAACAAGGTCATATGTTAAGATACGGTAGACGCTATCTGTAACCTATATTTTGGAATTCATGACCATAAGGTTCCTTAAAGTTTTTGGCTCATTTTCAACACGTAGGTACACTCAATGTCATTCATTCAAATACTTCGAGGAATTTTTTAGCGAGATGCCATATTTTATCGGTGCATCGCACAACAAAAGCGTTTAGGGATGAGGAAATTAATTGAATGCCAAGCAGGACATACCAATGAAAGCCAAGATGAGAAAAGGGAACGAGGAAAAACACGCGCCACAGACAATAAAAAAATAAAGCCCCCGGGAAGCGAAGTCGCGTGTAAATGGATCGCGCTGAGGTTCGACGCAGAGCGCATGTCGCTGGTCTGGGTGGGGCGTGATGCAAACAGGGATGATGAGATCGGGTCTGCGATCTCCACAGCACACAGTCTGTCACTAGTCGCCCTAGCCGCAGCAGCGCAGCAGCAGGGACGCTGCAGATCGCGCGTAGTTAGCTAGCCTCCGCAGCCGCTGCCGCCGCTGCGCCGGATCCTCGTAGTTTAGACACTGCGCTGACCATTCCACACAGAAGCCTCGAACGCAGTACGCGCAGCGCGGGCTTGATCCGGGCGGCAGGCTGCGCTTTATGACGACTTGATTGACGGTAAGAAGGCGATTAGTGAATCGTGTGCGTTGTGCCTAAACCTAACCCATTCGAACGATGAATGTAATTTGCATCGTTGTAGGCCGTCGGGTGGCACGGGGACAGTTTTTTATTTAGGGGTGTACGGTTTAACAGGTGGTCCATCTCGAAGCTGTTTGGAGATGGGGGCAGATTGTTTGATTGGTTTTGAATATACAGTTTTGAATTCACTGAACAGTTATTTTAAATGGCTTGTCCTGCCGATTACATTTTTGTGGTTTAGGTATTTATTATAATGCGCGTACACCTACAAATCAAACACATTTACGTATCAATCATTTAATCAGATCCAAGGAACGAAATAATTAAGACGATAACAAAATCAGGGATAAAAACTTTTTCCGAGCTAGAAATCGAAAAAAATTGGAAAGGGATTGCAAAGACAAAGGGTAAACACTAAGTTTGATACAAATCAAATATGGATCGGAGTAATAAAGAAATAAAACAGAATATCCCCGTACAACTATGTTACCATTTTCAATTTAGGCTTACCGGCTTATGATGATCACAGTAATTTAGTTGTGGTCAAACGATTCATCCCTTATTTGATTGACATGATGAATCGCTTTTGAATCCTCTCGTTTTTCAGCCCTGTTCATAATAGACACATTATCACATAATCACATGAGTTGTCGAATTATATCACTATCAGCAATTTGCTCACTCAAAAGTGCATTGGCCTCCTGTAGCGTCAACTAGCCAGCCATAAAAATTAATTTTCTGTTTCGATTTTAATTTCCTATATTCACCACCCAGAGTTCAATACAAACAAGCCACGAAACTGACTACCCGCTGAATCTTAAAATGAGGGAAGAATCTGCTGTGGACTAGCACACTCGAAAAATCGACTGATTACAGTTTCAATGGAGCTTGTTCAAACAAGCCAATGTTATTTGTCAATTGTCGAGTCAGGGAAAGACAAAGCAGCGATTTAGTGACTGAGTATGTAGATGTATTTAGGTAGGTCCCTAGAGGAAACAGAGTAAAGATAAAGTAGAATGAAGGATAAAGGAGGGGATACGAATGGAATAATTCAAGAGAATAGGTACTCAGACACTGTACATAATTGTATAAATCTGTTTAAATACAACAGCAAAAATATTTATACACCAAGTATAAGACCAAAATCTTAGATAAATGAATCTTAGGTGTGTCACTACCAGCTAGTACCCAAAAATGTCGGTTCTCTCCGATCCAGAGAAATACCAGCATAAAACGTAACGTCTGTTTTGAGCTGCTAACCCATTCCTTTTTCTAAGGTAAGACCAAAGGTAAGACCAAAGGTAAGACCTAAGGTAAGACCTAAGGTAAGACCTAAGGTAAGACCCTCTCAGAAAGTCGTATTCGGTCAAAATCGAATCGGTTGGCCATCCATGTGCAATGTGCTTGTCAGATTTCACCTTCAAAGCGCCAACATATTTATTTCGGGCAGTGCTCAACTCATCCTGGCCTTCCGTTCGGGGATCGCGTTTGATGATGTTATGCGAATGTCCGACTGGATATCGAAGTCTGGTGGCCGCTTGGTTATCTCTACGCCGTCGGCGACGCCTCCTCGAGTCAATAACTCACCGTCGCGACGCCTTTGTCCGTCCGGCATCGGCCCGACGATTCACGTTGGCCCAAAGAGACTTTTGCTGATTGGGAACTTTGTTGAGGTTGGAGAAGGGGGGGGGGGGGTGTTAGTAATAAATAGTACGGTGCAAATGAATTATGGGGTGCATGCAGCAATGATATTTATTTATTTATTTATTTATTTATTTATTTATTTATTGGTCTTTTTTACACGAGGCGAAGTTCGGGTTACCCCGCTCTTCCACTTAACCTCTACAATATTGCAAGCTAGATAAGAAAATAAACACATAACTATAATATGTACCTATATTATAACTTATTTGGAATTACTCAGAACTCGAGGTCGTTTAGGGCGGAGAAGAGGAAATAATTATCATTAGGTTATTTAGATTAATGGAATATTTCATTTAATTAGATGTGTCAGAATTTTTTGGTAAAATTAGAAAGTAAAAATTGATGTAAAATATTGTAAATCTTGTTTGATTAGCAAACTTGCTAACTGATTTTGCTGAAAAACGCACGAAGTCTTAGTTAAGAACAAATAAACGTGTCCTGGAAGTTTTGTCAAAATCTGAGTAGCCGTTTGGCCGGTAGAGCACAAACTAACAAACCAAACAAAAAAAAATTCATATTTGCGGGGTAGTCAAACTGAAGATTCGCTTTTCTCACTACGCTCGCCAATGATATGATTCTATTCCATATTTCACAATAATATTTAAGCTTAGACTCTTCATTTCGGCAAAACATTTCTGTGTGAAATTCGTTTATTACCTTTAATACACATATCAGTGTTGGATCTCCTTTTGAGCTTTATGCTCATCATGACCCCCCAAGCGCTAACGCCCTGGTAAGGCGGGGAATCGACTTCGTGCTCTCCCCTTGGTCTTCGTGCACCTGGAAATGAAACTACGTGACCACGCTATCGTTCATAAAAAATATGCCTCCTCGCTATGTTTGTGTGCTCCCCCGCCATATGAAAGCAGATTGCGCGAAATGATAAAAGTGTCCCAAAAGTGCTCATATGTACAACCTTATCATCCCAGGTGATTAAATGACGCGTCCTGGATGGTTATTATATATCTATAGTATTATAGGCCATAGGTGGTTCCTGTCCCATACCCTTCCGAAGAGAACCAAGGGAACAACCGGCTTAACATCCCTCCTGTATAGGACGGTGCAAACAAAGAGGTAAAACTAGAACAGGATTCCTCCACAAATACATGCTGCTGAACAAAACTGGTCATCACCCATTCAATGTCTGACCCAGCCTGACACATAAGATGTAGTTGGAAAAAAAAGTTAATTAAAAAATCTTTGTTTCTCTGGGTAAGGAAGGTTTGGAAAGAGCCCAAGGGCAACGAGCATTGCATATTCTTCCACATTTAAAATTTTCAATGAACACGTCTTGGCGAAAGCCCTTAACCTAACATTTGGCATGAATTACTTTCATGTGAATACCTTATTAAAAAATTGCGGAAATTATCAGTGTATCATCTGATGCTAATGATTTTCACAAACTAGCAAGGAACCTATCGTATAACGAAAAGAACTCGTTTTATATGAAACCAAATATGCATAGCTAACGAAGCAGGCAATTGAAAAAAAAACGTCTTGTAGTTTTCTTACAAAATCGATATTCCCTGCATTGAATTCCGAGTAACCAAATTGAATGCCCAATTTGTTTGCATCGTTGAATTTGATGCTTTTCTTCAAAGTGCGCAAATAGCTTGAAGAAACAAGCGTCAATCCTTTGATATTTTGCAAAAGTCATGCATTGAGATTGTGGAACCGTGAAAAACACAAGAAAAGTATCAAAAGTGGTAAAATACCTCTGGGCTGTTTTGTTATTAGTAACACTACTAACCTCAATTTTTGAGAGGGTAATAGTGTTCCTAATAATAAAATACCCCGCGCATTGCAAGCGTTTGCAATTTAAATCAGATTTCACATACCTCCGGGCTATTTGTGTCCTTATTTTCTTTTGCCTGCAAATCCGAGAGATAAACGCGTTTTATAGTAAAATCAAAGGTGAAATCCAAAGTGTACAGTAACTACATAATAATAACTATTCGGTACAATGCGTCACCATGTCCCAACATTTGGATATGGAATTCGCTTTTTTTTCTCACAAAAAGCTGACAGGTATTTACGCAATGAGCTCTAGTGCTCTAAATTCAGCTGTTTATTTAGTTCCAGCGGTAACGACTAACGACTAACTGCTAACGAGTTGGTGCTTGGCTTTCCTCTGATGGTAAAGCCAACAGCCTCTTAAGTGAATTAGTCGTCTTATCAAAGTGTACTTTGCTGGAAGGAGGTGGAGGTACGTGGCGGGAATTAAGAGAACAAAATGACCCTGGTGCCAGTCGATCGTACCTCTGGTTAGCTTTGGGGGAGATTATCACGTCTTCGCCTCGGCTATCCTGGGACTTGACAGAGACATGCTCGGGAAGATCTGCTGGGCCGATGGACACTGTTTACTCTTCATTTAAAAGCTGTAAATACTTTCGAAAACAAGTTACACAAAAAATTTGTCCTAAGTTTGAAAAAAAAATATAAAGATATGTACAAAAAATATATTTAGAAATTCGCTAGTCATGTAACGGCAGCAATGGTGATTTCCCTATTTGGACTTTGAACATGACTTTTGAAAAATTTCTTAGTATACGAATTTCTAAGAACTGTAAAAATATTGCTAGGGGATTTAAGTAAATCGTACTTAAAATAATAGAAAAATAAAAGCGATTACCAAAAAACGTAACAGTAGGTACTAAGTTTAGAGATTTCGAATGTGCATAAAAATCGGTCCAGCTATTTAGCTGGTAAAGAACGAAAAATCACATGTTTTTATATTGTTCCCCCGGGTAGTCAAATTTGGTCTTCGATCGCTTTGCTCGCGACGATCATCCGATTATGGTCACACACGTACAAATAAAACAGCATATGAACGAATCATATGAGCGAAGTCTGGATCATATCCTCGAACTCAACGATATGAAAAAAGCAAGCTAGTCGTGTATCTCTCTTCATTCCCCGAATTCCGGCGGGCTAGAAATAATTATTAGTCCGGAAAATTTGCGGACTTTGAAAGGACGATTTCTGGAAAATATCTGGCTGGCTGGCTGGCTGGTAGGAGACAACATGAAGATGGAAAGAGATGGATGGAGCAAGGATAGAGCAAGGATGGAGGTAGTTCGCCGCGACAGGAATCTAAGAAAGATGAGAGCGAGGATCGATATTATTATACCACAGTGGAATGCCGTTTCCCGTTTACTTGTGTGAGCTTATGATCACTCCTAGACCCACGATCAGACGCACGGTTTAACCGTCTAACTAAGGGAGTGCTTCGTCTATATAAAGTGCAGCAACCTCGATTAAGTTGAGCTCATCTCATTGAGAGCTGGAAGGTCGCTCAAATGGGAAATCACAATTCTTTTGCGAGTCTTTCCTGGTACATAACTATGAGTATTATTTTTGTAGAAAAAAAAACAATTTATTGGTACGTTTTTAATAACATTGTTCATGCTACTAGTTTCAATGGTTGGAACGTAATTTTTTTTTTTATTTAATTTTTTTTTCCAAGATACCAATTCCTTGGTTTTTGGCAAGTCAAGGTGTTATATAAATGGATGTACAATAGAAATAAAATACCCATGGTATCACAATATCACAAGTCAATAAATATGTACAATAAATTCAATAGCAATGGTATATCACAGTCATATCATTTTACATAAAACAGTTCTTTTGTACTATAAAAACATTTTTCTATGAGGTAGGCCTTCAGAGTTGCTCTTAAATTATGCTTGTTGTTAGGGTAGGGTAGGGGTAGGTATATGAGTAGGGAAAATAAAAAAGTTATTTCCCTAACACATTCTGAAAAGTTCCAAGTTCCGCGACAATTTTGCAGTTCGGTGTCACGCGATCGGCCGATTGCAACGCTCAAGACGTAATCTCCTTGTGCTAACTTGCCATGCGATCCTGCCACCAGCGTAAGAAAGTTTCAAGGAAATGACTACCCTTCCAATTCAAGGTGAATTCACGCTCTCTAGAGTGTGGAAACAATGATTCTTTGTAATATTGAGTCCACTTTTTACAAAATATAAATTATTCCGACTGATGGTCAAGTTCCACGTGTAGCATAGGAGTCATGAAGTCTTGTTCATGTATTGCAGCGATCGATCATGAGACCGGTGGCAACTTGATTGAAGTTCGTGTTCTGGCGTGTGATGATAAATCGCATGAAAAGTTCTCAGAGGGTAATCTGCACCTCTATCTTCAACTAAAAAATAAGATGAGCCAAATAATGGTTTAAATCCGATATGGACGTTAGTGCATTTTGTCCGTAGTCACACAAGAGATTGACTCAGAAACTAGGCTCTAAATGTAGTATTTTGTAATTGTATGTTTTTATTTAGCATTTTGCTATTCTAGTACATTACATTTGTGTAATATGTTGCCTTACATTTCTACTAAATTCATTTACATTTCTACTCCTACTTATGTTTGCAGGTAACTTTTTATATTCTCTTATGCCTAAGTACATTATTCCCCTATCTACACTCCCTCATTTATCCACTTTATTTACAATCTTACATTCATCCCTTGTTCTATAACTATTTTCTTTAAACTCTAACCTATTTTTCAAAATCTGCCAAAACTTCGGGACACCAAATCATTTTTAGGACTACAAACCCTCACTTAACCTTTGCTTATATACAGTTAGAACACTACTGGCATCAACTGTGAGCACTTGAATCCTCCGAAAAATTACAGCTATAAAAATGTTTGTTGGTCAAAATCAAATTGCTCAGCTCATTTCGACGTTTTTTTGTATTTGTCTGAACGTTTAGGTCGCGTTCCAATAAACACATTTGATTGCCTTATATTCTCTAGTAGGTTTGTTTACTAGGTAATAATCAACGCCAATGATTTATTGACGAGTTAATCGATGGACATATACCAACATTTTATGAGCTAACTTGTTAGTATGTACACAACATGAACCTTAATATACCCTAACTCTACCATAGGTTATTGGGTTTCTCAAGTACCTACCTTTCTAAATCTATAAACGGTAACCTCAATTTGTATAATGAATGGAAAGGCATACTTTCGGCGAGAAAATTGAAAACATACCAGACGATCGATGGAACCAAAAGAAACACTCTATAATTCAAATGACAGCCAGCTTGCTATGTGAATGTATGTTTGCGATTTTATCTTATTGGCAGACTTTCCACTACGTGCCATATAGAGGCGCAAACTCCCCAATCTAAATTGATCAATTTCCTTCTAAACGTAGACTTCGGACGCCAGATTAATTGCTTTTATAATTGTAACAACTGCATTCTGCCTGATATTGCACTGACCTTTAAATGCACATCGGGCTACAAATAATAAACGCAAGAGCACGTGGAAGCTACCAGAAATATGTTAAGCGAGTAACGTACGTTATGTACACTGACCATAGAATGATGAGTATGTGCACCGCATTTATCGATCCTATCGTCCACGTCTACGTCTACGTCTCCGACTCCCCCTTATAGCTGTCATCACAAATATATTTTATTAATTGACAGCTAGGTGAAAAACACCGGATCGATTCCCTCCTTCCAAAGAGATGTCGGCAACCTGTTGGTAGTTCTGCCGTTCGCTGTAGCTGTAGGTATAAAAGTGATATCGCTCTTTACTCCCTCGGGATCTGAGGGTCATTATCAAACACTACTGGGGAATGATGGGTCTTTTCATCAGAATAACAGCCTTCACGAGGGGTCGAGAAATGAGTGATTGACGATCTTGGTGTATAATTTTTTCTAAAATAGTGCATGAATGGAACGAGTTCGTGGGCGACCCTAAAGCAAAAGGATGCTTGATCATGAAGATTTTTCTATGAAGTTATCATCAGGGTAGCAAATATTATACCCAAAAACATTGTACCTATAAAAGCTATTGATTTTGCCAACTTGGACAAGAACTCTTTGGATAAGGTAACTGAGTAAAGTTTAGTATGGGGTGCCAAAGTTTGTTAATGTTGTTAAAGTCAAGTCGAATCCCCATGTAAATGTCAAGAATGGCGTGACTACCAAATCCCGGTAGGTTGAGGACGTGCGGCTTAAGCAGAATAAGCTATAAGCTCTTAGCGAATCTGCAACAGCTAAATCACTGGATCAGAGTCCCTTCTTGTCCATTGCACAATTCTTGTCGATTTGCAGAAAGAATCCATTATGATGAGGGATACTTGCATGTAAACCTAAGTTTCAATCGATCATAATTATCTTACGGTAATACCATTTTCTTTTGGTAATACTAACGCTAATGTTAAACCGTCAAATGTAACGCCAAATGACTACTTTTACTTACAGACAAAATGGAGGATGCTAGTATATGGAGCCACCGTCATTTCTAGTGATTCGTTTTTTTTCACGCGATTCCTCGCGCTTATTTATTAAAGTTCTTTATCTAAGCCATCAGACTTATTTAGTTCACATTTCGTACACCACCCTGAGACAGTGTCTTTAACGAAAGGTTACCAACAATTGATTCTAAAAGTGTTTACTGTGTCCTGATTTTCATAGGGCCCATATTGTAACATTTTACACCCTTGATGAACAAAGAATTCTGGATGCACGAATTTTTCTTAAAATTAACATAAACATTGCCATTACAACTGCCTCTAGTGGTTTTCTGATGTACAGTGACTGGTTTACGGTCAATTAATCTTCATTAGCGCTAACCTCAACGATTAATATAGACGAATCGATTTTTTGAGCAGTATTCATTTAATTGCAGAGTTTTTTTTTTAAGAACAGTCACAAGCACCATCGGGTATCATACTCAGTTACCAAGTGTTACCGGCTCGTTTGCTCAGCGGAAAGTTTGACATTAACTCTGGAACTCTGACTCTGACTTTACCTATACACTCAAAGGTAAAACAATGTAAATTCTTTATTGTGAACCAAAGAAAAGCTAGCAAGCTACCCGATTCGTTTCTCATAATGTGAAAAGCACCTTGGATTCATGGAAACCTTAAAAAATCACAGTATATCAATGCGTCAATCACGTACGTTCTTTAAGGATGCAGCAACAAACATATTGTCTGACAATAATAATTCCTCTGAGCATTCAAAACACAGTAGTACATCGAATTTAAACTTGCAAAGGAATAATCATTCGTTTTTTATAACCCCAGTTACTTCTAAAAATGTACTTGATGCTATTGACCTAGTGACAAAAAAGAGGAAGGCAGCCGGATTCGACGGCATTCCGGGTCACATTCTTAAACACAGTGCCATATTTATCATTGAACCCCTAATGTACATTATAAACTCGTCATTCTCTCTAGGTATTTTTCCAAACAAATTAAAATTGGCGCTCATATGCCCACTACACAAGAAAGGATGTAAAACATCGGTTGCAAACTATCGGCCCGTAGCAATTTTGTCTGTTTTTTCAAAGATCATCGAAAAATGTTTTTGCATTAAATTAAATAATTTCATTGACAAATATAAAATTATATCAGACAGCCAACACGGCTTTAGAAGTGGCAAATCCACAACGTCCGCCATGCTAAGCTTCATAGATCAAGTTTATGGTACACTAGGAAGTCGGAAATCGGCCATAGGTGTTTTTTACGATCTAAGCAAGGCATTCGATATGGTAAATCACTCCAAATTGATAGATAAATTAAAATATTTTGGTATTAATGGTGTAGCAAATGAATGGATCAATTCATACCTAACCAACAGGAGACATATAACCTAAATAATTAATTCAAATTGCGCGTTCTTTTCTAATGCAGTAAATATAAAAATCGGAGTTCCACAAGGATCTATTATTGCTCCCCTGCTATTTATCTTATATATTAATGATTTGCCATCCCACATCGAGCAAGGTCATCTAACACTCTTCGCAGACGATACCACTCATCTCTTAAACGTTCCACAAGACGATAGAAGAGAAGTACATAAAAATAAATTGGCAACTAAGGAAATCTCAAATTGGGTACGAGAAAATGAACTGTCTATCAATTTCACCAAAACGGTAATACTTCAGTTCAATTATAAAAATAATATCCACTTCCAATCTAGTCCCCTATTACACTACGATGGCACAAGCATTGTGTCACAAAATAAAACTAGTTTCTTAGGAGTCATTATCGATGACAGGCTCGAGTGGGATGAACATATACACTCAATCAGTAAAAAAATTGCTTCTGGATGTTTCCTAATAAAGAGAATATTACATATTGCCGATCACGACACAGCGAAACTGGTGTATTACTCGTACATTCACTCAAGACTCTTATACGGGATATTATTATGGGGTCACTCCCGGCTCACTAAGCGCTTGTTCATCCTTCAAAAACGAGCAATACGACAACTAGCTGGAGCTAATAGAAATCCATGTACAACGGGCATGTTCTACAAAGATTCGTGCCGACCGTACTTCAAAAAATTTAAAATACTCACATTACCATGTATATATATTTATAGTGTCTTTTGTCTGATGTTAGAAAACATAGTAGCATCTTCATGTGTAGATCATGACAATAAGAAAGAAAAAACAAGGTATGGGCATCTATTGAAAGCAGAAAAAATTATGACAAAATACGACATTAAAAATCCCAACGTCACTGGTTATAAATTCTATAATAAAGCAGTAGCTATTTGCAATATTAAACCAACAACTGTGAATGTATCATATTGTAAGATTACTGTAAAAAAATTTCTGGTTCTAAATGCATTTTATACATTAGACGAATTTTTGTCTTGTACAATGTGAATTGTGAATTGTATTGTATATATATATATATCGACATGTCTCATGCCAAAAGCGCCCAATTGTGATTAATAAACAATTATTATTATTATTATTATTATTATATAATGCTCCCATTCCACCGCAAGCGAAGTAATTTGAAAATGATACTGTCTCGATGAAAGCAGTGGTTAATTATGGCATAATACCTACTGCACTTGCGCCCCACTTATGCACTTTTTCAATCACTTTTTGAGAAAAAAACTTTGCAAACCGAACCCCAAGAAGTCTATTTCCTTACCTTCTTCTTTCTTACATCTCCAGATTCCATCAAAGGCAGCTCCCACTCTGGACTTGGGCTTCGGGCTCCCAGAATGAACATGACTGCGGAGAACAGCAGCAGTACCATGTTCGATCTGGTCGCGGGCACTTTGGCGACGACGGCGTCTCCCATACCTCAGCTTCCCATGTCCCCGTTCAACCTGGGCGCGGACATGAGCAAGGTGGTACAACTCCTACTGCTTGCCGTCGTCGCCGTCGTCGGCAGCATCGGCAACATCTTCATGATAAGCTCCATTATGATCGAAGACCATCTCAACAAGCGAGGTGAGCCCTCACTTTGGAGCTATCCACTTACCCCAGATAAGATATAATGATTTTTGGAGTATTTTTGGCAAAATTGCGAGATTCGAAAGAGTTTATGCGGTTTGGTATTAGTAAACAAACTTGTATTTTATTGTGATTGCTGATCAGTGCCAAAGATTGACAGAACGCCAATGCAGCCGAATCTTATCGCTGCCGCTATAGAATGGAAATACAGTGGGTGGGGGTGGGGTTTATAGGATGTCTTTTCAGGATAAGAACCATCTTTTGTTGCAAGCAGGCGGTGAAACCGGCCATTTTTATTAGTGGTTCTAATCCTGAACTTACTAAAGTAGATCTGATAGATGTGATATCATCCTAACTTTACAAAATAAGTTTTCGCGATGACGACCCAGCGGAGGGCGCGCATATTACTGAGGCTTATATTACGTTTGTGCTAGTCAAAGCTGACTTGAGTGCTGTGAGTGAGAGATTTTAGTAATGTTAGTTTTCTGAGCTGATTTTTATGGCTGTTGACCAAGCGAAAGAGGAGAAAAATGTTTTTTTCTGATTTATTTTCATCCCTGGAGGCTAGTGCAGAAAATACTTGTAATAAATAATAAATGAAACTAGTGAGTTATTGGTGCTAATGACAATAAAAAATACTGTGTTATGGGTTTGTAATTTGCTTCCTAGCACACATAAAAACTTGGCTAAAGAATGGCATATAGTTTGAAACTAGAATGGCTAGAAACACAAAGTTATAAAAATATGGTTATGAACAACATTGTTCGCGTTTCGCGTAAACACCTTAGATCCAGCTATTTTTAAATCTATCTAAAGTAAATTTTTCTAGTCAGGGAGGCCTACGAGCAAATTAGTAAATTGGTGCTCAGGAAAATTGGTCTCAGGAAAATTCTCTTGAGCCTCGGTGCGGCACTTTAGCTGCTGATCCGGCGTACGCTAAACCACACCATATTTCGCATACATCTGTACCAGAATACAATAATTACCAATAAGAATAGTCTCAAATCTCAATTATTTAAGTCCTGTTTTCAAAGCAAGTCTAAAAGTTAATATCGCCCTCGCCAAAGGTTCTGTTAAGTTCCTGTTTTCTACATACCTGATAGTAAATTTTGTCGAGAATGAAGATGCCACGGCATACGCAAACGGTTTTACGCGAACTAAATGTAAATTAAGGTTTCGAGGGTCATGTACAAACTTAATCCTGTCCCTCTTACGCTCCGTAGTGGGTGGTGCAATTGATCTCCAGCAGCTACTTGAGTCCAATGAAATAAACCAATTACCGGCTGATTAGCTTGTAAGACGCGCTCGACGCGCAATGCATGCCGGTGAGGTAGGGTGGTAGAGGGTGCTAGGGAGTGCTCGGGGGTAGCTGTAAGCGTCCGTCGCTCCCACGCGAATGTCGGGTAAATTAGAAACGCAAAACTAGCGCGACGAGTGGAGAATACTTGATTTTCGTCTGGCGTGATTAAATTTGTATTCCGTTTTTGCGTTTCTGGGGCAAGCTAGCGCGTTTTATAAACGCCTGTTGTGATCCTCGATGTATATCTTTGATCTCCAATCTTAGCGCAACAATCACTGTTGGCTACCGGCAGAGGTACGCTTTGTGATGCTTACATTTCTGGCTCACGCAGAACTTTACAAAAGACTGCTTATCAACTTCTACGTCCATATACTGAGCGAAATAAAGTAGTACCTCCTTTCGGAAACACTTAGTCATCCCAACTAATTAAGTGTGATGAAAGTGATGTATTTTTACTTCTCGCCGTATTAAAAAAAAACAGTCAATAAGATTTTCGCTTGCCCCATTACTTTAAAATTTCAAAGGACCGTCAAATTACAATTATGCATCAAAGTTACGATCATAATACAAGCACTTCGCAAATTAAGAGTTTTTTTTTTTAATTTATTTAAGCAACAAGTTCACGTTTCTTTCCTTGCTGTAATTTGGTGACTTGGCGACGGTGGGCGTCGAATAAATCAGCGTCGCGTCGCGGCGCGACGAGATTGTCAGGCGTCGTGGCGATTGATCAATCTCTGCTGGACGTCTGCACCCACTCAGTTCCACTGCCACAAAGACTTGATTGCTTTGAATCACTTCATTCACTCGATATAGAGTGCAGCACACGTTAGCTGCCCAGCATATGTTTTATTCACTCGATATAGAGTGCAGCACTTGTTAGCTGTCCAGCATATGTTTTATTCACTCGATATGGAGTGCAGCACTTGTTAGCTGTCCAGCATATGTTTTATTCACCCGATATAGAGTGCAGCACATGTTAGCTGTCCAGCATATGTTTTATTCACTCGATATAGAGTGCAGCACTTGTTAGCTGTCCAGCATATGTTTTATTCACCCGATATAGAGTGCAGCACATGTTAGCTGTCCAGCATATGTTTTATTCACCCGATATAGAGTGCAGCACATGTTAGCTGTCCAGCATATGTTTTATTCACTCATGTGCATTGAGCGTCTCTGTGCCGTCGGGGAGAATGGTGGGTTGCACGTAGCGATACTAATCAATTGCCAGTTAATTTTCAATTACCGATCCCGCTAGTGAGCAAATTGAAATTTAAGTTCTACTATAGGTACAGCCTCGCCAGCTTGCAGAAGTTTTGCACTGGATTCAGTAATGGCTTATTTGGATTTTTGACGTTTTCCTTGGTACTCCGCCCCATCGGCCCATGGGCACTCGAAAAAGTGCCAAGTTTAAAGGGTAATGGAATATTAACCCCCCCCCCCCCCCTCCCTCTCACTCAACCAAAATAAATAATTTTCTTGTTTTTATAATTAGTTGGTAAATAGCTCAATATTGTACTGTTTGATGAATTTTAGTTCGCAGTTATAAAAATCGTAAAATAAAATAACAATTTAATCGGGATAACAATGCCGAGTATTTTCGACAATTACGTTGGAAGTACTAACCCGGATCTTTGTTAAGAATTGTCTGAAGGATATTTCTAGTTGCTAGGAGACGAATATATACCAGCAAATTCAGTGAAATCGGGCTTAAAAAAAAAAAAAAAAATGTTGACCTCAAATTATTTAGATTTTAAAATTTTGTATTTTGTAGACGACCTTCGTGACGGCGACCCTGTGCCAGGGTGTAAATGGCCTTGAGCCGCTGTAGACCAATCAAAAGGCCCGAGAGCTTGCACTTTAAGACATAGTTTTCGTATCGGTTTTAAGATGGGGAGGGATGTGCAGGGTTGCAGATATCGTTCTTTGCGTCGTCAGTATAAAACCAATTTTCAAGCAGTGAGATTTTACAGTTAAAATTGTTGGGTATGTCAGTTCTAATTGACTTTCCAGGTAGCTTGGCTTTAAAAATCCATTCTACCTGGCTGATGTCATTACATAGGGGCTACGCCGTCCAACCTAATGCGGACTCACCTTATTAACCGAATCCTGTTCAGGAATCCAGGAGGATTTTGCATGCAACTCGGATGGAAGTGCAGACTGTACTTACAGTTAGTAACCGAAATTGGGGTTCACACGAGTTGTGCAAGGATGCTTTTCAGCGAGATATCTAGTGTTTTGGGTTAGAATACATTTTAGAATCAGTTGAAATCAGTCACAATCAAGTTCCTACTCCGAATCACAGCGAAATCTCACATTCGTAACAAATTGTGTGCTCCAAACCAAATATCGCAGTCCGTACCTACTTTAATTTAAACTTTTTTCTTTATAGAGCGCAAAAAGAAACGATTCACAACCAACAAACCCGTAGCAATCGAATAACGCTGGTATGACGGCAATCCTTTAATGAGTGCTCGGTGCAAATATAATTTCTGTTTGCAAGAGGCACACATGCTTTGACGGGCATCTATCCTCGTGTCCGGCTGTCACGGCAATAGTCTATCCATGGTCCAATAACTCTGATACTAAGCCGTGCCATAGAAAATCGATCTATCCTTTATGCGCATCAGAGGTTTCGGGGTGTGTGTTTGGGTAGCAGCTTATTGCATTGTCCGTTGTGGGCTCGGGGTGGTGGAAAATGCATCTTCCGGTCGATTCCCATTTAGATCAATTGATTTCCGACTGCACGTGCAAGATGTGTTGTGAGGGCGTAATTTAGCGAACTATACAGTGCATCACGTTCAAAGAGCTCTGCACTCTCGTGTTCGTAGAATGTTCAACAGCGACAAATTGCTCATTGACCTCTATAGTCAGCGAGGATTGGAGGATATAACATCCGCCCACCTTGTCTCTTGCTACTGGATAGGACAGTATTTCCTATTACGAGCCCTTGTTTTAACATGTGATTCATGTCCACAGGTAACACTTTCCTGGTGTGTGTTGCACTGGCCGATCTGCTCGTCACCGCTTTCATCCTGCCCGCCCGAGTTGTGGTCATCCTCGGCGACCTGCACGAGTACTCGACTGTGTGCTCGATCCAGTGGCAGCTCGCCCTCGTTTGTCTCTTAGTGAACGCCCTCTCATTGCTCTCCACAGCCGTTGAAAACCACGCACGACTCTGTCTGACCAGTACCTGCTACTCGGTACTGACGCCCTCAAAGATCACCTACCTAGCCCTCATCACGTGGACGCTGAGTGGCCTGGTCGTCGGTTTGCAGACTGTCGCCCAGCCAGAAACAGACTACTGCACACGGACATTTAGCGCCTCGTGGACGTACCAATTGGTGGTGGGCATCGTGTTCTTGGCTGTGCCTGTCGCCTTGACGTTCTCCTACTTCGTGCGCACGGCTGTTTGCGTTAGCGCGGCCGAGGCAATGCCAACCTTCAAACCACCCGCCGCATTCACATGGGACTACTCGCTGATGAAGACCAACCTCTTCAGTTTCATCGTTTTCCTCATTTTCTGGACGCCGTTCGTGACGCTGTTGGCGCTCAGCTTCGGGCACCACGATATTCCCAAGCGACTCTTCTACAACTTTGCAACCTTCGCGCTGAGCAAGTCGTTCGTCAACAGTTTTCTGTACTGCTTTACGAATCGCCACTTTCGCAATGCGTACGTGAATCTCTTCCACTACTGCTGCTGCAAGACGACGGTATCGTTGTCTCGGCGACCGCGCAGTGAACCTAGTAGGCCGACTGGCGACGTCAGGGTGCACATTATCCCCGGGTACAACATGTACTCGTACACTAGTCCGCAGCGCGCCAACCGAGAGGTGCACAAGCCCGCAACACAGAAGAGGAACGTAAGCTCTTGCAGACCGAGTTCCAGTCGGCCGGGGAGGGATGTCTACGAGTTGTAGGTAACGTTCGACCGGCCTAGATATCTCTTGTAACCTATGTTACAGCAACGACAACCTGAATGGCTTCCACCCCCGCGCATAAATAGCGCACTGGACTTTCCAAAGTTCAAATGAAATTGTCCACACGATCCCTTAATGTAGCGTACAACACGAAAAGTGAGTCGGGATGCTGAAGGCTGCGGTAAGTATGCAGGAACCAGAATGCCAAAATAACGCTATAAAGAGAGCAGCTGCATCCATGCTAGGGCGCCGCCCTATTTTCCGCGCCCCAGCACGTAGAAGGCTGCCACTTACAGATGTGAAGCTCTCTGCAGGTTCGGGAAATGAAAATAAGAACAAAATTAGGAACGCACTTATTGCGAGTGCGAGCGATAGCCGTTGGTACATTTAAATATCTCTTTATTTGATTTGACGATCGCAGTTTCGGGGTGTGTGAGTTTGAATCCCCTTCACAATTTCACGGTACTTATCAGCAAAGTGATCATATTTACTAATGGAACAAAATGCTAACTGAGCCTGGAAAATGTACGCTGGTGTTTGTTCACGGCATTACTCTTTGTCAACAGTGACTGAGTTTCCCATCTCGATAGAAAGAAATCCTTGTGTAAGTTAAAATGAGGAAACGTATTGAGATTTGTATACGGACCAATCACAATGCATGATTTCATCATTTTCGAGAGAGAGAGCCGATATTCTGACTGCCGGCTTGCCGAATCTTAGCACCAAGACCGTTGCTTGTGAAGAGTAGCGTGTCATCACCTGATCAAACCATTCCCATCTGAACTGCAGATAAAATATAAAGCGGAAGTGGTAGAAAATTATTGCCACGAAGGTTACTCTTGATGAGTTTCCATGAAAAATGGAACTACGCTGATTTTCCGTGCAGATTTTCCACCCATATCGCGTGACGCTGTAGTGGCTGTAACTGTGCATACTGCCGAGCAGCGTTTCATGATTTGCTGTCCAAGAGAAAGCCTTGCACACGGCGATAACTATATACAGGAGGTGTATACGTGTGTGCTCGCTAATACTGCTCATTCATCGGGTAGTCACGTCTGTTCGTGACAATGCTGCAAAGATTTTGTGTCCAGGCGCAAGGGTGATTGTATACTCGCTGCCGGCTCCACATATCACCAGCCCTCGTGCTTCATTCCCACTAAAGTAAATGAAAATAGGGGTCCTACCACAGCACTATAGTCAGAGCATTTACAACACAATAGCGACGCGAGATTGAAATTATCTTTGAGGATTAACTAATAAGTCTGAAATTAAATTAGCTTATGATGGTAAAAAATCTACCTATTATGCAAGAGCTAGTCATCACGCGACATAATCATTGAATGGGCATTCCGTATTTGAATGGAAATATAGGAATTTGTTATAGAAAGTGTTGAAACGGCGATGGCAGAAAAAAGGAAACTTGAAATGTCAATGTGACCAATATTTATATTCATGTTATCAAGGTTATGAATGTACCACACAAAAACGCACTCTAATAGAGACGTCTCTGAGATTTATACACAGGTGGTTGTGCCAGAGGTTAAACAAGATTAAACAAGAAATATAATATATTTGTGTGTAACTTTGATGTACTGTCCAACTCAATGTTACCCACACAGACAAAACACTGTATTTTTGTACAATATTATGCCAAGCTGTTGTCGTTCAATGTCGTAAAAACACTGTCTGTGCAATTATATGTTTACATAAATGATATTAGATTATATTTATAAATATATAAATATATAAAGATATAAAGATATCAATAACGATATCAAGCATGGTATAATCCGTAAATATATATGTGTGTGTACTGATTTACATATGATATCCAATGGTGTACTAATGGTGTATTTTGGAAGAACTGTAATTCACATATTATGGAGTTCCGTCCTTTCTTCAAATTAAGTTAACGAAAAAAAATATAAGATTATATATACATGGTTGTCTATAGTTTTGAAGAAAATGGATGCCTTGAAACAGTTAAATTATAAAATCTCCCTAAAAATCTACCATGTGTTTACTATCACTACGAAAAAATGTCCTATTTATTCTTTCGATTTCAGATACAATCTTTTACCTATCTGATTATCTGATGATCAACATGCACTACTTAGAATTAATGACCTTTAATTAAATCAATTTTCTGCAAATAGAAATGTTAATAATTGATTGTGGTATTTAAAGAGAAGTACTTTTACATGGAAGACTTCAACAAAACGTTGTAACTTTAAGGGTCAGTTTAACAATATCCGGTTAAAAATATAACGGTCAGTTAACGTCTCATATCTATGATAACAGCCAATCTGATATTTGTTTTTTTCATCAGTAACCTCTGGGAGCTTATTTACCTGGAAATTGTAAAACGGCCTTAAGAGATACGTACTTGTGCTGGTCAATTTATCGCAAAGGTTTCGGTGATCAATGACAACTTAAAAAAATACTTAATACAAATTGATTCTGTACGTTTAATTTGATTTGATTTCTTGATCATAATTTTTATTTCATGTTTACCAAAATATATTATTTGGGGAACTTTCTAGTCATTGTCTAAGCCCAAGGTTGGTCTAAGCCTTTCTTTTCGTGGACCATTTGATTAAGCATGGAAAATGCTCACGAATATAAAAGACCACAATATTTTGATGGTATTTACTATTAGACCATGTTCTTCGACTTTACATCTATGTCACACAGTAATTATCAACAAATCAAACATTCCGCCGTAAAGTAAACCATCACCATTCTGTTTGACGGGTGCTATTTGTGTAAGGACGCGAAAAAAAGTGATATATTTTCTGTCTTTCTGCATCTGTAAATGTAATGCAACTTTTTTTTTGTATATAATATAATATTAGTAATATAAATGGCTATTATCAATAATGCAATCCTGTCATGCTGATTTAGAGTGTCTGTCCAACCAACGCTTCGTATAATAATAATATTAACAACTAGGGCTTTGCCCTAGGCGCACTACGAGCGCGGCTTGGTAGTTAGCCCAAAATTGCCCTGCGGTCATCAATACCTCTTTTACACACTGTAAACTGTCGCAAAACCTATCGCAAAATGTTTGAAAAGAACATCTTTAAACTGGAGAAAATAATCAAAATGCAATATCTTATTTTGCCCAAAATTTCCCCTCGGGTAGGGGTTACTGTAACCACCCACTACAAAACGTCAATTTCAGCAAGTTTCTCAACTTTCAAAGACGTAGTTTTGTGGATTTCCCGCCCATTTGCGCCTCAAATCACATAATCGTCGAACCTTTTGAGTCAGCAAGCATAAATAAAAGGTGACCGACCAAACAAAAAATTGGGCCAAAATGTTGAAAAAAGACGAAAATGCACCCCCAAATAATGCCCAAAACTTGCCCATGGGTGTCGTGACCTCGACTAAGTAATGTAAATCGTTGATTCTAAGACGTTCTAAAAAGTTTTAAATGAAAATCTCAAAAACTGTAGAAATGCTTAGGGATTTGAGAATTTGCGGAAAATAAACTCACTCATAGGCGCTTTATTATAAGTAGATGATAGATAGATGTGATATATGTGATCTCCTAACCCTTGCCTTCTGTGCACTTACTTTGTATGACCACGTACTGAATTGATATAATTGAACCTTGAAAGTGATATGGGACCACTAGGGTGGATTGCAGCACTTGATAAGATTAAGAAATTGGCCTTCACATCTTGTATTGAGCATTTAGAATGGTAACAAAGATTCTACGATTATGATGTATAATAATATCTAGTGCAAAATGTGTAAAAGAATCTATAGCTTCAGTATTTTCATGGCAAAAAACACTTAACAAAAATGGTCGACACTGGACTTATAGTGACATATTGTTCATTATAAATTATCTAGTTTTGTTAGCTTTATTCTTTGTTGTCAGACAAGTCTAATAATGTGAAATCAATCAATCTGAATAAATAAATGAAATGAGATAAAAATTCAAGAGGTAATGAACAAGCAGGCCGTGTGTCGGCCATTTTTTGTTGGCGGTTCTAATCATAAAAATACCACAAAATGCTAGTTAGACCATAAAGCCCAAATTTTGGATCTCAAGACCGCGTTTCGTGGTTCGATCTATTTCGAGTATGGCAAGTCTGTGTAAAGTACACTTTACTGTCGTCTTAATGTGTCTTGCGATGTTATACTGTTAGATGTTATTAGTTACCTGTCAACAATAGTTAATAAGCTACAGAAATAAAATATGAAATAATATCCGTGGTTTGATTGTAATACCGTGGTGTTATAAATGATGTAAAAATGGAAATAAACGTTCGTACACCTATACTTATGCTTGGGTATGCTCGGGTATGCTTGGGTATGCTTGGGTGGATTATTTCTGCAGGAAATACACGCTTACATCGAGTAAAAAAAATGGACTTGCCTATCAATTTCTGGTTTTGGTGAGTCCTATGAGATTTTTAAAATGCAAATGCAAACGACGGTGGAGTATTTTTGATGAGCGTAGCGATCGAAGTGAAACTTAAATTGTGCCACCCGTAAAAAAAATATCGATGTGTATTATTTGAAATCTTACTTAAATTTACCGATACCGTGTTTTTATTAAAACAACGCCGATACCGTCTCCGAAATTGATGCCCAAACGGGGACTCGCACCCCTATCTCCAGTTACCGCGGGTGTTGCTCTGACACATTAAGCATTCGTCTAAGTAGCTCAATGGGTTAGAGCAACACCAGTGATAGGTGGAGGTCGGGGTTCGAGCCCCGTTTGAGCATCAATTTTTGAGACTGTCAGTGTTTATATTAATAAAATACCGGTGTGTTTTGTTTTTTGTTTTTGTGTGTATTCGTTTGCGCTCTACCGGTCATAAGTGACTGCTCCGAGTCTTTTAAAGTTTCAGGACACCATTAATTGTTCTGAACCTCTACTATTTTGACTTGGACACTGAAACAATTTGAGAATTGTTGATCAGGAGGTACTTTTTAACATTGTATTTAATGACAAAACAACACGTCAAATCCAAGAGGCCGAATCCACAAAGCAGAGTTTAAGGTTAACTCGCATACATTTGAGGGTTGTAAGTAGTTATCACCATGGCAACAGCCCTGAAAAAAATCTCCGAGCAGTTTAGCGTTTGGGAAACACCGGTTCTCGTGAGATCACCGAAGTTAAACAACACTGAACTGGGTCAGGTATTGGATGGGTTACCATCATACACATTTTCTATTCTGTTCAGGAGAGAGGTTAGAGGGTTGAAAGTTAGTACAACAACTTCATTCGCCTTGCTTATCGACCTTTCGACAGCATGGATTTATGGAGGACCGTTGTATTCGCGTTGTACCGTCCTTCGGAAGGGACGTTAAGGCGGTGGTCCCCTTGGTGCTCTTCGACAGGAGTAAGCTACTTGCCGGCACAGGATTTCCCTTCCTCCATTCTACGCTAGGATAGGTTTATTATCATCCACTTAATCACCGACGCCATTAGACCAGTGCCGCAAGGTCCGTTGTCAAAACAGTGCGTCGTTAAATCCCACAAATCAATCAAATCAAACATGAAAATCTGTTAACATCACAGGGGATTTTTTTAAATTATTATTACGAACACTAATAACCTAACAAAAATTTATGCCCAAACGGGGAATATTTTTTTTCTTCTATTCTCATCAAATACACCAAAATCCTCTTAAAATGACGTGTTCGCGTAGCTCAATTGGTTAGAGCAACACCCGTGACAGGTGGAGATCGGGTTTCGAATCCCAGCTTAGGCATCGATTTTTAAGAGGTCATTAGTGTTCCTAATAATAAAATACCCCGTTTGTAATTTAAATCAGATTTCGCATACCATCTGTGATTGGGAGATTCACTTTACCCTGACTGTCTCAATATCTTTGTGATTCTTTGGACAATAAAAAAAAAATATTATTATTATTATTATTATTATTATTATTATTATTTAAGTTCCGGCGTTTAGTGTTTGAACAGGGAGTGGTTTACGCTTAGAGAAGGGATTGGTTTAGGCTTAGAGAAAGGAATAGTGTGGGTCTAAGATGTGGGGTCGAAGGTATATCATGTAGGTACGCAATAGTTGCGATGCGCTTGTACGTGACAGTGAGAGCCTCGCCGCAAGTAATTTAAAAGGGTCATAAGCGCATGACATATAGGTATGTGCAAGAGAGTAAGAACGACCACTTCACGTAAAATTATTATTATATTATATATTGTTTATTATATATATTCTTATTATTATTACGTTGCTATTATGAAGTACTCGTGAATTACATGACTTGTGTAAATAAGAAGTATCTCACTTTGTTTACGACCATTATACTAGCAAAAAGTACAAATATGCACAAATTTGAGAAAAAAAAACGTCTAGAATTTAATATTGCTATATTTCTTGCATTAAAACAATTAAAATAATCCGCAGAAGAATAAAAATGATAAAGAAAAATAAAAAAAAAAATGTTTAATAATTTTCTTGTTGTTTGTTACATTTGATCTACAGGGGCCAAAATTGGGGAGTTTTCATTTTGAGGAGAAAACAGACTGTTTGTAACTTATCTTTAGCGAGCCAATTTTTCGGGAAAAAGTAAGTTTCTTGAATTATTGAGATTTTCTCAGTTTTATGCACCATAGCTGCATTAAGGATTCATAGACAGTTAATTGTTTTTTTGTTTTTTTTTCCGGCGAAAAGGCCACATTAGCTTTCACCCTCGGTAAAGTGGTACAAGTTAAGACACGTTTGGAAATTTTGTTTCAAATAATTTTTGTAAAAACCAGACACGAGTCATCCATTTTAAGCCCATCATTTATGAATTCTTATATGGTTTATATAATTAATAATTTAATTAATAATATAATAAATTAATATAATAAATATCAGTGTTATAATATTTTGAACTATTTTTCCAGTTTTGCATTAAGATCACTTCAAAGGAATAATCGAATATAATAAAATGCAGATTATAGTAGTTGAACTTTGAATTCTCGCAGTGTTCTAACAACAATCAAGCTAGGATACACACAGCGCATTCTAGCGTGCTTTAGCGAACCGGAAGTGCGGGTTTTAAATCTCAAATGTGAGCGCCACTCAGAATCCCCATTATGTCAATATACAAGGCTGTGAGGACTTGCGGAAAGTATCGATATATAAAGGAATGTCATTTATTTTCATGAAAATAGCGTATCGTAGCATCTCTAAATGATCCAGATTTTTTGTAGAGTAAAATGGCAACCTCACATTATAGTATTCAACTTATAAATTATCGTAAATGATGCTTAACTGAAATACTGTGGCGACATGCTCAACTAGTCCTCGATAATGAGAGCCTCCGACCAATGGGAACACTGGATTCGCCTCGCAGTCGCTCACGTCCCATATCACCGAATGTGACATGGCGTCGGGGAAGGAAGTTCGCTACTAAATAGACGTTCATGTTGATTTTATGACATTAAATCGTCTAAAGGGGCTGCAATAGAAGCCACATCCCTTTAATAGATACTTGCATTGATGGTAATGCATGCAAGGAAACCTCAGAGGATTAATGATGGGTACGCAAAGTCCTCGCAAAATACAACATTCAATTTGTCTGACAACCTCGCCATATCTAGCTATTTTGCTATGGAGGTCGACTTGACAATGGTATTTTTTCAACATGAACTCTCAATTCTAATTATATTCTTGTTATTTTATTGTTCCAGGTACTTCGAAAAGCATCAGGCCCATCCGTATCAGGTAAACATAGGTCACCAACGCCCTAAGTGTGAAATCTTGTCCAGACTGAAGTTCAGCCTATTTGGAGCTCAAAAATGGAAAAAGCTCTGTCATTGAACTCTACGAACTTAAATTTGTCATTTGTAATAAAATAATCAGTGTTGGGGTACCAGTTCCCGCGTAATACATGATTTGGGTGTTTTCAGAATGCTAAATATAACAACGCAAAAGGCAACTACGACTCTCGTTACAACCACGAGAGAATACGCGAGTCTCCAAACGGCAATTCTTTCCGGTCAGATAGCCCCGATTCACAAAGTCCGAGGGATCGTGGCTACCAGAATAAAAGCTATATGCCGAAAATACGAGAGAAGGAGAGAGAAAACAGAGACTATAAAACCAGAGATAAATATTCCGGTAGTTATAAAATGCACATTGATTTCTTGAGTAGTCTGACTTCTGTTAGAATAGTATAAACTCCAATGTTTTGTTTCAGACTGTGCCAGATCTCCGAAGGATAAGAGGAGTCGAGAAAGTCGAGACTCTGAGCATAGGACCAATCATGACAGGAGCAGTGCTGAGGTAAATATCAGGCAGACAGGCAAACAATAAAGAGAGACTGCAAGTTGTAACTTATTTTGGGTGGGGTGAGAAAATGATGTTAAGGGGAGCTAACTCAGTCAACCAATCACTTCTTATATAGGGTCCTTTTATAACCCAAGTCTCTTTGCTTTCAGCATCTCATACATCCATTAAAATTATCAGCACAGAACGCATCATTAAGGGACTCTTCTCAGCGAAAACCTTTGCATAACTCTTGCCAGGTAATATAAACCGTTTATCTCTTGTCCTTTAATTCATTGCAAAAGTACTAAGGTTACCAGAAGCCACATAGGTACAGATGCACACACAAACACACACTCACTCACTTTTAGGGTCCTACCTCGACTTTGGCAGCAATGAAACTTAATTTGATTTGACATTGTCCATTGTCTTTTTTATTTCCTTCCAACAGTTTAAGTAAAAAATAAATTTGAATTATCATCGTCATATCTATTTGAATCAAAATTAGCATATCAACAAAAAGGGGTTAGGTATGTTTGATAAGAATATCGACTAAAGCAATATCGAGCATATACTACTAGACTACTAGTACTACTAGTAGGACTACCAGTCCTAAATAAAGATCAATTTTATTTTTGTGTTTGTGCTCTACCAGCCAAATGGCTAAACGTGTGAAAATTGTAGGTTGAAATCTGTTCCCATGGACAAATTTTGGATTAGTAATTTGAAAAAGTCGTTGGTTGTCAGAAAATACCGATCTCGCAAATAAAACATCTCGATAGAGCAATATGGACCCAAAATACCGAAAGAGCATTCATAGGAAGTCAACGTACCAAGGTTTTGGTAATGAAAATGCTGGGATTAGATATCGGCATACCCGAGAAAAATTTTTAAATTCTTTGTGGAAACCTTCTGGTTTAGTTATTTTTGGATTCCTTTAACCTTTGCTAGAGTTACAAAAACTTGATAATAGAATACATTTTTGATGCTGCTAACATCTGCAATTAAGTCATCAATAAGAATGGTTGGTCATGCGCTTTCTCAAACAAACCCTCGTAAGCTCCACGTTCTAGTAGTAAAGATCTCATTTTTTTTAACAGGAAAAGCGAGAGGAGCGAGAAAGAGTAATGCCGGCCAGGGTAGGAGATTGGACTGAGCACATGAGTTCATCAGGGAAGAAATACTACTACAACTGCAAGACAGAAGTCTCGCAGTGGGAGAAGCCGCGCGAGTGGGTTGAGCGAGAGCGTAGCCGCGACAAGCCGAGGGAGAGAGAGGCAGACTCGCGAAGCTACGGCAACTCGAGCCGCTCGCACGACAAACATTCCAACCCGCGGGCATCCAACTCGAGGGACCCGCCCTCTAAGCCAGGTCTCGGCCGATCGTCGGACAAGCGAGACAACTACTGGAGCAGCCAATCGAGCGGCAGCCGAGACGAACAGGCCGATGCCCACGATCGACGGAAACATTCGGACTATGAACGGGCAGCACCACGGAAAGATGACTGCTCGGCGTTCCCGTGCGGCAGTTTCGCGGGTGGCGAGTCACAGTCTCAGGACATGGACATCTCGCCAGGGGATAGCACGCCCACCTCCGAGCCAGAGTACACGGCAAATCATCACGATATTCCTACCGGCCCGGTGCTGCTCCCGCGTCTGGCGTCTCACCCCACGCATCACAACCCCCACCAGGGACCGGGCCGAGCGGGTTATACCCCTGGCAAAGGGTCTACACCTCTCTCGCAAAAATCACCCTCCCCTGGGCAACCCACCCCGGCCACCCCACTGTCGACACCGTCGATGGTGCCACCACCCAGCAGTATGGTGGTGGTATCAAACGCGCCAGGCCCGCCCATTACAGGCGGAGGCACGCCCAGTCGCGTGTCGGCGCAAGGAGCAACAACAGGAAAGGGACTGGCGACTGACTTGACGCCGCAGAAGGCGATGACTGCAGGCCACGCGACGGTGGTTTCGCGGCAGGATTCAGGGAGCGGCTCTAACGCAAGCCAGCAGAACAATCACCATCTTCAGCCACTCAAAGTGGAGACCAATCACACTGCAATAGGTGACGGACCACCGACGCCCACACACTCCGAGAGTCAGGACTGTGTCGACGCCAGGAGACGTGAGTAGAAACAAAATGAGCACATTTTAGATTGTAGCTGTAATAATTTCTGCTTTAAGCTGGGATTGGAAAATTTTTTGCATACTGATCAGGAGCTTCTTATTTAAATTCTACTCTTGTACTTATGGCATATTGCTGGTCTGTGTTTAGTTGCAAATCGGATCAACATCTGCCAGCAAAATTTGTAAATAAAGTTCCATAACTTTCATACACGTATACAATTAAACCAATACACAGAAATAACTGCTATCTCAAATGTGAGTGCTACAAAAAACATTATGCTAGAAAGATTAAAAACTGAGAGATGTAAACTTACCATTTCTTAAAGCTTTTAGGGCTGATTTCACCAAAGCTGTTAAAATATTGCTTAATTGACATTTAAGATTGGGTTTTTGGGTCTTGGGGATCTTCCACATTTAGCCAACAATTTGAAATATTTGAATGAGGGTGTTTAAATAAATACAAGAAAGAAATTAAAATTTAATTTTGAATTTGTAGATGGTATAGGAAGACCTGTCACATGAAAGAAATTTTATCTAGTAGCCCTCACTATTTTATCTCTGCCTTGATTGTTAAACATTTGAACCAGAAATGGGGGTTTAACTTTTCAACTGTCGTTTCGAAGCTAAAGTAAGTAGTCCTATTAATATTAAGTTTGCATTTCCATGTCACCAATTATTCCGTTCCAAGTGTACACTTTGTTTAGAACAACTTTTGCATTCTTTGTTTGTTGTCGACTGTCATTTCTTTCTTTGGTTAGCAACATTCGAAATATAACATTTTTAGAGCATATTACTGCGCCAGTTAAAATCACTCAACTATAATTTAAGAGCGTTTTAAATGGCGTTAGTGAGATCAGCCCTTAAACATGCGAGATCAAATTCCTATCTCTTGGTTTTTAAATTATTTTCAGATCACAAACAAAATATTAAAAAAGAATACATATCGAATGAGGTATCTTTGGCAGTGCCCAGCAGTAACGGTTTAAGAACAAATATTCTGGGATTTTTTTCCTAGCTAGGTAGCACGAGGGGTGTTGCTAGATTTGTCAAATTGTAACTTGTCTCGTAAATAAAAAAAAGCGTCTTAATGTAACACATATTGTGGAAAGTCAACAATATCTTAATCTATGTTATACCTTGACTCTAGTTTAGTTTGCATTGTGTAAATACTCGTGTGATGGCAAAAAAAAATTGGACTTGAGAAAAAAAAGCCCAGGCTAGATTTTGAAACTTGTTGTTACCTTGTTCAGGTTAGATAAAGTAGAAACGAGTCTTAAAACTATGATGGCATGGACATAGCGTCTTTGACTGTTTCATTGCCATTTGTAGATGGTGGAATGACAGAAACATCTCTCAAATTAACTTTAAATAACAAGTTTCAGTTTTGCAGCCTTTGTAAATGTGGCAATCCTTAATTATTAATCTAATTAATAACCGTCTGCTAGTGATGTACAACTGTCTGTTATTCAGTACACAAATATTGGCAGTAAACGATCCCAGAAAGGTGTCACAAAGTTCACTTGCCTATCGTTCCTGCAGCTCTTGACGGCGGCGGCGGCAGCAGCTTGTCGTCCTTGCACACGCTCGGCGGAGTGTTACGGCCGCAGGAGCATCATCTGACGCCCAGCCTGGCTAACCACTACCGCGACGACCTCGTGAACCACGTGCGCGGTTGGCCAGCCGACGTCATGGAGAAGCAGGCTCAAAAACTTGGCGACGAGGGGTTTATCATGAGCAGCCTGCAGTGCACGCGAGTTTCGGCAGAGCTCAAGTCGGCGCGCTCGCTAGTGCGGCTTACCGAGATACAGGCCACGCTTCAAGAGCAAAGGTACAGTGGAGCATCCAAGGAGTCAAAGAACGAGCTGAGGTTTATAGATTCTAAGACAGATTCAATGGTTGGCATTCTTGAAGATGTCAATTCATCTTTAATACAAATAGGCTGCCTAGAGGCAGGATAATGCTGTCGTGAAGAAGGAAAGAGAGCAGGAGCATAACTTGCCAGAGATAAAAAAGACGCTGCATGGTGCCCTTGTCCCAACTTAGCACTTTGGCGAGTAGCTTTTGTCACTTGTAGAGAGAGATGATTGATGACTGATCTGACGGACGTTCCAACTCGAACAACAGGATTCCCCACAAACCCGTGTTGTCGAGAGGTTGATGAGCAAGGTAAATAAAGTTGCTGTACAAACTTCCATCCCTCAAACCTCTCTCCAAAACAGAACTGGTCATGTGTATGATGGACTCATCTCAAACCTGATCCAGCATACCTGGCCCAGCTTTGGTTTTATAATCAATCGATATGATTCAACACAACTTAGTGTTGCAGTACCTAAAAAGAATAGCCTAATATTATTAATGACCAACATTTTAACAGCAAGCAGTATAAATATCAAGTTTTATCAAAGACACTCATTTCACACGAGCATTACTTTCTGGTTTTTGAAAGTGGAGCATATCTTTTGGTTCTAACACATTATGCAGTAAAACGAGAATAAGTTACTCAGTTTTAACATGAAAATTGTACTGCATGTTCTGGTACATAGACTGCTCTTTATATTCACTCCGCTTACCCGAAAGTACTTTAAAGACGAGTTTAAACGGTTATCTTCATATAACACTGGGGAAATGATTTTCATTTAATTTTGACTAACTACCACAATGTTACTTTAGCTCCGATCAAATTTAAACAGAGGCCAAACTAATCTGTTGCAGAGGAATTAACCAAATTAAAGTAAAGGAAAAAAGCACAGTTCTTGCCAAAAACTTTCTTGCTTGACAAATTTTTTGAAAATGTTCTTGAATTTCAGATCTTGAACACATTTGTGTGCATTCATGACAGCAGAATAGATATAATATCTGTGTGTAAAATAGGAATGCGTGTCCAGGGTGCCGTGCATAGCCAAAAGAATTGTGATGTTGCAGAAACACTCGCAGGCCACAAAATTACACGCAAAAGATATGCATGTCTTCAAATCAGGACAAGTTGGAACAGTGCAGCAAACATTACACAATTTCTTTTTCAGCCTACCTTTGCTTATGTTTGTTCTCTTTCTTGCAAAACAGTTATTTTCTGTTTACAACTGGATGGATGGCCAGATGATCAATTGAGATTCATAAATAAATTATAAAAATAAAATATTGGTCAGTTTCTCTCCAAAAATCACCCAATTTCCAAACATAACCATGGATATTGTTTCTGTGCAAACAATTATCTTCCAATAAGATTAATGCTTACTGGTAAAATCGTTTGTTTCAGGGTCTTGTTCCTCCGCCAACAAATAGCGACGCTAGAAGAAATGAAATCGCATAACTCGTTCATGTCAGACGACTCATAGTATCGGACTGGGATCAGCGTCGAGCACTGCACATCTCTGCAAAGGAACAGAATCAACCCACATTCACACATAATATACTAGCCCTATTTATACCGTTCAACTTGCTGAATAGTTACTTGTTGTTCTCGCAGGGGGCATGGTATACGGTCTCTCCTCCGTTTCGCCTGCAGCGGAAGTATTCTCGGTGTTTTCTGTCTTATCGCGAAAAGGGACGCGGCCGTTTGCTAGGCCGACTTTAGGAAATAGAATACTTTCCGGCATAATTTTTTTTCCATCCCCCCGGTTCGAACAACACGGTCCGAGTCTTTTCGATACTTTTCTTTTCATAAAACCTGTATATTTGAAGTGACTGGTATCTATAAGTTGGTTTATTTGTCTAATACCTTAGTTTTGAGAAGAATATAACGTGAAATTCGTTACAGTAAACGGCTTTTAGTTCTGTCTCCCGATTACGAATTGTTTCGTTGTTGAGCGAGCTTGTGCCCGGTGAAACAGGCATTGCTGCCTTTTCGTTTGTCCATGCTGTCTCATGTTGTCTCGCCTGCCCGCCTTATCACCTTTACAAGCCGATGGGCCGCCTGTCTGGCATTCGTGATTCAGAATTAACCTTTTTGTATATATTAATTAATACTTATTATAATTATTCATTACTAGTTAATTAATAACATTATAAAAGGGCTTCTCAAGATGATTCAACCTACCAGTAAGACATTTCGTCATGTGTTGTAGTCACCCTGCAAAGAGCAAACTTTATTTCAATTGCCTCCGTGGAAGCATATGTCACAGGTCACATGTAAACAAAGCCTCGCAGGTGGAAGCGTTTAATGTTTTCTGCGGAACAGAACCTCACATAGCAGTTTTTAGTCTAATAAACTAATCATAAATATTAATATGTATATATGATGATCTAAATTGTATTCTTGAGAAGTCCACACATTTTACTGGTAAATGAGGAGTGGAGTGCATCTACCGTTGACAAAATAGTAAGCGTTATTAAACGACAACAACAAGTGCTGTAGCTCTAATTCTAAATGCCTGTATGTTGCGCGCTTTTCTTTCAAAAATAACCGCTGGCAGCGGTTGTTTCACCTCTGCCAGAACTAAATGGCTTTTAAAATGTGCCCGTCTTGTATTTTGCCCATACTACTGATTGTTATTTTTCAAAAATCCCGTTTTAGATGCGCAGAGCATTTTGTCAACCCCCTTGTCCTGAATGCACGGTCAATTTACCAAAGTACAAACGATGTGTATGAACGAGAATCGAGTGAAAGCGACCGTTTTATTTCTCCGATAAATCCGGTGAGAATTACTTCACGTGTATGTCAGACTGTTGTATTTATGAGCCAGCGATAGTAGCCAGTGTGTAAGGATTGGGTAATCAGTACAAGGGGTAGCTAAATAAATTGAAATATTTCAAAATATCTCTTGTTTGGTTGCTTACCCGTACCCTCTTTTACTCCCACCCCTAGATGATTGAAGCTGCAGTAACTCGAGGGTTCAGGAAGAGTGGACACTGGAGAGGAGCCTTGCAAGGTACCTTCACTCAATCAAGTGATAATCAATTGATACCACAATCATTGTGTATATAATTATGTCTTGGCCTTTTTTTACAGAATCGTTAAGGTTGTGGTCAGATTTATAACCAACAAAGAGTCCATGAGTTTCTGCTTCCTCAGCCAATATTTTAAATTACTTCCAAAGTTTTGTTGACAAATACTTTCTTGCCATCCCTGTGAATTTTGGATCCTCGTGTTGGTTTTATATTAAACGGCGACAACTGGACAAGTTTCGCAAAGCATTGATTGAATCTGGTTTAAAACAACAAATCAACTCAAGGAATACATGCAAGCTGAAAATTTTACCTACATTTCTTTATGCAACTAATTGAATTAATTTATGTTTTTAAGACTAGTCTTATCGGGATGAAGTGTTTCCCATTCAAGCCAAAGAAATTTGAAATTTCGTGGGCGAAATTCAATAGAATTGAACAAACAGGAGTAAAATTTTCAGCTTGGCTAGATAAAGAAAGCAATGCATTGCATAATCAATGATCAACACAACTTTGTATAGCAGTACCTAATAATAATCGTGTAATATTATTAATGATCAACATTTACACACCAAGCAGTCTAACTCCTTTCACACACGCATTTCTTTCCGTTTGTCGGTTTTTAGCCGCTTTTGAAAAATCACTTGGTTACATATATATAATAAATATAGCATTTCGAAAACACAGAACCGTTAAAAAACGCTCTGCCGCGAGCACCGTTTCTTGCTGGAGTCTAAGTCGAGACCCCAGGCCGAGATTTCGCAGGAACTACCGTTGTCTCAAGGAGTGAGCCTGCCTAATATCTTTAATTACACGATCGATGCGGTACCTACGTAGTGGTACCTTGTAGTAAATAACACATCTGGCCTGGCCTAGCAGAATATATCACAGAAATGCTCTCCAGCAAAGACACCAGCATTTTGTCACGCTGGGGGCTCTTGCTTTCGCATGTACAATTTTCTATTTCATTTTAAATAAAGAATCAAAATATCATAACAAATTCGATGGACCAGGCCACGAACGTGTTTTATTAACTTCATGGAAACATAAAACAAGCAGATCTTGTTTTATATTATGATAATATTCAATCTATTGATTAAATTGACTTATTATAATAAAATATGAACATTCTCAGTGCATGTTTGCAAATCCACAAAGTTAGAACCAGTACATAATAAATAAATATGCCAACCATCAAATTGTGGTTTAAATATTTACAAGGCTTTTTTTAAACTAATGACAGCACGGATTCCAAAAATAAATCCAATCGATGCAGAGAATGTTCATAGTCTTTGCTAAGATAACCATAATAAGAAATAAAGGCAAAATATCCCAATTACACCTTGAATTATGTACAAGTAACCCCATTGAGAAAAAAAAAAACTGCTGGAGATAGTTGCTTGCCTACCATTTATTCCTATGTTAACAGCCCCTTGTAGGGTAATGGCATTCGGATGTGAGGAACATGGCTTTGATCACCCAAAATAATTCATGAATAGTCAACATTCATGTTTGAATTACGATGCATATTGCATTTAGGTATAACAGGTTTTAATTCCAAATTAATAATTGGTACAGTATAAAATTAAATCAGAATCCCAACCTATACATACAAAAAGACCATTTTCTAATAAGGACTTGAATTTGATAAGAACAAACATGAAACCAACCACATGCTGGTAATTACTAGTTTCCCTACGGAGGCTTGGTGTCTATATATCCGATTAAGCACTTCTACTTGATAATTCACATTAACTAATTATGCCATAAATTAAGTTTAGACCAGCTAAAATATAAAATGCAGCCCACTAGGTATCATTCCCCTGCCACTTGTGAAACTTTAGATTTTTCTGAAAACACACCTTGATCAGTGCTTTCTTCAGAAACAGTGTATACCATAAACATAAAGACGATTGAAGCAGTTATTAAAAAAATATACATATCAAAAGGAAAGAAACTGTTTTGTTTAGGCTAAAAGGTATATTGGCGCCGATGTTCCAATGATTTCTAGGCCTGCTATTGACGGAAAAATAAGTTTGGTTCTACAAAATTTTTATATCAATTTTGAAGAATCAATCTCAAACCATCAACAAATACCATAATTTAATGCACTGTAGTAAAGGTAACAATAATTAGTGACTCACGAAACCTGCTCAATACCAGCAAACAGCAATTACAGGAAGAATGTTAGAAGAACAACAGCTACATTAGTCAAAGAATTCCTGGTAATTTAGTGCACTAGAACAGCATCACACAAGCATCTTATGTGAGCTTGGGACTAGAAGCCAGTTGCAATCGTCACCAAAAAATGTCTTCCACGAACCTGCATCAATTGCGGTGAAGGCAGTCAATACAAACAGCCAAAGAAATAAAACAAGGGAATTTCTTTAAGTGAACCTTAAGAAAAATAATAAGCCGGCAATTTATGGTCAGCAACGAAACGATCCCCGAGAGTTGGTTGTGCATTTATAATTTAGAGGCTGGCCGCTCGAAACTTGCAGTACAGTCTAGCTTTTTACCAAACAGCATGCACATTTCAATTTTAGCTAGAAATGAAAAATTGGCCATGATATGTTACACCAAAGATATTTCCCAGAAAAATTTGGTTGGCGCATAACTGACATTTTAAAATGTTGACTCAAAAGTACAGTGATTGATGAATTGGTGCTCAGATAATAGCAATAAAAAAATAATCATCAAGATGCTGTCGGAGACTTCTAGCCCCATAGTGATTTGTGACATACCATCGGCATTTCCGATGAAATACAAGTCAGTAACATCAGTAACATTCCTAGCGGGGTGTTCTTCTGACTGCTTTCTTGATTACTCTCCGTTGACCTGCTGTAGATGGGTTCACTACTCCTGCAGCCCTGAAAATGAGAAAGCTCACGTTAAAACATTGCTCAATTATTATTATTGTAGGGTTTAGCGGCTTGTCAGCTACTAGGCTATTTGTGCCCATTGCTCAATGTTCCAATATTGCACACCGGCCAAAGGCAGCACACATCTGGTTCCAAGCCACAGCTTTAGCACTTCAGCCCGCTATTACGCTATTTTTCTTTTAAACCCGTATTTTCTTTGCTCAATTTGCTATGAATTTTTATTATCATGCATGCTATGCATAGAAAGTAAGCAGCGTGCATAAGGAGCAGACTCTACAAGATGAGAGCACTTTTCTAGATGAGTTTAAAATTTTAAATGGAGATGTTAATAAAATAGTTTGCTACATCACACCACCAAACTTTTAAGAAGTTCTCGCAAGAAAAAATAAAATGTCATGCAGATGCATTGCATGAGTAATGGTTAACATTCACTAGCCTGTAGAATTATCAACTGATAAATGAAATATTATTAGTAATTAGTATCAAGTTCATTAAGTTCAGAATATACACGAGGTCAGAAAGTTAGCCAAAAAGACTCTAGCACAGAGGTGACAGGAATTAAAATCATAAATAATTACTAGAATTGAAGCCGATACTAAAATGGCTGATGCCATATAATTTCTGATCGTAATATATACTATTGGTATTTAAACCATCAATAATTCAACAGTAAATTAACAGCATTTTGGTGGCTACCAACTGGAATGCACAACAAATTCATGGACAAATCACGATTAGCAAGTGAATTACTGCATACACACTGGACAGTTAGTAAGAAATATTATGGAAACAGTAACAATCGCTAAAACTCACGTGAATTGAGGCACCTCGCCGCCCGTAAAGTTAAACTTGGGCTGAGCGCTAGGATTAAAGGTCGTCGGCTGTCCAAACGCAAATGTTCCCGCAGGCGAAGGCGCTTGTGCAGCAGAGAACGCAAACGTAGCCGGTGCCGGAGGTGCAGATGATGCAAAGCCGAACCCAGCCGATGCATTTGGGGCTGACGCTGCAGAGAAGTTGAAGCCCTTCGACTCAGTCGGCTGACCGAAAGCAGCAAACGCCTTCTCTGCAGGCTTGACAGCCTGGCCAAACACAAACGGGGCGGCCGCAAAAGCTGGCGCTGCGGTCTTGGCAGTGGGAGCACCAAAACTGGCCGTAGGAGCTGTGGCGTTCGTTGACGGAAAGCCGAGAGGAGCCACGGGCTGTGAGCCAAATCCACCCAGGGGCTTTGCAGCACCGAAAGTAGAGCCAAAAGTCACAACTTTCGGGGTCGAATCGGTGGCCGGCGCCGGCTTGGTTTGAGTTGTCGAACCAAATGCAAAGATGGCACTTGGAGCGGAAGTAGTAGCTGTTGTGAACGGGCTGGCAGCAGACGCCGTTGTGGTCGCGAAAAAGTTAGTTGTGGGCGTTGAAGAATCGGTGGTCGCAAATAAGTTGGTCGGAGGCTTCTCCGAATTAATAGTTGTAAAGAAGTTGGTCGAAGGTGAGAAAGAACTAGTGGTCTTGGCAAACATGTTTGTAGTAGGTGTGACAGCGCTCGTGGTTGCTGTAAACAGGCCGCTTGTAGTAGAGTTTGTGGTCGTTGAGAAGAGATTCCCTGTCTGGCCAGCTGCGCCAAACCCTGAACCCTGTTTTGCAGAAGATGCGCCAAACGCAAACAGATTGTTTGCTGTCGCAGTTACTGGGCCGTTAGCCTTCGGTACACTAAAGGCAAACGTCTCACCGGACTCCGAAGCACCTAATGCCGTTTTGGCAGCAAGACCATCGCCTTCGTCGTTTCCCTTGCGCTTGCGATCGCTGCTGTCTGCTGCACTTTGGCTCAGAGGTACTGCAGGTTTTGCAACTTCCGTCACTTGTTTGGTAGGGATGCCAAACGTGAAGCCGCCGCTAGGCACAGGTGCCGACGCTCCAAAGTTGAACCCTGAGGCGACGGGCACGGGCTTGGCCCCAGCCCCTGCCTTGTCCACTCCGAAAGTGAACGTTGGTGCGGCGGCCGTTGCCATTGAAACTGGTTTGACACTAGCTGGCGCAGAGCCGGGTCGTGCAGTCTCGCATGCCGCACACACATCGCCGCTCTTGTTGCGCAACATGCAGGCATCGCAGTCCCACGCCCCTGCTGCTTTCTTGAAAGTGTCACCGAAGCCAGACACTTTCGAGGCCGTCGTACCCACGCCAAAACCGGACGTTATTGATCCCAAAGCAGGAGATATGGCAGTAGACACAAAACTGGGGGTGGTGGAGGTCTTTCCTAAGCCGCCTGCGGTGGTGGTAGAACCGAATCCCCCCATGGTGGTGGTGGTAGAACCGAATCCCCCCGTGGTTGAACCAAATGTGGTAGTGGTTGAGCCAAACCCGCCTGTGGTCGTGGTTGCTGAACCGAAACCGCCTGTAGTGATAGTAGAGCCAAATCCAGTCGAAAGAGAGCCGAACGTTGTCGAGGCTTTTGTGACCCCCAACGTGGGCTTGGCCATAAAGCCTCGCGCATCAGGCTTGCGCATCTCACAAGCAATACAAGCCACGCTGCCATTTCCGTTGCGCACCATACACGACGAGCACTCCCATGTCGCTGTCGGCGCTGCAAACTGAGTGCCAAAACCTAGCGTCGGAAGCTTGGGCGATTCCATCACTAGTGCGGCTGTTGAGCCAGAAGCTGGCCGAGCGGTGGAGCACGAAACACACACAGAAACGTCAGACTTGTTCCGCACCATGCACGAGTCACACTCCCAGGTGCCTGCCGCGGCCTTAAACTGGTCGCCAAACCCGGTCACTGGTTTGAAAGCGTCGAGGGAGGCCGATGAGGTTTTAGAAGGAGTCTTTGCCGTTTGACATGACACACAGGATACTGCCTCAGCTTTGTTTTGGACCAAGCAGGCTTCACAAGACCAGCTGCCTGCCGGAGGCTTGAATTGCGCACCAAAACCAACCGGAGCCTCTTTGACGGGAGGGCGGGCGGTGGTGCATGAGGCGCACTTTGTGGTCTCGGCATTATTTTGGACCATGCATGCTTCGCATGACCAACTGCCTGCTGGAGGCTTGAACTTCCCACCAAAGCCCAGGCTTGAAGTCGTCTTCGGGAGGGGGCGGGCAGTGGTGCAGGATATGCACTTGGAGGTAGTGGGTGCGTTCGAGACAAGGCAGGCGTCGCACGTCCAACTTCCCTCCGCCGGCTTGAACTGACTGCCGAAGCCAGTAGGTTTTGGGGGAGCGGTGGGCGTTAATTTCTTGCCGAGGACGTCCATCACGCTGCCTGTTCGGAGTTCTGCAGCCGCTGAGAAACCGACCTGGTGCCAAAAGCATGCTAAGTTAGTTGCAGAGAAATTAAAAGTTTTGTGCCTTCACTGGCAACAACAAGGGTCCAACAAGTTATAAACAAATGTTGGTTTCTCGGCACAATAAATGGAAATAAGAGGTTGATTCAAGAGTTATTTACCTAAATATAAGTCTAGAATTTCTATTTTCTACCAGACAATTTTCATTGTAACTCTTCACTGGTCTTTGAACCAAAGACTCGACGTCACCTTAAGGGCAACATCTCCAGATGTGTTTGGCAATATTTGTCAATGTTTCACACTGGCTGATCAGGAACCTTGAATGTAATACTTACTGTTGCCACCCTTTAAAAATATATTTTGAGGCAAAAGATGCAAATTAAGTTGGCTGCCCCGGGAGCGATCTGGCCAAGTGACTGCCCCAGCTAAACTTTCGTGCATTTGACGGGCAGAGTCGCTTGCTCTCGGGTCACTCCACACGCACTTTTCTTGCTCGGAGATTTTTGACGGTGACATTGAATATCAAATTAACGCACAGACGACTAGGGACCACGTGTTTGGGTGAGACCACTTTGGTTCAGAGCTTGAGCAAACCCGGTAGAGACCACGGCACCATAGAGATTATTTAAAAGCCACCCTGGTGAAGGCCAGCCGAAAACGTCATAACATACTTTGCCTGCCAGACTACTGAAAGGTGCGAAACTTATGTTTTCGACTAGGCTGGATGGTGGCGGGTTACAAATTTCAATTTGGACATCATGTGGGCCAGTAACTTGGTTTGCGCTAACACCAAGCTAGCGTGCTCCCCTAGACACATGGTTACTAGCTGTCAGTGCTTTCATTTGCTTTCCAAATGCAACACCAAAACTATCGGAAACAAGAACAGTGCATAAATACAGTGAAATCGAGCAACTCTGCCCGCCAGGCACACGAAAGACTGGGGCAGTAGAACTCACATACCCAGTCAAACAGGCTGTTCCCAGTGCAAAGCCAGGTTGCACTGAGGCTGCCAGTCAAATACGCCATTACTTTAATAAAAACACAGATCAACCCTGATTTTTAATTGCAAAGGCTCGCAATGCGCAAAGTATTTGATTATTTTTAACACTAATAACCTCTTAAAAATTGGTGCTCAAACAGGAACTTGAACCCTGATAGCCACATGTCACAGGTGCCAATTATCAATTATGCTACTTATACAATTCAGTTTTGAGAGGATTGCATTTGATGAATGCATATGCTTGCAATGCCTCAAGTATTTTATTATTGGTGTTCCTAATAATAAAGCTCAGATTGTCTTAGTCTGAGAATTACTTACCTTGCCGTTTTGCGCCACCGGCCTGCTGATCTCTGGGAAACCGCTCTTTTCGCGCGCCTTGGTGGACGGGGAGAACATCGAGAACTGGGTGACCGGCACTTCGGTCGCTTTTGACTTAAGCTTCGCACTTTTCTTGTCCTTCCTCTCCTGCTCCTTGGCTGCAGCCTTAGCCTTTAACTGCTCTAGCGTAAACTCTTTCGCGCCGAGAGCAGTGGCACCCACGAATGAGAACCGCGAGGGCTGTGGAGAGATGATGTTGTTTTAATACAGGTAAGGTACTGGTTGGAATTATGTGTCATTAGCAAACCAATGAGCACTTGTTAGTTTCGACTCGGACGCTTTCACAGATATACCATTGTTACTTTAAGGAACAACAATGGGAAATAAACGTCTGGTAGTGAGGAGTTCTTAAACATCACGGTGGTAGGAGAGACTGAGAAGGAAATGACGGTAAATCATATTTAAATTATTAGCATTGTTTTGATGTTAAATAACACTACCCATCAAAGGCCTTAACTATTGTAGCTAGTAAACAAAACGTATGCCATACCCAAAGATTTTGCAAACCAATTTTAACTAGATTAGAGCAACTGTGTAAGCCATGTCAGTGGTTAGCTAAATTGCAATTTACAGTTGAGATGTTTCTTGGTAGTGATTTGCTGAGTGGGTTACCGGTTTCTTACCTGGTTCCTACCCCCAAAACCCAAAGAGGGCAGATGTTATGTTAATGGAATTTTTTTTTCATGTTGATCATTGCAGTGCTTCTGATGCATATTTCATGGCACTTACGCTGCATCTTAGATTAGCAAAATTATTCCAGAAATGCTTTATTTTTTATGGTTCAGATATCAAATCCTACCACTTGCAACTCAGACCTGATCAGTGTCAGAGTGCAGAGTATAGGGGAAATTGTCATTGAGCATAGTCCCTCAGATGAGAGAATGGCAACTTGGAATTCGAACCGCCCTGGAGCCTTATTCACTAACTTTTCTTGTCGCCAATGCCCGGCAATGGGAGTCCAATTGCGAGAAATGGAAATCTCGCCTAAAATTGGTATTCGCTATCTAGCAATGCGATCCAAAGCCGCGAATTGGAATTACAACCGGGACTTTCGCTTTCTGAGTCGACTGGACCCCGTAAATAGACTAAGTTGGGTTAAAGGTTGGCAAATAATCATCGTCAAAGAATCAAATCCTTTTCAAAGTATCCCTTTTATGTTCTAATTAAGTATATATTGTGAGAAGTGTTGTGTTACGCGATTTACAAAGTTCATGTGATTATGTTTCCGAGAAAAAACATGCGTAATAATTAAGTGTAACAAAGATTATTAGAATGATAAAATATTGTAGTGACAGTGATGTCCAAAGTATTGGCATAGAACAAGGTTTTAACTCTATTCCACTAAAAATTAAATGAAACAGATTTGTATTTATTGTAGCTATTGCCCTTTGAATATGAAAATTATTTATGTATATGAAATAATGTATGGTTATGGTAATTTAAAACGTATGTGACAACTTTAAAAGGTTGCTGAGTTTAAGGAATACATTTAATAAAGTATTTACAATTAAATAGGAATAATCTTCTGATTTTCAGGAACAATTTTAATGATTGATGTGGTGTTTGGCTGAGATATTTCGTTGTTGCAATTATAAGAAGGTGCAAACGGATAATTCTTGAAATGTCAAAAGCGAAAACAAATTCATAATTCAGCAGTATTTTATCAGTTTTCCACTCTGCTTTTGCCTCATTGACTCTGATTTCCCCTCCCGTGCCTTGGTTTCCATTTACCCACCCGAGTCCATTGCCAAGTGCATAGAGAATACCAACTTTCTGGGCATTGGCATTCGCGCGAATTCGACAAATCGTCTAATGCCGGATATTGGAATTCTGACCGAATATTCGGAAAGTTAGTGAATAAGGCTCCTGGGTACCCGAAGACATCCCCAATTAATATAGACAAGACATCAAGCTCACCTTTCCCGTCGGGTGATCTTGCTCAAATGTGGGGAGCCCGTCCATGGCGGGCGCCACTCTGGGCAGACACGGCTCAGCCGGCCTCATCTCTTCTTCCAGCACACGCATCTTGCCAGTCATCTTACCACCAGCCGGTCGCTCCCGGTCAGCGTCCAGCCGCGTGCGGTAAGCCTTCTCAGTCTCCGTCAGACTCGGAGCAGGGTTCAAGCTAGGCGAAAGCGCTACCTGGATTCAGAGAAACACTTTCAATTGCAGGAGAGTCCGACCACCATCATTGCCTGAGGAATGTTCGTGTACAATATTTATGATCTTTGTCACTTCAGCAAAATTCTCGTTAAATCCATCCTATTTGGGTTTACTGGGATCAATGCTCATATATTCCTGTACCGGGCTGCCCCAGTTTGAGTTGCAGCTTTTAGTTCACTAGAAAGAGCGCTGCCTGCAAGGGCTCAAGATTAAAGTTTTAAGCAGGAAAGTGAAGTATTTAAACAAATCTCTGTCATAATCAAGATGACGTATCAATTATTTGTGCTTTCTACCGGATATGACATTTATTTTAAATTTCTGATTACCAAACACGCAGCTTCGAATGATTCAAAAGAAATCTGAATTCTAACCTCAATATGTACCATGGAACCAGAAGTTCAGATATGATATGATTTTTGTTTTTTATTAGGGAAGGTGTAACACGAATGACTTAGCACTGCCATATAAAATAGTTCTCATTTTCAGTTGCACTTTACAGAACTGAGCCGAACAGAACTGAACAGAACTGAACAGAACTGAACTGAGCAATGTTACCTTTGCCCAGGAAGACATTTGATTTTAAACAGTGGCAGGCGAGCTTTGATCTTGTGAATTCCAGGTGGAAACTCCAATTGCGGCAACATGGCACACAAAAAAATATCCAAGTTAAAAACAATAAAAACCACTGTACTTAACCAATGCCTGGTAAAAAATTTTAAAACCCAAAACTAATACTATACTAATTGCCAAAATACCAAACTTTCCCATAGCAACCTAGGATCCTAGCATCCAGCTTAACTAACTCCTACGCTTTTAAGCGGAGATATCAGTGGCTTGCCAAGATCACCTTGCGGGCTGCCTCCATCGAGCCTCGCAACTGGTTCTGCCGCTGCATCTTGAGCAGGTCCTGCACGGTGGGGATGGTGAGGCGGTCAGTGGGTGGCCCACCTTGCACAGGTGCGGGGCTGGTGTCGCTTGCAGGCCTTTTGCGGCTTTGGCCTGCAACCAACAGAGATTTTGTTAGTCAAGGCCATTGAGAAATGTGTCCTTTATGGAGAAATTTTGACACACTAGTGTGCAAAATTGGATGAAGAAGAGCATTACTCCATCTGACATCAAAATACAGTCAACACGATGAGGGCAAACTTAGTTACCACATCTATGTTAACGGTGTTAATGATAATAATAATAATTATTATTATTATATGTTCATGTCTAGACAAACATAACATGAATTACAGACGGTCAGATTGTATTAACACAATGCACACACAATATAAACATGATTAGTTAGTTGATCCCTGTATTGTTTTTAACTTCATAACATTAATTTAAAACCAATTAATATTCTTTTTAAGCTCGCACTCTTGTACTCCTTCTCAACTCGTAGATTAAGTTTAGTTGATTAGCCAGACAACGAGCATTGTTCAGTGTCGCCCGCATCTAGTGGGTCACAAAGCAGTACTAGGCCAGTTTTAACTCCCACCACCTACAATTGGTTTCTGTGAGATTCTCAAGTCCACTCTACAGTCCTTCCCTTTACTCATATCCAGTCCTTCAGCACACCAGTTAGGCAATGTAAGACAATTTTTACATATGCATACTCAATTTTACATCACAACTAGTGTAAAAAAATTATAAAAAAAAAATGATGCACATATATCTTTCGAGTCTTCAAAAATGAATAACTGTAGCATATCTAGCTTAACTTATCAGTTCCTATGCGCTCTACGCACTTCCTGCTAAACATCACCAGCACTGACTGCTGCTTCAGCAGGTACTAACCAGGTTCAGTTCTTAAATTCCAAATGACATATCTACCGAACAGTTCGCTGTGTCGAAAACACCGGATCTCGTCAGATCACTGAAGTTGAGCAACACTGCACTGAGTCAGGTATTGGAAGGGTGACCATCATACAAGTGACCAGTTCTGTTCGGGAGAGAGGTTGAAGGGATGAAAGTTAGTACAGCAACTTCATTTGCCTTGCTTATCAACCTTTCGACAGCACGGATTTGTAGAGGAATCATGCTGTTCAAGTCGCACCGTCCTTCGGAAGGGACGTTAAGCCGGCGGTCCCCGTGGAGTTCTTCGACAGGAGTAGGCTACGTGCCAGCACCGGGTTTCCCCTTCTCACTTCTAGGCTAGGTTAGGTTCATCATCATCATAATCATCCACTCATTCACAGACGTCATTAGACCAGTGCCGCATGGCCAGTTGTCAAAACAATGCATCGTTAAACCCCAATATTCAATCAATGATATCTCTGGCAAACATCGAAATAGTTTTATCATTCAAAATGGCTTTTCTTTACTGATTCATGTTAAAAGCCTAGACTGGAGACAATAAGGACTCGTAGAATTGACTAACCAAAAACAGGCGAGGAAGGAATCCGTTTGGCATCTAGCACCGGAGAGCTGAGATGGTCGAGCGTGTCAAGTATTTTTCGTGCCGTGCAACTGCCCAGGTCCAGCGCACTTGAACCTGCCAGCGCTTTCACCTGAAAAAAAGCCAGCGCAGTCAGAAACAAACCCTCAACAGTACTCTTGATGCTGATAATTTAGGCTCCATTTTTTACTACCAACAAAAGACAAACGAGAAATGATTAATCTCCACAGCAAAATTTTTCTAGACTAAGCCCCCAGGAGTCCGGCACCCAATTTTCACCCAAGATATTCAAACACACCTAAGGCTGGATAAACAATAACCTTGAACTACTTAGTTTATAAATCAAATCAGTTATGTTCCATATATTGATTAAAAAAGTAATACAATTCTGGGGGTAAATGAGAGGTTCAACTTAGTTCAAGACAAAAAAACACATTTAGTACCCATTAGCTCTGAAAGCTAAAATTAAATACAATACCGACCTGAACGGTCTGTCGGGCGGCGGGGGAAGTGGCGTCAAGTGGTGTAAACAAAGCTCCGCGCGGCCTCCGATATGACGAAGCACCGCCAAACTGAGTTCGGCCCGCATAGAACGGTGAGCGGCCAACGCTGGAGGCGGATTCCACAATTCCAGGCGATGGCGCACTGAACACGCTGGCGTTAAACGACGGCCCCCGACTGCTTGCCGCCGAGCCGGCACGTGGTACGCTGCCGTCGAGCATTGAGCGCGACGTCTGGAGGAATGTCGCTGTAGACGGAGCAATGGGTCATATGTTAGAGCAGTTGCATGGTTTAGGTCTCAAACGTTCTGTTTCATGTACTTTTGGATGGAACCCCCGACACGGGTCGCTCCCTTTTTAACCCAAGTACACAAAGTTTTATAAGCTATTACGAGAAAGCTGCTACAGAAAGGGAGAAATTAATTAGGTGATAGTTTGCATTAATTCTGCAGTAATATAAATAGGAATGAAATGGCAAGAAAGACACTTAAAATGTTTGTTTATAATATGATTTATGAACAGTACCACCCTCTCGGTCCAGTAGGGAAATCAAACACAATGCAATCTCCATGCCATCAATCTCTACAATGCAATTCACTTGACCAGGTTGAAAATGTGTGGGGTTGTTCAAAGATGGTTCAATTGCCACCAAAAATATTTTTTTAATTTAAATTATCTTAGCGGTATCGATGGTTTGCCATGATACCAATATGATACGGTGATGGCAAAATACACTATTTTTTCCTGTCACATTCTGCACCATGGGATCAACGGCTTAATGTCTCTTCCGAAGGACAGTACAACCTGTTAAATTATCCAACGTGTACAAACCGTTCGGTAGGAAAATTAGTGTTGAATGCTAAATAAAAATTAGCTGATGTTCCTGACATTTCGAAACTTAAAGCCGTTATTTTGTCCAGGGTGAAACCATGCCTGACTTATAACCAAAACCAACAAACGATAGAAATTAGCATTTAAAAAATCTGTTTTTTTTTACACTTCTGCATGAATATTTACTGAAAAATTATTTTATTTCCAAAGCCAGCTTCCAGTCATATTGACACGGACTCGACAAACTAACAATGCTTTTCTAATTGGAAGTATCAATATCCTAAAATTCTTTCATTAAAATCTTCTTTACACATATCATGAGTAATAGACGTTAAGTAGCAATTCATCAACAAATTATACCAAACAATTTTAAACGCCATGCAATGTGGATCTTAAAACACGTTCATTTAGTAAGTTAATATAACTCTAAAATTCACATACATTTCAGAGTGATCCAATAACAATTAATCATATTGAAGAGATTGGTCTAGACACTTACACATGTCTCTATCGCCGAAGCATCCTCGACGTTGAGATGATCTATTGTTGACCGAAGTGCTGCTCTTGTTGTTATCGGTTTGATATTTGGCTTGAGGAATTAGCGATGAACAACCGCTAGTTGACATACTACTATTAGAATCGTTGTCACCTATAACAAAAACAAATCAATTAGATTCTTGTCAGTTTACAAGTAGCTAGGTCAGCTAGCTACAAATTTCAGCAAACATTCAATTGATGGATACGTATCAGATTCGATCAACAGGTAGCTCTGTGAAATCAATAGCTATCTAAGAAGAAGCAAACAAAAAGTAGCACTTAACAGACAAATAGCAGCAATATCTAAGCAATGTCTAATGATTTCAGAACTCAACAACAAGATTATTAAATAGTTTGAAATATTATTAGATAAATGAATGATTCTAAATATTTATGGAAGCAGGAGGCAGTATTTCTTCAATTTATATATAATCTGAATCTGTCTTACCATTTGCTAGTGGCTCAGAGGCGTGTAATAAGTTGGGTTCTAGGGGGTAACGTAGGGGTATGGCAGGCGTGGAAGATGCAAGGCAGGGTCGTATTGATATCCCACTCGGGCCTGCAATGGTGCCATCTATGAAATCATGGGCCGGCGGTCGACTGTGTAATAGGTTATCTGAAACATACAAGCAATCTTAACAGAAATTCACCACGCAGTTTCCAATTACAGAGCAACAGTTGGACTTTTGAGTTTTAGCTTATAGTTAAATTTATTTATTTGGTACATACTTGGGGTATGGGTTGCAAAATTCTCAAATGGCAAAGGTTGATTTAGTTCACTCCTCGCTCGTTTCTTAGGTGGTGCGAACTGTTGGATCGAAGTTTCATCATCTTCCGAAGACGAATCATTGAGGTTTGAGAGTGCGGGAGCATCAGTTACATTTTCTACAACAGCTATCGGTGGAGAAAATAATCCGAAGCGAGGCAGGTAACTTGTCATGCGGTCTTTAACCTGCTTCACAAAAGACTGAAAAAAATTAAACAGTTGTTATCTAAAAGAAATAAGGTAGTTACTGCATTGAGAACAAGAGCAACAGGCAATGCATGGTTTTAAGAAAAAATCTCTGGATTTCATGTGCCCAAGAACAAAACTGTTGCTCTAGGTCCTGATGGACTGAGCTTACTAACAAGATGAATGAGATAAATTTTTTAGTAGACTACTGATGGGCTGATTGCATTTGCCTGAATCTATTGTGGTAACATTGAAATTAGGGCAAGGAAATAATATAACGTCGGCTCAGATGCAAGTATGCATCATCAAAGCCAGTGACGACACCATGTGGGCTTATCAGGTGAAGGCTATGTTGAGGAAACCAGTCCTTCACACACCTTGCAAAGATGGTTTTAGGTTAGTCGTAGTATATACGATCCCAGACCGAGTACGGTCAAAAATAAAATACCAAATTGAGTGCAAAGCACGCAAGGGGCAAAGGCTTTTAATGTGTAGTTTTATTATACTACATTATCAATAACAAATTCTCGGTAGGAGGTCTCAGCAGTCATGACCCATCTATTTTCAGCATTACGCGCGAACACCTTGGGTAACACTCGTACTTACATTTGTGGCATCGTAGGGCTTGGAAGAACGAGATTTGTTGTTAAGCGGGTTACTGTTTCCTTTAGCCATAATATAAACTATGGTTTAACTACAAATTTTGGCGATACATTGCAAATAAAACGATTTGCCTACACTTTCACCTCCACTTATGCAAACACAGAAACAACATGGCGTCAGGCAACTCGCTCGGAACTTCGAGAGTCTGAGCCCCCCACTCGTTTCCATAGCCTTGTAATGAACCGGATGCAGAATTCGAATCGTCGACCACGAGGTAGCATCTGTGTTCAAATTTGAATCACATTTCTAACAAATTCACGTAATTAAGGCAACAAGCACTCTGAAATGTCAAATTGGTGAATTATATTTAAACATTTAGAACAGTTTAGTTTTAGTTTATCATTTAAACTTGAAACATGTCCCAATACAGGTAAATGTTTTTTTTTATTATCATTATTATCGTGAAATATCCCTCGGGAAGTATGCAATATTTCTCTGCGTGCATATAGGCAAGTACGGTTGCCTATACGTCAGTCGTAGCAGAAACCAGCATTCTGTCCACGGCACAACTGCATCGTGTGAAGCGTCAATCTGAGTTCACACAAAGATTCATACGAAGGAAAAAGTTGACGCAAATATGAAGCTTAAACAATGAACGCATCTCATAGTAATTAGTAATATCGCGCAAATAATCCAATTGCCTACTTCTCACGCACTAGGCAGTCGAGATACCTCTAGTCAGTATGGTTAGGTTAAAGCTAGTTAATTTATGCATCCCTAATAATTGCCTGTACGAATATGATTCATTATAATTGTTTTTGTTTCAGTATTCTGATTAATTGAAAGCTTTTAGAAACTCTTAAAAAGGCTTCTAGTGAAAATAATAAACAATTTCAGCTTCACATATTCTGTCGACTAGTGCATTTATTGAGACTGAGGAGGAGAGTAATGTTACGAAACAATAACAAACACAAGCACTGAGGCATGTAATGCTGTTAAATGTTAGGCGATGGGAAACTAGAACTATGACAGTGTTGAAAAGGAACCAACCGCTATTTTGTCACAATGCCGCATCTAAACACGTTGGCCTACACAGCCCCAACGCTCAGCGAAGTGACCTTCCCAATTGTTATTTTGTTCGAAAAAAATTAATTACCAAGACGTCGTGATAATTGCTGGCATGCGTTCAAATTCGCGCAAGTGTCTGGATCCAGTGTGCAAATGGGATCCAAGCTCGGATGTACGGGATCGACTTTTTTTATCGTTAGGTTTATTAATTTCTTAAAATGACCGTGAAATGTATTTTTACACATCAAAACGCGTTTAACTTTAAACTTAAATGATCACATTAAAACAGCATACCATTAGGCACTTGTTTCTAAAAAGAAACTGTGATTTTGCTTATTACTTTATGCGTGAATTGAAATATGCATATAATTAGAAGTACGTGTACCGTCCACCCAATGCCAGTTGGAAGTCGGGAATTGGAAATTTGTGAAATTTTCTAATCAGTTGAACTCGTATCGTAACAAATAATCGTAACTGGTTGAAATACAATATGGCCTCCGTTTTTTTTTAAATTTTATGGCCAAAGGCCATGGTCATCCATTCATGCTCACTAAAAGTAGGTACGTAACTTACCCTAAGTTCAATCATCGAATGGATTCTGGGATCTAGATCGCAAATGTGTTCTTATTTCTCGTAGAAAATGTATTTTTATTTAAACCGAGAGGTTTGGCGTGTTGGAAAAACCGGTTCTAGTCAGATTACCGAAGTTAAGCAACACTGTGCTGGGTCAGGTTTTGGATGGGTAACCATCAAAAACATGACATTTTCTGTTCGGAAGAGACGAAAGCTTACAGCAACTTCATTTGGTTTGCTTATCAACCTTCGACAGCATGGATTTACGGAGTAATCATGTTGTTCGCGTTGTATCGTCCTTTGGAAGGTGATTTTAGTCGGTGGTACCCAATTGATACTCTTCGACAGAAGTAGGTTTCCCTTCCTCCCTTCTGGGCTATTTTTGGTTCATCATCATCTCATTCACCGACGCTATTACACCAGTGCCGCAAGGCCTGTTGTTAAAACAATGCGTCGTTAAACACCACTTATCAATCAGAAATTTACTCCCTGGCTCACTAGTCACTAATAAATAAACAGCGAAACGCTGATCTCGTTTAATTAAATCCTTCGATGGGCCGGGAAAGTCTACGCTCACAGCAACGAATTGTCACCATGACGTCAATGTCTGCATATCGTTCATCGCGAAAGGTAAGTGGCCCATTGGCGATGAGCATTCTTCGGCCGTTTATAGACACGGTGCCGAGTTTGACACACATAGACATAACGTCCGCAAAGGGAGTCATCGGGGACGGCACAACGCGCCGGCTGCACTCGAAAAAAACCTCTTTGGCATTTAGAAAAAATGTTCATGGAGATACGCTAAAAAAATGATGTAAATGATGTAAACTATACAAATGTTAGTGTATATGAAAAAAAAAATCAAAATTAGAACCACGATTTGTGTATAATGTGGTAAAATCATTTCAAGGTTGCTAGAAAAAATCAAGGATACTCAGATACAAGCAAATAAGTTGACGGCGCGTTAGATTATTCTTAACTAGGGAACACTGTGCATTAAGTAACCGTTAATGGTCTGGTATCTCGTCATTTTGGCGCGATTGGCAGTTAGAAGTTGCCATTGCAAAACTTTTGAAATTGGCTCTATCAGATGGAATGCACAGATTTTCGAAAAGTCGCAAAATTCACAGAATGAACGATTGTTTTTATACTCATTTCACAGAATGAAAATGTTGTTCAGCCCCTGGCTTCGGCACTGCAACAATGGACTTGGTGAAGTTCGATGCGTCGCGTGTAGAAAGTGGGCAAAGGAAAGGTCGGGAGCCGCTCGTTCCGGATATTCCTAGACAGACAGACTGCTTCCGTTCTTCGCATCTTTCGAGAAGACGCCTGTAAGCAAGGCGGGTGACACACGCCCGAAGAAAGTTTGCTTGGAATCTCAAGCAGGAAGCTACAGGAGCAAACAAGGGCTGCGGTGACGAGTGCACGCTGCGGTGACGAGTGCACGCTGCGGTGGATTTTACCTGAAACGATTAGAGGAGATTTAGGTCGGCCAGTGGCGGTAATAGAGAGGGTGAAACCTCTAGGATGTTAGACAGTAGTATAGAGGATTTTAGACACATAAAGCACATATTAATGAGGTAAAGTATACATTTGAGCATGTAGTGTATTTGAAATTGTAGAAATTGAGCGGGGGCCTGCCTCAAGCCACTTAAAGAGTTATTGATGATATGGAAGAACATTACTTAAAAGCCTTTCTCGATTGCATATTTTTGTTTCAATTGAGTATAGAAGTTGCTCGTGCACATAATCGGGTTCTATCGAAGCAAATGGATAGCCATTGTTAAAACGAAAACGATTTTATTGTACTCACGGTCTCACCACTTTGGCGTTTACTTTAAAAAAATTTCTTCTTTGTGATATTAAAAAAATCAATAGCGCGCTTAGTTGACTTTTGTCTCGTCTGAAATTTGGGAAATCATGTGATCAAAAAATTACAAATAGGGTATGTTCTGCGTACAGTATTTCATTGTTCACAGTCTACAACTAATTCGTTCTAGAAGAAAGACTAGATTACATATGTTATACGAATACTATAATTGATAATCCGACACAACACTTTCGTTGTCGGCCAGAATTCCGATCCATATCATGTAAAGTGCCTTGTGAGACTTCCAAGGCTCCCCTTTCTGACAACGGTACTTCTTCTTCCGGACATCCGGTTCACACTACTGCCCAACTACCACCCTACCCTCAAATAATTAATTCACTCAGTCAAACATCACGAGGGATCTCCCCTAACCTTTATCCATCAAGCGAGAAACTCTCTAGACCGTCAACCAGATACAGTTAACTAATTCCTAGACCGCCAAGATAGACTGTGTAAGCGATTCGTCCACAAGAAAAATCCAATTTCAGCTGGGTTCTTCTCGAAGCTCTGTTTGCTGGTCGTCCATTGGAGGAGCGCTCAGGTTCGACGTCACGGTGGTTCTTTGCTGTGGCCCCGTTTCACTAGCTGGAGGAGGCGGCGTCGGCACCGGCGCTGTTCACATGCTATCGACGGCGCTCGCTGAGCGAAGACGTGCTTGTGACAGTCCGGCGATGTGTTGATGGTGAACGCGAGTGCTCAGCCGAATTCGATCACGCTCTTTGGATTTCAGTGCTTTCCGACTGTGGGATAGAGGATTTTCAAGGACGATCATGGTGTTTGTGGACGGTTTGCTTTGGAGGTGGAGTGTGAGGACGGTTTTATTTGTGGTGACAGTTGCGTCGGCCGTTAACGGTAAGTTCATGAATTTTTTTAATAAAGTCTTATTATATTTAATTTTGATTTTCCGCGTAAATACTTGGTGATTTGGGGACATGTACCTCTGTCTCCTGAGATTGGAATGTTCATAAATGGCCATTTCTGAGATAACATGAAAAAAAGTCCCAATTAGTATGTGTCGCCATGCGGGGACTCACAACTCTAAAATTAACCTCAATTCTTACGTAAATGACATCATATTCAGTTATAAAATCTATTTACCATCCGCAAAAAAAAGGTGGTTCTATGTTTGACAACGAAGAGCTGCGGCGTCCTAATTGAGCCGTAATTAAATAAGTGAATTATTCATTAACCACGCATATTAGTTGAGCCCGTAAGCGTGTGTCCAATTTAATTTAATAAATTCTCCAAACTGTTTTCGCCAAACGTTATCGTTCGATTCGAAAGGAAAGTTTTATCGGATCGCTCTAACAGCCGATAGTTTTCGACTTCATATACCCACACCACCCATTGGTGTTACCGCGACGGTTATACACCGGCATTTTAGTCTTGGCGTAAAAGTATCACATGCAATTGAGGTCGAGCAGGTCTCTCTTCGCACAGCATCTCGGAAGACAAGAAGTAGTTTGCTCCCAAATAAACGCGAAATCTTCTTCAGCTCGGATCGAGCATGTCTTCGACGAGGAGAGAATGTAGTGAGCCTGCCGGGCACATGTCCTCTGTCGCTTTCAAACGTGATCCTGATAACTGCCGACTATCAAAATGTAGCACAATTTCTCAACATCATAAACAATGTAATCAAACGGGTTATTGTAATAATGTTTGATACATTCTTTCGATCGCATCTAGCGACAAAACAAAACTTCTTTACTAAGCTGTTCGCATATCATACTGGCCTGACCATTTCTAGAGCTGCATGATTGATCGGGGCTCATCTCTCATCAATCAATTATGAAATTCCAATCACACCCAAATTCATTTCTTTCCATGTCAGACCATGTGACACCATTCACGTATGTCTATTGAAATTAGCGTCCGAATCAATATGAGCCCATGAAAATTACGCATGCACAAACATGCCTTTATCGTAATTGTTCCGTTGACCCCTCCGATGCGTGTGCACGTAGGTAATAGTATCCATATTAGTCGAGCCACTTGACACTTCCTCGAGACAATCGCCGCCGATTTCCATATCGACACGTTCTGGGCTTCCGGTCGTGCTAACTCTTCCTGATCGTCTGCTTGACGGTACCGACGCTGGCGCGCTGCCGCGTTTGCCGAGATTTCAACGCGCGAGTAAACTATTCGCTTGTGCTTGGGGGTCGCTTTTCGGCGCTGAACATTTCGCTTCAGGCTGCAGCTGAACTGTGCGGGTATCTGCGGAGATCGACGTTTTTTTTAGACATTATTTTTGGTTTAAATCTTGTTAACCGGCCGTGAGGGATAATAAAATGTGTGAAAGCGCGTGTGTGGCTGAAATGATCAAGAGCGAACGGTTGAGGTAATGGTTGTGTCGGGAGGGCGGGAGGGCTGGTTGGCGTTTCATTAAAAATTCATTTCCGTGTGTGTGTGTGTGGTACATGGGACACACCAGACACTGAATAATATCACCAGCATTATGCACAATAGAAAACAGTCCCCGTTTCACAGACTCGAGTCGTCAGATGCAACAGCGCAGACCACTCCCAATACAACTATTAAATTGACCGAACAACGGATATGGCAGAAACTGTTTCCCAGCTTCTTAGTGAATTCTCGGATGAGGTGTGAATTAATTTTAATGTATATTCATCTTTCGTCGATTTCCATAACGTGCTGTTAGTTAATATGAATTTCACGGCTAAAAGAGAATATAATTGAACAGAGAATAACAGCTATGCATGCTAAAATCACTAAATATAACAAGCCCACTGATTTTTTGCATGCCAATTATTTAATTACCGTGCTCCGACACAATTCAGACGCAACCTTTTGTGCCACGCAATACCGCAATTTCGTTTTTAAGCCACAAAGTGCATTTTTTTTTACGTCAAAAACACAAAAAAAACGTCGTTACGCTATCGTTGTTCATTCCAAAACTACTCTGAATAATCTGCATCTTTTTCTCCTTCTCTCGACCGTCTCGCTGTTTGTCGGTTGTCTCTTTCACCGTCGAATGCGTTCCGACAACATCTCAATCGGGCACGCATGTACGCCAATCGCTCTGCACCGAGAGCAACATGGTCGGTACTCGGTACATCGGAAAGCGGCGATCGGTGTGTACGTGAGAACGAATCACGCTTCATTGGAGATGACTTTTACTTTGAAATTTGACCCGGTAACTAGAACCGCGAATGCCGTCGTCTTCTAGAGTGTCGCACTATGGTCGCGCCACAGGTCTAGCGCTAAAATAGCATTGTACTGCGATGCACGAATGCGTTTTAAAAATGCAACCAGATTTAACTGTCACTCTTACTTTTGACACTTTCGCTAATCGGATATTCTATTGCTGGATTTGAATCTCAAATGGATGTTCGTGTCACATTATTGTATTCATAAGTTGTTCAAAAGTTACGTCGCGTTATTTAGATTATTTTAGGCATAGATATTTTTTTGTATTAATAATTCAGTTTATTAAACAACCGTGCACCGGGCAGCGAGTAGCTAAATTCAAGTGGGTTTTTTTTTTATGAAGATTTAAGAAAATCGCCAGATAAAATCAGCACTCTAAAAGATTTTAAACATATTAACAGACTAATTGTGTTCAGGCAAGCAGAGAGGCAGTGGCCGGTGCAAGATTGGGCTAACGGTACGCGGCCGTTGTAGTGCGGTGTGATACGAGTAGGCCCGGCCATAATTTGCCTAGACCAGCCACCACAAACAAGTAGGATGAAAAACAGTTGTGGATCCTAACTGTTTCCTTCGGTAGTCATCATAAGCATCTGTTGCTCAAGACAAGACTATTATTTTATTTATTTTTTGATATAATCAAATAAGTTCTGTAATGGTACCGAGGGTATGTCCTTTTACATGGACTGCCATTGGATTGTCCGGCAGAAAATAGGATCAATCATTAAAGATAAGAAATGAAAGTATATATGTATCGTGCAAAATGTGATTCAATTATGTTAGCTGCTATGTCATCGTCAATTGCAATTCTTGTACGGTCAGTGTCGCTACGTTGAGAGCATTGTCTGGGGTATTCATCCTCACTGACTGAGTTCAGGTTACTCATAAATAATACTATGTCAACTACAACTAATTGCATTGGGTTAACTGCGTTTTTTTCAAGGTCCAGACCTTGAAAAACTATGTGCTTACTTACTCGGGGTGGGTCAATGAATAAAGTTGAGATGCGTCTTTTGCATTCTTTCGAACACAGTTAAATTAACTGTTCGGAAATGAAATACTGAAATCGAGTTGTTCTGCGTGCTAAATAGGTTAAACATAACAACGCTAAAACCCACAGCAAACAGCAATAGAAAATTACCGCCTCATTATTCAGTTAGCCGTTGTGCAGAAGTGAAAAAAAACAGCATCTCCAATTTTCCGATCGATCCATCGTAATTGATCGTTTCAGATACGCACGTCACGTGTAGACGGTGTCACGACTGGCAATGAAACCAGATACTTGTTTTCTCGTTTTTTTGCTACCGTGTTTTGACCCGAAAACTTGTGAATGAAATTCTGCGGTGACTGTTTTGCTCGATTTCAAGGGGAAACCATGCACGTTTCCAATCAACAATCACATGTTCGGAATTTGTATGGCTTGCAGATTCGATTCCATGAAAGGTGCTCACGGGCAATGACGATGGCGTTTTATATTACGATTCTGCGTGCACCGGGTGTACGCTCATGATTTACGTTTTTTTACGATTTTTAAATTTAATCTTGTCGTGATCTTAATACGCTTAACTTGCTGGACAATCGACGTGGACCGATTACTGTTGATTTCACATTAGAGAATTTGAAAGCTTGCTCACAAGTTTTTTTATTTGCTCCGTTCAACTAACATGCCTACAGCAATTATTAAAGAATTACTAAGTGCACTTGATAACGCAAAATATACCGTAGTTTAAGGTAGATTGATGCACAAGGCAAATAATCCACTTTCTAATCAAGTTAAGTTCATTAGTCGCACTTGACCTGATTGCAGTTCAAGTTGTTTGCCTATAATGCTGTAAGAAAGCTAGACGATGAACCGGCCAGCCTCCTCCCTTGGTCCAGCCGTCCAGGAAGGCACATTTGCCGAACGCTTTGTACATGCGGGGCGTGGATAATACACGAAATTAGTGTAATCATGGGCCACGCCTTCATTTAAACCCGACCACGATGGTTCTGAGAAGAATGAGCGAACGTGCTCGAATAACTGCAAAGATGATGCAGAAGTATAGACTGTTATTATATTCTGACATGAGATCACATCGAGAAATATTAGAACGAGTGTTCGGTCTGGAACAGTTGCGAATTTGCAAGCTTTCGAGTCTCATTTCGAACCTATTGTTGTGTAGGTATTCTCATTCACAGAGCATTGATTAGATACCCATGCAGATTGAAAGAAATTCACACTCTCACTTTAAATCGTTGTTTATCAACGCCGTGATCTTCTGCAATTTAAAAAAGCTGTTTGTTTTTAACGAAAATGGATACATTAATGTTTGTAATTGTTTAAATAAAATAGTACCCACTTTCTATTGAGGATAAAAACTACAAAAAAAAAACAGGTGACACACAGCAGTTCAACACGTTCGTCCATACTAGCTAATCTACTGGGCACATACCGAAAAGACAGTGTGTTGATCAGCATAATTTAGCCATGGTGAGGGTAAATTGGATAGTTTTGGTCAAATTCATGGCTCTATACAATAAAATCTACCACTTTTCGAATTAAAATGCATGTCAAAAAAGTCACATTTTCAACTACCACGGCTTATTTTTTATTTATGGTTTCCACACAACACAATATAAGTCTAAATAATGTATTAAGGTAAACTGCAAGCCGGATTGACGCCAGAAGTCGAAGAAATGGACTAATTATTCATAAGCAAAGTGTTAAACTAGCTTCAATACCCGTTACCAATTCCTGTGCTTGTTATAGGCGAGATCGGCGGGTGCCGTTTTCCTGGAGCACCTGCGCACTCGTCGGTGTTCTTCTCCAACGACACGCTAGCCCCGCGAACCGTGGCGACCTATGCCTGTGAGAGGGGCTTCGAGCTGCTGGGACCTTCCAGGCGCGTCTGTGGGGAGGACATGCAGTGGACACCCGAGGGCATACCCTTCTGCGGTGAGTAACAAGACATGGGACAGCCAATCTTCGTATGCATTTCCCCAACTTTAGTCGTGAATGTCCTTCTATGTTGAGGACATCGACAAATATCTACGGCTTAGCATGCAAATGTCCTGCTCGCAATTTCTTTGTAAGACAATATAGCGATGTATCAAACATCCCAAAGATAGTGATACTCCCATAGCCCCTATAACCTCTTTTAGTGTCCTATCGTAGATTTTCCTATGAAACTCCAACTCCGAAGAGGTCGCTTGTGAAGGAATTCTGTTGTTCGCGTTGAACCGTACTTCGGAAGGGATGTTAAGTTTGTGGTCCACGTGGTGCCCTTCGACAGGAGTAGGCTGCGTGCTAGCACCAGGTTTTTCACCTCCTTTCTCGGATAGGTTAGGTTCATAATTATCATCATCCACTCATTCACCAACGCTATAAGACCAGTGCCAAATTGTCCATTGTCAAATGAGTGCGTGGCCATCGTAAAACCCCACAAATCAATCAAACTGAGGAGGTTAAGGATATGAGTCCAGCTACTCGTTCAACACCAAAAGCAAAACGGTTCAACAAATTGCGCGTCTTTGATTGGCGTCAATTGGGGCTGTTGAAGAACTATCATAGTAAGATGTTCAATGGTTTCCTTCTAATATAAATTGGGCGCCGCCCTTTTAACATCAAGCTCAGCTCATTTCAGCATTAATTTAAATAACTTCGGTTACATCAGTACTTCGTAGTGTTTTCAAAAGAGCAATTACCTTTCATTATTTAGAGCAATCAGTTTGCACTCGCCAAAGTCGGGCCAGAGGGTATCGGCCACCAACACGTGCGGTGAACCTTGTGTCCTAGTGCGTCCACTTTTTCTTCACCATCAAATGGTTTGACATGGTAATTCTGTTTATAAGTGGACGTGGCGCTCTCGATGCAAGCTCTTTGTGACTGTCCATCAAACGCGTTTTTTGTGCCTGCCACTTTTACACCTGACTACATACTCACAAAACAATTGCAGGCGGTAGTCCCTGTACACGTGTCTATTTAGACCCATTCGTACCACATTCATTGTAGTACGTACCTGCGTTCGACACGATGAAAGTGTAGCCGAATCATAATTAATCCCATTATTTATACTCTCACTTAGAATTATACGGCGACACGTTGATCTTTTTTTAGTTAATTTAAATACTCGCTTTCCTTGTAAGCTAGAATATTGCTTTTACATATTTAAGCTATGGCCTACCCTACAGGGGGTATTGCTTTTTGAATAATGCATCAACTTAAAATGTTCAATACGTCGTGATTACTATTGTTATGATGTGGCAGTTTAACATGTGAGGAATTTGCATCATAATATATACATTTTTTTATAACAATCGCGGCAACTTCAAAATTCCTCGCACTATGAATGTGATAAGTCTGTTTATTTTGCCAACCCCTTTCTCTTCTTCTACGAGCTCGACGCGATACCTCAAGCATTCACTCTTTCTCGTTGAACGACCAATACCAGATTTTCTGGCTAGCATCTTTGCTTGATAATTGGCACCACAACCAGGAAGACTAAGGCGTTTCTTACCACATCCTCGTCGTCATAGCCCGACCACAAGTTTGATGTACAGTAAACATTTGTTTCGGTTGCTACCTTGGAAGGTCACAAATACTGGACAACTCACGAGATGCCGCGGCACGGGTAGTCCATGTCCAGATTACATTAATTATCTTCTTGATTGGTAAAAAGAGTCGAGCAACATCGCCAATGGCGGTGCTCTACAACCACAATTTCCGACAGAAACTCGTCTGCTTTTCAATTATATATAGGTAGAGACGGACGAGTGTGGATATATCTTTACGATTAATCTCTTATGAGAAAAACCCAGAGATTCCAAAGGTTGAATCCTAACAAATAGTTAGCTTCATGTTATTGTTTTTTTTTCTGTCTTCAGAAAAGAGAGGAAAAAATACAGGAATCTTGAGCGGCCAACCAATGCAGGTACGGGTGTGATGAGGTTTTCCCGGAATGCCACCCTCGGCCTTTGACCATTCGAGGTGTAATAATCAACGCAATAAAACTTGAGTATTATTAGAATGGAACCCTTATAAAGTTGATTATTCAAGCCAAGGGTTGAAAGTCGTAACTATACACAAGAAAGAAAATGACCATCTTCATCTCTCCGGTGTTGCTCGTTAAATTTTTTTAAATTTTATTGCCCACGCCTCGTACCTAATACCTTAGCCGTTTGTATCAAACTCATATCATCAGCCGAAGAATTCAAGCCAGCAGTTCTATGTTACCTTTATCACCCGGAGATTAGCATCACCAAACACCTTACACAATACACATTCTGTTTTGAAAAGAACGCTAATAGCAGTGTAGATATCATTTCATTTCCTGATCGAAGCCGTCCTTGACCTAGCAGTATTGTAGGTAGTACGCAATGCAAATGATTGAACCAGAAGAAGGCGGTTTTAACGCCGATTAGGAATCAGAATCCATATGGAAGAAGATTCCCGTTAGATACCGCAATCCTTCGCGGGCGACGACGGAATGCTTCGGATAGAAACTGCTATAAACGCGCTAGTACCAGCACGCCATGCACCTATATACCTATACCTGTCTAGCACCTATGTATTTCCCAAGCTAACAGCTCTAACAGCCGACAGGTGCGAAATGTGCCGTTGACTTCGCTATTAGAATATGAACGCGGATGGAAATGTTTGAATAAATCAATTAAAAATACCTAGTAAAATACGGAAAAGTAATAACGCAACAGACGGTAAGCACCGAATGAAGTTAAATTGAAAGTAGTGGGGGGCCACCCCATCAACAATAGTCGGATGGCGCCGAGAAATGTATGATTAGCTAAAGACCGCCCCCAGTGGTCCTAGCCGTGTTCCAACAAGGGTAAATTGATGCGCCCTAGAATGATGGCGGTAATTGCTAAATAAATCACTGACATTTTGCCTGGCCCACCTAAACAAACTCGGGGTGTTTTTTTTTAGTTAGCAAGATTCTATTTTTTTCTGCGATGCTATGGCAATTCACGTCTAGTTCTATAAAGATATTCTAATTTATAACCGTTTCTCGGCACTGCACGCGAGGCATGTGATTCAATACGTCAGCTCAAATTACTCACATGCAATCTTCTAGCAAGTAGGAAGTTGGAAGGTGGTGCACCATCCTACTTTGCACCGCAACATTGTTGCACTTGCCAAAGCAGTTAGTCAAAACGGAAACGTAGCTCACCACCGAATTATGACTTGAAATCCACTTGTGAGTTCCAAAGTCTCACAGAATCCATGCCTCAAACCGCCAGAATGTGCATCTGAAAAGGTTCAATTAACGTCATGCTTATTTCTCGTTGTTGCGCATAATGATAGCTTAGACAGACAGGTAAACAAATTGTAAAAGTTCGTGCAGATCACAAGAAATGTTCCGTGGCGAGCAATTGAAAATAAATCTCCTGCTAAAATAAAAATCCGGGCAACGCAATAATTTCATGTTTTAAAATCGATTTGGGCTTTAGCTCTGATCAATGAAGACATTTACGCGATCGATTGTTTCGGTGATCCATCTTCGGCTCGTGCTGGATCCATCAAGCGAAAGTATGACCGATTGCACACCGGGGTAACAATGCAACGCGATGATTGGAAACGACGCTCGTAGCCGTTTGCCGGCGGTAAATGTCGTCAATTCGGCGACTTAAATTTTCCGATCCACGGCGCGCAGTTAGCGCACTGTTTGTACACAAAACGACGACGCATTAGCCTAGAAAGGCAGCATCCATTACTGTTTCACGCTCCAAACCGTAAACAACAATCGGAATGCACGTTTCAGCTTTGTAGACCTCAGATTAGATTCAAATTTTAAATTGGGATTCCATTATATCCATTACCTGCACCATACAACGGCTGTGAAATATCCTGAAAGAGTTAATTCTTCTCCAGCCGCAAGGTAATAATAAAAGAGAAAACACTCGTAGCGCGGGGGTAGCTATAGCTTTTTACGAAATTGATATCGAATTTACTGACTATAATTTATGGTAAATATTAATACACTGTGAGAAAATACACGTAAATTATAATTATTAGGTCACGTTTTTAAATGACTTGTCCCGGAAGGTTTCCAAGGAGGAAAGGTATTTAGGGCAAATTATGAACCTCTCCAAGAGATGAGGATGTTTTTTTCTCAAAGCTTTCGATCGTAAATAGCAATTTGTCAGAATCTTATTGCACCTCGCGTGCTGCTATGGCCATCGACGAAGAAATTTCTGATCGTGCATACCTCGGTCGAGTCTCTTCGTCTTCTTCTTGTCTTCTTCTTTGCCCGTCGAGTTCGACTTGTTCGATTAACATATGCTGCCGGGGCTCGAACAGTTGGCGCACTTGGCTATCCAGCCTTCTGGCGACTCGGCCTGCTGTAAGAAGACCTGTGCATTGCAATCCACTGCAAGCAAATGAGTAGGATGGTGTTATTGCGCAGCGATGGGTCGATGACCGCAAATCAGGACTACAGAAGATGTTCTATGGAGTAAAGCTGATTATAAAGAGTTCACCTTACGAATAACTTCGATTATTTTATTGTTATTAATTAATTTCTAGTCTCGTTTCAAATTTATCTGGAAATCTTAATCACGGTGATCTGAATGAAAGTTTCACTTCCTACCATCGCTGGCCGAGGCGTTATTCCCCGCAAAGCGAACGTAATAATCGCTGGAATCTCGACTGCCTCATGAGTTTCCAATAATCGACGAATCGTGTTCGAGAAGAGCGCTATAGGAGTCTAAAAAAAGCATCGGGATTCGAATCACAGATAACACGACGTTCCTATTTTGGAGAGGTGATAGGAATCAATTTGGTATGGGGCGAAGGGGCCATAATAAGGTATAATCACAAAAAAATACGAAAGAAAAAACACAATAGATACAAGCAAAAGTTCTCACAGAGTTGTTTTGAAAACACGTATTGTACGTATACATGGTAATTTTCCTCGAGCAATACGATAGGTCGTTTGGAATCGTACCTTTAACACATCGCAAAGTACATGCATGGTGCACAATAAAATATGGGTCATGCAGGCCATTCGTTACGCAATAGTGACCGTATCCATGCACCATGGCAAAGGTCTATCTGCACTAGCACTGTCAGTGCCATGGCCATGCGCCAAGACTTACTCAAGACCTCATGAGCGGTGCGAAAGACGCTCGTAGTTCTCACCGAATTAGGCTAGACCATTCACAAACGAAACGCCAGGGAAGCCAAGTTGAGAAGCTGCAAAGTGCAAGAATAGAATCCTCTTCTTCGGGTTTTTTTTTTAGATAATGTTCGAGAGTAAACGAGTCATGGTTCTCCTATACGCTCAATGCTTCCGAAAACCGTTCAATCAAATTATTGTACAAATCATCGCGAGCAGTCATTGCGTTATTAACCTGACGTCTAACGAATCGCGCTAGTTTTATAAATTGGTATACAGAGCTTTGATGACTTATTGGACCGTGTACCGAGAGCACACCGTTTGATTTCGTACTTGTATTGCATTATTTGTGAAGGTATGTGGTCGGAAATCTTCAACAATTACTTGTACGAAGACAAAAGTACACCAATACTGTCTAGGCTAGGCTATAGAGAGCAGGATGCTTGTTATTCTCACCTCTGTCCTTGTCAAATACGTCATCTCATTGACGCTATTCGAAAGATTTCAATGCAAGACCGCGAAATGACAGTTTTGTTTGACGGCGAATTACGACGGAAATGAGCGGTGACCAAATGGCGTGGGACAAGCAAGCAATTTTGACACCGAAATTATTTCAACCAAGTTATTTGAGCAAGTGCTGAGTCACCTTTGGTATCTACAGCAAACAATAAGTGTGTGTCATTATTTCCAATAAGGATATCCGTTTTAAGTGTCCACTAAAGCTATCCACGAAGAGAAAACAAGCGACTCGTATAATGTGATTTGCACTGTGTTTTAAATTTGAGTTCGGTGCCTTAAGAATAATTATCTTGAATGACACAGTTACCTAAATGAGTCAGGAAGGTTATGCTTTGGTGTCTAGAATAAGGTGTATGCCACTTTGCAGCACATAACTCTGTAACAAGAAGTGGCACGTTTGTTTTTCAAGATAATCATTCGAGGTAGTTTGACCGGCCAGTGATAAGGTCATACTCGTATCTACACTCGGTTAGGAGGGTGACCCTTCAGCAAAGAGAAAGCTTTCGAAATGATTTCCTTGAGATATGGGAGTCATTTCGTGAGTCAAGATGCTGTTACTTGCTGGAAAGAAAGTCCATGAACTTGTAAGACGCCTATGAGTTTGTAACTTAACGGATTACATTCTTTTTTTTCTTGTCATCGGGTTGAAGTCGTAAGGGAAATTAAACTTAAGATAATATTACAAAGAAAAGTGGGCACAATCCTTGCAAATAATGTCAAGTATTTTTATAGACTTCTGTGAATTTTTGGAGAACTCGCGGGTCATTGTGTTTTAACTTCTTTATACAAAGTTGTCAAAACCTCTGTGTTCATCGACGCGTCGCTATACCATGGACATTCGTTGTCTCGTGGTTGATAATTCCCTCCCTGTGCGTAATTTCAAATCAAGGCAAAACTAAACGTCAGTATGATTCCACCCATAAAACCGGTCAATAGGTCTTTCGTGGTGGTAAGTTACTTATCTCTGCAATGGGATCTAAGTTAATTAGTAGATCTTTTAGCGTGTCTGCAGGTGATAATAATATGGTTGTTCCCAAAGTGTGATCTTCCGTTTTTCCCCAATTTTACGCCAGACTTTTTCATTGGCTTTCCTAATCATTTACACCGGCGCCTGATGTTTCATAACTGGAAACGCAGATCCGGAAACGGGGCTCCGCCTAGCTATGCTCCACCTGACCGGCCAAATCGCGCCCCAATCTGGGAAAGTCAATCTCATCTGATTTCATCATGAATACAATTACCCGCAACAGCAAAACACCCTGACCCGGTCCATTGGTGTCAGAGAGCGATACGGGCCTGGGCGGGGTTGGCGTTGTGGTGTCGCCTCACGAACAACCATGCCGCTCCGAACTCAATCACTGATAATGAAAGTCATTCGGATCCGATGCCAGTACCGAGAGAGTCATCCGGTCATCTGACGAGTGAAAGAGCCTGGTCAAGAACTGGAGATAATGACGCAATTTAAATTGGAAAACGATGTAGTTACACCGACACCGACGCATGTTGACTTTCAATTCTGATAAATTGTTACACATTCAAACAACGCACGACATTTTTTGAAGTGCATACATTACCAGTGGATGCTGGCTAATAGCTTTCACTCTTTTTACTATTATTGAGCTGACAAATACCTTACCTCGTCCAAATTGTTTAAACGTGGCATTTATTTAAATACATAAATATTTAGATTTACAGCCGGAAATGTGAGAAAATAGAATATATCTGTATCAAGTAGGTCAGCGAAGTAACTAGAATGTTAGGTGTGGATATATACCTTCCTACGTAGATAGGAATAATACCGTATGATCGTTCGACTTCATAAACGGAACTAACGTGATAATATGAGCATCAGATAGCGAATGAACCCCCTAGCTAGCCTATCACCTGTCACGTATAGGGCAACGTCTTGTTCAGAACATGAGCCGCTTGTGATAAAGTTAGGCGAGGCTAAGATATCATGATCAATGTTCCTACACATCCTACATCCGATACCGATCTCTTATTATCTCTATCGCTCGCAGTCTAAGACAGGTTCACCTTTTTTTCTTGAGAAATGTATGCCAATGACTGGCTGGTGTGCTAATATTTATAATGTTTTTTGATACATGGTGTCTTTTTTCGCGATCAAGATGATATCGAGCAAGTGTTTGCCGCGCGTTTGGTATGGAATGGACCATGGGAAAGTGCCATGTCATTAGATGCGGGCGCTATTCACCAAAACTTTTCGACTGACCTGAAATTTATTCCACTTCGCGTAAAAACAATCTCAGGTTTGTGGCCGTTATCGTTTCATCTGCATGTCATTCATGTAGGAGCGATAACATGCTACAATTCACACCCTGGTTAAATACCGTGTATGTTAGATAGATAGTGTCGTGTTTTCTAAAAAGGATGACTTGCTATGATTCGGGGTGATTTGTTTTTGTAGAACATGAAGTAGCTTCCAAGTCTCATCGATGGACATTTCATTTTTACACAAAAAAAACACACACACAAAGAGGGGTAGTACCTTTCCAACTTTTTTGTTTCGGCAAAAAAAAAAATACTCGGATAAAGATGCCACCCAACTCGTCTAACAAATCTTGAGGTAGTCCTACCGAATTTTTTACCAAATCTGATGTATAGTTATTTGCATTAAATTTTCTGTAGGATTACTTAAGTTTCTAATAAAGCCGGTTGCCATGGATTCCTATATTAGCTAGAAATCAAATCTGGGTTATTGTGGGTTACTTCGCAGGGAAAAGAAGAAATTCGGACCAACTTTGCCACGAGATGGAATAAGATATGCCCGAAAATAATTTTCGTCTTCCAACCGACGCTTCCCAGTCCTCCCTCAGCTTCCCATTAGGCACCCGTTCCCCACATCACACCTCCTTTGCAGAATGCAGGCACTCGTTTCACAAAGTTTTTTCTTATGACCTTTCGATAGGCTAAATACGAATTAAGACATCGGACAAGAAAATCAGTCGCTCCGGACTGAAGATGACAATTTCAAGTCTGCAAAGCCATTTCGAGTCAAACCAAAACAGAAACTCAACTCTCCTTTCTTCACCTCCACAGTTCTGAACGTCGCCGCTGGCAAGGCTCCAATGCAGATCAGCACCGAGCAGGGCGGAATCCCCCAGAAAGCTATCGACGGCAGCACTTCCACGTTCTTCAACCTGGACACGTGCACGTTGACGAAACGCGAACGCGTCCCCTGGTGGTACGTGAATCTGCTCGAGCCGTACATGGTCCAGCTGGTTCGTCTGGACTTCGGGAAGTCTTGCTGTGGTACCGACCAGCCGGCCACCATCGTGGTCCGTGTGGGCAACAACAGGCCCGACCTCGGAACCAATCCCATATGCAATCGGTTCACCGGGTTTCTGGAGGAAGGCAAGCCTCTGTTCCTGCCGTGCAATCCGCCTATGCCTGGGGCGTTTGTCAGCGTACATCTCGAGGGATCGACGGGACCGACGCAGCTGTCGATTTGCGAGGCTTTCGTTTACACTGATCAGGTTAGTGGTGGTTTCGCCCGTCCCGGCGTGAAATTGTAGAAGCAGGATGGAAATGTGAGGCGTTGTTTCCCTTTGTTTTCGAAAGAAATTTTATTCGATATTTTATTACGACATCTCGTATTACTGCTGGTTCCACAGTACACTACGCTATTAATCTGCTTGTAACGAAAGGTTGGTGACCCTCCACCAAATTTAAAACTCGTCAAGGTAGAGGAAAAAATGAGTTGAAAACTAGAGCCGGAATTGTTAATTTCGTTTGCAATTATATTGCCACTTATTTGTACAAAAAGCGTTTTTAAGATATCTCAATTTTGCAGCGATTATAAGAGCAAGCATGCTCTCGTCTCAATGCTCTATCCTTGGACAAATTTCAAAAGTTCAAAGTTCCTTAAAAAAATGTATAGTTTTAAAAGCTGCAATCCCCATCCTCAGTTATAGCTGTATCTCAATATTTATCAATGTATTCTATAATGTATTCATGTCTCTCATGACATTTTTTGTAAATCATTGTTATTCCTTACCCGATTAGGAATATTATATTTCTTATTAATTAATTTTGTTATTTTATTAATCTCATGTTGTGTTTAGAAGTATAGGTGTCCACATGAGAAAAATAAACACATCAATTACCTAATCCTGTGGTTCTCCCTCAGGCGCTCCCCATTGAGCGGTGCCCCCAATTCCGAGACCAGCCGCCAGGCAGCACGGCCACCTACAACGGCAAGTGCTACATCTTCTACAACCGGCAGCCGCTTAACTTCCGTGATGCCCTCAGCTTCTGCCGCAGCCGCGGAGGAACATTGGTTGACGAGAGCAATCCCGCGTTGCAGGGCTTCATCAGCTGGGAGCTTTGGCGGAGGCACAGGTCAGTGAGGAAAGAACTTTGGGGATATTGTAAGATTCTGAAGCCAGGCACATGGCCCACGCTACATTTTGGCACTACGTAGTACTAAATACCTTTCTTTTAAATATTTGGTAGTTCTATGCAGAGGAAACGTTTGTTTGTAACAACTTGCATTATTTTGCGCAATACCATTACCACTTGCCTTTTCGCTGCGGCGTAGCAAGAAATTACTTGGAACACACTACAATTTTGTAAAAGTAAAAACCTAAAACTGAAATCAAATAAGCCAAAACCAAGTCAAATTTGTCAAGTGCTTACTGAAATAAGAAAACCTTATGATATAATGTTGACAAACATGCCTGACATTTTACAAATTTTGATTCGGTAATCAATTTCTAAGAATGATCTGCCGATCATAAAAGACACGTGTTTCAATGTGAAAGTCGGAAGTCCGAACATGTGACTGGAGCCTGTACCTACGTGCTTTTTCCCACAGGAGTGAATCCAGCAGCCAGTACTGGATGGGAGCCGTGCGCGACCCGAAGGACCGTAACAACTGGAAATGGCTGGGCGGCGAAGACGTCAGTGTATCCTTCTGGAACCTGCCAGGAGGCAACGAAGACTGTGCCCGCTACGACGGCACCAAGGGATGGCTCTGGTCCGATACTAACTGCAACTCTAATCTCAACTACATCTGCCAGCATCGTAAGTCGATATTTGATCTCCAGCTTTGCTGCATATAACCACTAAAATTTTATATTTAGGTTCTCTGAACTCTGAATTTGCAAAGATTTTGCCAAGATATTTGTACTCCAGCTATAGAACATAATGCTGCCTAACTCTTATATTCTCCTAAAAAATTATTTTGAAACTTACAGCTGTTGTCATCGGTTTAAGTTCATCTGCAACATTTCTAACAGCATACCATTCCTAATTATTCATTCCTTCACCACCATCAAAATTTTCTTCTCCCCAATTTTCTTTCAACTGCAAACTTAGCCACTAAGTGCACATTGCGCCTTGTTTACCTTGCAGAGCCTAAGGCATGCGGCCGTCCCGAGCAGCCACCCAACTCTACAATGATTGCCAAGAACTTCAACGTGGGCGCCAACATAGAGTACTCGTGCGATGAGGGACACTTGCTGGTCGGCCCTGGTTCTAGGACCTGCCTGCCCACCGGTTTCTACAACGAGTTCCCACCTGTCTGCAAACGTGTGTAAACCCTGCAACACCTATCAAGGGAATCAGATTGTTCATTACGAGAACTAAATTATTTTGTATATAAAGGTTGTCCTAATTTAGCAGAACAGTCTGAATAACTGAATGATTTTGACTCTGATGCTGCCTAAGAGAGCGTTTGATTTGTTAAATTTTAAGAAATGATTTTAGAATTGAAGAAATTCAAATCTTTACATTTTTTGGCCAAAATATCAAATGCTGAAAGTTTCAAGCTATCAACAATTAAAAGAGCAATGAAAAGAAAACGATAAGAATATTATATATAGTGCAAAACACAGCAATCTGTTGAGCAATTAATTTAATTTTGAATACATTTCCATTCGCAGGCATTCAATGTGGGTACCCCGCTGACATTCCCTTCGGCGAGTACACTCTTCTGAATGGTTCCGTGAGCTACATGAGCACGGTGCTCTACTCCTGTCTGGATGGCTACCGCATGGCTGGAAGGCCCCTGCTCACGTGTGACATTGATGAGCGATGGAATGGACCTCCACCCAGATGCGAAGGTACCAACACCAAATTCCATGCTGTTCATAACATTTACCAAAGTTCACAATACCTGCCTTCTACATTCCATTTCATGCTAAGAAAACGAGTAGATTTAGATCTTCCCAGCAGATCCACTGCTTGGAGATTAGAAACTCCATATGGATAATTTCTTCTGTCACATGATCTGGGTTTTGTAGCTCTTAGGTCAGACTACAGCAGTGGACGGTTGTTGAAAGGTTCTTATCTATTCTCCTTCTTAGCATTGAATGAAGAGATGTAAAATATGATATAACAACAACAAAAAAGTTTGTTGTTACAAGCAATTGAAGTTTGAAGTGGAAGGTTAAAAAAGATCAGCCTAGTTTCTAACCGGTCCCTATCTCCCTGCAGCGATTGAATGCGGTGCCCCGCCTGCTATTGCCAACGGATCGTTCTTCCTCGTGAACAATGCAACTACAGTCGGCGCTGAAGTGGAATATGTGTGCAGTGGACGGCAGTTCTCGCTCTCCGGGCCTAAAGTGCTCACTTGCCTGACAAACGGGCGATACGACAAGAAACCTCCCCTGTGCACAGGTGAGGCAAACCTATTGTCGTTAGAGAAGTCTGCACCCAACAAGATATGCTTGTAGATTATAAAATTTAGCATTTTAGGTTGTTTTATGATCTTAAAGTATTGTATTCTTTTGTCACTGAACTTCATTATCATTATCGTAATCCGATTTTAACTTGAAAGCAGAATGCTAACAAAAAAGTAATAAAATCCAGGAGTCGATACTTTCTTGCTTCAAATTTAATTGGTTAATACAATTTTAGCCAACTGTCATGTCATGAACATCATGAATACTAAATATAGTGAAAAAAATTCCATTAGGTATCTGCCAAATCTGAATACTTTACCCATTATAACTGGCATTTAATTTTTCAGATGATACTCGGCCAGCAGTGGTGTCTGCCGGCAAACCTCCGCGTCTCCCGGTCACAAACCGGCCTCGTGTTACCCTGCCCGCAAGAACGCTTCCAACGACCACGCGTCCTGCCAGCGACAAGGAGAACAAAATCGCAGACAACTCGCAATCTGGTTCTGCCCCACATGTCGTGCTCGCTCATCCTCAGGACAATGAGATTGCAGATAGCGTAAACGCCCGCAACGACGTCCCACCAAATGCCAACGTCATTCACTCGGTAGAGAAGGATCGTAGAGAACCCACTGGCGCAAGACTCAATCTCGGTGCTATCATCGCATTATGCGTGTTCGGCGGGTTCGTGATCTTGGCCGCTATCATCACGACGATAGTTCTTTTGATAAGGAGGTGAGTTCGAGGCTGGAGAAATTGTCTCAATTGACTGATCATTCTTCGTACACACACTGGGAACACCATGGGTCTTCTTTTTCTTCTCTATTCTTTCGTGCACTCTTTTCTATTTTCTTGTCGCTTATTTTCGTTACTGTAGCCAGTGAATCCTGAAGCCTTCATGAGCACATTGTATTACAGCACATTCCTATCCAGAGATAGAGAATCCACAGATTGCGGAAGGAGGACTAGAGAAACGTCCTGTCCCTCCACACCATCTCTCCAGGGCTATGTAAATAAATTGATAGAATGGGAAAAATTGCCCAAATAAAATCAAAGCATCCTATTCCAACCACGTCCAATTTAAACGGCCAAATGGCAAAGAGCATAGTCTCAACTGTAGATAAGCCAGTCAATTCCCGTAGCTCTCCTCAATTTCGCACGTCCCTGGGAGCAGCACGTGTCGCACCTGCCCTTTCCCAAGACGTTGACGTTAACTCTGCGCGCCCGGATCCCAATTGCTTGGTTCCAGCGGCAAGAAGCGCAAGCTCCCCCCAGCGCGAACCATGCCCTCACGCTGGTACACCCTCCTAGCCATGCCGTTCCCCGACCAGCAAGTCGGTAGGAGAGAGTTCTCGCGCGGAGGCTATCGAAACCACGCCGGCTATTTCTCGAACCCGGTCTAGGCGGGCGCCATCGGCGGCAGGTATCGTAATCGAATGTGCTCATGACGTTCAGCTTGACTGTCTACATGTTTTGTGTTTGGTTTATTTTTGTGAATTGCATGCGCTTTTTGGGTTGTTGATACTTTTCCATTTACATTCACCCAGACACAATACACACATACATCTGCCGTGTTTTCATGAAAATTGCTCTGCATTTCTTTCCTTCTTTTGATTTAAATCGGATTTAAAGTCAGCTTTCTTCTTTTATTTGTTGCAACTTGCAGGTCTTTGCTTTAGTGCAATAGGATCTGCTAACAAATTTAATTGTGTGAAATATTGTCAAAAAATATGAATACAAGCATATCAAAAAAATAACTTCAATATTGATAATTTTGATGGAAGCACGGTTACAGCATTGCTTGTTAGTATACTCCTTACAATCTTGATTATTGACATTAACGTTGTCATCTGAACACAGGAGCCGCAGTTCAAAACATTACCGTCACCGGGCTTCACCCGATTGCAACACGGTCGCGTCTTTCGACTCCTCTGGTTCGGAGAGCCGCGGTGGATTGAACCGCTACTACCGTCAGGCATGGGAAAACTTGCACGAGTCGAGCCGTGGGAAGGCGGGGCTCAAGGGGACGAATCACGCGCCACTCCGCCGTAAAGAGACTATGGACGAGCCAGTGGGCTACCGCAATGAAGGCATGCGTGACGGCAGCGAGCTAGTTATCAGCGATGGCGCGACCGTGTTTGCGCCCAAGCCATCGGCCGTGGCGGCCGCAGAGAAAAAGCGACATCATCATCATCATCATCACCACATTGGTGCCAAAGACGGGGGCGGGGACTGGAGGCAAGGAAACGCGGCAGCGGCTCGCCCAAAGAATAGATACTGAAGACTGCAATGTAAGGCGGGTTACGTTACTTAAGCGTTTTTGCGATTCAACCGCGATTGTGAATTTGGCTATAAAATTTATTTAGTATATATTTGGAATGATTTTCTGATGACAGGAAAATAATTGCTGATTATGATTAAGAGTATGACTCATCAAACTTGGGATTTCACTTTTGGATAGATATTATAAAATAGGATATGGTAGCATTTTATTAAAGTAAGAATTGTAGGCTTGTTAAAAAAAATGTAATGAATCCCTTGGCCTTACTAAGATCTTGTAAACGGGATGATCGCAAACTGTCTGATGGGCGATGTTTTCTTTGTCCATTGGTTACAAAACTTCTGATTAAACTATGCGTCGAACATTTAGGTAAGGCTGATGTGATTCATAAACTGACTTATCTATCCAAAAAAAAACACACACACAAAAAAATGCACAGTAATGAATGATTTCACAGGTGTTATTATTAAGCCTAAGTCAAGGCAGGAATAACGTTGTTGAAAAGCGTTAAGCATACCTAGGTAATTTGTAAAGTTGTTAATATTATTTTAGGCTGTAGCTTAAATAGTTAGTTAGGCATTACAATTATTTTCCACTTCTTGAATTGTAGAAATGTCTGGAGCATGATAAGAAGGCACGATTAGTGAACAATGATCGTTCTGTTGATAATATTTTAATACTATTTATTCTCAAAAATTAAAGCCAAATTATTGTATAAACTATAAAAGTAATCAATGTGCTTCTGACAGAAAATGAAATATTTATTTTTAACTAACAATTGTTCAATGTACGTAACGTATATTTTATTAAATAAGATTATTAAAGAAAGATGAAGAGAATGGCATGTTCTTTCAAACCCTGTTTCCCACTTTCCAGATTCAAATAGAAATGTTTAACTATCTTTTTTCCTCTTCCAACCTTATCATCCCTTTAAAATTTGGCACTCAAATATCCCCTAGATTAGCAATTTATAATATCTTTGCAACCTATATTCAGTTCATGATCTATTTATAAATAAATGCTTGAATGTTTTAATGACCTTTTTTTCCTTGGTAGATTGTAAATACAGATGGATTTGGAGCAAAATTATAGGATTCCCAGCATAGGTCTAAAATGACTTTCAATACGATACATTTTTTATTAAAAAACACTTTACAGTCGAGAAAACCCTCTTTAATGCAAAGGTAAGAAATGATGGCACAAATGACTTCCCAACTCAGCATGTACATTTCAAATTCCGAGAAGATTACCCCCAAAAAATAAATGAAATAAGTTTCATTCTATGATATAGTGAAACCACCACAAAACCGGCAAGATCCAATCAGTAAATATTGCTTACATGTAATCCCTACTCAGCATAGGTTTGATAGATTACGCCCCCAAGATCAACCCATGTAACCATTGAGTCAACAACATAACGTAGTGGCAAGTATGCAATGCGTACTTCTGGTTCAAGACACTACTCCTGTCCAAGCCACAGTCCGATGAGTCGGCTGATTTCATGTCGAGCTGCTATGAGCTGAGGGGGATCAGCAGGCGAGCTCGGGTACATGTTGGCACAATGCGCAGTCCCTGCATAAATTCAGTGATCAATCAACAATCAGTTAGGTGAAAAAAAATCTGACAACTACTATCACTCTTGATAAAATAACAAGCATAATTTATGCAACGTCGGTAAAATTAGATGTTTTTTCTTTGCATTTAAACCCCAGTTGTACTTTTTTTTTTTAACTAGTGCTAAGGCTAGATAAGGTAGACCGGAGTCTAGAAACCATAATAATCGGTTACAAGCATTGATGACTGGCTCTTTCTATCAAGGAGGTGTAAACTGTTCAGTGGTTTTCTTTGTGATGGCCTCAGAAGTATGTGTGTGAGATATTTTTTTCTATAGAATTACTTGATAATAATGTTATTGTCGTGATCATGTGATTCCCTTGTGATAATCAGTGTATAAATTGTCTAATGAATGACATCTTGCATACTTGTGGGTGACCAATGACGTAAGAGGTACTTCTACTGTCTAACATAAAAAAAAATCGAGACCAAGATTGTATAGCAGTGCAATATACACAAGACTTTGATGTTTGGCAACCCTGATAATTTTGGTAAAACCGTAGCTATGTCAGGAAGAAGGTACTTTTCTGAATTTGTGACAAAGGTCACAGAGACAAAGTGAGCAAGACCAAAAGCAAGTGATTTCATGTCAATTTAGACATTTTTAAGACTTACCTTCGATGTAGATGGCAGGAGCTACGTTGGACAGAGACTGGGTGATTCCGAGAGCGTGCCATGGATCCACAGAGCCGTGCACAAACACTACTCGGCTCACTTGAAGCGAGTAAGCACCGTATAAAGTGTTGGTGCGGTCCACCACTCGGCTGAGAAAAGCGTTGTTGAAACTGCAACACAACGAGCTCGCTAGTCAAATCAGACAAGCAATCACACATGGAATTTGTAATGCTGCAACTGACTTACTCGATGCTTAAAATTGTGAGAGGTTATTAGTGTTCCTAATAATAAAATACCCCGCGCATTGCAAGCGCTTGCAATTTATATCAGATTTCACTTATTAAGAAATCACTGTACCCATGTACAATTCTGGCCTTAATATCGTTTTGCGGAGTCATTACAAAGTATTATGGAACTATCATATTTAGATATAAGAGGACCATAAAAAATATAAAAGATTGTCACTTTTACGGCAATTTTTATACATATGGATTTTTCAGATTTTGTTCCCCAAGCCTTGTTTGTACCTACCGAGGTCCGAATATGTCCGCACACTGCTTAACGAAGAAATCCACCGGAAATAGCTCTCCAAAGATGTGGGGACTGAGGGTGGACGTCTGATAAAAGCCAAACTCCGTGCAGGTTTGGTACGTCCACTGCCTGCCTCCTTCCGCTGTCTCGCTCAGCCAGCTCGTGTTGCGCATGTCTGCGATCATCTTGTCGTACTTGAAAAATGACACAAAGGCTAGAGTTAAATAATAAAAAAGGACTATAAAAAACTAAACAAGGTGGTCCATTGGCTTCATGACAAGGGTTTTTTTTTTTAATGTGTCTCAGTACATTATGACCAATTTTAAATCTACATATTCTGTATCTATACAACTAGATTTATTCTCAGCCATTTATCCTAGGAGCACCACATCTGTGATGGTACCAAAGTGGGTGATCTAAGATGAAGATTATCTTAATCTAAGTTTTATATACATCCAAAGTCCTTCTTTGCAGTCATAACGTATCAAAATTTTCCAAAATGTCTCCGTTGTCACAGCTTGTTTTCAGCGTAAAGATTTTTTCATTAACTTTAGTTCGAAAACTCGACCAAAAATGACCATGTAAAATGAGGGCTGAGATACACCTAAGATAATCTCTTTTCTATAGTTTTACAGTAAAGCAATAAGATACAAACAAACCTTATAGTCGAAGCACGTCTGATTATTTGCATCAAGGAGCAAGTTGCTGACGGTAGCATACCGGTCGATGGCTGCTCCCATGGAATCATTAACCATTACATCGCAAACCGTGTCGATCGTGATGTGCGAGCTCTTGGACGACTTGCGGTTGTCTTTGTTGTACTGCACAACTCCAGCAAAGTTGCCCGCCAAACCCTCGTAGAGGTTAGCGACGTCGTTGTCGATGGATACGTCGATGGGGGCGCACAACTTGAACAACTTGTTCACGTGTTGCTGTCCAAGAGGATGTTTCAATAACAGACCGAGCTGTTTAGTAGATTCTGAGACATCTGTTACACAACGCTCGCTGTAAGCGGCAAGTGAATCTTCAACAACCCCGAAATATTCTAGAAAAGAATAGAAGAACAATTTAATTTCTTACTGGGGCTTTGGAATGGATGTACGCATACAAAATGAAGAGACTGAAAAGATGTGGACCTTGGAAATCAATTTTTGCTAGAAGTGGCCCACTAGCTGAAACTGAGCCGTGAACAAGGTGTGGATATTTTGCACGAAGCCAAGCGGCTAACGATCCGGGATACGACCCTCCGAAAGCAATCCACTTGGATTTGGTTTCCAGTGCGTGCTTCTCTATCATTGCTTTTATAAAGTATGCAAGATCGGCAAGTGCTTGCTCACTGCTTAGGTAAACCAGATTCTTCACGCTCAAGTCTCTAGAATAAAAAATAAATAACAAAATAGAGTTCAATCACATCACAGTTATAGAATGTCAAATGCTTGAAATGTAAGAAATTGAAAACAGCAAATGCTTACTGTGTTGGATGGCTTTTTCCATAAAATCTATGCTCTAGTTGGAAGCAAAGAGCGTTGTATTTTTTGGCATATTCAATCCACTGGCCCTCCACCATCCATTTTGCAGTTGCTTCTCCTTCTCCCCCAATCATGAGAAAAATGGGCCCACCAGGCACATAGAAAGTGGCATTTGTGAAGAATCTTTGCCTCCATGTCTGAGCATTTGTAGGATTGAAGTGGTCAAGCTGTTGTTCAAACCATTCCTCAGGTGGAAGGACAGCATGTTCGGGTACATTGGGTACACCCAGCATACCACCGTGCTCTCGTCCCCGCCGAAACAGCATTCGACTCTCAGCATTTACCAGCAAAATAAATAACAAAATTGCCTTGATTGTTACTCCCAGTGACTCCATATCTGTCAGCAGGGAACAAAACTCAGATAAAATAAGACTGCGAACCTGTTACAGTCATGGAACACTTCTGCGCTTCAAAAAAATGTTTTACCAAAGAACTTAAAAATCAAATTGAGTAAGCAAATGGTGTGAGATAAACCTACAACTAAGGAACAAAACAAAAAACCTTTATAATGCTAGTTCTGTGTTCTCTGTCCTGTTTTGACCTCTATGAATATATTATAACCTAAATTTAACGATGAGAACAGATTGCACTTGTAGATAGTGAAATGACAGGTCAACTCGTTCAAAAAATGCAGTAGTCTGCATAAAACCAATCGGTTGTTCCAAGTCTGATATCATTTGAATAAATTATGATAATAAGTTTAACTAATTAGTTCATTGAACCTGTGCACCTGTGTTTTGGTTCCGACTGGTACTGCTACACTTGACAAATAAACTCTGGCACTTTTATCTTCATGAATATTATTATGCTGAACTATGACCTCTGTTCCCATGTAGAAATAAAGGACAGATATAAAACTGTTCTAGCATGGGGGAAAAATAACTTTATTCAGCTGGACCAACACATTTTACGAGATGTTTGCTGAAGTAGATAACCATCTGCTTTGGCATTCATCGTAATTCTGCAAAAAATTGGAAACTTCCTCCAAACTTTTGGGTGTTCAGTGCTTTGATGGAGTTCGCCTAAAATTTGCCTTTTTTTATGCATTGCATTAGCTATCCACATCCATTTACCCCCTAATAAGGAGAAATAGCCCTGCAAGTATGAAATGAGGAAAAAGTATGGAAGAGGCCTCATTAAATCTATGGTGAAGAATCATAATGCAGGTTGTAATTTAGGTACCTACTGTAATCACATTGACTGATAAGCTTTATTTTAACAAAAACAATCATAGAACAGAGCCATCTCACTTACAAAATTCATGTCTGTTAAACATCAATCAAGCCAAATCACAGGCAGCATTAGTAATTGAAAAGGAAAGTATAAGAAACATTTTCTACAAAGATAAAATAGAGATACAAGAAGTAAATTAAAGGCTTAAATTCTAATTACATCACACAGTTCACATTGAATATCAGAGGAGGATTTGATGATAAATAGCCGATGAGTTAGTCAATAGTCCCGGGAGACCTTTGGAAGATAAAAATTTTTGAAAAATTTTTTTAGAGACTTACCAAACGTAATTCTTTCTAAAAATAGATGATCATTCATTGGCAATTACAACAACAAAAAATTTTCAAAAATGTATGTGTGTATCAGAAATCTAATGCGGTATAATTCTGCAAAGCCTGTCGATTTTAAGCAGTAGGATTAGCGGCCTATATTGATCGAAAAGAAGACGCCATAAGTAACAACAAAAGCACTGCTTTTTGTAAAAGTTTCAAAATAACCAATTAAAGTGATGAAAAACAATGCAGAAAAATAAAAACACATGTTTGTAGTTGCCAATATCCAAGTAGCCAATGGATTCAGAGTTTCTGGTAGTTTTCACTGGCTGGAGGTATTTACTTGTGCCCTCACAAACTATTTATTTACTGAATAATGTAGTTGTTTGTTAGGTTTACCTGAGTTCACTTCCTGGAAATTGCTACTCATAACTCCCAAAATATCTTAAGATGCGGCATTTTTTTCTGGACATTGCATCTCCTCGCAAAACCCCAATGAGTGCCTCAAACATTAAATATAACTACGCAACTTTTCTTTCTCTTCAGATCATTTTTACAATTTCAATCCAACTCTGATATAAAATAACTATCGGTAGAGTTATGTCTTCAGCATCTTCACGAAGATTTGTTTCTCAATTACCAGGTATGTCTGTATTATCTTCTTAACAGATTTTATCTCCGATTGAATTGCTCTGTCGTTAGGTAAAATGGATAGAGCAACTTCCAGATCGCGGAGAGCAATGTTATAATCGTTAAGACGAATGCTGGCCAAAGCACGTCGATAGAGGCCCTTCGCGCATTTTCCATCTATTTGCAGGGCCTGTAACAAAAACATTTATCACATTGTTATTAGAACTCTGAAGTAATTTTGAAGCAGACGATTTCTCCTCCAGTTCTTTCTTGATCTAGACAAAAGCTAGTATGTCAAAATTTTAACCAAGTGTACCGAATTACACCAACCTTCAATTCTCTAGTACCTAGTGCTTCTTCATTCTTTGCCTTCCCACCTCGAACTATGAAGATACTAAATGTGCAATGTACCTTTAATATACACAAATTAAAGTAATTACCTCGTTACATTTGTGCCATGATTCTCGGAACAATTCCATTTTCATATAGACTGCAGCTAAATTCAACAAGCAGAACACCTCCGTTTTGTCAAGATCCTTTCGGTTTGGTTCCTCTTTGCATTGGACTTTGGCCCACTCTATGTAACGAAGAGCCTTTTTGTATTTTCTGTCGGCATCGATGTTATTATCTAGACGAAAGTAGTGGTTTCCAGAGATTCTAATGTTAGCAATGACTTTTTCGTAGATTTCAATGCCGTGCTCGCAATTCTTCCAATCCTCTGGATATTCCGGGTAAATGTCGACAGTTCCATCATCCTCTTCCAAATGCCAATCTTCCCCTGGTTGGTACTCTCCACAGTCAGATATGATACAGCTCTGTAATTAAAACATAGAAATGGTAGAAACAATCAGATTTATAAAATAAAATGTTGGATACCAAACAGCTATTGACACTTGAACTATATTTTGATATGTTGTTGTCTCGTGTGCCAAAAGGCTGGATAGGTAAGGGGAAGAAGAAAAGGAAGTGGTTCTGTAACCATTCCACGTTCTTTTATATATTTTGGTAGCATTGCAAGGAATTAATAATTTAGAAAATAACTGAGGATTTTACTTTTTTCCTTCACAAAGATAATTTAAGCATGTCTATCAATAATTATTCTGACCCTTTAATCTTGATTTCATAAACAGCAAGCTAATCTTGGTCAAACCTGGGTTTGCATGCCATTTTGATATTCACTGGTTTGCTGACATTTTTAAGAGTTACTAGAAGCAAGAAATCAAAGATAAATATTTGAAAAATAATGAGATTTCTACCTTTAATGGCCGATCTTTCTTGTCTTTCTGGGTCGTACTAACTTCTTCCACGACCCCTAGTCCAGCTCTCACTTGGCCAAAAACTACGTTCGTGTTATCCAAGTGTGGGCATGGCACTGTCGTAATGAAAAATTGCGAGTTATTCAAATCTTTTCCTGCAGTTGCCATACTCAATGCCCCAGGATTTTTATGCTTAAGAAAAAAGTTCTCGTCATGGAAATAAGGGCCGTAGATGCTTTCTCCACCCGAACCGTTGTAATTAGTAAAATCACCGCTTTGGATCATGAATTGCGATACAGCTTTGTGGAAAATACACCCCTTATAGTGAAGAGGTTTTCCCATTGTACCGATGCCTTTTTCACCAGTGCACAATGCACGAAAGTTTTCAACTGTCAGCGGGCAAACTTCCTTGAAAAGTTCCAGGACTACTCTCCCCACTGTGAGCAGAAATAAATATATGTGTAAACAACAGGTGTTGCAAACTTGAATATCTGAGAGATCAAATGAAGTAACACAACACCACCATTTGGTGGCAAAACAATGCAAAACAAACCTTTCTCCTCTCCAATTCTGATGTCCAAATAAACGAAGGGGTTTTTGTCTGAAACCATTTCTAATTTAAGTGCGAACCAATTAATACCGATCAAGTAGGATAAACAAAGCTACACTCAATATCAAAATCAGAACGACTTAGCCTTCCACCACAGATAAAGCTTCCACTCTGCTTCCACCTAAGTTTCCACCCACTGCACGGCTGGTAATCACCAAAGACGTACAAAAACACATTCACATTCGAGAATTTTCAAGGACATGTTTCAGTTGTCACCAACAGCTGTCAAATGTCAATTCTTGAAATTGCTAACTGATTCGCTGTTGGGGTGATTCTCGAGTTATTATACAAAGTCTTCAATAAAAATCCAAAATGCGACGAAAAGCAGGTGTAGGAGCAATCCATAAACAAAAATTAGTTCAAGAAAAATATCGTGACAAAGGCACAGAACTTCAAGAGAATCAACTTGAACAAATGTCGAAACAACTAGACTCTTTCCGTGCTAACCTAGAAGAATTTGCATCGAAACACAAGAAGGAAATTAAGAAAAATTCTCAGTTCAGACGTCAATTTCAAGAAATGTGTGCCTCAATTGGGGTTGATCCATTGGCTTCTGGCAAGGGTTTCTGGTCTGTCCTTGGTATAGGAGATTTTTATTACGAGCTAAGTGTTCAAATCGTTGAGGTGTGCCTTGCAACAAACTATAAAACAGGGGGATTAATTGGTTTGGAAGAGCTTCGCCAGAGATTAATAGCCGCTAGAGGTCGGAGCATACAACATCAAGAAATAACATGTGATGATTTGCTGTGTGCTGCTAAGAAGCTGAGAATTTTTGGTGATGGGTTTTCTGTAGTACCTGTAGGGAAGGGTCAGTATTTAGTTCAGTCTGTTCCAGGCGAACTAAGTATGGACCGAACCGCAGTCTTGCAGCAGGCGTCATCTGGTGGAATGGCTAATATATCTGTGTCGATGCTTAGAGATCAGCTGAAATGGGAGCCGGATCGTTCTCAAAAAGCCTTAGATAATCTTGTAAAAGATGGGCTAGCATGGGTGGATAATCAAAATACTCGAGAAGTGGTTTACTGGTTCCCCAGTTTGTTTTCGGCTTGCATTGCATCATTGTAATAGAAACTTTGACCAAATGATTAAAGGCTTCATACTTTAATGATATCTCTTAATTTACACTAACATTCTTCTCTTGGGAACTCATTTGTTTGTTTTCACTCAGCACAAGCAACTTAAAGAAGAATTTTTTATTTTCTTGTCAGAATCATAGTGCGATTGGTCTTTGGTGCGATTCATCCATTTTTTGCCACCTAACATTTGAAGTCGAAGAGACCAATGCCGCTCCTTGATAAATGTATGCTAGATGAAATCAAATTATTACTCAGCCTTGGTGTTTGTTGGTTCTTGTTGGATATTGAAAATGGTTCATTTTGGTGGAGAAGTCACAAAAATGTATTTCTAGATGCTTTCTGAATAACGAGATTGATTTTGAAATGTTGCTGAATTATAAGAAGGAAATCCCTAGAATAGTGCTGCCCTAATTGGCTGCCAACATTGCTTAAACCAAAATCCTGGCCTAGAGCAAAAGCAAATCTATGCTAAAGGAAACCATCATTAAAAGAGATCACGAATAATGAAATACGAACTCTTTAAAAAGTGCATTTTTCTTTTTTCATGAGTAAACAAGAGGAAACTTTATAAAATGTAGCTATATTATTACGTAGTTTATTACTGTCAGGTATGGTTTTACGGTGAAAACTCTTTGCTGATGTGTTTTTAATCCTAAAAGGTATGTGGATTCCGACGTTTGGGCAGAGTTTCTAAGGAGCTTCTACAGTAAAACCACAAATAATGTCAAACTTGGGCAATAAAAAATTAAAACCTTTAAAATGCTAATGTAATTAATGTAAATAAAACAAATTTGACCAACAAAATATATATATTATATGTTTTGGTGAAGTGGTTTAGAACCGAGGGCGACTGTTGTGGTGAGTGACGTACTTGCTCTATAATAATAATAATAATAATAATTATTTTATTGTCATGAAACCATTACATAAAATAAATAATGCTGGTGTATAGACATTAATTTTAAAAAGATTAAAATTGCACATGATAAAATATTCTAAACCTAAGATCACTGTACATTACATGACTACAATACTTATCATAAACAGTCTAAAAACTCTTGTACATTGTAACATGCAATATCAATTAATAGAATTTTGAGCCGCTCCACAAAGAGCTTTGTTGAAGGCGCATTTTTAACACTGTTTGGAAGCTTATTAAAGATGACATTGCCCATATTTGCTGATAACATCTGCTGTGGTCTCTTTTTACGTGCCGTTTCTTTTATTTTTTCTCCATTCCTAGTAAAATGTTGATGTTGGTCTTTTACTTTTGGCAGTTTATCATAGTTTACTTTGATGTTCAGTGTTATTTTTAATATATAGAGGCTATATAATGTTAATATTTTCAGTTTATGGAAAAGGGGTTTGCAATGAACTCTGTTTCTCTTTTTTAGTATAATTCGCATGGCTTTCTTTTGAATGACAAAAATATTTTTGCATTTTCTAGCACTGCCCCAAAATTCCAACCCATTCCTAATTCTTGATTCAAAGTTAGCGTAATAGACCAGTTCAGTGGTATCAACATCTGCAGTATTACGTATCGCCCTAACTGAGAACAGAGCTTTTCTTAATTGAGCAGCAAGTGCCTCAATATGGCTACTCCACTTCCAATTGATTGTCGATAATGAGACCAAGAAAATTTGTTACTTTAACATTTTCCATTACTGAGTTTGTTGCATAATTCACTATAGGCATAAGTTTTTCATTGTCTTCTTCTGATATTAAAAAAGACATCGATATTGTTTTGGAATCATTTAGAATGAGCTTATTGTTACTAAACCTATACTTACTACTACTTACTTATTGAAATTGAGTTGTGGTCCTAAAAAGAACATAAAAATTAGTTTCTGGAATAAACAGAGCAAGTCTTTAAAAATACTTTTTAAAGACTTTTTTTCTAAAAGACAGGTCCTATTTAGGACCACAAGTCAATCTCAACAGAGCAAGGGTTGCACGGCAGTCATGTTTAGGCGATACCTGGTGGTTTTTTCTCGGGCCCAGTTAATCGGTGCCGACAATACTGAGGCCGAGTTTACACTTTCGGCAGGTTTTAACATTTGAGGTTTGAGATTACAGCCGACTAAAGCTCGAGCCAACTAAACAGGGGCCCAGAATGACGGTACCCCAAGTCCGATACTCACCACAACATATATATGTATATATTATAAGTAACTATATATTATATTAAAAATACTCTTAACAAGAACCTGTACCCCATTGGCCTATCAACTTTTTTTAGCAGTACATTTTGATGATATTTACAGTATGCTTTCAAGCCTCTGAACCTAAATCCGCTAAATTAAAAAAAAAACACAGCCTTAACAGTTTTTTGATACAAATAGTAATGTGTACAAAAGAATAGATGCGTACAGAATTTCAAACATTTTTAAGCCATGTTTATGGTATCGAGGTTTAAATTATTGACATATTTGGATACACAAGACCTATTCCAGTGTAATTAACCGTTTTAAATATTTGTTGTGATTTTAAGCTGTTTTTTTGTGTGTAAATGCTACGTTTTACTTCATGTTTTCTGAATTGGAAATAAAGCCACGTTATTTTAAAAATAAGCTTTACATATTTGCTGGTAGGTGGCGGGCCAGTCACTCAGCTTTATGATGATATTTTTATCATCTGTGTTTCGGAACTCGGGCCTTAGCAGTCGTTGCTGTCACGATCCGTCACGATCGTCTTCAGCTTTACTTTTGTGCCATTTTAGAGTAATGTTCTGACCGTTTTATTTAATTTTACTCAACCCTCCAACGTTGCTCGTTCAATACCTATATGCGATTTGAAGGCGTTCAGTTAAATCATAAACTATTGTATCCGTGTGCTTCAGTATAAGTGAAGGTTATGTTTGCCAATAAATATTATCTAATAATCTGTGATTCAAGAATGGTGTGGTAGGCGTACCTTTTGTCATTTTGCAAGTGTTAATTATTTTTAATCATGGGAGGAGGCCCAGGCTTAAAACCTCTCGAATTTACGGATTGCTTAACAGACAGTCCGTATTTTAGAGAAAAACTTCATACACATGAAAAAGAGTTAGAAAGAACCAGCCAACAAATAAAGGGACTTGTCAAAGAAGTCAAGGATTTGCTCAACGCTGCTAGACGTAAGTTATTACAACTTTTAATACCTGCCTAAAAATGTGAAAGGTGTGAGTCAAATACCCTGTTATGGGTAATTTGATTAATTTAAAGATATCGGCTCTAGAATCCTGTTTACTTATCTTGTGAATTAGCTGGGAGAAACATAACAATAACTGCCAAGCGCAGGCATGCACTGATTAAATATAGGTAACACCCCATGGGTAACACCAAAGATACGGTAACACCATAGAAAAAGGACTAGGTAATACTTACAACAATCAACTGGTTCTAAAACTGACTGTGAATGAGATTCAGCTGAATTGCTGAAGATCAAAATTGTGTTTTCACCTTTCCATGTCAAATTATTTACAAATGTTTGGAAGCAAACCTGAATTTTATCAGATATTTTTTCAGGACAAGCTTTATTTATTACTTCCGAAAAAAGCCGATCCTTTTCTAATAATAGCCCTACCTAATTGTGACTCGTTGCACTAATATTACATTGTATATGCAAGTTATCACCTATTGCAGTCTTATCTCAACCTAGTTCAATACTGTTAAGATAACGAACCCCAATAGAAGGTTAGACTTAGTGGTTAAATAGCTTTGATCCAAAGCGTGTCTAAAAGGTGCATATTCCTTCTGTATCAGTCACGTATATTTTTCAAATTCAAAAGTTCGTGCTTCCTTGCCGATGTCATAGATCAAGACATTTCGGTGTCGTTATTCATTTCCACTCCATTGACTTGGCATTATCGTCTTGACTTGTGACCTATAATAGCAACTTCCCAGTAGGTAGAATGGTAGGTTGGTACCGTATATTGCAATGTCGTCAGAGGTGGTACTAAATCGAAAAGGTTCGATGCATCTAGGTCATCGGTCATCCTTCTAATCGGAGAATTAGTTTTCACGGCTCAATGGCCCTCAGTCTCCATTGTTATCTTCGCGAATCTGATGACAGCCACCGAATTGCGATGTCGAAACATGAAAGACCTAAATAGCAACATTGCCGATGGCGACGTGTTGTGTTACCTCGATTTGAGATATATTTTCAACAACTGGTCAACTCAAAAATCTGGTAGCAGATTGTGGAAAGATTAAAAAGACCGCAATAAATCGGACACACAAATGGACTACTACAACACAAAATAAATTACTACCCACCTCGGTGTTAGGGAACGTTGATTATTAGTGTGGGTGCTAACTGCCAGTAGGTCAAATGGTAAATTTAAAAATGTGGACTTGTGTAAACAAGAAGGAAGACTTGATCTAAGGGCAATAAATACTAGGAACCACTCATGTTTTTTTTTTTTTACTCTTAGGATGGAAGGAATAGGGATTGTCTTAGAGCCGGATTTTCAGTGGTTAGTAAAGAACTTAACAGTCCGTTACTTTGTTATTTGTTTGGCATCATCAAGTCAAAATAATTGTTCTACTTAGACCACGTGCCATTAAAAAACTGACGCTAGTATGCCAAAAATTCACAAAATTAAGGATGGCATATCTGTCACAACGATTGATTTACATGTTTATATGATAATATATATATATGTTTGTGATTTATATCTTCCATTTTATAACAGAATTCCTTGGGCATTATTTAGGGCACGCCGGTATTGCGAAAAATATTCCAAATACAGCTGATACAAAACTGCCAATGTAAAACACGAATGTTTACAAAAAAAGTTGCCAATTGTTGCTGCAATGATGTAACAGAAAACTGCAGCGGCAATGCAATGTGCATTGAGTTCCCACTCCCAAGGTTCCGGTTCAGGTGCGTTCTTTCGCGTCGATCACACGTGTTGCATCCTTGTTGTAGTTTGCCCACATTATCAGCTTTGTGACACATTCGCCATTGCTCACGATTCCAGTCTAGTGTGCCGCCACGTGATATCATTATCAATAGACATGAACCTCACCTGCGATATCGTAACAATGCTCGGAGTTGGCAGCGATATGCGAGTTTATTAAATCGTAGGCACAAACAGGTTGTTATGGTTTGTCCCAAAAACTAATGTTCATGGGTTTTATAGTTTTCACGTGACAACTAGAGAGGTTAGGTTCTATTCGTGTTTATCTTGTTAGGTGTCAATATTTCACGACTTGACCATCTAAGCTGTGTGGCCAACTCAAATAAATCCTCACACCAGATAAGAATTGCAATGATAATAATGCAAATATCGTTTATTTTGTCCGATTGACAATGCACTCAAATATAAAATGCAAGAATTAAATAATACTAGCAGAACCCGATGCCTAACGGCACCTTAAGATTTTGAGGGATTGTGCATTTTGGTTTTAATGTAAAGCCTCTAATGGGACCACAACCAAAAGTACCCCCATTTATTTTATTTGAAATTTGCCGCTTATTTCACTCGGGGTCACTGCATTGTGGAAACTCTGTGAATTCCAAAGTGACCACGATGACAATTTCGAAAACAAACGAAGTTGGCTGTCAAAAGATTTCCGTGTATGATTTCTTGAAATATTTTTTAGAGAGTGAAACTTGTGAAATACCTTTTAGAATCTGGGCTTACCAATCTTGCTAGCCAAGACACCAACAATATTTCAGTTCTGTCATTTATTTCCCTTCAGTTCCAGAGATTTTGAAAAGAATTTGACATTGACGTTGACATTGACATTGACGTTTGAATATCCTGAATGCACTGCCGCAAAGATAAGTTTAAGAATTCGTTCACCCTGCAGTGGTCAAAAAACCAAACAAATGAATGCATCTGTCAAACTTTTTGCAAAATTATTTCTATTTCACTTAAAACGAACGTAAATAACAGCGTTTGTGCTCAATTTCTTCAATAACTTTCATAGGCATGCATGAAGAGTATTACCAAACTGCTGCAGGTCATTTAAAGGCAAGTTTTGAATGAAATAAAAATCGAACTGTGAGACATGGCTCCAATTTTCCTAGGCAGGAAATTTCAAACACAATTATCAATATTTCACCAAAAAAACGCTTTCAAATCACCCTCAAAGTGTCACAATAGGATAGAGATTTTAATTTTGAACAATTATAACCCAATTGCACACGTTTTTAACCAAATTTCGCAATTTAAAACGACATGTACAGAAAAATGTTACCCCAGCTGGTCAGCTGGTCAGCTGGTCAGATACAAACTAAAAAGTTGAACATCGCCAAATTAAAGCTTTTATATAAGGTTAATAATACATTTGACAATGAAGCCCAATCTATCAATTCTGACAGCTAACATGTGTCAGAGGTAAATATTGACTTCTGTGTCTACTTTGACTTCTACGTGGACAAAAAATACATTGTTAGAATTAGGTGCACCTTAGTTTTTGGGATACACTATAGTCGGAAAATATAATGGTCTACAGGTAGGAGACCCTTTCCTCAGTTTGTATTTTCAACTTCTGGGTATTAAGTGCTCGAACGAACTAATTGTGAGCTAAACGATAAGTTAGGATGATTAAGTGGTACATTGCACTGTGCTCCCTGATAAAGATTTCTTGGGGATATCATTCCCATTGTTTCATTTGAGTTTGTCTATCGCAACTTCTAGGATCGATGGGGCGGGCGGATTTGAACGAAATTATTGTCATTATGGTCGACATCACATCTCTTGCTTTTGTCAATCAGTAAATGAGAAGTCGAATTTTATATTGGTCTTCACATGGGAGTGCATATGAAGCCTCCTGATATAATGGTAACAAAAAAAACCGATTAGAAGCTCTGTCAGGCGATCTCAGCATCTCCGTGGCTAACAAACGTGAAATCTACAAGTGAATCTCCTATGCTAGGCCATTATATACCCGCGGTAACACAAGAAAGCAGATTGTTGATGCTGTAAGGCGATCTCAGCATCTCCATGCCAACCGAAAAGTGAATCTTCCACTGAATCTCATATGCTTGATAATCGTTTTTGTCTTCAAAGTTGGCAACAAAAATGACTATCTTACAAAAAAATTTGAGGGTACAGTCATTTTCACACAACGAAGAAGGAAAGGCAGAGGGGTGCTACCGGGCTTAAGTTAGATTTACATATATTAAGTTCAATTTACAGCCATGTGACTTCAGTCAGAAAACAGGCTGTATAAAACATTTTTGCGGACATTTTAAAGGGGTACGTTCGACAGAAAATTAACCGACTACCCTGTCAACTTGTCATCGCTGTCTATGTCGCGAGGTTTTGCATTACGGTTTAGCCGCATGCTCTGCTGCAGCACCCGAGTGCAGCTAGTCAGCACGAGACGTAATTAGCGATTAGCCTACTTCCTCATCTGCGTCGCATGGTCTCAGTTCCATGGTCTCGGCAACCCAGCCTGACAAGACACTACTACCTACTTACACACAACAATAAACGAGTGTATGACATCACGCACTCATCACACAGTCGCTGGCCGATGAAGGTGCCTTGGTCGTGGATGGTTTAGTTCTTCTGTGAAATCATTTGGTTACAGATATTAAACAAAAAATCTTGATTTTCGCCAAGCGAAAGTACTACATGAAAAAAGTTGAGCCTCAGTAAAATATGGATGGCAGGCTTCTGGGCATAAGAAGCCGAAGGGATTTCTGTGTTAATTTTATGAGAGAAAAGATGCATTTGCTCAAATTTTGAGTGAGAATTCTGGAGCGTGTATATCTCACGCAAAATTTCTTTCTCGCTAAAATTTGAAACTAAATCATGGGTTCTCTCCCATAAGAGTATCACAAAAATGCCGTTCGATCTCGGTTCCACTGAAATCTTCATTCTCAATTTAAGAACTGAGGTTCCCTCAATATTTGATGAAAATAATGATTTTACCCTAAGACAACGGTTTCTGGACGCGAGAAAGTATAGATGGGAAGTTTCGGAATGTTAATGTTATTGAAATATATAACATTCGGTAGATACCAGTCGGCTTTCATCGCGAATTGTGTATCTCATGTTATCTGAAGAAGCAACAATAAAATGTGGAGCCGAGAAGCAGAGTGTTTAGGCATCTTTATTGTAACGCCAGTCCGTGTTTTAATTTGTATTGTCTCGACGCACTAAAAACTCGCACACTCACGCCACAAGTCAGACGAATGAAATAAAGTGGCAGTTATGTACCCAAATTGTTTTCACTTTTCTTATTGCCTCACATAAATTTCGTGGTCGTTTTATTTTCCTCTGAAATTAACTAATTGCCCCCTCGTGACAGTGCTCGTGCCTTGTTATAATGTGGACCTAATCAACTGACTTGTTACAAATGTACATGCTTCAAATTCCTTCGCCTTCTCCTGCTTTGCCGTTGGCTTTCTTGCACTCGGTAAAAATCCACGGATTTTGAGTCTTACACTGATTTGAACTTAGCCATTGAATTTGGATTTTATAGACATAAAGTCTATGTCTTTTTTTAAAGCCACCAATTTCAAAGCCATCTAGACCCATTTTTTTTTGCCAAATTCGTCCTGATGGTATTAAAAATTGTGGTATAATTAAACACTAGCAGTACCCGATGCCTAACGGCACCTGTTGTTCTTATCCCTAGTGGTTTTATTTTAGTATATTAGTATTGTCTTTGAACTTGGATTAACAATTACAAATAGCTCACTACTGTTTTTCTAGTACCCTATGCCCATAGGGCATATGCCGATAGGATAGATCATGACAAAAATATATGGGCCTAGGCCAAAATCTAGTCCCTAAGCCCTGGGACCGAACTGAGACTTTACACTTAATGTAGCCTCTACGCATACATTTAAGAAACTTTTATGGGACAACAAAATAAAGTACTGAAAAAATGGCAAGAAAACAAAGTATTGTGCCCTTACGACTTGATATACCATACTATGCCTGATTTCCGCCAGTACTTTCAACGATGATGGCTAACCAGCAGCATTGCTTATAAGGACACAACCATTTGGTGTGCTTTTTGGACAGAAAGGAATCATTACAAATATTTTTGGTTTGGTTTCAGTGACGAAGGTTTTTTTTTGAAGATTAAACACACAAAAAATGTACCTATTCATTACTGTAATTTTTATTTGCCAATATTATGATCATTTTTACAAATATAAGAAATATTCACATGTTTACGACGATTTGCGTTGAAAACTTTGACCATTTGAAAGCAACAGTCAATGCAGACCAGCCATGTCGCAGTATCGCCACTGTTCATTCGTAATTGAAAGTAATCTCCGCAATGGTGCCATGAAGAAGTTCCTTCTCCACGATTGGCAGGGGGAGGGGCTGTCTAAAACAAAATAAAAATAGACGGCAAGAGAGAGGCACCATTCTTGGAGAAATGAAAAGTTTCTAAATGTATTCAAGCTGTTAAGTGAGAGAATTTTAAAAATATTTGTTATGCCGGGGCCCCCATCCCGCCCCGGCAGCATGGCGATCGTCGCACACTACATCGCCTCTGCCTTACACTATCAAAGATTGTGCAGCCCGTTGCAAGCAACAGGAATCTCTGATGTGCGGACATGCAAGGATTCATGCAAGGATCAACTGTGTCGGAGAGGTAGGATGCATTGTTCAGTTTTTAGACTGATGCAATGCTATCATGCTTGGTGGTTAGTTGGTTTGACATTCCAAGATGGAATCAAGAAGAGAGATGCAAGGATTCATGCAAGGATCAACTGTGTCGGATAGGTAGGATGCATTGTTCAGTTTTTAGACTGATGCAATGCTATCATGCTTGGTGGTTAGTTGGTTTGGCATTCCAAGATGGAATCAAGAAGAGAGATGCAAGGATTCATGCAAGGATCAACTGTGTCGGATAGGTAGGATGCATTGTTCAGTTTTTAGACTGATGCAATGCTATCATGCTTGGTGGTTAGTTGGTTTGACATTCCAAGATGGAATCAAGAAGAGAGATGCAAGGATTCATGCAAGGATCAACTGTGTCGGATAGGTAGGATGCATTGTTCAGTTTTTAGACTGGTGCAATGCTATCATGCTTGGTGGATAGTTGGTTTGACATTCCAAGATAGAATCAAGAAAAGAGAAACATGCAGTAAAAAGACCGACACGAAAGTAAGATTGTGACCTTAAAAAAATTGCAAACATGCAGATAGAAAACAGCAGGTTGCATAACTATTAACTACTTACTTATACCGACTACTACTACTTACTACTAAGTAACTACTTTACTAAATCTATGGTATTTTTTTTTGTTTTTTTGTTTTTTTGAACATGCATGACATGCAGATGGAAAACAGCAGGTTGCATAACTATTAACTACTTACTAACCAACTACTACTTATTACTACTTAGTAACTACTTTACTAAATCTATGGTATTTTTTTTTGTTTTTTTGTTTTTTTGAACATGCATGACATGCAGATAGAAAACAGCAGGTTGCATAACTATAAACTACTTACTTACCAACTACTACTTATTACTACTTAGTAACTACTTTACTAAATCTATGGTATTTTTTTTTGTTTTTTTGTTTTTTTGAACATGCATGACATGCAGATAGAAAACAGCAGGTTGCATAACTATAAACTACTTACTTACCAACTACTACTACTTACTACTTAGTAACTACTTTACTAAATCTATGATTTTTTTTTTTTTTTTTTGTTTTTTTGAACATGCATGACATGCAGATGGAAAACAGCAGGTTGCATAACTATTAACTACTTACTTACCAACTACTACTACTTACTACTTAGTAACTACTTTACTAAATCTACGATATGTTTTTTTATTTATTTATTTTTTTTTTTGGTCATGCATGACATGCAAATGGAAAACAGCAGGCTGCATTTCTCATACTATTAGTTAGAAGTAACTACTTTACTAATTGTATGTACAATATAATCTATCAATTAATTTACATGCATAATTGTCTAGCTCTGGGAGGAGCAGTTCCGTTAGAGTGTCCACATGCGAGCGCAATGGTCGTGAAGTTAAAGGGCTATGCGGCGTCCGGTGCTTTATACCTGCAGCAGAAAAGCGTGTCAGCATGGTGAAATATATAAGAATTGGGTTGCTACCTGCCGTGCTAGTCACGGTTCCTGGTCTGCCCTACCTAGCCTTACTGAATTTAAATTTATCTAGGAAATGTTACCGCTATTGCAAATGTAAGGGATAGAACAATGATAGGATTTAGGAGGAGGAGGAGGCGTCCATTGGAACTTCTTCATCCGCATCCGAAACAGCGAGTTGACTAAGCGACTGCTCAAGGGCCTGCTGGTCAGCCTCTTGATAGCCACTACGCGAGGAAGGATCCGCTGCCTGGTGGTCCGGCGCATGAATCTCGAGCACCTCCTGGTACACGATGTTCTTGGTGAAGGTGGTGTTGCTCGAGACGATCAACTTGCCCTGCGCCTCGTTACCGGCGACTGCCACGAAGATCGAGTCCAAAGAGCGAGCCCGAGAAAGCGCCACGTATAGCTGACCGTGTCCGAATACTGGTTTTTCTAAATTAATTCCCACCCTCTTTAAAGATTGACCTTGGGCTTTGTTGATGGTCATGGCGAATGCCAGACGGATCGGAAACTGGCGCCTTGTCATCGTAAAGGGCATGCCAATGTCCGAGGGAGTTAAATTGACTCTACATAGGAAAGTGCGTCGTCCCGCACAGCGCCCTCCGATGATCCTGCAGTCGATCACGTGCTCGTGGAGTGCAACAACGCTGAGTCGAGTCCCATTGCATAGGCCGGCTCTCACGTCGACGTTCCTCATGAGCATCACGATTGCATGAACTTTCAGACGAAGCTTGTGCGGTGGCATCCCGGATGGCGTTAATGAATTTAGATATTCTACGGGATAATCGGTAGCCAAAACGTCGCCATCTTCGCCTTCACTGACATCGACAGTGTCGGCGCTGCAGTATTCGAACACGTCACCTTCGAGGCGCTCAAGAACGTTGTCATTGATGTTCAAAGACTCCACGTTCTTCGGGCAGAGGATGGCATGGTCTTGCATCACGGCCATCTCGGCAGCACTAATGCTCGTGCCGAAGACGGCGTCAATGACGCAGTCCACGACGCATTGGACAGGTAATGCGATGGTGTCATCCGGGAGGTGGCAGTCATTCAAAATCTCGCCGTTTCCGACACGCAAGAGCCACTCGACGAACTCTACTTCGCCTGGGTTGGCGCGCATGTTCGCGCGCAGCTCGAGGGTGCGGAACAACGACCAAAGCGCGCCACGCTTAATGCATTGCTCGACAATGGTCGTTCGGTTGCCATTTCGAACGACTGGGAGGCACTGCCTAAAATCCCCGCCGATAACGATCACCTTTCCGCCGAACGGACGCTCATCGTTTGTCACGTCTCTTAGCGTCCGCTCGATCACGTTCAGGGCCAGCAGAGGCGCCATGGGTCCTTCATCCAAGATGATGACCTTGGCCGCCCTCAGCGAAGCGCCCTCGGCGGAGTTGGGCTTCACGCCAGACGTGCTGTTTTCCACAATCGGAACAGGCAATCGAAATCGCGAGTGGCAGGTCCTCCCTCCCTTCAGTAACGTCGCCGCAATGCCCGTCCACGCGACGGCCACGGCTCGCTCGCCTCGGGCTCGCAGCGTGCTGATGAGGGTGTTGTATAGGAAGGTCTTCCCGCTGCCGCCCGGGCCGTCCAGGTAGAAGCACCTCTGCTCGGCGTTCGGGTCGTCGATTGCTGCCATCACCGCGTCGAATGCCACGCGCTGCCTGCCGTTGAGCTTCACCACGTTCTCCTCGGCCTCTTCCCTTTCGGCGGTCTGGTCGAACTGCTCGTCGACAGCAACGATGACTGGCACTCGAGGCGCCGGCAAACCGATTTCGGCGTTGGTCAGGCGGTGTAGGGCAAGGACGGACTGGATGGAATTCAGGGCCAACTGTTCTGCCTCGATGGGGTCGTGTTCTCGGGCGAAATCTTCGCAGAAATCGCCCTTGAAACGCTCCCATAGAGACAGCGGGTCAAGAGGCTGACAGAACGCGCAAATGATAGCAAACAGCTGACGAAGTTCGTTTGGCATCTTTATAGCAACCGCCTCCTGCAGACATTTCTGCCACTCGTCGTCGTCCATTAGAAGGTTGCGTGCGATGGCAGCTTCCTTGAAGGTAGCGTAAACCCTACCCTGGAACGTGCGCACGTCCTCGAATGAGGTGGCGCCGGCGACGTGTAGCAAAAGGAGACGAAGATGGTATCGCTCGATCTGCCGGGGCGTCACGGAGTACATTCGGCTGATGATGGAGCCGGCACCTCGCTTTCGTGGCTTCCACGCTTTGCCCTCGAAACGGAAGTGGTACGGGATGTCGATGTACTTGTACTGCCGTGCCGCCGGGTTGCTACTATTCAGCGCAAACCATGCCGTCAGCGTAGTCAGCGCAGCCCTGCCGCGTTCTGCTGCGGCTTCCTCGTCTCCAGGACGGAACGTGACCATGTGGTCACCCTCGAGGTGGATCGCCAAACGGATGATAGTGTGCGACTTTTCGTGCATTTCAAATCCGAAAATTCTCCACGCAGCCTCTTGGGGACTCACGTAGCGAGAGTCGATGAACTGTGAGACCTCGTCCCACACCAACTCTTGCTGGGCACCGTGCGCTGGACGTGGCTCATGATCGCCCTCCGCGGGGACAGAGACGCGGAGCTGGACCCTGGCACAGTCGTGACCTTTGTACACGTACTTGCACAGGTACTTGACCGTCTTCGCGGATCCACAGTGCTCGATGTTCAGGTGGCAGTCAAACTTGGAGCTTAAGTACTTGTTGTAAGGCACTACGTCTCGGTTGTCGACCACTCTTCCTGAGATGGTATGCGTCTGCCCGCTCTCTCGACGGCGATAGACGGTGAAACCCCCCTCGTTGACCACAGTCACATCTGTGAACGACTTGGGGAACTTCTTCTTACACTTTCCGTCCTCCATGCACACAGAGGACATGTTCCGAGCGCCGCACGGGCCGTGGATCATCGACGACACGATGACCTTGTGCAGTCTCTCCTCGGTCACCGGATCGGGCAACTCGGCACAGATAAGTGCGTCTACCTCCTCGGGAGTGCGGATCTTGTCCTCGTCGCGAAGGATTACCAGGATGTGAGCGTGAGGGAGTCCACGTTTTTGGAACTCGATCACGTGGAAGTGAGCCATGGGAACGCCCAGCACGTGCCTCTTGGTGAGATCAGACATGAGCTCCTTGAGTTTAAGTTGGAATACTCGCGCGGTGAGATCGGGTCGGTCTTCTGCCCTTTCGTACGCCGCTAGGCTCGTCTGAATCTCAGGCCACTTCGGATTACACGTCATAGTAAGGAAAAGATCGGGTTTTCCAAACTTGGTGACGATACTCATAGCGTCTTGATATAGCTGCTGGCAATGCCTGGGGCTTCCGATGAAACTGGAAGGCAGAATCACCATCTTCCCGACATTGCAGCCCTGCCGCTCAGCACGGTTCGCCAAGTGGTCCATGAGCCCACTGTAGAGTTCGGCGCGCAGCGTTTTCTGGTTCCTGATGACGAACTCAAGGCGATTGCCCTCAACCTTGATATAGGCGTCTACCATAAACTGCTGCGTCAGCTTGCCGGCGTGCAGCACTGGATGGAAGGCGCCGACACGCTCGTGGAGTCGATGGCTATAAAACTCCATTAGAGTGACGACGCTGTGCTTAGATTGCCTGGTGTGCGGCATACCTCGTTGCCAGCCGGGTTCTCCACGTGGGAACAACAGCACGTAGCTGAGCGGATCCGTGTTGGGCGACAGGACAGACAGCTGCTCAATAAATCCGCCACGAGTATGGATACGAATATCACGTCCTAGAGGAGGCATGCCACCGTCAACGCTCTGATAAACAACGGCCACCTCGTGGGCCGTAGGATTTTCGTACAGCCGCCGTCGGTCATCCACGAAACGCAGTTCGGCCATGACCTCGGGTCGCCCCTCGGCAGCTGCACGGATCCTGTCGTCGGCCTCCACCTGACCTAACGTTTTAAGCCCTTGGGCAAAAGGATTTATTTCGCGAACCAGCGCGTCCAGCTCATGAAGCAGGTTGGGTAGCAGATTAGCATTCTGGCGCCTGTCCATTCGATGCGTCTTCGCTTGTTCCGCGTCAAGAAAGTACAGGTGCGAATAGAGGGGATTCTGCACCGCCTGCCCCATATGGCCGATCCTATGCTGGATGTTGCCATGGACACGAAAACAGTATGTGCCACGGCCCTGGGGGATGTCCGTCTTAACTCCGACTGAAGCGAAGGAGAGCGAACTGTTGTACGACCGGATGTTTTTGCGGAAGTTCTTAGACTCGCAATGATCTCCGGTCAGCAACGCATGCATTAAATCGGGATACGCGAGGAGAGGCTCGAGGATTACGTTGCCCGAGTGACAACAGAGTTTGTAAATTTTGTCAGAAGGACGCTCTCCTGCGAAGTACAGAGCGCCGCACACCCTGCATACTTCGTCCATTCTGCCGCAGTGAAAAAGGGCGACGTCAGCGACGTCTTGCCGTGCAGCCTCCAAGTGGAAAGGATGAAGGTTCACTGGAGCAAGATCAGGTTCGAACTGATCGTCTGCCACGTCAATAGCCTCGACCGCGACTCGCTGGCTTTGCTCTAGTTCAGCCTCTTGGGCGCGTTGAGACGCCTCCTCCTCAGCGCGCTGAGAGACTTCCACTTCGAATGCCGCGAGCTTATCCCTGGTCTCTATATTTCGACGCTGCTGAGATCGCTCCCGCGCGGCGACTAATCGGCTCTCGCGCGCCTCTGTAGTCTCATGCTGCCTTTCACACTGCGTTTGAACTGCCTTCTGGCTTAATCGCTGAAGGCGCTGTTCCTCAGCTTCGTCGCTCAAGCGGCGACGCTTGAACTCTGCCATAAGGGCTAGTCGCTGAAGGCGCTGTTCGTCAGCTTCGTTACTCAAGCGGCGACGCTTTGACTCTGCCATAAGGGCTAGTCGCTGAAGGCGCTGTTCGTCAGCTTCGTCACTCAAGCGGCAACGCTTTGACTCTGCCTTAAGGGCTAGTCGCTGAAGGCGCTGTTCTTCCGTACATTTTGCCAAGCGGAGGCGCTCAGACTCGGCCTTTTTAGCAAGAAGCTGTAGGCGTCGTCCCTCAGAAGCTTCGTCTAGTCGTCGACGCTTCGACTCGGCAACCTGAGCCAGACGCAGAAGACGCTGGGCCTCATCCTCAGCCTTTCTGCGCTGGCGAGCATTTCTAGCTTTTTCCGCTAGTCGGGCACTCCGTTCGTTTGCTGCTACTTGCACGTTCTTATCCTCTTGGAGCTGGCCAACTGAATTTTCCAGGATCTGAGTCTGGTCAAGGGATGGGAGTATAGACGGCAAATTGTCGGAAAAGGAATGCATATAGCGGCTTGTAGAGGGTTGATCATAAAAAGCTGGAAGAGAAGCGGGGGCGGCCTGTTCTAATAATGAATCATGCTTTAAGACACTCACCGGGGCTTCTCTAAGAACAGCGGAAAGAAAAGGACGCTGCTCGTCGAGCGTCGACGTCGACGGGCTTGCAGTCGCCTGATGGTCGGCGTGCTCGGCCGTCTCTCTCGTCCTCGCTCTCTCGTCAGCAGCAGCCCTTTTCCTCGCCGCCGCGCTCTCCGCTCTTGCCGTTGCACCTTTCCCGCCCTTCCGAGACGTCAGATTTACACGCTTCTTGGGTGGCATCTGTGTAAAGAAAGCGAGGCTTTAGTAATGCCTAGCGTAGCCGAGCTGACGCGGGAATGGCTGAGCACGAACCGACCGCCATGTTCAATAAAAATGACCTCACGCAAATATCATGCCAGGCTAAATGTATGCTTTAATATGCACAACAATCACTTCAGTTTCTTTACAAAGAAATATGCTAATTTGCTTCGAATGCGAGCTTGGACGCCATGTTGAACACACTTCTAATTGTTGGAACGGTGGGCATGGGAGGATTGGGGAGGGGGATGAGAATCGCGTCGAGCGATTGCATCATGTTACGTAAAAATGACGTCATGGAAATATCCACAAGACGGGCAAAATGTATGCTTTCCAGTCTTGATGATGAACGATAATTTTAATAATTAAGAAGCTAAACGCTATAAAATCACTATAAATAATTGAATCACTTGATGATATCAGTGGTTGACTATTACTGGATATTGTGACATGCAAATTAAATCTGAAATAAGATTACCTTGAATAGCGACGAAATTCTTCCCCACAAGAGTGTTTCGCCGTGTAGGTAATCCGCACTCTCATGCTAGACTAACTGCTTTAGCAAATGGCGGTTGGCGAGCTTTGGGAGTGTGACTAATTGCCGAGCGTGGATGCCGATCAAAAAGCGGTAACCAACAACCCGCTACGTAAAATGACGTCACGCAAATTCAAACTTGAACACCACGCGCGACGATTTAAATTACGTGCCATAAGAAGCTGTCGATGCTACACGCTGTAAATGAATGAAGCCAGAAGTCAAATTATTGTGGTCAGTGATCATAATAATGTGTCTTAAGAGGTTAACTAATTAATTACGCGTTAAATCACTACTAAATTTATCTGAAAACTCATTAAAGAAACACAATTGAACACAAAATATGCACCTGTGCCTTTTTAAAGCCTTTTATGGGACCACCACCCAAAGAACTAAGAAAATGAATAAGAAAATATAGTTTTTGGCCCTTTCGATTTAAATAAGAATTTTGCCTCTTCACCAGTAGCTACCCTATGCTCTGCGGGCATGCCCGATGGCCAGATCATTACTCAAATATGGCCCTAGTCCATAACCTAGGTCTTCAGACCTGGGATATATTTCTTTTTAAAATATATCTTTTAATGTACATTCAGAAGGCATTATTAAAGCCCATTGCCCAAAAGATGTAAAGATACAAACTGCTGATTTAAAATAATCTGGATAGAGCATAGGATCCAGCCAGCTGATCTCAAATAACATGGATAGAGCATAGGATCCAGCCAGCTGATCTCAAATAACCTGGATAGAACATAGGATCCACCCAGCTGATCTCAAATAACCTGAAAAGAGCATAGAATCCAGTCAGCTGATCTCAAATAACCTGGATAGAGCATAGGATCCAGCTAGCTGATCTCAAATAACCTGGATAGAGCATAGGATCCAGCCAGCTGATCTCAAATAACCTGGATAGAGTATAGGATCCAGTCAGCTGATCTCAAATAACCTGGATAGAACATAGGATCCAGCCAGCTGATCTCAAATAACCTGGATAGAGCATAGGATCCAGCCAGCTAATCTCAAATAACCTGGATAGAGCATAGGATCCAGCTAGCTGATCTCAAATAACCTGGATAGAGCATAGGATCCAGCCAGCTGATCTCAAATAACCTGGATAGAGCATAGGATCCAGCCAGCTGATCTCAAATAACCTGGATAGAGTATAGGATCCAGTCAGCTGATCTCAAATAACCTGGATAGAACATAGGATCCAGCCAGCTGATCTCAAATAACCTGGATAGAGCATAGGATCCAGCCAGCTAATCTCAAATAACCTGGATAGAGCATAGGATCCAGCTAGCTGATCTCAAATAACCTGGATAGAGCATAGGATCCAGCCAGCTGATCTCAAATAACCTGGATAGAGCATAGGATCCAGCCAGCTAATCTCAAATAACCTGGATAGAGCATAGGATCCAGCCAGCTGATCTCAAATAACCTGGATAGAGCATAGGATCCAGCCAGCTAATCTCAAATAACCTGGATAGACCATAGGATCCAGCCAGCTGATCTCAAATAACCTGGATAGAGCCTAGGATCCAGCCAGCTGATCTCAAATAACCTGGATAGAGCATAGGATCCAGCCAGCTGATCTCAAATAACCTGGATAGAGCATAGGATCCAGCCAGCTGATCTCAAATAACCTGGATAGACCATAGGATCCAGCCAGCTGATCTCAAATAACCTGGATAGAGCCTAGGATCCAGCCAGCTGATCTCAAATAACCTGGATAGAGCATAGGATCCAGCCAGCTGATCTCAAATAACCTGGATAGAGCATAGGATCCAGCCAGCTGATCTCAAATAACCTGGATAGAGCATAGGATCCAGCCAGCTGATCTCAAATAACATGAATAGAGCTCTAGATATAAAACCTGTAAAATCCGTATTCCATGCTGAGGTTGCTAGCAATAGAAATTAAACCCACAGGTGATTTGCATTAAAGTCAGATTGCTATGCTTTGTTATTCTATGCTATGCTATGCTATGCTATGTTATGTTATGCTATGCTTTGCTATGCTATGCTTTGCTTTGCTATGCTATGCTTTGATAAGCTATGCTATGCTATTCTATGCTATGCTTTGCTATGCTTTGCTATGCAATGCTTTGCTATGCTTTGCTATGCAATGCTTTGCTATGCTTTGCTATGCTTTGCTATGCTATGCTATGCTTTGCTATGCTATGCTATGCTATGCTATGCTATGCTATGCTATGCTATGCTATGCTATGCTTTGCTATGCTTTGCTATGCTTTGATAAGCTATGCTTTGCTATTCTATGCTATGCTTTGCTATGCTTTGCTATGCTTTGCTATGCTATGCTTTGCTATGCTTTGCTATGCTATGCTTTGCTATGCTTTGCTATGCTATGCTTTGCTATGCTCTGCTATGCTTTGCTATGCTATGCTTTGCTATGCTTTGCTATGCTATGCTTTGCTATGCTATGCTATGCTATGCTATGTTATGTTATGCTATGCTTTGCTTTTCTATGCTATGCTATGCTATGCTATGCTATGCAATGCTATGCTCTGCTATGCTATGCTTTGATAAGCTATGCTATGCTTTGCTTTGCTTTGCTATGCTATGCTATGCTATGCTTTGCTATGCTATGCTATGCTATGCTATGCTATGCTTTGCTATGCTATGCTATGCTTTGCTATGCTATGCTATGCTTTGCTATGCTATGCTATGCTTTGCTGTGCTATGCTATGCCAAATGTTCAGGACAGCCTTTAAAATTGCCAAAGAAATTGTGAATGCATTGTTTTTCGCATTCAAAACAATTAATAGGTACCTTGATATAGGTACCAATTACGTATTTGCGCGGTAAAAAAACACAAATTTAAATAAAAATGTTCTCGCTAAACACTTTGCGTTTGAAAACCTGTTGCAAATTCACGGCAGTCTTGAAAATTATTATTTTTTTCACGGCTTCTTACGTCGATGGAAAAGAATTTTCACCTGTTTTTGCGATCTGTCACTCAAAATCAAGATTTGTCGGAATAATCTCTAAAAAACATGTTTAGTATAGTTTGGTTGTTAAGAAATCCATATTCCATGCTTAGGTTGCTAGCAATGGAAAGTTAACCCACAGGTGATTTGCATAAAAGTCGGAAATATCATTTCCGTTTGAAATTGGTGGTGGAATCTTGTCTAGGTTGGGGTTGAATAGTATGCGTCGTATTTGAACAATTTCGGCTTAAATCGGCAAGATGTTTATACCTTTATGAAACACAATTAAACTAAAGAAATTCAATTGAACACAAAATGTGCAATAAAAATACAATTTTTACGCCTGTAAAGAGTCAAACTTTTTCCTTACCTACCTGTTTCATATGAAGTGGCATTTGGAATCCTGTCAAATCGCCGTATGACATCAACTCACCTTAAAAATGTCGCGTTTCATATCATGCTTCGAAATCATGTACAAATTATAACCATTTCCTGTCGTTTTTGACCGATTTTCGCCAAAAACAAAGGGGTTTTAGTAGATAGTTTGACATTTCAACCCATTTTGACATTTAATTTGGCCTGATGATCCACTGCTGAAAAGATACATTCACGATTTCGTACACCTTGCTGTGGTGTCAAAATAGCAAACAATTGATTAAAGCTGTCAGTGTATTAGCAAAATTAATTCTTTTTCACGTAAAACGATCGCAATTGAATGTGTTTTCGCTCAATTACATCAACAACTTTATTACGAATGCATGAAAAATCACCGCAAAGCTCGAGGCTAGAAAAACTTGAGTATTAAAATAGTTATAAAATCGAGCTGCATCGCCTGGCTCTGAGATATCTTGCCGTCATATTTAGCAACTTTTCACCATGAAAACGATTTTTAATCGCTGTGAAAATGTCGCACGCCAATGTAAAAGTTAATTCTGAAAAATTCTAGCCCATTTTCGTACGTTTTGAGTCGAATTTCGCAATTTCTATAAACAGTAGAGCGGCCGGTCACATCCCAGCCACCTACCTACCCACAAACTAAAAAGTTGAACATCACAATTTTAAAGCTTTTATATAAGGTTAACTAGCAGTACCCGATGCCTAACGGCACCTTACGATTTTGAGGGAGTGGGCATTTTGGTTTAAACGTGTCTCGAGTTTTCTTTGATGCCCTATCTAAAGCCTCTTAAAAGGACCACAGCCATGCAATACCATGCAATACCATAGAATATCATAAAATACCATAAAAAACCATTCAAAACCAAAGAAACCCTAAGAAAACTATAAAATTCCATTCAATACAATACAATACCATAAAATACCATAGAATACCAAACAAACCCGTTAAATACTAAACAATATCATACAATACCAAAGAGTACCTAAAATACCATACAATACCATACAATACCATACAATACCATAGAAAACCTAAGAATGGCAAACTATATCATCGAATACAATTCAATTCCTAACAACACCATAAAGTACCTTATAATACCATTGTAATCCATAGAAACTCATAAAATACCAGAGGATACCAAACAATACCATAAAATAATATAGAAACCCATGGAACCCATGGAATACCATACCATTCCATACAACATCATAGACTACCAAATAATACAATCGAACACCTCCAAATACCATAGAGAACCATATTATTTCAGAGAAACCCTCAAAATTTTATAGAATACCATCCAAAAACATTTAATACCATACACTTCCAAACAAAACCAAACAATACCATAAAATACCAAAGCATATCAAAGAATACCATAGAATACCAAAGAATACCATAGAATACCATACACTACCATAGAATACCATACAATATCAAAGAATACCATACTATATCATATAATACTATAGAACTCCATAGAATACCATAGGACAACATAGAATACCATAGAATACCATAGAATACCATATAATATCATAGAACACCATAGAACTCCATAGAATACCATAGAATACCATAAAATACCATAGAATACCATCGAATACCATACAATACCATAGAATACCATAGAATACCATAGAACACCAAAGAACACCATGGAACACCATAGAATACCATAGTATACCAAAGAATACCATAGAACACAATAGAATACCATAAAACACCATAGAACACCATAGAACACCATAGAATACCATTAACTCCATAAAATACCATAGAATTCCGTAGAATATTATAAATTACCATAGAATACCATTGAATACCATAGAATACCATAGAATACCATATAATATAATATAATACAAAATAATACCATAGAATACCATAGAATACCGTAGAAGACCATAGAATACCATACAATATCATAGAATACCATATAACTCCATATAATACCATTAAATACCATATAATACCATATAATACCATAAAATACCATACAGTTCCATACAATACCATACAATATCATAGAATACCATAGAACTTCATAGAATATTATAGAATAACATAGAATACCATAGAATACCATAGAATACCATAGAACACTATAGAACACAATAGAATACCATAAAACACCATAGAACACCATAGAACACCATAGAATACCATTAACTCCATATAATATTAAAGAACTCCATTGAATACCATAGAACACCATAGAATACCATAGAATATCATAGAATACCAAAGAACTCTATAGAATACCATAGTATATAATAGAATACTATAGAACTCCATAGAATACCAAAGAATACCATAGAATACCATAGAATACCATACAATATCATAGAATACCATAGAACTCCATAGAATACCATAGAATACCATAGAATACCATAAAATACCAAAGAATACCATAGAATACCATACAATATCATAGAATACCATAGAACTCCATAGAATACCATAGAATACCATAAAATACCATAGAATACCATAGAATACCATAACATACCATAGAATACCATAGAATACCATAGAACACCAAAGAAAACCATAGAATACAATAGAATACCATAGAATACCAAAGCACACCAAAGAACACCATAAAACACCATAGAATACCATAGAATACCATAAAACACCATAGAACACCATAGAACACCATAGAATACTATTCACTCCATATAATACCATAGAACTCAGTAGAATATTATAATATACCATAGAATACCATTGAATACCATAGAATACCATATAACTCTAAAGAATACCATAGAATACCATTAAATACCATACCATACCATAAAATACCATACAATACCATAGAATATCATAGAATACCATAGCACTTCATAGAATACCATATAATATCATAGAATACCTTCGAACTCCATAGAATACCATAGAATACCATAAAATACCATAGAATACCATAGAATACCATAAAATATCATAGAATACCATAGAATACCATAGAACACCAAAGAGTACTATAGAACACAATAGAATACCATAGAATACCATAGCACACCCAAGAACACCATAGAACACCATAGAATACCATAGTATACCATAGAATATCATAACATACCAGGGCACTCCATAGAATACCATAGAATACGATAGAATACCATAGAATACCATACAATACCATAGAACACCATAGAATACCAAACAATACCATAGAATACCATAGAACTCCATACAATACCATACAATATCATATCATACAAAAGATATCGATAGAATACCATAGAATACCAAACAATACCATAGAATACCATAGCACTCTATAGAATACCATAGAATACCATAGCACCCCATAGAATACCATAGAATACCATTGAATACCATAGAATACCATAGAACTCAAAAGAATACCATAGATTACCATAAAACTCCATACAATACCATACAATACCATAGAACACCATTGAATACCATAGAATACCATAGAATACAATAGAATACATAGAATACCAAAGAATACCATAGAACACCATAGAATATCATATAACTCCATAGAATATCATAGAACTCCATAGAATACCATAGAACTCCATAGAACTCCATTGAATACCATAGAATACCATAGAATACCTTAGAATATCAATGTATACCATAGAACACCATAGAATACCATAGAATAACATAGAATGCCATACAATATCATACAATAACACCTTGTACCATAGACTTCCAAAGAACACCATAAAGTGCTGTACAATATTATACAATTCCATAGAAAACCATATGAAACTAAGATTGCGTATTTGGATTAGATTTGATAAAACTGCAATCTGTCATTAATGACGTTTTGAATTTAAATACCTGTTGAATGATCACGGCATTCTCGAAAATAAAATAAAAATCCACGGCGTCCTGATTCGATGAAAGATATCTGTCAAATGTTTATCTTTGATCTGTCAATGTCACTCTAAATCTAGTTTTGGCTAAATTATCAATAAAAAACTAATTAAGTGTGTTTTGTTTGTTTAAAAACCCTATTTAATGTCTTAAAGACCTGCAAAGAAAGTTAGGATTGTTATTGATTTACATAATTGTCACAAATATCATTGATGGCTTGGAATCAACTGTGTGATCTTGTCTAGGCAGGGGATGAAGAAAAATCGTCGTATTTTCACGACATTTCTCGTCATTCGTATACTATTTACAATAAATATCTTTAAATATGTTTACAAAAGATTCCAATAGTTGTGTTAATAGATTGTTTAACTTTACAAACCTTTTTGACGTGTAAATAATCTCCACAAGAATGCCACGGGCTTGTCAAGTGGCTATTTTTCATCTTGCTTGCCAAGACACTAACAATATTTTTGATACTTTACTATAATAATGCACTTTGAAATTACCGTGAAAAAGACGTAGCGGGATGTAAACCTGAATTATGAACCAATGTAAGCCAATTTCACACGTTTTTCCTTCAGTTCTGGAGATTTCGAAAATAATTTGACATTGACGTTGACTTTGACGTTTGAATTTGACGTTTAATTTGGCCTGATAATCCACTGCTGAGAAGATACATTCACGATTTCGTACACCTTGCCGAGGTGACAAAATAGCAAACATTTGAACAAAGCTGTCAGTTTATTAGCAAAATTAATTCTTTTTCACGTGAAACGATCGCAATTGAATATGTTTTCGCTCACTTACATCAACAACTTTAATACGAATGCATGAAAATGCGCCGTGGAGCTCCAGGCTAGAAAAACTTGAGTATTAAAATAATTATCAAATCGAGCTGCATCGCCTGGCTCTGAGATATCTTGCCGTCATATTTAGCAACTTTTCACCATGAAAACGATTTTAAATCGCTGTGAAAATGTCGCCTGCCAATGTAAAAGTTAATTCTGAAAAATTCTAGCCCATTTCCATACGTTTTGAGTCTCATTTCACAATTTCCATAACCAGTAGAGCGGCCGGTTACATCCCAGAGACCCACCTACCTACCCACAAACTAAAAAGTTGAACATCGCAATTTAAAGCTTTTATATAAGGTTAACTAGCAGTACCCGATGCCTAACGGCACCTGTTGTTCTTATCCCTAGTGGTTTTATTTTAGTATATTAGTATTGTCTTTGAACTTGGATTAACAATTACAAATAGCTCACTACTGTTTTTCTAGTACCCTATGCCCATAGGGCATATGCCGATAGGATAGATCATGACAAAAATATATGGGCCTAGGCCAAAATCTAGTCCCTAAGCCCTGGGACCGAACTGAGACTTTACACTTAATGTAGCCTCTACGCATACATTTAAGAAACTTTTATGGGACAACAAAATAAAGTACTGAAAAAATGGCAAGAAAACAAAGTATTGTGCCCTTACGACTTGATATACCATACTATGCCTGATTTCCGCCAGTACTTTCAACGATGATGGCTAACCAGCAGCATTGCTTATAAGGACACAACCATTTGGTGTGCTTTTTGGACAGAAAGGAATCATTACAAATATTTTTGGTTTGGTTTCAGTGACGAAGGTTTTTTTTTGAAGATTAAACACACAAAAAATGTACCTATTCATTACTGTAATTTTTATTTGCCAATATTATGATCATTTTTACAAATATAAGAAATATTCACATGTTTACGACGATTTGCGTTGAAAACTTTGACCATTTGAAAGCAACAGTCAATGCAGACCAGCCATGTCGCAGTATCGCCACTGTTCATTCGTAATTGAAAGTAATCTCCGCAATGGTGCCATGAAGAAGTTCCTTCTCCACGATTGGCAGGGGGAGGGGCTGTCTAAAACAAAATAAAAATAGACGGCAAGAGAGAGGCACCATTCTTGGAGAAATGAAAAGTTTCTAAATGTATTCAAGCTGTTAAGTGAGAGAATTTTAAAAATATTTGTTATGCCGGGGCCCCCATCCCGCCCCGGCAGCATGGCGATCGTCGCACACTACATCGCCTCTGCCTTACACTATCAAAGATTGTGCAGCCCGTTGCAAGCAACAGGAATCTCTGATGTGCGGACATGCAAGGATTCATGCAAGGATCAACTGTGTCGGAGAGGTAGGATGCATTGTTCAGTTTTTAGACTGATGCAATGCTATCATGCTTGGTGGTTAGTTGGTTTGACATTCCAAGATGGAATCAAGAAGAGAGATGCAAGGATTCATGCAAGGATCAACTGTGTCGGATAGGTAGGATGCATTGTTCAGTTTTTAGACTGATGCAATGCTATCATGCTTGGTGGTTAGTTGGTTTGGCATTCCAAGATGGAATCAAGAAGAGAGATGCAAGGATTCATGCAAGGATCAACTGTGTCGGATAGGTAGGATGCATTGTTCAGTTTTTAGACTGATGCAATGCTATCATGCTTGGTGGTTAGTTGGTTTGACATTCCAAGATGGAATCAAGAAGAGAGATGCAAGGATTCATGCAAGGATCAACTGTGTCGGATAGGTAGGATGCATTGTTCAGTTTTTAGACTGGTGCAATGCTATCATGCTTGGTGGATAGTTGGTTTGACATTCCAAGATAGAATCAAGAAAAGAGAAACATGCAGTAAAAAGACCGACACGAAAGTAAGATTGTGACCTTAAAAAAATTGCAAACATGCAGATAGAAAACAGCAGGTTGCATAACTATTAACTACTTACTTATACCGACTACTACTACTTACTACTAAGTAACTACTTTACTAAATCTATGGTATTTTTTTTTGTTTTTTTGTTTTTTTGAACATGCATGACATGCAGATGGAAAACAGCAGGTTGCATAACTATTAACTACTTACTAACCAACTACTACTTATTACTACTTAGTAACTACTTTACTAAATCTATGGTATTTTTTTTTGTTTTTTTGTTTTTTTGAACATGCATGACATGCAGATAGAAAACAGCAGGTTGCATAACTATAAACTACTTACTTACCAACTACTACTTATTACTACTTAGTAACTACTTTACTAAATCTATGGTATTTTTTTTTGTTTTTTTGTTTTTTTGAACATGCATGACATGCAGATAGAAAACAGCAGGTTGCATAACTATAAACTACTTACTTACCAACTACTACTACTTACTACTTAGTAACTACTTTACTAAATCTATGATTTTTTTTTTTTTTTTTTGTTTTTTTGAACATGCATGACATGCAGATGGAAAACAGCAGGTTGCATAACTATTAACTACTTACTTACCAACTACTACTACTTACTACTTAGTAACTACTTTACTAAATCTACGATATGTTTTTTTATTTATTTATTTTTTTTTTTGGTCATGCATGACATGCAAATGGAAAACAGCAGGCTGCATTTCTCATACTATTAGTTAGAAGTAACTACTTTACTAATTGTATGTACAATATAATCTATCAATTAATTTACATGCATAATTGTCTAGCTCTGGGAGGAGCAGTTCCGTTAGAGTGTCCACATGCGAGCGCAATGGTCGTGAAGTTAAAGGGCTATGCGGCGTCCGGTGCTTTATACCTGCAGCAGAAAAGCGTGTCAGCATGGTGAAATATATAAGAATTGGGTTGCTACCTGCCGTGCTAGTCACGGTTCCTGGTCTGCCCTACCTAGCCTTACTGAATTTAAATTTATCTAGGAAATGTTACCGCTATTGCAAATGTAAGGGATAGAACAATGATAGGATTTAGGAGGAGGAGGAGGCGTCCATTGGAACTTCTTCATCCGCATCCGAAACAGCGAGTTGACTAAGCGACTGCTCAAGGGCCTGCTGGTCAGCCTCTTGATAGCCACTACGCGAGGAAGGATCCGCTGCCTGGTGGTCCGGCGCATGAATCTCGAGCACCTCCTGGTACACGATGTTCTTGGTGAAGGTGGTGTTGCTCGAGACGATCAACTTGCCCTGCGCCTCGTTACCGGCGACTGCCACGAAGATCGAGTCCAAAGAGCGAGCCCGAGAAAGCGCCACGTATAGCTGACCGTGTCCGAATACTGGTTTTTCTAAATTAATTCCCACCCTCTTTAAAGATTGACCTTGGGCTTTGTTGATGGTCATGGCGAATGCCAGACGGATCGGAAACTGGCGCCTTGTCATCGTAAAGGGCATGCCAATGTCCGAGGGAGTTAAATTGACTCTACATAGGAAAGTGCGTCGTCCCGCACAGCGCCCTCCGATGATCCTGCAGTCGATCACGTGCTCGTGGAGTGCAACAACGCTGAGTCGAGTCCCATTGCATAGGCCGGCTCTCACGTCGACGTTCCTCATGAGCATCACGATTGCATGAACTTTCAGACGAAGCTTGTGCGGTGGCATCCCGGATGGCGTTAATGAATTTAGATATTCTACGGGATAATCGGTAGCCAAAACGTCGCCATCTTCGCCTTCACTGACATCGACAGTGTCGGCGCTGCAGTATTCGAACACGTCACCTTCGAGGCGCTCAAGAACGTTGTCATTGATGTTCAAAGACTCCACGTTCTTCGGGCAGAGGATGGCATGGTCTTGCATCACGGCCATCTCGGCAGCACTAATGCTCGTGCCGAAGACGGCGTCAATGACGCAGTCCACGACGCATTGGACAGGTAATGCGATGGTGTCATCCGGGAGGTGGCAGTCATTCAAAATCTCGCCGTTTCCGACACGCAAGAGCCACTCGACGAACTCTACTTCGCCTGGGTTGGCGCGCATGTTCGCGCGCAGCTCGAGGGTGCGGAACAACGACCAAAGCGCGCCACGCTTAATGCATTGCTCGACAATGGTCGTTCGGTTGCCATTTCGAACGACTGGGAGGCACTGCCTAAAATCCCCGCCGATAACGATCACCTTTCCGCCGAACGGACGCTCATCGTTTGTCACGTCTCTTAGCGTCCGCTCGATCACGTTCAGGGCCAGCAGAGGCGCCATGGGTCCTTCATCCAAGATGATGACCTTGGCCGCCCTCAGCGAAGCGCCCTCGGCGGAGTTGGGCTTCACGCCAGACGTGCTGTTTTCCACAATCGGAACAGGCAATCGAAATCGCGAGTGGCAGGTCCTCCCTCCCTTCAGTAACGTCGCCGCAATGCCCGTCCACGCGACGGCCACGGCTCGCTCGCCTCGGGCTCGCAGCGTGCTGATGAGGGTGTTGTATAGGAAGGTCTTCCCGCTGCCGCCCGGGCCGTCCAGGTAGAAGCACCTCTGCTCGGCGTTCGGGTCGTCGATTGCTGCCATCACCGCGTCGAATGCCACGCGCTGCCTGCCGTTGAGCTTCACCACGTTCTCCTCGGCCTCTTCCCTTTCGGCGGTCTGGTCGAACTGCTCGTCGACAGCAACGATGACTGGCACTCGAGGCGCCGGCAAACCGATTTCGGCGTTGGTCAGGCGGTGTAGGGCAAGGACGGACTGGATGGAATTCAGGGCCAACTGTTCTGCCTCGATGGGGTCGTGTTCTCGGGCGAAATCTTCGCAGAAATCGCCCTTGAAACGCTCCCATAGAGACAGCGGGTCAAGAGGCTGACAGAACGCGCAAATGATAGCAAACAGCTGACGAAGTTCGTTTGGCATCTTTATAGCAACCGCCTCCTGCAGACATTTCTGCCACTCGTCGTCGTCCATTAGAAGGTTGCGTGCGATGGCAGCTTCCTTGAAGGTAGCGTAAACCCTACCCTGGAACGTGCGCACGTCCTCGAATGAGGTGGCGCCGGCGACGTGTAGCAAAAGGAGACGAAGATGGTATCGCTCGATCTGCCGGGGCGTCACGGAGTACATTCGGCTGATGATGGAGCCGGCACCTCGCTTTCGTGGCTTCCACGCTTTGCCCTCGAAACGGAAGTGGTACGGGATGTCGATGTACTTGTACTGCCGTGCCGCCGGGTTGCTACTATTCAGCGCAAACCATGCCGTCAGCGTAGTCAGCGCAGCCCTGCCGCGTTCTGCTGCGGCTTCCTCGTCTCCAGGACGGAACGTGACCATGTGGTCACCCTCGAGGTGGATCGCCAAACGGATGATAGTGTGCGACTTTTCGTGCATTTCAAATCCGAAAATTCTCCACGCAGCCTCTTGGGGACTCACGTAGCGAGAGTCGATGAACTGTGAGACCTCGTCCCACACCAACTCTTGCTGGGCACCGTGCGCTGGACGTGGCTCATGATCGCCCTCCGCGGGGACAGAGACGCGGAGCTGGACCCTGGCACAGTCGTGACCTTTGTACACGTACTTGCACAGGTACTTGACCGTCTTCGCGGATCCACAGTGCTCGATGTTCAGGTGGCAGTCAAACTTGGAGCTTAAGTACTTGTTGTAAGGCACTACGTCTCGGTTGTCGACCACTCTTCCTGAGATGGTATGCGTCTGCCCGCTCTCTCGACGGCGATAGACGGTGAAACCCCCCTCGTTGACCACAGTCACATCTGTGAACGACTTGGGGAACTTCTTCTTACACTTTCCGTCCTCCATGCACACAGAGGACATGTTCCGAGCGCCGCACGGGCCGTGGATCATCGACGACACGATGACCTTGTGCAGTCTCTCCTCGGTCACCGGATCGGGCAACTCGGCACAGATAAGTGCGTCTACCTCCTCGGGAGTGCGGATCTTGTCCTCGTCGCGAAGGATTACCAGGATGTGAGCGTGAGGGAGTCCACGTTTTTGGAACTCGATCACGTGGAAGTGAGCCATGGGAACGCCCAGCACGTGCCTCTTGGTGAGATCAGACATGAGCTCCTTGAGTTTAAGTTGGAATACTCGCGCGGTGAGATCGGGTCGGTCTTCTGCCCTTTCGTACGCCGCTAGGCTCGTCTGAATCTCAGGCCACTTCGGATTACACGTCATAGTAAGGAAAAGATCGGGTTTTCCAAACTTGGTGACGATACTCATAGCGTCTTGATATAGCTGCTGGCAATGCCTGGGGCTTCCGATGAAACTGGAAGGCAGAATCACCATCTTCCCGACATTGCAGCCCTGCCGCTCAGCACGGTTCGCCAAGTGGTCCATGAGCCCACTGTAGAGTTCGGCGCGCAGCGTTTTCTGGTTCCTGATGACGAACTCAAGGCGATTGCCCTCAACCTTGATATAGGCGTCTACCATAAACTGCTGCGTCAGCTTGCCGGCGTGCAGCACTGGATGGAAGGCGCCGACACGCTCGTGGAGTCGATGGCTATAAAACTCCATTAGAGTGACGACGCTGTGCTTAGATTGCCTGGTGTGCGGCATACCTCGTTGCCAGCCGGGTTCTCCACGTGGGAACAACAGCACGTAGCTGAGCGGATCCGTGTTGGGCGACAGGACAGACAGCTGCTCAATAAATCCGCCACGAGTATGGATACGAATATCACGTCCTAGAGGAGGCATGCCACCGTCAACGCTCTGATAAACAACGGCCACCTCGTGGGCCGTAGGATTTTCGTACAGCCGCCGTCGGTCATCCACGAAACGCAGTTCGGCCATGACCTCGGGTCGCCCCTCGGCAGCTGCACGGATCCTGTCGTCGGCCTCCACCTGACCTAACGTTTTAAGCCCTTGGGCAAAAGGATTTATTTCGCGAACCAGCGCGTCCAGCTCATGAAGCAGGTTGGGTAGCAGATTAGCATTCTGGCGCCTGTCCATTCGATGCGTCTTCGCTTGTTCCGCGTCAAGAAAGTACAGGTGCGAATAGAGGGGATTCTGCACCGCCTGCCCCATATGGCCGATCCTATGCTGGATGTTGCCATGGACACGAAAACAGTATGTGCCACGGCCCTGGGGGATGTCCGTCTTAACTCCGACTGAAGCGAAGGAGAGCGAACTGTTGTACGACCGGATGTTTTTGCGGAAGTTCTTAGACTCGCAATGATCTCCGGTCAGCAACGCATGCATTAAATCGGGATACGCGAGGAGAGGCTCGAGGATTACGTTGCCCGAGTGACAACAGAGTTTGTAAATTTTGTCAGAAGGACGCTCTCCTGCGAAGTACAGAGCGCCGCACACCCTGCATACTTCGTCCATTCTGCCGCAGTGAAAAAGGGCGACGTCAGCGACGTCTTGCCGTGCAGCCTCCAAGTGGAAAGGATGAAGGTTCACTGGAGCAAGATCAGGTTCGAACTGATCGTCTGCCACGTCAATAGCCTCGACCGCGACTCGCTGGCTTTGCTCTAGTTCAGCCTCTTGGGCGCGTTGAGACGCCTCCTCCTCAGCGCGCTGAGAGACTTCCACTTCGAATGCCGCGAGCTTATCCCTGGTCTCTATATTTCGACGCTGCTGAGATCGCTCCCGCGCGGCGACTAATCGGCTCTCGCGCGCCTCTGTAGTCTCATGCTGCCTTTCACACTGCGTTTGAACTGCCTTCTGGCTTAATCGCTGAAGGCGCTGTTCCTCAGCTTCGTCGCTCAAGCGGCGACGCTTGAACTCTGCCATAAGGGCTAGTCGCTGAAGGCGCTGTTCGTCAGCTTCGTTACTCAAGCGGCGACGCTTTGACTCTGCCATAAGGGCTAGTCGCTGAAGGCGCTGTTCGTCAGCTTCGTCACTCAAGCGGCAACGCTTTGACTCTGCCTTAAGGGCTAGTCGCTGAAGGCGCTGTTCTTCCGTACATTTTGCCAAGCGGAGGCGCTCAGACTCGGCCTTTTTAGCAAGAAGCTGTAGGCGTCGTCCCTCAGAAGCTTCGTCTAGTCGTCGACGCTTCGACTCGGCAACCTGAGCCAGACGCAGAAGACGCTGGGCCTCATCCTCAGCCTTTCTGCGCTGGCGAGCATTTCTAGCTTTTTCCGCTAGTCGGGCACTCCGTTCGTTTGCTGCTACTTGCACGTTCTTATCCTCTTGGAGCTGGCCAACTGAATTTTCCAGGATCTGAGTCTGGTCAAGGGATGGGAGTATAGACGGCAAATTGTCGGAAAAGGAATGCATATAGCGGCTTGTAGAGGGTTGATCATAAAAAGCTGGAAGAGAAGCGGGGGCGGCCTGTTCTAATAATGAATCATGCTTTAAGACACTCACCGGGGCTTCTCTAAGAACAGCGGAAAGAAAAGGACGCTGCTCGTCGAGCGTCGACGTCGACGGGCTTGCAGTCGCCTGATGGTCGGCGTGCTCGGCCGTCTCTCTCGTCCTCGCTCTCTCGTCAGCAGCAGCCCTTTTCCTCGCCGCCGCGCTCTCCGCTCTTGCCGTTGCACCTTTCCCGCCCTTCCGAGACGTCAGATTTACACGCTTCTTGGGTGGCATCTGTGTAAAGAAAGCGAGGCTTTAGTAATGCCTAGCGTAGCCGAGCTGACGCGGGAATGGCTGAGCACGAACCGACCGCCATGTTCAATAAAAATGACCTCACGCAAATATCATGCCAGGCTAAATGTATGCTTTAATATGCACAACAATCACTTCAGTTTCTTTACAAAGAAATATGCTAATTTGCTTCGAATGCGAGCTTGGACGCCATGTTGAACACACTTCTAATTGTTGGAACGGTGGGCATGGGAGGATTGGGGAGGGGGATGAGAATCGCGTCGAGCGATTGCATCATGTTACGTAAAAATGACGTCATGGAAATATCCACAAGACGGGCAAAATGTATGCTTTCCAGTCTTGATGATGAACGATAATTTTAATAATTAAGAAGCTAAACGCTATAAAATCACTATAAATAATTGAATCACTTGATGATATCAGTGGTTGACTATTACTGGATATTGTGACATGCAAATTAAATCTGAAATAAGATTACCTTGAATAGCGACGAAATTCTTCCCCACAAGAGTGTTTCGCCGTGTAGGTAATCCGCACTCTCATGCTAGACTAACTGCTTTAGCAAATGGCGGTTGGCGAGCTTTGGGAGTGTGACTAATTGCCGAGCGTGGATGCCGATCAAAAAGCGGTAACCAACAACCCGCTACGTAAAATGACGTCACGCAAATTCAAACTTGAACACCACGCGCGACGATTTAAATTACGTGCCATAAGAAGCTGTCGATGCTACACGCTGTAAATGAATGAAGCCAGAAGTCAAATTATTGTGGTCAGTGATCATAATAATGTGTCTTAAGAGGTTAACTAATTAATTACGCGTTAAATCACTACTAAATTTATCTGAAAACTCATTAAAGAAACACAATTGAACACAAAATATGCACCTGTGCCTTTTTAAAGCCTTTTATGGGACCACCACCCAAAGAACTAAGAAAATGAATAAGAAAATATAGTTTTTGGCCCTTTCGATTTAAATAAGAATTTTGCCTCTTCACCAGTAGCTACCCTATGCTCTGCGGGCATGCCCGATGGCCAGATCATTACTCAAATATGGCCCTAGTCCATAACCTAGGTCTTCAGACCTGGGATATATTTCTTTTTAAAATATATCTTTTAATGTACATTCAGAAGGCATTATTAAAGCCCATTGCCCAAAAGATGTAAAGATACAAACTGCTGATTTAAAATAATCTGGATAGAGCATAGGATCCAGCCAGCTGATCTCAAATAACATGGATAGAGCATAGGATCCAGCCAGCTGATCTCAAATAACCTGGATAGAACATAGGATCCACCCAGCTGATCTCAAATAACCTGAAAAGAGCATAGAATCCAGTCAGCTGATCTCAAATAACCTGGATAGAGCATAGGATCCAGCTAGCTGATCTCAAATAACCTGGATAGAGCATAGGATCCAGCCAGCTGATCTCAAATAACCTGGATAGAGTATAGGATCCAGTCAGCTGATCTCAAATAACCTGGATAGAACATAGGATCCAGCCAGCTGATCTCAAATAACCTGGATAGAGCATAGGATCCAGCCAGCTAATCTCAAATAACCTGGATAGAGCATAGGATCCAGCTAGCTGATCTCAAATAACCTGGATAGAGCATAGGATCCAGCCAGCTGATCTCAAATAACCTGGATAGAGCATAGGATCCAGCCAGCTGATCTCAAATAACCTGGATAGAGTATAGGATCCAGTCAGCTGATCTCAAATAACCTGGATAGAACATAGGATCCAGCCAGCTGATCTCAAATAACCTGGATAGAGCATAGGATCCAGCCAGCTAATCTCAAATAACCTGGATAGAGCATAGGATCCAGCTAGCTGATCTCAAATAACCTGGATAGAGCATAGGATCCAGCCAGCTGATCTCAAATAACCTGGATAGAGCATAGGATCCAGCCAGCTAATCTCAAATAACCTGGATAGAGCATAGGATCCAGCCAGCTGATCTCAAATAACCTGGATAGAGCATAGGATCCAGCCAGCTAATCTCAAATAACCTGGATAGACCATAGGATCCAGCCAGCTGATCTCAAATAACCTGGATAGAGCCTAGGATCCAGCCAGCTGATCTCAAATAACCTGGATAGAGCATAGGATCCAGCCAGCTGATCTCAAATAACCTGGATAGAGCATAGGATCCAGCCAGCTGATCTCAAATAACCTGGATAGACCATAGGATCCAGCCAGCTGATCTCAAATAACCTGGATAGAGCCTAGGATCCAGCCAGCTGATCTCAAATAACCTGGATAGAGCATAGGATCCAGCCAGCTGATCTCAAATAACCTGGATAGAGCATAGGATCCAGCCAGCTGATCTCAAATAACCTGGATAGAGCATAGGATCCAGCCAGCTGATCTCAAATAACATGAATAGAGCTCTAGATATAAAACCTGTAAAATCCGTATTCCATGCTGAGGTTGCTAGCAATAGAAATTAAACCCACAGGTGATTTGCATTAAAGTCAGATTGCTATGCTTTGTTATTCTATGCTATGCTATGCTATGCTATGTTATGTTATGCTATGCTTTGCTATGCTATGCTTTGCTTTGCTATGCTATGCTTTGATAAGCTATGCTATGCTATTCTATGCTATGCTTTGCTATGCTTTGCTATGCAATGCTTTGCTATGCTTTGCTATGCAATGCTTTGCTATGCTTTGCTATGCTTTGCTATGCTATGCTATGCTTTGCTATGCTATGCTATGCTATGCTATGCTATGCTATGCTATGCTATGCTATGCTATGCTTTGCTATGCTTTGCTATGCTTTGATAAGCTATGCTTTGCTATTCTATGCTATGCTTTGCTATGCTTTGCTATGCTTTGCTATGCTATGCTTTGCTATGCTTTGCTATGCTATGCTTTGCTATGCTTTGCTATGCTATGCTTTGCTATGCTCTGCTATGCTTTGCTATGCTATGCTTTGCTATGCTTTGCTATGCTATGCTTTGCTATGCTATGCTATGCTATGCTATGTTATGTTATGCTATGCTTTGCTTTTCTATGCTATGCTATGCTATGCTATGCTATGCAATGCTATGCTCTGCTATGCTATGCTTTGATAAGCTATGCTATGCTTTGCTTTGCTTTGCTATGCTATGCTATGCTATGCTTTGCTATGCTATGCTATGCTATGCTATGCTATGCTTTGCTATGCTATGCTATGCTTTGCTATGCTATGCTATGCTTTGCTATGCTATGCTATGCTTTGCTGTGCTATGCTATGCCAAATGTTCAGGACAGCCTTTAAAATTGCCAAAGAAATTGTGAATGCATTGTTTTTCGCATTCAAAACAATTAATAGGTACCTTGATATAGGTACCAATTACGTATTTGCGCGGTAAAAAAACACAAATTTAAATAAAAATGTTCTCGCTAAACACTTTGCGTTTGAAAACCTGTTGCAAATTCACGGCAGTCTTGAAAATTATTATTTTTTTCACGGCTTCTTACGTCGATGGAAAAGAATTTTCACCTGTTTTTGCGATCTGTCACTCAAAATCAAGATTTGTCGGAATAATCTCTAAAAAACATGTTTAGTATAGTTTGGTTGTTAAGAAATCCATATTCCATGCTTAGGTTGCTAGCAATGGAAAGTTAACCCACAGGTGATTTGCATAAAAGTCGGAAATATCATTTCCGTTTGAAATTGGTGGTGGAATCTTGTCTAGGTTGGGGTTGAATAGTATGCGTCGTATTTGAACAATTTCGGCTTAAATCGGCAAGATGTTTATACCTTTATGAAACACAATTAAACTAAAGAAATTCAATTGAACACAAAATGTGCAATAAAAATACAATTTTTACGCCTGTAAAGAGTCAAACTTTTTCCTTACCTACCTGTTTCATATGAAGTGGCATTTGGAATCCTGTCAAATCGCCGTATGACATCAACTCACCTTAAAAATGTCGCGTTTCATATCATGCTTCGAAATCATGTACAAATTATAACCATTTCCTGTCGTTTTTGACCGATTTTCGCCAAAAACAAAGGGGTTTTAGTAGATAGTTTGACATTTCAACCCATTTTGACATTTAATTTGGCCTGATGATCCACTGCTGAAAAGATACATTCACGATTTCGTACACCTTGCTGTGGTGTCAAAATAGCAAACAATTGATTAAAGCTGTCAGTGTATTAGCAAAATTAATTCTTTTTCACGTAAAACGATCGCAATTGAATGTGTTTTCGCTCAATTACATCAACAACTTTATTACGAATGCATGAAAAATCACCGCAAAGCTCGAGGCTAGAAAAACTTGAGTATTAAAATAGTTATAAAATCGAGCTGCATCGCCTGGCTCTGAGATATCTTGCCGTCATATTTAGCAACTTTTCACCATGAAAACGATTTTTAATCGCTGTGAAAATGTCGCACGCCAATGTAAAAGTTAATTCTGAAAAATTCTAGCCCATTTTCGTACGTTTTGAGTCGAATTTCGCAATTTCTATAAACAGTAGAGCGGCCGGTCACATCCCAGCCACCTACCTACCCACAAACTAAAAAGTTGAACATCACAATTTTAAAGCTTTTATATAAGGTTAATGACTAGAGAAGAAATTACTAAAAAAACTCCGTGTTTTGCTCTTTTGCTGTCTGATTTTGGAAGGAATTGAACACTTTTCTTTTAAATACTGAAAAGCAGTGACCAAGCAAACGACCACACCATTCAATAAAATAGTTCCATTGAGGAAATTCACAAAATTACCTGCAATATCTGATCTGCTAGAAAATATTTATCAGTGTATCCTAATTAAGTCCAATCATGCATTCATGGGTTACCTTGTCGATCATATGTTCCATCAAACTTAGGCTTAGTAGGTAATATGAAGCTCTAACATCCTGTCACATCGTGTATGTAAACCACATAGTGCACGTCTCTGATGCAGCCATAAAATTGGAACCCGCACTTGTACGATGCACTTGCCATGCAGAAATTGTGATGCGACGCATGCTGCTTGCGGCGTGAAAGTTGCATCGTGTTGGTGAGCGTAGCATGTGGATGAGTCCCTTATATCAACTCTCAAAACACCCATAGCCATATGACACCCATATTGCATTTATTTATTTTTGTAAAAGATGCATGCTTAGGAGTTTGGGCGCTAGTCGGGCGGCATGCGTTATCTTTCATTTATTTCTGATGAGATAGAAGCGTAGCTTTCTTACAATGTTAGAAATTAGTTTCCAAGTGCAAATGATCCAAATCACTTGCTCTACCATGCATTGTGCCCAGAGCTGTCCACACGTCAAAGTAGATGGCTAAATGTCTATCTCTTCCATGTTTTCGACATCAATGCACGTCGCTATAAAAACATTGAAATTGACCGCCGGCCACCGAGCGGGCGTGCCAGGTATACAAAGCAATTATTTTCATCACAAAAACCAGTGCAAGCAATCAGAGTAACATGGTTTCTATTTATGTACAAAATACCGCTTCCTACAACGACCATGGCCTTGCCAATTATCTTAGTTTCCGAAGTAGACAACGAGTGAATATCTCCATTTGTTTATTCTTTGGCAGAATTGTGGTACCAATGTTATTGCACTAGCGCCAGTCGACCTTCCGGCGTCTAGTAATTATTACCTATTTCATCCACAGCTGGAAACGTAAATAATTAGAAGTATTTAAAGTTTTTTTAGCTTTCCTTGTTGATTTTCACCATGACAGGAGAAATGCTCAGTGCTGAGGGGTGAAGACACGTACGTGCACGTGGCTACAGCATTTTTTTTATCCGTTACTACCACATTCCGGCCATCCGGAATGATCTACAATGCCAGAAATATACTTTTCCCCCCCACAATGGCATATGGAAAAAATGCTACCACAATTATATTCTTATTGTAAGTATTCATCTAATAGAGCCGCTGTTTATTTCCAGTTGCACGGCATGTAGATAGCTATCCCAAAGAAGAATCGCTTTATCGTTACTGACCGGACGTTTGGCTTGCTGGAAAATGTTACCACTTGCTTCGGTTAGAACGAACGAAAGTGCGACGTTTGTTCATGTATTGGTGACCGATGGCATTATAGCAGATCCCAACGGACTCATTCAAATTGACATAGGCCTTTTGACGTGAGTGCCACCGCAAGTCTCGTAGCCACCGCAAGTCAGCCATTCTACCAATTAAAATGCTGTTTTATATTAATAATAATGCACCATATACTCTTTCCCATTGCTGACATAGTAAAAACTTTGTAAATTGCTCTTAATCATCAGGGTAGCGAATTACCACCATAGCATCATGAGCTATGAGGGTATATTTGTGTTTCAAGACCAAATTATAACTATGCATGATTTGTAATAGTTTGCTTCAGCTTGGTGGACAAACACTGACAGCAAAAATCTCTTTCCCCTTACCCAGGTGACTCTTGCCTATTAACTTCACTTAGATGTTAGAACTTGGAACATAACGTGAACGTATCGCGCGCAAGGGATGCCAGAGGATTAATGCCTTTTGAGTTCAGCTGCATCCTTCCCTATTTATAACGTCTAGATCTGCCTACATGCTTTCTGTGTGGAAGCTGAATTATTTTTCTTTATCATAGCCGAAGGGTTGACTCTAAATTACAACCCTAAACACCCCACACGAGCACGAGACGAGAGATTTGTTATCATTAGGGTTGGTTTAGACCTGGTAGTGGATAAAGGGTTATATTTATGCGTTTGAACGTATGTAGGGAGTGTTATATTTCCGTGTATATAAATCGCCAGAGCGGTGATGGAAATAATTGTAGGTTGCGTGGTATTATCTCAACTTTACGGTGAAGACGGGTCGAGGAAGGGTGCGTGCCCCTAGGGGTCCGATGAGAGGAAGATTATTATGGTAACTACCAAGTACCGGCAATATCCAGACTTTCAAGTCATTCGTAGCCCGTTCTGTTGGTGCATATTTTCGTATATTTCGGTACCGCGAGTTAAATATGAATTCCAATTAAAGACTTGAAAAATACCTCATTGAAACACCCCCAGGCCTAGGCCTAAACACAGTGATTTCGAAATCCTGTTTTTTTACTGGACCGGTGTTTCTCGATGCAGTTTTAAACACATTATTTGCAAATAGGTGTTCAAAATCACCAACTCAAAGGTGGTACCGGCTTTTTCCGACATCATGTCGGCTATGTGTGTGTGGAAACACCGGAAATGAAAGAAAACTCTTAAGGTGGATCGGAATAACCTTTTGTCAACCCCAGATGTTTGCCTCTAATTCCAGAACTGTCACGGGCGCAACGCACGCTATCAAAGAGCCTGATAAACTTCAACTTCGAATGCATCGGCACGTCGCAAACGGACGACGAGGTCGGAATCTCGCATTCGCTCAAAGAGTTTGGCGAGCTCATTGGGAGGATAGAAGACCAGCGGGACATGATGGTGAGTGTTAACTCATTGGTCTTCAGCTACCCTAGCCTAGAGGGGCCAATAACGACGTCCTGGCATGTACTCGCAATCGAAACACCGGTGACCTTGAGATTATCAAGTTAAGCAGTAATTCGCTGGGTCAGGCAAAGGATAGATGACCACCGAAAAAGAATTACGTATGTAGCCGAGATCACGTGCAGAGTGCAGACTCGATACCATGTCTACCTACCTATGTGTAAACTATTGTATTATGTTCTTCATCTACGGACGCAGCAATACATATACTAAAAAAAACATTTAATGTAGTCTTTTTCGTTGCCAAATATAAAAACACAACAAACCTGTGAGGCACATGCGATTCAACCGTAGATTTAAGTTTTGATAGACATAAATATGCTGAAATCGCCAGATAGAGCTTTTCAAATCTCATTTCGTATGTTACCACGGGCATATCATAGATGTAAAATAAGGGTTCGTTGTCAAAAGTCAAAACTGCCTGTCAAATCAATCAACAAATTGCTCAAAAAATTCTGAGAATTACTGCAGTTTCAAATGACTTCGCGTCTAGCGTTTTAGCCAGAAGCAGCCCGAAAAAGACAGGGACGATCGAAAAGCTGAACACTACGCGTACAAAAAGCCAATAATAACCGCAAAATGTGCTCAACAAATTAGCAAGTAATGATTTGGTTCATGATTAGCAAGTTTTTTTGGAGCACTGCGACTCGACTCTGGCATGAATCGCCGTCTTTGAGCGACATGTCAAGTGCGAACACGAAACCGATCTGTATCAACAACACGTCTTGTGTGCTCCATGAAGAGTCGATTCTAATGAAGCCGACCAAGTGTACCACAAATCTACATGCAAGGCCGAGCACACACCTACATCTCTACTGCCAGCCCGGCACAATGCCTACACTCATGCATATAACAAATCTATGCTAACCAGGTTTAATTAGCGCCAGCATCTGGTTTGACCTGAAGTTGAGAGTTCCAACTTACAATACAATGAACATGATGGTGGAACTAGTCTCATAGTCATGGCTACAGTTATGAGTTAATTCCTCCCTCTCCGAAACATTTTTGAAATATTTATTTGAAAATACCTGTTTCCTTGCGTTTAACCAACCAAAATATCAATGCTTACTAGTAATTGAAGTATTGATATGTCATTTTGCATTTTGCAGTTTGGTGTCATTGTTTCTGCATTTTGCAGAATGTCCCCATGGAACATTCGTCACGTGGTGTTTATCTATACAATTTGAAATTAAACATACTTTGGTCCCATTAGTATCACATCCCACGCGCACCCGTGGATTACAATTATTTTGCTTGTTAGTTGAAGCTCAACGGTTGAAGATCTCACCCACTAGAAAAGTTACAGAATCCGTCACCAGCTCAGCTTAGACTTCGCCAACGCACACCAATATAGCTAGATTTTCTCAACGTTTAAACAATACTTTTCTTAATTTGAGACAAATTCAAATCTGTTGACGCAATAGGAGCTCAGGCTCATTTGCAACCTCTCCACATACCTCCCTCACCATAACGCATATCATTTGTAAAAATCACATTGCTAAGTCGAGTGTAAAATTCTACAATTTCTTTTTTCCAAATTAAAAGCAATCATAAGACGCATACATAAAACGTTATCAGTGGAAAGCAAGTATGTGTCTGTTTGCTAAACATCGACAACTGCGTCACTGGCGGGCGGAGGGTGACACAGGGTATCCTACATCCTTCAGCCGTGACTGCAGCAGCATGGCAATCAGCGGTTAGCGATGGCGATGGAGCGCGACTGAATCCCAGTGGACGGTGCGGCGAGGTCACGCGGCGAATTTGATGATGTAATGTTTTTTCTCAGCTGGAGCGCGCGTTCGACCAAATTATCCACCCCCTCGAGGAATTCCGAAAGATACATATCGGCAATGTCAAGGTATGTGCAACATGGCTTGCTAGCGGCTGGATGGTCGTTAGTCGGTATGTGGTTGAGCGAATCACAAGATTCGTTCTTTCGGCCGAAAAAATTTGCCACGTATCGCCCGCTTCTTCTAAATTAATAAGAAAAAAAAATTATGGATGGTATTGATCATCTAAGCCTCCCGTTACCGGACCAAATACTTAAAACATAAATACGGTTTCATCGCACGTCAACGGATTTTCGAGACACAGAAAGGATTTCTATTTGTCCTGCTTAATTTTCCAGTACCAATTGGTTACCCGTTAGTTTTACTCCTAGCAGTAAGCATGCTTTCCTTTTCTAATATGTGTCCGTCTCTCTGCAGGAGGGCAAAAAGAAATTTGAGAAGGAGACTGCGAAATTCTGCGCGAGTCAAGAGCGATACCTGAACCTGTCGACGAAGAAGCAGGACACAGTCTTGAAAGAAGTAAGATGTGTACTGTGTTTACTTTATAGTGCGGATGAGATGGAAAAAATCGTAAAGCACTACACTGGGTCAGGTATTGGATGGCTGACAGTCATTCACATGGCCTGTTCTGTTTGGGGGATTTAATATTACGATTTTGGGCGAGATGTGGGAAGTCAGTGCAACACATTTACTCGCCTTGCTTATTAGTTATCAATCTCTTGACAGCTTGGATTGGAGGAGGAATTCTGTTGTTCGAGGTTTACCACCCTTTGGAAGGGACGTTAGGCCAGTGGTCCCTTAGTCAAACCTTGGTGCTTTTTAACAAAAGTAGGCTATATGTCGGCACCGAATTTTCCCTCCACCCCCTTTTACTAATTTAGGTTCTTTATCATCCTAATGGTCACCCACTCATTCACCACCTCCATTAGACCAGTTCCTCAAGGGCAGCTGTCAAAACTGACATGTATCATGTCATATATGACGACATGTTTATATTTTAAAAATAAACTTGAAAGTATTTTATACTCTGTTAACACTTTTCGATAACAGTTAATCTACAATTTTATGACCTCTATTCTGCACTTATCGGAGGCTGAAAATTTGCTAAAATTTCGTTAATAGGACCTGAGTTTATCGGATATCAGCAGTAAAATACTGAAAACGTTAACCGGCTGATTCCTCGGTTTATTACAATGGCTATTTCGAAATTGTCAGACAGATAAGATATTCTAGCCGACTACTTTCTCGTATCATAGCTACCCCCATGTATCTACCCTAAACTTACGACTCTTATCCCCAAAGCCTGAACTATTCCCGGAGTCTGCGTAGGTACCTAGCACACACCCACCTCCAATTCGCATTCAGTTAGCCGCATTTTGCCGCGCAAACCGGCGCGTATTCATTGTCATTAGAATGTTTTGAATGGGTCGCACACGGGCCGGGCCCTTCCGCCATACCCGCCACTCTGCCGACACTGCGGCTTATTCGCCGGCTGAGCTATTGATTTCCACCCCACTCGTGCGCATTACGCATCCCATACCCCGTCCGTACCCCCCGCTCCTCGCCGTCGCAAGTCCTGCACCCTCCATTGACATCTCTTCGCTGTTTCACGCCTTGCCAGTGTCTAGAATCAGTGTTTTTCCCGAAGGTTTAAATCGGTTTCGTGATTATGTCTCAACTGCACGTCTCGGGTGTGTAAATATATTTATAGGTCTTTCTAAAAAGCATGCTTCTTTGCAGGGGGTATTTCTCATGTCAACTTTGAGTGTTATAGCTTTTAGTGATATTTTGTGAAGGACAAATAAGAGACTGAATGTAGGGTGGATAATGTCAAGAGTGGCTTAGGATGAGGGGACGAGGCTGCAGCAATGTGCTAGAGCATTGTTGGAACCTCTAAAGCGTTTTGACATTTTTGCAGTGGACTGGGTGGTGTTTGGGAAGGTCAATAGATTATTGTTATGCTTGTTCAAATAAAGGTTGGCTTTTCACGAGGTAAGGTAGTGCTTAATTGAAGCCATCAAATCACAATTTGAATTAGCCATTCCAATAGTAAAAAGAAGTTTAATTATAGCAGAGATTTATTGTGTAGCAATTTAAGAGCAATTGCATTAATTGAATGAGTGTAATTGAGTGAATTGTCATGCATTCATTCATGAAAGAATTAGTTGGTGGCGACAGGCCAACTGAGAAGCTGTGTAGCTAGCTTTAGACTTGTTTGTGCGGGACTTCGTTGCGAAATAAAGCAGTTATCTGACATAAGTTGCAGTTCCTTGCGCTTTTAATACTCTTGAGCAAGTAGCTTGCCATGTTATTAGATTTGATTGTTGCTCAGGTCTTGGTTTAAAAGATCTAAGAAAAACTTCCGATGAGGTGATTTCATTTTGTATTAATCTAAGTTAGTGATTTTCTTTTCACATTTTAATTCTCTTGGTAATTCCCTATTGTCTTAGGGCTCAGACAATGTCAGGTATTGCTTGTAAGTGCAGTGCCAGAGTAGCGTTGGTATTTTTCACAGAATGCCTAAGTGCCGACGTTTTGAATTGTTGAATTGGTTGTAACCTTAGCACTAGTTTTGACAAAAACTTTTTAAACTGGGTTTTGAATGTTAAGTGAAGAACAATTAAATTTCCCAAATTTTCGTAACTTCTACCTTTTTAGTTACTGTATCAAGGGTTAAAGCAGTCTTGTCAATTTTTGAGAGTTTTATTTTGAAAACTAGATCATCGAGACAATTTTTGTGAAAAACCTGTAGTATAAACTTCGTCACTTCTCACAGACTAAGCGAAATCGGAGTTGCTTGTGTGTTTCTTTTGGGTTTCGGTTGAGTAGGGTTTCCCCCAAATATCACGTTACTCATGTAACACTGATTTAAAAAATTCGTTTTTAATTTCATATGAAATGACTTAGTCCAAACCACAGGATAGCAATTTGCTTAAAAGGAGGTGCTTTGTTTGATTCAGCTGATTAAGCTGGTATTTCAGATGTTATTGAATTGTGTAAGGTACTTTTATGAGCCATTTGAGTTATTTTTTGACAGGGTTGTTTTTAAACAAGTAGAGCAGAGCTGGTTTTAGATGCTTTATATAAGCTTTTCCTAGATCTGCAAGAGTTATTTTTACGAACCAAAGTGTTTGTTTCGTTGCAGGCCGATGCAGCATTGGTGATGGAGCAGCGGTGCTTCTCACAGGCCAGCCTTGAGTATGTCTTTCTGTTGCAAGAAGTCCAGGAAAGAAAGAAGTTCGAGTTTGTCGAGACGGTAAGTGCGAGGAAGTGACACTTTTCGGGTAGTTGCGTTTATAGTGTTTTAATTTTTTCGGCTATGCCTACAATTTTTTGTTGTGGTGAAGAAGGAAAGAGAGAGAGGGAGAGCGCAACTTAGCGGAGAAGATTGTTGGCGTTGCACGGTGCACTTGTTGAAAACTTTCTAGAATTATAATATAATTATATATAAATTCTATAACATTTTGGCATGTTACCTGTGTTATTGTTAGAGATGAAATCTCAAGAGTAACTTCTCTAAAAATGACAAAGGCCTAAACGCCGAACTCTCGGGAATTCTAGAAATGTTTTGACAAGCGCACCACGAGTTGCCAATTTTCTCCTCCGGTAAATTGCGCTCCCTCTATCTTTCCTTCTTCACCAAAACAAAAATCCAGTCTCTTGGCACCTTATTTGCATCCTGTAATTTCTCTACTCTGTATTCTGTACCAAACTTTGCTGAAACTTGTTATTTTATTCCCGCAGCTGATGGGGTTTATGTATGGCTGGCTTACCTTTTACCACGAAGGCCATGAAGTAGCGTTGGAGTTTAAGCCGTACATGAGAGAGCTGCAGTTCAAAATTCAAAAGGTACGTTTTATTTTCAGGCAGCGTAAGTCAGGAACCGCCACTGTTTTACTAATTTGAGTTCAATTGTTTGGTGTGTTTAATTTTCTTAACCCATTATTGCCCAAGACGTTATTACCAACATAAATGACAACATAATGGAGATAATCTTTGATATGGATTTTCAGTTGTGTATTTAAATTTATTTTTTTCATGTGAATAAAACAGACAAATGGGCTTTACTTGGTTAATTTAAACTTTAAAGTAAATTTTGTGCCAACATTCTGTTGGTTTGTACTTACTAACTGCACGGACGGTTGCCGTGTGCGTGTTTGTGTGCGTGCGTGTGTGACTAACGAGACTTTCCGCAGACGAGGGACAACTTCAATGAGACGCGAGATAAGACGGAGACACTTATGAAGAAGATGCTGGAAGTTAGGCAGACTGTGAGTGAAACATGTTTTGTAAACTAACTTAAATTGCAAGTCTTTGCACATTTTAGTGTTGTTAGTAAAAAAAAAAAAAAAAAAAAAAACATTATTTCTCACAATACGGCACAACTACGATTCTGTGTAATAGTTGCAACGAACGGTTATTGAATATCGTTCAGTAACGTAAAGCAATGCAAAATAAGTAGTAACTAGTAGCTTGTAAGTTGTATTGTTGAGATATAGGTCAAGTCAAGGGGCTCAGTTTGAATGGTATGCTGGCAAACAACTTTTTGGTAACGAGGGTTCATGGTTAGATGCATCAGGTAGCGCTTGCATTTATCGCAGTTCTTAGTTTTTCATAAAATGTTTATGACAATGTTTTTAGAATGAGATAAATCACTTGGTTCTGCATTTAAGAAAATACATTTTTAACTTAGTGAGGCTGAAGACTAGTTGAAGCTTTATAAATTATAGTACATGCAAAATACAGATAATTTTCATTAAACTTTCTTTTCACATGGAGTGATGGTGGGAAAAACTTGCTGAAGTAACTTAGAACTACAATAGGTTGGGAATAATTGCCATTAACCCTCCCTTTAGCTCTGGCTCTGGTTAATCCTGGTAAATCTGGTAAATAACTATGAGCTGGGATAGGTTCGAGATACCAGGAGCCCACAGCCCCCAATTTTCCATCTGCATTCCAACTTATTTCTTTACTATTTCTAGGAGTGTCTAAACCTTAGTAACTTTTGTAGGCCGATGAGCTTGCAGTTGAGTGTGCTGAATGTGCTATTTTGTGCACTCCTTTTCCTGCACGGTGTTGTGACACTGCCTTTGTTTCAGAAGTCGATGGACGCGTGTAGTCTGAATAAAAATATTAGGGTCGGCTATCTTCTCTTGATGGAAAAAAGTAAGTATCCATTTTCCTCGATCAAACTCGAATTTCAGAGCAGTTGCTAGCTGGATTTTTGTAGTAGTTAAGGTTTCAAAATAGAGGAACAATGCTTTTTGTTTCTAAGGTTGAATATTCGTGTTTTATAAATGCTTGAATTCACAATTTTTCAGGAGCTTTTGGTACAACCTGGACAAAACATTATTGCACCTATTACCGAGAAACAAAGAGATTCGAAATGATTCCATACAACCAAATGACTGGAAAATTTGTAAGTACTATTTTTAATTTTGATACCAATTGGCAATTGTGTTTGCTTTATCTCTAGTCTCCTTCTATTTTCAGTACCAGAAATCTAGCCCTAGAATGGTGAAAAAATGTTAAAAAAAAGAATCCACTGCTACTAATCTTGCTACTAAACTATGTGACAGTTATTTTATAGCATGTTTACTAATTACATCGCCGTACTTTGTGTGCAGAATTCAACAGAAATCATGGTGCTGTCATCATGCGTACGGAGAATGTCGGATTCGATAGAGAAACGGTTCTGCTTTGACGTAACTTCAAACGACAGGTGAGATTGTTCTACAATTGTCAGCGTCTGAAAATTACATTGTTTAAGTTGAGTTTTATTTGCTAAAGACCTTGCTAACGATCCATCTGGTTCCTACAGACCGGGTCTGGTGTTTACATTACAAGCACTTTCTGAGGAGGACCGAAAACTCTGGATGGACGTCATGGACGGCAAGGAGCCGGTGAGTAAACGTTGGCGACTATGCCTGCTCGATTCTAGCTAGACATTGGACTGGCTCACTCTTTGGAGAAACCAAAGAACCAGTACAGTACAATATCTTCTCCTCTAGCTCTTCTTTTGTATTGTTTTCGATAATCATAATATGAAATGGGAATTAAATTGAGCCTTTTGTATAATGTTGGGAGCAGGCTGCATGCCTAAAGTAGAAATAAAGACAGTACACAATCTGAACTCGGTAACTTAGCACTAGCACCATAACTTAGCCGTACCATAACTTAAAGCATAATTCTGTAGCTAGTATTTTGCTTCCTAATTTTTTTCACGCACAATTAGGATAGTATTTAAAAGGGTGGTTGTGGGTTGGCCTCTTGACCCGATATTTTCCTTGCCATTCTGCTCGTTTAATGCAGCTTTGCGATGACTGGTTGTTTTATTTTCCAGACATACGCGCCGCCTGTGCCAATCAAGACAATCAAGCCGACGGAAGAACGGCCGTTGGACGAAGTAGGGTTCACATTCGTCACCCGGTGCATAGAAGTAATCGAGAGTAGAGGTAACAGCTTTGTTCAAATAGTAACCAAAAGTATACTTCTATATTATAAAGTTTAATCAACTGTTTTTATCTATAAATATTGTTTTACATAATTCAAAAGAAGCTAGAAATGCTAAAAAAAAAGACAAAATATGTGTCAGTTTGTCAGGTCTATAGTTAGTTGCAGTCTGAGCGCTGATGTTTAACTGTCTTTGCAAAATTTGCCAACAAATATCTACTACCGACAGCAACAACAACAATGATGGAGCCTTGCTTGTTCAACATCAATCAACATCAGAGCTGTGACCCTGACTAACTATAAATCCAATGATTTACCCCATAAATTAACATCACCAAGAACCTGTCAATACTCATAGCATCTTATCCACTATGCAGGACTGGAAGAGCAAGGGCTGTACCGCGTTGTGGGCGTCAGCTCCAAGGTTACCAAGCTGCTACAGATGGGGCTCGACCGGAGGAAGACGCAGGATAAGCTGCTCTGGCTCGACGACAACTCCGAGTGGGAGAGCAAGACCATAACAAGCGCGCTCAAGACGTACCTGCGGAATTTGCCCGAGCCGCTCATGACTTTTCGATATCATAATGCATTCCTAGCGGCGGCAAGTAAGTGGTCCAACGTGCTAAAAGCCACGCTTCATTTAATTTCTGCGGTTGATGGGTTTGTTAATAAGTGCTGGCTATGCTTTTAGAATTCTTTATGCTATATATATATATATATGCTATTCTTTCTTCAGACTATGGGACTTGTGACTTGTGGCAGACACAACTGTACCACCCATCAATCATATCTGGTCTTTTCCCAGCTCATCTAATTTTATATATTAACACCAAGCTCCATGTAACTTCAATTTTCAAAATTCATGCATCTTGATACTTTCAATGACCTTCATAAGAAACAATTTGCTGGATGGCCATCCTCACTGTGTGGTCGTTTCGACATTTACCGAATTCAGATATGAGACAGATATTTCCGTCGGTATAAAGGTGCGGAGACATGAGTTCGCTAATTGACGTCTTTTTCCCCGCAGAACAAGAAACGCGGCAGCTGAGGCTCAACGACGTGCACACTCTAATCCACCGACTTCCGCAGGCCAACCGTAACATGCTGGAACTGCTGACAAACCACCTGCGACAGTGAGTCAAACATGGCATGTCCAGATGCTTGCTATTTTCCTGCTTGCTATTTTTGAAAGCAAGTTATTTGCAATGAAAAGTTTTCAATGCAACCCACAATGTACAATAAGTCATAGTATTAATATGTTTAGCTTAGATTAATTCCTGGTGTAAGTAAACGGAAGGTTTAGCGACATTTACGTACTTATCTATGTTTTACCTTTTTTTTTGACACTACACATCACTTTCAATAGAAGAATTTAATTTAAATCTTAATCTAAGATGTACATGCCATTTTTTTGTATACCTAATAGTCTGAAATGTTGGTCACTTCCTTCTGAATTAAGAATAGTCCTTTACACCTCAATAGTTATGTGACATGGCCATTGCAGATAACTTGGCACCTATTAAGAGTTTCTGCCTCGTTTCTAAGAAGTGTGTTTGGCTTTTACAGGGTTGCCAATAAGTGCGACCGAAATCTGATGACGGTAAGCAACCTTGGTGTCTGCTTTGGACCTACACTGCTTCGGCCTGAGGAGGAAACTGTTGCCGCCATCATGGAGATAAAATTCTGCAACGTCATAGTTGAGATTCTCATTGAAAACTTTGAAAAGGTAAGTAGTTGTTTTTAAAAAGCTGGTTGTGCTAGGGATTAAGCAGCCAGATGATAAGTAGAAAGATAATTAAAGGTTCTAAAGAAGAAAATGGAGGGTTCTTCAACTGCACTGGAGAAACCAAAATGATTTTGATATCAAGAGCAAAAAAAAATCCCTCGATTTGATTTTTCAGCGTCATGTGCTTTTGAAACAGTGGTGTAATGATTAAGAAGGAAACTATCTGTCTGGAAAGAGGCTTTGGTTGCTCCTTATGTTTAGAAAGGGACAAGATGAGAGGGCAGAAAGTTACACCTGCCATTCTGTCGTTTCAGATCTTCAAAAGTGCACCCGAGGTGGACTCGCTGGCGCAGCACATCTCGCCACACCACTCACCGTTGCCACATGCGCCGCTGCGGTACAGCCCACACGCACCGCCACCCGCCACACAGGGTCCCCCACCAGTCACTCACGTAAGTCACTTTTTCAATTCAACATGCTCTAGAGCTAAAGGTTAAAACCGCCCTCGGCTTGTCTTCAAACCCCTGAATTGAAATTGGAAGATGCAGCCATAAATGTAATCATTTGTGTAAACCATTTAAATGCGTCTGGTGTTACCTAAAATACAGGAATCAAGCAAGCTGCGGAAATTAGAGATCCAAACAACACCAAACTGGTTAAACAAAATGTCGCTAGGTTACAAAATTGTCAAATTCTTATCAAAGCTATAACATGTACCCATTTGTCGTTGGTGTAGGCGATAATTCGAACATACTATGATGGGCCGGTGTCGGTGAGCCTCGGTGCTAGTCTGCACAATGTTGGTGACCGGTACCAAAAGGTTCACATGGACAGAGACCGGGACAGACTGGGACCGGCCGGCGCTTACTCCGACTCAAACCTGCTGGCTATGAACAATGCATCTAGCAACCTACAAACCTACAAGAACAAGCCAGCGTTTCATTATCCTAACTCAGGTACTGTTCGGTGCAGCAATCGTTGATGTTGGTTAATACTTCAATAGGTATATTGTTTGACAAATAGGGCACTTGTCCATAAAACCATACTTTCTTCTAAGAATGATATATGTGTCCTTCTGTCCAGTGAATCACGAGCGGATAGATTCAGCAACGACAAACAACACAAGCAGCTCAAACGAGTCCATCTCATCTGACGTTAACAACTATGTGCCTACTGCTACCTCGCCGCAGAAAAGCAAGCGAGGTAACTTATAATCATGCGTTTTGGGCTCATGACGTTTGTATTTAACCTCGGCTTAGTTTTTCTTTTAGAGGAAACGGAAATACAGTGGTTAACGACCATTGTATTTGATATTGTCTAGCTGCTTAGCTTAAGAATGAAATCTTCCACCCATCAAATTTGCAGCATACTGACTACAGGCCTACTAGAACTACTTTACTGACTACAGGCCTAATTGATAAAACCAGATTAGAGATTCTGGATGGAAAATGATGGTTCATGCTAGCAGTTCATGCTAGTTTATGCTGGATGTGACATCCTTTCGAAGGCATAACTTTGACAAAATTTCTTTTCCGCTCAGGCACTAAGCTTGGCGTACATTATGCCACGAGCTATCGAACGGACTCTCTGTAAGTACACAGTTTCTTTAATTTTGTGTTTGCGAGTGTGTGTGTTTGAATGAGGTGGGATCCACCCGACGTGGCTGTGTTTTGCCGTTCGTGAACCGGCTTGGAATGCCAGCGTTCCTGCATGGGCAGTTTGCTGCCTTTGGTTTCAAGAAATAACATGGCATACGGGTGGTATCTTATGAGAGCGTAATTTATCTGCCGGTAAAAGTAGTAGCTGCAGCTTCGATGGCTAATGGCAACCAATAACTTGAAGATACAAGATTTTTTTTTTTTGGTTTAGAACCCCAGTTTATTTTCAACCTAATAACAAATTTTTCTCTTATTATGATCAACTCTAAAAATCACATTCTTCCAACAAAGATTAATTTTTGTATATATTTTAATTGACACTATAAAAATACATTTAACACATTTTGTTTCATACATGAACTCTTTGACATTTTTGCATTCTAATGACAGTTGAAACTATTAGCTTTCAAATTTACCTTACCTATTAAACAAAGCTAACTGTAGGTAATGTTGTGGTGCTTAACTTATCATCTCGGCAGTATGATATCCTTCATTAATGTCCCACCATTACACCGTCATTTTTCCGCTAACATGGTTGCTAACAAAATGAAGCACCAAATATTATTTTAGTTTTAATATGGTCTTATCTGCAGGTGGTTAGTTTCAAGAATAATTTCCCACCAAAACCACTAATGCCCAGTGTAACAATTTTCCTAACAAAATAAAGTGGGAGTTGAATCAATTGTCATGGCAACAACCAATCACAAGCAGTGAAAGTCAGCTGTTTCTGAGAGTTAAGAGCTTAACTTGGAGTTGAAAAATATTGTAATACCAGGCCTAAGCAGGACAATGTACAGTCAACAAATTTCCCCAAAATAAAATTGTTAATAGTTTTATAACCCCCTTTCCCTAATTGATATCGTGTTGGCATCTTTAGCATCGTGTTGGTACTGGGCTTGCGGTGATGCATGTAGGTTACTAAGGTGGCGGCCTTGTGTTTTGTCAGGATGACACGATCGACTAGCTCCGTCCCCAGCTGCAGGTCCAGTCCAGCCAATCCCGGCATCAGGTGATCTAACAGACTCTAACCCACTTCTCCAGACTACTAACATGCACGTTCATCTCAGTCTTGTTGCCTGCAGAGTGTTAGCGTATTGCAAACTTACCGCAAGGATGTCCTGTGCATTGGGTCTTACTACAAGAGCTGATACTTCCTGCGCTGATATTATGAGTTTACAATTTCTTTGGTTTAAAAAAAGCATTGGCTTCAGGAATTTAATCTACTTGAATTGAAAACAAGATGTTAAGATTGCATTACTAGTTTCAATGTTCTATGCAGATAGTAAGAGTTTTGAAGTTCAAATTACATTATTAAATTGATAGTGGTAACTAACAGTCATTGAAATGAATGAAAAACCTACTTTGTATGGGGAATAAACTTGAAAACCTGGGTAGTGTCTGGTCTTCAGTGGGACACCAAAGCAGGACAATTCACCTTGCACAGTTGGGACCAAAGTGACCAAGACATTGTGGATGCAGTGTTGTTTGAGATAGGTAGGGGTGACGGTTGGAGCTGTTGAATGATTACAATGGCTTCGTTCCATAATTTTACGCGATTTCAGGGGAACAAGAACTACTTGGGCTTTTGAGAAGAGAGCAAAATGCATGTCCATTATCATCAAGTTGTGAGAAAAGTTGTGGGATAAGAGTATATGTTATTGAAAATGGGTCTTGGTCTGAGGTTAAGTGGACATATTGAGTACAAGAAATTAGTTAGGCTAGTATTAGTCAAATCAAACAACACTGGAAGTAAAATTGGTCCTTGTTTTCAGCATGCCTAAAATATTTTTCCCACAGCTAGTTTCTGATGTTCTGTTCCGAAATCAAATTGTAAATGATAATATTTGAGATTAAAACAATTGGTTGTTGGTTGGTAGGTAGGCACTATAGTTATTTTGTAGTTGTTAAACTGTGCACATCACCAACTCAACATTAACATTGCATTCATTCTAATGCTTTGTTTACTCCCTAGGAGAGTACGAACTTTGTACACATGCTTGAGCGAAAACGATGGAGAGTTATCCTTCGAACCAAACCAAATCATCACAAATGGTAAGACATATTACTGTATATATTGACACTGGAATAATTTGCTATTAGTCCATTTATCTCGAGTGACTTGATGGAAGAAACATAATTGAATAACTTTCTCAAGACGGTAGATTTCCAATTCCAAAATAGCATTGTTGATTTCGATGCTCAAGACCAAATTGAGCTTTGCAGTGAAGTAAAAGTAGCACAATGTAATTACGTTCTTTATTTGTTTTATAATCTCAATGGAAATTTAATAGAACCTCAATTTTGAATAGAATCTTTATAGAATATAAGTTTTCCACAAAGAAACTATTCAATCATCCTTATGTTTGAATTTAATTGTGCACATTTTTAATTAATTTAGCATGTAATGATTTGATACTTACATGAACCTTGCTGTACTTAACCCAAATATTTTTCTTCAGTGAAGAGATCTCTAGAACCGGGTTGGCTCGAAGGAACACTTAACGGCAAGACAGGACTGGTGCCAGAAAACTACGTCGAGTTCCTCCCTTGACACCCTGAACTAACTAAATACTAATTGTTACTTTTTTTATACCAATCAGGAATTATTGAGTTTGTTACAAAAACTAGCTGAAATAATATGGTAGGTGCCAATACCAAACTTAACATCTATAATAACACACTACATCCCAGTGCCGAGGAGAAAAGCCATTGCAACGTATTACTATTTGTTTATAAATACTTTTTATAACTCTCCACAAAGAGCTTTTAGCGGTGAAACCGTCTCATGTTATTGTATTGCAAATTGATATAGTTAATATGAAGCGAAAGATGGACATGTGATCACTTTGAGATATTTGATAGCTTATGAGGGAGGGGGACCATAGGTAAATGAACACCAATCATTGTAATTTTTTTGAACCAGTAGGTACTCTATTTTAGAAATTGACACTGACGAGAATTTTCAACCAATACCAAAGAACACTTATTGTTTTGAGTAGGTACATTAAATAACCTTTATATAATTAGATCTGTCCATTACAAACACAAAAGTAAATTGTGTAAACAAATTATAGAAATATATTACGCCCCTTGGCAAATGCTAAATGCCGATAATCCCGATGACAGTTGAATCACGTTTTCAGTAAACAGCCATTTAAAGAGCCCAAGAGTGAAAAATATTAACAAGTCTAATCTCATGCAAATCAAAAGTGGAGCGTAAAAATATTTTTCTAAATAGGTAAAATTAATATTGAGGCCTATTTTTTGATGTGAAAGTACCAGATTTGTGTGGCAAATTTTGATTGGTTAGGTGCAATTGTCGCCACATTGAATCAAATGTAACAAAAACACAATTTAGCTTTTAATATCAGGTACATCTCAAAATTCAAAAGTGCTTTGTTAAATTCAGCTGGAAATGCAAGCTTTCACACCGTCTTGAACTTCTAGCAGCTGAAGGCTTTGTTTAAATCAAATTACTACCATTTGGCGGGAGAAAAGACTGCGAGACTGACATTTGCCCAGCTTGGCCGTTACAATGCAGTGTCAGCTGATTTGCATTACCTTGTCATAGAACCAGACTTCATTTATTAATGCAATTTTACCCAAATGTTGAAATCCACGAGTATTTCAAGTTGCCGTTGTCATTTGAATGTCACTAGACCTCGACTAGATATATAGACACGATGCAAAGGTTGCAATGGGCGGTGGTGAACATAGCAACACCCATTTTATAATGCTGACCAATTACAGTAAATAGCCATCATGGGTTGGCTCTTGGTATGGTTTGTTTGTGCATTGAATGCATCATTTAATGAAATATGTTTTACGCTACAAAATAACTAAACATTGCAACTGGAGCGGACTGTTTACAAAATAGAATGATAAGCCTAGCAGAAAGTATGTTTTTTCTGTTAAAACTTTATTTTACTTTATTTTACCAGTAAACATTTATTATTTTAATAGCTGTGAAATGTTTTATTGTTTTATCATTGTTACTATTGTTAAATATTTTATGTAATTTAGTAATTGAAAGCAATGAACATTCAACCAACTGATGAAATCTAGAATTATTATAGGTACCTATATCAATCTTATTTATGAAAATGAAATTGTACATATTTCGCTAAATATTTTATGTTTTTCCAGTATTAAGTTGTTTTTGTTGTCCTAATGAACAAGGTGACTGATGTATATTGTCATTATCAATTAAAAATTATAAGATATTGGTATTATACTTATTTTGTAGAGTTAACAAATTTTGTTTAGTAATTTCATAAATCCAAAAAGGCATCCGAAGGTATTCAAACTAGAACAGACCTTTTGGCATGCTAGATGTTATAACCCTACAACATCTAATTTGTAGATGACAATCCTTCCAAAAGAATCGGTACTGTTATTAAAAACAAATTTTATTAGCCTGGTACAAACACATTCTGACAATTTAAATGTTTGTAAATAATTTTTATCGTCTGGATAAAAAGATTCTATCTTCTCCATACCATTCTCGGGTAATTCAGCTTCAAGATGACATTCGCTTCCCGCAAATCCGCCTTGAAACTGAATTTCGAATCCAGCAATTTTTTCTTGACTGTCAAATTGCAATTCAATGTACTGTGGGGAACCTTGGTCAGAGGTCCAACAGGTATCTTCTTTATCATCGAAGAGACAATCTTTACCAAAAAGTTTCCTATCTTGATTAGTAATGGAACTAACCCTGCATCGGAAGTTATTTTTCTTTAATAAAGAAGCCATCTCCGACAAAAAGTACAGAGCTATCAACACGCTTTTGTCCAGCCAGCAGCCGACTGCAGCCGACCCTCCGAGGGCGTGTAATGTGTCAACTAAAACGAATGAAGTGCAGCCAACCAACGTATGCAAATCTCCCTATATCCCCAGTATAATCGCTGCGCAAGGAGAAGCCATGCGCATTTCGAAAGATGTAGGGAGTTTTTTACAATGTTTAGTCTCTCCTTCCAGCATGAGCGTTGTCAGATATTGGTTCTGTCAGTGATTCTACGTCGTAGATTTTTATCCAAATTGTTTCGTAGTAAAAAAAAGTAGCTGAATTCGATCACAGTCGAGCTTAATGTCGTCTGATATGGATTCCAAGGGAATCATATTTGAACTGCAATGGAGAAAGAAACACGGAGTTGTTTTTCGTGAAGAGGATATTGCAAGTTTGGGAATATGGGATACGGATCCAGCCCTTGATTGGGTGACCTTTAAATCCTACCTGGTAAGTTACACCTACCCTATTGTTTTCATTTGTCCTTAATCTATTATCTGTCTTGTATTGTTTTTATAAAGATCAGTATACATGATGTCGACAATCGCCCATTATAAACACATTAAAACTAATATCACTAACAGAAGAATAAACAAAACATAAAGGAAAAACTTATTAGTAAATCTAAAACTAGAGAGTTATTGTTAAAGAATAAAAGTCTCTATTTTATACAGTAGGTTGGCCAAGAAAGACTCTTTTATATGAATTTTAAAAGTGGTAAAATTTGCTATCGCTAATAGATAAGGCAGCATGCTAAACATTTTTATACCACTATAATGTACTCCATTCTCGTAAAGTGTTAAATTGTGTCTTGGAATTATAAATTTTGCAGCACTCAAGTGGTGACTATGAATACATGTGTTTGTTAATATTGATGTTCTATTGAAATAAATAAATATCTAATATCTTGTAATCTGCGCGAATGATCTCTAATTGTTTGGCGAAAATGTTGACAAGTTATATTTTAAATAAATGTAAAAAAAATAAATTTGACTGAAGCGTGATTTACCAGAGATCAAGACATTGATAATGGAATTTGTGAATATCCTTTCAAATCAACCCAATTGTTTTGACTTTTTTTTGAGAAAATTGTTTGAGAATTCACAAAACTTGCATTTCTTTGTGAGCAATTTTAAATCAGCCTGCCCAAATTTTCTATCTTACAATCAATTAGGAATTAAATAACTTGCCTAAATAATCTTGAGAAAAATGTATCGGTAGGTTCAAGGCACCTGATTTAACGACAATATTTACATGTTTCAAGCTTGCCAACAATTTCCAACTTTAATATCAGAAACAAACCCATCACATTCCAAAGATCCCCAATCTAAACAATTGCGCTTTGCAGCAGCATGCTTGACTAGAAAGGTATGCATGCATACCCTAGGCCCTTCAAGATGTGTTTAGCTCTCTAAATATAGGGCAATGCACCGTGCTGCCAAATTAAACTTTACTTGGTTAAATTACCATCTTGCTGCCAAAACTTTAACATGCTTTAACTAATGTTAGTTTTGTTCTGGGATTCTCTTCTGGGTTTCTCTGAGCCTTTTCTTCTATTGATTGGCTGCAGAAGTACCTACTTCTTCTTGTTTTAAGTTGGGACAATATGACACTTTACATATTAATTTTACCTTTTTTCCTTTCTTAATTTCTAGAGTCAAAATTTGGGAACTTCTGAAGAGATATCTGTGGCATATGTTGATAGCGAAGGGGACGAGCTTCCTATTGAAAGTGAATGCGAATTTCACGAAGCTCTGAAATTCGCTCGCCAGCAAACTCAAAAAGATCGGAATATCGTCTTGAAAGTGGACAAAAAGGGGATGCCTTCACCGCCACCTGCTGATTTGGGAGAGTTGAAGCGCATGTGGAAACCTTCGATGCGTGGTAAAAGGGTTTTAACATCTGACAAGTCATCTGCCAAGGATGACAAACGACAGTCACACAAACCGATCTACATTAACACAAGCGAGTTGGTCGAGTTGGTACAAAAGAATGACAAGATGCTGCATGAGAAACTGGAGCAGATCACCAAAATTCAAGAACAACAGCGGAAAGCAAAATTGGAGAAAGATGATTATTTGTCTCCTATGCTGAAGAAATATCTGCAAAAGGTAAATTTGGCTCCAGACACTCACTTTTATTTAGACATAGTATACTGAGCTAAAAGTCAGAACACTTAGACATATGCCTAATATCTGTCTAATGGGTGCCGTCTAACTGCGGCTCTGTTTTCTGCAGCCCTGTTTTCTGCGCCTCAAACTAGCGTTTTGTGCGCCTCTGTTTTGTGCGGCCCTAGCTGCCGACTTGGTAATGTGCTCCTCAGCAAACTGCGCCCCAAAGTGACCGATGTATTTAGGACGGATAAACTATTTCTCAGCTAGTGTATTCTGCGGCCGACCTTTGGGCAGTCACGGGGTCCCTTAGCCATAGGCAACCCAACCAACATCAACGGCTCACTGGGAAGTGAAAACCAAGGCGTTTGAAATCAAAGCTATGCAGCCACGACAGGTGACGAAGTGACTGGTAGGTAAATTCGTTGAATTATTGCGACCCAATTTGTGGAGTTTAACAACGCACTGATCTAACAACGGGGCCCGATGCACTGGCTAAAATCTTTGGTGAATGAGTGGATGATAATTAGGATGATGATTTGCCTAACCTAGCCTACAACTGAAAAGTGGAGATCCGGAGACTGCCCTTTGTCTACTTCTGTCGTAGAGCATTAAGAAACCAACGGCTTTAAGTCCTAAGTACTGGTAGAACTCGAGCAACTCCACTAATCTGACAAGGGGTTGAAAAATAAGTTGAACAAAGTTGTTAATACGTAAGGTCTCTCCAACCTCGCTCCCGCACTTACATGTGTATGATGGTAACCCATCCAATACCTGGGCCAGAGCAGTGTTGCTTAACTTCGGTGATCTCAGATAAACGGTGTTTACATCGTGCAAAATCGTTTGGCAGGTTATTTTCTTTCAAACTTAGTCGTAAACCCGCTGGTTTTTATAGCACTCGTAACAATTGGTCGAAATGTTATTTTCATCAAAACTAACAATTTGGGCCTGCGATTTTATACGCATGGCACTGTTAATAACTCTAGTTTGACAAGTTCATTGTCCTGTTGTTAGGCGGATATGAATCAGAACTGCTATTGAATGAAGAGCTGTAAGACAAGGCAAAGAACACCTCAAAGATTGAAATCATGCAAGCAATGTTTTTAAAGTGTATGACAACGGAGTTTATGATAACATGCGTCGCCCATTTCATTATTACCGGTCCAAAAACTCCAAACATGGAAATGTTCAAACGTAGTAAAGGCCGGTTCACAATTGAAATATTGATTATGGAATATGGTATAGTGTATAAGCGAAATGGATGATGGCATTCCTGTTTTACCGTTCACAATGAGAAAATGTGGCAAAGTAATATGGTTTATAGAATAAGAAATGAATTAAATCCATTTCTTATGACTAATCCTTATAACAGCAAAATTCTGACCAATCAGGTGACGTTACTACTGGTGTCAAATGACTAGCATTTATGTGTTTTGGGGTATTTTATTCCAAGTCAAATCAAACACCTCAACTCTCAAGCCGCCGACTTGGTTGGCGGACGAGATGTTAGAGTGGCCGGGACTTGGTGATCGGCCGCACAAAAAAAAGATGGAAGATTATATTTTTAATGATGGAGTGGAATTCGAAGATGACTACCCAGATAACGACAGAAACAGCGACGAAATTTTAATTTCGCTAGTGGATATATCATAGATACCGATATGAATCAACGGTGACACGGAGTAACACCTGCAAAAGATTGACAGGCTTCGAGGCGTGGGATCGACCAAAGATTGTTTGACCAATCGGCCGGATGATGCCGCCAAACGATATTAGGGAGCAGGTATTTTAGTTAGGGTCTCCCGACCTGCAGTGCGCTACTTAAAGATTCAATGACAATGACAGTACCTTCCCCTAAAGAGCGCACTTTGTTCACCGCAGTGGATAGAGAACAATCTCAAAAAAATTCACTCAAACACGTCGGCTAGGAAAATTAAATACCATACCTTAACAATGTTGTATCAATATAACCGTTCAATCCATTTTGAAATCACTGAATTATATAAAGAAATTAAAAACTTCAACTTGCATGTAAATATAATTACTTTCTCAGAACATTGGCTAAAAACAAACGAAGGATATTGTATTAATACAATTTCAATACAATTTATATTCAATAATTGTTCTACTGGGCTTTCAACTTAAATCAATCTTTACACGTGATGTTTACTTTCACGGTGGGACTTGTATTTTCGTTCGAAAAAACTGGAATTACTTCTGTCAACGCCTGGGTTATCATATCTAAATCTAGTTTGCAGTCCCTCGCCGATCATCTTATCTCGATAAAGATATTATCTCTAAAAATACATCAAGAGTTAAAGAAATTGGACGCTTCACTTGTACAGAATTTAGATATGATCCTCTGGTAAAATTTTTTCCTGGATTAGCTCTGAGTATGCACTTATTTAGTTGCAGCATTACATTGACATTTGCGTTGTGAAGGTTCCTTTGTGACATGCTAGAGACAGAAATTATGCAATTGTTTTGCTGTAGGAAAAAGAGTACCCCGTTCTGGCAACATTGTCACATTATCTACACCAACCAATAAACGCTTCGATCGCCTTTTCGCGTAGTAAGGATGAGCGATTTAAGATGAGTTTTTGATTTGAGTTGTTACCAATCAACAATAGATGCGTTTTTCGACGCAATTTTGGGGCCGCAAATGTATATTCCTTGTGTTGAAATTTTTTGTTGCTCTAAACAGTCACACACACACACAGACACACAAGTGATTTTTGGAGCAGTGTAATTGAGAGGATTTTGCTCGCTTCCCTCGCTCATTCAATTAGAAATATATTTTGAATTCTCTTATTGTTTGCTACCAGAGGGCGCTCCAATATGGGAATAAAGTCTTATATATCACATTATAGGCTCAATATCATCCATTCATTCACCGACACCATGAGCCCAGTGCAACAATCCCAGTTATTAAAACAGTGCGTTCGTTAAACATTACAATTCGAATCACAATTAGTCAACGAGTGTAAATTTACTTTTCGAAGCTTTTCTTTCCTTAGCACATTGATGACTTGCAAACCGCTTTAATCCCACAGGCAGCCAACCCTTATCTGTAAGTCGCGTCAATGCGTCGTCAATCTGTCACTTGATAGCTTTTATTGCAAATGCCTTGTTAACACTTCCCAGCAAGACGTTGAAGTTGAATGGGTTGCCTAACTAACAACACGTGACGTACCATGGTAGGGGAGGAGAATATTAAGCCTGTCCCAAAAACATCGGTCGCTAGTTGAGGCGCAGTATACACGGCTGCAGTTTCCACAGCCGCACAATCCCAAGACACTTGGGGAGCAGTTTGCAGGGCCGCACAAAACAGAGCCGCACAAAACACACACTGAGGCGCAGAAAACAGAGGCGCACTTTATGCCCTCCCCGTCTAATTATATATTTCTCTTTGTTACTTACAAATTACTTGGTGTGCAGATGAAGAATGAGATTGTCTCAGAAGTGACAACAAACATGAGGCTTATGCTGACCAACCTGGTTTTGTCTCCTCCCTCTCACCCAGTGGAGAGAAGAGTAGAAGAGGTCTCAGGAACGAGAAGTAAGAAGAGAATCTCAGACGAGGACTCCTCAGATGCAGCTCTAGGAAGTGACCAGAGGTAAGAACTTTAGAAGTAATAGACTTTAACTCCATGATTTAGTAAAAAATTTGCTATGAGGTTTTTGTGTATAAGTTGCTACCACCACTGTTGGATTGGGGAGAGACAAAATAAGCAGTTGTTGACTTCAAGGGATTTTTTAGTCTCACTCACAGTCCACGAACAATTTGGGAATAGCTTGTTTCAAATAGATTGAAAAGGGCATTAAACGGTAAAAATTAGGGATGGAGCAACTTGATAATATCATATCGATTGAAATATTGATATGTTGATGTATAGAAAAACAGATCTTTTTACTAACAATGCTCTGATATTGATGTTGACGTCTAATAATTATGTCTAGATTGATGAATTATCAGAATATAATTTTTAAATATAATTATTACCTCATAAACTTATGATGTTACAATCAATTATAGATAATCGATTGCAGATAATCAAATATATCAATATATCTATATAATACTGATATATGTATTTAATATTGATACATTTAAATATATCGAAATATCGATATTTTTTCCATCCCTAGTTTAAATCCTACATGGAAGCTAAGCAAAACGCAAGGTTGGGAGGACAATGTCCTGATTTTAATTAACCTTTGTCTTCAAAAACAAAAGAGAAAATCCAAGCGAAGATGCCAGTTGTATCTCTTGCCTTATTCCATAATATTTCCAAATTCCAGAGATCACAAACTTTTGCGCAAGATCGAGAAGTTACATAAACGTGAAAAGAAACTGGAAAAGAAGCTCGACTCTAAGCTAGAGAAACTGGAGAACAAGACAAAACGTATGATGGAGAAGAAATCTCAGGGCAAGCTGCGTGGGACGGAGTGCCTTCGTGAGCCGGAAAAGAAATCTTCTCGGAAGCGATCGGGCGATGGTTCGGTCGGTCCGTACCTCATGGACGCCATCTTGCTAAACGACGGGCCCAAGGCGGAGACCCACATCAAACTCGGAAAGCGATTCACCAAGATCTGGGAGATCATGAATAATGGTACTCTTCCGTGGACCGATAAGGTATGCAAAGGCATTTGCCGGCCTTCATGAATTTTGTTGTTTAGGTTACACTCGGATTCATGAGGCAGTGTTATTATTTAGATTTTTTTTTTAAATTACTTTGATGACTAGTCTTAAATGCGCTTTGATCGTGGTTCTGATTGTAACTACCCCACATAAATTATCTAAATTTATTACCCTGCTACACTCACGTTTTCTTCGGCACAATTCAAGATAAGTACAACCCTGTGCTGCCTAAACTAAGTGGATGCACCGAACGGTTTGGCGTGTTGGAAACACCGGTTCTCGTTAGATCACCGAAGTTAAGCAACACTGCGCTGAGTCAGGTATTGAATGGGTGACCATTATACACATGACCAGTTCTGTTCGGGAGAGAGGTTGGAGGGATGAAAGTTAGTACAGCAACTTCATTCGCCTTGCTTATCAACCTCTCGACAGCATGGATTTGTGGAGGAATCCTGCTGTTCGAGTTGTACCGTCCTTCGGAAGGGACGTTAAGTCGGTGGTCCCCTTGGTGCTTTTCGACAGGAGTAGGCTACGTGCCGGCACCGGGTTTCCCCTCCTCCCTTCTAGGCTAGGTTAGGTTCATCATCATCATCATCATCCACTCATTCACCGACGCCATTAGACCAGTGCCGCAGGGCCAGTTGTCAAAACAGTGCATCGTTAAACACCACAAATAATAATAATAAAAACTAAGGTGATGCCATTCTGACAGAATTTCAAGCAATGAAATGCTAATTTTATGGAAGAGATACACATTCATCACTTCCCACCTTTTTTTTTTGGCTAATGAAAAATGTTTGCTCATAATCCAGTTACAAAAAAAATGACTGAAAATTTAGAGGTGTAGAAAAGGCACTGCCTATGGCAATTTTAAACTCCCCAAAGTCAGTGACTCTTTTAAAGTCAGCTAAGACCATTCCCTCTTTAGACTGTCCCTGGAATTGTATTGCTGTTGTTACCAATAAAACAAATTAATAGCAAACCAAAGTAGTAGGCATCAAAGTCTCATCCCGTGCGGTATTTTTCCAACAGACAGAGTTGCGCTTGGCTTGGGGAACCCTGGGCCTGGAGCCGGAAGAGGCTGTGGTAAAGTGTCCCATCCTGGAACCTGGGGAGAAAGGACAGATTGCCGTCAACTTTCGTGCCCCAGGTAAGAAAGAAGAACAGACTCATAGCTAGTGATATGCAGTCCTGGCTACACCCAAGTCAAACTCGTAAAGTAGGGGATATCACAACTAGTTTTTTCATTCCTCATCTAAGAATCCTTTAACCTACCTGTAACTTATCATTTATCAGGTCAATTTTGAATCATGATCCACTTGGAACATGAATCATTTTGAGACCACACAACTATTGAGGCTGCCATGCAATCATTTAGAAAGCCACTTGCATGCATTTGTTTTATTGTTACTAAGAATGCTCTAAAAAGATTATGCAACATGGATATTGAAAATTATTCAAGCTAAAGATTAAGGGTAAACTGAATTGCTATTCACATTTTTAATCTAACAATCAACCAATAAACTCCAAAAAACATTTCACAATAGGCATAGAGTCAATAGTAACACAGCTCGAGCATTTTAGTCAGTGTTACCTTACAAGCAAATTATGTGCCTTTACAGACTTTCCTGGGACGTTTGAATCGTACTGGCATTTCTACCACATGGGCGAACGCTTCGGCCACTGGGTGGGATGTGCTGTCGTAGTCGAGGAGCCTAACAAGCTGGTCAAGTCGGCACCGGCTGACAGTTACGGCCAGGGAGCTCTCAAGAAGACGTATCTCAACGCAGAGAAAGAAGGCCACGGCAACTTCGAGAAGCTTGACAATACCGAGGGCAACGGCGGAGCAGCTTCGGACAATCGGAAAGTCGATCAAGGTAAAAAGCGGACCAACATACCTGTTACGGCAAAAGGTCTTGCTATAAGTGCTTGAAATGATTAATTACCTGCATAGTATTTCTTATTTGATTTTTTAAACTCAATCTTTGAATTAAACATAGTCTCTTGCGCATGATATGAAAGATAACAAAAATAACCTAAATTAGTCTTTTAAAGCCATCAGCTTTTGAAGATATTACCACATTTCCAGAACTCGTTATTTTCTCAGATCCATCGCCCGATCAAAACCTCGACAACATCGAGAAAGTGAACAACGTCGAAAAGCTCGAGGTGGCCGTCGATCTGTCTATGAAAAACGACGCCGACAATTGCGGCTATGCTCCAATCGACGCCAGCCGCCCCAACAACAACAACATCAACGTGGACCGCCAGGCGTTCTATGCACCTGCCGACTGTGAGCCGCCGTTAGAGGGCTCCGACTACGACAACCTCAGTCTCTTCTCGGGAGTCTCTGATAATGATTCCGACACAGATTCGGACGAGAAGTTTGTGATCGTGCCGATGCCGGCGTGCTTCATGCGCGACGTGCCTCTGGGGGCGAGCAGCGTGCCGGTGATAGTGAAAGATGAGAAGAAGGGCGAGGTCAATGCGATAGAGGCTGTCAAGGAAGAGCTGGCAGAAGGAGCGGTCCCGGAGCCGGACGACGAGTTTGTGTCGCTGCCGTCGAGCAATGGGGATGCTGAGGGGGATGCCGACCAGGGAGTGAGTCTATTTTTTAATTTTTGTGGCTTGAATTTATCAATCAGGTTTCTCAGTCCCGAATTCATGAGTGCACGTGATCATAGTTTCTGCCCTGGTGTGTGTTGGTATTATCGAACATGCTATAGCTGAGGGAAACTCAAACTGTAACACTCTCTAGTTTTTGTGGCCCCCTAAATGTTCTGTCCCCTTCAAATACCAAGTGTTTCTATTTTGAAAATCAGTAAGACAGGCTAGCTTTTTGGTTGTGGAAGGTCTAAAAATGAGCGTCCTCATAAAGGAAGAGGAAGACAACAAATTTACTAAACAATACAAAATAAATCATAAAAATTGCCTTTTTCCAACCAGTCAAATAACTACATCAACTTCTTTTGCCTTGCTTATCAACCTGTCGACAGCATGGATTTGATGAGGAAACCTGTTGTTGGAGTTGTACCGTCCTTCGGAAGGGACATTAGGTCTGTGGTCCCCATGGTGTAGACTATGTGCAGAAACATTTTTATCCTCCTCCCTTTTAGGCTAGGTTAGGTTCATCCCCATCATCCACTCATTCACAGACTAGTGCCACTGGGCACATTGTCAAAACAGTGTGTCCTTGAACCCTACAAATCAATCATTCAGAGTTTCACAAAAAGTTGCCGTTATAGCACCCCACAGAAGTCACACATTTAACCAGAAGACAAAATATTTGAATTATTGAAAGGCGTAACAATTAAACATTTCATATACCTACCTATTCTACTGTTTTTTTCCAAGTTTCAGCTCATGTTTGAATTGCCCTGTTATCCAGGTTGATGACGAGGAGAAGGATTCTCAAAGGCTGGTTGAGGACAACAATGCTTCGATGTACGATATTGATGACGTGAGTTCTTTCACACCGGTTGAGTTTACGTGGCCGGCAAATCATGCCACCAAGATCCCGCTGGGGTATGCGGCTAAACCGGGGGCGTCACCCAAACGAGGGACCTCGCCTAAACGGAAGCATGTTGACGGGAAGGCAACGCCGGCCACAACATTCAAGGCAAGTACACTCTGGTGCTCCTTTAGTATCGTTTGGGTAGAATAAAATCACTAACCCTTCGCTGTCCTTTGTCGAGGGAGCCCCGACAGTTAAATATGTCAGTTCCAGTCATGTTTTGGGTCTGGCCTGACATCAAACTCGGCACCATTTATGTTCGGAGCAACCTATTGGTAGACAAGTGCAGCTACAAACCATTTTCGACTGAGCCAGCATGCCACAGCCATCTAAACAATTATTCAATCTTGTTACATAACATGTAGCAATGTAATTAATGTTCTGAAGTAAAGGGTGAAGTCGACATCTCGACCGAACGGTTTGGCGTGTTAGAAACACCGTTCTCGTTAGATCACCAAAGTTAAGGAAACTGAGCTGAGTCAGGTATTGGATGTGTGACCATCATACACATGACCAGTTCTGTTCGGGAGAGAGGTTGGAGGGATGAAAGTCAGTACAGCAACTTCATTCGCCGTGCTTATCAACCTCTCGACAGCATGGATTTGTGAAGGAATCCTGTTTGAGTTTTACCGTCCTTCGGAAGTGACGTTAAGCCGGTGGTCCCCTTGGTGCTGTTTGACAGGAGTAGGCTACGTGCCGGCACCGGGTTTCCCCTCCTCCCTTCTAGTCTAGGTTGGGTTCATAATCATCATCTTCATCATCATCCACTCATTCACCGACGCCTTTAGACCAGTGCCGCATGGCCAAAAACAATGCGTCGTTAAACACCACAAAATAAATAATATATAATAACCGACATCTCGAAAGAGGTTTGCTAAACATAATACGAACAACGTATTAATTGATTAATTTAGTTATCTTTCACTCAGTGTCGGCGATATAACATGCACACATTCTAATTGTTTCAATGTAGGCGATAAAAGAGGGGCTCATTTAACTGTTAGAGGGTGAGAGTGGCTTGTATCTCACAATGTCAACCTGACCTAAGGAAAAAAGTGGAAAAATAATCGGACCTGAAAGGTTAATGCTTTCGTGGATTTTTCATTGTTAATAACTAATAAGTGATTAATTTTGCTAAAGTTTTTTATAACCATTATCAAAGTCACAGCTATTCATGAAAAAAAAAGATCTGTACTGTTCTGCACAGCTTGTCTCAAGTCACAAGAGATATTTAAGAGACAGTCTGAATACGAGGTGCGATCGGTGACCAAATTGGATTACTAAATTTGAGATAGCCATATACCAAAGAAGGGGAACTTATTTGCCAACTTCATTCAACATCCCATAACAGTAACTGTTTGTGTAACTGATTGCTTTGACCTACACGCAGGCGTCTCAGACCTACTCCTACGGCAGCAGCAGCTGCTCGCAGACGTTCAACAGCTCAGAAACAAGCAGCACCTCATCAGGACCCCACAAATTCACCCACTCTGCCAGCTATAAGTCTGACACCACCTTCCCAAAAACCCAAGGAACGCATACGCATGCCCCCGGAACATTTCCACATCCTGAAGGAACCTTTGTCAATGCTCCCGGAACGTTTCCCCAAGCCCAGAAAACCTCTACTCGTAGCCAACAACCATTTTTCCAAGCCCCAGTTACATTTGGTCAAACCCAAGGAACTTTCTCCCAGACCAAGTATACCCAAGCCCCAGCGACAAAGCCTGAAACCCACGGAACCTTTGCACCGGCGGCTGGAGCTTTCGGACAAGCTAGCGTAGCATTCGGGCAAGCCAACGAAGCTTTCGGCGAAGCCTGCAAAGCGTTTGGGCAAGCTGGCGCAGGAAGAGTGGAGGGGAAATGTCAGGCAGGGACAGCTGCTGATGGTCCAGTCCACATCTTACCCGAGACGATCGTTAACGGCGCCATCAACGTTGCCACCTCGGCTCTCAACACAGCTCGCACTGTTTTCAGCAACTTCCGCTCATCTCCGGTAAGAAGCGATCGCATTGCTGGCTTTTTTGGTCGAGACTTTATTAGCTCAGTTTTTTTTTTTTTAGAAACATTTATAGTGGTTGCTGAAATCATGGGACTTATCCTAATATCTTTCTGCCATTTTGTTAGTGGACCACCATGAAAAATTAAAAATCATTTAATAATTTAAAGCTATTAAGATTGATCATATGATTGTGGTCAGCTGTTGACTAATTGGTAAGTATTTCTGTTTGTAGATCCCTGAAATAAATATATTTTACTTTTATCCCAGCTGTGTAATTTGAAAGGGAAGAACAACAGAATGATTAGGTTGCCAGCATCAAAATAAGTATATAAGGTTGATCAACAGTACAAGCTAGCTCCATCCATAACAGTGCAGAGAATTGGCACCTGTTCTCGATGGATTTTCTTTTATGAACTTTTAATTTTTTAGTTGAGTTTTTACCCTGTAACACTGTTAAACACAAAACTGTTAAGAAGGAGAGTTGCAACAGTGGCAAGAGTGGAAAGAGTTGCTGGTGACTGTAGTACCTTCTGTTTTTCCAGAGTCCTGCCCGTTCGGTTGCCAGCGACGAACCCCCTGCGCCTACCCCTGTTTCGATGGAAGAGGCTCTCCGGATGCTATCCGACATGGGCTTCTGCAACCGAGCTGTCAACGTCCAGCTGCTCGACCGTTTCCACAACGATGTGGCCAAAGTGGTCTCCGAACTCGTCAGGAATGCATCGCTCGGTCGATCTGACATCGACTAGTAGGCGCTTGCCAGTTTTGATTGGTACACATTCAGAGAATTGTACAACAGTAAATTGACTGTGAGTATTTAGAAATCTTCCAAACTATCGCCATCTACAAACACATTCTCAACAATAACGTTCAAGTTGTAACGTAGATTCTTCTTGGTAGAAGGTACTTCAAATTCTTTGGTTAATGGAAGCACTGTCTCTTACCAGTGATTTTTGAATACATTTTTCCTTTATCATAAAATTTTTCTGTAATTCGATTTTATCTTTAAAGAAGGCATGTATTTGTCTGAAATTTTATTTTCTTGCAACTAAGTAGTAGCCTACTATCCGTGGTTTTAGTTCACCGCATTGTCTACAAACCGTGTCAAGGCGAGGCTAGGTGATTTCCGTAGCTTTTTAGCCTTTGGAAATCAAGAGTCGAATCCTTCCTGCAGGTCCGAGATATTATATACCGGTACTTCGAGGACAAACTGTTATTTTCCATACACAACACAATAATCTCACTTACTGAATAACAAATAATTAATCCATATAATTAATAATACTAAAGAAAAGTAGCATATGATTAGTGTCCGCTGCAATCTTGGCTTTAGTGTTGTATTTGTAGGCTGCGTTGATTTCAAATATATCTAGTAATGAAGGGACCTTCATCTTGCAGTTCAAGTATTGGAAGGTACTAACCGTGACTTTGTGCTACGAATCTAAGTAGATACACCAAAAATACTAAGATGTCACACCACTTACTTAACAGAGTATTTTCATTACTAGAGGCTTTTTAGTAAAATGTGTTATGTTTTTTATTATTTTATTATTTTTTGTTTTACATGGCAGCTTTGTAGGAAACTTGTGTAACAGATTATATTGCAAGGGAAAAGAAAGCACAATTGATGTTTCATGATCTCTCAAACATCATAAGTTTTGACAACTCCGGGACGATTGCCAGACGAAGGACTGAAAGTGTACGCCACTCTGCTTTTACTTCCGCTTTTACAATTCCTAAACTATGTAAGATGTAAAGGGAAGGGTACACCAACTAATCCTCAGGAAAAACTTGCGACTGTATTCCGTGCAAATGGCTTTCGGTGAGATTTAGATTGACATGAGAGCAATTGTCTTGGGCATGGAACCCGTTTCATGAATTTCTCCAAAAATGATAGCACAGGTTTGATGTGGGGTCAGGCTTGGTGAAAATCATATAATTTGTCAAGATATTATGGTTACAATAGACGAGGTGAGGCGGAGTTGTTCAGAGCCGTAGATAGATGTTTGTGTATCAAACGGTTTTGCTCTGTGAGAATTGCTTTTTGGTCTTTAAACTTTAAAGGTTTCTTTGCAATTGTCGTTTTCGACCACATTAGTGTGGTCATCTTCTGGACCAGTCGGACCATATCAAGTCCAGTTTGTTGCTTTCATATAGGTCTTACAGGTGAATGTGATAGGCCGCGCTCGCCTCTACTGCCTGGTGGATTGCAGACCTCTGATTGGCTGACTAGGGTAAGCAGTGGGTTGGTCAACTCCTAAGCTTGAACAGCTGTAGCGCTGGCCAAGGTCCTTTTTAGGACCAAAACGCAATTTCCACTGAGCAAAACTGTTCAACACACAAACAACAATGCGGGTGTCTCAAATTGTTATAGTATTGTGTTCGCATTGTGCTTTGCTTTTAAAATGTTAGGTTTCCAACTGCTGAGTGGTATATTACAAATTTTTTGCGTAAAATTATCTTCATTTCCCTACTTTACTAGCAAATGTCATTTGAAGAGTTAAATATTCTTAATTCATGTATGAATAAAAATATTTTCTTAAGTAATATCAATGTTTGTGTGTATTTTAAAATTGATGTCTTGATGAAACTTTTATGGAATAATTGATATTTGCTTTGAATGTAGGTAATTGCAATGTATTGAATAAAATAAATCATTTATATTAAAAAAGATTGCATGCCTCGGTTCCATCCTTGCTAGCTGAACTTAGTGTTTTATTTATGTGTGTCCCAAAAAAAAAAGAAGTTAATGGTCTTTTTGAAAATCTCATAGATTTGTTATGATTTGTTTCTATATTCTTGTAAAAGAATGAACATGGCAAATTTTCATTGGATTGACACCAACTTTCTTACCATGTGATTGTGATCAGATAGGCGTGTGATCGACAATGCATTTTTAAAGCTGTGATAAAATAGTTTACCATGCTGTTCTTTTCACAAAGTGTTGTGTTGTCTCTTCCAGAGGTCGTAAGTTAGGTTATACCTAAAGTTATACCTTAGTAATACTTAATGTATTATTAGAGGTTTGCTATTGCAGGCAGAGAAGTGCATGGGAGCAAGGGCTTCTCGGATGGAAGAGTGGTATTGCGAGTTCATTTACTTTTTTTAAACCTTTAATCTGATCCATTTCCTTAATTAGGTGTTATTTATTTAAACAGTCAATATGGTTCATTATATTGATCACGTTTTATTTTCACCAAAATAATCAATATCATCTCTCTGGAACAAAGTGGTTGTCATGACGCCAAATAACATTCTGAACAAAAGAGAAGAGATATAACAGTTTTAGTTTCATCTTGAATATCTGCTTTGTTATGGACTTCAATTGATGAATTTCACCTACATGTTGAATATTAATTATGAAGATGGAATTTACGATTCAGTTTCGTACGAGCTGATTTGATTTTAAAGTATTCAAAATGAATAAACACGGTGTCGAAGCGACACTAGAGTCCATAATGGACCTGGACTCCAACATGAGTTTTGTAGAATTAGTCAGTTCCAATACGACTAGGACCTCTGCAGCTAGCCAGGACCTGGAAAGCGAGGAATCTCAAGAAATAGTGGAAGAAGTTGTACAATTAGTGGACGGTGCCAAGTATGAAATCACAGTCTTTGTACCTACTTGAACTACATTCTGGGGCTCCAAGTTAATTTACCAATTGATAATTGTGGTTTTCTAGAGCGCCAGAAATTATTCCGTTCCATATACCTCACAAGAAGTTGTTTGCAAAATATGAAATCAAGCAAAAGGAAGGACCTGAGCCTTTGGTAAGTTGACTAGCCTGAATATTTCTCCAGCATTTTACAATTGCAGAATAATTACTTATTGGTGCAGAGTTGAAGAATATTCTTACTGCAAAATCCCCAAAAATCTATTTCTTTATCGATTTGCAAGCAATTTTAAACGTAGATCTTACAAGAATTCAAGTACTTTTTTGCAAGGAACCCTTTGAAATAGAACATTTTGCATCGGCTGTTCCTTTACTAATGTCATTCTATTTTTCACTGAAGAAAAAAGATGATTGATTATTGTCTTCCTTATTCTAAGCAAACATATCTTTTACAGCGAGGGTTTACAGAAAATCAAAATGCAAGGCGGAAAAGATACGTTGTGGCTCCAAAGCCAGCTGCCGCAAGCAAGGAAGTGGTTGACGATTTGTCCCCTGTGTTACCTTCAACCATGTCAAAAGGTAGTAGCTATAGTTTAACATATAAAATTCTGAAGGGCAAAAAAATATTGATGAGGTTTCAAAATTTAATAAAACCGTCACAAGTAACATACAGTAGAAATTTTATTGATAATGTCGAGTGTTCTTTTAATTTCAGTTTTCCGTGATGCACGAGGACCTCTCAAAGTAACTCTGGCTCACGATTCGGCTCCCAAAAGGCTCCGGCACAAACCTGAAATTTGTGACCAACTGGAAATTATTCACCAACTGAGAACCAACCCAAAATTGGGATTTTTCTACATGATCTATGCTGTGCATAGGTCATCGGAATACTACAGCCCATATACTTTAAAGTAAATTTAACCTAGCATATTTATAATACAGAGAGTTTTACGAGGTTCAATCATGGGACGATAATTTAGTTACCACTCTTCATTACTGATGTACTGATGTGATAAACAAGTGCGTTTCCCAGAAACAAAAATATTATTTTTTAGCTGTGCTTAAATGTTGAAAAATTATAATGGGCTTTGTTTAATCTTTCAGAGTTGTCCCATATCAGAAGATAGACAAGAAGAACTTTCTAACAATAAGTAAAGATGGAGTTACACATTATCGGTGCAGTGAGATTATTTTCACCCCACTAGATGTTTGGGAGCGCGAGTACAGGCAGTATTGCAAACTTCAAAAGGTAACGATTTCTATTTCACAGCAGTTCAGGCCATTTCTAAAACGAATATGAAAGATGAAATATTTTTGTCTTTATAGATAAAATCTTTCTTCAACTTTCGCATTTGGAAGAGTTTTTACTTGTGGAAAAAGAATCTGAGCTGGCGGAAGTTTGTTGAAGCCCGGGATGAGCTCAAAGGAAGTCTGTTCATACTAAACCCTGGTCTGCGAAACGGACTTCTCGAACTACGGGAGATGATTATCAAGCTCTCGTTTTTGACATTTACTGACATGAGCATAAAGGAAGGAAATGAGCTATTTGTCTTTGTAGAAAATCAGGTAAGATATCTAATACGAGGTGTTCGAACAGAGAGGGTAACCATTTTCAATGTTTTTTTTTGTTTGCTACACTTAGTTTGCTATACTTGTTTGCTATTTATAGTTTGCTATAATAAATTGATAAAAATATTTCTAACAGCTCTTTGAAAGCACACACTAATAAAAAAATCTATTTGATATTTGATCAATAAACAATTTGACAGGTGGAGATTGAGGTTCGAGTTTCTGGTTGGGCACCAATTTTTGTGAGGTTTTTAGTGTTCCTAAAAACAAAATTTCATTTCATTTACCAGATGACTAAATTGGAGCAGGCTCAAGAGCTTCTTGGCGATTTCCGAGACACTGCCAAGCACCTGATAAACACAGCTTGCCACTCGACGATGCTTTTATTGGGCTTCACCACCGACGACCACAACTTCTACGTCGGCTCGCAGATATTGATTGGCAGCCGGAGGACAAAAGACGGCAAGAGGAAGATGACCTACTCTGAACAGGCAGACAAGAGACGCTACTGTGAACGTCTATCATGGTAGCATGCGCATTGTCCAACTTTCTCACATTTTTAAGAAATTGTAGAACCTAGAAAGACCGATCTCTAAAACAGTGATATTGGTTTGACCGTTCAGCTACATCCATCTGGCCGACTTGATGATGATGGTGCTGTTCCACGACATTGTCCACAACTCGCTGGCAGACTTTGTCAATGTGCTGCGGCTGCATAACCGGTTCTTGCCAAGCCAAAGTGACCAAGAGGGTACGGATACTACCGCAGTATTGGAGGAAGCTAGGCCCAAATCCGATCCGCAGGCAAGTTCCTTTTTGCTGGTCACAATTTATACAGTTTGTTTCTTGCATTGGTGGCATTTTTTATTTTTAACACAGACTCTTAAATCAATAAAAAAATCTGACTACCTGATTGATAATAGCGATAGCTTATTAATAGTTGAAACAACCGTATTGTGCTGTATATGCATGTATTTTATTTACATCACTTTGTAGAAAGCTGCCTAATCAACTATTTCTTAGCACAGAAAATTTATTCTTATGGCAGTACTCTGTCACTCCCATTTAATATTTAAGCAAATTGAGACCACTCAATTAAACACATTTTTTTGGCATACATTTATTTCCGACTTGAAAATCGTTATTTTTGCTTCCCTCCTGGATGAATTAACTATAATTTATTTTGAAACATTGGAAATTGATCATGTAGATTCTGAGCATTTAACACTAAGTCTTCAGAAACTCAATTTTTGGAACCCTTGGCTAGGTTAAGGAAATCACGAGCACTTGGTTGCGGTTTCAGAGTCCACTGTTCGTGACGGACGTGGTAATCGAACCGGCAGCAATCAGCCTCGATCCCTCCGGGATTGTCTTCTACAACGCAATCCAACAACTTGTTGACTTATGGGACGAAAGCGTAATCAACATCAATATATTGCTGCAAGACCCACACTTTGACCCCTTCTTAGAGTAAGCAAGAAAGACATTATGTGAAAATAATTTTACATCAAAATCAAGTGCTTTAGATCAATTTTGCCATTTTATTTGTGTAAGGTCTTATATCTACCACAATTGTAGTAGTGTATTGACCTAAATTACTTACTATGAGTCAAGATAACAGTGCTATCTTTCCATTGAAGTCAATGTTAAGAGGAAAGTGAAGAAAGTGAGAAAAGAGCATAAGGCTTAGATAATTTAACTCCATCTTTCCTTACCAAGAGATTTTAACTGACTTTCCTATTAGACCGATGATCAATGGCAAGCATGCCGAGCGCATGGCCGCAACGGGTCCTGAGATCGATGAGGCACTTGCCAGGGATCCTCGTATCATCAAACTCAAGGACGATATAAACAATATATTCAGCCAAACTTTCGAGGCAGCTCACCGATACATCAAGCGGTTCACTTTCGTGCAGCAGTTCTATCAGAGCAACGAGAAAGTTAACCCAGACAAAATTAGAAATGGGCGCGGTAACATTTTCCTCTATATATTTGGCTGTATGTTTTTTTTGGAATTTTTTTTAATTTTCATTGCTCTCTCTTTTCATTGCAGAGATTGAGTTGTTCCGAAGATATTTGACTAACTACCATAAGCAGATTGAGGATATCAACGATATTGTGCATTCACAAGCAATGGGAGTCTTGAACCTGCAGTTTGAAAATTTCAAAGAAACCGTTCTCCCATCTTCAACTGGTCTACTAAAAATTGTGCAAGAAACTCTTCCCAGGTACTGTAATTAACAAGCAATCTAAATCTGTAATTTGAATTGTTAATTATTATCGTGATTATCCTTCTCAGTTCTATATTTTATATGACATTTTATAGATTCTATAGATTCTTTTCCCTTCTATGACAATATCTTTTGCTAGCCTTCCAGTGAATGGAAAGTTGATTTGTGATCTTAGATTTTGTTAAGCTTTTTATTCTTAAAAAATGGAGCTAAAAATTTTCCTTTCATGTGGTATGATAATATTTAGTAATATTTTGTTATGTATACAATGAAATATTATTCTAGAGTAACATCTAGCATGAATGGCAGAAATTTACAAATAATTGTGATTTTTTTTATCCCCAGTATTGGAAGAACGAAGACAGAGGCATTGACAACTGAGACAAATGACTCCATGCAATTTCTCGATAAAGACCCAACCACTACTCTGGAATATGTCGACTATCTTCAGTTTCTGGAGAATTCCCAAGTTCGGGTAGGTATTTCTTCCAGGTCTTAAGCCTCTGATTTTGTATGATATTGATATTTAATATTTGATATGTATTTTTGTATTCTGCTAGCAGCAGCTTAATTTGAGCATACCACTATCATTTTTTGTTTTAGGTCGATGCAATGGAATCAGAGCTTGATTACTGCAAAGATCTGTTTGATCTCATTGATGAATTCCAAGTGGAAATTCAACCTGATGACCTAGCTAACTACCTGGTATGTATGCTAGTCATCCTTATACTCTAATTGCACAGCGCAATAATAGAAAACTTCTCTAAAGATTCTACAAGCCATGAAAAACTTTTGCATTTTTCAGAATTTAAGTGTAATTTTATCCAGCCTCCGAGCACAGGTTGATAGAAAAGTGTGCGAACGAATGAAGATCATTGACAAATTCAACGATCAAATCAGTCGTGATATCAGCGCTCTGATATCGACAGTTGGGGACATCAAGGATGAAGCTATGGTGCGTTGGGTCTCCATGGATTGTGTCACAGTTTCGGAGCTGAATTTCTAACCTTAGCTTGATGACAGGAACCGTGGCTGATCGACATCGAATCGAACCCTGAAGAGGCAGCAGCAGCTTTAGCAGACTTGCACGAGCAACTCTCTGAATGCCAGAAGAAAGCAGCAGAGTTCCGAGGATACCAGAGATCATTCAAGGTCAAGTACACTGCCATTTAATTTGTTCGTGGAAGCAGAATAGCTAATCAATTTATGAGTTTTATTTATCTTTGATTTTTTTTGTAGTATTTTTCTTTCAAAATTAATTGCATTAAAGAAATTGACTCCTTGCAGTTATCGTTTGTGTTTACCATTTTTGGGGAGCAATACTTAACGCCAAATAGACAACTAGCACTATTTCAAAATACTTGTGATCCCCCCTCCCCACCGCTCATTGTTATGCTCTCCCATTGCAAACGTTGCCTTCGGCAGGTGGAGGTGACACGTTTTGACATGCTGGAGGAGGTGATGGCCGACGTGAAATTGCGTCAGATGCTGTGGGAGAGCATTAAGGCATGGGAGAATCTGGTCAACGATTGGTATACTGTCGAGTTTGTCACACTTGACCCCGAGGATATGAACATCATCACCGCAAAGAACATGAAGAATATCGGGCAGCTCGAGAAAGGATTGCCTCAGAATTTTATCGTGCCCAAGCTTAAGGAGGCCGTGCTGACCATGAAAGATAAGGTGCGAGTTGAAGGGAATCTGGGATTTTTATAGATGTTATATGGAATGGTTTCAACAGCTTGCTGTCTATTTAGTTGGCATGTTAGCTGAGACAAATTTCAGGGCGCTATGAGATCGAAGGTAGTGCAAACCTTTTGTTTCTGTGAATGAGTTCAAAACGTTAGCTAACGGTGTAAGTTATCTTCCAAGACCTTCATCTGTATTCATTGAATTTGATTTATGTAACTGGCTGTATTGTTATTTATTCATTCTTATAATTTGGCAATACACTTTGGAGTTATAACTTATAATACATGATCATGTTTGCCGGTTGCATGGTGTCCAGTGTACATTTTTTTGAACAATATTTTTTGAAGAGCAGCTGTTCTTTTGGACTGTAGGTTAAGGCTCATGGGACCACTTTATTTTATTTATTTTTAATCCGTAACATACATACTTATTAGCAGTTATGCATCGTCAAAAGGTTAATACATTCTTTTAGAAGTCTCCATAAAATTCATATAAGGAATAAAATTAATCTTTTACGAGATATTCTTTAACTATTTGTTTAAAATTCCTCGTATTATCTTCTTTCTTCATGCTATCGGGAAGGGCTATAAAAAAATTTGCTCCCCTGTAGTATAAGCCAGTTTGGTATAGGGCTGTACTGTGTTTCTGGTAGAAGTTTATGCCTGGTGTTGTGAGAATGGGCCTCTTTATTAATGAATAGTGAGCCATTTGATTTCACAATGTAACTGATGTAACCAATGTAATTGATTCGAGAATGTATAGGCCCGTCAAAGTGAGTATTTTCAATTCTCAGAAGACTCCACGGCAGCTAGTTCTTCTTGTTTTATTCGTCAGTACTCGGATGATCATTGATATTTAATGATCATTGATGATCATTTTGTAGCCCATGCTAACAAGCCCATCTGGCTTTTGATTAATACTCTATTGATTTCAAGGGTTACTGAAAAACGTTTCCCTTCACATTTACAACGATAACAATCACACGACCAACAAAGTACCATCGTTATCGAGTACTCATTCTGTGGTTCTGTGATCATACCTAGATGGCAGTGATCACTTATCTGCGCAACCCGGCATTCAAGCAAAGGCACTGGATGAAGATCGAGCACATTCTGCACTACACATTCAAGCTGGACGAAGTGGTCACTCTGAAACTGGTGGAAGACATTGGAGCGTTCACATTCCCCAACGAACTCATGGAGGTCTCGGGGCAGGCCAGCTCCGAAGCTGGACTCGAATCCATGCTCAAGAAGGTTTGAGAAATGTGTTTGGGATAGTTCGAAAATTTCAACACTTTTCAAAATGTTTAAATCTAGCAAATAGCTGGATGATCGGAATGGTTGATTAAGTGTTAGGTGTAACGTAGATACATTGATAAGAAATAGCTTTCAGTTTTCAGATGACCTGAACTATTGTAAGCTGCAAGATTGCTTCTTTCTTTAGTTCAGAGAAGAAAAGTGTGCCAGTGCAGATGGTACTGGTAAAAGGAAGTCTGCCAGCTTGCATCATTTCTGCTGGTGCACTATTTTTCTCTCAACTAGAGAAAGGAGCAAGCTTGCAGCTTTACTAAAGTGCTAGCTATCTGACCTCCATTAATGGTAGGGAAATTATTTAGGTGCAACTAAAACCATACTGGTAAAATAAGTTAGCTGAAATCTTGTCAATCTTGCTCTGATATTTTATAAATCGGTAAACAACAAGTCGTTGGCCACAATTTTAGAACTTTCCGAATATCAAATTGTATGATGAGGGTTATTTGAACACTTCTTGAATAACTTGAGAACGCAGGTGGTAGCAGCTCAGCAGCTGCAAAATGATAGAAAAATGAAACATGAAACATTGAAACATGAATAAATGAAACGTTTTAATTTTAAGAAATGTTTGTATTGTTCATCAGGTTGAAGAGAATTGGAAGGCTCTCGAGTTCATTGTCCTTAATCATCGAGACGCGAAGGATGTCTTCATCCTTGGCGGCATGGAAGAAATCACACTGGTCGTTGACGACAGCAACATCAACATCAACACCATCCTGAGTTCGCGTCACGTTGGACCGATTAAGTCGCGTGTCGACGAGTGGGCCAGGATCCTCGAACTCTTTGTGAAAACATTGGTGAGACTGAGAACAAAGTGATAATTTCGGCTAGGAGGGTTGGATGAACGTAGCTTGACCCCCAATGAGGTGTACTTTCATAAAAAAATGTATAGATAACGAGGCTTACAATAGAAGGCAAACTTATACGGCAGAACATTTTAAATTTGACAACGTTGTGATTGAGCTATAGTGTCGAGCAGAGAGCCAAAAAAAAACTTCTAAAAAGCATTTTTACAAGAGTATGATTTCCATATTATGGTAAAAGTCAGCTTAAAATTTTGAAAAAATGTTTAAAGTATGTACACATTATTTCTTATGTTAGGATGAGTGGCTAAACTGCCAGCAAAACTGGCTTTACCTCGAGTCAATCTTCTCGGCTCCCGACATCCAGAGACAACTTCCCACAGAGGCAAAGTTGTTCCTCATCGTTGACAAATCATTCAAAGAAATCATGCGTCGCACAGCAAAGGCAAGTAATCTCTAACTGAGCAACCCTATCTCAAATCTAAACTTCACATTTTGTTGCAAGTTGCTGTTATTCCGTTCCCTCTGGTTTTACGTTCACATTTGGTCATACCAACACAAGTTTTATCCAAGTATTTGTATATATGTATTTGCATTACAAAAAGAGTAAGGTATCGAATCAGATATGGGGAGCAAGAAACCTCCTAGTTTAGAAAGTTGTCTTGAATTAAGTACGCATGATGTTATTAGTGAAATTGGAAAAAAAAAAATAATAATAACAATTGAATATTTAGACTTTGTTCTAATATTTTTAATGTAAAAGATAACTAATATCACTGCCTATTCTGTACAACGGTTGTTAAGTCAGTGTGTTATGACACGTACGTTACAGATGCCGCTGGCTTTACCGGCTTGCACTGAAGCCGGGCTCTTGGAGCGGCTGCAGAACAACAACAAGCTGCTCGACCAGATTATGAAGTGTCTCGAGGCTTACCTCGAGACCAAGCGCGTAGCCTTCCCCCGCTTCTACTTCCTGTCCAACGACGAGCTTTTGGAAATTCTAGCTCAGGTACAAACTCCTCGAAGTAGAGCTGATTCTTTGTATGCTTTAAATCACAGTATCTAGTTTAAAAAACAATGAGAATAGATTATTATCATACTGCAACAATTCTTTAATAGCAAATTTGGGACTGATAGTTAATACTTTCTTCCAAGAAATGCCATATTCGAGACAAACAATCCCCAAAGTTCAGCCAGAAATCATGGTTTAACGTCAATGGTCTGACCTTCGAGCACATGCTTTTCTGAGAAGACCGACCATGGCACGTGCATTATTACTCTCAAAAATGTTATTCTTTGTAGATCAACTTTTAGAGCATTGGCAGAGAAAGCATGAGAACTAAAGATAAAAACGAAAAGTTTAAAGCTTACGGTTAAAACTAAACATTTGTTATTTTTGATGTTTTGAAGTGATGTTCATTAGTCAAAAATATCTTTTTAAATGGAAAATAACTTGTTTTGCAGACAAGAAACCCGCATGCTGTGCAGCCCCACCTTAGGAAATGTTTCGACGCGATCGCCAAACTCGAGTTTGGAACTCTAGCCTTGGACGACACAGAAACCACTCCTGAAACCTCGGCAGAACCTCCTGAAGGCACGGAATTGATCCTCACCACCGACATAATTGGCATGATTTCTCCAGAAGGAGAGAAAGTTCAACTAGGGAAGGTTTGTATTCATTGCACTATGAAGGGACGTACTGCCAAATATCTGAGTAAATACTTGTGAATTATTGGTATCAAATTCATCAAGAACCTAGGTTTTAGGTGGTTTGTAGAAAGTTGTAAAGTATTAACGTACTAATATGGTATGAAAAGCTGGGTATTTGGAGTAGTGACTGAACTATCCACTTCCAGGGACTTAAAGCTCGTGGAAACGTGGAAGACTGGCTGGGTAAGGTGGAGGAATCAATGTTCATCTCGCTGCGGAAGAAAATGAAGGCGTCGCTTGCCGACCACGAGGTTCGCGAGAGGACAGTTTGGGTTCTTCGACATCCATCTCAGGTAACTAATTTTAACATTCCTCTAATGATACATGAGCATTGAGATGTGATGAGAAAAATTATGCATTTGAGCATTGGCTTGGCATTATGATTTAGTTGTATACAAATAGTTATCCTCTTCCTTTCAGACCTTCTTGTCGTTAGAACTTTTGTGATCAAGATTTGGTACTTGGTTTCTACTACACATTAAAATATGGCTCATTTTTGTTTGCTTGCAGATTGTGCTGACGGTATCGCAGGTCATGTGGTGCCGGCGGGTGCATGAAATACTCTCAGACGAGGAAGTTGCAGTCTACAGAGTTTCAGACTTTGAGATCACTTGCTTTGAGGTGGGCAATTCGTTCCTTGTCACTAAATCGAATATGATAAAGAAAAATATAAAACGAGTAGTAAACTTTCTCTTCTCGACAATTAAAATGTTGTTCAATATGCTATTTGAGGCAGTTGTGAATGCTTAAGGTGATATCTATGAGGTATACTAGGTTCAATTACCCACCAATACATTCATTAAAACAGCTGGAAAATATGGTGTGAACCTGCATTCCTGAATAAATGCATTTTATTGAAATTTTAGGAGCTGAACAGTCTGGCGGCAATGGTCCGGGGTAACTTGGGCAAGTTGAACCGCATGGTTCTGTGTTCCCTCATCACCATCGATGTTCATGCCCGGGACATCATTACTGGCATGGTCAAGTCGAGATGTGCATCCAGGTATGTTGCCTGGAATCGCTTTTGAAATCTCCTAAGGAATATTTTAACCAGTGTTCTTTAATCTTTTTTCTTCAAACACAATTGTTTTTTAAGACATAGCTGCTGGGTGTTTACTATTTGTGTTTATTCAATTGGGCAAATTTCTTACATTATTGATAGGTACATTCTGTCCAAAAATTAGATACTAGACATATTCAGGACTTTTATTTAAACTCTTTTAACAATTCCGTTTAACCACTTCTGGATTCACTGGGCAGCAATGACTTTGAGTGGCTGAAGCAACTGCGTTACTACTGGGAGGATGACATCGACAACTGCATAGCCCGCATGTCAAGCGCCTGTTACATCTACGGCTACGAATACCTCGGAGCTTCCCCACGCCTCGTAATCACTCCGCTCACCGACCGCTGCTACCTTTGTCTGATGGGTGCCTTGCAGCTGGACTTAGGTATGTGCCATACCGCAGGCTGCTATGTCTTGAGATGGGAGGTTTGTTTGCCAGTTTACACAAATTGATACTATTTCTTACCATTGGTCGGTTCATAACGAGTTTCACGAACAGTCGATGGAAATCAATTAGTGCGGTGAATAAATTTTTAATTCAGGACTGGAGGACAGACCTAGGAGACTAGAGACTCATTCTGGTGGGCGATGTTTTAAAAAATGAAGATCAACCTCGATTTTCAGCAGACCTGTAGGATTTCTTTGGCAATTTTTGGAAATTTTTTCTATCACTTATAAACTTCTAAAAAAGTTTGATTTCACTGAATGTTTTTCATTTTATTGTGTACCAATAGAGTGCAATAGTTACTGATTTTAAAGAAAAATCTTAGTCCTACTCCAAGCTAAGAGACTCCAGGTGGATTCAGAGAGATACATTTCTAGATCTTATTGGAAAAGTAGATAAGAAAAGTGTGTCTTATATCAAGAAGAAATACCGCCTACAGGAATGAAAATGTTTTTGGCACTTACTCTGTCGCAGCAGCCAGGTTGTGAAATGAGAATGTGTTTGCTTGTAAAGGAGGGGCACCCGCTGGGCCTGCTGGCACCGGGAAAACAGAAACAACCAAGGATCTGGCCAAGTCGTTGGCTATCCAGTGCGTTGTCTTCAACTGCTCTGAAGGTCTCGACTTCAAGGTATTAAAAAATGTTAAATATCTGTTCCCTCTTCAAAGCAGGGAGTTTCAGTATTTTGGCATCAACTGCCAGATTTATTGAACCAGTGCTGAATTGAATTGAATTGAATTGAATTGAATTGAATTGAATTGAATTGAATTGAATTGCAGTTGTGAATATTTCAAATCATTGTTTTGGAAATATTTTCTGCAACTCAAGAATAAATAATCTTGTTGGCATAAAGATTTTTGCTTTTCCTAGTTGTTGGATCCAACAAATCAGATGTTCTAGAAGTGGAGCCTAGAACATTGTCATTCTGCTTAATTCCCCCACTAGATGATGGGCCGGTTCTTCTCGGGACTTGCCCAGTCGGGGGCATGGTGCTGCTTCGACGAGTTCAACCGCATAGACATTGAAGTATTGTCTGTCATCGCCCAGCAGCTCATCACCATCAGGAACGCAAAGGCTGCTAAGCTCTCACGGTAAACTCAGCAACAGACTTGCACCAAATAATAACCGCAGAGAACTAAGTAGGTAATTAAATTGGATCTTCATTCCAATTTTTTTTTTTGTTATCTCAATTTACCACGAGTACCGAACCACAAGTACCACTAAATAGTTCACTGGAAAATTATGTTTCAAAGCGCAATTCTTAAATACCTGTCTGGTTCCAATATTGTCCAATATTGTCTTGGTAGGTTCATGTTTGAAGGCCGGGAAATCAAGCTGGTGCAGTCGTGCGCTGCGTTTATCACCATGAATCCAGGATATGCGGGCCGAACAGAGCTTCCCGACAATCTCAAGGCGCTATTCCGGCCCATCTCTATGATGGTACCTGATTACGGTAAGATGTCATAAAGCTTTGCTCAACATGTCTTAAGCAGCTGCTGCGCAACTGTCTTGCAGTAAAAAACCAAGAAAGGAAAATTGATTCTCGTAAGACTGTAAATATGTTTTTTTCTAACTATGTACCTTCCATCAACATGGCTATACCAGTTCTGCTGAATAAGATACCACTAAATTCCCCATAGGTTCCAAGGCAGGTCATGTTTTACAGAAAATACCTTGGAAAGACCTTGTATTCCAAAATTGCCCTTAAGCTTCTTTTAACGTTCTGTTTGAGTTACCTAACAGTTAAAAAGCATAAAAATATAGAATATATTTATGAGTAAAAATTTTAGGTTTTTGGCTCAATAGAAAAATTCTAAAAACTCTTGTGTGCTTTCTAGCACTAATTGCGGAGGTGATTCTGTACTCGGAGGGCTTCGAATCCTCAAAGATCCTCGCACACAAGATGGTACAGATGTACAAACTCTGTAGCGAGCAGCTCTCCCAGCAAGACCACTATGACTTTGGCATGAGGTAAGTGCTGATACATGTAGAGACATTCATTTCATCGAGGAGCATGCAATGCTCCTCGATCAACAATCAGAAACGGCTGATTTGGTGGTCAATCCAATACCCTGCAACCATGGTTATATGTAAAAGAAAATGTATGGTAACTTAAGATGTAAAAGTTAAATCTTCTTGCCAACAATTATAAAATACACTCAAATGCACTCTATAAATCAGATACAGAATAGGAAAATTACAGCAGTCAATCGTCAAATCACCTAGTTTTAGGCTATTTTGTGAAATTTTCAGTGGGTTTGCCTCCCTTGCAGTTAATACGTATACTTTATTCATGCTCTGCCTGCAAAAAGCATGTTAACCTAGGGTTCTCAATTAATTATGTCTCACAAAATTGCTACAGAATGGTCTCACCCCTAAGGGTTGTGTACCCAAGGTGTTCCACCAGTGTGGTGTTTGTCCCCACAGAGCTGTTAAGAGTGTGCTCGTGATGGCTGGTTCATTGAAGCGGGAGAACCCCGACAAGAGCGAGGATGTTGTGCTCATCCGAGCACTACGAGACAGCAACCTTCCAAAGTTCCTTTGCGATGACGCGCAGCTTTTCCAGGTAAAGCAGCTGGAAATCTTTTCCAAATTATGCAGCAATATTTGCAAAGTCATGGTTCATGGTTAATATGGTCTGCTTCATGGTTAATAAGGTAGCATTAAGAGGTGGTTGCAATGGTTGACTTGATTGATGGGTGGTTGAATGGTAGCCCATTAAAATTTAATTCAGAATTAGACTTCTAGGGGTGGGTGGAATAGGTGGTCCTCCCTATGCTGGCTCTGGCTCTTGATAGCTCAGGCAGCTATTAGTAATGTTGCCACCAAGCAAATTACCTTCGACCAATCAACCAAATCAATCACATCACTTTCTTGACAACAGGATTTTTTAATTATTCTTATCTGCTCTATTTTATGCAGACCACCCTGAAAATACATTAACTCCACTGGTTTCTGTTCCAGGGCATCCTGAATGACTTGTTCCCAGGAGTGACAATCCCTGAGCAGGACTACGGTGTAATGCAGACTGCGATAGAGACGGTGATGGAAGAGAACGTTCTGCAGCCGGTGCCTGGCATGATCACCAAGGTGATCCAGCTTTACGAGACCATGGTAGTCCGACACGGAGTCATGCTGGTCGGACCTACGGGGGGTGGCAAGTCTGCTACGCTTGAGGTGCGTTAACCAAGTTGCACAGTTGCCTTCCATTATCGTAGCTCGGCCGTCATGCTTACTTCAGCTTCGGCTGCCTTCTAATTACCAAAGCCGTGATGTTCGTGCTGGCAGTGAATGGCTAGCTAGCCATTGTAATGGTGCTGAAATGTTGATCAGCTCCTCACTTTGAAACAATACCAAATACAATACAATTGATAATTGATTCCCAGCTTACCAGATATTTTTTTCAAAGCAAGTGCCTGATTCACAATTCCGAGTTTAAGCTTAACCCCCTAAATCTGGGAGTAAAGTTGTAATCACCATAGTAACAAACCCTAGATATCTAGTAAGCTGAGATTACCATTTGAGATTGGGTGATAATTATTTAAATTCTATGGGTAAACTTAGGATCCAGCTACTGGAGTTTGGTGATGTCTAAACCAACATTAGATAGTGATTGTGTCTTTGGAGGACAGAGCACATTAATTACATCTTCATTAATGATTTGCTTCAAGATTTTTTGATTAGTACAACTAATATACAAACATCTTAATACATTTACCAACCATGCAGTTGTGTCTTTGCGTTTCTCGTTGCTTTACCAAGCTGATTGCATCATGTACTAAGCTGTGACTATCATAGACACATGGTTTATAGGTGCTAAAATGGACACTTACCAGGCTTTGGGAGGACAAGGTAAAAAATCCATACTACCGCTACGTCCGAACATACATCCTGAACCCAAAGTCAGTCACCATCGGCGAGCTATACGGTACATGAAATCTCAGTTTTTTTTTCATATGTTAAGTTTAATTCTTTGGATCTCATTCTCAATCCTATCGATTTTGTCGGTATTTAGGCGAAATCAACCCTCTGACTCTGGAATGGCGTGATGGGTTGTTGGGCATTATGGTGCGCACAGCAGTGCAGTACACAACCGAGGACCATCAGTGGGTGATTTGTGACGGACCAGTCGACGCCGTCTGGATCGAAAACATGAACACTGTGCTTGACGACAACAAAATGTTGTGCCTGGCTAACTCGGAGCGGATCAAGCTCACACCCTACGTGCACATGGTCTTCGAAGTCATGGACCTGGCTCAGGTGAGTGAAAACTTCAGAACCTTTTGTATTTGAAGATATCTGCGTTGAAGGGTTTTGGGAATAACATCTTTTGAGAGGCTGATGTTCTGCTACCTTCCAATTCTTGAAAACGACCCTGCTTATGGATCTGATCTGTCTGGCAGGCTTCACCAGCTACCGTCAGCCGATGCGGAATGGTGTACATAGACTCGGAGACTCTCAAGTGGCTGCCGTACGTGAAGACGTGGTCGCAGACACTGGACGCGCCCATCGCCGACGACCTCCGAGATTATGTCTATGAGCTGTTTGCCAGCTTTGTGGAGGCCGGGCTTACCTACGTCAAGAAACACTGCGAAGTTGGCATCAACCAGGTAACCCTCTTGGTATTTAAATGTGTTAAGATGGAAGAGAATTGTGAAACAGAACTGGAACCAAGCCTCAAAAGCAGAGATTTTCTCATGACCTCATGGATAATTCTCAAAAATTCTCATAAATAAGGCTTTGCAAATGCAATTTAAGATGTGATAAATGAGATAATTCAGTTACTTTATTTTGTATTATACTGGGTATTAAAAGCCAGTTTAGTAGCTTTGATGTTTCATTGGCCAAAAAGATGTACTAATTTCAAATGTATTTCCAGCTTCAAAATGTGTTAAGTATTTATAGTATTTTTTGTCATTGCTTAAGGTGGACATCAGTAAAGCATCAATGCTGTGTAGTTTGATGGAAAGCCTGATAATAATGCCAGACGCCATCGACAAGACTGCAGACAAGGCTCGTGTCAAGACTTTCCTCTGCCAAACGTTTGTCTTCTCTTACATCTGGTCGGTTGGCGGAAATCTCATCGACAGCTCGAGAGAAAAGTTTGAATTGTTTGTCAAGGACCAGTTCGATGAACACCCAGATGCTCGGTAAATGTGGCAATGTAAATTGTCTTATAAAACCTACCTGTTTTCATAGGCCTGGCATAGCAAAACAGATAGACTAGCATTACTGTGAATACTAGCACAGCTTAGATCAGTAAATTACTCCTAAACGTAGTTTGCCTCAAGACTCACAGTCGTATTCTCGTTGTTTGCCGTCAGTCTACCGTCAGGAGGCGACCTCTGGGGCTTGTTCGTAAACATACAGTCCCGACGCATGGACCAGTGGAACAAGCTGATCCCGTCTTTCAAATATGACAAGACTGTTCCGTTCTTTGAGTTGCTTGTGCCAACTACTGACACGGTGCGATTTGGCTACCTCATGGAGCAGCTGTTGTCGGTGGACCACCCTGTACTTTTCACTGGAATGACTGGTGGGTATGGAATATCAGGAGATGTACATTTACTTTATGTCGAGCTTGTATCTTCACTGACAGACTTGCCCTTGTTGTCATTAGTTTATCTTTATAAACGAGGATGCGTATTTTCTCTTGGTAAGTTTTCTTTGGCTTTAAACCATGGTCATTGAGACATTTATACTAAATAAGTACAAATTGATAGGATTTAAAAACATCAGTGATCGCCTATTTCTACAATATTGCAGTCATTTAATTTTATCTTCGCCTCTATCTGGCATTGATACATTTTTTGTAAACATTTAAAAAATTTTTCAAAAATTTGTACAAACTGGCATTTGTCGATAACATTCAACAAGGTGTGGTAATTATATTCACTCCTTGGCGTTCTAGGTGTTGGCAAGTCGGTGATTGCTAAGGTGGTGCTGAACAAGTTGCTGGATCAGGGCAAGTACGTACCGGTCACGCTCAACTTCTCTGCGCAGACCAGCAGTGGCCGGACCCAAGAGATCCTCGAGTCCAAGCTGGAGAAGCGCAAGAAGACGCTGCTAGGTGCACCCATGGGCAAGAAGGTGATACTTTTTGTCGACGACGTAAACATGCCCAAGCTGGACACCTACGGCTCTCAGCCGCCTATTGAGTTGCTAAGGTAACTTCTGCAAAAATTAATTAATTCTATAATTATTAATTATGAAAAATTAAACTAAGAAAAATAAGAAGAAAATAAAACTAAGAAAAATTAATTCTTTTCTATATATTTTAGTATTGAAGCATTTTTTTTTTTCATTCTAATTGTATTTTGCCAATTTTTTACAAACCTGAATGGCAATATTCTTTCGCACTTCTTTAGAATAAAAACAAGTTCCACATTCAAGAACAACACAAAATTTAGAACAATCATAAGCATCAAATCTTCACTTTTATCTGGTCTTGTCTGCGTGACCGTTTACTTCAGGCAATACCTGGACTACCATGGGCTGTTTGACCGAGAGAAGCTGTTCTGGAAGGAGATCCAGGATGTTGTGATTGCTGCGGCATGCGCCCCACCCGGAGGGGGTCGGAACCCCCTCACCCCCCGGTTTATCCGGCACTTTGCGATGCTGCTCATCCCGTCACCCAACGAGCTGGCACTGAAGCTCATCTTTAAGGTCTCAAAAGCCGTTTTCATTTGCCAGCTAAAATCCCTACTCTCATAAATCAATTTTAGCTCTATATGTGTGTGGTTGATGCCACAACTCCCTTTAACACATGATTTTGTTTGATGCAAATTTTACCCATAATTTCAGCACTCAACTTTATTAGCCACTTACAAAAAATTTGGGGTTTGTTTCATCAATTGAGAAATTATACTGCAAAAAGGTCAGGAATTTTTTTAGACTGATAAAACGCACGTTTTAGTAACTGTAAAAAAGTTAACCTCTGTTATCTACGTAGTAACCAAATTAACTATGGCTTGCACCAGTGCTGCAGAACAGAGAGTTACGCAATAATGGGTTACAGAAATGTGAGATAATTTCTACTTAGCCCTAAATCTAAGTGTTTAATCCGTATATCCCTCTCTTGTCCGAAACAGTCGATCATGCGCGGCTTTCTGGAGGACTTTGCTGCGCCTGTGGCCGACATTGGCGATGCTATCGTGAACGCCTCTGTGGAAATCTACGACCGCATCGCAGTGGACTTGCTGCCGACACCCACCAAGTCCCACTACGTGTTCAACTTGCGTGATCTCTCCAAGTGTATACAGGGCGTACTGCAAGCTGATGCCGGCTCGTTGAGAGAAGTCGCACAAATGCACAGGTAGGTACTCATGGTTCTTGTATACTGTGTCTTAGCGAATGAAAAACTCTAGACATATGTTTTTAAGAATTTTTCAAAGAAAGCAGTAAATGTATTTTGGCATCCTATTTAGAAATTAAAATATTAAATTACTAATGACATTTTTTATTAAAAAACCGCTGGTCCTAAGGTCCAGTTTTACCACATTCTTCAACTATTAGTAATGATCCTCTAATTGCAGCAACATCTGAATTTCACTGCTTTGTGATTGCTGCCATGGATATAGTTTCAACTAACAATTCAACTAGGAGTTGAGATTTTGGTAAACTGGGGCAAGGTAAAAGTACCCAAATGCATTGAAAACTAGAAAACACTTAAAATATTCTATTCAGATATATATGAGGTTAAGAAAGTGTTCTCATGAGTGTAATTTCCTTTAAAAATGGATGGGACATTGTTTGCTTTAGAGTCCCAAAGAATTTTCCAAAAAATAAGACAAAATTACTGAACGCATAAAACCCTGCACTCTAAAAACTTCCACGCCAGTTAATCCATCACTGATTCACCTACCAACCTGCATGCTAGTAAATCTTTTTCTTTTTCCTGCAGACTGTTCTACCACGAATGCCTGCGTGTCTTCCATGACCGTCTGGTGAATATTGAGGACAAGAGCTACTTCTACTTCCTGATGCGTGAGGTGTGCAGTCGCACATTTGGCACCGGGATTGTGACGTTGCCTGACACGCCCGTGATACAAAACCCGCCCACGTTGCTCTTCGGGGACTTCATGATCGCCGCCGCCGCTAAGGCAGACCGTGTTTACGAGGAGATAAAAAACCTTGAAAAGCTCCGGGACATACTCAACGTAAGTCTTAAGAGTCTTTGACTCTTCCTTCTTTGCATTCTGCCCTTTTGGTGGTCAATTTAAATCAGATTTCACAGTAAAGTATGTTCATCCTTGAGGTCATCCAGTGTCTGTTAATGACAGGACTACCTGGGAGACTTTAACCTACTGACGTCGAAGGAGATGAAGATCATCTTCTTCATGGATGCAGTAGAGCACACGTGCCGGCTTGCGCGTATCCTGCGGGCAGAGCGTGGCAACGGTTTGCTGGTCGGCGTCGGGGGCATGGGCAAGCAGAGTCTCACTCGGCTAGGGGCTCACCTCAACGGATACAAGTATGCTGACACTCTCGCTTAAGGAAATTAGCTATCCACCTGTGGCTTGTTGGGCAAGATTTGGCAATGAGCGATTTTAAATGGGTGTTATAATTTCTTAACAAATGGGAGTATGTAAAATGTAATTACGTCGCTAGTGGTCCTGTTGTGGAAATGTGGAGTGTGTGGAAATTTGTGTTAGGTGATAAATTATTATCATAGCAATGAACAGGTGACAGGGAAATGCTGTAGCCTAGTGGCTTGCCACGTATAGTGACATTAGCGTAGCACTCAGGTAAACTAAAGTTTTAAGGGCAATACCAAGAAGTTGCTTTAAGGTACATAGACCGATTACAGACCTTCTTAGGAAACAAACATATTGATGTATGAAGGTAATTGAGATACCTAAATAGTATAATGCTGAAAGGGAATTGTGTCGTTAACGCCAGGTGCTTCCAAATTGAGCTCACACGCAACTACGACCACGGCTCGTTCCTCGAGGATTTGCGCAAGCTCTACTTCAATGCTGGTTGCAAGAACGAGAACACAGTCTTCCTTTTTACGGACACCCAGATCGTGGTGGAGGAATTCCTCGAGGACATCAACAACATCCTCAACTCTGGTGAGGTTATTTTACTTATTCTTTGTGTTCGTGGAACCATACACACCTTTTTTTTCAAGCACACGTTTTGGGACTATTAAAATAGTACTTTTCCATAGAGCTTAACGAAAAATACGTATACCGAACGGTTTGGCGTGTTGGAAACACCGGTTCCCGTTAGATCACCGAAGTTAAGCAACACTGCGCTGAGTCAGGTATTGAATGGGTGACCATTATACACATGAGTAGTTCTGTTTGGGAGAGAGGTTGAAGGGATGAAAGTTAGTCCAGCAACTTCATTCGCTTTGCTTATCAACCTCTCGACAGCATGGATTTGTGGAGGAATCCTGCTGTTCGAGTTGTACCGTCCTTCGGAAGGGACGTGAAGCCAGTGGCCCCCTTGGTGCTCTTCGACAGGAGTAGGCTACGTGCCGGCACCGGGTTTCCCCTCCTCCCTTCTAGGCTAGGTTAGGTTTATCATCATCCTCATCATCATCCAGTCATTCACCGACGCCATTAGACCAGTGCCGCAGGGCCAGTTGTCAAAACAGTGCGTCGTTAAACACCACAAATAATAATAATAAGAAAAAATACGTATTCCATATCTTCATCTCATTACGCCTTGTACATGGTTCCAAATATTTTATTTTATGTCGGTAAAGAGATCATCTCATTCAATTTCTCTCAACACTAGAGAGTCACAAATAGAAGCCAAGATTCTCATTACTTACCACAAACCCCTTACTGCCAAAGATTCCCCTGGTCACCTAGAGTTGTTTCATGTAGGTGAGGTGCCCAATCTGTTCGAGTCCTCTGACGACCTTGAGAAGGTGATCCAGGGTGTGCGGCCGCTCGCGAAGGAGGCGGGTTTTCAGGACGCGACTCGGGAGGCTCTCTTTGACTACTTCATTAGCAAGGTGGGCATATGCCATGCATTTACTGTTTGGCAAAAATAGTAACTTCAGACAATTACCAATGCATTTAGCTCAATTCAGGTTTTAAAGTTTATTTATTTCATACCCTTATTAATTTTTAAACTTCAAACCAGGAGTTCAGTCTGAGAGAAAGTTTGAAGGCATTGAAGTTAGCTATAACTGTTGAGCACACTCAATCCTATAAGATAACCAATCTTTCGATTATATATTCACTTCTTGTCAAAATAGTGCGTGGCGATTGCAATAAAGTGCACAAAACCAATCAATCAACTCGTTAATGGTTTGCATGTTGATGTAGGTGCGAAGCAACCTGCACCTGGTAATCTGCATGAGTCCCGTGGGCGATGCGTTCCGCCGCCGCTGCCGCATGTTCCCCTCTTTGGTCAACTGCTGCTCCATAGACTGGTTCACCACCTGGCCACAAGAGGCACTTCTCTCCGTAGCGGAGAACGCTCTCAAGCAATATACCAGCGAGGCACTACTGGATAACATCTCGAAGATTTGCGTCACGATGCATGAAGTGAGTATGAATTTGGTTAGGCGCGGCTTTGTTAGGAAATGAGAAGATGTTTCCAAATCTCATTATAGGTTCTTTTATTGGACCATTACAGAGCCAAATTGTTTGTTTCACTTTGGTGCACAATTAAATAAATGTCAATAAATCCAGGAAGACTTTGTTTGATATTTGCCATAATTTATGACCTAGGTATTCTATTAGCATGCTTTAATCCCTTCGACTGCAATCATAGCATCTGCTGATTTTATATTTCCATGACATACCTACTTGTTTCCACTTAAATTCATCATGGAATGGAAAAGTAAACTCATTATATTTTAACAACAACCAATTGTGCACCCAAATGGCTGCACTTGTATTTTAGAGAAAATAATGGTCCTCAAACACCTTTTGTTGTGATTTAAAAAATCACTGTCCATTGCAATTTAACATTGTCATTAATCGTTGGCTACTCTTTCTTCAAATTAAGTATCAAACTACCAGAGAACACATTGTTTTGAAGAAAGCTTGGTTATTTTTAGAGTGTTGAGTTGATGACTCATCGCTTCTTTGCGGAGATGCGCCGGCATTATTACACAACGCCGAGCAGTTATCTGGAGCTGCTGAAGCTGTATGAGAACCTGCTGGCAGCCAAGAAGGAAAAGACATTACGGAAGAGAGATCGTATAGCCAATGGTCTCAAGGTATTATGCTCTCTTTTTCAGATTGGGCTTTATAGGATGGTGGAATTAGTGATGCTGCACAATAGCTTTGTGGCCCCAAATTAAATATTTCTTTTTAAATAATTTCACTTTAGGGACTTTTTTATTTACCATTATTTTATGATTAATTTTTTTGAAATTTCTTCTGCTTTGTATTCTTGCAGAATATTAGTAGATTATAAAAAGCATGGACATTTAGTAATTGGATTAATCAAATTTAGTACAAGAATGTGATTAAAATGTACTATAATTGGCAAGTTGGCCTTTTGAAAGATGCAATTGACCACTGGTTTTGGAACAAAAACTTGCTAGAAGGTAGTGGCTGACTTGTACACTCTTCCAGCAAACTAACCCCCTACATGCATGTTTACCTCCACCAGAAACTATACGAGACCAACTTGCTAGTGGACACCATGAAAGTGGAGCTGACTGCAATGGCTCCAGCACTGAAGAACAAGTCGGCAGCGACGGCCGAGCTGATGGTGAACCTGGCCAAGGAACAGGGCCAGGCTGACAAAGTTCGGCAGATCGTGCTGGGAGACGAGGCCGTGGTAAAGGTAAAGGCTGCGGAGACTCAGGAGCTAGCCGACGAGGCTCAGCGGGACCTCGACCTCGCGATGCCAGCGATGGAGGCAGCGGAACGAGCGCTAGAGTCATTGAACAAGAACGACATCAACGAGCTCAAGGTGTTCAACAAGCCGCCGCATCTCGTTCGGTTTGTCATGGAGTCGGTCTGCTTGCTGCTTGGGTCCAAGTGAGTTAGTTACTCTCAGAAGCAAGATTATTTACAACCTACCCCTTTTTTACCTCCTTGTTGCGATTCGTTTAAAAAAAACAATCACTCGCACTTCGTATATGGCAAACAGTTAATTCGTGGTTAAAACCAGTTCACTTGATAATTAACTGGCAATTTTGAAATTTTCTTTATCCCCTACTACAATCCCCTACTACAATATACCCTACTTAACATTTTTATCTTCTGATCTGAAAGGAAATTGGTTCATGGAAGTCATTTCAACCATTCAACATTCCTTGTTTGGTCCTAATATCAAATACTTTGGCCTTTCCAGGACAGATTGGCCAAGTGCAAAAATTGTCTTAGGCGATGTAAACTTCTTGAAGAAACTTCAAGAATATGATAAGGATAACATCGCTGAGAACACGCTGAAGAAATTGAAGGAATATATCGACCATCCGGACTTCATTCCGGACACTGTTGCGGTCCAGTCGAAAGTGTGCAAATCGATTTGTATGTGGGTGCGGGCCATTGACAGCTACGCCAAGATCTTCCGCATCGTCCAGCCAAAGAAAAAGAGGTAAATTCTTGTCCAACCAACTGTCTAACCCTTTGGTATTTATTGCTTTTTCCTGTGCAACTTATGCTTGCAATGTATCTAGTAAGAACTCACACTTAATTTTCTCTGTTTACATTTCCGTCCTTTTTTCAGTGTTCCTACAATCTACCACAGCTTTAATTTACTTAACTTAAACTCAACTTAAAAAACTCAACTTAAAAAAACCTTATAAAATAAATAGTTTTATTTGATGGAAGAAGTGTTAATCACTGCTTCATTTGGCTGGAGTCCTGGAACCCTGTTGACAATTCTCTTGCCAAATAGTGAACCACATAATAAGCATAATTGTCTTTTGCTGACACCACCTCAAGCTTAGTAAATTACACATAGTTAAACTTCTTTTTGCCCTCCCATATTTATTATCCACTCATAAGACATTTCTTATGGCATTCTGATTACTTACCATTGACTGAGAAATTACTTTTCAGATCACGCATCCAATTAAATGTGAAATCTGACTTTTGATGCTTATAAAACCATTGATGTTTAATCATACCGACGATGTCTCACAAAATGGTGCACGTCCGTATCCTCAGGCTTGGCGAGGCTGAGCGTGAACTAAACCAGACAATGACGGTCCTTCGCGAGAAACAGCAGATGCTGGCCATGGTCGAGCGACAGATTGCCGAGCTCGAGGCTTCGTACGACGCGAGCATAGCGGAGAAGAACGAGCTGGAGCGTGTCATTGAGCTGACTGCCAACCGACTGATTCGAGCCGGCCGCCTCACGGCTGCGCTCTCAGACGAGCAAGTCCGGTGGGAGACGTCGGTGGAAATGCTGGGACAATCACTGGTCACCATGATCGGAGATACGTTGGTGGCGGCGGCTTGTGTGGCATACCTCGGCGCGTTTACGAGCATCTACAGGGAGGAGCTGGTCAATCTGTGGGTGTCTGAGTGCATGGCGTTGCGCATTCCTTCATCGGACTCTTTTAGGTTGGTGGGATTATGTTTAGTTTTTGGTTGAATCTGTCAAAACTGAGCTGCCTAAAGATAATCAGAAAATTCCTATTGGTTTCAGAAACCAACTTATCTCTTAACTTATCACTTGGTATTGGAATACCTGGACCAAACACAGTGGTGCTATTCAACACTATTCAACATCCAAACACAGTCTTTATAGGCAGAAAATATAGATTTGTATTTGTATTTGTATTTATTTGTATACAACATTTGTAACATTGTTTACAACATTTGTATACAAATGTGCATTTGCTGCACTGTGGTAAGGTACATAGAACTATTGGTAATATTTATTTTGTGGTGTTTATCAACGCACTGTTTTGACATCTGGCCATGCGGCACTGCCCACTGGCCTAATGGCGTCGGACCATTGGTACATAGGTACACATGGAATATATAATTACAACTATAGGTACCCAAAATATAATTGTAAAGGAACACATATGATTGCTAGAGTTTTTTTTCTAGCCTGCCATAGAAAATAACTGCGCTGGACAAGGTTCATTTCACGGATTCTGTGAAATTGCCACCTTGGGGCAAAAACTACATTGTCATTGTTTTTTTTTAATAAATGACCCTTTTGTGAGGGGGTGTGTTCAGAGAAAAGTCCTCTAAAATTCAAAATGTGTTTATAATGACATAGACTTTAATTATCATCTTGCTGAGTGGAGTGTTTCTTTCCAGCCTAATCACAGTGCTAGTGGACCCCTATGAGATCCGACAATGGAACACGTTTGGACTGCCGCGAGACAACATCTCAACGGAGAACGCGATACTGGTGACCCAGGCGGGCAAATGGCCTTTGATGATCGACCCCCAAGAGCAGGCCAATCGGTGGATCCGAAACATGGAGGCTCAGAACAAGCTGCGCCTGATCAAGCTCACAGACAACAACTTCATGCGGGTGCTCGAGTCATCCATTCGGCTCGGTTTTCCCGTTCTGCTCGAGGAGATCGGCGAAATCGTCGACCCGACGCTCGGCCCAGTGCTTCTCAAGCAGACATTTACACAGGTAATGAATTTTGATTGAAAGTAGCTCACGAAAATTATGATCAGAAAACTAGCTCGAGCTGAGAAATTAGTCTTACAAATATTAGCGTGTCAATATATTCTTATCATCTTTAAATAGGGGTGCCAGTAAATTTATCTTTGATTTCTAAAATTATGGTGCACCCGTTGGTGCTTGCGGCTGTCCTTTTTAACAGCCTTTATAATTAAATAATTACGACTAAAAATATCGATACATGTATATCAGTCGATGAGGTTATCACCAATAAAGATTAATTGAAAGTAAACCTGTCAAGAAATGAAATTTTTTAACACTCAAATTGATAATGACTCCACCTAGTAGCATTCTCCATTTTTGTCGGTAAAGTACCTACTCATCTGGAAAAAAATGTTGTAAAGACAGTTTAACATTAGCGCTATGGTAATACGGTAAAACCCTAGAACGCCTTAGAAGAATTTAAGTAGATGTGCTGTCCTACAGATAGTATATCTGTTTGATCATTTCAAAATTAATGCATTGAATCTTATATGGTGATATTTTATTTCGCCAGGGTGGCCGCCTTCTCATTCGACTTGGCGACTCCGACATCGAATATGACCCAAACTTCAAGTTCTACATGACGACGAAACTTTCCAACCCGCATTACCTCCCTGAAATCTGCATTCAAGTGACCATCGTCAACTTTACGGTGACACCATCTGGGCTTGAAGACCAACTCCTAGCGTAAGTTAGCGCAGGCCAGGGTCTTAAACTTAAAATCTGTTGCTGCTTACCCTGGATCTGCTGTTCTGTGCTTTTCAACGGCTAGAGGCAAAGGCTGACGGTTTCGCTGTCAAAAGAGCACAAAGCTGAATCTTATAATCTTTGTTACCAATTTCTAGTTCTTCTAGAAGAGTCTTGCAAGGCTCTATACTATACCCCTTGGCTAGGCGAGAGAGAATTTTCTTCTTCGTTACAATTTGTGTGAATGTATGTTCTAATTGCAGAGACGTTGTGCGTCTTGAGAGACCAGACCTGGAGAAGTTAAGGAACGAGCTGATTACACGAATCAACAACGACAGAAATCAACTTCAAAGTATCGAAGATAAGATTCTAAGGATGCTCTTCACTTCGGAAGGGAACATACTTGATGATGAAGAACTCATTGAGACTCTGAACGAGAGCAAGGTAAAATTTTCTTTCCTTTATTTGTACATTAGATGCAAATAGAAAATTAAAAAATTTTGCATGTTGTAGTAAGTTGGGCGACCATTCTTGCCACTCATCGCGAATATTTTTGCGCTACGCATAGCTTGAAACTGTGCATGTTGTATCTTGTTGGATCTGTTATACCTAACAAAAAAATTTGACTCCACTCAGGAAACGTCGGCCATTATCGGATCGCGGTTGGTGGAGGCTGAAGCAACGGAGGAGAACATTTCTATAGCTCGCGAGAAATATCGCGCAGTGGCCACGCGAGGGTCCACACTCTACTTCGTTGTCGCTCAGTTGGCTGAGATTGATCCGATGTACCAATACTCTCTCAAGTACTTCAGCCAGGTAATGTTGAAAATGTTATCATGAAATCACTTCTTATGTCATCTGGAGCTTTTCATAGGCTAAGATTCTTTGTTAGGCAGTCATGCAGAGCTAAGCAGCTGAAGGTACCAAACATTAAGAGTTTGGTCAGGAGTACTAATAACTAATTAGCAATCAATTTACTCTGATTTGTGACTAATCAGACTTTCTCTTAGTGCAAATCATAGTGAAAGTAATATGTAGATTGTCAGTGATAGCTTCCACTCAAACGATAGCTCTTTTGTCCACCAGGTGTTCAGCACAGTGATCGAAATCAGCGAGAAGCACCCCGACCTGATCACGCGGCTGCAGATTCTGATCAGTGAGATCACACTGGCCATCTACACCAATGTTTCGCGCGGCCTATTTGAGCGGCACAAGCTCGTGTTCAGTTTTATGCTGTGTATGAACGTCCTCAAGCAAGCAGGCATCGTCAGCGAGGCCGAGTGGAGTTTTCTGCTTCGAGGGCCAGTGGCGGCTAAGCAGGTAATTCCTTGGACGATTCAATCATTTAACTACTAAGTAATAACTTGGATCTAGCTACATATCATTTGGAACAATTTATTTTATTTTACCCGACTTCTTTTACTGAGCAACTAACTGTTAAAGATTTAAGAAGCAAAACATTGTACACCCTGTAAACATGTAAGCTCAGTAATGAGTATAACGCTAAAAAATGTGATCTGGCCGAATGGCTTTCAGCCGGCTGAGAAAAAGCCGGACTTGCCTGGGCTGTCGGACAGTGGCTGGGTTGCTGTGAATTTCCTTGCGTCTTCGTTTGGAGTGTTTGAAGGATTGCCCAGCACTGTGGTCGAGCAGATCACTCTCACCGTTGGAGACTTTGTTCAGGTAGGATCATTGCCTCCAGTTGCTAAGCCCTCTTGGCATAAAAGTCTTTTAAGTAGTTGCTTTTAAGTTTTTACTTCTGAGGACACTGAAAATGATAAGGTCTTTAATGTTTTACAATGTTGTGTATCAAGGTTATCTCACTTGGTGGGAGCCAAGGAAATTCTAAGATAAATTGGGATGAAAAACTAGAAGATTTCCAGAAGTTAATGCTGATGAAAGTACTGCGAGAAGAAAAGGTACAGAACAACTAATTGCATTGTAAATTTCATTTTACTTTGATATAGAAGTTGAATATTAAGCGTTTTTCAATTATTATTTCAGCTCGTCTTTGCGATCACCGAGTTTGTCAAAGTGAAATTGGGCCAGAAATTCATCGAGAGTCCTCAAGTTAATTTGCACTTACTGTAAGTATCACATATTTTTTCACTTGAGCAAACTCCGTAGCTTGCTCAGCTAAATCAATTTTCTGAACTGGTGGCTCGTTTGAAAGGTTCCAAGACACTGCCAACGTGACCCCTCTGGTGTTCGTTTTGAGCACTGGCTCGGACCCATTTGGGGCTTTCCAACGCTTCGCAGTCGAGAAGGGCTACCGCGACCGCATCCAGTCTATCTCCCTTGGGCAGGGCCAAGGGCCCGTCGCAGAGAAGTTGCTAGCAGCTGGTATGGAACAGGGCGATTGGGTCTTCTTGCAGGTAATGGTAGCAAATTATCAGGGTCGATGATAATGTGAGTTGAGAATTGTTGAACGTAATTTGAAACGCGTTGGGCTGAACTGTAGACAAAAGTTTAAAAACTTAACACATTATTTTAAATGCTTAGCTGGCATTTTTCCCAGCGCCCATCCCAAATTATTAATTACTCTAACTAGAACACAATGTTAATTTACCATCTCCTCCTAAATTCCAGCTGAAGTCTCCCAGTGTCACAGTGATTTTAGTTGTTAAAATTCTGCTCTCCTTTCTTACTAGACATTTATAAAACTTGATCTAATCTAGAAATGATATATATCATGCTTGAATTTGCATACCTACCTTGGTGTAGGCCAGACTTAGAAACCACGCAATTACACATTTCGTTTACGCAGAACTGTCATCTGGCTACGTCTTGGATGCTGTCCATGGAGCGGATCATCGTGAAACTGACAGAGTCAGGGGACACGGTCCACAAAGAATTCCGCCTCTATCTCAGCTCGATGCCATCGGTTAACTTTCCGGTCTCCGTGCTACAGAACTCAGTTAAGGTTACCAACGAGCCACCCAAGGGTCTCCGAGCCAACATCAAGCGAGCCTTCCTTGAAATGCAGGAAGACTTCTTTGAAGATCATCGTAAGAAAACGACCTAATGTATCTTTGATACCACTTGCTGTGTTTGTAGAAGCGAAATTCTTCTCACATAACTGATTTTGATTGTTATATAATTATTTAAGTTGAAAAGGGGCTTGTAGGTAATAAAGTAATGAAGTAATGAAGTAGTAAATCAGCTTCTGCTTTCTGAGACTTCATTTAGAAAATATATCAAATTCCTCAGTTTTCTAGCACTAGACCAGAACTACAAGCCCAAAGTTAAGAACACTTTGAGTTAAAAACACTTTATTGAATATTTTCCTCTGCCAACTCCAACTATGTTGCGAGCGTTCAATTGTGACTGTTTGGCATTGCAGCATTGGAGGGGGACTGGCGTAAGATGATTTTTGGCATCTGCTTCTTCCACGCGGTAATCCAGGAGCGAAAGAAATTCGGCCCGCTAGGCTGGAATATAACCTACGAGTTCAACGACAGTGACCGCGAGTGTGCACTGAACACGATGCGCATGTTTTGCGCGGAGGGTACAATCCCGTGGGACGCACTTGAGTACATCACTGGTGAGATCACCTATGGTGGCAGGGTCACGGACTACTGGGATTTGCGCTGTCTCAAGACCATACTGAAGGGATTTTTTGCTCCTGTCACGTTGGAGGATGGTAAGTTGATTCAGAATTGGGTATCTTTGTGCTTAATTTGTATTCTTCGCTTATTTCTCTGCTTCAAATTGATAATTAAATACACCAAAATATCTCTTATACAAATAGAAATCAGATTTTTCTTCTAAATTCAATCTTATGTTCAAAGACATTAGACAGAATAAGTGAATTTGGGAAGATATTAGATTGATCATGAAACATACCAGAATAATGCAGAAGAAAATGAATTGCACACTAGCTAAATGCAAATGATTTTTGTTATGATATTCAGTATCTACATACACTTGTGAATAATGAAACCATCATTCCATCAAACCATTTCACCATCAAACCATTTGATGTGAAACTAAACTTACTAAAAACTGAACTGAAAATTTACTTTGGTTTGCAGACTTCAAATACTCAGCGTCTGGTACGTATCACTGCCCCGAATCTTTATTGTGCAACACACTACAGCAATATCGAGACTTTATTGAGACTCTGCCGATTATCGAGGAGCCAGAAATCTTCGGCATGCACGAAAACGCAAATATTGCCTATCAGGTAAGCGTGACTTGATACCTCAATCCCCATGTCCTACTTGAAAATTGCAGAAATCATGGTTACAAGATGACTATTTGAAATATAACTTGTTCTATACATTGAGTAAGTAACAAATTCAAATTACTAAGTTAAAAAAATACAAAAATCCATATCAAAGTTTATGAATTCAGGAATAAGATAGCCATAGTAAATTTAAAGTTCAGGATCCAGTTCAATTTCTGGCATCAAACAGAATTCCCAAGATGTTGTTGCTCGCCACATTGGCCTTTCCCGCTGTCTCCAAATCTTTTCTTCCATCTTTCTTAAGATCAAAGAGACCCAGTCTGTACTGGTGACTATCATGGAGGTCCAACCAAGAGCTTCTGCAGGGACGGAGGGAAAATCCAGTGACGAAATTGTGTACGATGCGGCACAAGCCATCATCGAATCCGTGATAACCAAGATCAAAACAGACGATGTTTTTCCAATACTCGTCAGGGTGAGTGAAATCTTGTAAATTAATAATCGAATTAACGACTGGATATAATATACAATATATATAACTCGGCTTTTTTTGGCGACGACGCTAAATTACGTACAGTAGCTACCGACAGTAGAGTGGCTGAATCAGCCATGAATTGGCTGATTGTAGAGATTTTTTAAAAAGAACGGCTGCAAGGGCCATCGGATTGCACCTACCGTTACCATGTGTTACTGGCTCCTCTGCTCAGGAGAATGTTTAACATTAGCGCTGGCCCTCTGACTATATCCATAAACTCAATGATATAACCGTTGAGTGTAGGTTAGGTTAGGTTACACTCAACGATATAACTGCTGTAAAATGTAGTGCTAAATTAAAAAAATGTAAATAACTGTTTGTGATTATTTGTTTTCAGCGTGACTCTAAAAGTCGGCTTCCTTCTCTGACGACAGTTTTGCTGCAAGAAGTAGATCGTTTCAACAAGCTTTTACGTAAACTCCACACATCTTTGGATCAGCTGCAAAAGGCGATCAAAGGTTTTGTGGTAATGTCTGAAGCATTGGAGGATGTTTTCAAAGCATTCATCAACAATCAGGTGATTTTTTAAAGCTGCAGCACACAACATGAAGTAAGTCAAGTACCACTTACAAATGTCTCTTACTTTGTGTCAGGTTCCTAAAATGTGGGCATCGGTTGCATATCCGTCACTCAAGAGCTTGGGGAGCTGGATTCGTGACCTGAAACTGCGCCTTGATTTCATCGGGGTAAATAATAAAATTACGTATTACAAAAATTATATTGGGAGTACCTACCAAACTTTCAGTTTTCTTGCGTATTCAGCTATATTTAAGTCATATTTCCTCTGATAATTAGCCTGAATGGCAGTGAAAGGAGACATGTACATTATATGTAAACTGTTAATTACATCCTTATGCCAGTTTAACTATCCATATTGAATGGTAGCATATGTATTTTTAACAGATAAAATACTGAACTGGCTATTTTATTATTAACAACACTATAACCGTCTCAAAAATTGAAATACCCCGCGCATTGCAAGCGTTTGCAAAATAAGATTTCATTCTATTACAGCAACGAATCCAACGTCAAATTGGAGTTATTTGAGTTTGACAGATTGTGACGTGATATAGCGTCACTAGAATCAGAGTAGAATCAGACTGACTGTGAGTATTCACAGCCTCATGGTTCTACTCCTTGGAGAACTGTCATTCTCATCAAATACACTGAGATCGTCTCATAAAGCCAGTGTCCAAATAGCTCAATAGTTCAGAGCAACACCCGCGATCTGTGGAGATCGGGGTTCGAGTCCGCGTTAGGGCATCAATTTTTGAGACGGTTATAGTGTTGATAATAATAAAATACCCCACGCATTGCAAGCGTTTGCAATTTAAATAAGATTTTATCCTAATGAACTGGCTGTTTATTTTCAATTGGTTTTGCAGACGTGGCTACAGTATGGACCGCCTGTCTCGTTCTGGATCTCAGGCTTCTTTTTCCCGCAAGGCTTCTTGACTGGCACGTTGCAGACCCATGCACGGAAGTACGACTTGCCCATTGATCAGCTCCTCTTTGACTTTACCGTGTTACCTACTTTGCTTGACCAGGAAGATATCGAGCGGCAGCATATCGAGAACGAAGGCAAGGAAGTAAGTCTTGTTTCAATTTACTTTGAAATTATTCTTGCAATCTTGATGAAAAATGAAGCGTTCTTTGCTTTTTTATGTTCAAATTTCTAAGGCTTTAATTAATACTCTTTTAACAAATAACTGTGTTTTTTTATTATTAGTGTTTCCAAAAATAAAATACCCTGCGCATTGGAAGCGTTTGGAATTTAAATCAGATTTTGCAAACTGTATTTTTATTTCTCACTGTTGTCTTAATGTTGTCTTAATCTATCATGATGTCTGCTCAGTATGAAGAGATCTACGCTCCCCTGGTGTCCCCGCTAGATGGAGTGCTGATTCACGGGCTTTTCCTTGATGCTGCTCGTTGGGACTTTGAGATGGAAGTTCTAGGGGATCCAAACCCAGGTACAGATCAAGTATTTTTTAGAATTTTTTCATTGGCTTTTTTTTCCAAAAAATTACGCCAATGTTAGGTTTTCCATAAAGTGGAAAGTGAAGCAATATTAAAGAGTTTCTGCAAACAGAACTTATGAAATCCAGCTTAAATCCAGCTAAATCCAGGTGCTGGATAGCTTATGTAGACCTGATACAATTATGTAATTGTGTAAATTGTGTAATGCATTGCAATCTACTTTTTTGGATGTTGATAAAAGTAGTGGTGACTGGAGGACAGTGAGAGGAGTGCTACCATAAAGCTCATTGATCTATGGTGCTACACTCCCCTTCCTTTACCAGAATAAAGAGTTTAATTTGTAACTCTGACAACAGGTGAGATGAATCCTCCAATGCCAGTGATGTGCCTGACACCGCTGACAAAACTGCAGGAAGGCCTTAACCGGTACTTTTCGCCGTTGTACAAGACTTCGGTACGAGCTGGAACGTTGTCCACCACCGGACACAGCACAAACTTTGTAGTCACGGTACTCGTGCCCACAAACTTGCCACAAAGCTACTGGATCCTTAAAGGAACTGCACTGCTAACCCAACTTACAGACTAACTGCAAGTAGCTCTGTTTTTATACTAGATGTTTTTAATTGTTTTTACTAATATTTTGTTGAAAATATATATTGCGTAATATTAAAAAATGATTTCAATACCAACCTACCTGTATCCTTCATTAACTTGATAAGCTTCATTTCTTCATTAACTTTCTTTCATTAACTTACTAGTATTAACTATCTTTCATTAACTTCGTTTATTTTCAAAAACCATTTTTGAATTTGATTTTGAAAGAATTATTGTAATTTCTGGCGTCTATTTAATTAATAATTTCACAAGATATTAACTTATTTTTTTTTTAATTTACTTTATAAACAAACGAAGCGCCACTCTTTTTTGTCCTGCATTCTCTTTCGCCCAAGTCCTACACGAGTGACTGCGAGTAACCTACAGAAAGTGACTCATTTCAAATCTGACAGTCAGCCGCGCCAGAATGAGGGTGTGAGCAATCCAAGGTTACTAAGGCTAGGCTGGTGGTGTGTGTTCATTCGGTGTTGGTTGAAGGTACCGATTTGGATTGCCGAAAAGGAACTGGATATTAAAAGAAGTTATAATGACTGGAAGACTTCCAGCATGTGTAATCGATGTGGGAACCGGGTAAGCTCAAAATTTCTTACATTCTTTCCGAATTTCATTTGAAATTTTAATGTAGTCGACGTTTAAGTGGGTGTGTCATATTATCTGTCTGGTTATCAGTTCATTGAATAACTTACCTTAATACATTTTGTCACATTCTTATTTTTTTTAGGTATACCAAATTGGGATTTGCCGCCAACAAAGAGCCGCAATTCATAATCCCATCGGCTATTGCAATTAAGGAATCTGCTAAGGTTGGCGATCAAGTCAGCCGCAGACTGACCAAAGGTGTCGAAGATTTGGACTTCTTCATTGGAGATGAGGCTTTTGATGCAACAGGCTACTCCATCAAAGTAGGTTCATAAGCCATTTTTGAATTAATCAATACAATCTAAATAACCAGAACCTTCATACATAATGTTGATACAAATGCAAGACCTGTCCGTCGACACAATAGATTTGCAAAATAAATTACCTCCTATTGATAGAACTTTCAAAAATATAGCTTCTGAGCATGGGTCTTCAAGTGACCAATCTGTGACACAAATCTTAGGATACACCATCTGTCATGAAAGCAATCAAACGCCACCTTTTTGTCTTCGAACCTAAAATACCTACATTAAGATGTCTAATGATTAAAAATTTCGTGCAGTATCCTGTTCGACATGGCCTGGTTGAAGATTGGGACCTTATGGAGCGCTTCTTGGAACAATGTATTTTCAAATATCTGCGAGCCGAGCCTGAGGACCATTACTTTCTCCTTACCGAACCCCCTCTTAACACTCCTGAGAATCGGGAGTATACCGCAGGTACACATCTAGCAGCGAGCTATAAATGCTTTCGATGGCTATAACTATTTCTTATTTCTTCACTTGGTAAATAACGTGTAATGCATCTTTTTCCAGAAATTATGTTCGAGTCATTCAATGTGCCTGGCCTGTACATTGCTGTTCAAGCTGTATTGGCTCTAGCAGCTTCCTGGGCTTCCCGCTCGGTCAGCGAAAGAACTCTCACAGGCATCGTCGTCGACAGTGGCGACGGTGTAACCCATGTCATTCCTGTGGTAAGCTAGATTTTGTGGTGTGAAGTTATAATTTATGTAAAATATGGATTTATAAAGATATTATAGATTTATGTGGGTATTTGTTTGGCCTACTCCAACTTTTTTTTGACAAAACAAACATCTAACAGTTAACACTATTGTAAAATGGCATTAAGTTGGCAAGCACCACTCAATGTGTGTTCATTGCTAGAGACCTGGCTCATCATCCGGTTATGTGCCCAGCAACTAGGTTCCACTGCAACTACTAACTGTAAGGAAATCTTAGCAGGCCACGCACATAGAAATCATGCCTATTTTGCTATTCTAATCCAGTGCTTGTGCGATGAGATCTCCGATAGCTGTCCCCTGGCATTCATGACAGACCAGGATAATTTGTCTTGATCCGAATAGGGCCTTGCTGCTGACATACAGTGCTAGGACTGCCACTCATGTTGGTTAAGATACCCAAAATCAGAGATTTGCCTCAAGTTATCTCAATGTATCGTCTCTTGTCTCTCCTGTGACAACACCCTGAGCAGTCACCTTTGCTTCCTCATAATAATAATAATAATAATAATAATAATACGTGTTTAATGTCACAAATTTAACAAATACATGTTACTTTGACAGTCAAACATATAGGTATATATATAGCTTACTGCCACTGTGCCTTGTGCAGAGTAAAGAAGCTACAATTTGAGTGATCTTAAGAATGGTTTGAAAAAAAAAGGAATTAATATTATTTTAAGATGTCCGGACCAGCTTCGTAACCACTTCACTATCTAGAAATCGGTTCCTGGAACCTACCCTAAAAGTTGGTGTAGGTGCGCTGTAAATACATTTGTAAATATGCCATGGCCCATGGCCCCAAGTTGACAGACCAACAACTAGTTTCTGCCATCCACCATGATCAACCGTGCATTCCTACAACTTTCCAGGCAGAAGGCTACGTAATTGGCAGTTGCATCAAGCATATTCCGATTGCTGGGCGCAACATCACGTACTTCATACAATCCCTGCTCCGTGAGCGCGAGATCGGCATTCCCCCAGAGCAGTCTTTGGAGACAGCCAAGGCAATCAAGGAGCGACATTGCTACATCTGCCCCGATATCGCCAAGGAGTTCGCCAAGTATGACTCTGACTCATCACGTTGGATGAAACGCTTCGATGGAATCAATTCAATCACCAAGAATCCGTTCACAGTCGATGTCGGTTACGAGAGGTTCCTTGGGCCTGAAATTTTCTTCCATCCGGAGGTAAATTCCGTTTCTATTGACTTACTTCTTAACTTGATGGGAAAATTGTATGAGACTTTTTAAAAGATTCCATCTTTAAGATCAACTCACTCAGGAGAATCCTAGGGTTGGAATTTTCTTGTACGCAGTGGATAATACCCAACATTTGACAGGATGGCCAGCTTCTCTATGATTGTGCTCAATGCAAATGGGTTCTATGTGCAGTTCTCCAATCCGGACTTCACGACTCCGTTGTCCGAGATCGTAGACACCGTGATCCAGAACTGCCCGATCGACGTGCGCCGACCACTGTACAACAACATCGTGCTGTCGGGCGGCTCAACCATGTTCCGGGACTTTGGTCGCCGCCTGCAGCGCGACATCAAGCGCACAGTAGACGCACGACTTCGTGTCAGCGAAACGCTTAGTGGAGGCAGAATCAAGGTGGGTGTCATAGGCCCGAGGGTTTGTTGTTGACTTCTGATTGCCCCAATATAACTCCAATAGCTTACAAATGAAGGATAGCAAAATTGGTTTATTCTTATTCTAAATTTTTTATTATATTTAAAGCTTTAGTCTCTTCTAATGAAGAGAAAAGTTGAGTATTAGACTTCTGCCAGCTACTCTGGACTGAATAGATGTTTGTTCTTTATGTAAATCCTGCAATTTTTCTTTCCAGTTGTAAAAGCATGGCATCAAGTTAATCTCCATTTTTTCAGGTGTGTCGTGGTATATTGACTCCTGTGCATGTCATTGCAAGTAAACCTTTGTAACTTTTCCTTTGTTTCTCACACAGCCTAAGCCGATAGACGTCCAAGTGATCTCACACCACATGCAGAGATACGCTGTCTGGTTCGGTGGTAGCATGCTCGCGTCAACGGTCAGTCCTCCCATACTCAGCTGATTTTTCTGATTAAATCCAGCCAAAAAAAAAGAAATAATAATAGCCAGACTTACCGGAAACTAAAAAAGTAGACGAAGTTGCGTGGTCCACTTTCAATTAAATGTTTCAGCACTCGCCTTTATTGGCGTGTGCATGGCGTGTGCAAAAAAACGCCTAAATTGACGGATCTGTCTATAGTATGCATTGCATGCAGCATATTATAGACTGTAATTATATACTGTAATCATAGATTGTAATCAAGCTAGCTACTTAAATTATAATTATCTTTATTTTCATCAGGTTAAAATAAAATTTTGTGTTTTGCAGCCCGAGTTTTATCAAGTGTGTCATACCAAGGCAGCCTACGAAGAGTACGGGCCAAGTATATGCCGACACAACCCTGTGTTTGGGACAATGACGTAAAGGTTGTCGGAAACATTGTGGGAATGGCACCTATCCATGACGGGTGTCGAAAATGAAGAACATGTACCTTTTGATCTTATATGATTGCATTTACATTTAAATAGAATATTATGTATGGAAATGATGGTGCATCAAGTGAATAGGAGAAAGACACATACATTTTTGAGCTTTGAGAAATGCTCATTTTAATCTAGGTTCTATTGTTTTCAAGTAACTTTTCAGGTAAAATAAAACTGAAACTATTGCATCAATTTGAATGCAGAGGTTTATTTCATACTGTGCCTAAAAGTGTAGTTGATCAAATTTCCGTTGATAATTAAAAAAGTACTTTAGGAGGCAATATGTTTATTACATAAGAGATAATTAAATATTCTGTGGGTTTTCAGAGCATTTTAATAAGTCTGCTGATTATTTAAACTCAAATAAACTCTTAAAGCTGAACGCGCAAAAGGCGTCAATGGTTAAACGCAGCTTTGAAGGACGCCATCGATCCCTCATAAAGTCGGCCATTTTGAATTAGCGTTTCGCCGGATTTAATCTTATTGTGTCGCATGTACCTGCGCTGATACTATACGTGTTTTGTCGCGCTTCTGCTTTATCGACTTGCGAATTTATACAATAACCGGTAAGCAAGTGACTTTCAATCACTTTTAAACGTTTCGACCATAACATTTTAGTTTTTTTTCCCTCTTGTTTGGGTTAGGCTTGGGCTTGGTCAAGTTACGATTCCCCTTGCTTTGCTGGCTTCGATTGCCTGTTTGTTATTCTTGGTAATTGATACCGTGTGGTGTGCGGCCGATATGTTCTAGGTAGTGTCCGTATACAATAAGTGTGCTTCAAATAATAACTGCCAAAAAACTAACCTGGTGCATTTCAACACTGCTTTTTCTACCTAGGAACTGACCATGTCTCGATATCGCGAGTGGGACCTTTCCTGCAAGGTTTACGTTGGAAACTTGGGTAGCAGTGCTTCTAAGCATGAGCTTGAGTCTGCATTTGGAAAATATGGACCGCTTCGCAACGTCTGGGTTGCAAGAAATCCTCCAGGATTTGCATTTGTTGAGTTTGAAGACCCTAGAGATGCAGAGGATGCAGTGCGTGGCCTCGATGGAACGTAAGTTACCTATAAACATACATTTTGTCTCTATTTAGTATTTTAACTAACTAAAAAGCTAGTATAATCACACAATTTCTTTTGCAGCCGAATTTGCGGTACTCGTGTTCGGATTGAAATGTCTTCTGGTCGCAGTCGCAGGGGAGGCGGAGGAGGAGGTGGTGGTGGAGGAGGCGGCGGCGGCGGAGGAGGACGAAGGGGGTCAGTTCTAATAAGTTACTTAATGGTTTTTAGTACTTTCCGTAATCTCCTTAGCTTGCCAAGACACGAGACAACTATCTGAAGAGCTGGATAAATAATGTCAGTAGTCTGCGGCTTTTTTAAAAGCCTTTATTTGAAAATTGTTCGGATAAAATGGATATGCTGGAAGCTACAAGTGTTTGCTGTTAATGGTATTATTTGTATTGCAAATTCAACATTTTTCTAGCCTAGTAAAGTGATTGCATACTTTATCATTTTAGCTGATCCGTTATCATGGTTTTGTAGGATTGTGCACAGATAAACATAAGTCGTCATAATATGAAGTTGCTTAGATGCTGATTTCTGCTAGTATAGTTTTTGTATCATTTGAGCACAAGCCAGCGGTGGTTGTTCAGTTTAGATGAGAGGATGATTGTCTGGGCAAGAGGTGGTTGCAAGATATTGCAAAATGTTTGATATGACACAATTTACAGGAATTTCTTCTCGACTCTTGCCGGTCTACTATTACCACCTCTGGCACCAGACACCCTGAACTTCATGTTTTTGCTACCAACATGATTGGGCTACCCAACCAACTTGTACAACCACCCATATGAAAAAATCTACGTTCAACTAGCTGCGAAAACGTCGCCACCACAAATCTGCACATCCGTTTAGTAGAAAGCGCTCTCGGGTCACCACCGTCCATCGATAGCCACCGAAACCGACCGATATCCAAAATGTCGTCCTTCCACCTTGAGACCACCGCCTACACCATACCTGCCCATACGAGTGTCAAGGCAACCCTCAACACGACTGTATTCCACCGTCACTTGCCGTGATGCCACCAGTACCACCACCACCACCACCGGTCTCAGTCTCATCCACCTCTCTTCTGACTTCATATCAGCGCACACATCTAGCGCCGCCCAGCTACATTCAAGTCTGGTACTCTTATAAAAATAAATTCAATATTTAGTTTCATCTTTGAAAGATGTTGCAATTTGGATTTCAATTAGAAATGTAGACAACTCTTTTTTTTATATGTCGTTCAAAGTGAAGAAATCGCTAACACGTCTTTTTACAGTTTGGAAATAATAGCCAGTGACAGATCATTTAATTTTTGTGAGCGAAATAGTGTCCGATAAAAGCTTGCTTTTCATTTCCCTTTTGACAGCCACGTGTGGATGGGAGGGTTTCTTTCGGAATGCGCTAGAGCCGTGTGCCGTGTTTTCCCTAATAGCCGTGTTGGTGGATCCCCGGCTTGTTGTGTTAACGCCGCTTTCTTGTTGTAGCTCGCGCTCCCCGCGGAGGAGGAGTCATAGCCGGTCGCGCTCTCGTTCACGTACCCCCCGAAGATCGCGCTCCGATTCCAGGGACCGAAGGTGAGCATTATGACTTAATAAATCAATTAATTAATTATTCCCTAATGTCTGGATGTAAAGCCCAATGGGCCAATTTCTAGTAGTAGTTGTATTTCTTGTTTCAATGGGCCAATAATTAGTTCCTTGCCCTTTCCCTCTTTCTTTTTCCCACTCTTGCCAGGTGTCCAGTCTTTTGGATTTGATAAAGGACGGGCAAGAAAGGGTTCATGTTAGTTCCTAATATTTTGAGAATGGGTTTTGATAAAGTGGCCAGATGTGGGTAGATACTGTTCTTTTGACTTTAAAACAAATATCTGTGAAGATTTTATTGTTCCATCTGAATTGTTTCTGTAAATCACCCGAACTTTGTTTGAATTATATTTATTGATCAACACCTTTTTGTGATTCCTTTTGAGTGGACTGGCAGCAGCTGTCTAAATTTAGTCACTTATTTCATTCTATTAATTGTTCATTGCATTATCCATTGTTTCAGTTTGTATGCACTTACTTCCAAATGCTGTTTTTTTTTTTAATGATTGTAGCGATACCCAGTAACTTTTTTTATTACTTTTCCTCAGATTCATAATAAAAATCTTATCAATCTATTTCCTTTTCAGATAAGGGCACTCGTTTTGCCATCTGGATGCCTATGAGCTTGGCAGACACTTTCAATTATATGCAAAGTAACTATTAATGATGCCACACATCTTGATCAACTTATAACATTTCATTTTCAAGTGTTTCGTGGTAGTATATTTAAGTAAGTAGTAGATGATGAGAAATCAGAACTGTGAATGTTGTACCTACTGCAATAACCTGTTGTTTGTTTTTTTTTTCATATGTTTTGTACCTTTAAGATGAAGGGTGAACTTTGCTTTTTAAAGACGCAATAAGTTTAGGACTATCATTCAATGTTAGTAGTTTTAACTTGACGACCCTAAATGCTGTAACAATTGCTATTACATAAATTCTTGCTGTCTGAAATATGATAATCATACGTAATTAGTTGATTTTGGTTAAGAACTTGTAAAATACACTTTTTACGGCTGACAAAAATTTTGTATTGTGATGTTTGTTTCTCTTCTATTAAAAGAACAGTTCCAAGAATAGATGCATTTCATTTATTGTTTCCTTTAAAGTTTTAATATATTGGATATTTATGCAGTGATACGGTCATGTATCCATTATTGAGTTCTCGGACATCTTTACAAGCTAGCTTTAATTAGGAAAGTTCCTAATAATAAAATAAACCATGCATTGCAAGGGTTTGCAATTTAAATCAGATTTTGCATTAGAGAGTTACTTCTTCAAATTATTTTGGATAAAGCGTGCAAACAGGAATAAACGGTTTTTATATTTCATTGTAATGCCTATGATGGTAAGCTATCCTTTGCATTATACTGACATCATACATTTCAGCACTCGTATTGTCAATCGCTTCATTTGGCAATAAATGGCAAACAATTGCTTCGCCTCTCTTGGGTTTGTATTTGTTGTGGTTTTATAACAAATATTTCCATGTGTAACTATCAGTCACATATGCCTTCTCAAAAATTGGTTCCTGACTGGACCCTTATTCACTAACTTTTTCCGAAGCGATAGCCGCGGCAGTAGCTGCGAAAGCCGCAATGTCACACAATTAGCATTCGCTAACTTTTTCACTATCCGAAGCCGCGAGTTTCAGACACGAATGCGGCGTTCAAATCTGGCTCGATGCGGCTGCGTATTTGGGTGAAGTGAGGTTAAAGAGACGTAAACTTGTGTGGCAGCCGCGGCAAACGAGAAGTTATTTTGTGTGATATTTTTCCGTTTCGTGCGTTGACATATTTCGGTATTTATTTATTTAATGCTGCGTACAATTACATAGTATTTGTGTGAGCCTAAGTGCTAAGGAACATTTGCCGTAAAGATGATTGCAATTATGACTTAGTAGAAATTAAAAATAAATACAATGTGATAAAGATTAATAATAATAATGACTAATGAGTATATGTGAAATGGGTTTAAAATCAAGGACAAAGGATTTACTTCTGGCTAAATTTTTTTAAATTCTACATTTGGAAAAGAAAAACTCCTAAAATGGCGCTTTTTCACCAAGTTCAGGATAGCACACAAGTCAAAGTAAATTGATCTCCCATAAAAGAATATTAACCAAAAGTTTAATCCTCGATCAGTTTATCAGAATCTGATGGCGAATTACATAGTATTTGTGTGAGCCTAAGTGCTAAGGAACATTTGCCGTAAAGATGATTGCAATTATGACTTAGTAGAAATTAAAAATAAATACAATGTGATAAAGATTAATAATAATAATGAGTATATGTGAAATGGGTTTAAAATCAAGGACAAAGGATTTACTTCTGGCTAAATTTTTTTAAATTCTACATTTGGAAAAGAAAAACTCCTAAAATGGCGCTTTTTCACCAAGTTCAGGATAGCACACAAGTCAAAGTAAATTGATCTCCCATAAAAGAATATTAACCAAAAGTTTAATCCTCGATCAGTTTATCAGAATCTGATGGCGAGAGGTTGTCGTCGATGGCGGTGGGAAATGGATTGTGTACCCACATATTTTCCAACTTGCAATTCCTTGGGATAAATGCACAAAGCATAAAGGATGAAGGCATTGAGCGAAGGAAATGTTTCGAAAATATCTTCTTTTGTTAGCAATATCCAAATTCCAGGTTTTTTTAATCCATCTGTCTTGTTTTGCCATTTTAAATTGGCTGGATATTGGCCCTTACAAGCTTGTCATCTGTCACTTGTCATCCAAAAATATTTGAATTTCTGCTTATTTAGCAGAGTTATCAATGACATTTACGGCTGTTTCGCGATTCCGCCGCAAGGTCGAACTACAAATATTTAGGGAATACAAAACTTTGCGGATTTCGGATTTGGCCGAGTTCGACCGATGGCCAAAAGCCGCAGTTTCAAAGCCGCACCAAATACGCACCGAGTTAGTGAATAGAGTCCTGGGGACTCAAACCCTGATCTCCACCTGTTGTGGTGTGGCTCTAACCAATTACTTAGCCTTTTTGAGAGGATTTGCATTTCATGAGAATGATGGATATCTCCAAAGAGTAGTCATGAGGCTGTGACCACTTACATCACTCCGATTCCAGTGACGCTATACTTCATCACAACCATTCAATTTTGATTAACTCCAATTTGACGTAGGATACATCTTTTGCTGTGAAATTCTTTATTTACATTTTAAATGCATGCAACGGGCTAACTGGCAAACTAAAAGAAATTGTTGAGTTTGTTGTTGAATTTGTTGTTTAGTACTTACAATCTATGGATTCACTATTGTATTTATTAATTATTTTTATAAAGTATTTGGGCAAAAACATCCTGATGTCTGCACAACGCCACCAGCCATGATCAAAGACCATGGCTGAAATCTACAGATGGCCAATCTACAGTGTTCCTGTGTAATTTTGCTTGCATCTTGTTGCATTCTTCCTTAAAAAACTGCGTACTACATGTATTAGCGTTATATTAGGCAGAGAACCAGATAGATGGTGGTCTAGGTGAATTGTGGTCCAAAGGTCAATTGGGATGGTGATAGGCAAAGCTATTTGGTATATGATAAGGTAGATAAGAGGGATTTACTTAATCATTTGGTAGGTTAAATGATGTAGACATGTTACCTTTTCTATGCTCTGATGTAACTTTAATTACTGTGATCATGCCATGCTAGACAGTTGATCCAGATATGTGAATTGATAACGTGCCGATCGCTTTATTTTTTGCTGTAATGAGTAATGCATGACCAAATATTATTGCAGAAAGAAAATTAGAAAGATTTTGAAGGGTTTAAAATATCTTAATTTAAGAGTCTGGGATTCATAATTGCTGCACGAGTTCCATGATGCCGGGCGGAAGGAACAGGTTAGAATTATCAGACAACCTCGCCCACTGGGCACATTTTTTTATGTGTCAAAATAGCGGCATTAGCAGTAAAGCAAGTCGTTATTTCGGAATGTGTATTTAACTAGAATTTGATCATAATTAATAAGTCCTGAGGTATTTTCAAAAGTCTCATTTAATTCTGATGTGTGCTGATTATCCTAGTTCCAATTGTTTGTTTGCATTTTGTAATTTTTAGGTTATGCTACTTTACTGGGCTTAGCAGCATACTTTGAAAATAGATTGCTAGCAAAAATCCCACCAAAACTATTCTGAGAACGGTTTCTGCTGAAGACTGACTTTTTTGAGAATATCAAGATGGGGAAATTTACAATAAACAAGAAATTGCTTCCTGTGAAAGCGCAATATTTTCTTTGGAATGCAGGTAAGCAATGTTCACTCCATGGATACCTAGGTACCTGCCATAGATTTATTAGCAAGCTTACTAGAATCGCACATACATAGTATTTAAGAATCTCTTTGCCATAATTAAAAATCTCGCAGTTTCTATTCCTCATGTTAATGACGTAACAGATTTATTTTTATTTGGGGTGATTTAACATTGTAGCTGTTAAAATTGCAAAAATGTAAGACAGATATATTTTCTCATATTATAATATGAGAAAATATATAATATAAAGTAGCTATAGCTACTTTATTTAACTGTGTTCAAGTTACACATAAAAATGGACATGATACAGATACTATTTAAGCAATATTCAAGGGGTATGTATAATTAAATGTTCAAATTTCTAGGTACGGCACCAATTGTTCCATTCCTTCCTACATATGCTCGTCAGCTTGGATTTTCAAGTGTAATCGTCGGAACTATATACACAATCATGCCAGTGGCAGGGATGATTGCCAAACCCATCTTCGGGGCCTTAGCAGACCGAACTCAAAAGCAAAAAATGATGTTTATCTTGTTTCAATTCATCACTGCACTAGCATTCTTCAACATTCAATTCCTTCCTGAAATTCCAACGGAAACGCACACACAGCTGGACTGCAAAGGCAATGAAACATTCTTTGCAGTCTGTGGAGAAAATGGTGGAGATTCTTGTGTAGTCGAGCAAATATTGGCCCAGACTGACAGCGTCGGAACTGTTCATTGCCGGGTAAGTCTTGATGCATAAGAGTTGTATAGAAAAAATAATGTGTATAGTTGATTTTATGCATGGCTATAAAATCAAATCAATAGGAGAAATAATTTGTTTAGATGTATTTGTGAAGCAGGAGATCTAGCGGAGCCGAGAGATTCCACATTGTATATTGATATTATTATTTCAAGCTAATATTTTTTCACGGAAGAATTTATTTCTCAACAGGCAAACTGCAATGTCACCGACGAATCACTTTGGGATGAACTTTGCACATCATGGCATGTACAAGAATATTGCACACAGCAAATGAAGATACCAAACACATTGAGGTTCACAGCAAAAGTTCCAGCTGCTCACACCCTTCAAGAGAAAGATTGCACATATCTCAGAGTGGGTCGAGCAGTATTTGCAGATGGAAAAGAGCATGTGCCATACTGTGACAGGCTCGTTTCCAGTCCATGTCATGTTCATTGCGCCAATGCAGCACTGACGAAACTTTTGGGGAAAAGATCACTTGGTGAAATCACGTGTCAAGTCGAGACTAACTTAAAGATCTGTGGCAATGATGAGACTCTGGCTCAAGACGTTATTAATGGATTAGGAAATGGAAATATTGATTGTGAGGTAAGTTCCTTGGTTTTGCTATTTTCTTTTCGAAGGAAAGTCATTTCTGAGTCCAGACACACCAAGGGAAACCTAGGCTCTTGGTTGAATCGATAGCACCCCAAACAATTTTGTCACTTCATGAAATATTTAAATGAGAAATAAAAATGAGGCCCTAGTAAGTTACCTAATGATTTTGTTACCTGTAGTAAGTTGTAGATTGAATCTTTTTATTTTAACATTGTATGAAATAAATCTGTCTAATAAAACTAAGTCTAGCAATTTACAAATAACAAACTTCGAACGGACGCATCAAATTATAAATAATGTTTTTTGTTTGATCAGGTCGAATGCCCTAATTCCGATGCCACATTGTTAAAGGAAGTGTGCTCGAAATGGAAAGTCCCGCTTTACTGTCCCAGCCGTGTTGACTCCAACAACTCTTTGACAAGCAGCAACCTTGAGTTCAGCCTTGACGTGCCGCTTAATGGTACAGAGCAACGTGATGAGTGCACGTATTTCCGCGTGGCGAGCACAAAATTCTTTGATGACACGCCCCACACGCCTTACTGCGTCGACGCCAGCCGCAACGAGTGTCAGATGACGTGCGATAATAAGCTTGTCAATGATCTTATCAAGGGCCAGGCGACTAACTTGATACCTGCTACCAGCCTCTACCAGTTCTGGCTGTTCTTTGCCCTGATGTTGCTGAGTTGGTGCGGAATGGCAGTTGTCGTCAGCGTTGGAGATGCAATTTGCTTCGAGATGCTGGGTATGTTCTTTATTCTGGCATGCAAAACGACTGATAATTAAAATTAAAGCCTGGTTGTATACAGAATAGAAGGGTTGGAAGAGGCAACGATGTCTACTAGAAAGCATTTGCTACAAGAGATGTTTAATTTATATCTTTCTTACTAAATGTCACTAAATACATTTAAACTTAAAATTTTTATACGAAATAAAATATCTGTTTTCAGCTAAAAGTGAGACAAAGAAGGCACATCTTTTGACTTCCTTACATTCTTAATGTCGTTTTTCCTTCAATTCTACCCCTTTCATGCTGACACCTCATAAGCTTACCACCTTTATCTGAATATTTTTCAGGACCTAACCCGTCTCACTACGGCCGTCAGAGGCTGTGGGGCTCAGTGGGCTGGGGTATTTTCTCGCTCCTTGCGGGATTCCTTGTAGACGCATTCAGTAAGGGCAACCTAGTGAAGGACTACACGCCGGTCTTTTACCTCATGCTGGTCATGATTGTGCTTGACATGATCGTGTCTTCACGACTGAAGGTTGGTACCCGTAGATCATTTGTATTATCGTATGATGACCTTTACCAGACTATCATAGCGCTAATGTTAAATGTCTTTAAGAGCAATAGCCGCCAAATGACAAAAATGGAGGATGCCACTCGTGGTGTCACCGTCGTTTCTAGCATTTGAGACTGGTTTACGCTCGATCAATCTTTAATAATGGCTCAATGCTCAACGATCGATAATAATGTATCGATATTTTGAGCTGTTAATATTTCGCTGTGGAGGTTTGTTTAAAACGACTGCTGCAAGCACCATCGGTGGCATCTTCTGTTGACACATAGTACCAGCTTGCTTGCTCCGCAGAAAAATTAATATTTACTTTGGCTCTCTGACCATACTCGTAAACTTGATGCCGTTACCTTTTAGTGGACTTACTCTAGCGATTGGGCAATTTCAAACACAATGGAGAACAAACCTTAATTTGTGCGGAGCAGATTGTCATTTGGTTCAATTTTCATCCAAACGCAAAATTGGGAAAAACAGCTGCTCAAGAGCAATTTTTCTTAGCTAGCTATCTGGCAAATTCAAGAAATTGCTTTTGCCCCCAGTACAAGCAATCGAAGATGTCGAGCAGCATTGCACGGGACGTTGGTCGTCTGCTTGGAGATGTTCGCATCGTCGTCTTTCTGCTCTGGTGCATTTTCGTCGGCCTCTGCACTGGCATGGTCTGGAACTTTCTCTTCTGGTGCGTCTCATTCCCTCTCATTCAGTCTAATCCCCTCTTGCAGATCCAGCAGACACTGTAAAGGGCAGTTGCATTACCACGCTACATCTATGTTGTCAATGGTAGTTTGGAGTCTGCTTGTATGTTCCTAGCTACTTCTAGTTGAACAGCTGGACACCATATTTATTTTAGTTTTTGCTCAAATAAATTTGAGTGTTGGCTTTTGGTAATTTTGACTGACAGTGACATACCTTAAAATAATTCGATGGTATTTGAATGTGACCACAACTCATTGATATCAATCACCCAGTGATTTTCCTAATGATAGTGAAAGCCTTTGCTATTAGTTTGTCCACAATTCCCAAATTGATATTACATAGGACATTAAACTGTTATTTATCTTTGATTTCACCAATTTCAGAATGAAGTGTGAATGAGTTCTACAGGTGCCACCTTTTGGCACTGCTTTGAATTAGAAGCTTTTAAAAATAAAAGCATTAGTGCCGTACTCAATGGTGCCTCACAGCATACACATATGCGGTCGCTGATGGGAGAGCTTTGTCAGACAGATCTTTAGTAGCTGCCAGAGTTGAGCTAGAAGTAACTGTGTGCCTGACTTGAATTTGCAAAATTATAGGCACCTGGAGGATCTGGCATCGGTCGAGGGTTGTGATGCTCACAAGTGGATCAAGACGTTGGAAGGGCTTGTTATGGGAATCCAGACGTTTGGCGGGGAACTGCCTTTCTTCTTCGTCTCAGGTAGGTACCATCAGAGGGTGCTAGTGGCACTTTCCTTTTCATTTTGGATTTTTTTGTACTTTTAACTAGGATAGATTGATTTGACTAATCACACAGTTTTATTATTGCCACTTCATTGCAGATTCAGAAGCAGATTATTTAAGTACTTGTTGATTACCTTTTTGCCCTGTAATTTTGGTCAAAACCTTTGTTATGGGCTATTTATTTGATGTACTTATTTTATAATTTACAAATGACAAATTAATACTGGTGGTAAATTTTACATTATATTTATAACACTATACTATAACAGTATTACTTTCCTTCATACCATTTCAAACAAATTTTCCTTGATTCAGTTGTTTTCTCAAATCTTCTAGTTTTATATGTCTAATATCAATAATCATTCAAGCATTGCAGTCTTTGCTAGTTCTGTTGAGTAACAAAAACTTCTCTGCATCCTTCCTACTTCCTTTAAAAATTACATTTAAATCTTTATTCCTTCTACAAAAAAAATAATAATAATATATTTATTGTCAAAGATTAAACATAACAGTTGTTTTACAGTCATTCACAAAGAAATAAAAACCAAAAACATAGCGAACACATCATTTTCCAAAGTTATAAAATTTGTCTAAGGTATAAAAGCAATTTTCAATTAAAAAAACTTTCAGTCGTTTTTTAAATTGCATATCTTCTTTAATCTGCAGCTTTTCATATATCTGTAAAAATTACAAATCCTTTCCTTTAGAGATATCAACTTAAGAGATCACAGCTTAAGTGATATAAGTATTCATTGGTATTCATTCTAAAATGCTCAAATTTATTTTCTTTATCAATAACTAATAAGAGCAGTATGGGTTATTCATTATCTAAGGCTTTGCTAAGTGCCAAATGTCTTATTAACTCTCTTTGGTGTAAATACCCTAAGTAAAACAACTGTCAGTAATAACAAGCAATAACATTTTTTGTCAGGTTGGGTCATCAACAAGATCGGACACGTGCACGCAATGTCACTGGTGTTATTTGCATTTGGCGTTCGTTTTGTGCTATACTCCCTGCTGGTGAACCCATGGTGGTGTCTACCGATCGAGCTACTTCAGGGCGTCACATTTGGCATATTCTACTCCACAATGGCGTCCTACGCTAGCATCGTGGCACCTCGGGGAACCGAGGCCACCGTACAAGGACTCGTTGGTGCTGTTTTTGAAGGAATAGGTCAGTAGATTAGTTTTATCTGGATTCACACAAGTTTATTTTTTTCAAAATATTCACTTGGGAAGTGTATGACAGGTACCTGGATGACACGTTTACTGCTTAGACAAGAGTTTTATTACAAAAAGGTAGGAATGCCAAAAGGCTGGTATATGAGTTTCGAAAGGGGGTAGAAAAAAACACCACTTGCCAAGGTGAGAATGGTCAATTGCAAAAGATGAACGTAGATGTACCACATTTTGCCTCCTGCCTTGTTCAATTAAGATGGCCTTATACATTTTCCAGCCTTTTGACATTCTTACCTTTTAAAAGAAACTCAATTATAATTTAACTTTCTATACAATTTAAATAATAATTGAAATGGTCCAAAGACACTGCACATAGAAACAGTAAAGTTGTGACGGGAGACTGTTTGTAAAACTCTTGTAAAAAAGTGTACAATTGCATTGTTCCAGGGGTCTCGTTGGGGAGTTTCACGGGGGGCATTCTGTTCAAAGTGTCCGGCGGCTCGGCGGCCTATCTTTACTACGGAATCGCGGCATTTGTTATGTTTTTACTACATGTAATCGTGCAGTTTTTTTTGCAAAAACGTAAACTAACCGAAGGTAAGTAAGGTGAGGTACGTGGGAATGTAGTGCATGCCTTATGATGTATGTGTTCTAGTGAATTAAACCATTTTGAAAAAAAATCCATGTTTTTTTTTTCAGAGGAACCACAAATCGTGGTCTACAATTCTGATGAAGAGATTCATATGCTAAGCTCAAAATAGTCAAGTCTAAAATTAGCCAACTTACACATTTTTGTCCCACATCGAAGGTTATAATAGTATCTTTGCTCTGTATGGCATTATTTTATCAAAATTATTATTTATTTTTTGTTTTGTTCTTTGAAGTTTGTTTTGAAGTTTGAAATAAGCAGTCTGGTATACATTTCTTGCCACATGAGGCTCTCTAAATGATGTTAGTTCTCACAATTCACTGACAATTTTTTTTTTGTTTTTTTGTGGCACTTTCACTATATCTAGCCAAAAAAAAGTTAAATGTGTTATCAATTTTAAATTGATATGAAATGGTACGAGTGCCAATAGGCTGGTAAATGAACTGGGACTTAGTTTAGGAAAGAAGGATACACAGCTTACCAAAGGCTAGATGGCCTCTTGTAAAAGATGAAGGAATTAAGACATTTTTGCTGCTGCTTCATTCAAGTAGGTTGAGGTAACCCACTCCCTTTCTTCTCTCCTAAGTTGCTTCTTCCTTATACAAAACAACACAGTTAATTTCACACTACCTGAATACGGCAGAAGCCGCAACTTTTTGTCTCTCTTTGCAATCAGCCATTCCAGCTCTGGTTTGTTGGGTTTCCTTCTTTCCTCTTCTCCAGTTCAAATAACATTGTAATGTGCTTGTAGCAGCAAAGCTGCTCTTAGCAGTGCTTAGATTTTGTTACCTCTTGAATGAAGACAGAACTGATGAAACAACCACATACATCTTACAAGACATTGCACTTAGATTTGATTTTATTCTTTGTTCTTGTTTGTTGTTTGTTTAGTTTAGTTTTAAATAGTTTGGTTGGATGGGTTGGTATTTTCCTTTTTTATTAAGCAGTGCATTTAGAACTTTAGACTGATTATCTTGACTCTAAGGTATACTATATAGCTCAAATTTCTACATACATTTCTATATCAGATACGTATACTCTTTTCAACAGGAAGGTGAAAGATTTGAAAATGATGTTGAACAACAGTTAGATATTATAAAGACTGTAATGGTATGCCAGTCAAGGGTTGAAACCCTATTTTAATGTATAGGAACTACAGAGAAATCTAAAGACATTGCAATAGGTTTAGAAAATGTAGAAAATGATTGATTTTCAATGAATGACATGATCAAACCTATGTCACATGATTATTTTATTCCTAAACAAGTCATGGCATATTTTTATGTAAATAATGAATACAAATACTGTTATTAATATCTTCCTTTCTTTCCCAACTGCATGCGACTGCACAGTGCACTATCCTCTCTCCATTAAGAACTGCCCATGCTTATTCCGGGCAATGAGACTAGCCTAAGTATGCTTATCTATCGATCAGAGCAATGAAGAGCACTTTCAGATTCGTATCAGATAAGACATAGCAATTTTGCTTCTTGTTACACCACAGCCCTGTAAGTGGCACCACAATAAATCTACCGTAGTGTGAGACAAAAAACCACCCTTAACTACAAATAACTCGCTAACAACACCCACCTCTGGGCTAGTCTCTGCGTTGTCCAAAAAACCCTCAAGTACGTCTGCCTCCTATTTGTGTACTATTTGTCCCACCATCATGTTTTTTATCAGTGGTAGTTTTAATACAACCATGACATGAAATTTTAGTTAATACAACCATGGAATTTTAGGGGTCTAATTTTAGGGGTCTAGGTTCCACAATACAACCACACAGTAAGTTGAGGAACTTTTGAGGTACTATTGTCCCAATGACAGTAGAACTCTGAGCAAAGTTTTTACTTTACAATTTTATTAAATGACAGTCTACCTACATATCTCACATTATTTATTGATAATGCTTGGTAAAGCTTGGTATCTGATTATCTTTGAACAAAAGTTTAAATAAGGGATTTTCCACTGTGTTGACGGACAATGAAATCGTAAAATAAAAATTGTCAAAATGTGGTTTTGGGATGGAGATTTCAAAAAATTTTCAATTTGTAAAAAAGAAAAGAATTTATTCCAAAAATGTTGAGTGTAAAAATAAGATTTGAAAAAATCTCAACTGATGAGAAAATACATTTTGTAAGACCCCCAAAAGCTTCGAGTTTTAAACTCCTGTGCACAAGTGTAATGTCTTGAATGATCTTCAAACTGAAAAAAGGAGACAACATACATTTGAAATACTCTTGCAACTGCAGATTCCATAAAACTCATTTTTTTGCTAAGTGCCAATGGGGCTGTTGATAATGAACTGATCTTATTGCGATACGTTTAAAGCTAAGCAGATGGAACACTCTGCCTTCCGGTAAATACGGTGCTTCCCATGGGCGTCCGCAGGATTTTTTCCAGGGGGGTGCAAATGCTTCCAAGGATATCGACAAAAGGGCTTCAACTGGTGGGGGGGGGGGGGGGGGGGGGGGGGGGGGGGGGGGGGGGGGGGGGGGGGGGGGGGGGGGGGGGGGGGGGGGGGGGGAAGAGAAGAAGGGTGGTAATTTGCCCTTATAGTACCACCATGCACTATGAGTACTGCATGGTCTAGTACAAGGGTTGAAAGTTGTTTTAAAAAGTAAAGCATTATGAGAATTATTTTGATCTTTGTGACTGAGATGTCTCACCCATTGGGTCTGTCAGTGACCATGTGCTAAAGCCACACTTGATAAAACTAAAAATGAACAGAAATTCATTTTGACGACGGTTCATTTTTGGATGGCAGTGTATTTAAAGGTGACTTTTGATGATAAAACATTGTAATTTTGCTATAAGTACAAGAGAAATGGGTGGCAGACCTCAGTGAATTAAGAACTGCAGGGTAAACTAGTGTAGGTAATTGAGCACTTTAATCGCGCGATGATAACGACGTAGCGTCCAGAAGACGACTCGTCGTTTTTTTATTTTATTTATTTATGTCTAGAAGAGTGTTATATTATGTTCATATTGATTTTAAATTATTGTATCTTATATTTTTCTGTCATTAATACTTTTTGAAGCATATCTTATCTTTTCGCACTGAATAAGGTAAACACGCTTGCTACATGGTAGTATTGTATTACCACCCCATAGGGATGGGAGAGTTGGTGATAAAAATTGCCTACACGTATTATAGTGTTTGCCATTCAATAAGCATTAAACCCATCAACTAAAAAAGATAAAAATAAACAAGATTTAAAAGTTTGGAAACGGTTTGTTTGTCAAACTTTTGACAAAACTGTGAATATAATTTCTTTCCTTTATGACATTTACTTGGGAGTGCATATACAACTTTGGGCAACATTTCTTCCAACGGGCAGTTTTAATATGTCCAACTTAATTTATGAGACTCATCCCCACGGTTACACCTAATCAGATACTTCTGTTTTCATCTTAACCTGCTTATTTAACTGGCATTTAGCATTGTGAAAATGGTGAGAATAGAAATGGAGAAGTTCGGCTGAAATTTAGGTATTTTTCAGGAAGGCTTTCAGGAAGGTGCAACTCGAACAGCAGGATTCCTCCACAAATCCATGCAGTCGAGTGTTTGATAAGCAAGGCTAATGAATTTGCTGTACTAAATTTCATTCCTCCAACCTCTCTCCCGAACATAACTGATCATGTGTATGATGGTCACCCATCCAATACCTTACCCGGCGCAGTGTTGCTTAACGTCGGTGATCTCACGAGAACCGGTGTTTCCAGCACGCCAAACCGTTCGGTGTGACGATTCGAGGAGAGCTCGTAAGCAATCGGACCCGCTGTGTGACTTGATTTGGTCAAGAACACTCACATCTAACAAATGCTAACATAGTTAAAATGAATCTAATTAAACATCCGCAATTAAAGCACGAGAATTTGCAGTTCTTTAGCATCTGCATGCCTGGAAAACATTTGGTCTGTGATAGTAGCCGTGGACGCCATTGCTGTTATCACCTCGATCCACTTCGAAAACCGGTCAGCCAATAGGAACAGAGCTTCAGTCGATCGAAAGTACGAGGCGGGGTCGATCGAGCACGTGTTGTGACGTCACTTGCACAGCGATGCAGCAGGTTTCAGGCGATACTCTTCTGTCGGCTACTCGCCTGGTACGAAGAGACACATTTTCGCCTCGTTTTAGACGATTATTTCAGTTGAAACTTGTCATGGTTGGATTAACCGTACGTATAGGCAGTCCCGTGGCACTCACGCGTACCACGAGTTGCTTCAAAGTTTTCACAGGCAAACTAAATTTCCTGACAACGTCATTCGTTCTCAGCTACTTGACACGATTGTTATGAAATATAGCTTTGAATTTTAGGCAAAGGCAACGAACGCCTCAAAATAGGACCGATCGGGAGATACAAATATGTGATATTCTGACTTTTGTTGCAAAACTTGTTGCAAACCTTTACAAGATACGATATGTATTGCTTTGTAGTGTGATCTTACAGATCTTACAGATTGATTGATTGATTTATTGATTAGTGCCGTTTAACGACGCACTGTTTTGACAACGGAAAATGTGGCACTGGTCTTATAGTGCCGGTAAATGAGTGAGTGATGATGAGAATGATGATTTACCTTCCTAATTAAGAAGGGAAGAGGGGAAACCCGGTGCACGTGACCTACTCCTGTCGACGAGCACCAATGGGACCACTGGCTTAACGTCCCCTCCGCAATTAAACAATTGAAAAATTTACAGCAATTGAAAAAATTGAAGGACGGTACAACTCGAACCACAGGATTTCTCCACAAATCCATGCTGTCGAGAGGTTGATAAGCAAGGCGAGTTAAGTTTCTGAACTAACTTTCAACCCTCTAACCTCTCTCCCGAACAGAAATGGTCATGTGCATGATGGTCACCCATATTTCAGAAGTCAAATCAAAAGCTGACAATCATGTGAAATGATTTAAAGCATAAATTTAAATTGCAAATGGGGTTGGATTGTTTCGCTCGCTACGCTCATCAAACACATACCATTTCATTGTTTTAATGTCGAAGTCGATACGGGAAAAATAACTTCAATAACCACAATTTAAAGGGTCAAATTAAGTTACAGTAGACATTTGCATTACATGCATGCTCCCTTATGATATCAGCGATCAGAGGCGCCGAAGCAGAGAACTGATCATATTCAGAGATCAGCCAGATCAGTGAACTCCAGTCTGCTAGAGCCTCTCTTGCAGTCCTGGAACATCAAACACGGAAGAGATTTTTCTGCTTTTTGACTGCCGAGTTAAATTTTAACCAGTGGGACTTGTTTCGCGGCGACCAGCACTACAGCGAAATGAGTAATTCGGCTCTGGATGGGCGCGGAGTTTCGTGTCTACAAGATAGCCGTCAAAAAACAAGGTGTGAGCTTACGATTCTTTTGAAATAAGGAACCTGGACCAATAACTTTGCTCGCTGCCAGGAAAAATTAAAATTGATTTCGTTGCGTGGAGCGAAACAAGCATGCCCTGTTACGGAATACCTGCACAGAGGCGACGGCGAATGTTTTTTCCACGGGGGGGGGGGGGGGGGGGGGGGGCAAGCGCACCCTCTTGCACCCCCCTTCAGACGCCCATGGGTACCCCCTTCAATTTTGAGCAAATAAATGAAAACCACATTTTTGTAAATGTTAGCCTTTTTATGGCTAGGGCTGGGCGTTCTCTTTGTAGGGTCATGACCGGCCCTGCGGTACGAGTGGTATTGGCAATAGCAAAAAGGTATTTTTATGCGTTAGATTGGCGTTAGATTTTTATATTCATCAGCCTTTTAACGTCAAAATTATCGTTTTATTAACCACGTATATCTGTCAGATTTTCCCTGCCCTGTCGCTTCGACAAGTCAGTTCACTGGTTATCGTCGAATACCTGCTCGGAGGAACAAAGAAATACCTTTTCACCTTTGCCTCGGGGACACTGTCTGTTTCCTGTATCTAGAGAAACTAATTCGCACTAATTTGTGACAGCAACTGAAGGGGTAGGATTATTGCTGTTGATCATATACTATTTTTTAAGTCACGATTTTATAATATAAAACTTACAAAAGCCGTCATACAGAAACCCACCCATACTTTCGATTTTTCATATCATTTTTATTTATAAGATCCAGAAAGAAAATTTCTCAAAGATTAAATTTTTACGTTTATAGCATACAATTAAAGTGCCTGAGTGAGCCTGATGTTAAATTTCTCTAAAATTAAAATGAACCATCTTCCTCGTTTCTTTAAAACAGAAGATAACATTAAACAATAGAATCGAACTGGCATCGTCTCACAAAAGTGGTTTTGTCAAGCCAGCTTGAAACTGATGAAAAGAACGGTTGCTTCCCGTTTCTAAAAATAGCACGCAGTTTTCGCTACCTGGCAATCGCTAGCCCGTCGGCAGGGTCACAAATACCGCATTTTCTGACGTCCTGCAATCATGGTCCAGAAAACCGGCAGTAAACTTAACATAGACTATGCGGCTCCACCCATACCCATTCTTTTCTCTAAGATACTACCTCTAAGGTAGTACCTTAGAGAAAATAATACGGTAGGGTAGAGCCAGTGGTTAATTTGTGCGTAAACTCACGTAAACTCCGTTTATCTACCTATTTTCATGCGTAAACCCCGTTTACTCACCTTCCCTATTCCTATACCAGTGACCGCAGTAGCCCGTGTAAATGATGTGATTTGATTTCTAACAATCGTGTAAGCCAAAACAATATTTTTAATACCAACATGCTTCAATAGCAAGAAAAGCCGAGTTTTATGTTATGTCTAACTCTAAGGTTTGTAGCAATAACTGAGATTCACGCGAATGCATCGAGGAGCTCCTAGCATCGTTACATAGTATTCCTAGCTGTGCGCGAGCCGCAACCCTTTGATAGGCAGCGCCGACGAAACAAAGCCAGCGTTCGGACCAACATTTTCCGAAAACTTAAAAGCTAAACTTTCAGAAAAATTTCCCCTTTTTTCCTGGGACACAGCTTCATATTTTTCATCCCCACTACTCCCATTTATTTAGTAAAAAATCCCTCAATCATGCAGTCGCGATGCTTTCTTAAGCCGAGGAAGTTGCGTTCTTTTCATCGGCCAACATGCCGCTAGGGAAGCGCGGGGTCGACGCTGGTGGGTCGGGCTCACACTCAAACAGTAAATCCAAAATTACTTGTTTTTTTACTCAAGTTAATGCAGTAAGTGTTGTTGATGTCAATGCAAGTTCATGTTCTTCGGCAACTGGGAATGGTCGAGATGCAGAGAAGTCGTTGCCCGAAAGAGAAATCGCCATGGTCCAGAATAGTATGGTTCTCGAAGGTAATTCAATTATGATAGTATAAACGTAGAATAAAATAAATAGAACTACGCACTTGACACTGCCCTGTGAGCTGTGAAATTGCCCATGGTATACATATCGGTAAATAGGTTAATGGTGTAAAAGCGCACCAAGGGCTGGCTACCGCCTGCCCACACGCTCTCACGATCTTGCGAAGAACGATATACATAATAAAGCATGACATATCCACCAATCCATGCTATCAGGAGGTTGCTCACCTATAACCATCCCACTAGGTACCAAATTCTTAAATGGCGCACACTAGTCTCCTCCAACCCCCCCCCCCCCCCCCCCCCCCCCACACTGTTTCAATAAAGTTAGGGTTTACCCACCTTTTCCGATACAAATTAACCACTGGGTAGAGCTGTATAAGGATAGGGCGAGTTTCTGCCCGATTGAGGCTGGTGTTCTGGTATGACGCTAGGGCGTAGTATTCGACGGTAGCGCCAAACGGTGATTGCTAGTAACTTTTTGACTACTTTATCGACGTGCCTGAGGCTAACTAAGAAATAAATTCTTTGGGTCGAGCCAGGTACATCTGGTGGGCTCGAAAGGTTTACTATTTTTAGAAACTCAGAATCACAAACATGTGTAATCTTTTTGCTTAGCAGGCTAGCGAAATATTAGGCCCCCGTTTTACCTGCGTTTTCAAATACTAGCTGAGAGTGGTTTCGGTAAAAGCGACCTTTATGGCCCGTTTAGTGCTACTGAAATAAACGTCGCGCGCAAACTTTGCGCGCAAAATAGTAGCGCGTTGGAACTTTGCGTGCAAATTAACCATTTAGTGCTGCGCGAAAAAACTCCGCAAGCGGTCGAGCAAGTCCACAAAAATGGCGGACCATGATACGGCTGTCCGTCAGTGGCATGCAGAATGTGTTTATTTGTGGCAAATATGTTGCTATAATCTTGCTGTGCGCCACAGGAAAGCCAAAATTTTGATAGCTCTTTCGTCATTGACACCTCGACAAAGAAGCTGTCACGTACGTGAAATTTTACGTAATAGACGGAAACAAGGCGCCCACCTTAACCTAGTGGCTGAAATGCGGCTAAGTGACCAGCAGGGCTTTTTCAATTTTCATCGTATGAAATACGATGTTGTACGATGTCTGAGTTGATTCCGATTTCCGAGCGCCTTGCGAAGATCAGAACCTATTCCGAATCTCGACTTTACAAGGCTGTATCTCGCGTACAAAATGTTGCGCGCGAAAAAAGTTCAACATGGTTGAAGTCTGAAACGCTGCCGAACAAAGTGGCGCGAGGTTTGTCACGTGACCATAGATCGAACTGTGATTGGCTGACCGCGATTATTTGCGCGCAAAGTTTGCGCGCGACGTTTATTTCAGTAGCACTAAACGGGCCATTACTCACAATGCGTCAAAACGTACTCCACACATATTATTCATAAAACAGATATATTTAATTATTTGTGGAGTCAATCTTATTCCCAACATTTGATGCATTTTGTTAACTGAATATGCGATTTGTTAAGATGATAAGATTTTTTTATTGGAAGCATATTAAATCACCAGTTACACCTCGAAAGCGTAAGCTGATGAAGAATTTGGGAGCCGCTAAATTAGCGGTAAAGCGTAGCAAAAGCCAGGCGGTATATTGGAAGAATAAACATTCAATGATTCGTGATTTGTCAAGAGAGGATGTAGCAATAGCTTCCGCTTCGTTTTTGCCTCCTGACGTGCACACGTTTTTCAAAATGCAATTGCTGCATAAGAAAACGCAGAAATGGACTTCTGCTGAAAAACAGCTCGCACTGGCCATGCATTACAAGAGCCCTGTCTTGTATTCAGATTTAAGGGAGAGGTTTGATTTCAATCTGCCGGGCAAGTCTGCAATTGAGAGATGGCTCAGTGAGTTGGACTTGCAGCCAGGTCTATGCGCATCGCTGATGTCAAAGCTGCGCGAAAAGATGGCCCAAATGTCCCCTGTTGAGCGCGAGTGCGTTCTTGTTTTCGACGAAATGTCGATTAAGAGAGATCTGCAATATTCCCCTCGATATGACTTGATTGAAGGTTTCGAAGATTTGGGTGAATTGGGTAGGAAGGCGACCTCTGGATCACATATTCTTGTATTTATGATTCGTGGCCTTAATTTTAGTTACAAGATGCCCTTGGCATTTTCTGTGGCTGGCACAAATGTGTCTGGGGATGATATGTTGAAATTAGTGAAACAAAATATCATAGCCCTATTTGAAGCGGGTGCGGTAGGTCGTGCTTTCACATGTGACCAGGGGTCGAACTACCAATCTCTAATGAAGAAGTTGAATCTGGAGCTTGGCGAACAATTTTTCAAACACCCAAATGGTCGTAAAATATATGCTCTTTACGACGTGCCACATTTGTTCAAAAGCATCAGAAACAATTTGATCAGCAAAGATTTCTTTGTCGCGCTAGACGGTGTTGTCCAGCAAGTGTCTTGGCGCGATGTGCGAGATGCTTATGTCATAGACCAGGGATCAAACTTGGCTAGAGGCAATGTTAAGTTAACCACTCGACACATTGCACCTAATAAATTTGACAGGATGTCTGTGAATCTGGCTGTCCAAGCGCTCTCGGGGTCAACGGCGGCGTTGATAAACACGTTGATTGGGACCGGAGAGTTAAAATCGAGAACTGCATCGTCCACTGCTAAATTCATAGGCATCCTCAATAATCTCTTTGACGCACTGAACAGCTCAATTATGTTGGTTTCGAACCATTATAATTGTGCTATATCTAGGAAAAATCGGATTGCTCGGAACACTTTAGAAAATGCTCCTGAATTCATTGATACTTGGGTGGTGTGTAAGCGGACATCGCGGGACAGGCTTTATCCCCCTTGCTTCGTAGGGCTCAGAAATACCATCCGCGCCATCCTTGAATTGTTGAATGATTTGGAAGCAGAGGGTTATTATTTCCTCCTCACTCCTCGCTTAAACCAAGATCCCATTGAGTGTTTGTTTTCGATGATTCGAGCTCGTGGTGGATTCGATCGCAATCCAACGACTCGGCAGTTGATTCGCTTTTGGTGGCCATCATTGCAATGCAGTTTATAAGAGTGTCGAAGTCATCGAACACAAATTGAACACAAATCGAACACATTTACCCTGTCCTGTCGCTTCGACAAGTCAGTTGGATAAACAACACTGGTTCGCGTCGAATACCTGCTCGGAAGAAACAAAAGGAATTCTTTTTTCACCTTTGCCTCGGGCATACTTTATGTTTCCTGCACATAGAAAAACTAATTCGCAATAATTTGTGACAGCAACTGAAGGGATCGGATTATTTCTGTTGATTATATATTTCATAAGTCGCAATTTTATAGCATAAAACTAAAAAATAAAACGTCATCCAGAAACCTACGAAAATGTTTCAGATTTAGATTGTTTTTAAACAATTAGTGGCAGAAAGAAAATACCGCTGTCAAAGATTAAATTCCACTTTACACTTACAAGTAAAGAACCTGAATGAGCCTGATGTTCAAAATCTCTTAAGATTAAAAGTAACCATCGACAAGGATGAAATGGATTTCCTTGTTTCAAGTCACAGAGTCCATGTACACATTAGAGTTGATTTGGTATCGTCTCACGACGATACTCGGGACTGGTGAACAGAATGGTCGCTACCCGCTTCTAAAAATAGCACACCCTTTTCGCTACCTGGTAATTGCGATCCCGCCGACAGGCTCACAAATATCGCATTTTCTGACATAGCCTGAGCCGAGTCGGTAAGGTAGTCATGTAGTTCCTAGGCAGTGCCACTAAAATCCCGCAATCGCTAGCTGCTGGCACCCCAAACGACTGCTGCGATCATGGTGTGATGCCACAGAAGGTCCACAAAGTTGACAGAAACTTTAACACAGACTGTACGGCTCTACCCTACCCGTATTATTTTCTCTAAGGTAGTACCGTACTACCTAGAAACTACCTCCATCTTTGCTACCTCCTGCCTACTCTAGGTTCATGTGCAATGTAGTCATTGCAATGTCAAAACTTTTTTGAATTCTTGATGTCTAGTATATTCATGGTATGAATCGTAACCATTGAAGTTCATTAAGTAAATAACATTTTTATTGTTTTACACCATTTCTAACCGTGCTGAATGCAAGAACCTTGCCAGAAGTGCGATGTATGTAACTTGATTTTAGTAAAATGAGATGAGAATGTATTTGTTCCATTGTTATCACAGGGCAAAACTGGTTCATCTAATTCACTGGAAAAAGTTACAGAATAGCACTCCAGGGGGACGATTGTATAAAAATTACCGAGAACGTTGACGAGCGAGAACATTTTCACTTTTTGTGGTTTACATTGGGTGTCAATTGGGCTGCGACAGGAAAAGCGCGACTATTCTTTCGATATTGCAACACATTGGGTTCCCAGTGCCTAAAATGTAAACACAATTACTCTCTTAAAGAAATGGTTAGAATTTATATTATTTATTTGTCTGCAGAGACGCTTCTTAATAGATTCTCTTATGATAAATATGGAATTTTAGCTCCTATTTTGATTCAGAAACCAATTTCTATATAACTAATTCAGAATGTTCCTCAGGATATTGTCACTCAACTTTACTTGAAGGTAACACCATGTAAAACCCACCATTGAAATATACAGACACGGGCAATATTAATAACGTGCAATTTATTCAGTTATCACAAGCTAGCTTATGATTGCTATTCGCTACCCACCAAACAAAAATGTTCATGTCGTGGTGAAGAAGGAAAGAGAGAGAGCGCGCAACTCACCGAAACGTAAAAATTCTCGACAAGTAAATCGACAAGATAAGACATTCTTCATCTCTCAAAAGTTGAGCTCCACTCTCATCCCTTCTTCGTCACAACTTAATCTAACCTCTTGGCACCCTTTGTGCATTACAAAAATATTTTTGAACATAGTTTAATCAAAAGCTGAAATGGCTTCACTCATACAGCAATCAACTCAAAACTTTGGTGACGTTCCCTGATAGGTGGCCAGCCCAGCAATGGCAACGTACAGTACGATCCTGTAGATAATTCTGGAAGATTTATTCAAATTGTGTGATCCCTTCAGAAGGACATGTTGCATTTATAGGTTTCTATGTATTGGCAGCCTTGAAAATGGAATAACCTGGGCAATGTAAATAAATTATATAAGCAGCATGTCCATATATACGCATGAATGCGTGCGCGTCGTGTGCGATAAATGTTAAATTTATGGCAAATGTTAAATAAACTGTATTTGGTTATATTATGGTAAATTATGATATACATTGTAAAGATAAATACAGAAATGTAAAATTAAAAGCTATAATAATTCAATTATGGCACAATAACTCTATCTATAGTAATGCCATTTTTATCATGAGACATATTATATAATAGCTGATGCCACTTTTACGAAATGATAAATTGGAGGTCAATTGGTAAGGAAATGCAAAATACGTCCCAATGGCCAACAATTTAACTTTTTAGTTGGTTTTTATTGAAATGATTTACTGACACTCTAGTGATTGAGTGGTAAGAGACGCCCTGAGATCAAATTCCTTGCAATACTGCACTGCGGCACTGACAGCTTTTTTTTTATAATCAGGGATAAGTCTAACTAATGTCATAAAGCAACTAAAACATGCACCTTCAAAATCCAAATAAAAAAGTATTTCCCCAACTTTTGGCACCTGCGGCACGAAACACGAAGTGCCCCTTGTCAACAAAAAATGAGAGATTATCGCAAACGGATCATTCCAATGAATAAATTAAGAAACATGTGAAAAAAAGTTGTGTCATCCAGGACATGTTAGAATAATTTTCATTACGTTGGCGTCCTATGGCTTTGCTTTTTCTGTTTTCACATATTTTTTTGCCAGGTTTCAATAGAATACAAGCAGTTGTTGGAAAATTATTTAAAATTATAGAACTTCTAATGGCTATGACTTATTTTCTCGTGTTGGTTGTTTTGATGCTGGTAAGGAACTTATCAGAAAATACCTCTGGAAATGGGATAATCAACCTGGAAGCACATTTTTCTGATAACGAAGAGACGGTGACAACGTAAAACAAAAGTCGTAAGATTGTTCCATTTGTATAAAATACGTAAGTATATTTTCTTTGTTGATGAATTAATGAACAATGGCCTATACTTATCATTATTAACAATACATATTTGATCTATGTACACTACAAGTTACAATAATTTGAATAATAGCAGTGTATTCTTTAGGTCTTAGCCTGCTGTGCACAATAACGGGGCAATTTCAGGTTCCAGAATTTGATACATGCCCACAAACTGCGCACAGGAATGTAATATAAACCGTGAAAGTGTCTAAAGTAAGAGGCTAGAATGAAAACCTAAATTTTGAATTAAACTAAAAGCATACATTATACGAGTCGATAAGTCTGTTCACAATATAATATAATATATTGTGAAATCCATTGAAATAAATGAAAAAACATATAGAATATAATGTCAACAATAACTCTTTGCATCTAAAAGTTGTTTAAATTGGCCCAACAACCATTGTATTCCCAGAGAACTGCAACATGGTTCTGATGTAGACAGCTAACAAAGTTGCTTTTTTATTAGCAAGCTAATAAACAAAACAAAAAGAAGAAAAATCGGGCAAACAAAAAAATAAAATATACTAAAACTTGCATTTTCAATTGAAATGTTCTTAAAAAAGCATTGCGCACAATTTAAATCTCTATGAAGTAGTAACGTAACATTCAACGAATAAAATTGACTGCCATTTCGAACTAAAAATATTTACACGAAAAGTTTCCCAAATGTAATGAATTTTAAATTTATATGCTAGGTTTACAACAATTTGAATTATTTTAACAGAAAATAACCGTCATTATAACAACTCCCGATTGCTTTTTGGTCGAGATTATAAAGAACTGTCGTAATGCCACGAGTCATTCGTTTCTGACTTGATATCGGGAACATCAAAACAACTAAAACAAAGTCAAGGTTGGCTCGTTACAAATCTACGAGCTCCAGAGAGCCCCGTCTCTACCGATATGCAGCGTCAAACTTTTAACAACTAGAAACGCGTGATTTGTCATTGGTGTGTTGCAACTTGTATCTTTCTCTATATATTTATGACTTGAATGCCTTAATGTAACAGCAGTTTACAAGAAATAGCAAATATAGTAATATATAATAATATATTCATCTATTAATTTATGCTACTTGGCTACATTTGCATGACACAAACATATAAAATTGCTTCCCCAATATCGTCAAATCTCTTTGGTATATTCGACAGCCATAAATCTAGCTCAGCTGACGAAACTTAGTTGCTGTAATATTTGGTCCTATCATAGCCAGGTTGGCCTGTTGAGAGCGTCGTACGGCTGTCGCATCCCAAGAGCGGGATGGTAGCCAGGCGGATAACCCGTGGGCGGGGCCAAAAGACCCTGATGCGCCAACACCATAGGGTTACTTGAGTGCCGCATCAGCTCCTCTGAGTGCCTGTGGAAGTAAGGGTAGCTGCCTGAATCCATTAGCGGCTGGTGATGGTTCATGAACGCCTGCGTCAGCTGCGGATAGGGCGCCGCGCGCGGCTGGGGGTGGCTCAGGAACGGAAATGGAGGATTCGAGCCTTGCGTAGATTTGTCCCGACCAGCTTCAGGGACGTAGTACCCAGACTGCGCGCTCCGGTAATCCTCAAGGAAGTTCGGGTAAGCGTCCTTTTCAGCGTAGAGTCCCATCGCGGGAGGGGCAGGTCCAAAGTTGAAGGCACTACCCGGCACGACGCTTGCAGTCTTATGCGTAGCCGGTGGCTCGCCGGGCTTTGCGTAATGCTGGAATCCGGCCGCCTCCACAGGTGCTGGAGCAGCGGTCGCTTTGGGTTTGCGTTTGCGGGCGGGCTTGGCAGGGGGTGGGTCCACTTGCTTGGACGGCAGCATTGTGTAGTCCGGCAGCGGTCGGTTGTAAGGCAGCGGCGCAGCACCCTTCCCAGACAGCAGCGTCGTTAGGTCGGGGCCCGCAGCATACGGGTCCACCGGCGGCGTAGAACGGTTCGGAAGCATCGACAGGTCGGATACCGGACGGTTGTATGCAGTCTGCGAGTATAACCGATCGATTCAATCAAGGTGTTGAGAATATTAAAAAAATGACTAGTTGTTATACTCTTAATAGCATGTAGGATTTGTGACAGTATAACCATCGAGTTAAAAGGTATGGTCATGGGCTAATTTTAATTTTAAGCTTTCTATTGAGCAAGCAAGCTGGTAATTGTGGTAACGGTAGGTGTCACCCGATGGCGCTACCGGCCGTACTTTTTAACAAACATACACAATTAAATAATTAAGACTCTGATTATAGATAAACCTTGGTAAAGAATTTCTGGAGTGTAAATTTGTCTCAAATGCCAGTAATATGTGGGATATAGAAATTAAATATCTTAACATTCAAAACAACTGTGACTCTACCAGACCAGGGGCATGCAGTCAGAGTATGCTGGGTATGAAGCGCATACCCACTCAAAGGTTACCAAGGTGTTTCCAAAACAAAGCCAGAGAATATAATTTAACTACTAGTGGTTAAGTAAGTCAATTTCAGACATAAATCATTGATCTTATTCGGACATCATTTTGGAGTATACCCAAGTCCTCACCCCACTGCATGCTACTGGACTCCAGTAGCAGTATCTTCCATTTTTGTCGGTAAAGAAGTCTTTTGGTGACCATATAAGCGAAGGCAGTTTAAAATTTGCTCCATTTTAGTAACCATAACATTATCAACATTGTTTGTCCCTGAGAGCAGTGGCTGAGGATTGACCCACTAAACTGATGCCAACTTTAATTTTTAAAATCGAATACAGATGACTCACCTGTCCAGATGTCTTGTTCTGTAGCATGGAAGTCAGGTCTTGTCGACCCATTGAAGCAAGGTCCTGCCTGCCCATTGGCGTGAGGTCTTGCCTGCCCATTGATGCGAGGTCCTGCCGTCCCATTGAACTGAGATCTTGCCTTCCCATTGAAGTCAGGTCCTGCCTGCCCATTGATGCCAGGTCCTGTCGGCCATACATCGCCTGCATGTCCAGGGAGGAGGCAGACTCGTTAACGCTGCGGTTGTACTGCGGTTGCATGGGTTTGTTGCCGAGCATAGAGGACATGTCGGCCCGCTGGTATGGCTCGCGGCCGTAGCCTGTTGGTGGGCCTGTGGCGCTGCCAGCTTGCTGGAACATCGGTGTTGACATCGTGCCCTGCGGAGGGAAAGATAAGAAGAAGTTAGGTACAATGTACCATTGCATCTGTATAACAGGTAGGCGATAAATAAAAGGCAATAAGTATTTGACAAGTGTTTTGCAGCTAAGCTAGCATACATTTTCAATTATGGGTTTCACCATTTGACTGTGGCTAGTAGGTAATTTTGTTTGTTCAATTTGCTACCACTTGATTGAGGATACTACGGATTAAGCAAAATACCAAACAGCTCAATGGCAATATGGATTCAAATGCTTAGCAGAACACTTTGCTCTGAAGTCTCAACTCAACATACCTGCATGTTTGTAGTCGGCTGCACAAACATCCCCTTGTCTCCATAGAATGCAGGCGCCATCTGCAGCACGCGTTCGTCGCCTGAGTACCGTTCGACGATGTGCGAAAGGTTTGCCAGATTGCCCATCGGCGCCGTGGGCTGGTACGGCCCCCGGTAGCCTAGGTTCATGCCTGGCTGCCCAGCACCGGCCCGGTTCGTATCTGTCTGACCACCCTGGTGGTGGGCTGCAGCCGGCTGCTGCATGTCCATGCCTGGGTAAGCGTACTGTGGCGGCAGGCCCATCGGTTTCTCTTGAGACGGCATGCTCGTTGGTTGGTCGTAGGTCATGGGTTTCACGTGCGATGACATCATCGATTGCATGCCGTTCAGCGACATGTCCTCGTGGATTGGTTGGTAGCGGTGTTGTTGGGGTGGTGGGTTGGCGTTTGCCTGCAGGCAAAAGTTGGTAATAGTATTAGTAGTGTTGAGACATCTTTCTAGCCATTGCAGAAATTGGAATTTTACCAGAAAAGGAAAATGTTGATGTTCATGTATTTATTTGCATTAAAAAATATACAAAAAAAAAAACAGGTAATTAAATATTGACGATTCCACAATAAATATGGGCAAAGTTGAGGTTTTGTGACCTGGGTAGCTTGATTTTCCAAGAAAGTAAGGTAACATATGCTACACATTTATTCAACGGTTGAGAGAAACTTTTTATCAAAAACTAGTTCTAAGATCAGAAAGGAGAATCTTCCTGAAAATTCAGAAAGCAGGAAAAATCCCAAAGTACGTACCTCGACTTCAGTATACATGCGCTTCTTGACCGGGATGACAGGCGGTGTTGGTTTCTGGCCGAAGTTCTTCTGCCCCGTACCGGCATTCGCGTTGGCATATGTCTGCGCTGTCGGCGTGGTCGTCTGCGTACGAGCAGCCTGGTACTGGTCAGTGAGTGGCTTGCTGGTGTCGTAGTAGTGGAGCAGCGGTGAGTAGGCAGGGGCAGGGTCGTAAGGGGGCGGTGGCTGGTATGGCACGAAACCCGGCCCAACATCCTGGGCTCGTGAGGGGTATGCGGGGGGTGGAGCAGGGGGTGGCTTGTCCGGGCTTGACTTCGGGAATGCAGACGACGTGTCTTGGTAGAAGCCAACACGGATGGTGCCGTTCGGCGGCGGGTATGTTGGGTGTTTGGGCTCGTCAGTACGTGGGGAGGCCATGATGGGTGAAGCGGCCATGGGTGATCTGCAAAAGAAAATAGTTTGTTAAGCTACACTAGCATGGCTATATTCCGACGAGGAATCTATTATAAAATAAATTTTGAGGTGTTTTTTTATTCATGTTTAGGTAAATTGTGCCTGTAGCCATTTGAGACTAATGTTATGCATAATTTACGTAATCATGTAAATACATAAATATACTGGCATAATAAATATTACAAATTACAGGTATGAGTCAATTTGGTCTTCTTCGTTGAGGCCAAGGCGGATTGCAAATAGAACACCAGAGTTCATCGGAATAGTTTGCATATTTTCTTGTTGGAGATCGTTCCAATAGGTGAATGGACAAACCAGCAAAGTGTGACATCTCAAGTCATTTTTGTGTCTTGGGACAAGTAATTTGAAAGAGCCCATTTGAGAGCCATTTTTGAGATTTGATGACACCTGTTTAAGTTTTTCCATGAGGGGTGAAGTTTTAAAGATTTTTTCATATAGCGAAGGCTAGCCAATGATCTGCGATGGCTTAGCGGTTCCACTTGAAATTATTCATGCCGATGCTAACGCTATAGCTAAGATTCAGTCTCCTTGTTTCACCTACGTGGTGGTCAAAGACAAATGGTACTGTCTTATTCTGGATGCTTTCCAATGATGCCATGTGTTTGAAAGAATACAAATCCCTTACAGAACAACAAAACTCCATGCTACGCATGAAGAAGTGTAGCATTTTAAAGTGATTTTTTTAAGGCAATTACTACACGGCCCCAGTGTCTATGACCCAAGAACTAGGGGGTGGTACATAGAGTCGTACCTGTGCATGGGCGAGGGGTAGTGAGCAGACGAGTAACCTCCTAGCCGCTCGTCCAGAACTAGCCGCGGGGAACAGCTGTTGTCTAACGGGTCGGTGAGGTCCTGGCTGAGGAACGAACGTTCGGACACACTTGACCCTGTGCTGGCCTTGCGCTGGCGAGGGGTCACGTGTGGACTTGCCGGCTCTTGAGACCTTGGAGCAGGGGAAGCCCCTGCGAAGAACACGTAGAACGGTTAGTGCTTTGTTAGTTGTCAAAGATGGATCAGCTTGTCAATTGCAATCCAGGGCTGGTACACGCTAAGATGTGTAACTGGGTTAGTTCACATAAATGGTCTTCTTATTCAGAGGGGAAGCAAAGTACTGAGATGCGAACCCAATTGGTCGTCCTGTGATTTTTCTCTAGGTTTTCCAGACACCCTAACTCCAGATTAGAGACAGAGGCGATCTCAAACCTATTGCAGCATTTCACTGTAAGAGAAAGTATTCAGAAAGCATTACCAGAGATCAAGTATGCTGACTGTCTTGCTATAAGAGGACATCTGGATCAATGTCAGTATCATTTGCAACCTTAGAGCATGCTTTCTCCTCTGGAAGATTAAATTAGGGTTTGGAAGCAATTTTTACAAATTCTTCAGAGCCATCTAGGGCTTCAACATAGAAAATGGAGCATGTCTCGGTTTTTATTATTATGAACACTATATCCGTCTCAAAAATTGATGCCCATTCGGGGGACTCTAAATATGATCAGAATAGAATATAATCTAAATACAATGCATCCAATGTTGAATTGGAGTTACTCGAGATTGACAGGTTGTGACGTGGTATAGTGCCACTAGAATCAGAGTGACTGTGAGTATTTACACTTTACAGCCTTTTGGTTCTTCTCCTTGGAGATCCATCATTCTCATCAAATACACTAAAATCGTCTCAAAAAGCAAGTGTCCAAGTAGCTCAATGGGTTAGAGCAACACCCGCGATAGGTGGAGATCGGGGTTTGAGTCCCCGTTTGGGCATCAATTTTTGAGACGGTTATAGTGTTCATAATAACAAAATACCCCGCGCATTGCAAGCGTTTGCAATTTAAATAAGATTTCATCAATATCTCGTTATCTTTCTTTGTACCTTCGGGCGATCGCAGTTCAATGCGAGGCTCCTCTGGCGGCAGTTGCGCCATTGGCCGGACTGCCGCTATGGGTCGTCGTTCCTCAGGCTCTGTGCGACGAGGCTTTGCCGGCGCAGGAGGTTTGGGCGCACCAAACGCCTTGAACCACGCGCTGTGGTTGGCCTTCGACTCTGGTTTGCCCAAATCGTCTGGCTTCTTGGGTTTTGAAGCCGGCTTTACGTCCGGCTCAGGTTTGACAGGTGCTGTGGCAGGGGCCTCCTGGCTTGATTGGCTCGCCTGCCAGACATGCGTGGATTAGTTAAGTGCAGGAAAATCGTCGTAACAAAGAGGCTAATTGTTCATTTAAGAAAAGCTTTTGGAATTACCTCGGTGTATGCTACATCATGAGCAAAGACATGGACCAGGTTATATTGTCAGCAGGGACCTTTATCAGATTGCAGTGAGAAACCATACTTAACCCACCCTTCACTATCACATGGTAGTAAACTGCCTGACACCAGGCAAGGGTAACTTATTATTTTTTATCCTTTTCAGGAGATCTGCAAAGTTTTAGTGAGCAACTAGTGGCCTCAAACACCGCGTAAAAAACCTGTAGTAAGTTTCTTTGTCTGTCAAGTATTTTTATTTGATTAATCTAATGGCAACTTTTCCTTTTGGCTCCATACATAGAAGTAGAACACTTCTTCTATTTTTTAAGTTTAATTTGAAAAGCAAGTCAATTTGGCTTTTAATTTGACCTCGAGAAATGTTTGACCTCGAGAACATTTAATGATATAAAAAAAAACCTCAAGTTGACCAAGTGCCGTTGTTTACCTCATCGTCACATAGGGGCTCTGCCTTGGCAGGCTTTTCCAGCTCTTCGAGGGCTACAGCGCTGGCTTCTGTGTCGGTGAAGCTGTGACTAGCCTTGCCCACGTCGAAGCCCAGCACATCGCTCGTGAGGACGGTGCCAAGACTGAGCTTCAGTCCTGCCGAGTCTTCCGTGTCAACGCTCTCCTTGCGGCACTCCTTCGGCTTGACCCCGCCTTCCTCGTCCTTCACCTGCACACCATACACATCCGGTCTTTTATTTCCTCAATTTCTAGCACAAATTGCAAATTTTTCCAACTTATCAGTGTTTTTATACATCCACCACGTTTCTATTTATTCTTTGATGACACAAAAAGTTTGAGGGTCGTGCTATTTGGTCACCCGACAAATGTAAGAAGCAGTGTTGACAGAATCACACTTAGTAAATACTTCAGGGGTTTGTTTGTTCTGCTGTCATAGGGAAAAATCGGTATCTCATTTCATCTCAACTCGCTGGAAAATGTTAAAGAATAACCCCTCAGTGAGACCAACATACAAGTTGTGATACTTCTTACTACAATACATATAAATTATTGCTAACACAATTACACACATAATGAACCAAAACCTATTTATATACACGCACACATAATTGTAAGCATGTTGTACCAAAAAGTGAATTGAGCACTTTCTTGCTTTTTTGGCTTGGCTTGGGTTCACCTAACCAATGTAGTAACTGATTATGTTTCAGGATTGCACTGCCCCTCACGATCGATTTGTTGTGTTTTAAAAGAGCACTGTTTTGACAACTGCCCCTGTAGCACTGGTCTAGCATTGTCAAACGGCCCCCATGAGCTGCAAGAAGACGAAGTGCCTAAAGCCTGATTAACCAAAGGTTAATCCTAGGAAACACAGGTTAACAGGTATTTTTCCAGCCTTTCTCTGTCCACCTGGTCTCAAGATGTGTTTACGCACCTTGGCAGCGTTAAGCGACTGCATGTTAGAGATGAGGTTGCCTTTGCTCTTGCCAGGTTGCAGGCGCTCGATGGTGCGCTGGATCTCTCTACGAGGCAACTGTTTGGCAGCGTCCTTGCCTGGTCGCCGCTTGCTCGAATCCTGCGAATATGCAGCATGTTAACAAAACCATATCGTTGTTGGTATTTTATTGTCAAATAATCACAGGCAGTATAATTGCAACTGAGTTAGCTAAAAATGTAGCGGCACTCAAGTTAACGTTGCTCCTTGATAAGTCACTGAGAATTAAGGAAGAGATGTCTACAAAACTAGCAATCTCTAGGAATGCACGGCCGCTTCACGTGGCCTTTTCAAAGAGCGCAAAAGAATCAAGCACCGACAATCCCTTATTCTGGATAAACCAACCTTTACAGCTGAGAGAAAATGAAATTGGATGTTGATATTAAGGGGTATAGTCAACCTCTCAAAGAGGCAGGTCTAGGTTCATTTAGCGTCTGTTTGATCTGATCTGGATCTGTTTGATCTGAGAACGACAATTTTATGTTATGCCAGTTCAGTTCTTGGGAATTTTATCTAGGCGAGAAAAGCCAAGTACATACGATTAAAACATACTTTTGCAAACAGTCGTCGTAGACTTTCTCTGTGCGCAATCCGAAAGGGTAATAAATCTGGGACTTACCTTGTTCCCGGTGCCTGTTCTTGGAGGCCGATCTGGCCGACGCCGATCAGTCTTCCCGGCGCGCGGGGCATCCACGTCGTCGATGGCCACGGCTGTGTGCGACGGAGAGTTGCTTGCCGACGAGTACTCGGAGAACCGTGGAGTGTCATCTAGCCACTTGTTGATGTCCTGCGGAATGAGTTAAAAAATATGTGCACATTGTTATAAGATTTTGTAGGTATAGGACCAGATGTCACTGCTCTAACTATAGCACTTGTTAGCATCTCTGCAGTGCATTGTATTGTATAGTGTTCATGTAAACTCCGAAACGGAACTCAAAAAACTGAAATTTTATATGGAACCTAACTGGAACCAGAAAAGTAATTTAACATGTTTTAAGAACCGAAACCAAAGTATGAATGGAAAATATATTGAAACTTTATGGGTTTGATAAAGGTTCTAATGAAGCTGATAAAAAGAAGTGTTTATAACTTTGCTAGTTGCCAATTCTGGAAATGAACACAGCCATTTTTTCTGAGAGTAAACACATGATTGATAAAATATTCATTGCTTGGTGATATTACCTTAAGTGTCTGTTCGGTGGCCAGCTCGAGTGCTTGTATCGCATCAGCGTCTTTGACCACCTCCACCTTCCTCTTCTTGGCCTTGGAAGGTCCCTGGGCACGGGGAGCCGGTCGAATCGGAGGCTCACGGTCCCGATTCCGTTCCCGGTCCCGTCCAAGGTCACGATCTCGGGAGCTGTTCCGGCTTGATGAGTCATCACGTTCTGAACCCTTCCCCTGTTTCTCTTTGTCATCAAGGTCAGTGGGCGGTGGAGAAGGAACGCTGCGGCTCTCTGGGCTGAAAGCACACAGGAATTGGCAATGTATATTGGTGCTTTTGTTTTCTGGTTTTGGATGTTTTTTTTTATAAAAATAAAAATAAACTGTAGTTTCTTAAATGCTTATAAAAACAGTTAAATCTGGTAGGAGGACGCTACAAAATCATGACCACCACACAATAAACTAGCTTTTCTGTACCTTAAGTAAGATTTTCCATACATGGTTACCCAAAATAAGTTGATTAGACTTATAAAAAGACTCAGCAATCATGAATATGAATATCACTAATTTTTTGTCAAAGAGAAAATGGTGATTAAGTGCCAGCTAGTACATATGGTAAGAGACTGGTGGCACCAGCTAGTGCATGAATCAATCGTTATTTTCATTGGTCATTGCTTTGTACTTTGTGCGTATGTGTGTGTGTATGTGTGGGAGAAACGAACAGAAATATAAACGGAATAACGGATAATAAGCATTCAAACAACATAACAATACTTGATTACAACCCATTGTTAAGTTTGAATAATGGCACACTTAAGCTTGGTGGTAAACCAAGAAAAGTTACGCATTACCTATACTTTAATCAACTACTTACTAATAAGTAACAGTTATTTATTACTTACTGAACAATTTGGCACTTGGAGTTAGTTTTTTTACTCAAATCTCAAAACAAACGCATGAAAGGTGTTTCGTAAAGTATGTATTAAAAAGTACACCCAAGGTAATAAACACTATGGTGATGAAATTACGAGCAATTAAGATCGCGAAGTGATTTGCTCACTTTATTAAAAAATGTTGTATACTGCATGTTTGTACTTTTAACATCTGGGTCATTCCATGTGTAATCACTCACTTTTAATTAAATTTCACTTTGACCGACCCAGATTTTGATGAAAATTGGTATACTTGTTAAGTTTGTTGACTTAGGGGCTATTTTTTTTTTTTTTTTTTTTTGGTCCAACCGTTCGGATATTACAAGGGGGGGAAGTTGGGGTCATTTTGCCCCCCGCGCGTGTAGTGACCACCCTTTCTACGCAATATCTAGGGTTCTATGGGAGCTACAGAGCTGGGAAAAAAATCATCTGAAAGGTAATTTCATACCCTACCTGAATATGGAAACAAAAATGACGATATGTTAATACGAATTTAATTGTGATTTTACACATCTGCATTTTCCAAAATGACCATATCGCTGATGAGTCATTTTTGATTTGCCTGATTTTTTTTCTATATATACAGAACATACATATGATCATGTGTTCCAAAAATCAAGATGGGTGTTTTACCACTTTCCAAGAAAAAAAATTTTTTCTATAAAAAAGTGCCTTTTTGCCAGTAGAACAGCATTTTGATCACAATTATTGTGATCAGAGCACTGGCATATATTTTATATTAAAGTTGATTTTTGTTTGCACAGTTGCATGTTCTTGAAATGTTATTCTCTACAATACAAATCGATTGTTTGCCATATTCCTGTAAATCATGGATCAAGTTGAAACAGTTCATAGAAGTCAAAAGTTTGTTCATTTCTTGTCTGGACTTGCATCTACAAGAATCTTAAAATGGTATTCCCTAGAATACAACTATAGATTGTTTGTCATGCTCCTGAATCATGGATCAAGTTGTAACAGGTTACAAGTAAAAAGTTTGGTAATTTCTTGTCTGGACTAAAGCAATCAGTCTCTGGCCTCATGTTGATGAGGATAGAAGCTAATTTGCTCTCAAGCACCTTTTATTTAGAGATTCATAATGTGCTCAATTGGACTGTTCTTTGAAGAAGAATGTGGACCCATCGAAGATCTAGCGATTAAAAGCATTGAAAGTTTCAATAGTGACCAGCAGTTATCATTAGCTCTGCGTACTAAGTGTGATAATGTGAAGACCGTGTGTCATTTACATGAAAAGAAATTCCTTCGTCTGTATAGCTGTCACCACAAGTTATGCTGCGATCCGTTTCAGGCTCACTGTGGAATAGTGAAAGTTAATGGGTTAAGAGAAATTAATGCAGCATCCAGGACGAAATACTTGGAGATTGCCGACCTCATCCCTGGAAAGAAATTATGCTCAACTTGCCGTAAGCTGCTCTCGCTCAGGCTGAAGGAACTAACAACCGTTTCTGTTCTAACGCCAACTAAATCCACTGAACTTGACCTACCTTTCGTGGACATACCCTGTGAAGCAGATGCCGTGAATCAGTCTTTAGCTGCATTTGGTGTGTCACCTATTAATACCACCAAACTAAAGGGTAAATCTATGTTTTATTCGAAAAGAAAGTTCAGCGAAATAACACAAGGTGTAAAGAAGAGATTGGAACTAGTATCTCCCAGTAATGAAGAAATCAGCAAAGAAGATTTGACATCTTCAGAGGAGTGCAAGGACAGCATCCGTGATGGGTCAGAGATAATAGCACAACTGAAAGAAAAGTTTAAGACGAGTACCAGAAGCGAGAAAATAACAATTTTATCTGTGCTTCCAAAAAGTTGGAGCATTAAGAGAATAATGCAAGAGTTCAATGCATCTAACCATTTGGTACGTAAAACCAAACAACTAGTAAAGGCCCAAGGGATACTGCCATCTGCAAATCAAAAAGCAGGAAAAACTCTTTCCCCTGATTGCATTCAACTGATTGAAGAGTTTTATGAAAATGATGATGTAAGCCGTGTCATGCCGGGTAAAAAAGATTTTGTCTCGGTTAAAGTGGGTGACAATCGAGTTCACCGCCAGAAGAGACTAGTGTTAAGCAACTTAAGTGAAGTGTATCGCAGCTTCAAAGATAAATATCCTGACATCAAGGTTGGATTCTCGAAGTTTGCAGAGCTCAGACCCAAACATTGTGTTCTGGCAGGAGCAGCTGGGACACATTCTGTCTGTGTCTGTACGATACACCAAAACGTTAAGTTGATGGCTTTGGGAGCAAAGCTGCCTTTGCTTTCAGACGGTACCATCAAATCATACCAACACTGCCTTGCCAGCCTCATGTGCAACCCCCCGCTTCTCAACTGCTTTGTAGGAAAGTGTGGCAATTGTCCGGGAACCGATGAACTTCGTGAATGGCTAGAAATCTCATTCAGTGAAAATTTCATAGACTCTGTGACTTATAAACAGTGGCTGTCAACAGACAGATGTACCCTAGAGACAATTACGAAACCTACAGATGAGTTTGTTGACTGTTTTATTGAAAAATGCATTTTATTAAGAAATCATGATTTTATTGCACGGCAGCAAGCGGCATTCATGCAGGAGAAGAAAGCCAACCTTAAACCAGGGGAAGTTTTAGTAGTGGGCGACTTCGCTGAGAATTATTCTTTTGTGCTCCAGGATGCTGCACAAGGTTACCATTGGAATAACAGCCAATGCACCCTTCACCCATTTGTGTGTTACTTTAAGCCTGAAGATCGAGACATACAACATTTAAGTTACGTTGTCATTTCTGACTCGCTAACTCATGACACCGTTACTGTGCACACTTTCCAAAAGCACCTGATAAGACACCTGAAACAAAACATTTCGGATGTATCCCATTTAATTTACTTTTCTGATGGAGCGGCAGCCCAATATAAGAATAAGAAGAATTTTTCCAACTTGTGCCATCATGAAGTTGACTTCGAACTAACTGCTGAGTGGCATTTTTTTGCCACATCCCACGGTAAAGGACCATGCGATGGAGTTGGTGGGACTGTAAAACGAAATGCAGCACGGGCAAGTTTACAGAAACCATATGCCGACCAAATAATGACGCCGATAGACTTTTACCGGTGGGCAACAGAAAATGTGTGGACTGTAAATTTTGTGTTTGTAGCCAATGAAGAGATTACAGCAAATGGCATCAAACTTAAAGAACGATTCAAAGAATTAAAAACTATCGTAGGCACAAGAAGCTTTCATGCGTTCTACCCAAAATCGCTAACTTCCTTACATGTGAAACACTTTTCTCTTTCTGAAGAAATCAACATTGTGAAGATTGTTGAGAAAAATGAAGAAGGAGAAGAAGAAGAAGAAGAAGAAGAGGAGGAAGCAACAGCAGCAGAAATACCCGAGTTTGAGTTCAAAGACGTGGGCAGTTTCATCACTGTAGCATACAACGAAGACTGGTGGCTAGCGTGTGTTCTTGAAAAATCATCACAGTCTCTTGAACTTCAAGTCAACTTTCTACACCCTCATGGACCAGCTCCATCATATTTTTATCCCAGTGTACAAGACAAACTAATTGTAGCTTTTGCTGATGTTTTAACACTGGCCGACCCCAACACGGCAACTGGTCGAACATACTTTTTGTCGGCTACAGACACCAACAGGGCAACAGCAGGGCTTATAAAATATGTACCTCAATAAGGTAAACTACATCTCTCTTAAGATATGCAAATTTGTACTTCATAGTAGCTATGATTGTAAGTAATGATCATTTTCTTGAATGTTGTCTTAAATTCAGTTCATATTAATTTATATTATGAATGAATTTGCAGAAAACATTTTTTTTTCTTGGAAAGTAGTAGAACACCCATCTTGATTTTTGGAACACATGATCATATGTATGTTCTGTACATATAGAAAAAAAATCAGGCAAATCAAAAATGACTCATCAGCGATATGGTCATTTTGGAAAATGCAGATGTGTAAAATCACAATTAAATTCGTATTAACATATCGTCATTTTTGTTTCCATATTCAGGTAGGGTATGAAATTACCTTTCAGATGATTTTTTTCCCAGCTCTGTAGCTCCCATAGAACCCTAGATATTGCGTAGAAAGGGTGGTCACTACACGCGCGGGGGGCAAAATGACCCCAACTTCCCCCCCTTGTAATATCCGAACGGTTGGACCAAAAAAAAAAAAATTAAAAAATAGCCCCTAAGTCAACAAACTTAACAAGTATACCAATTTTCATCAAAATCTGGGTCGGTCAAAGTTTGAGGTGAGTGATTACACATGGAATGACCCATCTGCGAGTTTGATAAGAAAAAAAAAATACTTGGGACCTTGCAAGTTGAGTTATATTGCAGGGTCAGCCTGACAAGTAACTGAACGGAAACGCAGTCTTCGCAAAATGATCTTTCCGCTTGTCGAAGCGGAGCTGTGCCAATATGGCACATGCTATATTATCCATATTAAAATATCAGGGCTTCCTGATAGGTATGGTTGGGATCCAATAAACGTTCTATCAATTTTATTAATAAAGAGAGGAAGGGATACTTGAAGTAAAACAATTTTACTTTTTGATTCAGTTTAACAAAAAAAAAATGTAAAAAAATTGTTTTACATACGATATTTAAGAAGAAAACACATTGACATCACCAAATCTGTAATAAAGATGGTTACCAGCATCATAAAAACTTGCCCAGCTTTAACTCACCTGAGGGTAGACTCGGGTATGGAGGCACGGTCGTCCCTGTGTTTGGTAGGGCGCGGCCGGTGCTTCTCGCGGGGCGGTGGGGCGTGGCTTTCGGCAGGCGTTGGCGGGAACCTGACTGTCACCTCCTCGTCGGAAGATGGATCGCTTTCCAGGTAGCGGTCGGCGGCCACACGGAAAGCTTCCTCCAGGTTCCCCACCATCTCGGTGTACTCTGTAAACCAAGCAAAAAGTCGCGCAATTTGCATTCATTGATGGAAATGTACTTGGAGGTGGGCCTTAGTTTGGCCAGCACTTCACTATGAGACGCTGAGCGAGAGCTTACTGGTTCTCTTATTTCTTTATTATTTTCCTAGTTTTTTGCTCTTTTTTTTTCCTAAATAAATATGCAATATGTAAAGCAATTAACAATCTCAATTTCACAAATTTAATTAGGTTGATTTATCTTAAAAAAGGATTTGATTTTTAATTTGAGCCGCAGAACTTCAATAACCGGTTGACAAATAATTAGGGGCTGTGCAATATTAGTCGGTTGCCGACAAGTTAGTTGCTTGCCCAGCAACTCTGATCGTTATTTTCCGTTACCTTCTGGTGAAATTCCACTGTGCAATATCAAAAGTTACGTAATTAAGGCGAGTATCAAGCCAGCTGGCTTTTGAATTTTTTGAGATAGTAAGCTTCGCTACTTGAAGATTTTTACGTGCATCAAAAAATACACTGAGCAAGGTAGTCCAGAAACAAAGAAATCTCTATAAAGCATTCTTCTACCTCTCAAGCTTTAAAATGTAACACCATATAAGTGCATACCGTTTTCGGTGCCATTGTATTTCCGGCAGTTGTCCACGATGAGCTGGAAGTCGGTCTTGAAGTCAGTGAAGTTGAGGTACTCTCCCTCATCAAGCTTGTCTTCCATGCGTTGCAGGTCCATCGGTTTGTTGACGATCGAGTAGTACCGCGGTGCATACTCTTCCTCGACAGGGTCCACGAACGGCCAAGCATCCTCATGCGTTTTGATCGTTTTCAGGATCTTGTACATACCAGTCTGTAAGTCTTCCTCTGTTTGCCGGAATCTGCAGGCAATAAACAAAGGACACTGTCAGTAACTTGTGTTTAACTGTACAATGATTGGAATTGTATTTTTGTCTACTATTCCATCATATTCCATCTTCCCTCTATGTGACCAAGGCAGTAGACAAAACTACAAACTTAAACGTCTTATGCAACCGGCGTTTTCAGATTCAGAACGTTCCATATCTCCTTTCTTCAATATGTAATTAATTTTCATTCATTGTCAAATGTCTTAATAAACAAGGCCAATACGCCTTGCTCATCAACCCTTGCTCCATAGTGCACCATAGTTTCCCAGTTGTGTAATACCAACATCGCTTTTGTTACAGATCCCTGTCGGAAAATGGGAGGTAGTGGGCCTGCTGGTCGGTGCTCGGGCAGGAATACCGGCGTTTTTCACTGACTTCCTCAAGCGATTCATCATCTTGCTCTCAATATTAGACTCTATAGTTCTTGCCGTTCTTAAAGCATCAATTTGCATCTTGCACAACCATTTATATAACAGCACTTCATAATTATTAATTACCATAGCCATAATCATAAATATTATAATATCATTCATAATCATAAATATTATTAATAAGAAATTTTATTCTATAATATAGATCAGTAAGCTAGAACTTAATGGTCAACCATATATTTGGATAGCTGTGAATTGTTTAATAAATTGATTTTCTCTCTCATTTACAATCAACACATAAAGTTTGCGTTAAAATTACATTATGCTTTTGCAAGGTGGTTCCGTTCAGAACATGGTGTCTTACGGTAAGCCAATCAAATACGTTGGTGACTTGAAGGTGGCGGAAAACCTTTGAATTGAATTTGAAATAGGCAAATTCGATCGGCTCTGGCTTACGGAAAGAATGTAGCCGTGACGAAAAGTTTTGGCAAACTTCACGTTTACTCTACGTGTAAGTCCAAGCCATGTTTGTTGTAGCTAGTTTTAAAGAAATTCATGTGGTAAAGTTGATATTTACTGTTTTTTTTGTTATGTTTACAACTATGATGATTGCAGATGACTTTTAATTAGTGTCCCATGCAAATCTTAACAATAAACCATTAAAAAGCAATTAAGATTATATAATAAATTAAGGTGAGATAATTTTAGGCCAAAACAAGTTCCAACTAGCATCGATGTAACTTCATACCATTTCTTAGGCATACGACACAAGACGTAAGAAATAATAATTACCCATAAGATCCGACCTACAGAAGTTACACGAACTAATGCCGAATGCCACGCATAGGAGTGATGGCTGAAGATGCATAAAACCTGCTTGGTGAAAATAAGGAAAAAGTCTACTGGAATAAGGCAATACCAAAACTACTCTTCGATTGAAAGAAAATGTTTTTTATTAAGAATTTAAAAAGCAAATTAGGTAAATAAAACATATGAGCAAAACATGATGTTGTTGAAAGTCAAAATGAACATTTTGAACAGCAGTGTACTTATCAGATTTCACCAAGGTTTATGCAAATCAAACCAAACTTTACAAAATAGGAACGTAGCAAACTAGCTATTGCCAAGAAATAATTGCGCTGCGGAAATAACTATTAAACACTAACGAGTAGCTTACAAAGTAAATGTACTTAAAGTACGAGGCACAAAGTCACAACCAAATACTAAAACCTCCAGGTTTTTGTTAGATCAAATAAGTTTCAAAACAAATATCAGAATGGTAAAAGGTGACAAATATATTAGGCAGGTACTAGATAATAAGTAGGTATCAAAAGTTTGTCACGGCTGTATACCAGAAACAACCAAAGAATACATCGGCGGAATATTCTGCCGAGGCTTGTGAAACAACACCCAGCACTGACTATTGGAACTGTTGATTGGCCCAAGGCACATATTCTGTATGTAGGGGTCGTCATTGTCATAAAAAGGTTTCTCAGATGGTGGCAATGATGGTTATCTACTCTAGAAGAGATCCGCTTGGTTTCAATCCAAGTTCAGCTGGTTACTATTTTCAATTGATTTCTTTTGGGGTTTAACTGCGCACTGTTTTGACGACGGGCCCTGTGGCACTGGTCTAATGGCGTCCGTGAATGAATAGACGATGAGGAAAATAATTAAACTAACCTAGCCTAGAAGACAGGAGGGGAAACCCGGTGCTGCACGTAACCTACTCCAGTGTACAGCATCAAAGGGGACCACCGGCTTAACCTTCCTTTCGAAGGACGGTACAGCACGAACAACAGGATTCAATCCATGCAGTCGAAAGGATAATTTCATCCCTCAATTCTCTTTCCCAGACAGAACTGGTAAAGTGTATGATGGACACCCACCCTATACCTGACCCAGCGCAGTGTTGCTTAACGTCAGTGATCTCACAAGAACCAGTATAACCAACACGCCAAACTGTCCGGTTACTAATTTTATGTTTTTCTATTTTTATTAGTTTCCTTGCTAAGTTAAGTTTCCCTTACAATCCCGAGTTCTAGCAATAATGATATGGAGCAATTCAATATCAAGCAAATCAAACTAATCTTGAATTGGATGAACATGATATTTTTTTACAGGACTGAATTGATTTTTGTGTACTTGCAGTGGAGGGATATTTATATTATATATCATAATAATATATAGAATTCATAAAAAAAATAAGATTCAAAACAGCTATCCGTAGCTCTCCACCGTCAATCGTACACTGAAGAAACAATTAATTAGTTCTGTTTGTGATGCCACACAATTGATCTCACTGCCATGCCAACTGAAATGTGAAAATGGTAAAACTGGGACTTAATTCTTGATAACCTTTAGAGTGCCAAACCAGTAAAGGATCCTCGAATGAGACTTTATGTGCCTATCTAATTGTGTTAGTACCTATCTGCAATGGCACATTACAGAAAAGTTAAAGACCTAATAGTTTGGCAACTGTCTACCATTTCCCTTAAGCTACTAGAACTTTAAAACCATTTCATGATAGACCGTATGACAAACATCCAGCTAAAAGAAGCCAAAGTATTTAAATTTGTAGAAAATTCAACATGTAGAAAGAACTCTCTGCTTAGCGACGGTATCCCACCGTCAGGTGATCGTGTGTATTCAGCGAATACTTACACCAGCGAGCTGCGTAGCTTCCGCTGCGCCCCCTGAATGACGATCGGTCCAGTGGCGGATGCCAGCGAGTTGTTGGTCTGCCGGCCAACGGGCCGCGACCCACTGCGATTGGAGCTCTGGGAACGGTCGCGGCTGTCGGCGCTGCCACATTCCGACCCCGTGCGCGACCGTTGCAGAGCCCGAGCAGCGCGACCGTCGCGCGATATAGAGACCAGCGATGACTTGGACGACTCGTCTTGGAGGAGCGGCGGGCTGCGGGTAAACGAGATAAGTCGGTTAGTTTTACAGTCATCAAAACCACAACGAACTGCAGCTCATGTTATAACTACTAGTCGACAATTAGTCAGATATACAACTTGCGCTTTAAGGAATCCTATTAGAAAATTAATTTCCAATCATTAGAACTTTGTTACAGCAAATATAATTTTTATACAAGTGCCTATTGACACTTCCCACTCAAAACATCATACATGAGCTGAAGGTCTTGCAATCAAGTTATATGGTTTTTGCACACCAATGTCTTTATACTAGAGACAACTTTGATAAATAGATAAATGTGTGCTGCCAATTCAATAGTTTAAGGAATGCAATAAAACCTGCAACTGCATTGATACTAAGGTTGAGTTACCTGAAGAAAATATATATTTTTTTTTTGCAACCTAACAGACCAACTTCTCTTTTCTCATGACACCATCAAATCAACAATCATTATACAAATTAAAACAAAAGGGCAGTGTATAATTTAATGTTCAGTGTTTTTGAAGAAAAAAGTGATTTAAGAGCATAGGTTAACACTAGTTTATTGAGAAAGTAATGCTAGTAGATCATTACCCTAGCTTCTCGTCATCTCTGACAATTTGCTCCTCAAACTTCTGCTGTTTTAGCTTCTCCAGGCGGCTTGATTGTCGACGAGGCTGGTAATCTAGTAATCGTTTTCTGCAATCAATTGATGGTTTGTTAGGATAATATTGCTACAAAAGAGAATATATTTCACTTAAATTAAACATTTAGAGTCTTGGTCAAATACGAATACCTTTGCAATCTCTCTTTTTCAGCAAACAAGCGAGGTATTTCAGGTAGAAAGTCTTCTGAAAGGGTGCGGTACAACGATCTCTCAACTTTCGACGTCGAGTCCCTCATGATGTTTGTTAGTTTGTCCCAGTCATGTTCGGTGAAGCACACGACTTGCCACGTCCCGGTACCAATATCATCAGAGTCCGAATCGGTTACACTTTTGCTGTGCTTTTTCTTACGCTTGTCTTCTTTACCCTTCCGCCGTTTCTCTTTCGCCTTTTTCTTTTGTATTGTCTTGTATTCCTCTTTGTACAATCGGGTGCCATAAAAGTACCAGTATGCAGAATTATTTTCATCATAACCAAGTGGCATAATTCTAAGGCTGTCAGAATCTAAGTTTTTAAGAACATCTTGGACATCTTCCGCGTCTAATCGGAAATCACACAGTGCGTGCAAAATTTCCACTTTGGTGCGTAGAGGCAAAAACTGGAAATCCATGTCTGTATTGAATGGATTTTCCCGGCCACATTCCTAAAAACGTAAAATATTTCTAAACTCTATGGTGAACCAGATTTTGGTTATTTTTTTCTCAACATCTGTCAATTAATGATATTAATGACCTAGAAAGTTTTTTTTACTCACCTGGTACTTCTGTCTGAAAAGCCGACGTAAAAACATCTGGTAGTTGAATGTGGATACATCATTATTTGCCAAGCAACCACACAATAGCCTCACAATCAGCTCCTGGAGGAGGCTGCTGCCTGCATCTTCAGCACCATCTGTTAATAACGCTTCTTCAAGCTCCTGAGAAAATTAAATTAAAGCAATTTTGTAATAAATTATTGAAGTCCGAGGCAGCCTGATGTACAGAAGATAGATTCTTAAGATTAATGTAACTATAAGTTACTCGGTGTTAAGATCAATACCCAACGTAGTTACGTTGACTATTGTCGTAGCGGCACTGTGGCATTATTGGCGGCACTTTATCATTTACTATCACTTGAAATGCTACATCTCAGCCACTCTGGTTATTTCAAGAAAAATCATACTTTAATAACAAATAAGTATTTGAGAAGCGAAATATTATTACAACCACATCAAAATACGAAGAATAGTATCACACCTCAATATCGAAATCTAGAAGATTGAAAGCCGCTCTAAACAAGGAGCAGAAGTGGGCTATGCTTGGCACTTCCCACCATGATTGGATGTCTGAAACAAATATAATAATTAGACCTTACACGATTTTAGTTATTTTAAAAACATTTATTTTGGGTCAATTGGATGTATGACATTTGGATCAACCCCAGCAATATTTGACCTAACCTATATCGTTAGGCCTAAGATGTCCCTCCAAAAGCAAACATAAGACGAAAATGACCGTCCAGTAATAAACTCGACTACAAACCACAATAAAACTATTGAGAATATTAGGCGGAATAGTTACCATCCATTTGCTTCCAGATTATAAGGCAAACGGATTAATTATTTTACGACAAACACACAGAAAGCCATCTAATTGCCAGTTGTTTTGAATCACCGGAAATAGATTTACGATTACTAGAAAAAGTCAGAGGAGAAATCGAAATAACTTGCAGAGCGCTCACGGAGCGCTGCTTGTGTTCCCGTCCGTTTGTTCCAGCTGAAAAACAGGTGTCTGCTGCGTTGCCAAATCAGTTAAAGCTTCGCCGTGTCCAAAGCATTTCACGGCACTCCAAGCTGCTGCAGTAAACTGAATATGCATATGAAGCGATCAAATTAAAGTTTCATGAACTTTTAAAATAATGCATTATTGAATGTGTTCTATGTTAATATGGGCTTTTATAAAATGTATATTTTCTCCCACCCTAAGAAGGAATTATTTAACACCGCCTCCTTTGCCGCCTTTCAGCCAATGACCTGCTTGAGGGCTGAGGCTTGACAGTTGACCCTGAGTAATCGACAAAACAGCTGAGAAGGACATTTTGTTTCGTGTGATCGATTTTCATTACCGATATCTTTTGTATAACGAAAGTCCTTTAGTTTTACGCCATTGCATACTTATATTGTACTCATCTAGTCTTTGTGTGTTTGAAATACTGCCTAATGAGGATAAGTTGCAAGGAGTGAAGATAAGTGTCATCAGTACCCAAGAGCCTTTGCGCGGACCATAGCTGACGTCATACGCCTAAACATCTGAAGACTGAACGAACGAACGTCCTATTGAAATGAAAAACCAAAATTAATAGCCTTTTGGGTCCGTACTCAACAAATTACTGGAGTTATAATTCACACACGACAAAATTTTGCCTCCGGTAGAAAACTACCGGAGGACACAAGAGTTTGGAGCCGTAGAATGGATTCTGAAGAAGAGACACTTTATGATGAAGGTGACTCTGGCAATGAATCCAGTGGGGATGATGTTGCATTCGCAATGGAAGTGGAGTCCAATAATCCACGAGAGAGACAATTGGAAGCTGATGACTATCCGTTTGAAGTCCTATCAACCGAAGAGATTGTACAGCATATGGTTGATTCCATAAAAGAAGTCAACACAGTTGTTGAGGTGAGCCTGTCAATGTCATTGGCATTGGTGTCGCTCGTTAGCCACAAATAACAAGTGGTGTTATTGAAATAGGATTTTTGCTTATTACCCTTTAACTTTGACAGTATCATACACACATATTAAAATACAAACCTATGCAAGAGGCTCTTATGAAAATTTCCTTCGTTGCGTAGCATATTCTTCCGTCTCCACCGTGGAGCAGTTTACTGGATGACGATGGCGCAATGTTCGATATCGATTTTCTTATTTTACAGATTCCAGCCACAACCACTCGTATATTACTGAATCATTTCAAATGGGATAAGGAAAAGTTAATGGAGAGGTTTTACGATGCCGACCAAGATCAGTTGTTTTCTGAGGCGCGCGTAATAAATCCTTTTAGGACAAATACCACTATAATAATTAAACCTAAGGTAAGTCATGTTAACACACTTATCAAAAGGGTTGACAAAATCTCAAATGAACTATGAACACTATAAAATTTTGTTTTATTGTGTACAGGCACCTAGAAGAACATCATCAGGCACCGAGGAGTGTGAGATATGTTTCATGGTTCTTCCATCTTCGGTAAGAAAATGTTTAATCTTCCAAACCTAGTAACCGACTTGTTGATGAAGTTTTACACAATTTTGCCTTATATAATTCATTCCTTTGTTTTAGATGATGACAGGCTTGGAATGTGGCCATCGTTTCTGCACGCAATGTTGGGCAGAATACCTTACAACCAAAATAATGGAGGAAGGTGTTGGTCAGACAATAGCTTGTGCTGCCCACGGCTGCGATATCTTGGTAGATGATGTTACGGTAATGCGTCTTCTAAGGGACTCCAAAGTCAAGCTTAAATATCAGCACTTGATAACAAACAGCTTTGTGGAGGTAAGTGCAATCTTTGAATATTATATTCTTACTAATTGTTAGGTGTCTTAATTCCTAACGTTACCTTGCTTCTGAGGAAATATCGTAACATTTGTCTAGCTATGACCTTGCAATATGCATTCCTATTGTAGTATCTACTACTGCATAAAATATCATAATTTAATTTTCTTTTCAGTGCAACAGATTGTTAAGGTGGTGTCCTTCACCTGACTGTAACAATGCTATTAAAGTTCAGTATGTGGATTCCAAGCCTGTGAAATGCAAATGCTTGCACACATTTTGTTTTGCATGTGGTGAAAACTGGCATGACCCAGTCAGATGCCATTTGCTCAGAAAGTGGATAAGAAAATGTGATGATGATTCTGAGACCTCCAACTGGATAGCAGCAAACACCAAGGTTATTGTTATAAACAAAGAGATTTGATGTTTAAGACAGGCTTTATGAAAATATATCATTAAGGGCTATTTAAATTGCCATTGTATAGTCTGGAAGGTATTTAAATATGAAAATGAAGGATGTGATTATATTTCTTTCTAACCTGTATTTAATTTCCAGGAATGTCCTAAGTGTAATGTTACAATTGAAAAAGATGGGGGTTGCAACCACATGGTGTGCAAGAACCAGAACTGCAGAGCTGACTTCTGCTGGGTCTGTCTTGGCCCCTGGGAGCCACACGGATCGTCTTGGTACAACTGTAACCGGTACGACGAAGATGAAGCGAAAGCAGCCCGTGATGCTCAAGAAAGATCCAGGGCAGCTTTGCAACGCTACCTATTCTATTGCAATCGCTACATGAACCATATGCAGTCACTAAAGTTTGAACACAAACTCTATGCATCTGTCAAAGAAAAGATGGAGGAAATGCAACAGCATAACATGTCTTGGATAGAGGTCCAATTCCTACGCAAAGCTGTGGATATTTTATGTCAATGCCGGCAAACTCTTATGTTCACATATGTGTTTGCTTACTATCTACGTAAGAATAACCAGTCCACGATATTCGAGGTAAATGTTTTAAAGTTGAATGTTATCTCAATTTCATTTTATAACTATTGAGCATGGTTCCAAATGTAAAATGTTACTTTTGTATTCTAGGATAATCAGAAAGACCTTGAATCGGCAACTGAAACACTATCGGAGTATTTGGAGAGGGATATTACCTCTGAAAACCTTGCTGATATAAAGCAAAAAGTGCAGGATAAATATAGGTAAGTGCACCACTTTTCTCCAACCTAATTTAGTAAAGAAGTTCTCTTCAGTCAAGTAACCTTAAACTTGATTTTCAAAAGTCATCAAAGGTGGGTTGCTGCTTGCATCAAAATCCAATATCTTGTGTTAAAAAAAGCATGGAGAGTGTTAAATGGAAATTTGGACTTTGATGGTAAAGGCAGGTAAAATAAATAGGGAGGAGCAATTTACCAGAAACTCAAAAATAGATGGCATGGTATGCAACAAAACAAGTGTACCACGCAAAGCTATGCATTTTTTGAGTTCCCAGCAAGGCTATCCCTCTCTATTTGCCCTACTCATACCATTCGTCCTTTGTGCTTGGACCTTCTGTCAATCTCACCAAATGATATATATTGTACCTATATTACCCATGCTTCCAAGATCTTCCAAATTTTTGCCATGTTGCAAATGATTTGCAATAACAAGGCACTTGTTGACTGTTTCAGGTACTGTGACAGTCGGCGTAAAGTTCTGTTGGAGCACGTACACGAAGGCTACGAGAAAGAGTGGTGGGTGTACAATGAACCGGCGGCTTTGCTCGGCTTCTGTGAGGCCTCTGTCGCTCCTCGCTAAACGCTCCTTGCCTCTCTGCCGTGTGATCTTATGAAAACCTTTAGCAAACTAAGGACTCCACTTCAAAAAAAGTGGGGATCAATTAAATTGATCCCCATGAGTACACACAAATACGGAAAAGATTTGATAAAAGAAAATTCTTTCTTTATAATTTCTCAATAGTTGCTACCTTTAGGACGTTCGTAAAAAAAAAAAAAAAAAAATCAGTAAACCTTTTCTTCTTCGTCTTAAGTTTCTCCAAACAACACTGAATCAGCGTTAAAATTTAAATAATAAGTTTCTAACGACTTGTAACATTTTTCGTTTGTTCTACTGTTTTATTTATGGTTGATGTCACATATAACTGTCTCAGTGAGGCTGAGTATAGATACTAAATACTTGAACTGTGGTGGTGAATGGCAGAGACGGTAACTGCCAGGACAGCTCCAATAACCACCACTAACGCCCAGGTATATATGTGTTAATTGTTGGCGTACTAGCATTAATCATTATTTATTTGTTTTGAGGCAGTACCTACCACGTATGTAGATGTCAGTGTGTCGAGCCTCTCGGCCGACAGAAATACCAATTCATTCGGAGTATAATAAACCTATCATTTCCTTTGGTTTTAATTGCCCAACTTGTATGCCCTAACCAAGCAAAAGATAGGAATAGCTGTTGTGGTAGGGTTTATTTGTGTGAAATCGTGTATGCTGTGTTCATAATATTTATGACATGTAAAGATTCCACATATACATTTTTGATGATATTAAAATGGTTGAAAATTTACCAAACAAATGTCATACATTATTTGTATGATATAACTGCTCTATTCATGTTCCTTTAAAAATAGTAGAACCCACTTCCACATAAGGGTAAAATAAACAAGTATTAAAGTATAAAAATATAAAGATGGATAGTTAGATAGGTTCAATGCCAAAAGTCAGGTAAATGAATTTGGTGAGAGGAAAGATGGAAATGCAGCGTGCCGAGGTAGGGTTGGCTGATCAACTGTCGCAACCAGCTAGTAGCATCTTGGTAAAATGTGTTTCCTTCTTTCCTCTCTCCAATTCTTAGGAGCATAAAAATTTGTTAGCTTGCCAGTTGGAATATTATACCTTAAGTTTCAGAGTATATTGGTCACCACTAGAGTTTGTGATACTGATGACAAAAGAGGGACTGTTGGAATGACAATGGCCCCTATAGTTTCATTTGGTCAATTATTCCATGAAGAGAAAGTATCCCTCTTGCAACATCGGATTCTTCTGTGCAATCTGCGCCGTTATTTTGTATCACCAAATCCCAATTCTCAACGAAATCTAGGTCGCATTCCGAAGCGACATCGTCAACCCCCGAAGTGAAAACAAAACCACGGTTACTTCTCACAGCATCATCTGCGGTCACTCGCACTGTCGTCACTCGATCCCTAAAATTATCGCGGAACCATATCAGATCACTTTTTCTTCGTGTATCACTCACTATCCAAATACTTTTATCTGCAGCTGAAAACAGTTTTAAAAACCTGTTACAGGTTGACTGGTCGGTACATCACAATAATAAGTAAAGACTATAGTTGTAGTACCCACCATTAGTCAATTCTAACGCAGCTCGACAAAAATACCCATGATCGGTAGCACGAACTTCTTCGCTCCAAACAATCATCTCTTGTCGGTATTTTTCTTTGTATTCTCCTGTTCCAAGTAGCTCATCAAGATTTAACCCTAGTTTTGACGCCCAATGGCTTTTAATGGGGGCCGATATCCTAATGATTACAGCATCACTAGGTCCGATCCTGAAAATAAACAGTGATTTTAGAAATATATTTAAGAAAAGGACTAGTCATTTCAAACTGTCAGGTGTTAATGTACAAAATAAGTGATTTTAACCTATCATAACATGACACCGACCTTTCAATTAGTTTTTCTGTAATGAAATCTTTGCCAGATTTCCGTTTCCCACTAAATAACAAGATGCACTTTGGGTGACACAATTCTATATATGATTGAGTTGACATGGTGGGGCTAAAACATCTAAAGCTGCTTTGAGGACCACATAGAACTAGCAAGCACACCTCATGGCCTATATGCTAAATAGGTACAACATTTTGATGCATCTTTTACCAAACATCTCCAACATGGAACTTGTAGAATAGAATGAAGATTAGTTCTTGCTGCATGTTGCTACTCTTTCACAGATATTTTAAGATCAAATTTATGTTGCTTTGAAATACTGCACCAGCAACGTTGGTACCACATTAAAGAGACAGATCTTTTCCAAGCCAGTTCATTACAACCCTTCTGCTGGTTGATCTGTATAATCAGTGGTTCATATGTAACAAAAAAGGTGGGTATGCTCTCAATTGAATTCTGATGCTGTTCTAGATTGTGCGTTTTAAAGGGGGAGGGGAGGGAGGAAGGAAGCTGTGCCAAAAGGCTAAAAACATTGAAACAATTTCTATGCTCTCGCTAGGCTTTCTCGGCGCCGCCTGACAAAGGGTAGCGTTGCCTGAGATTAGCTAAGCTTAGCCTTGCTATCGCTTTGCATAGTCATCATTATGAGCTAGTGTAATTGGCAGTTATTTTTCAGAATTATAAGATTCTGTGAAAATTCCTACGTTCTGCTGAATGCCATTTCCGAATAAAATGTTCACCAACATGTAAAAATAACATGTGTTTCTTGAATTTAAATGTAGAGTAGACCAAACTTTTCCCGGATTGAGTGATCTACGAGCACTCTTGCAAGAAAAGGTGGATATGCAGCACGTACGTGAGCGTACGCCCAAAATAACCACTGTGTATTATCAATTATTTAAGCTCCGTAACTAACCAGTAATTAACAACATATATTCAAAAATGGTAAAAAAACTTGATGGCATAGAATAGTATACAAATATTTGTGAAGTTATTAAAATAACCCTCTTTATAAACATCACATGTAACACTGAAAGCATATTGCATGCCATCAGGAAATTTATTACTTTTCTCACAAGCTTTTGACACCAGCAATCACTTTCAATGGTCCAGGTAAACAAAATACAATGGTTTGGGAAAGCACAGTTGCATTTGATCAAGCAGCATTTTTATTGTCACCTTTAACTTTCAGTTAAAATAACGTAACCAACAATAATATTATAATTTATAATCATACAAAAAAAATGTTTTAATCGTTTTACTTCCAATACATTAAATCAGTTTAATTGACAGCTAAACTTCCTGCAACTACTTCATCTGGGAATACAATTTTATAAATATCACTGTAATTGGAGACAAAATGTACTTCTAGACCTTCAGTGATGAAGGCAGGAAGATCATTGAAATCTTTCTTGTTTTCTTCTGGTAGAATGATGCACTTCACCCCCACTCGCTTTGCCTGCAAGATACAAAACCGTTTTGACATCTCTTCAGAATTTCTAATGTAAAAATTCTTGGATGTTAACACAGGCTTGAAAAGTACTAGCACCTTTGGTGATATAAAATTGGTGATATACGAAATAAATCCACAGGTTTCAATAACAAAAAATTCCACGATATTATCAATTCCTAGCAGATGAGTGCTTTGCTCTCGATTTCACTAGTCTTTATATTCTTCAATTTCACTAGCCCGTAAAAGAATACATTTCTTAATTGGTTTTTGGGGCTTGTTTTCGCTACATTGTCGACACGACTCCTCAAAATCTAGAATTTCTACTACCACTGCAAAATTTTCAAGATCTACTTTGGTGGTGTTCTATCCTTGGATTAACTGGATTTTTCAGCAAAATCAATCGACTAAACATTTCCCTAATCACAATTTACACATATTTGTGCAATTTTCACAACAAGGAATCAGAGTGACTGTGAGTATTCACAGCCTCATGGTTATACTTCTTATAGATCCGAAATTTTTATCAATTGCACATCCTTTCAAAAAAATTAATACCATGTACCATTACTATTAGCTCTATAGGTTAGAGCGACACCTGCAACAGGTGCAGATCAGGGTTCGAGTCCCCGGCTAGGCACACATTTTTGAAAGGTTATTGGTATTCTGAATTATACAAATTCTAATATGTTGTCACCAAATTTTACTAATTCAAAAGTATACCCAGGACAACTAAAATTGTGTTTGCAAAACCTTAGTCTAAAATAAAGTATGTTTTGAAAAATGTTGCTAGCAAAATCTTATCTTTTAAGTAGTAATTGTTTTTATTCAGTTGACGAGTACTTAAATAGCAAAGATGTACGTTAACCTTATTTTGTACACTGTCTAAAAGTGTAATTGTTCCTCTGACGTTCCTGAAATTACTATGTAATCAATTATGGAAAAATGACAAATAAATAAATAAACAAATAAATAAAAGTAGCCATTCTGTCACCTGCGATTCAACAAAAATCGCCTATGTAGTTTGGGCTTAGGTTTGGGACTGATAAGCATTGTTTTTGCACAAACCGTTTCAAATTTCCCTCCAAACAAAAGGTAGTTTCACACTTACTGCAATAGTTTTCTCCTTGATACCTCCAACAGGTAAGACCTTTCCCATTAGAGACACTTCACCAGTCATAGCGACATCTTGGCGGATCGGCTTATTTTTGGCAAGAGACAGCAAGGCAGTGACAATTGTGCACCCTGCACTGGGTCCATCTTTGGGTGTTGCTCCCTGCACATTCAAACAAGAGTTATGGCAATAATGCAGTTGTCCAATTACAATAGGGAATTAGACAATTTGATAGCATTGTATTGATTTATATTATTCATGCCAAGGTCCTGCCAAGCCATTCTGTTATTACCAAGTAATTAAGTAGGTAAGTATAGCATGAAGAATTAGAACCAACAGTAAAAAAGCCTGGACACGTTCAAAAGTCAACCCACGGTAAGCTGAAGCGGACAACGGATGGCGTGACATAAAAGAAAAATCAACTTCCAGTTTCGAATGAGATTAGATTAAAGATAACAATCGCATGCAACAGTAAGGGCATAGAGCTGCAAGCACAAGGAATAAGATTTGGTTAAATTTTTATTTATATTGCACTTATGACGCGTAAAGTCTATGTTTAAGGCGAGGAACCACAATTGCCAATGCACGAAGGCCGTGTCCCTTTGTGATATTCACTTTTTTTTGACTAGAAGTGAGTATCACAAAGACCTCGACCTATCGATTTTTCACTGTTATTTCGATCCAAGCTGTGTTCATTGTGGGCACTCGCCAAATAAATGCCTTCCATCTTGGACTTCTTTCAAGGGCCAGTAGACCATAAGAGAGCTTGCTTTTAGTTCTATTATTCCATAGCATTTTACCAGTGTCTGCCAATTCTGGTTTGGTTGTGGTAATTAATCCAGTTATAAACAACAGCATGCCTTAAGCAGTCTATTCTGCAGTTCAGTTCAGTTCAGTTCAGTCCAGTGCAAGATATATATATATATATTACCTCAGGAACATGAAGGTGCAGTTGACTGGTGTTAAGAAACTGGTTTGCCGGATCTTCTCTGCTAAGGTAATTCCGTGCAACGGTAAGGGCGATCTTAGCAGATTCCTTCATCACGTCTCCTAAGTGCCCAGTTAGTTGAAGCGAGCCTTCCTTCGCGTTGTCGATTGGTTTCCGAGAGGCTGTCTCGATAAACAATGTCGAGCCACCTGCATTTCAATACAAAAAGACATGCGTTCATGTAGATCTTTACATTTTGGGTTATTTCATCAAAAAATCCAACTAGTTTTTAAACTTGAGCACTAGCGGCAAGTCCTGATTCCTGATTGTGTTGCTATTTTTTGGTAAGAAAATTCCTATGCCATTACTTGAAACTAAAACACAGTCAAAAAATAATTTTTATTTGCAAATTCTCGTGTAAAATCTTATTTTTGGCTGTATGCTTGAAACTTAAAAGTAAATCCTAAATACGCATCAAATGTATGACCATTATTTCAATGGTTTTTCTGCCACATAACAGAAAACCAGCATAGCAAGAGCCTTTTTTTTAAAGATTACGGTCGGAAAGACTACAAATTGAGAAAAATTTGAGGTTTACCCATGGCAGTCCATGCTAGGCCCATAACAACTCCTGGCGGCGTCACGGCATACATCCTGTCGTGACTAAACAGCTGTTTGCCGACAAAGTCTTGCAAGTTGAGAGCCGTTATCTCAAAACTGGTCGCTTCTTCTTTGACCACTTTGAAGGCAACTTTCCGAATTACTTTCTCAACGTGTTTCTGCAAGTTCCGGACCCCACTCTCGCGACAGTAGGATTTGATCAGGACGTGCAAAGCGTCATCCTTGATAGAAAGCTGCTCGTCTTTGAGTCCCGAGTCTTTCATGGCTTGAGGAATGAGGTACTGCTTGGCTATCGCAAGCTTCTCCTCGGCAACGTAGCCAGACATGTCAATCATTTCCATACGATCGCGTAATGGCTCAGGTATGGTGTGGATCACGTTCGCAGTACAAATAAACAGCACCTGAGAAAATAAGTCACCATAATTAGCATAATTATCGTACCTATATATTGTTCCCCTCAAATTAGAGAATAATGCGTGTAAGGTCATGTAATGCTAGACACAAATTGTTCAAGCATGACGTTCAGACTTGTTTGTGTAAAATGAGATTTTTTTGTTCAGATATCTGATTTGATGGATAATAACAATTTAATTTTGGGCTAAAAATATCAACCACATCACAAATTGATAAAAATGAATCTGCAAAAAAGCAAATGATTGATATAGTAGGCGCAACTAGCTAGTCGTAGACTTAGCATACCTTTGATAAATCCACGGGCACGTCTAGGTAATGGTCCAAGAAATTGGCGTTTTGTTCAGGGTCGAGCATTTCAAGTAGTGCAGATGATGGGTCTCCTTGATATCCCCTTTAACAAATGGTTGTGCATATTACAATCAGAAAAAAATAAGCTGGTGTCATGTGAGAGTTCTATATAGACAATCTACCAGATCTCAAGTAGATCTCAAATCTACCTGTAGGTACAAGGGCTTAAATCTAAATGAATTCTCAAACAAGTAAAAAGTAACAGGTATATTGGATAAAAAAAAATAGCATAACGTTTTAAATCAAAAAGCAGCTGCCAGTTTTATGATTTTTTTTATGAAACCCTTGTACCGAATTCATGATTCTACCACAAAGTCAGCAGCAGCTGGAATGCAAAGAAAATACAGACACTTGTCATACCCAGTACAAACACAAACCACGGTCAAAACCACACAACTTACTTTCCAATTTTGTCGACTTCATCGATGAGCACTAGAGGATTTTCTGTCTTGGTCTTCTTCAGGCACTGGATCACCTTGCCAGGCATGGCCCCGACGTACGTGCGACGATGCCCTTTGATCTCCGCCACGTCGGTCATGCCACCGACGCTGAATCGGAAGTACTCCCGGTTGAGGGCGCGCGCAATAGATCTGGCGATGCTGGTCTTTCCAACGCCCGGAGGCCCATAGAAACACAGGATCTTCCCCTGGGTCGAGCCCTTCAGCTGACTCACGGCTATGAACTCTGCCGATAAGATGGTTGTGTTAAAGTTTGTAGCAACGTTTGGAGATTACAGAATGTTTTCTGCTAACTTAAGAGTTAAGCATTATTGTCATATTGCCATAATGCATTTTTAGGGATGCTTTTTTAGGTATTTTACTTCTCCATAAGATGGTAAGGGCAAACTATTGACCCAAGCATTATGGTTGGGAGAATTTGCAGAGTTAAAAAAAAAAATGCTTCTAAATGATAAAAAAATTGCAATTTTCATTTGAAGCATGACTCCAAAGAGATGTATAGCAAGTATGCAGACTGTAATTGGGAAATCTCTCTAAATTTGAAACTATTTTTTTTATTTTTTTTGTGAGAAAATAATGAACACGTATTTTTTTCCTTTCTTCTAAATCCAATTTTGAATAGAATATACTTGTTTAAAATGTTTGCGTTTGAATCTCAAACGAAAACGAGGGTCGCCATTTTTTATGACATATAGTGAAATTTGCCGTCAGTATGACGTCAAAAAACGTAAAAAAACAGAAGCGAACGCAAAGGATACAACAAAATGACGTCAGAACTACCTGTAGTTAATCACAGCCCGTTTTCATACCGCCACGAGAATTTATATTTTAGCCATTCTTAAAACAAATGTTAATAGAAAAGTTATGATCGGATTATAAAAAGAAAAAATATGTCAGATTTTATTTTAAATGCGTATTTGAACACAATGATAATAATTAAATTATAATCTTAAGGAGATTTCCCTATTGTCATGATCATGATTCATCATGGGTTACAATCAATGATCTGTGCTGGTTAGTGGTACTAGCACTTAGACCTACCAAGAACTCTCTTCTTAATGTCTTCCATTCCATAATGGTCTTCATCAAGGATTGTTTGTGCGGTATCAAGCTTCAGGTTTTCAGTACTAGTTACTCCCCAGGGTAAAGAAGTAAGCCAGTCTAGATAATTTCTGGTGACACTAGAAATTAAGACACAGAAATTAAACCAGGTCTAATTTAAGGTCGCATGTGATGCCTATATTACTTGATGTAGAATCCGATAAATTTTAACATACTTAAATTCTGATGAATGGCTTTCCAGAAAGCTTAGCTTTTTAAGCTCTTCTTCTAGAACTTCATCCACAGCTTTTGGGACAGTTTTTCCCTTGAATAAATGGAACCAAATTAAAATGTTATTGATTACAACTCTAGAATGTGCAAAGTAATGAAAAGGTATCGACATTTGTCATTCGTCCTTACCTTTAATCGTTCTCTGAACTTTTCTTCTATTGCATCTTTATCATCTTTTTCTAGGCCCAGTTCTTTTTTAATGACTTTAAGCTGCTCGTAGAGTATGTACTTTCTGTGTTGTTGCTTCACCTTTTCCTCCACTTCACGACCAATCTTTTGTTGCAGTTTACTAAGTTCAAACTCTTTCTTTAACAATGACAACGACAGCATCAGTCGCTTTGGAATCTAAAATAAAGCACAAGGTGAATTTATTAAACATTGAAAATTAAATTGATCCCATTGAGTGTTTCAACCAGAAGAAAACTAGTGTACAAGAATTTTAAAATATAAGGCACATGCATTACGAACGGCGTAGGTCATAAAAAATATCTGAGAGGTTCACAACGGAACGGTTTGGAGTGTTGGAAACATCGGTTCTCGTGAGATCACCGAAGTTAAGCAATACTGCGCTGGGTCAGGTATTGGATGGGTGACACATTCACATGACCAGTTGTTTGGGAGATGGGTTGGAGAGATGAAAGTTAGTCCAGTAACGTCACTCTCCCTTGGTGATCTTCGATAGAAGTAAGCTAATTCTGGCACCAGGTTTCCCCTCCTCCTTTCTAGGCTAGGTTAGGTTTATCATCAGCCTCATCATCATTCACTTATTCACCGACTCCATTAGACCAGTACCCCAGACAGTGCATCATTAAACCCCACAAATCAATCAATCAATCTTGGTGGTTCAGTGGATAGAAGGCACTTAATTAACTTTGAAAACCACAGCCTAATTACAAGCAAATTGCATAAGACTTGTGCCACAAGGAACGTTGTCAGAAGATGGCTTCGTTAAACGCCACAAATCAACTACATATGCAGTGACCTAGCTAGTAACAATCACTGAGCACAACATGAAATTTCTAAATTTTTTATGCATACATCCATTTCTTCCAAGACCATCTGGAGCTCTGCGGCTTCGGCACCCGTAAGAGCAGCACCAAGATCGGAGAGGTAGACCGGGTTGTCAACGACTCGTTGTCCTTGATGAAGCATTTGCTGCAGAGATTCACGATAAAGGGGGTTCATGCTGATGATGTCCCGTATTGTTTTGATGATTTCCTGAGTCAGTGCCTAAGGAGGAAAAGGGAAGCATTTAGCAGTGAATGCAAAACTAGGGTTGGTAAATACACTTTTAAAATATTAGTGAAAAAGAGGAAAGGTTTGATTATTTTTTTAACCATCCATCTTTTCTTGAGATCTGAGACTCTTGAAGCATATATTAGATTTTGTAAACTGAAAATTAAAAACTGGGCGGCGAAAGAACGTGTAGCGCTGATCACTGAGACCAATCTGATCTCCTTTTGATGCTAATTCCCCTACGTTGAATACTATTTGCTTTTGTTGGTGAAAACTCTGCAACTTTATGAACAACTGGTTAAGAAGCCTCTATCTTAGGTTACTTATGTAATAGTTATATAATTTATATACCTTCACTTCCTCTGTTTGCTTAAATTTGTCATGAACAACGTTTTCCACTTTAATCATTAAAACTGGTTGTGGCTTTTGAGCTGGTTCTTCTGCAACTTTTTCTTGGCTAGGGACTTCTTCTTTTTTATCAGCACTTTGAATTTCTGGCTCAGCTGTTTTCCTTTTCCTCTTTTGCCTCCGCCGCGTGGTACCATTAGATTCTTCGACAGAGACATCAATTGTAGTGTTTAAAGCTGGAAACTTGAGAGTCATTTCTGCAGAACAAACATAGTGATAATAGCTTTATAATGCCAGCATAAAAAAAATGCCTTAAAATATCATACTTGGCGGCGGATCTGTGTCGTCTTCGAATTGTTCCAAGAGACGAACTCTGCGATGAGCCATGACAACTAGTCGGAGCTTGTCCCCCATGTCTTGCATCTCATGTATTTGCGCGAACGTCCCCACTGAGTAGACATCAGATATATTCTGAACAACATCTGACTCATTCCTAAAACACGAGAATGGTTCACCTACAGTAATTGTCAATTTACAAAAAGACAAGGATTAGGCCAATAGGTTACAATCCAACTTACTCGTCATTTCTTTTCAAAAATACTCCAGCGTATGGCTGGTTAAGCTTGACTTTTCTTCGAACCAAATTAATCAGATATGGATTTGTAATTTCAATAAGTTTAATAAACCGTGGAAAAACCGGGTTTCTGCTTATCGCTATTAGTGGTAAGTGCGGCCATATCTCAGGAACGGAGACAGTTGCTGGTAAAGAATGATGGATTGGATAGGATTCTTCGTCGTCCTTTGGTTCATCTTTTGCGCTTGGGTTCTTCTTGTCGTCATCACTTCCAGAGCCACTACTAGCTCCGTCGGAGCTGCCACGCTCAGTACTAAAATTCCGTCCGATTTTATCACTAACGAGCCATTTAAATCGGTTTACGCTACACGAATAAGTGGCAGGCATGCGTTCTCTAGTACGTAAGCCAAGAATGTTTCTCTGTTCACTTTGTATCAAAACTTTGGGTAGGTCAAGCCTATTCCCAGCTCTGTAAGGCCTTGTTACAATGGAAAATACTTTTCTTGCATTCTGAGAGCGGTATAAAATACTCAAAAACATTTCGATATCCAATTAAAAGAACACTGACTAACTGGTGGTACCTTCAGTCAATAAATTAGCTCGATGTTCGCGGTTAGCATGCAAATTTCATCACCATGCACGTTTCTATCCGCCATGATTCCCATGACATAACACGAACATGTCAGAGCCCACTTGAAAATGTGTGGGAACACAGGCCCATTCAAATTCAGCGTTATTTGTTGGCTTTTTACATTCCTATCTCTGTTACTAGCTTCTTCTTCGTAAACCAGAATTGATTAGAATTCCAAATCTTCATGCCTATTCAAATAATATTATTATTATGTGCATTTTTACCTTTTTAATTATTGAGATAAGGAAAAATAACAGGCACATTCATAGTATTGTTAGTATTCTAATTTTTCTCATCTGTCAATTTTGCAACCAAGTAATCATTAATGTTTACATATCAAAAAACAAAATTAGTGTGATTGATTTTTTCGATTAAAATACTATCCAAAACTCAGCATTCAAAATTTTCGGGCAGAACATCCCAGACCTCCCGGCTGCCTTTTGCTAGACCTTTGAGCCAGCGCATACAGTGGCAGTCTACTGTATGCCACAAAGATACTATAACATCATAGAAAATATAACACCTTATTTTTCTCATGTTTACCACCCTACTGGTTAAGGGAACACAGCTGACATGGTTTTTGCATAAATAAACACTGGATAAAGGACCAAAATAATGTAAAAATAAAGTATTAATAAGAAATGTATTGGATTTATTTTATTTATTTTGATGTACACAGAATACACCCAAATCAGTTGTATACACCTTAATCCCTCATCATCTTCTCCTTCTGACGGGCCAACTTCTTTTTCGAAACCTTCTTCTTGGTTGGCTCCTCGTCAGAAGCTTTCGCAACGGCCTCTTCCTTCTCTGTAAGAACGACTTCGATATGACACGGCGAACTCATGTACGGATTGATTCGTCCGTGAGCTCGGTATGTCCTCCTCCTGAGGCATGGAGCACGGTTAACTTGGACGTGCGTGATGACCAACCGATCAACATCCAAGCCTTTGTAATCTGCGTTGGACTCGGCATTCTTCAAGAGCTGCAGAAGGAACTCGGCAGACTTCTGTGGCCAGCGTCCTTGCGTGGTCTTCCACTGCTTAGCCTGAGCACATCGGCCAACTCCTCCGTTGAAACGGCGGAAGGGGACACACTCTTTCTTCTCACAAACGTTCTTCAAGAAGCGGATGGCACGGCGGAGGTTCATACGCTTCAGGGTCATCGCTGACTCTCGTGTATTCTGGAATCAAATGTTGTATTGTGAGAAAGTTGATAAGCATCCCAACCATTGACAAAGAATTCACATTCAGCAGTAGAATAAGTATAGCTATTCCTAAGAGTTTTCAACAAAATCCTAACTCAGCATCCTGTGGATATTGCACAGCTGTTATAATGCTGGAATTAAGTTTGATATTGTCAGAGACTATTTGAAAAGCGAGAAGATTTTAATTTGTCGATGACTGACAATGGTTTGCTTGGGCTTCAAATATGTTTTGGAAATGCAAATAGCATTACAGGTTAAGTGAAATAAAAACTAACAGAAGTTAGAAAAAAATACAAATTTTTTCAAAAAATTGGGAAAAGATTTTTAAAGCCAGCTTGTAACCCTTAGAAAACCTACTTGCATAATATATTTTTATGAAGTTGTATGTATTTAAGGCCCCATAATTATAGTTTTCATAACATTTTCTTATGCTACTGCCCATTCGCAAAAATATAGTAGACGGCAAATATCAAATTGACAAGAATAAGGAAGAAAGCAGATGTATTACTAAAAATTTTGTATTTTATGTTTTATCTAAATGTGGCATTAACAGTCTGTTGGCTCTAATGTAATATAATATAACTGCAAGCTTAATTGTGGCCGGATTAAAATATACGGAGATAGACCATCATATTTAATTGGCGATTAAGTTCAACTCACTGCAAAACTAGGATATTTGGTGGCCCATCATAAAATTGTATTCCTTGCTTGCAATAACATTTATTTTAATTCTTCAATTCTCCAACTTTTTCTAATCACATTAGCAAACACCAAGAACTTTATTGTCTGGCAAAACACAACAGACATGTGAAAAATTAAACTCTTTTAAAGTGAATGGGTTAGAAAAAAAAATCTTTGCTAAAATTATCATCAGCAACCAGTTTGGATATAGAGCAAATCATCAATCAAGGGTTTAGAAAAGTTTAAAAATAAAGCCTAAGAATCAGTCTCTAGAAGATGCGTTTAAGAAAGAGGTACCGACTCAATACCATTGAAGATCCGAATAGTATATTTTGAAGAGATTTGATGGGAACACACACAAGATACGAGAATCAAAGCATGCCTCCGATTCAGGATTAGCAATGTTTCCAACGGGGAACCATATTGAGATGTGAAGTTGAGAAATGAACAAAGCAAGTATATCATTCGATACGTTTGAGTGCAGTGCGCCTAACTTCAATATTTTCCTTAAGACCTTAAAGCTTTAGACTCTAAACAGACTCTTAGCAACACCCCCATGGATCGGGGCCAATACAGCACAGCCGACAGTGGTTAGAACTTTTAAGTTGACTGTTAAAATAATGTAATTATGGATCTATGGTACGACTTTATATGAGCCAGTGGCACTCAACAGTGACAACAGTGGCAGTGGAAGAACACGATTCCCAAAATGAACGATATCTGAATAATCAAAACGGAGACCATTTACAGCTGAAGTTGTCAGTAAGCAGTATATAAAGGCAATGTTTACCTTGAAGTGAACGCGGAGGTTAGAGCCGCGAGCCTTGCAGGACTTGGTAGCATTGTCGGGTTCTTGCGAATAGCGACCCATTCTTGACGGCTACAAAGAAAACATCACATTAGTAAAATGTATCCATGTCTAGGCTGAGGCAACCGATTAGAGGTTAGGGCATGTTTTTCAAACATCGTATCTACAAGAAAAACGTCTTATCACGACCACTCTGGGATATAGATGTACAAAATTAATTTTTGTTTGATTATGGGGCAAAATCTAAAAGTAATAGCATAAATAAATAACCCGATGCAAAAAGATTTAAAAATTTACCTAAATGGGCTCTCCACACTACGGTGCGAGCAATGTCTTCCGGAAAGGACGTCACAATCACCGCCTTCGTTCGAAGCAGCTGTAAATAAGAAATTGAATAGTTTACAAGGCTCTGGGTTGAGTTATCAAAAAGGGGGAGTGGTCGAGGGTAAGGTTCCATCAGTGTCACCCGAAAGGCATTTGCGTCTACAAATAATTTATTTAGCCGTTCTTCAGACTGTTAGTAAGCGTATACTGAAAAAAAAAATCGTATCCAGAACTCCGCTGGTTTTATATTATTGTTAGTGTGGTGGAACTAAACTGAACATAATTCTAAAACCGTTCTCGACTTGCAAGGCCTATGTTTACCTGTTGAGGCTGTCTGTGGAGGACAGTGATCTCATTCCATACATATAATTAGGAAAAATTAGTCAAAGTCTCGGGTTCAAATCATGTCAAAAAATAAGTTAAACCTTACATTGCCACCTGGGTCAATTGAACCTGTTCATCCTGTCACTCCAGCGGGGCCACCAGCGGTTGCCCCGAACGTAGAATCAACTGCTCAAGAGTAAGTTGCTAACCGAGGATTTGGTGTTGTCTTTTTATTTGAAACTGGTTATAAGCATTCCAAATTTGTTCTCTTCATTAACTAGGCGTGCCTAGGTAGTTTTGTTTTGTCGTCCTTTCTAATTTCATTATGAGATATAATGATTTATATATTTTGCTTATTTTAAGGAAAAGGGGCCCTGTCTCAACATGTGTAAACAGGAAAAATCAACTAGTGGGGAAGTCAAGTATGGAGGTCTTGCAAGAACAATTAGAAGAAATGGAAATGAATGATAACCAACGTAAAAGAATGGAGTTTTTCCTCTGCCAGAAGGAGAAAATTGGAGAAATGACGGATGAAGATTTTGAAAAACTTGGCGAATTAGGAGCAGGAAATGGTGGAGTAGTTATGAAAGTCAGACATAAGTCCAGCAACCTTATCATGGCCCGAAAGGTACCATTTGATTTGATATAATAAAACATTGATATAATAATAACTTGCTTCAATGAAAATTAAAAGGCCAACAATTGAAATTTGTAAGAAATTTTGGGATTTATACAGGATTTAATATCTCTGTGTTTTCTTTCAGTTAATTCATTTAGAAGTGAAGCCAGCCATCAAGAAACAAATTATCCGTGAGCTTAAAGTACTCCATGATTGTAATTTTACGCACATAGTCGGGTTCTACGGAGCATTTTACAGCGACGGGGAAATAAGCATATGCATGGAATACATGGACGGAGGTTCTCTAGACCTCATCCTGAAGAAATGTGGAAAAATTCCAGAATCAATATTAGGCACAATCACCTCAGCAGTGCTGAAAGGATTGAGCTACCTTAGAGATAAACATGCAATTATGCATCGAGACGTGAAGCCTAGCAATATTCTGGTGAATAGCGGTGGGGAAATTAAGATATGCGACTTTGGAGTATCAGGACAACTAATCGACTCCATGGCAAATTCGTTTGTGGGGACTCGGAGCTACATGTCTGTAAGTTTCCTAAAATAAAAATCATTGGTTCAGTATTAAGCCTAGGTGCCTGTAAAGCATGGCTGTATTACAGTTGCCACTTGAAAGTTTTAGGGGTCAAACATTTTTGTTAGCCTATTACTAGGAACCCTAATAACCTCTCAAAAATTGATGCCCAAACGGGGAATCCTGATCTCACACCTGTCGTGGTTGTTGCTCTAACCAATTCAGCTCAGCATTTTCAGCATTTTCATTCAATTCAGCATTTTAATTGTATTTGATGAGATTGAAGGATCTCCAAGGAGTAGAACCATGAGGCATGAATACTCACAGTCACTATGATTCTAGTGATGCTATTCTATGTTACAACTTACAACCATTCAATCTCCAGTAACTCCAATTTAACGTTGGATGTGTTTAAATGTGTGAAATCTAATTTAAATTGTAAACACTTGCAATGAGTGGGGTATTTTATCATTAGGAACACTTATCACCTCTCAAAAATTGATGCCTAAACAGGGTTATTAGAGAGGTAATATAGAGGTAGGTATTCTGTATTGCATCACTAGAATAGAGTGACTGTGAGTATTCACAGCTTCATGGTTCTACTCCTTGGAGATTTGCCATTCTCACCCAATTCATGAAATCCTGTCAAAAATGATGTGTCCAAGTAGCTTAATGGTTAGAGCAACACCCGCGAAAGGTGGAGTTCGGGGTTCGAGTCCCTGTTTGGGCACCAATTTCTGAGAGGTTATTAGTGTTCCTACTAATAAAATACCCTGCACATTGCAAGTGTTTGCAATTTAAATCAGATTTCACTCAAGCCTAGAGAATATTCAGCTATTTTACACTGTCCAAAAATTAAACAGTTTTTTGTTTGATGAATCCACTCCATTGGCATAACTGTTTTTGGCTGGATTCATAAGGGGAAAGTTTCCTAATATTTGCCCACGACCTGTTTTATGCTCTTTTTCATCGTTGGCATGGGAACCTTTTTAAATTTTGCACCTGGCCACAGAATGATGTTCCTCCACTGATTAGTTCCTTAGCATATAAACTTATTCAATTGTCCAACTTATCCTACCTGAGCTGTTGTAAAGTACTGTAGGCATTTGCAAAACCCTTAACTTAATTTCTATTCTTCTTTTGGGGTACCACAGATTTTTGAGTGAAAAGATGCACAAAGTCTTATTTCTTCTTCCCTACTGGATAATTTAGTCTTGTGGCATTTAATAGTTGGAAAGTCAAAATATGGGACAGTATTAAATTATTATATATTTTTAATACCTAGCGCACAATTTTTTGTTTGTTTTTTATTATTGTTCCCAATATGATTTAGAATGCTAAGTTGATTCTATATTACAATTCTATATTGAACGTAGTTTTAAGAGCTTTTAGCAGAGCCCTGCCAAAAAAATTGTCGAGTTTCAACGTATACTTTTCAATACACTGCCAATTCCAAGTTTTTGTTGAATTGTAATAAATAATAAGCAAATATTTTCTTTTTTACAGCCGGAGAGACTTCAAGGAACCCATTACTCCGTTCAGAGTGACATCTGGTCGCTGGGTTTGTCATTAGTAGAGATGGCCATTGGCATGTATCCCATCCCTCCACCTGATGCAAAAACGCTGGCAGCGATATTCGGACCACGGCGCCAGGAAGACTCAGAAATGGGATGCTACGTTCCTCACTCGCCTATTCATAGCAATTACCTGCAAGGGTCTAGCGGGCCTCGACCAATGGCAATCTTTGAATTGCTCGACTATATCGTCAACGAACCACCTCCGAAGTTACCGGCTGGAATATTTTCGACGAGTTTTAAAGATTTCGTTGATAGCTGTTTGAAGAAAAATCCCTCTGAGAGAGCAGATTTAAAGACGTTAATGGTAAGCAAATCTTTACTGTTGTTTGTTCTTGTAAATGGGGGCTTCATGTGTGGTTTTAATTTGAGCTTGGCTAGTACAATTGAGTTGACCATATCTGAGAAATAAATAAAGTTAGAAACATTTTAAGATAAATAAAGACTAGTCGTCGTGAGCCAGCCCTCAAAGGTACAAAAGATTTTAAGATATGAAAGATAACAAGAAAAATGTTATTTGGCTAGATATTAAAGTTCTTAACAGATTTGATTTAGGCAGAGAATAATATTAGGGGTGTAAGTATGCACATTGGTTAACTGAATTTATGGAATTTAGAAGCTATTATATGTAGTTCAGTTTCTATCATGGATCTTAACCAAAATTCGCAGTGTTTTCAACTTTCAATTCCAGGTCCGGTTCTGAAAATATTTCTGAAAAAAGAATTTGGTTCTAGTTCCAGTTTTACATATAATATATTTTTCCTTTTCATTCTGTTTGTACAATTTTGAAACACAGGCTCCTGTCTCAGTTCCAGGTTTTACATTAACTCATAAAATGTCTGGATTTTGGTAATGATTGATTATCATGGTTAGCTAATAGATAGTTTTGAAACAGAAAAGGTAACAATAGAAGTATCAGTTCATCCAAGTGCAAGGTTCTGGGCATTATTCCTCTTCAGCAAAATAAAACTGCTCAACGCATAATTTATTGCGATAAAGAAACAAGAAACTAGATTAAATTGTCCCGTTCTGATGTGGTTCTATAAAATTCAAATAAACTTAATGGTTCCTGTTCCAGTGCTGTGAAAAATGTTATTTGAGATAGGGTAAATACATCTGGACCGCATGTAATTATTCTATGCAAATTTAGATCCTGTGTTATTCAAATTTTGCAATTTTATGAATCGGGTACAGCAGATATGGTGCCGCCAGTTAGGAATACAAAGCCAAAATGTTGCCAGTTGTTGACAGTTCTGCTTTTTTTTTGTGTTACAGAACCATGAGTGGGTCCGTAAAGCTGAGCTGGAGAATGTGGACATTGCTGGCTGGGTATGCAAAACAATGGACCTGCTACCCACCACTCCAACAAGAATCGCACCTTGTACCTGACTAGTCAGCTCGGATTAAACGCACACCTTTGGTTGCGTTTAGCCGGTGTCTCCAGTTTCACCGGCGTTCGCAGCATTACGAGATTTCTATTGTTGTACATTAATGTCTTTCCACTCGGAGAATCATACCAATCACGGCAGTTGATTTGCCATTTGGATGACCGCTTCAAAAATTAATTAATGTACAACAGAAAGAATTGCATACTGTTGCATGCAGTGCTTTGCAGATTAAAAAAGAAGTTGAGAGATTACAAGATTTCTATTCCTAAAAATTAGCTTGATACGGTATACCAATACATAAATTTAATCGTAATTTTTCTCATTGAATTCTTCATGCAAGGTGGCAATGTATGGCTGTCCATCGATTATTTTTATTATCGAGTCTGCTGGTCTAAAAAATTGTATTGGTTCAAAATTTGGTCTCTCTGGTTAGCACTTAAATCAGCTAGCGGAGGGAGAAGTGATGCAAACCGAGAAAAATGTGTATAGATAAATACTCTCCATGATATTTTTGGTGATTTACTATTTTGGTGAAATTTTAATGTTTGTGCCCTAATAACAAGGTGGTTACAACACTTGCTCAAACAGTGATAAGTCCCTGTTCACATGCACATTTATCGCGCTTTGCTTCCCTTCTGTTTACTAGTGATTTAGGAAATTGTAATTGATACTAATTAATACTATACATATAAAATATGGTTGTGTAGATGTCGATTGACAGTTTGTCTCAAAATGACGAGTTACACATTTTAAATAAAGTAGTGTTGTGTAAATTTCTAGCCTATCATTTATATTTTATGTCGGTTGCTCATCACGATAAGACACCAGAAAGACAATGTATTAAGAAATAAAAATCTACACAGATACATACAGAACTCCAGCACTGTATACAATTATTTTACTTCACACAAATAATTATTTGCATAGAGAATCAATTCTCTAACATTTGGCTCCTAAACTTACTGGATTTTACTGGTTAGCTGCATCTTAGGTTTATTGGATCTACTGGGCCAGTAAGCAAAACTTCCTGGTTCTACCATTCCCTTACCCCAACAATGTACTTGGAAGGAAAAGAAAAAACCATTCTTTTTTCTAAGTTAATAGCGATAATAGTATCTGTAGTCTTGGATATTCCAAAACCTACTATCAACGCTACTATCTCTGCAAAAAAAAGTCTACTGGTAGTTACTGGAAGTAATGGAAGCCAGATAATCCAGTAAGTTTGGGGATGCCACGTACATGTGCCGAGTACTAATGCAATAGCAAATAGGAACAAAAGAAAAAGAGAATGAAGTTGATTTTTAATAGTTGTTGACGAAGTTTTTGTTTGTATTACCTATATTTTTAATAGAATACCAGAAAGCCCGGTTTACACGGCATCATTTTACAGACCAAATCAAATGCAAATTCTTTAAATATTTCAGCTAAACTAATCTGAAAATGAGATAAAAATGGAGGAGTTTGAAATCATATTTCTTGTTACATTTGAAACCAGAAGGTGCGAGATTTGCAGATTCGAGATTACATGCACACAGCCTTTGCACACAGCTCTTTGAATTATAATAGCGGGTAAAACCCGAACTGTCGCAGGTCGGCCATCATTGCAGTACTTCCCGCGGTTTTGTTAAGACTTGTTGGTGCCGGGGGGGGGGCCATCGTTTCTCGAATTACCCTTTAATTTGCCTTGATTGTTCATTATTTAGGGGCTTAATGCTGTTTATGTAATAATAAGTCAACATCTCCAGGCAGAGTCCTGCTGATTTACGATGAAGAGCCAGGAGATCATTAACATTGGTAAGAAATTATCATAGCCTAAAAACCTATCTGCTTTGTCAATCAGGTGTCTCCCAATTGTATTTTGGCACGGAGGCATTTAGAAAAATCCAAAGTGAATAAAATGATTTCTTGTACATTACTCGTGCCAAATAATAATTAATGCAACATTTTATGATTATCTGTCTCATATTCACCTTGATCACACTCGAGTATTTGTTTAAAAAACATTGGAATCCTTTGTTCTGTCCACAGATCAGGGTGAGGCAGAAATAACACCTCCTTCACAGAAGAAAATGAAGCAAGCTCGCTTGCCATTCCAGGTCCTAACTCCAAAGGTAGCAGCGAAAGATCTTCAACCACCTGTTGTTCCCGCCAAACGGCGTAGAATGGCAGATGACACAGACGACGTTCCAGTAGAAAAACTAGTTAAGAATGATGGTTTTGAATTACGAACAGATTCCAAGGAAAATGTTTGTGATATAGCGGAAGAAAACAAAGAATTTGTTGGAGAGGATAAACGGGTTCTGGCTGTTAAAGAGTCTGAAGGACCAATATTTGAAAAAAAAATGCATGGTGAGGATTCTGATGACAAAAATACAGTGCAAAATCCTGTTCAAAATAGTGTGGCTAATGATAAATCAACTGATGAAAAAGACCTGCCACAGACCAAAGCACCGGATGATGTTATCGACGTGGAAGAATTGGATAATGAGAGTGACGATGAAAATAGTGCCATGGATGTCTCAAAAGACCCTAAGGATTTTGAGAGCACTCCCAAGCACAATAAATCATTGCTAGACACAGCAGAAAAAGCTTCTTCCCGCAAACTCACTCCCCGTCAAATAGAAAAACTTGCTGAACGTGAAAAGTTAAGGGAAGAGAAACTGAGGATTAAACAAGACAGAGAGGATCAGAAAAAAAAGGAAAGGGAAGAAAAAGAAGACCAAAAGAAAAAAGAACGAGAAGAGAAGGAGGATCAGAAAAAGAGGGAGAGAGAAGAGAAGGAAAAGAAAAAACAATCCGAAATAGAGTAAGATTAAAAGAATTCTTGTTATTTTTTTCTTGATTTGTAGTAATTGCCCTTCCTATTTTCATTTTGCATGCACCTAAATATTCCTAAACAAGGTAAACATGTTTGATCTATTTGCAGGCAAAAAAATGAAGAGAAAAGATTAAGAGATGAAGACAAGCGTAAAAAGGAACTAGCCGAAGAGACCGCAAAAAGCAAAACTGCCAAACGATTCACTAGTTTCTTTGTTCCACGTAAATCAGATTCTAACTTTGTAGAAAGTATAATCCCAGCAGCCATTGAAAAAAAAAAAAATTTCATGCCATTTCAAATAAAAGGGGACATGCGTTTAGCTCCCCTTGTGAGGAAAAACTTCACCACTAAGTTAGAGATGGACAATGTCGTGAAGGAGCAAGACTCCTCCAACCTGTACCTTGCCCAACTTAAACGTAGGGAAATCACTACTAGTGGAAAAACTTGGCCATTAACAGACTTGAAAAATGAAGTAGTTATTCTTGAAGCGGACGACAAAGTATCAGAGCCGTCAAATGACGACATGATCCTTGAACCGGAACAAGTCAACAGCAATCTTCGAGTTAAGCTGCTGCAATTCCACCAAAATCGGCGTCCTCCGTACTGGGGCACATGGCGCAAGAAAAGCACTCTCATTCGACCAACTGCGCCATTTACGAAAGACTCTGGACTCCTAGATTACGAGGTGGATTCGGATGACGAGTGGGAGGAGGAAGAGCCAGGAGAGTCGATCCACGGAACTGATGACGAGAAGGAATCTGTTGACGACTATGAGATTGACAACGAGTTCTTTGTGCCGCACGGCTATCTCAGTGACGAGGAAGAAGAAGAAGGGAACGAGGTCATGTCTCCTGAGACGCAGAAAGCCAAACTGAAGTTCCTTGAGCTTGAGTTTGAGGAGGAGATGAAACATAAGACGGAACGTATCAAGCCGAGGCTGCTGGGCTGCTTTTGGGCTTCCAACTATAAGGATATTGGTAATTTTTGTATTCAAAGTAGTAATTGGGAACAAGGTAACAGGTTCCCATGGATTTTCTGGGGGAAGACTCAGGGGGTTTAGTTTAATTGTTTATTGGTTGCCTCTGTTGGAAAGATCTGTAAGTATGTAAAAGCCATAAGAGTGGACACATAACGTATTATCAGTACGTAGACCCTGTTGGATTTATTTCTGTATTTCAAATCTGCCTCATTCTCGGCCCGTCAGTCGTTAAAATACAGCCTCAATCCTTATGCATTGCAGTTTGTGGCCCTAGCTTTTAGCCACTGTGATCGCTTTCTTGATCCAGCATTTGTTTATTAGCAGCAAATGTCATCAGCTGTCACTTTCTGCATTTCAGACTTGGTCATTAGATTTCTTGAAAGTGCCATTTAAAAGTCTGCAAAGCTGTTAATCCCCTTGTCTAAATGTTAATAATGCTAACCATTCTTGAAAGGGTTGAATGAATTATTTAATTTACATCTAACTACGATTAACTAAAAATGTGTCCTGCCTTGACTTTTGATTTTGAATTTGGATTTGGCAAGCACGTTGTCTTTGACAACCAAATGCGAACAGGCTCACATGTGTGTTTACAGCCCGTGCTTTTCATTATGTAGACTGTGCCATACTGGCTAGAAAACATTCCGAAAGTGTCGTAAGAGCTACAGTCTTGGCAGATTTTTTCGACTGGCATCTGCAATTTGAGATTCCATTGAAAGATCTTTGAATTCTACAGAAAATAGACTAAACCTTTATGACGGTGTTTGCTTTAGGCCAACTGCTGTAAAGTACCATTCCATCACTGGACAAGCAAGACAAAGACTCGATATTACTATCCTAAACAATTTTTTTTTCTAATGTTTGTTTTTGGCTGCACCAATTTGTATAAAATTTTAGGGACACCTTCAAAATCCTAGATCTGTTCCGTTATTGCAAACAACTGAAATTTTTTAAATCAATTTAAAAAACATTTTTGCAAAATTAATCAACATTTGGTAGAAATTTTAAGATTGTCTATTCTTGCATCCTTGTATTATTTGTATTTTGTAAATGTTTTTTTGGCCCTTTTTAAGCAATATTCAACATAGGATCGATTTCAAATACATTTCTTTACTGCTAGATAAAAAATACAAATAATAGTTTGGTTAAAAACTTGCTCTGTGAAAAGATAGAGTGGGAATGGCTATCCAACCTCTTGTTCTTTGACGCGACACGTGTTTGCCTAGTCCACACATGTGACTGTTTTGATACACATTCAAGGCAATTTTATTTGTGTGAGGCTGAAGGCATCTAATACTGTTTTGTCAATATAATCAAAAGCTGATTCTATGCATGCTTGCTCAATGCTGGCAGATTAAACAATTATTAATTATTAAACAAAGTAGGCAGAGGATAAAACCTTCATTATCTGAAACATCTAAGATCACCTAACGATATCTATCGAAGCTACCTTTTTCTAATTAAACGTATGCCTCATTACAGCCGGCACGCAGCTAATGAAGCTTTTGGACTCTCGTCGAGTCGTCTACCGCAACGAGCCGATCCAGTTCCCGACGACGACAACGAGCTTCGCGCCTAAAAGTCCCGGCTTAAACTCGGTTGGTGCTAGCCCGCATACCGTTCCTTGGGTCAAGAAAATCAAGCTACCAGCCGAAGCGATCCCTGATTTGATCACGCTCATTCACGGCAACACCAACGCCTGCTCGTTCCTCATCAAAGAATTCGCCGTCTACTGGGGAAACCGGCACTCTAAGGCAGGGACAGAAACGAAATCCGATGCTGTGCCTCCTTCGCCGGGCGTTCTCTCGCAGAAGAGTGTGTCGAACAAAATCAAAGAGCTGGCCAATTGGATGCCGTGCTTGGACGAGGGTCCCATGTCTGGTCGGATGTGCTGGTATGTTTCACATGAGCTTCGGTCGAGTTTTGGACTTGGCGACCTCCAAGTGCCCAACACGTGGACGTATTCACTGAAACGTCGGCGCTCGAAGAATAAGGTCGGGGGAGATGTGGGCTGTACAGGACCGAGCCCCGCGACTTCCCTAAAACACGTGCCGCTTATCACGAACTTCACCAAGACTGTGACGCAGGAGGAGAAACAGATGCAGTTCCAAGCGGTTGCATCTGGATTGTGTGTGGTCCCTGCACTTCCTGTGGCAGGGCCAAGAAAATCTCTGATAACTAATTTCACAAAGGTGTTGTCTCAAGAAGACAGAGAAAACCAAATGAAAACTGCTGCCCACTCTGGCCAAGTGTCCGATTCAGGAATCAAGAGTCCTGCGGTAGCGACATTGGTTCCCAGGAAGAGGGCGCCGATCTTGTTTTCTGTTCCGAGGGGTCATGACATTACAAAGGTCATTGATTTAGCTGACAGTAAAATCCCACCTCCAAGCGTTCCTTTGCGCGGTGTTGGGGAACCAAACACTTCTAAAAACTTGGGTGAAGTTGAGAAAAAAAATCCTTCAAATACGGTTGAAGCCATGGATACCAGTGAGGATATAATTACGATAGACTAACATACCGAATGAACATTTTAATCGTGTACATGTTGCTGTTATAGTACCTAGCTACAATGGTATTTTTACTATTGCTTTAAAATATATGTTAATGAAAATAACAAGTTGGTGTGTTACAAATATCCAAAAATGAATTAGGCTTACAATTAAAGTTCATGCATCGTGCATGGTCGTGCAGAGTGGTTAATCCGCTACAAACCAAGGTGCCGACCTGAAAGCGTTTTTAGTTGAGAGCCTTGAACCCATCTACAACCAAACTAGCTGTCAATATATATATTCACATTAACCAGCCTATTTATCCACTAAACAGGTCGGCAAGGTTAGCTGCAATGATTTATGTTTGCTGTTCTAGTCTGACTAGCTCCCTCTAATGAAAAAAATTGCCCCATTTCTGAGATAAGTCTGAGAATGTTACTTCTGAGATTAGTTCTTTAATTTACCTCTTGTAAATGTAATTTACCTGTAATTTACCTTTTGTAGCATAATCATTGATCATTGAATTTGGCATATGGCACAGTCGTCGATATATCCGAGGCTAAGATCGTTGTAGATGGGCATTTAGTCTGTACTTTTTCTTCGTTTTCGAATGTAAATTATTAATAGTACCTAGTACAGCGTATTGGCATATAATCTGTTGACATTATGGCGCTATTATATCGCACTCTATTATAGTTGAAATTTGAGATTTAGTTTTTTCTTTGGTGGGTGCAGGTTCTTTGTTATTAAAATTCTGTGCCCAGGCAAGTTTTTTTTTTAATTAATCCTCTCACCTCACCCCTCTTTTGAAATATCCTTGCATCATTATCTTAATGTCAAAGATGTTACTACCTTTATTATTAACAACACTATAACCGTCTCAAAAATTGATGCCCAAACGCGGACTGTCCGCGTTTGCGTCTAAAATGTGTTCCCCACCATAGCAAGTGGAAGAAAGTACTTTCTTGTCGGATTTCTGCTAGGGTGTGGAAGTAGAACTTGTCAGAACAATATAATGTTCCATTTAAATGGACTTGAAACGAATACTCCATATATATCTTAGAAACCGGAACGCAAACTGATATTGATATGGGTTTGTAGAAATATTACAGAGTGCTCTGATTTGAAATGTTTAAACATATATCTTTTTATAATTTGTGTTACATTTACCACTAGGTCAGAAAGTCAGATTTTGGTACAAATTTAAGTTAAGAACAAGTGTTATCTTTTACTGCATATGTTGTGCACTTACAATGAAGTTTGTATGGCATGGTGAGCGAACTGAGCCAGGGGTCTCTTTGCCCAAGGTTGGCAAATTGTATGGACAAAAAATTAGTGTTGAAACTGAGAGAAAGTTTAGATGAGTTCAAGACAGGCTTCCAGAAACTGTAGGTGCTCATCAAAGGATAAAAACCGCTTGTGGGGTAAGACCACTTCTGATTGGGGACGTGGCAGATTCAGTTAGCCACTCAGATTTGTAGTTTCATTAACCTGTAGGGAATCGTTGAAATAATTTTTTTAAATTTCTGCTGAAATAATTAACTTTCTGGGTTAGGCTAGGAATGAGGAAATTGGAGAAATTAATAAGAGAAATTTGGGAAATTAAAATATTTGAAATTTTTTGGAACCAAGCCTACCATTAGTGTTGTGATGATAGAGTAAATAGTAGATACAAACTTAATTTTGATTGTTCAGAAAATTTTTCTTCAAATGTTTACTCTGTCTTATATATTGTCATTAACTTGGTTTGAAATATGCATTGTCATGTCAGCAAATAGGGGAAAATAATTAGCTGTGTTGAACTAAAATGAAATCTTTCCAAAACATATTCGAATCTTTGTTAGGTGTGGTTTTCAGGAAAGAGCAGTGGTTTGTCTGAAAAAATTGGTCTTTAGGATATTTTAATCTATTTTAGGATTTCTGTCAGGGTTTCAAAAAGCAGGTCAAGTAATTTGTGAAATTTACAAAAACATCGGAGATTAAAATTTTTCAAAGGTTTTCTGAGCTGGCGGTTAGTACGTTGTGGTTTTGGTAGGAAGCTGTGTAGGATTTGTGACTTGGTTTTCTGATGTTACAGCGGAACTTCTCGTTTTGACAGGTCAGGAGGAAAAATTGCAACATCACAAGCTAGAGACAATTGATCAAATCACACAATGAAAAGTAACTATATATATTAATTAATTAATTATTTATATTAAAAAAATGAAAAAATACAAATGAAATAAATATAAAGAAATAATATATAAATATATGATAAGAAATAAAAGAAAAAATAATACAATAAAAGAAAAAAAATATCTAATACATTAATTTAATTTAAATTAAATTAAAAATATATTTAATTTGTATTATTATTATGTCTTAATTAATGTATAATAAAATCATTGTTAATTATCATAATCATAATTAATAAAATCATATTCATAATATAATTGATCAGTGAGAGGGCACACAACGTTTTTGAAGCAATTTTGAACAGCTACATCGGCTACATCAAAATCATGTATCTAAGTTGTCGGCCAGTGGCATGGCTTGCTGACAAGAGTGCGCACGGTTTTCGAACTTTCGAATTTTGTCATTCGAAAATCATGTAGCAACTGATAAGGTATACAGATATGTCAAAACTAGGGGTAATAACCCCCCCCCCCCCCACATACCCTCCCTCATACGAACTTAAATTGTCGTTGGACTAGTTATTAGCCATTAGTTGGTCGTAACTACCATTGGGTTTGGTATAGATCCTACTGTCGCACTGGTTATTACCCAGTTTAACCCACCGCATATCTTAAGGTCACCACAATTTAATATCTTGTTATCGATAGTTGCCGCGTTTCTTTACAAGCTTTCTGTTGCCTTGTAAGTCTCGACTACCCCAAAATTATTGTTTGTTGCTGACGGAAGTCTTAAATAATTTCTCTATCAAAATCAAGAAGTTATGCTCTTAAATTATTGTGGCAAAGTGAGATATCTATCAAGTGTTGGCCAAGCATTATGGGGGCTCGTGTGATTCATCTGTTTTTCTGAAGCTATATCAGGTAAGAAGACGTCTGCACCTTCACCTACTGTTATAATTGCATGTAATTATTACAAGCATTGACCACAACCGCAACACGATGTTATCAACAGCAAATCAGTCTGGTTTTCGCGTTTGGTTGCCCTGACAGGTATTACTTCACCGAAATAAATCTGAACAGAACTGAGAATACCTTTATGATTTTGTGTAATCATATTGAGCGGATATCAATGAGTAATGACCAACATTTGATCATATGACAAATAAACGTTGTACGCTACTTAAGAATTTAGCACCGACACTGGCAATTTTAGGCGAACCTATTTAAAAATATGTAACGCAGTACTACGAGAAGTGAGGCAATCCATACCCCATGCGCTGCATTGCGCATGGATAACCAAGGAAACAAGGATGCTTTCTAAGACTACTTTATGACAACTTCAGTAGTCATCCAACTATACACAAGCTTGCAATAAAATTGATGGCAAAATCAAAGAGTAATGTCCTGAGATGAAATTTGACCTCTGGTTATAGGATTTACTCTCGAAATGCGCTGAGTCAGGTATTGAATGGGTGACCCTGACCATTATACACATGACGAGTTCTGTTCGGGAGAGAGGTTGGAGGGATGAAATTTAGTACAGCAACTTCATTCGCCTTGCTTATCAACCTCTCGACAGCATGGAAATGTGGAGGAATCCTGCTGTTCGAGTTGTACCGTCCTTCGGAAGGGACGTGAAGCCGGTGGTCCCCTTGGTGCTTTTCGACAGGAGTAGGCTACGTGCCGGCACCGGGTTTCCCCTCCTCCCTTCTAGGCTAGGTTAGGTTCATCATCATCCTCATCATCATCTACTCATTCACCGACGCCATTAGACAAGTGCCGCAGGGCCAGTTGTCAAAACAGTGCGTCGTTAAACACCACAAATAATAATAATAATATTACTCTCGAAAAAATTAAACCAAATGTAGAGTGGATCAGCAAAAGGGCCAACAAACACACAGAAACTGTAATTTGGGGTGCATTTACAGCCCCCCCCCCCCCCCCCCCAAACGGCCATCCTTGCACAAGTCTATGCAGATGCAAACCGACACCACAAAAATCCTCCAAATTCCAAAGAATTTATACGACGTCGTCGCACTCTTCAACCAATGATGTGTATATCCTATATGGCATGTGAAGGGGGAGAGTGGGGGGGGGGGGGGGAGGAACAGGAAGAATTCCCTAGGGATTCGGGGTGAAGTATATCGGCTGGTGTCGGCTGGGTTTTCGAATAGCAAGTCAAAGGGATGGTAATGAGGTACGATCACAGTCGCTTCGACGAGGACTAGATGTGCCACACCGCGCGAGGTGCAGGAGTTTATCGGGCCGTATCTCGCGCGCGAGTTGTGTGCCCTCTCATGACGCTCCCCTGGGTCATTGCCGATTCACCACCTTTGTGATATTACCGGCACGACGCACGACGCTTAGCGATTTGGCTGCTAGGGGATGCAATTTTGAGGCTTCGCTGCCGACAATTGTGATGCCGTTTTGTGTGAAAGAGTCAATTTTCTCTTTACCATCGTGTGCTCGTTAGAGAGGACATCACAATTGTCGTTATGAACAGATGCGAAGACGGATGAGTTTTCAGTATAATACATACCATTGAATTTATAGGTGGAGTCAGAGGGCCAGCGTTAGTATGTTTCTGCTTAGCAAACGAGCCGGCAACACACGGTAACGGTAGGCGCCACTCGATAACGCTTGCGGCATTCTTTGTAACCTCTACAATGAAGTAATAACGATTTAAAATATCGGTACATGTATATCAATCGTTGAAGTTATAAATGACAAATATTAATAGAGCGTAAAAAAGTCTCTAACGCGAGTAATCTGCGAGAGATATTTATCGAATTGAAATGGACGGTGACTCCATCTAGTAGAATACTCAATATTTTGTCTTTAAAGTGGTCATTTGGTTGTCATTTATCCCAAAGTTAGCTTCGAATTAGCGTTGTGGTAGTACCCTTATACTGATTTGCTTTAGTAAAAATGAGTATTTTTGGGTTTTTTTTTCGTACAATCACATTTGTGATTGCGACAAAGGTATTTGTCATAATAGCGACAGCGAGCATTGCAACGTCGAAAAACTGGAAGAGGTTTAACATAGCGAGATCGTTTACACATAAAAATATCTTTACAGACACTGTATATTTGATTATAATTCTAAATAAAAAATGAAATCCGTCCTTTTTCTCTAGCAAGAGTATCTAATCCTGGGAGTAATATGAAATCAACAATAAATTCTGGACTGGAATTGACGCTTGCGCGACACTGATGCCGGCCTCATACCTATTTCATGGACCAGATCTGGCAAATAAGACGTAAACCGAACACTAATATAACACGCTCAAAAAACTGTTTGGAAAAAAAAACACTCACACACCCTCAAGAAAGTGCCACCACGAACGTGTAGATATACACCAAACATATCACCACAAACGCACCGCGAAATAAAAATGCCATCATAAAAATTGCAGAAGCCAATTTGAAAATTGTTTCTCGCTATAGTCTTGTAGGCTTGGTTTAGCTTGGTTCTGGAACGTCATTCCAGAGCTCTGCGCGTCACCCAAGGGACTAGCAAAGAGCACGGGATGGAGCCAAGGTGCAACCCTTCGAAATCGCAACCTTCCAAGACATAGTCCTGTTTAACTATTTAACGTAACAATCTCTACGTGTCATTTAACGTGTTCTGAACCACGAGTAGGTATGTTATGTGAAACCATGTAACTGGTGTGCAGTCTCAAATTCAAGTGATTCATATACCTTTTGAGAATTCGAGCTCAAAAATGTCTTAGCTTGCCTGTTTAGCGGAATTTAAAGCGGGCCACCAGCGCTAATGTAGAACTGTCTTTGCTACAATATGAACACTTTACCAACAAAAATGGAGGATTATACTTGGTGGAGTCACCGTCGCTTCTATTGATAGGAAATTTATTTTGTTATTTCTCGCAGATCACTCGCATTTGAGACTGGTTTACGCTCAATTAATCTTTATTAAAGCAAACTACAACGATTGATATTCATGTATAGATATTTTGAGTCTTAATTCTTCAATTGTAGAGGTGTGTTATAAAGGACGACCCCAAGCGCCATCGGGTATCATCTGTCGTTACCACGTGTTACTGGCTCGTTTGCTCAGCATACAGCTTAACATTAACGCTGGCTCTCTCAAAATACAAATAAACCCAATGTCTGAAGAGAGCGGACCTATCCTTTAACAAGGATAGGTACGGATTTTCTTTTCTTTCAACAAATTATTTTTCACATTTTGTCTGACATTACGATATCAAGACAAACTTAATTGATGTATCACATTAGATTCATACCCCGCACAAAAGTAATCTTCCGTCATATTTATTTTATATTTCGAAGGCGGCACAGTGTCACAAACAGATCTGACGACACTTTGTCAAAGTGGGTGCGAAATTTGATTACCGGCCGCTTCAGCATCGGCAGCGCTAGCGCAGGGGTGGCTGCTAAGGGGATGGGGGGGGGGGCGGTTCAGATCACATGGCTTATCCGCGTGTCATTTGTCAAGTTTCACAGTTAAGCAACGTTTTATAACAAGATCACTTTGCGTTGCCGGAGGGGGTGGGGGCCGAGGGATGTTTTAAAGTGGTGAAGGAAGTTACGCGGGGTGTGAGAGGGGGAGAGATGAATTCTTTTTTCAAACTTTGTTAAAGAGAATAATTGAGACGTGAAATACTTGAGAGTGGAGGAAGAATATAGTAGCTGCTGCAGTGAAGAATGGTTCGTAGGGGTGGAAATCGCAAGCGTATTTGTGCGCACCTACCTAATGTAAATAAATTCGATTTACTTAATTCTTATCTTTTTCCTAACAGGTTTTTTGATATGACAGGAAAGGGTAGTCCAGTGATGCAGACAGATCATGTTTTTTGGAAAGAAAGAAGGACATTTTGGGAGTATTTATTCTTGGGCGGCTCAGCCATGATTTGACTACGATGGTCGGTATCATGTCATTGAATTTCAAGGTGTAGTGAGAGATCGGCGAAAAATAAACGAAATTAAATTGCTTATGTTGGGTTTTACCAAAATGTTCAACTATAAGTTGGACCTATAACTCACAAAAACATCTGAATATCACTGCATGTGATTGGTAGTCACCATGGCAATAGTATCTACTAACATTTCAACAAGGAGGTGAGATTTAGGTAAAATCGAACCTTAACAATCAAACGACGGTGTCTCCACCTAGTTGCATCTTCAATTTTTGTCGGTAAAGTAGTCATTTGGTGACAATTTCCGCGAAAACAGTTTGACATTAGTGCTGTGGTAGAACGATTGTAAACGAAAGAGCGGTTCCTGGAGAACTGCTGCATGTAGTACATGGAATAGTTTATATGTCGACGCGTCAAAGCAAACATAAAGTTTCCTAACAATATTATGAATATGAAATGTAATTTATACAGCAGACTTAATCCTCACGTCACGGCGTAGGCTCGGTGTTCATTTTCAAAAAGTTTCCCCGTTTTGGAGACATAAAAAAGTATGCGTCTCGAGTTGTTGCTACAGCACGCTAGCTAGCTTCAATTAGAATGCTAGAGTATCGTGTTATGCTTATTGTTATCATTGTTTCTTTGTTTCTCGTCTCTTGTTTTATATCTGGCATCCCATTCTCCATAAACCAGCGCCGAGTCGACTTGCAACGGGGTAGGAGTGCTCGCCGTACGAAGCGCTAGTGTACTTAGTTAAAAACTTAATGGGGCGGAACAGTTTTTCGCGAGTGCTCCGGCGTGCTCTCCGCTGTTGAAAGAGTTAAGCGAGTTAATTTGAACGAATAAGACGGGTTACAATTATTGTTGACCTAAGGGAGCATTAAAACTGTAACCATTTTACATGGCAAAGGGAGGGGTGAAGTGCTTGCTGCATAATTTACGGCGACTTGCAGTAGGAAAAGACAAGAAAGACATGGACGTGCGGCTTAATTGAAACGTATTGCATGTTTCTTGTAGAATGCATACACAACGAATGTCGCAGAATAAGAAAAAAACGGGGAACATTTGTGTTACCATATAGTTTCAAAATAAACCCACTGCCGTGCATGCTATGACTTTTCCAAAATGACCATCTATCGTTTTGCTGAATGAAAATGTTCTCGAGAAATTTATTTCTTGTTTCTTGTTGGCTGTTTATGCAAGAAATATAGATTTCGGCTCGGGTCCGATTGATGCCAGTCGCAGCTCGGTAAATGAGTCAACAATAATTTGTTAGTGTTCCTAAAATTCGATTGTCGTTTTGCTGTGTTGATAACAGCAAACCACCCTCTGTGCGTGAGGATTTAACACGTCATGACTTGCGCTAAAAATATCAATTAAATCTCGATTTTTGCGCGTAAAAGCATTTGGAATCGGAGCGTGAAATCGGATGTGCCACCACCCGACAACCGCTCGGCTTCGACGTCGGCGTCGGCGTCGGACGCAAGGCGATTGTTGCTTGCGTCATACGCGAGTGACAAATGATACCGCCTTCCATACCAACACTTCCTGTCATTTCGCAGACGAGAGTTTTGATTGGATCGCAACTGCACGAGACGACCAAAGAAACGAGTCATCAATCATGATCGAATTCACTTTCCTCTTGCTGCACGATTCACCACACTCTATGTGCCGAGGCCGTAATATTTGCCCATAAGTTGTTTCATTACGTTCGACGATACTTAATCGAAATCACAATTTATAAACAATGCGTTTTTCATATTTGGTGCTTTGGCACGATTTTATCAAAATAGCAAACTTCTAGTTTAGGCGAGGAAAAACGGATACATTTAAAAAATGTTACACGTGTTGGACAACAAGCTGAAATGTTCAGGATATGTTCAGGACATCTTTGAGCATCTGCCCTTAAAAGTTTCCTGAAATTTTCTCGTCGGAAGTTAGTCAAAAAAATTATCAAAATCAATAGTTGCTAAAAACCAAAATAAAACGTTTCAGATGATAGCGTCACCGTTTTTTAGCATAGAATTTAAAAAAAGGTGTCAAATAATGTGTCTTAGCTAGATATACACAAACATAATGTCAAAAGACATTTTTGAACAATGAGTTTACATGCAGCGACATTAAAATACAACAAACAACTGATTTACTTACTTTTTCTGTGTGCAGTATTGAAGAAGTATATTGGTGAAGTGTTAGAGGCCACCATATTTGGGTGCAAAGCAGCGATAGTTGGCACTTACACAATGGCGTCCCTGCTTTTTTAGTTTCGATCACAAATCGCTAGCGTAGTTTGCCCAGCCACCGAAACGGGCAATCTAATTTTCCATCGTTATGCAAAATTCCTAGACTGCCTGAAAAGAAAACTACTTTGATTTTGTGAGGAACAAACACAAATGAAAGCCAACATTTTCGGGGAAAGTGCTTGAGCACGGAAAGGGAACGGTCCCAAAACGCTGCTAACATTAAAATCTAGTGGACATCTAGTTTGACATACTTTACACTTGTCTTGGATCGAAAGATGCAATGATGAATGATTTGGAAGGGATTGCGCGTAAACTTTGTCTATCAAATCCGATCCTCTATCAAAGTTCGTTTTGATCCGGTGCTGTAAAAGAAAATGTGACAGTTCCGTGAAGGGCTGACGCTTGGTGTGTCATTAATCTTTGTCCATGTAGATTTATTTGCCACAGCAATTATTTGACTATTACTGGTCAAGAAAGAAATAATGATTGTGTGTCGTTAATGGAGGTATGAAAGATTTTTTTTGTTGTATTATTTAAACGCTGTTAAAATCATTTTTCAAGATTGAAGGGATTTTCAGTTTGATTCTAAAGGTAACGTAAAAACTACCCTGGCAAGGTACTTCAATATACTGGATGTAAATTAGTTTCTCAGGAAACACAAGTATCAACCTATGAGCATACATATTGATTAGGTAACCAAATCACAACATAGAAATACAAATATGTAATTCCATAGCTTATCATTCATTCAATGACAAAATACGACTCCTTTGTAATTTGATTTTGTAACATTGGTTCACAAAAAAATTGCAATATTTGGTAGTCGGTTGGAATTTTTGGATTTATCAGATTTCCAACTTTGTAGAGCGCAGTATAAGAGCTTCGGTTACTAATTGAGCCCATACCTGTGGGGACAATTCTGCGTTCCAAGCACACCAATTGTCACACCTAGTGTTTGCAAATTCATCACATGGAATGTTCCATCATTTTGAGCCACAGCCTTCAACCCCATAATGTTTACCGTGTAAGTTCTAACAATGCGTATCTGGAATACATTTTCAAGACTATTTTGAAGCTTTCCTGTTACGTTCAATTGGAAGGAATTCAAAAGCTGTTTACGCATGTAGTTGTCGGTACTCAATCACTACTATAAAATTATTTTTCAATTAGGATACTCTTTAATTGTGTGTTGTATTTTAAAGTGCAATCTCTTTGAAATCCTCGTGTGGCCTGAAATCCTCGTCAGAACATGGGATTCTGAATTATATTGCATTTTTAAATGGTTTTAAATAGTTCGTAAAATCTCCATACAAACCCCAAAACACACCATAAAGAACGCCAAGAGGTTCGGTCTCAGACGTAAACACGTGGACCGATTAAAACCTATATCTACCCAATAGTGAACCCAAAAATAATAATCTAATGCATCATATCACTTCGCAATGCCCGCTACGGCTAGACACCCCTCGGGGGGTATCGGTGACCGGCGACACGAGGCCCCGTGTCGGCGGACACAAAGGGGTTGGGGCGCGCGATCGGCTCGTGCTGACCACCCCACCCCCTCCCTTTGTCTCACGGGACCCCCAAAGGGTGACAAGACTCCAACGCGGACCCCCTAGAGGCATGTCTTCGCCGTAGCTACGACCGATACCGTCGTCAGGATGGCCAGGATGGTCAGGACTATAGCTGGGACTGTTACTCATCTCTTCGAACGGGACTGGATATTATTTATAAGAATGGTTTTTAACTTTTTAGGAGAGCATAAAAGTAATTTTCTGGCACGATGGGGGGCGGTTTAAGGGTTGTTATTCGTCTGTAGAGTGGTTGAAATATGAATAAGACACTCGAGGATTGATTGCATTTCAGGGTTAATTTGGACAATGTCCCCTGTGTTTTTTTAACCATTTAAAAATCCTATTCTTTTGTCGTTATTTAATTTTATCTTCATGTTCTATTGCTTCATAGCCATACAAAAAAGAACTGTATTTTAAAATTAAAAAATAAACATGATGAGTCTTTTTGTACAAATGATCTCACATTAATTTGAGCAAAAGACTGTGTGATTGTTCTTAACCGCTATTATAACACCGAACGTTTAATTATTCTGTATTTGCTTGAAGAATTTCTGTTCCAAGAAGTACCGCGGCCATTAATTAAAATATCGTTTTAAATGTCGACGAATGTGATTGATGACACATACGGTGATTGAAGACGCCGAACACTAATGTGAACTTATTCCTGGCAAATTTCTACCTACGTTTTCAAACCTCAGCGAGGCGCAGAAATACTTATTCCACTTGGCACAGTAATATTCAGTGGTATTTGCGGGTTTTTTTTTTATCACCGGAGTGGTATAGGTATGTAGGTACCTGATTTTTTCACGACGAATTCTTCCGGCGCAGAATTCACGTATGAATTATGCGAATCTGGTCAAGTTTTGGTTCCGCACTGCACAAACGGCTACGCTTTACACAGGATTTGTGGTTTAGTTGTTCTGGAGTTTTCTTGATAGCACCTACAACTTGCAGTGTTACGGGGAAAGCCCGGATGCCACGAGTTTTATCCCTCACCTGGAACGCGAATAGATGGTTTACGGATTAGTATGGCTGATAATATTTCATGAAGATTTTTAATTTAGGCTATTTCTTTGCCTATTACGTTCGTATACCTACCGGGTATTAGGAACCAACCTAATTACGTGTTCGTTCTATGCTAGTTTGCTTTTGATCGCAGAAGGCGAGGCGAGGAAGGAACTCCCTGGTTTGCGAGTCGAGATTGAAATCGGACAGGATTTTAATATCAGATTCTGAATAACAGGATGCTGAATTTACATCAAATTAACTATTTTTGGTAAAAATTTTGCATTGAAAAATGAAAAAAATGAGACGTAATAAGCCGTCGTCCACATACTGCTAGACAATTGTAGTGTTTAGAAATGAATTTAGAGGTCGCTCAAGTCCTAACGTCATTTAGATGGAAACAATGTTTAAAAAATGGAGTCTAAATTGCTGACAAAAATGTTACTTTCCATTAGCGCATAACTCTTATAGAATGTAGTTTTTTTCACAGTCAAGTATTTGCATTTAACACCAAAATATTCATTCATATATTCCTGTCTACGAAACCTATGGGATTTGATTGTAATTGTAAAACATGACATGGTGACATTTGGGTAGTAAAATTTATAAAACAAAGTTCCGGAAAAAAGGAGAGCAATATCTCCGCTTGTGGATTCTACAACTGCATTCACGACTTGCTCTGAGAGAAGAGCAGACACACTTACGAGACCCACATTGATCCATTCGACTCAACTATCCTATTCCAGAGTGATCCATGTTCAAGTTTTGGGTCATGGTATCGACGTTGACTTCAAGAAAGCTGGACGTGTACTCTTCAGCTTTCAGGCAACCACATATACGAGCAAGTCGGCCGCGCCGCTACAGATGAGGTCAAAGTTCAATCTATCAATCCAACTTAGAAACATAGCAAGGAAGAAATTAAGGACGTGTGGGGCTAGGGGTCGGTCGGGGGGGGGGGATGGGGTGTTTGGCCGGAAAAGAAAGGACCAAGGGAATTGAGTCTGGAAGGCTCTCTACAGCAGACCAACCCCTAGGCCCGGCCACCTTTGCTCCATGGCCCCAATCCCGGAGTGACTTATCAAGACGTCAGAGATGATACCTAAAAGATTCATAATACAATCCAGAAACTCTGTGTCTATCACTAGGCTCGAATCACACCCGAACTTATATGCACTGACGTTTCAAGAAGAGCTTATTTTCGATTAACTGTCATCAATAACTAATAGTTGGAAACCAATTTCACGTTTTGGGACCGAATTCGATCAGTGATCGGTTCTTATGGTGGAAATAGCGCACAGGTAGTATCATGGCGTAAGATTTACTGGCTCCAAGATCAACGCAAACATCCTGACCTGGTAAATCATATATCAGTATAAGAATCACTTAGCCGGGAAATGAATTAGTGTGATTAACCTCGAAATGGAAAGTCAACTTAATCAATTGCACCGTTTTAGCAACCCTAATTAGTAAGATTTTGACGTGTCTTACGGCTGTTTTAGTGGAATGAGTAGTGGCTAGAGCGTGATTGATTATTATTGTATTGTGTAATCCTTGTTAGCTTTTATTGTGTATTAATAAATTGCTGGGAAGAGACAAAAGCTCACAAAGAGTCCAGACGCCCTGGAACATTTGAGTGAAGTTCTAGTCTGGAAGAAATGTGCGATGTAATGGGCATAGACAACGGGGGTTTAGCAGGAGGTTGGGCGTTTGGAGAGGGGGGGGGGGGGGGGGGTGAGATATCAATATAATAATATGGAGCTGGGTTTTAATTGGATAGCCGAGTCTCGCTCCCAGCGCTGTGATGTTGGAGTTTATTAGCGATTGAAGAAACTTCCCGGAAAATTACTAGCAAGGAAAAAAACGAGGCTTATGATACGAGAAAACTGCTGCGCGCATTGCCCTTATTGTATTAAATCCTCGTGAAAACTCTCCAAGGAACTAAAACTGCTTCCGGCTAAATTAAAATCTTCTTATCTTTTGAATTTCTTTAAAAAAGAAACACACACCAGATGTAATTTAAGAGTGGAATTAAACAGCTCTCCCAGTTTTGTATATTCGGAATTTTCCAGACGCGCTATGAAGGTTGCAAATTGATCTTCGAGTTAGTTGGGGTGGTGAGGGGGGTGGGGGGGATTAGGCTTGATTTGACGTCGTTCACGAAGTAATTTCTCACATCCTATCCAGCTTGTCACCTGGGAATTCCTCTGCAATTATCCGGCGCATCTTGATTGATAAAATCAGCTATAGCAAATAAATTAATGTAGCAATTTTCACTTTCCACTTTTCCCTACAGCAGAGTTTCTTATAGCGCCTTTTTTGCCCATGAAGGAAATAATGAAATTTTTACCAATCCTCGTCGTGAAATATAAAGAATATAAACGGAACGGGGGAAAATCGAACTAATTTCGTAAGTTTGAGACAGGATTCGTGGCTGTATCGCCTTCGCTGGAGCGTGGCTTGGGTTAGCTGATATCGGCTGCATGAAACTACCCGTGACAACCATAAATCTGGATGCGTTCCACTTCCATTAGATGAAAATAATCTGCCTTCTCTGGATGCTGCTTGCCACTCACAGGATCAATCTTCTGCTTAAGCATTACATCTTTGTCACTTATGCGCAGAGAATCCGAGCTGTATCAGCCGGCAAATGTAATTAAAAACAAACAGATGGGATACAAAAGGTAAAAAGTAAGCCCAGTGATTGCTTTGCCTGATGCTTTAAATCTGTATGCTTGAATTAATCACCAAGAACGACTAAAAGAAAATACAGCATCACGGATTGAACCAATTGAACCATCAATCAATTCAATTATGAACCTATTATAGACGCAATCGAACTTACGGCTATGTTCATATGTACACTGCATTTTAAGAATTCAATCGCATGACAAAATTGCTTAAATTACCGAATCGCAATGACGTGCTCGAGACTTCACATAAGGAGTCGATAATTTGCTTTTGATCATGAATACAGGCAAAACCGAGGATGATTATTTATTTATAAACGCACTTTTAACTCAACCCTTCCACACCTGGCCAATTACGAACGAGGCGATGCTTAAAACTATTTCGCCCCGAGCGTGGACAAAATTCGTTCTTCACAGTGATCATTTTTATCGTCCTATCAATTATACGTTTGACCGAAAAGTTACCTTACGCATCAGATGCCAATTTGACATTCGGCTCTCCCAACCGAATTTGCCCTAATAACTGTAATCCGTGGATCGTATAGCTTAGCAACAATTTAAGTACAAGAGTTAGATATCTTATAGCTATTACGCACTTTCATAGTTTCAGCCGTAGTTTAGTTATGTGTGCCCAAAGGGGATGACAAATTCTTTATCCGCCTTTCATTTTAAAATTTAAAATGATAATACGCAATCAGAAGACCATTTCAATGTGTTTCTAGAAAATTCCTGGCAATATAAAATGGTCATGCAATTAAATAATCCGTTGCTTTTGCACAGATGTCCTCCCATTCGAAACACGCGCAGCACGATTTCAGAGACATGATTGGGGGCACCCGAACTTGCACCCCGTTTTTTATGAAATCCACCTTTTTGGAAGAAATTTTCAATTAACTCCTGGTCGTATATACCAACTGTTTTATCAGTTACCATGCACAAGTTGAAGTCATGAATGACGGCCACCCCTCCACTTACAGGTCAGACAGGCAATAACAAGACGTCTTTGATAAGGGTGACATGCTGAGGAGGTGCGTGAAGTTTGATAGCAACCAAAACATGTGTAGATCTTTCGGCCGATCGAAACGTTTCCGCCGGATATGATAGTTTCTTCGATAACCCTAAAGCACTATCAACGTTTAGAATCGTGCAATACATATCCCAGGTGAAACTAGATAAGCGTTTTGTACATGCCACAAAGCTGACTGGCAAGTTATTTACCTCTGTGAGTGGAGTGATTGATTTGACTTTAGTAGTCCAGGTGAGATGTGTGCTAGAGTAGGTACATATATGTGTGCATGCGTGAGTCAGATTAATTGGCGAAATGTGTGAATAAACCACATCACTGATGGTCACTGCAAATTATGGACATCGCAGCAACGCTTGAAATGTGTAATATGTAAAATATATGTCTGACGCATTTTTGGCGTAAAGGCTACAGACACCTTAAATTATAGATATTATCTCTGGTTTAATATTTGCTGGTTCGCGAAGTTGCGTCAATTCTTTGGGTTGGCTTGTGGATATAAACGGTCACCTCTGTGATGGACATTTTTATCAAATTATTTCCAAGCGTGCGAATTCAGAATGTATAATCAACATTATGCTAGGCGATTAACATTATTTTCACATGTACTTTTTAATGACACATAATTTCAGTTTGACAACCAATACACGTACTGGGACATGCGCCACAATTAATAGATGATTTTTTTCTAGCTTTAAAGAATTTCGAACACTTAATTACTAGCGGTGTGGTGTTGAGAATAGGTGGGTAGACGACATACGGTGCTTTTCCACCAACCGTTGGTGTGTTGGGGAGGGGAGGGAGGGTTAATTTAAATTTTTTTTTCGGATTTCGTTTGGATTTCAACTAATTTGATTGGCTGTACATTAACAGTAACTACAGTAACAGTAACATTTAGTACAGTAACTGATATATTTTGGAAACCTTTAGAAACCTTTTGGAAACCATAATTGATTTCCATTGTCACGATTTTACCGCGATTGTTTTATGCATAGTCAGTTTACTGTAATCTTAGATAGATTTGACAAAATTTACTAGTGACATTATTACGATCATCAAGTCAAAATTCTGTGCAACAATTACTTTACACCAAGGAGCCAAAACAATGAGAGTTAAGCCGCAAAATACTAGAAATTGAGGTTATTTTAAGAAAGCATAAGTTTGCGTATATCCACGTATTTCTTTGACATAAAGCTGGGCATACATACACCGTACACCCGCATATACCCAGGTCTACACCACTGGTCATTACTTGAGCTTTCTTCAGGTATGCGTTACCACTTTGATACTACCTGTACTAACTGGAGAATCCAGTTTTGCTGCAAAACTGTAATATGATAAAAAAAACTAATAATCTGCTTTATGATCGCGAATCGTGCGACCCTCCTGCGACCCTGCGTGTCGTGACGGTTTCTCCAGAGTTATCCCCGCGTTATCCCCGCGTCCCAGACCACGTTGCGTGCGTTCCCCCAAGACTGATGGCTCGAACTCGGGACCCCCGCATTGGAACAAGCGCACCCTGCGCCGACCAGCTGATCTATGAACTGCCAGACAAGGGTTTACGGGTCAAACAATTTCAAAGGGACGCGTTACAGTTCTAACCTGAAATTCGTTATCATAAATCTTCAGAAACGGAAACAATCAGATGTACTACCAGTATCACGACTCTATTAACTATTTTATCTGAAAATTTATTTCAATTTGTTATTTGGATAAGAACTGCACTGCTGCGTCGCTGAGTAACTCAATTCGTTGCCTGTTGTTAATCATCCGATTACATCTTTTAGAGCTGTAGAGTTAATCAATTCTTCTATGGCTTGATTAACCGTGATATATAGCTCAACCAAACAATATCGAAAACCGCATTTGCATGTGTACATACATTCTAATATTGATTTCTGCACGTGAACTGATAAAACATGTGATGACAAGTGATTATAGCCATCCTCTACTGTTCTTAAATTAATAATTATTCTCGATATTCAATTAAATTATATTAAGGCCCATCTACAATTACTATGTACTTTTCAGTCCAACAAATATAAATAGCTATGTGATGTTTAATATATGGTGATATCTTGTTCCCTGGAAGTGTTGAAGTTCATGTAGAAAAAGGTGTGCACCTCTGTGTTCTATTCGAAAATCCGTGCTCGGATCGGAGGTGATATCATGTCCATTGTTTTAGATGTGTCCCAACCTTGTAGCGTGCCGCATGCGACTTGATAAAAGACGTGCCCTCTTCGTAATAAAATTCTGACTGCCTTATCTTGCACGGTCCCACACATCGCCGTCAAGAAAAACATCCTGACGCTTTCCCGTGAATCGATGCGTGCCGTCCTGAGACTAAATAGCATGGAATCAGGACTGCGTAAATAAAGCCGGATTCTCGGCCATATCGAACGGATAATTTAAAATTATAATCAACCAATTAAATATATTTTTTTATTGAATGAAATTAAACTGTGGGACAGTTAAGTCACGATGTGAAGAATTTGCATATTTTTAAATCCAAAATCTTAGTCTTTTATAGCCCCTATACTTATTAGTTGTTGAATTATATGGCTCCTATATTTTGATGTGTATTGTGATACCTATATAATTCGTTTGGGAAATGAAAGGTGCAATTAGCTTTAATGGAAGCCATCTTAGAATAACACGGTTGGATCGAATGTATGATGGACTATAGTGTTTGATAGATGAATATACAACACATATGCCTACGACGGTATGAGTAAACGTGAGTGTTTTGGAAAGTTTCATGTGAAATTATACAATTGTCTTGTCCTGCGGGCTAGGTCGTTGTTTAAGACGACTTTATCTAATAACAGTGATCTGTCATTTTGAGTTTAGTTTCGATTTGTGTTTGCATCAACAGCGCGCGCCCTACCCGTGAAAAAAACAAACTAAAATAGCTGATACGTTTGTTGTTTCGGACGATGAATATCAGGGCAATTGACATTCCTGGTTTAATTTAGTTGCTTTCGAATTCCACAATATTTTGTGTGCAAGTATTCATTAGTCTAACGTTTTAAATTACCACCCATTTTTTTACCCCAAGTAACAATACCTACGGTCTAGCCGGTGAGAGAACATACTAGCCCAAGGACTGCATCTAGCAGTGCTACAAACTCATAAGTAAAATTTTAGTCATGATTTTAGTGGTGGGATTTCAAAATACTTGGATCTGCAAAAAATCCAAGATTGTTATTGCTTGAAAAATTCTTATGATAGCTCGAAAAGCAAAAGATTTGGGCACGAAAAAGAAACTTTAGAGCAACAGGAAAATGGCCGGCATCAGCGGAGATTATTATGAATGTTTTAAAAATGATAGCTGGCCCAAATATCCCAAAACGACCGGTGGCGCCTCTGCCAGAAAAGTATGTTGTCGCCCTGAACAGAGAATATACGGTACAAAAACCGCAAATTTGAACCTAATGCATCCAATGAACCTGGTTTCAAACCAAAACAAACAAAACATATATAGATTATTTTCTAAAAACAAACACCAAGAAAATCCAGAATGTAAAAACTGATATTTCTCACATTGAAACTGCTTCTGGTTGTAATTCTATAGCAAAACTATATTAAGAGTATTTATTGCAATCATTTCGTAGCGCAAGGCTATTTACACTATATTTAGTATGTGACCATCGCCAGCAGGCATCTCGCCATGCACATTATATAGGTATATTATATAAAGGTATAGACAACCACCGAGACAGGGTCATGAGACCAAACTAATATGTTTTTCCTCTCAAAAAAAAACATATCGCGTGCAACGCGGCACAGCGGCGAGTGTGTATCTGGCACCGCCTTGACGAGCATGAGCACTCGTAACCCGCGGTTTCTCAAAGTCATGAGCGGTCGTGATTTCGAGTGAATTATGCAGATTTTGAGACTACACCCTGGGGCGGCGTTCCCAGGGGCCTGCAGACACCTGGAGCTGTCTTTTCTAGCCATGCACAGTGCAACACCGGCAGCAACCAAGCGTCTTGTACACCTTGTACGGCGTCTATACGATACAATCGATACAGAAGCGAGATTCACCTCGGGTATTGTACCTGAATTTGGACACAGGGTTATATGCATTTATGTTCTAGACTATGGAGTGTGTGGACAAGCAAACAAGGCGAGATATAATGTGTTTGTGTCTTTACTTTGTCACATGGTGATTTAGTTCAGCTTAGCACTTCCACGCGCGTTTGATTTTCTGCTGTCTTTGGTGTCACAGCTGAATTGTTTAATATTTCAACTCCTTTTATTGTCCATTTTGAACAAATACCTGATATCGGATACTTCATAAGTAGTGAAATAGGTCAATTATATCACAGTATAAAATCACCTATAAAACATTTTGTTCAAAACTTAAGATATCATTTAAAATAATCATAAAAAATTAAATAATGTATTTGTTTAGATTTTTTGCTAAACAACTCAAATCGGGGCTGAAAGATGACAAGCTAATTTTTGTCTGTGGCATCGTCCATTTACATAAAATACATGCATTTTCGCCCTTTTCACAGCAGCTTCCTCGGCAATTCTTGCCAAGACGTGTGGCTGTCTGAAATATCGATCTCTCGGCAAGTCCATGCCATGCACAACGAGCTGCTGTGCAAACTGTCTTAAATGTCTGTATCTTCACTTCAATCATCTCGCCAGCATCCTAGAAATATTCCGTATCACGATCGGAACCTGGGACTTCATGATCACATCGCCAGGCGGTAGCCACCCTCTTGGCTGTCGGGAACATACGATTAGCACACGTACAGCGAGACTCGAGATGTGCAACGTCTTGGACGGGTTCATGCCCAGGGCGTGGAGATCGCCAGCGCCTTCCGAGCGCTAGGACGATGGAGCTCGCCCTGGATCGCGTTCAGGGATTAGAACTGGATCCTTCTTATTGGAAATTCTGTGTTGGGGGCTATATGGTCAGCTGGAGTTGGTAAATTTTGTTTATAGCAAAGGAATCTCGGTGCATTGAATTCCATTCAAATCTATTTTTTTTCTTGCAAGCTAGGTACTCGTGAAAACGAAATAACATACCAGATTTCTCATAATATCTCTAAAATTAGTGGCAATGTACATTCATTTGATGGCAAGTAGGTATACTTTTTGTATTCTTTTGGTGTATAGGTGGAGCAACAGTTAATTAATTCAGTGACCCCATGCATACCTGTGCTCCGATTATTTTCAGCGTTGGCCGCCATTCCTTTCATAAATCAATACACAGCAGAAAATTCCCGTATAAACCATATTTCACCACATAGCCAGGTTCAGCCAGACACACGGACACATTTGTGTCCTTCACTTCGTCGCATTGCCCCGGATTGCCGTCCAATGAGCTCGGCTCGACTCCCACCGTCCTCGCCATGTCACCTGCGCAGTGGACGCGTCCCCTCCCCCGGCCACAGCAGCGTCGCGACGCCGTTATGTCACCAACACGCGACGATAGGCGACGCTGTGAGTCCCGAGCTCGCGTGCATTGGTCGCGACGCCGACGAAAGGGTGGAGTTTGCGCGAGGACTAATGACAATCTAGCGGACGCGGAAGTCGTGTCATTCGACGTGTCTTTGCGTCGGCGTTGTCGGCGTCGGCAGGGAGTAGGCGTCGCGGCGGCCGGGTTTGGCGACAGGTAGAGTTTGACGTCGCTCGATCGTTACGGCCCGCTTGAAGGAAAGGGTGGAGGATGCTGAGATGTTGGGAAGCTTGGATGAAAGGTTGGATGCAAGGAGTTTGGTTCGATGATAGCTTGAAGTTTTGAAACTAGCTTACATTGACGTGGACGTGGCAGAAAGGTCAAATGTTATACCACTTTTTAAATTAAAAGAGAATTTTTAATAAACATTTTTGACTTTTACAAATCCTCGTTCTGACATCGCTGACAAACGTTTTTCTTTCGTATACTATTGATTCCGTCCAATTCGTTTCTCGTGCCAAAAAAAATGTTTTGTTTCAGACTGTACAAAAATAAGTCACGGACTCTTAAGGAGATATACAATAGGGTGTATAATATTCTCTGTGGCTTTATTTTATTGCAATTCACGTGTTTGCAAATACACGCATGTAAAATTTAGTAACGCCGAACTAACTTTGGTACCACGATGCATAGCGAGACGCCGAGGAAGTATAATGAGTCGCTCGTAATGTGGACGAATCGCAAATTTCGAGCTGTTTTTATTATATAGAGCGGAGCAATCAAAGAGCGTAGATTTTATTTCAGTGTTCATTTTCACAATAGCAGAAATAATTGGCGCAATTCCCTTTCTTATCGCCAGCCGCGCCATGGTCGGCACTTGCATATAGAGACCGCTAATTGGACATTGTCTAGCTGAGTGTGATATTTATGGACACTTTCAAGACTCCCATGACGGTCCGTGGTGTGTGTTTTCATTTGTGTGTGTTTGTGTGTGTATTCGTTTGCGTATTGCAATAGGTCGAAGCGAGTTATCAGAGATTGTTAACCCAAGTAATAGAGACCGTCCGCATGAAGGGGGTCACCGATTATTCCACCTCCAACGAGGTTAAACTGAATTGACCAATCCTATGTTACTAACACACCTGAGTAGGAGGCGCTTATTATACAAACAACGACTTTCCATTGGGTGCATAATTTTTTTTCAACAACTACAAATGACATCATGTATTTTTGGTCACGCCATGTGTTTTCCTGGCGGTATACCAACTCGACATGCGAAACGGATGTCTTTGCCTTTGATCGTTCGGTCTTTCCCAGGAACGACGCTCGAAGGCCTCGGTGTGCATAATGTGCACTGGCTGCTGCCGAGATGGTTTCTTACGTTACTCGTCCTTACGTCCAACGGCTAGGACGAAGAGTAGACTGGCGTGCCGTGCTAAATGCAAAGCTGTGTGTCCTTGCTGGCTCTAGAGGAGTTTCAATGCAGTGCGTTATTATTATTTTTTGTTCTAGAAACGGTATGACGCATGACACCTTCTGGGTTTTTTATGCTCCTAGATCTCCAGTATTGATTTAATATAAACGAGAACTCAATTTTCGATAGGATGAACAAAGATGGTATATGTGACTAAATTTGATGACAAAAAAATCAATTTTCTTTCCAAACGGACATTAAATTAGAAATAAAATACATTTAATCTAATGAAAAGCGATTTGATTTGACAATTTTTATTTTATTTCATTCTAGATGATCTGGGAAATAAATTAGAACTCGTTATTGCATCAATCTCCCAAATGAACATGCCTTGCTTTTGACTTTTAAAGAGCACTAAATACATTCTGACATCGTTGACTCCAGTCATACAGGTTGGAGCTAATTTTCGAAGTATTGCAGGAACTATGGTAAATAATTGTGCCACGCCAAAACGCCAACGAACTTTGATTAGCATCGTTTCAAACTGCATGCCATGTCAAAATGGCGTATACCTACATACGGCACTTGTGCATTGCACGAAAGCATGGCATATGTTACTATTTAAATACAAATACTAGTTCGAAATTTCTGTAATTTCCAACACACCACATATCAGAGAAACAACATTTGGTAAAATTCTGTCACAGAATGATCAGTGAAAGGTGATTGCAGTCGGCTGTCAGTAGGCGATTCGAAAATAGATTGTAAATCGACTTATTTCACGTCTATCACGAATCGCACCGAGCCCACCGACAATTTTCTCTCGCGGTACACCACAACGCATACCGATCTCGCTGCACCGATTCTTATCAGCATGCACATTGCAGGCTCATTTTCTCGTCTCTTTACCTGTGATATCAACTTGATTGTTTCCCCATATATACTTGACGTTAATAATATGGCACGAGTTTTATAAATATCCTTGCTACCTATAATACCTTGATTAGCAGCACTTTAATTTGCGTGCAATTTCTCTTCATTTCCACCACGTTGTGCCACCAAGCGAGCGTGTGATTTATTTGGTTTCCTATCCTGAGGGAGATGCTATCTATTGATAAGAGACGCTTGGTAATTAACGACTCCCACGAGATAAGGGATTCGGGCACGAGACATCAGAGAGAGGGTGTAACTCTAATGCGTGGCACCTGAGAGAGACGAAGAGAGACATAGATAATGAGCGTGGCTGTGTCAGAGAATGAGACGGAGTGCCGTGGATAGAATGGGCGAGAGGGTGATAGAATGGAGGTAAAGGCAGGTATTATATATTATTGTGACCCACGCCACTCCATCGTCGGATCTAGATCTTAGATCATGTTCCTTGTGAGACATTTCCAGCGACGGTCGGCGCTTGCGTCGGCTCTCTGCGTGTTGTTGTCGAAAGAACATTCTTCTATCTTAAAAATCTACAAGCGATCAGACACGCGCGTGTGTCACTCGGCAGCACGCGAAACTATTTTTTAACTTTGCACTGTCATAAATTAATCTGGGAAATTGTTCGATGGCTCTTCTGGTTGGCCGTCAGCTCTGTCGTGCGATGAGTTTTTGAGACCTGCTTTTTTGGCTGGATTACACGAAAATGGTTTTCAATGTATTTGAAATCTTAAATAAATTGCATACGCTTGCAATGCGCGGGGTACTTTATTATTATAACCACTACTACCGTCTCAAAATTGATGAAAAAAAATGACGTGGTATAGCGTCACTAGATTCAGAGTGACTGTGAATACTCACAGCCTCTTGTTTCTACTCCTTGGAGATCCGTCTCTCTTATCAAATACACTAAAAACGTCTCCAAAAGCATGTGTCCAAGTAGCTCAATAGGTGGGAGAACCACCTGTGATAGGTGGAGATCGGGGTTCGTGTCCCCGTTTGGGCATCAATTTTTGAGACGGTAGTAGTGTTCATAATAATAAAATGGTTTTCCATGGTTTGCAGAGCGACTTTACGAGATAAGAAAATGATTTTAGGTTACCCTTATTGCGAGATAGGGGTTCGTTCATACAAGGATTTTGAACTGATGGTTAATTTGCATGAAACGCATGATAGGCGCAATTAAAACGACACTTGTCATAGCGCCGATTTGATTGCTCGTTGGTTTTGAAATCAACGGGTTATTGTGTATACGGTAAAATGTCTAATTAACACGTTAAATTTGATGTAGTAGTAATTACAAGATTTTGAATTAAGATTATGTCAGATTCAATTCTAAATTTATTCGTTCGTGAAAACTACTTTAAAGGTACCTACTGCAGACATGCATGCATTTGCCATTTGCACACAAGTTTCGATAATGAATCGCAGTGTACGTACAGTGCAGGGCTGTAGCTGCCTAAGGATACGCATCTTTGTGATCCCATAAATTGCCATGGGACGGTAACCTCTCTTTAGGAAAATGCGTTCATATTTTTCACTGAATAGGAATAATAATCTTGGTCGGTGCGCCTTGGCGTATATGCAACCCGAAATCTCGCATGCCTGGTGGGTTGAGGAGAGGACGCGCCCTAATGGACCTCATAGAAAAGCCCATAGAGATATTTTCATTATAAAGTTGCGAGACGCGGAGGTAATGGGTTGAGAGTAAAAACAACTTCTTCGTCTGCTTTCAGCCATCTTCATCTTTCTCCTCCTAACTATTGTATCCTGTCATCTATCTCTTCCAGGCGAAACTTTGAAAAGGGATAGGGAAATTTTTCGAAGTAATTATTGTCGTGGATGCCTTGGTTGGATAGGGGCGCCAAAACACGTGGTCTACCCGTTGAAAATATTCGGTAGGTTATAAAGGTCGGTCTCATCTAAGCGTCAAGCGATTAATTTGGGCCCGATTTTTTGGCACTTCTTGAGCTTTGTTTAATATTATAATAACAACAGCGATTAGTAGGTAGATCTTATGTAGCCATCTACTTTATACAAATCTCTTTTTAAGAACCACAACGCTTAGGCCGTAATAAATTACGAACAATTTGCTGAAAATGACAGGGGAACAAAAGTTTTTTTTTCACGAAAATATTTTTCTTAAAAAATATGAGACCCTATAATCTGGCTGTAAAATAATGATTAATTGCCGCGTGCTTTATTCTTAATCATCGCATTTTATAAGAAAGTGAAATAGTCCTTGTCCCTGGTGAAACGACCGCGATCGAATAAGAACCAACTAAGAGCAATTATCTTTCATCCTATTCTCGGCCTATAATCTGTACTTATCATTTTAATATGGTCCATACAGCATCATGAAAGATGACCTATCACGGTGATTTGGCAACAATGGCCTAAAAGTTTTGTTGTCGGCATTTGTTCTTCTTCTGTTCTGCCTCCTGGCCCACAGGCACCCCCTGTCGCGCATCTCTTTGAATCTAAAGGAGACACGCAGCGGGGGCATCGGGCCTGAAATATTACAAATATACATGCAATCAAATATGGGTACCATACTACTCATAAGATGATACAAAAGCCAGGTCGAATTTTTGCCAGGCACCGTACTCGGCCCGGTCAGGGATGGTCCATTGTTGACCACCTGTCAACAAGCCGAAATCTTCGAGATCGAAACCGGCCCTAGGTCGCTCGAAAAAGGGCCCAAGGACTAAGATCATCCGCGTAGCAAATCACGCAATTCTTTTGTAGGACCTTTTCCTAAAGGTATCACCCAAATCCGGCGCCTCCACCGATCACCGTGGCGCTAAGAGACGAAAATCCCGCTGCCACGGCGTGCACCTGCACCCAAACGACGGTGGTTGGCACAGGTTGATGACATTTTAGCCACGTTTGTACGACCGACAAATATCACGACTTGTCTCCTCATAGCACAGAAACGCTGCAAGAATGTTTCATTAGCGATCTACCGGCTAATGAAACACGGCTTGTTTGATATGAGCTGCTCTAAGTTATTAATAAGAGGCGTCTGTCTCTGTTGCTACCCGACTGTTTCTCTCTGTAGTGTGCTGGCCAACGGTGCGCTCTGTCTCGCTCTCAAGTCGTTATTAGTTCATTAGGTTCTATAGTGACCAACGCCGCGGCGAGAATGGCTTTCCTACCAGGGTCCATGGCGGCCGCCGACGACGACAGTGGACTTGTGAGATGCCTCCCTTTATGATGCGACCACGCCATGCTTTCTTGCTGCCTCGGATTACCTGGACTGACTACACAAACACCTTGGCGACGAGACCGAAAGGTCCCTCAATTGCCCATTCAGAGCAGTAATCTCAATAAACCGAAACATGAAAGAACGGTCGGAATCGCGGAAATAAGGTCACAGTTTATTGCAATCGTAAAGTGAAAATTGTTTATTATTTTATTGATTTATTGTAGATTTTCTTATAATTCTTGCGGGTCTTTTTGAAGACGTTTTTGTACCTTGACAAACTATTGACCACCCAAGCTGTTTTTGACCATCATCAATTTGTGATCATTTCTGACGCAGCCCTGCGCGTCCACTCTGATGGACACGATGAATACGCTCTGCCTGGACATTTATTATAGACGTGCTGACGAAATTACCTTATTGAAAACTGTTCAGACATATAATGACATTAGTGGGACTTGGTCTCTTCTTCGTCTTCTTCGTCGTCTTCCTAGTATCTTCATTCTTCTTGACGAAAATATAATGCAACGATGACTCGGTTACATTGACATACGGTAATTTCATTGTGCATCTTGCGGTCCTTGCAGATATCATGGGCACGAAAGAGTTGGGTTATGAACTCAGGAACCTAGAGCGTTGTACTACAAGTAAGAAAACGTTCACTGAAAATTGCCGAGATTTCAGATAGCTCAAGGAAAAATGTTTGTCCTCGTAAAATAATTTAAAATTAATATCAGCAATCAAAAGTAATAAGTAATGGGCACCTCCTGCAACCAGGAGTGAGCGTTGTTAAAAGCACGCCGGTAGTTCGTAGAACATGTAGTCCTGGGAAAAGAAAAACACCTCAATTATTATCAAGCTGACCGCACAATTAATAGGATCGTGGCTTTAGCATGAGTGCAATGCAGAGCAATGATTTAGCCTCATGACGCGTGCACCCCATGGTTACAGTATTGCTTACTATCAAAAAAGAAGCTCCGAGAAGAACAGACTTCATCTGGACATCCAAATCTGTAGGAAACTTGATCTTGAAATTGTCTGCTTTCGTGCAAAACTCCTTACAGCAACCGCTCCACTGTTTCGAGATCTGTCCGAGCTGGGTTCTTCCGTCGATGGCCATGATCTGAGAAAACGTCGCCCCTCTTTATAAGAATCAATCGCCAACGGGCTCCACCTGAATCATTGCAACTTCAATCCAAGAAATTAAGCAATTCAAGAAAGACGCCTTGTCTTATCTACACATCCGATCTGTAGCCCATACCATCCAATACGATCTTGTTTATTGGAATCATAAGACCACAATGCCACCAGTTCTTGATAAAATTAATCCAACATAAATAGCTGTAACTATTTATTAAATATATGTGACTTTACGCGTTTATCTTACCTTGAATGGGATTTCGCAACCGCAACTGGCTAGCCAAAAGGGCCCCTTTATCTTGAAAACGACGTCGCCAGCGGCGTTCTTGACCCGGTACCGAGGACAAAACAGGCTCCACTCTTGCTCGATTTGACCAAGGCGGGTACCGCCTGGTGTAGTCACCTCCATTGTCTGTGGCAAAATTCTAGTTAGCATTTGTAAGCGTCTCGCAGTTTTCTTTTGCTGGAAGTTCAAGAATAGTAAGAAGTAGTTTGCTTGATAATAAAGTGGATCCATTGCTATACAAATTAGTTGGGACAAAGTAAGGTTGCATAATTTCGTGGATTGGTATAGAAAAATCGGACAGAAGGAAATTTTCTTTGAAGGAAAATAGGGCAAAGGTTTTCAAACGTGTATGATTGCTTGCTTCATTGAATTTCGGTACAGGTGCAAAATGCAACAAAAAGTATCGCAAACAATTTTCAATATATGTACTCCTTAAAGCCTAATGGCTATGGACGGGCTATGAACGGGCTATGGACGGGCTATGGACGGGCTATGGATGGGCTATGGATGGGCTATGGACGGGAAATGGTAGGGCTGTGTTCAGGTTGGAGTAAGGCAGCTCTGGAAGCACATGGATTCTTCGTGGGCTACTGGCAGGGTCCTAGTAGAAGAAGCCCAGGGGTTTGACCAGCCGGGCCAGGGACTGGCCAAAGTGACACTTTTAGACTGGGCCAGAGCTTGCAGTCCAGCTGAAGCTCACTGGAGCCCGAATTATTCTCTGCCTTACCTGGAGACAACAGGGGCAGCAGCACGATTGACATTTGAGCGGCCGATGCAAACGAATAACTTCATTATGATCGTTGTCCATGATTTTCATCTCGAAAGGTCTGATCGAGCCGCAACAATTTCTTGCGCAGCATTCGCTCTTCTCTTTGGCGAAAAACACTTCTTGTTCGTAGGGAGTTTTCACTTGATACTTGTTCTGAGTCTCGCAACATGTGCAAACTGTCAAAAAACAATTGTTGAATGACAAATGATTGCCAATTTGAAACAAGTGCCAGGATCTGGATCATTTTAAGTCATCATCGAAGCTCAATTTAACATATGTAAGGTTTACAAAACAGGTAGAAATCCATAAAATAGACCAAGAGATTAAATTGCCTAGACATATTTCAATGTCGGTTCTGAGACACGATGTCGTAATTTAAAGTACGTATGTACAACACTTAAGCTTTCATCGATTAGGTTTTGAAATGTGACACATTCGTTTACAGGAATATTTTCCATCAATTCACTCAATCATTGCTGTCTAAGATTGTTATCAACTGCCCGAAACTTCGGACCAAGGTGCAAAATGATGTCCGAAACAAGTGTACGAAGTGAACAAGTAACTCACTTTCGCAACAGTCTATTTTTTGGTGTACTCTAAGCTGGTCCAATGTGGCGAGTTGTTTTAGAGAGTTTGGTAGATTTGGGTCCACCGGGGTTTGAATCATGCTCATCCAGCCGTTGGAGCTGTTCGATGGCTCATTCCAGTTGCCTTTGGTCGTGACGGTAGGCCCTGGATGACTTGCTGGGGGCTTGCCAGGCACAGGACCTTGCTGCCAAGGGTCCCCTGGATTTAGATATTCAGCCCAAGTGGCGGTCCGCTTCGTATTTTGGGTCATCGTCAACTCGCCAGGGTTTGGCGATGACTCGTGCCACCGTTCTGTAGTCGATTGAAAGACAATGCAGTCGTTTTCACGCAAATAAGTCCATATTTCAAAAGGAATCAGTTAGTTCACATTGAAAATTGCCATCTATGAAAAAATTGATCATACTGCATCTAAAAATGATCTCTTTCTAATCATTTATTTTGTTGTCCTAAAATAATACAAACATTTCAAAGCAAAGCAATAATCTTACGTGAAACGATATCGTGCTGAGCATGCAGCGGCTGTGTCGTTATTGGCTTTTGCTTCTTCATTTTCGGTTCGGTATAGTACAAGAGTTTGAAAAAGTAAAATAGCTGTGTAGGTACTTCCTCTTTGATAGCGTGTAACTGAATGTACTCAACACCACTTAACAATTTTCTATCAAAAACATAATCTCTAAATTGTCATCGATATCAATCTTATCGTGTTGAGTAATTTGGTACTTGTATTTGTTGTAAATCACTTCTTTGGAATAGACGAGATAACGCTGAAAGATAATCAATATAGGTCTGAAAAAAAATATCGTTGTACTTAATGAATTTGCTTAAGTTTTTGGATAAGCGGTGCAAATTATGACTTAAGATTTCGTCATCACTTTGTCATAACCGCCCCCCCCCCCCCCCCCCTAAATGTAAACTGAATCATCTAAGCCAAGTGTATATCGGAATTTAATGCGGCTAAATCTTAACAAGTATTAAATTGATCTTATGGCCGATGGCAAGGTTATCAGCCTTGCCATATATGCATCGCACAACGAGTTTAACCAGAATGAATAGCCATGCCGTGGTTACCTATACCACTGGCCGGCATCCTGATTATCGCCACAAGAGAAACGTATCACGAGCATTGACCCTCTCATAACCGATAATGTCGCTTTCAAACCCACTGGCAGCCAATCACTAATCGATATTGCTCTAAAGTGATGCTCAGGACGTGCTGCAGCCAGGTGCAAGTTTTTTAGTTGTTTTTTTTAATTCGCAAAATTAATCGTTTTTATTTTTTGTTTTTTTAATCAAAATGAAACCTAACTTTGTTACATTAGCTGGTGCACAACTACACTCTTAGGTTGGTATGCACGTATTTGATAAGGTCTCATAGTTTATTTGAATGTAAATCGATTGTCGATTCTACTTTTCATCCACGTGTGTTTTTAGAATCTGACAACACGTGTCAAAAACAATCAATTCCAATATTTCTAGTGATAACGTTCCTTGTGCAGTCAAGCTAGGAGTTATATCATAAAATTTAGACCGTATTGTACCCCTACTGTCTATGAGAATTCAGGGCATCTATAAAGTCAAAATCCAGATTGACTTTCTCACCGATGAGGTGAGCCATATGCCATATAAAAACAAAGATCTGTAGCGATGATTAGCGATCCACCACATTTAATGCTCATTGCCTGGTAATCTCATTTCGCTCTCCCATCTGGCCACGAACGAATTGGTAACAGAAATCGTGTAAGATATCACACTTTTACCATCTTACCAATGAGTTAGTCGGCAGATTCATGTGGTATAAAGCCGATACTTGCCAAGCCGTATTCTAGTCATGGAGGGAGTTGATTAGGTATGTAATTACATCTTGAAGCGTAAACACACAACATTGCGTGACCGTCGTTAAGGAAAATGATTTTTCACATGCCTATAGACGCGGTGCAAGCGTATAGAGACAGACCTGCACCTCTCATGATCTTACACGATGGCTGCCTGCCTACAAAGTAATGTCCTAAGTTTTAATTTGCGTACCATATGGGGATCGGGCGCTATTTAGTTAGATTTTATAATTATGCCTTTTCACATGAGCACGACTTTCGAAATTGTAAATTAAACCATTTTGACAGTGCGCATTAGACACTCACAAGTCACAGTGTGAAGGAGCAGTGTACAATCATTGAGTTTATATGTTTAGTCAGAGGGACAGTGTTCATGTTAAACGTTCTGCTGAACAAACGAGCCGGAAACACGTGGTAGTGGTAAGTGCCTCTCGATGGCGCTTGCGACCGACCTTTTTAAAACAATTACTTGACAAAATATCGATACGTGTATATCAATCGTTGAGGGCAGTGTTAAAAACTTAAATTGAGCGTAAACTAGTCTCAAATGCGAGTAATCTGTGAGAAATAACGAAATGAAATTTCTTGGACTCCATTTATTAAGATCGTCGTTTTTTGTTGGTAAAATAGTAATTTTGTGGCTATGTCTCGCGAAGACAGTTTAGCCTTAGCACTGTGGTAGTACGATACAATCATTCGCGATTACAACTATACACCACATTCCAAACAATGTGGCGGTTAAACTCTACTGTTCATAGGTTCAGAATTGATTTCCAAAATTATCGCAAATGTTTATATTTTTGACAAGAAAATACAGCGGCTTGTGGCCTTGTCAGACTCCTGAATTGATCGATCTCGTAAGGAATAATTTGAAAAGATGTTGACGAGGTTTAGCAAAGTGATCCTATAGTTCGATTCATCCTCTGCTCGCAGAGTGAGAGAGTGGGTTGGCGGGTGGGTGACGTCGGAGTGAAACTGGAACCAAAAACAATTTATGAAGTCTCTGGAAACATGTGAGAGATGGCTTTTGGTTCGGCATTTCGGATAGAAAATTGACATTCTCAAAAGAATTTAAAATATAATTGTAACCATGTGACATTTCATTTGAGCATGAAGATAGTTCCACAGTTTTAAAACACTACTGCGGAACCAAATAAAAAACCAACCAGTCAGTACCTGCTTAAATTATCTGTAATTGCGACAACTTATCATCAAAACATGTAATTCCCCTGATCACAAACTTAAAATACCTCTGCTATTCGACAGTATATCGATATCGGGTGTCGCACTAGCAAAGTAGTTTTCTTTTCTAGTTGCTTTTGCTATTAGCTCGCCTCCTCCTTCATCTTGTCGCTCAGATCGGCTAATTGCAGGGTGTAGGTAGTACGTCCAGGAACGATCACGATCGAGTTGTCTGTACACGGTGGTACGTCGCAGCATGGAAATCTCTTGCAAGGAGCAGGCCACCTCTAGCCATCGCCGACCACCACCACATAGAGCGAACCAGCATTTTGTAACAGCATTTTGTAACAGCATTTGCACTGCACCAGTGTCTAGCATCTAAGACAGCTCGATCGTGAAGAGTCACGCAAGACGTGCATAAAATGGCTTTACCAAACGAGACAGCATGATTACATGAAATTTACTATTGACGTAGAATTGCACTTTAGGGCAAGGGTCAGTTTTACCTTTTTTTTTTATTTTGCCGTTGCTACAAATGGCATAAAGGCTAAATTTAAGATTATTCTTGGAAAAAAAAAATGCTGGGTTTTATAATCAGGTCACGTGGTTTTTCTAATTAGATTTTGATTCAAAAAATGTATAACATTCAGCAAGTTTATCTAATCATTATCTTAACAACGGAAACAAAATCAATCAATCTAATGATGATTCAATTTAGTTGTATACATTTTTTAATTAAACTATCTTAACAAGTTTAGCAAAAAGAAACGCCCATGCGATACGACCTCCAAGCGATAGGCAGATAGTGGTGGAGGTGCCGGGTGTCGACCGCGGGACGGGTTCACGTTCATGATCAGTTCCCCGACGTCCGATGTTCCAAATTCTAGGTGTCAGTGTCTTAGACCCTTTTCCCGCCCAGCTGCCCCGGCCCCGCGAGAACTGACTTACATCTCAGGTCACGATTCGCGCTTAATTATACGTTGGTGCAACGAATATACAAAAATATATTGCCAGCTCTACGTGTAATTATCGAGAAATTAAATGGTCATATAATATCGCTTCAGCCATATGTAAACCAATATGGCATTTCATAGGCTAAGCACAACGGCTATTATTATCATTATTATTACAGGGAATGATAAAAAAATATTTTTTTCGAAGATATACTATATCGCAAAAGCTCGGTCACATTATGCACCAAGGGGCACGAAATCCTGTCTTTTCGAGGGCTTTTATTTTATTAATAATACTATCGCCGTTTTGTCTGTCTGTCATTTTATATAAAGACTTTTCGTCTTTTTTCTTTCGCTCACAAAAGAATATACGTTTATATCTTTTGATCCGTAAAGATTCTCCATATTGTTGTAATATTCCTCGAAAATATAATATTGCCTATGGTTGTTTGAGTTATGATTTTTCGTCAAAGGAAGGACAAGGACGCGCGGCTTTGGTTACAAAAGGACAAAGTTTTTAGACCATAAAGGTATTGTGAATCGCTTCATCACATTATTTGGTTGGTGGTCCTTTCGTTCATAACTCAATGTGAGGCGACTGGCGCTACAAGGAGGGACGATTCCTCACGGGACATTAGCCGGTCCCAGGGAGACACTATTGCAGATTGACGCAAAATATTGCGCTTAATATTTTCTAGAAAGAGGCCGCCGCCACATGGACATCGAAATGAAATATGAATTCGCTATGCGGAGGGTTGTTTTCGCCCCGTGGGGGGCAAATAAGGATATTTCCTAGAGCACGCTACATCTGCAACAGATAATTCCTCTCGAAATGATCAATAGTCGGGCATGTGAGATGATACCGTGGATCGAAGATGCATTACACTGATATTTCTTGGTGGCATTTAACATAAGTTAACGAGATTCTAGCTCGAAAGAAAATATCTTTATGCACGCGAGTGGAAAGAAAGAAATTACCAAAGCTTACATGTCATTGAAAAACAACGATAACTTCGTCGGTATTTCTCAAGAAATGAGTAAATTTAAAGCAGGTGTACTGACACCAACACAATATTGTAAGAAATTGTTATTTTATGACAACAATAATTAAAATTGCATGCTACGTGTTAATAAACACCTGCAATTGTATGGAAAGTGTTTGCAATTTGGCGTTTGAATTATAATTTTTACAGTGCTATAAAATAATCAGAACGATAAAATTCTGACAGATATAAACTATAAAAAGTGTTTAAAATTCTATTTCGAATTCGAATTTCCTAACATTCACAGCTGGAAGTTCTTGTTGTGTCCAATACCAATTCCCCAATTCTATCCCACACTTTTAAGTAGCAAACACCAAGTTCGCGAAGAGTCGTCTCATGCAAATCACATCAAGACTAAGTCAAACACACTTTTTATAAATTCTCTATGTTTTATTCATCGAACATGAAGACAAATAGCTGGGTTTGACCCTTGAGGTCACCCGGCTGTCACTTCTTCAGTGATCTTTTAGTGCAACAAGCATTCTCCAGCCCGGGACGAGGGTGACAAATTGATAAACGACATCACAGTCGACACGCTTGTACAAAAAGAAATGTCCGAGGGTATCCGTTTAAGCTGGGGTGTGTATATAAAAAACAATATCGATTTTATACGAAGCGAGGGAAAGACGGCATAGGATGGTCATTAAATAGGTTGTCATAAAATACTTTATTTTGTGTCCTGTGGTTTGCAGGACTTCTAGGAATATAGACTCGATAAATTTGTTTAAGGACAATCAATTCTGATTGGGGAATAACGATTAAAAGGAAGGTGGAGACTGGAGAACGGTTTATAGGTTTCATTTAGCTGCTGGCGTAGACGTTTAATCATGAAATGGGGAAGCAGCTTTATTGAAGTCTGCAGATGACCTCTTTACTGCAAAGAAACTACCCGTGGTCGAGCAAGATGATGCCTGCTTCGATGTTTTGCATTTCGTGTAAAATATGTTAAACAGTGTTCAGATGAGAGCACTCTAGTTGAAATGCACTTTGTAAGCGACGCAATGATACCTATAGACTCTGTTTTCGAGGCAATGAAATCATGCGGGAATCCATTGCCTTTACAATGCAAACGAGCGTGGTTTAGCTTAGGAAAGCAATTCATTCGGAATCTTGTCGAATGCTAAGAGAACATCTTAAATAAATTGGTAGTTTCAGTTTTGTGGTTTTACTTGATTCGGTTAGGTCTGGTTGTGTCTAGTGTGTGAAAGAATAGGTTATTCCTTCACGGCAAACTTTCAATGTTAAAAGCAACGTAAAAATGATGGAAAAAATTGTTATAACTAATTTGCTACATCGATGTCATGTATTATTTTTGTGAACTTGTATTATGCAATTGAATTTTGGCCATCTTTCCCACGATCAATAAGATTTCGTCTACGTATATTTTTTCCTACGGACAGCAATTTTTTTTTTACACGGGTACGAATTTATTATTGTCGTTTTATTTATTTGATCGTTTTCTTATTTCTCGATAGATTGACTTTTCAGTCCATAGATAATCGAAATCTGGGGCTTGTCGTTCACGGGATAACATCACTAGACTGATTGAATTTGATATTTGATTCAATTTCACGACTTTTGTGGTTATTTTATATGAACGTAACGCCAGGAATTATTCTCGCTCTTCGTGGAGGTTTTTCTATGTGACACACCTGAGGAATATCATAAAATATCTACCACATCAACTACAAGGTAACTTCAAATATCTACTTTTTTCCAGTCTGACCCTTGAAAACGAAATGGAATTACATTTCCCAACCATATAGTAGCATTATCGAGAAAAATACGTGGCACCAGTGGACCTAAAAAAAGGAACTGGACTACTTCAATTAATGTCTTGTCCCTCGGTTGTGATTTAAACCTGTATAATTGGTAATGCTGCATGGACAGAGATTTCACGTAGTTAATTTTCGGGACGCGGTGTGTAAATATTGCGCGGCACAGAGTTGCATGTCCTGCAGACCATGGTCTCAGGATAGGCGGCCAGACCACTTGTAATCTGTGGCTCAATAAATCAAATCTCCGCGCAGCCACTTGGTCCTGTGCTCGGCCACAGAAAGACAAAGGAATGATTTGGGTGACCGTATTGGAGAACTGGTTCCTCAAATATCTTGTGCTGGCAAAGACGATCAATGACACGCCCATTTTTGGATCTCTGAAAAGTTCCATTGTTTGGCTTGTGAATGTAATTATGGGTAATTAGAATAAGTGCTTGGAATACCTCTGATGTATGTACAAAATTAAGTTTGTCGTTGTTACTTGCCACTGAGTTTTCAATGTGTTTTCAGCCATTTTTCATTTATGCTTGGACTATTACTCTTGGGGTTATGTTGAACGTGTCCTAAAAATTGTCAAATTATGCATAATTAGCCAACGACTGAAATATTATACTGGCCGAGGTGATCTATCGGCCTATGAGAATAGACCCTTATAACATAATTGCCTTTATAATATTTATTATGATTTTGGGACAAATTTATAGTGGGATAGTCATAAGTTATTGTAACTGGAAAGAAACGAGCGGAGCTATATGCATTGCATCTTTACCAACTTCGAGACCCATAATTTCCTTTTTATTTTCAGACCTCACGGAAAAATACTATATCAAGTTGGCTGTGACTAACGTCTTCATCGTGGCTTGTAGTGACAGGCAAATTTCCGAAAGTTTGACTCTGCGCAGCAATTTGAAAACCAAACACGGTTTTTGTGTGTTTCCAAAAGGTAACAAACTATAATATCCTCTGAGATAATATCCTGCAAGGTGGGAGAACTATATAATGATTAATTCGTATACTACAACCGGAGAGGAATCATCGAGACGTTTTTCTTTCTTCTTCAAAACACCGACATTGACAAATTGTCAGCCATTATTCGTCGGTTGACATGTCGTTTATACCCGACCGTGGTCAGTCTGAATATTCTTCTGAGACAATACTCATTACATTGTTTGAATCTCGTCTTATGATTGGTTGTCCCCGGGCGACATCACGATTTTGACCACATATCATTAACATCTCATCATCGTAATACGAAAATGACCTCTCGCTTTCGTTGGGGCGCCCAGTGGTACAATGTCTGCGAGCACCTATACCTACCTGGTTTCTTCAGTCATGGTTCACGTGGGCGAGACACCTTCGTTTGGTAAACATAGTCATCGTCTCGGTTCAGGCAGGTTGACATGCACGTACGAATACGTATCCATCACCCATGGCGATCACTAAACGCCCACGCTACTCTTGTCACGAAAATGCCGCGGAAATTTGCATTTTTTATGACAACGCAGTGAAACAAAATTTCTCTACTCCAAAATTGACTCACAGTGCTTAAAATGCAAAGGACCACGAGGTATAGTGCATAAGGAGGTGGCACAACGTAGCCGACATTTAGTTGCGAGGACCTTTTGGAGTTAGCGAGAACATTCAAAATAGTAAACCAAAGAGAGTTTACGATTGCTCAAGCGGGTTTTTGTGTGGGGCTGTAAAGCGGTGACGGCGGCAGCGGTGGCGGCATGTGCTTTCGTCTTTCAACCCTTTTTTCAAAATGAAATAATTCTCGATAGAAAAAAAAAATCGGTGGCAATCGTTGTGTTTGAGATGTCGTCTGCTTTGACTGCTCCGTGGTGCGGGACCTCGAACCTGGTCTGCCACGCATAGTTTTGTCTCCGTTTCTCGCGGCTTGTTTTCCATTTGCTACACCTTTAGCTGGTCAACTCCCAGACTTAAACACTGGGCAATAAAATATGTCCATTAACATATTAATAATTGTTAGCCTCTATACTTCGGCTATTAATCAAAAATATTTCAAACACGACTATTTCTATTTGGACTTCATTTCTATTATCTTAAACTGATCTGCAGCTTTGTATCACAACGAAACTCGTATTTAACATATTTTATTCACGACTGCTTTAAAAATGTTTATTAGATAATGATGGCCGACCTATTATTTATGTATAGGTTTGGTGACTTTCAAACTGATTTTTTACGACGTCCTTAATGACGCCAACCATATACTGCGGCTCCGTTTCTGTCTCCCTCTAATACACCTCAATAAACACCTTATTATACACATATTTGACCCTCTCTCTCACCGTTCATATAGCACCTCAATAACTCGAACTATAAAAGTTAAGATTACCTTTGTCATATTTTGTTGCGACGTCCGACGACCGTCAGATTCTTTCCATTTGAACGCTGCTTGTAAACGGCAGACAAAACGCGCCGCGATTTTACCATTACCGGATTTCTTGAATTCCACCAACAGCATGCAATAATAGGAGGCGCATATCGACTCTACCAGTAGGCAATAATTTACACGCATGCTGCAGCTAGATGCATTATGCGTTGCATTGCATGCACTTCAAGTCCACGTATAACCAAGGAGCAATTTTCACAGCCCATATTCTACTCATGAACAGAGAGGCCGTTAAAATACTTATTCCTTTGCGAGTAATATTTTTTTTTGGTTTTGCCAGAAGAGTGTTCATCTCTTTGCACCACCATTTTAAAATCGTGACCCGTCAGATCCAGGCCGCGGCGCTGGACGCCACCATTGTTTTACAGATAGCGTCGCCTGGCGGTGGGCGCTGTTCCTGTCGGTGACGTGGTCACGGTCGTGTGGGGCCAGTCAGGGCAGGGGACCCAGGCCAGGGGAGGGACTGGCCCATCGAGGAACGGGTGGCATGCCCCCGAAGAGGTGGGGTGGGGTAGAGGGGGACGCAGGGCTCAGAAATCACCTCTTGTCATTAATCTTTGTTTAATTACCCCGCCACTCGCGCTACGTGTCTCCGCCAAATGTTCGCCCCGGGCGGCACATAATTACACCGACTCAGCCAACCAAACTTTGCTTCTCGCTTCAATTTCCACCCCCTTTTACACAAATGTTCTGATTTTATCATTCCTCATTTTTTTTTCTAAGTGATATAATTGGTAAAATGGTTGAAATAACCAATTAGAGTTTGCCCCGGAAAGTTTTTGCTGAAATCGTTTGCATCGCGCGCGAGCCCTGTTTCTCAATTAGCGTTGTACCTACTATAAATACAATCGCGGTGATACCCGACGGCAAGACACCGCAAAATATTCGAACATTTTCATTCAAATATCCCTGCAAGAAAATTGTCTAAACGAAGGGATCTTTTTGCAATATGTAAATAAACTTTACGAGCGTTTTTTTTTAAGTAAGAACAATGTTATGATTTATAGGTACAATGGAAATGACTCTCAGAAAATATCTATCATGACATTGCATTTAAATGAATTTTCTTTCCAGTTGGAAAGTTTAGTCAAGTTGAAAAGTCTATCCTCTGAGGGATTCCCAGAGAAATGTCAGCGCATGTGATGATTCGATAGGCGGGGACCGGGAGACACAATTCCATTACGTCCAGACTTTTTCACAACTATTTATAGCAACCACCAATTAACAACCACAGCGCCAAATGCAAGAAATCGAGTGCTTTCCTTAATGTCTCACCTCCTTAAATGTTAGCGCGGGCAACATCATCTGTGGTCGAGTAAAAACTAGAAATGCCCAATCCCGAAATGTTGTTGGAGTCTAATTGGCCCCCCTTTATGAGTTGACAGTGCACTAAACCATACCGCGGAGGGCGGTACGCACAACAAAGGGACCCACCAAACGTTATTGCCGCATCGTGGATCTCCAAGATATTATTATGTGGCAGGATCGGTCGCGTAAATCACTTGAGAGTCTCTTTGAGAGTCTTGGTCGGTGTGCCTGGTCGAAACATTACCTACTCGGGGTTCTAAGGAGTGGGACTTCGTGATGATTTGATAATCGCTTACTATTTCGTATAAATCACCTGGTGGTTATCGTTATTTTTACTGGCAATATGTGTAGGTATAACTAGCACAGGGATGCGTAACGTGTGTACACGGACGTGCAATCGCTAACCATGGCTCCGCTTGAGACCTCCATTTTTCTTCGAGTCTTTTCGCCATCAATGTTTTAATTTCTAGCTCATTCGATATGAAAATATGATGGAGGCTTCTTTTTTCCCTGCAATTGAATTGCAAGTAGCGACTCATTCCGTCACGGTCCCTCCCAAACACAATGATTCCGCCAATGAGAATCCAGTTCTGGTGTCGAATGTATAATTATTTTAGCCATACCATGAAGAAACCTACGTTTTTTTTTTCGTATCAAGCTATGATTTTGAATATGATTAGGCTAATCCCGAAACCGTCCATAAATACGTCATCGATAACATACATTACCGCGCCGCTCATCGTACGAATATTCCAGGACTTCCTGTTGCTGTCTTACGTTGGTGCCACTGCAATCTAAATTATAGCCGCAGCTCTGTTGGATGCTAATGAGCGGACGATATTACATAGCATAACCCTTTTCTGTATACGATTGGGGAAAACAATAGTTGTATTATTTTTAATGATATTATGACTTGTGAATAAGTAATCGGTCGATCTTGAAATGAAGTCAAAAATGAATTATATTACAGGTAGAAATAAATCAACTAATAATTATGATCTTTCAACGCCCTTGTCATGTTCGTAGATAACACGATTGAGCCTACAGTGGGTAATGAAATTGAAAACAGGTGACCGGAAAAAGTTGAAGTCTTTAATAAGAGGCCATCTATGCGAAACCATCTTCGCGCTCATGATTGGCTTGCCAATAAGCTTTAGTAGGACGTTGAGACGACTTGAGACTTAACTTTCCAAGACACGGCACCTCCACCAGCCTAACGCTGACTTCATTGGAGTACCATCGCGACGTTTTGGTGATAAAGTAAAGCTTCGTGTCAAGATTAAGGGTCGTTATTTAGGGGTGCGCAGTCCACGGAGCTCTCGTGACGTCAGAGAGGGGCGGGGTCACGTTTCAGGTTAATAAAATGTCACGGGCGATGATACACCGAGATCACGAATGGAAACGTCACTTCATCAAAGACAGCATACGAGTGATGGCCGATCGTAACTGACTAGATTGCCCAATAAAACTCTTGCTGTGATTTATTTTAAGTTTTGCTTGGATGCTGACCACTGTGCTTTCTGGCAAAGACGTGGATTGGTTCGATATATGAGTTGATGCCGCTTGCATCTTACTGCGTTGCTACCCAAATCTTGTTGTGGTCGCACCAAGCACGTATGTTTTTTTTTTTCAATACTTATCGTCGAGCTTATCAAAACGTATTTGAAATACATTCCGAAATTTTGTGTTATTTTTTTTAATACAGTTTAAGTGTAGACATCTTTCCATATGTATAAACGATCTTCTTATACGTCATCTTCGCTCCTTTTTACGTGGGAAACTGGTAAATACGTTGGTATGCATGGTCAATAACAAAGTGAAAATCTAAAAAATCTAGTAAATGACTTTGTTTTAGATCATATGCATTTATAATTACAAAACTTGAAAGACACTTTGTTGAATATTGGAATTGACAATATCTAAATATTACTTAAAAAGTACTATGAATTTTATTTTTGCAAGAAACTTATCGCTGTCACTGTAATTTTCGTGCCGAGCTCGACTGCGAAAGATAACAATTGGCAAATCCTTCATTCTGGCTGCTGTCATTGCACTTGTAAGTTTGTGGAGCGGCGGCCGGCTAAGAGTGGCGAGGGGCAGGAGGGGAAGAGATAAGAGACATCCCCTAACTCATCCTTCATCCCTAGCGGACCTCATGAATCACACGCGAAAGATGTCTTCGCTAAAACTGATAACTTCCGAAAAGTCACAGGGAAAAGAATGAGCTTCTTTGGTCTCCGAGGATGAACGTCCACAGCCGTGTTCTCTCTACGTTTCAGAATTCTGAAACTGTATGAACCTTAGACGGCTATGGACGAGTTGCTGTAGATGATATTCTTCTCTTATCGCTGTTCTATTTTGATAGCATTGTTAAGAGCCATGGATGAAGGTGGATTCCAGTTTTGTGACGGATTACTGTCGATCCTTCATGGTATCGAATTACTTTTTAATAGTATACTTTATACCAAATTCAGTGAAAACAATATGCTACGAGTTTTAAAGCGTTAGTTTCGGCCATATGCAGCGAAACACGAAAATTGTGTAACTTATAAACCATACCTGATGATTATCCAAATGCATATGGTTTACTATTAGTTACCACGCTTCGGTTTCAAATGATAAACGAATTTTTTAATTTAGGGTTATGCTCATGGCCAATAATAACAGGTAGACATTTTGAAAGAAATGTCAGATATGTTTTGCAGTAAATACACGAAGCCGCTTCTTAAAGGGTCTGTGATTCCATGAGGTTCTCCGACTGTATAATTTCGAAACGATTAATAATTTGTTTAATGCGTCCAGTTCATGGTAAAAATTTGCTGTACATGCTGCATGACCATGGCATGGCTTACATAGGTGGGAAACTATAGGTACAATATTTTAACGACAATCCATGAGCTATTATTTGCCTATTTAATACACCAAGTAATGAATAGGACGATACACTATCACACTAAATCATAAGATCTCAGACAATTTGTGAAATGCTATCGCATGGTTTGTCACGTTGTTATTACGTGTTTAAGAAGGCCACGCTTCAAATTATCCTTGTCTTGCAACACAAGACGCTGCATGAGGATTCTGGCGGCGGTTAGTAATGTCTACCGAAAAGTATAGGTATACAAGAAAAAAAAATGAGTAAGTAAATTACAATATGTCGTGACGATCTCGCAATAAGTCTCTCTACTGCAAGCGCAAGACATATTTTCTTCGGCTTTTGTAGCTGGTGTACATTATAAGCGTTATAAACAACAATAATAAATAATAACAGAGCAATTCGTTATCTGCCCCAACTATATGCTGACGTCTTATTTCAAAATAATTATAATATCTAATTTTGTGCTATATGGCAAGGTATGAAAAGTTCAAGTATAATTTTTCTGTGCTGGATTGTAACTCGATTGCGATCCATAGGCAGTAAAGTCGAAGAAAAAAAAACAGTTTTCATAAATGGAAAAGCAATTTCATATGACATCCACATACGCTTTTGTATCACATAGTCTGGCAGGACTTATATATAGGAGACCCATAACGACGATATGGAAGATAAGGGAAAACAAGGCAAAGAAAATTATACAGCAAGTTAACCCTCTACCAACACTATTCCCTAGACGGAAGGGTCAAGTCTTTGCCACCCCTTGGAATACAGAGACATACATGGGATGGCTATTTATTGATAACTCACCCCAGTGACACATGGTTCTCAATCGATACCATTCGATATTACCATAAGCCGTAGGGGCGCAGGCTGTAAGAAACGTGAATGATATGACATTTGAATAGAATACTAAGAATTGATTGATTAAAAAATACGTCATCACAGTTGTAATTTCAGTACCGCACACTCGGTATGCGGGTAAGTTTCCAAACCGTAGCCATTAGCATGAAGCAAGATGAATGAAACAGATAGAATCCGAAAAAAAGTTTATGACAATTTTGGGAGCGGCTATCAATTAATATTCACGTCTTTAAAGGCGTGACACCCGTGTGATTCGTGCCACCAAATTGACACGTGATATTTTTTTTCACATCACACGTGTCAGTTGACGCCGTTTACACGGTATGCCCTACCCTCACTGTCCGTTGCCAACATCACTGTCTTTAAAATTCAGACACGCAATCATGATTAATACAATTTCAGCAGGACCAATAAAAATGTTATTTTCTGGTCAGATCCCGAAAAGTGAAATATGCAATATTATCTGTGTGCCTTCCGGCGATTGTTTCGAAGATTTCGTTGCGTCGATGGCGAAGGGCTTATTTCGCACGGGCGGCACCTGTTAAGACTTGTGTTCGTCAGGACCAAGGGCTTATGGTCGGCCCTATAGCCCCTTGCGGGGAGATTATTTAAAGTAGTCTAAAGTAGACGCCATGCGAATTTCCATTACTGGACAGCGGTAGTCGGCGGAAAGTTTTCCGGGCTAAGTCGACTGTAAGATGGAAAAGTATATTTTATTGGCAGCTATAGTTTAGCATATTACATACTAACTGCCGAAAAAAAATACCTGTACATGATGTGTGGCGATTCTTATCTATTAGAGCTGTGTGTGGCGATAGCGTCATGCTTGTTTTGCTAGCCATGATAACCCGACAGTAAACTTGTTTTCTGTTCGTTAAACTGTAATTATGAAAATTAAAGTGAATGTAAAGAAAACAGCGGCGAGTCTCGAAACAAAGCGATGTCTAAAATCCCACCCATCTTGACGGATACATTCTGGACTGTTAGTCATTTCCAATGTCGTACAAAGTGAAGACGAACGCATATAACACCGCGGCATATTACCACAGAGATTGGATCGATTAAATGACGTAATAAAATAGAAGACGGCACATGCCTTGTGGTATCAAAAACGCCTCCGCGACGATGAATTTCTAACAAGATTTGGTCCAAAGTCATGTTCCTTAATTACTTTGTGTGAGTGTGTGTGTGTGTGTGTCTGCGTGTTTTTTTTTCTATCCTCGGTTCAAAGCTGAAGGTGTACAAGAAAAATGTCTACATTTTGTTCTGACAACCTTATAGAGATCAGTCGTGAACGTTTTCAGCGCAGTGACGTCCAAATTACATGTCTGAATCCCACCAGCTTCAAGGTGCTTCATTAGCGGGTCTGGAAAACTTAACGCGTTTCATTATCTGGCTTTATGACGCGATGGAAAAAATGTATCACCAACAATACTCGAATCAGCGCTGTTATTGGTTCCGAGTAGTTCTTGATTGAACAAATTGTGGTTCAAGATACCGACGTGGCGATATGACGCTCGATTTTTATATACATACCAATTTCAATTCAATGTGTCGTCCTTGGTTGCTAGTGATTTCATGAAACGTTCATGATCTTCACGACTATTACTGGTAGACATGCCGTGCGATGGTTTGGGTGTAAAGAAATTTTGAAATTCGTTTCGTGGAAGAAAATTATTTTGCTTATATTTCGGCGCCCTCAAATGAATTGAAATCTTTAGAGAATTACTCAAGCTCGGTAGCTCTAAATAAGGGCAAACTCTTATTATTTTTATTTTTTTGGTACCCGACCATTAAAGTGGCAATAACGCTCTGTTATGTGGAACAAAATCTTGCTTTTGAGAATGAGCGCGAAATGAACATATTTGCTACCCTCGACCAAGAATTATCCACGGGAGTACAGACAACACTTGACTGAAATCTCTGTGCAGCCATCTCCAATTGCATGGCCAATAAAACCATGTGAAACAGTGACTATTAAAATCATATCACAAAGTCATAAGGTTCATAAATCGAGCGGACTTCGTGCGTGTCCGTGCGTCTCACATAACAAACCAGATATGTATCCAAGCTTAAATATATTCTCCTTCATATCTCTGGAGGCCTCGAGTGTCCTTCACTTCACGCAAGAACCTCGGCATCAGGATGGCATCGCATGCACTGGACCGTGTGCAGCATTGGACTCAGGACCACGCGATCCTTGGTCGCTCTTTTTTACACCACGATCGAGTCTATCACTGCTCGTCCTCGGGCGATTTAGACAGATGTCCACGTAAAACTTCCAATCATAAGCAAACCTCGAGCGACGAAATCTGCATATTCCATCCAGAGACGAAAAGCTGCACGAAAGATGAGCTATCTCGAAGACGGATGGTTCCTGGGCGAGTTGTCCGATATGGGTATTGGAAAATGCTGGGAGGCATCAAATAGTTCATCCCTGGCACGCGATTCAGGCGACAATGTCTGTCGGTTGTGCTGGTTTGGAGAGCGACTTGCCCCGAGGAGGATCGATTAGCTGGCATTTTTACAAGCCAGCTCAATACGGAATGAAACGTCCCGCGCTGCAGCCCGAGACATTTTATCATCCAGCTTTGCCTTTGAGCTTTTCCAGCTCAAGACTTGATAGATAGCATCTATCATAGATAATCGCAGATACAATCGTTCCTATACCCGACCCTTTGAAGTTGGTACTTATCGCAAAAATACAAAAATAATTGAAAAAAATAACTACCACCCTGTTACAATTGGCAACAAGTGGAGGAAACAAATTGGAGTCGTCAGAAATATGAGATGTCTGTTAAGTTTTCAAAGCGGTTTAGTTTTCTTACAACTTTTTGACACGCGCTATCTATCTTCAATCAGTTTATGTCATTTCAATTAATAAATAATACAATTTTTACCTTACAAACACAAAAAGTCGTTTTCATATAAATGTGAAACCCATCTATCGACACAATATTGCAGCAGAAAATCGTTCTATATGAGTGTAGAATTAATGAAGTAGGCGTATTTCCCGCAAGAACCGCCTTCTCTTGAACAAAGCGAGGTGTACCTATGAAGAGCTCGTCGCTGCCGCTCGGCGTTGTTGCAGGTGAGATGCGACGTGTGATAAGCGCCGAGCGTGACATCTGGCGGTGGGGCGGGACGGGCGGGGACTGGAGGTGCGTGCTACACGTGACAGGGGTCGAGGGAACAATGGCGGGCCCCTACGTTTTGGGCCCTGGCCTGACCTGCCACCGTCGCCGCCGCCACCGACGCCGCCGCCGTCGTCGCCGGGGAACGAAATAATCATAAAAATGTACGAAAATATGGATCCTAATCGCGTCTACTTATATTGCTGTGTACTTGGTTGATGGTGAAAAACAGCCATGCAATTATAAATCGGTCTTGAATGAATGCACGTAATTAGACGGGTTAATTAGCGTTAAAGTAGGTACAACGTATTTTGATTGTTGGTTCTTGAGTATGTAAACATAAGTTCAAATGTCTATCATCTTGTATTCCGGGCGTAAAAGATAGCAGTCTACTTAACTCGCATTATTTCGCATGTAAGAACAATAGGTCTGTTCAAGTGTATAGTGTATGCTGGCACAAGTATAGGGTTACGATGGTGAGTTCTAAAGGAAACGGAACTACTTTAGGAATCTATTTGGACCACCCACACCAGAATAGTGTAACGAACGCCGTGTTTTCTATCCACACATCTCACATTCTATTTTAGAATACCAAACATGAGACCACTTACCTCAATTTTCTTACCTACAGCTTTATCGTCGTTTCGTTCGATAACTGTACCGTGTAATTTTAGTAGAAATGTGTTGTCCCACGGAACTAGTTGTTCGCGAAGAAAATCTTTTGTTAGCAGCGCCGGGCAGTCGTCAAAACCGGCACCTCCATCACACTGCAAAATCTGAGCGCTCAACTATATTGTGTGTAGCTAATTTAAATCGTTTTAAGTTGCATGAAAGCGAGCAAAAATGTTGAAAAGAGTTTTATCTTTGTTGGTATTCGTAACAGCGCCCTCCGTGGCCAATTTTCTTTGCTAGCCGTTATCGCCCTGTCGTGGCTAAGGCACATTACAGGATCTGTGTCCCCTCATGGCTGATTTCTCGCAGTTTCTTGGCACAAGGAAACAATGGAACTAGAGTAGAATTTGGTTGAGTGCTAGCAAGAATTCAAATTTCAGCAGATCCTATCGTTTGTGTGGTTTACCGTGATTACTACAACACATTTGAATTTTGTACAAATGCACATAGAGTTTGGAGCATACAACTTCTAAAAACGGTTTGCAATCAAGTGTAGTTGGAGAGATTTTTTAAGGAATGAATTGGAAGGAGGCGAACATGATTAAAGCTGAAAACTCGAGGCAATTAAGTTGGTCATATTCAATTTATTTACAATGATTTTTGACATAATAATAATTTAGTGTCACAGCACATTGCATTGCAGATAGATCAACAATCAATTGTTTGGGGAGGGGACATTTTTTATCCAGGGATAACGCAATGATTACGTCACCAGGTTTACATAGACTTGATCCACCAATTACATAGAATCCAGTAAGTCTATTTACTAATAATTTATAGTACAATTAGTAACGATACATGATGACAATTTCAAGATTGCCGTTTAAAATGACAAACTCTGGCTACGTAATGAGCGCAATGAGGTGATTCAATTATTTCGATTGCCGCGTTTGTCAAATTCACTTCGATGTCTTACGTAGGATACAATGATTTCGACAATTTACCAAAAAACATTTATTAAGCTGACTTTGATTTTCAAAGAGCCCTGTTAATAATTCAGAGAGCGAGTCTTGTGCACGTGGATGAGACCCCGTGAGATGAGAGCTTGTCCATAATCAGCAACCAGTAACCAATTGCTCCAATACGATTACTTTTATTAGGTTCTCCAGGCTGGTTCGAAAAATTTGTACAAAAAAAATTACAAAATCTAATTATTTGAATTAAGAAAATTGCTAGTTTCAGTCAGAGAGAGATAGAGAAATAATAATTTTCAAAAGCGAGATTTCTTTAAGTATTTATAAGAAGCTACAAAAATTGCGCTCAAAGAAATTAGGTGCATCGATCTCGATTCGTTGACGAACGAAAAAAAAGGAAACTCTGAAGAGAAGAAAATAACAAAACACATGGAATTATATTTTTATAATTTACTAAAGCAGCCATGGACGTGCATTTAATAGGGCGCTTTACCGCTCGATAGTAATTCCTATAATATGATAATATATTTACGATTAATTATAAATAGTCAAAGATACAATCTGATATTTAGTCTACTCGTATACAAAGGGATGGTACATACAATAATTAATTAATATATAATTATATACAGCCATTTCAGTTGCTCCTTGTACGAGCCATCATAGTACTTTTTTTTTGCATTTACACCTGCACATTTCTGTGCATTGCTTCTAAACTGAGTATTTAAGGTACAATTAATTCGTTAAATTGCTCAATAGTTTTTTTTGCATTGTTTTTACTTTAATAATACGTATTTTCCACCATATTTCTTTAGCTTATACGTCAAAGCACGTGACGCAGGCAGCAATTGCAACCGCTTTTCACGTGCAACTACGCAAACTTGAGAGAGTCACATCCTGCCGCACTTTTTGATCAAGTTATTTGGTTTATTGCACATCGATTACATTGCAGTCAATTTATCATTACTTTGCCCGGCAATCAATAACCCGCCAGAATAATTTCCAAATTTCCACTTGTTTTTGCTCATCATATTCACTTTTTTGAGTATTAGTTACACGAAATTTTCTTTTTGAAAACACTTACTCTACGAATAAGAAACTGTTCGGAGATTTCACAGAAAGCGTTGACGTAAAGGATTTCACCCGAGACCGCCTTGAAATTCAGAGAGACTACACTGTCGCCACCTAGCCAGGGAACACTGCACCTAAACGTTGTCATGTGGCTAAATGTCACGGAGCTAGCAATCACCACCACGTGGGGGGAACGAGCGAATTGTACCGACTTCCGAGTCCACCGTTATGTCACGAGCAGTTGTCTGCCGAGGTCGCAGACCGCGTCGGTACAAAGGGATGCAGTGTTTCGTTGTCGCTGTGCATGTTCCTCCGGGTGCGAGAACTGAAGATACGGTCGCAGCCCGGCACCTTGCAGCGGAACGCGTCGGTCACGTGTTGCGTCTCGTAGTGCTCTTTCAACACCAGGGGGTCGGTCACGCATTTGCTGCAGAACGTACACGGGTACTGGCCGTCCACGTCTACGGCCGGCTTATTTTCCTCGATGTTGTAGACTAGACTGTTGGGGAGGGACGCCGTCTTCGTGTCCAGCGACGGCGTGGGCGACGTGGGCGACAAGGTGCCCGAGGAACGCTCCTTCTCTCCGTTCATCGCGGTGATGGCCGACAAGTGATGGGAGAAGTTGTTGAGGTTAGGAAAAGCGAGGCCGCCCAGTGGAGGCAGTAGTAAGGAAGGATGCGGGGGCGGCAGACGATCGCCGTTCAGGAGCATTTGTTCGGCAAGGCTGCCGGGGGGTGGTGGTAGGCCGAGGTGGGGGTGAGAGTGAGGCAGGTTTTTGAACGCCTCCAGACTGAGGGGCAGGTTTTGGGACTCGGCGTACAGCCGGGCTAGGAACTCGCTGTGCAGAGCAGGGTTGGCCGACAGGGAGGCGAACGGCGACTTGTCCAGGAAGAGGCCGCCGCCGGCCCCGCCGCCGCCGCCCTTCTCGGAGGACGACGTCGAGAGCAACTTGCGGTGCAGGTTTAGGTTGGCGCTATGGCGGTCGCGGCTTCGCTTGCTGGGGAACGCCGCGTTGCATCCGTCCACTGTACATTTATGCATTAGTTTCAGGTGCACGTTTTGAAAGTGAGTCTTCACTCCAAAATGATTCTGAAAGATCTTACCACAGGCTGTGCACCGGCGCGGATTGTCTTTGTCGATCGGCACGTGGTCCATGCTACCGATGAACGTGCCCGACTCAGTGAAGTACATCTGGGTGTTGTCGTCAGAGTGAGAGTCCCCGTTGGAGTTGTCACTAGAGGCATGAGAGGGAGACGGGCTGCCGGGACCGCCGCCGCCGCCTCCCCCCATTAGAAACCCCATTCCCGGAAAGGGCTGCGCCAGCTGGTGCGGAGACTGCCCTCCGACGCCTACGCCGGCACCGACGCCCCCACCGCGCAGCAGATCGCCGAAGTGGCCGTGCGACAGGCTCTCCAACTGACGCAGAGCGTTTGAAGAGTTAAGGGACTCCTCGCTATTGCGGCTGCTCGACGAACTAGCCGGACGCTTGCGCTCTTCGCCTTCGTCTTCCTCGCGGTCGTCGCTCTTCTCGGCCGCTTTCTCGCTTTTCTCGCTTTTCTCGCTCTTCTCGCTCTTCACACTTTCGCTGGATACCAGAGGCATCGGGCTGCCCTTTGCCGCGTCGGCACTTTCTTTTGATTTTGGTCGTTCATCCTCCTTTACTGCTTCTTTGTTTTGCTCTTCTTTTATTACTTTCCTCTCTTCCTGCGGCTTCAAAACATCGACATCTTCCTTGTGAGATTCCTTCTCTTCCTTCACTTCAACGGGATGCATTTTTTCGATCACAGACGCCTTGTCTTCAGGCGTCCCGACGCTCGCAAAGACTGCATCGTTCGAGTCCTCGTCTGACAGGACGTCGTTGTGTCCGACGGCTGGGATGGCGCAACGCGTCGGGTTCTGATTCTTGCGCTTGCGCTTTGACGAGAACGTGGACATGTCGACACCGTTCTCCTCCTTAATACTGTGATTGTCGACGACACTCAGAGAGTCCTCGTTGCTGCCCATGTTGCTGATCACGTCGTCGTCAAGGTCTGACTGCGACAGCTTCACCCTCTTCGTCATCGACACTGGTACGTCTTCGTCGTCTTCTTCCCCATATTCCTTGCCCATGCCGTTGCGAAGAGGCTCGTAGCCGCGTTCATTGCAATAATCGTCAGCGCCTCCGTCTACCACGATGCCGTCGTCGTCATCATCGTCATCGTCGTCATCGTCGTCCATCTGATCCATGTGGCGCATCATGGCGTCGTCCGACGAGGTGGTGTTGTTGTTGCTCATATCCAAACGGCGTTCGTCGTAGCGGTGCATGCTGAGATCCAGACTGTGCTTCCCGTCCTTCATGTGGTGTCTCATCTCAGGAGGAGGCGTCAGCAACGGGAACGAGCCGAAGGACAGAGGGTTGATGCCAGCGGCCGCGAGGGACAGCGCTGACGGCGGCGGGATGATGAGTGGGTGCGCCTGCGCAGAGCGGCCGTCGTGCGGCGAGATCTTGCGACGCAGGTGCGGTGAGTGCAGCTTCGGGTTGGGGTTGGCGCTGTGACGGTTTCGCGACCGCCGCGAGCTGAACATCATGTTGCACCCCTCGACCGAGCACTTGTGCATCTCGCGGAGGTGCACGGCCGAGAAGTGGATCTTGAGCGCGCCCTTGTCGCAGAACGTCTTGAGACAGACGTTGCACTGCACGCGCTTCTTCCCGGTAGCCGGGTTAATCAGCTGGATGCCGAGGTTGAGCGGCAGGTCCCCGCCGGAGCCCCATTGTCGCTTCATCGGCGTCGAGTTGCGCGAATGGCTGTGACTGCGTTTGCGCTGCTTCATGACGCCACCGATGCCGCCACCGCCGCCGTCGCGGCTCAGGTTGAGCGCGCTGTGCGAGTTCTCTTCGTCGCCAGAGTCGTCGTCGGAGCCAAAGTCGCTGCTGTTTCCACCGCTGGTGAAGTCGGTGCCCATCGGCGACTTGCTCCCGATGGACGACGTAACCATCGTGTTGGCCACCGAGAATGATACCGGGAACGATGAGGTGGCCGGTGGTGGCGGTGGAGGCGGCAGACACATGTTTGGACTCGTCAAGCTTAGGTTCATCAGGCCCGGAGGACTCGTATCGGACTGCTCCGAAGCTCTTCGCCGACCCGCCTGATGGTCGGGGCTGGCGCGGCCTCCCGGCATTCCGGCGAAGCCGCCCATCTTCCTGAAGTCGAACGGCTGCATGCTCTGCAGCCGGTTCAGTGGGGAAATACTAAGAGGGCTACTGCTAATGCTACTCGGTGGGGACGACGTCGTGCATGGCCCGTTCGTCGTTGGAACATTCGGGGGTAGTTTGAGGAAGTTTGTAGGAGGTTGCTTCTGCACCGGCGACATCGGTGGTTTTGGCGGCTTGGGCTGCGACACTGGCGACGGCGTCGGATGATGCAGACCCATGCTCAGCGGATGCGGATGGACCAAAGACGCTACGGTCGTGGTCGGCGGCGAAGGCCGTCGCGACGGTGACGACGCCCGCTTGTGCGTCCGATGAGGCAAGTGCTGCATCGCAGGGTACGGAGTCAACTTACGATCTTCCGAGTCTCCGCGATCTTTGCCACCCGGCCGCGTGTTGCGTTCGATGAACTTCTTGATGTCCGAGTCGATGCGCAGCTGGTGGAGGTGCGCCCCCGAGATCTGGTTGTGCGTCGCCGTCGCCATCAGCTCTTGCTGGGCGAGCAGCAGCTGCTGTGTGATGGCGCGCGTCTCGCCGAACCGGAGGAACTGCTGGAGCACCAGCGGCTCTTCCTCCGGACTGCAAATATTCCAGCGATCCAGGACTCCGCCGTGAGGTTCCTGCTGCAAACACAAAATTCGGTCACAGTTAGCCGTCGTGATCAAATGAGCGCCAGTTAATTAAAGCGGAATGAAAGAATGGTCGTAATTAAAGAAGTGTGTTTGCGCAAGGCTCATGTCGTCGTCGTTAATAAAATGAGAGTGCAAACATGTCGTTGCTTCCATGTGGATTCTGTTTGCCCTACAAAGCTCAGCTACTGCTATGCTTTTGACGTGCAAGAGATGGAAAAACACCGTCCATTTTTTTTTTTGCTGAACGAGTAAAATTCATGAAAACGAATCAAGTTTTGCATTCGAGGGAAGAGTGAACAAAGCAATTCGGTACTGTAAACGTCCGCGTGGCTCATCTCTAATTCTCATTCCATACGCGCCGCCTCCAGTTTATCATCGTGTGTCTTTAGCGAACTTCCTGCGCGCGTATTACTCCATATTTAAAACCCTTTTGTCCTCGCTCCCCAGCCCCTATCGCTGTTCGGCTCCAGCCTGCTTAAAGCGGGCCTGAAAAACCACAGTTTCCTCACTTCTTTCCGGGATTACGCCGTGAATCCCCGTAGCCCGTATCCCGGGTTTACACCCTTGCTCCTGCATGCGCTCAGCTACCTGTGAATACTAGGGAATAAGGAGGATAGGATTTTACTCTTCCCTTTTTGCCCCGGTTCTTGAATAATACACCATCTCCTATTCCCCCTTCTATATCCATACGAACGTATCCCACCTTCGAAGCATAAAATTCTCCTGCACCCTTTAACTCTCGGGTATTCCTACCTAGGCTGGGATCGAGATAGCTACCTATAGCGTTTTCACCAAGCACTCGAAAGTTATTCAAAATTATTCCCCTCAACACACATTTTATGAATATTCACGTTGATGAATATATGTTCATATTTCAATTTGGGAATATCACAGCCACTTGACTCGCCAATAAAATTTGAAAAGCTACTCCAATATGTTTATTCAAATGACACAAAGGCGATAGAGGTGCCGGTTGGCGCCATTTCATATTTCTGTAAAATAAACACATTTACTTGGACCAATACTTTATGGAAACCAGGCTTAACATGGCAACAATACAAATATGTATTGATGTTATTTTTGTTCCTTCTCCAATGATAAAGTTAGCGGTTTGCTAGCATACTTAGAAAATTGCAACTCCTCACATATGGCAATATATACCGAGTGTAAGACCAAATAGGAAACCACTCGGGGCGCATGCCTCTCCCCCTGCCCCCCCCCCCCCCCCCCCCCCCCCCCCCCCCCTTCCCTTACATTAAAGTGCAGAGCACTGGAAACCCAATACGCCACACTACTTATGCCCATCGGAACTCTCCCGATGCTGTTTTTCACCCCTTTTCTTTCGCTGACCGAGTCGGGTCTCGAATCCCAAACACCTGATTGAATTACACGTTGATGAACCGGCGGCGTCTCAGGGGGATCTTGTCCACTTCACCATTCTGACGTCAGAAGTGTAACCGAGTCAGTCAAGCCATTACGACCTCCGGATAGTGTTCCTCATTCTTCCTGGCTCGCTCCAGAATCAATAGCAATGCCAAGGAGCCAGCGGCAACGAGGATGGAATACCCTTCGCTTACAATTATTAACCTAACGCCAAAGGGTACGTGAAAGAATGAAAATATATTGCGGCTGCTGCTATCGGTATATGAAGCTTTTTAAAAGGACACCGAGACGTAGGTCTGTATACTTCAGTTAAAGTTTCCAGGTATGTGGTTACCTAATTCGAGTATTAGGGATGATCCGAGTTCAACGAAACATGAATTAAATTCGTAGCTTGGAAAGATGCCACTATACAATTTCACAAAGCGAATATTCATTTACCCTATATTTTTTTCCAGACAGAAATAAATATATAAAAGATTTTGAGTTTTTAACCGCTGGTTAATTGATTTAAACGCTGTCTGCATTCGGAAGATCTAATGGAACTGTATAATTTTACATTTAAAAAGGGTTTTCGTGCTTAGAGACTTTGAAATTGGCCCCTTGAGAAATGACGACAAATTATAGCTGGCATTTGATTATCACTGAAATTATCATCAATAATTCATTAGTTCATTCCTACCTTTCTCAATCAGAGTATGTCGTTATAAGAGACGGGTTTGAATCAAATCGGATGGCATGCTTTTGTACAAGTCCATGGATGGCGATTCGAGACAGCTTGCCAAAGGAATTTAGTTATGATTGCATTTGAGATCTGCCAACTATCAAGTAGCAGGTACCGGGTAATGACAGATAAAAAAGTACTTCTTGATTGCAGTCGTACGGTTCAGTAATATATGAAGCCGAATGTCCAGCGCACGGCTAAAGGCAGTACTAAGTTAATGATCAGTTTGCGAAAATAAGAGTTTCAGTAGCTTAAACGACGTGTTTCCCTGGCAGTACTTGCAGCGATCACCATAATCAAAGTACCTTTATAATACCGTTAGCATCGGCCGATTCCCACGGGCTACCTCACATCATTTCGTAACCACCTGTATCCATCCGAGCCACGACTTTTTCCCGCCCATACTTGAAAACGACCGTGCCAAACGTGTAATTTACGTTTAAATCTATTTAACAGTCCCGGGTTTAGTAGACGAAGAATTTAATCAGGCGTAATTTCAGATCATTCGTTTTTGAAAATAAGAGTTTTTCTTTTGTTGTTCAGCGGTGAAAATATACATGAAAAATGTAAAACGTCTGTTAGACTGGCGAGTGTCGTTTTGAGACTGCAGAGTGCGCCTGGCTACCCCGTGTTTAGTTTGGGTCCTGGCCGCCGAGGGCGCCAGCGTAGCGCGTGGTAAACATAGTCGTTACGTCGCTTCACGGTAAACGGGGACAATCTTGAAACGTTTTCGAACATTTTCCTTCGAGTCACGCCCTCTTAAAAGTCACAGACAAAAACGCGAGTATCTAATTTAAAAATTACCCCCTTTTTTCGGTGGGCATTTATACTGTCTCTAATAAAATCCATCCCATGGTGTAATCTTGCCACAATAATTAGACGCAGGAGCAGCACCGTCTGAGGAATTGTGAGGCTTCGGACTGGAGTTGAAATCGTGGGTCATTTCACGACGATAATAATTATAAGGATCGTATTATTTGGCGTACAATTTATATAGCAGCGTACAAAAAAAAAAAGAAAAAAAACTTGTGCGCCGTCTATTTCTTAGCTCTACCTGAATCTCGATTAGGCTGTAACTCGTAAAAAGTTAAAGACTAATTTTTAAATGGGTACTTAAATGCTGTCTGAAATTAATTACTACAGATTTACATGGGATAAATTCATTTGAGCTAGATTTTTAGGACTATAATAAAATATCCATCCCGCGTCTTTTAAACGAAAGGGCTCATTAGCCTTATCCCCGGTCCGATAACCATAATTTTTTTATCTGAAAATAACTCTCGTATTGCTTCATTATCTAAAGCAAATTCCATAATCTCCCAACAATTACGAACCGGACGCCAATCGACATGAGTCCACGACTTGTCGTGAATTCGCCATATTTGCCATGTTTGCCAGAAATTGGGAATGTGCTTGAATTTCACCCGTGGAACACGTGTGCGCGGCTCCTTTGAGTGCCAGTGTCTGACCATTTACGACCTTTGGGTCAGTGTCGTATGGTCCGGGTCATGTCCCCCCCCCCCCACCTCCTCCCCCAACCAAAGGTCCTTCGAATGGAACTCTCTTATCTCGACTTCAGACGAGAGCGCGACAGCTCGTTCAGAAAAATCACGACGAGATCTTGCGAATTTCCATCGAAATTTCCAGCCACTGGTAATTTGAATGTAATATGTACATAATTTACACGGCTATAAATTTGAATAGATCATCTTTTAGTCCTATCATTCTTGAGCAGGAAATCTGTGCTACAAGGGAAATGCTACAATTTACAATGGACACGATGATAGAAGACAGCTTCTGATTAGCGAGACAACATATCTGGGACATAATTGTAGGTGCCTCGGTTTTGGCAATTACTCGAGTTATAAATATAACAGCCTAATTAATTAAAAAAAGTGCATGTGTGAAAAAAGAAAGAGGTAAAAAAATGTGTTCATAATTTCAAGTGCCTAGTGGGTACCAATGGTACCTTGCGTGGTAAAGGGTACATGGTCTAGTAACTCCGTGCTCTCACAAGATGGAATCATCTCATTTCCACTCGTTACTTGCTAATTATTAGAATTATAACAATTTTATCCCATAATCACGCTAATTATAAAGAATAATTTTGCATGAGCCGTCAATCAAGCAGTTTAAAATTTATTATATGTTGGAATGTCTACGAACAACAGCTGTATCTATTTAGTTTACCCATGCATTTAGTAGCTTCGGGGTCATGCCCTACAGCACCAATTTTCTTACCGTTGTTTACGCTACACAAAATGTGTTTACTTTTAAAATCTTAGATTGATTTGCTCGTTATTAAACGTTAAAATTTAAAGTTTGACGCACCAATAAGAATTAAAAATATGTCACTAACAACGTTGACATATATTAAAGATCTTCTCTCAAAGACAAACACAGTACGAGACAAAAACCAAATAAAAATAAACACCAAAAACGATCTGCACGTGCGTTTACCTGTAAAATATAGCCTCTTGCGTAATCGTCGTGTGTCCACCCGAATCCGTGTAGCACTTGCAGCACCTCTTCCCTCTGGAGCACACTGAACAGCCGGTCGAGCAGAATCTTCAGTCTGATGGGCAGCGCTTGGCAGCCGTACAGAACGAGACTGGCGATGTCGAACGCCACGTTGGGCTGGACGGGCTCGACGGGGCTCTGGCCGAACAAGTGTCGGAAACCGAGCTTGTCGAGCGCTGCAACAAGAGGGGACATCGGTGCTATTTTAGTGAAGCTTTCCTTGTAGGGTGGGAGGTGGCGGTGCTGTCTCACAGACAGGGGTTGACAGACGCTAGGCTTACCAGGGTGGGTGCAGGGTGGACAGGAATTATGTGGTGTTTTCGATTTTAGAGGGTTGTTTAATGTTTGGCTCTGGGGATAAACATGACGATGAAAGACGAAGCCGAAATGTTTTTTTTTTTATGTTTATGATTTGACTTATGATTTTGTGACGATTGTTAATATCTCGTGAAGTTGTGTGACTGGATTTGGTTCAACTATTTTTTTTTGGCACACCTTATAGCAGGTAGAAGTTGACTTTTAGAAGGTTCTTGGGGACAGAATTTTGCATCAGCAAAAGTTGCGACAGGTTCGAAAAGCGACAACAATCGGAGACCATTAGTTCGTGAATGGTGACACTGATTCTAAGAGGCATTGTGTCGCTCACTGAAAGACAACGGCGGAACTTTCTTTAGGCGACAAGGGAAGATGGGGACTGTAGGTAGTGTATTCTCTGAGCAATGCTGTCATAAAATCACACGTTTATTGCATTGGCAACGGTATTTTTTATACCCCTTTTGGACGGATCGTGGACACACAATGGACATGTCATCTGAAATATTACGGTAACTCTCCAATTTGCGAGGAGCCGGTGCCTATCAATGGGGCCACACGTCTGGTATGCGCGCCACATTGACAACACATGTAGTGGTTCTAACCTGACCAACTGAGTGCAATGCACTTTTGACAACAACCAAGGCAAAAAATTTTTACTGACGAATCCACTAATTTATCCCGTTTACAAGCGCAATGGTAATTCGTATGTCAAATCAAACGAAGTTACCTATACAATTTTTTTTTGACAAATACCGATAATAATCTGATAATAATATCATGGGTAATAAAAAAAAATTAGACCGACTACACGCGGAATGCCTGTACGCGTTAAATAACTCGTGTAAAACGTTAAAAACGCACAAATTACCGAGACAGGGTAACAGTTACAACAAGTTTACAAGCGTCGGGCCTATAATTATTTTTTTCATTCGCTATTTGGTCGGGGCGCGTCGTTGTCCAGACCACACCCGCACCCCCTCGCGGCGTGCATACGAACGTGTAAATGACAAATAATTGGCCTAACAACAGACAAGTAGACAAGACAAGATATCAACTACGGCTTGGCAAAACAGCGGCCACTGATTATTTATGACCGTAATGCTGGACTAGTCATGACGGCCAACCTAAATGGGGGCATGCAAAGCTGTTACTGAGTGATTGAGGGGGATTGGTTTGATTACAGGGATGGATAAAGTGGACATTAAATGGGGGACGAGCAAAAGTATCCCGTATCAATTCGATATGACACGTAAACCCCTAATTGTATTACTTGAAAAATACAAAAAAGTGAAGCGTAGGTATATGGTGCAGTTGGCCGGGCGCATCACGATGTTTAAATTGTCAGTCAAAAATGTTTCAGACCTCAATACTTCAAAATGTGAGCCACCCATAATTTTTGTCGGAGCCGGCCGGGAACGAAGCCGACCTTTTTTCCCCGATTTTTTTATAGTATAGGTTTTTTTGAAATAGCGAACATAATATGAAAGCAGTTAAATTAATATTATTTTGGTATTGACCTGCTACATTTATAATGTTTGCAAACAATGCAACGAATCCGGAACGAATGCGTGCAGACAAACAAATAAACTGGATTTTATTCCAGGTATGTTACAAGGGTATTTGAATACTGAGGAGTCGGACATACTCGAGTATCTGTCCCATGATTATGTTGTGACTTGCCCCTCGGAACTTAATCAAATTAAACTTCCATTGTGAGTCGAGAATGCGTGTCAACGTTTTGACTCCCTAATGAAAATATCTTTGAGAGCGAGGCGTTTTTCGTGACCCTCCTTCCTAAACGCACGAGATCAAATGTGACAAACCCGGTCGGCAATGGATTGCAGAGGAACGCAAAGGCGTAGGCAAATCTTGCCATGCAGCTAGCGAATCTAATGACCGAATGCGATGTACCTACTCTCATATTATTAACCCTTTATTATAATCATACACATTTAGTCGAAGCATGCAGGGCGAGAGAACACAAGCGATCCACAGTGAATAAAAAAAATAAATGAAAAAACACGGTGGACGCGTTGTTGGATACTCATGCCCGGCCATCTAATAAAGTAGCGAAAGACAATGATGTGGTTTCCAAACTCGAAACCTGTTTTAATTAAAAAATTTCTTCTTTTCCATAAAGGTTGATTAAGAAAAATTTCATCGTAATTTATGCCCTGCTCACGTCTTAACTCATCTGAAATTGTCTGTCGTGCTAATAGACGCGTGCCCGGCGCAATTTAATTCAGTTTAAATTAATTGTATTACATTTTGAAGCATGTCGGGCATTAGTACTATGACGATATGGGACCGCTAACTGCGTGATTCTGCGTCAGATCGAGACGAGAATGAGTCGGTTCGGTCATAACTTCCAGTTGAAACAATTCACTCTTCAAGAGTGTATCCGGCAATTTTCCGGACTAGGTAATATATTTCAGAGTTTATGAGCGTCTGGTCAAGAATCGGGAGTTGCTTTGGACGTTTTTACGTGGCTAGCAAGCTGAGATGCATACTGCTTCTTGAGACAGGGGTAGCTCTGTAGCACGACTTACAAGCAATCCCAGTCAAAGAAAACAAATTGGTTTGGTCTCTGTCCGTCCCAAAGCATGGAAGAAATGGTAATGCCTTCTAACCTATGTCTTCTGGTGCCAATGTCTGACCCCCGCATGATTACATTTTAACGGCCTTGTTTTCTCCCCGTTCCATTGTGAGACTTTGTCTAAGAATTGCTTTTTCGGCAAATTCTGAAAGACACGGGACACTCCCCTTTCCTTTGCGCAAAAATATGTTTGCTCACCTTTTCTCTTGTCGTACTGGTCTGGTCATAAAGTTCCAAACGTCGTGATATTTTCCAACTCGGTATTATTTGGGCTCACACATTGATTGGCATAATCTTGCCTCCTGGGCTATAGACAAGACTGAAATGCACCCAACTTCATGGGTTTGAATTTATTTCGAGGTGAATTGCATTTCTCAGAGCTAGCGCTCAGACAATGGATTGATGACAAACAGCTTTTTGCGGCATTCGAGAGGCAGCCAAAGAAAATTTTGACCACTTTAAAAAGATGTAATCCTCTGATTTTAAAGTTAATTCCCTGTCCTGCTGGCCGGCACCCATGGATAAGAAAAGAATGGTTCTACAATCCTCTTACAGCGACCAAGAATGCCCTAGCCACACGAAATCCAGACAAGCCTAAGCTAGCACGGCACCTCCACCAGCGCTAATTATCGGTGTTCCCACATCGTATCCTGGCGTATAATCTCCTTAAGGACATCTGAGGACAAGAGAACTGGAACAGAACTCTACTCTCTAGTGTCAATCTCGCCCACACCGGCACAGAGGAAACAGAGAGAGAGCGAGCGGGGAAGGTCGGGAAGTGGCCACATGTCCTCTGCCCATCTCCTTGGCCGTCCAAGCTGACACGACCCCCGTTCGCGCGGCACCGACGCAGAAGAAAGCCGACAGACAGTCCCATTCGGTCGGTAATGGCCCGTGTCTAAGATCTCAAACACGCCGTCCGGCCCGCGGGGGGCTCCGTGACCCCCTCACCCTCCTACCCCACCCCGTACCTGCACTGTCCTCGGTTCGCGTCCCGTAGAGTGACAAACGACATGCGGTCGCACTTATTCGCCGGACTCTGCGTGCGCGCACCGAGAGATGGCGTTCAAAACCAGCATTTATTGGAGAGGCTCGATGGGACATTGATTTGGTTTTTGTTGCTTTGAAAGGCGCTTGCACTGGCAATTGATTAGGGTCAACGTCAAAGATGACACTATTACTTTTCTTGATTCGGTCTAATTTAAGAATACAAAGCGTTGTGCATTGGATGATGATATGGGAAACAGAAAGAACTTTTTAGCATGGATCGTTTGACACCAAACAGGCAAAGCAGTCAACAAAAGGAAAGCCGCTAGTTGGGGTTTTTTTGAGTTAGGTCAAATTTTGAAACGTCATTGTGCATATATATTTTTTCCTGTACCAAATTGTGTTCAGCGAATCTTATGACACTTCTCGCTTGACTGCAACACAGCATTCAGAGGTTGGCTGCTTTCTGCGAATCGGTAATTTCGTTTACAATTCACGCTTTTTGTGGACATGCACATCCAGACGCAGACTAGATCAAGTACTACGATAATGTTTTATAATTAAACCTACTTAGGGGCTCGCTCGGTTTCCCTGTTATTCCGACAGGAAGCGCTGGCAATCGAATTGCACGATCTGATCTCGGAGTCGAAATGAAGTGCACGCACAGCAATCATTTCAATCACAAGTCAGAGAATACCAGCGCTCACTTGCATACGATTAGCCAGACTACCATAAGTAAATCTCAGTTACTAATCATGCCATCTCCAACGCAATTAAAATCACACACCAAAGCAGCTTGCTTGCCTGTAGTTAGCAGACGATTAAAATCTAGACTTTTTTGATGCAATGGAATAACTTTTTGAGAAGATTTCACATTTTTTTCGTACAAGAATCAGATCTCGTGCTGGCTGTTAGCTGTGAGTGTGTGTAGGTATACCTATACCGACCTCTACTGGTCTCATTAGTTACGCCCAAAGACCAAACTAGAGGTGATTACGATTATGTTAGCCAAAGGGACTTTACTCGCGTTAATAAAGTTGCTAATCATATTTAGTTTTGGGAAGTCACAATTTTATTACGCCGTGGTAACCGAGACTTATTTATTCATCAGCCTATATGATCTCTTTAGATAGCGGGGCCACCATTTAATTTCAAATCCGAATTTACACGCGAAGGAAACTGAGTCATATGTAAAAGTATTACATGAGATAGACATTTTTTTATTAATACCTGATTAAAATCAATTGGAGAACTGTAACAAGGATGCACATATCCATATTAATTGAGGTAGCTAATGACAATCGTTACTTGTAATTACTTTTCAGAATACTGTTATAGAGATAGAAACAAGTTTTTAATCGTTTCATTGTTACTGTACCCGGTGGATGTTCTGAGGACATTTAGTTTGTGGGAAGATGAAACAGGTCCCGGATGCCTACATGGCTCTTACAAATTAAACCGCCTCTACCAGGGACATAAAGGTTATCGATGATAATTTATTATACGTAATATCACATCAGGTTATCTGTGCTTGGAGCGTATGAGGCGACAAAGCGTCCATGCAATTCTGCTAGGAATGTCTGGCTGCTTTAGTCGCGTCGAATTGTGTTTTAACAGCGGGTAATCATTAGTCAAACCTATCATTACTGGACCCTTGTCAACCGCGGCCTGCGAATCAGGACACGGGGAAGCAAATTAGAAAACAAAACAGCGTCGAGAAGCGACGTGTATAGTGTGGCTACGTGATTGCTAGGAGCAAAAAAAAAATGCCACAAAATGTAAGACGAGGACCGACAAGCAGCTAAAACAGTGTTAATAAGAGTCTTCCTGTCGTTGAAAACACTTAGTTGTCAGCCGAATGTCACTGGAAAAAAAATTTGACAACCGAGAAATGGTGATTCCAAGACAACAATTAGTCGTTATAGCGTGACAATTCGGCATAAAATGAACGCCTGATCCAATCTCTATTTCTTCTCTGCCTCTGATCATCTTTGTTTCGCCGAGAATGGGACACACAAGCCGATTGTGGACCGGGTTTTAAACACAGGTGCAGTTTTTTCGGTCCCATGTTAAATGCCTATGCCCGCGCAAAGGTGCCCAAGCCGTGAGTTTTTCTCGTTTGATTTAGCCGTGCTCGGTCCTGCATCACATGTAGGTACGACCTTTCAGGTCGATAAGACATGCCGTAGATGCTATCACGACATTTTAAAAGGTTTCATGACAAGTGTTACGAGTCTTTAAAAAAGGAGATGGCATTTTTAAAAGCAGCGCACCGGTAATAAAAAGGATAATATCACACTTAAACAAAAACGCAAAAAACAGTTAGTCTTGGGTGTTATACAACTCAATGACCGCCATAACATTGAGAACATGGATCGTTTGAACGTAATCCCAAACGGGCTCCAGCAGATCAGAGAAATATCCGCGGCTGTTTGAGAAACGAGTACGTGACATCCGCGATCTAATTCGCATTCTAATTACATACAGCAGATCCGCCATTTTCTACTGATAATTGTGAGAAGCGTTCTTGAAAATGTCACATCGACCAATCCGGTTCCCAGCATCGCTCGGCTATTGTTCATTCCCCTTCAGAGCCCACCTAATTCCGACCTGTGACAAATCTCATTCGCAGCCGGGACAAAAAACGCGTGTGCTCTTTTTGTCACAGCGCCTGCTGAATGGTTCGTCGCTGTCATTTTGTCGCGGCGCCCAATGACAGAAGAGTGCTCCACTCAAGAGACCATAGACTGCCAGCTTTCGACAGGATACCGTCAACTATGCCGATAGAGGGTGGACGGATTATGGATTACTCTAGCAAAAGGTAAAAATACGGTAGGGTCTCTTTTTTAATACAATAGTTCGATGTGAAGTGGATATGTTGGGGTGGTATGTGTACAGATGTTCCATGAAGTGGGGGGAGGTTAAGCCCTTGTGCCCCCTCATCAAACTGAAAAGATCGCAGTGTACGGCTCAATAGACAGTGACAGTAGATGGCCCTAACAAGGTCTCTTTATTAGGTCACAATGCACCCCATGGCTAATTCCCAGGGCCAGGGATAAAAGATTGCTGACACAGAAGCTGTATGCTGGAGCACATTGACAGAGCCACTCCACCCTTTCCCTGTTAATAATATCATATGTACTTGTCTGTGTTAACTCTTTCGTCATTGGTGCTTTTTGTTTGTTAAGAACGATGCTATTGGCAGAGGTTTATGTCCACAGCTCAAGTCCTTTTGTCGTTTGAAAGAAGGACTCGGATTGATAATGGCACCCCCCTTTCGGGAATGTCCGTTTCATTTTTTTATATCAGAGATGGCGTTATTAAATTATATATAATAGGGTTACTAGAACATGAATTGTGAATTTGTCTATGGTTGCCAAACCGGAAAGGGTTAGATATTGCAGAATTGTTAGGATATATAAGTTGGATGGTGAAAAGTTAAGAGATATTTTCCGGTCTAGAAACTCAATAAAATATGTCTGCGGAAATATGTTTGTGTTCGGGTGAACGGCTGCCATGGGACAAGGCTCGTCTATACTGAAAGTCATACTCATACCATTTCGAGTACTCATTGCAAACGTCCTGTCATATCCAACCATACGAATTACCCATTCGGTTGCCTTTTCTGCGTGATTGTCTGCATACACATGCCCGGGGATTACCGTGATTTCGATCACAAACTGAAGAAACGTTACAGCACCATCGAGATCGACGTATGATACCCTGTAATAAGTGTGTTTGCTTTGGATTATCGACGATTGCGACGAAGAGTCGAGCATTGCGTGCACGGCCAACGTACTGGACGCGTAATCACCGTCATTACCACGCGGTCGGTCCTTATACTTCACCTGTGAACCAAGTGTTCTCTCCAGCCCAACACATCGACTATACAGCTGTCAACGAATGCGTCTCTTGCTTTCAATTGCTCCGACGCACACCATCGCCGAAATGAATTAGCTTACCTCAAGGGACCGTCTTACCAGGTAAGGGTAGCTAAAGGGCGGATATAATAACATGCTAGCACCTCAATCCGAGTGGTGTAATGAAGAAGGCATAAGCCGAGAGTCAAACTGATCCTTCTATCGTTTCGAATCGATAACGATGATGATTTTCTCGTTTCAATGTGTATTTTCTGTAAAGCAATTTTCTTATAAGTAGACATAGCACACAATTTGAGCGTAATGGTAATCGACTCGACGAGGTGACTTGGGTTGTTCGAGTCACACATTAGAAATGCAAATTGTCGACTCGGTCGTGAGATGCGGCATAGAAGAAGCCCGATGCTATGTGTGGGTGAAACCTCCTTGGTACGCTGGTAAACTTATCACGGCGTGATCTAAGGCGTGAGAGCTCGCAGGACTGTTTACCGCGCGCAATACCTGTGTACAAGAAGTGTACCTCCTTTTGCCTACACATGTGGTATCGTGTCGAGGCGAGGAGTGCTGTTAGGTGTATCTCTTCTCTGCGTTTGACCTGTGTTTGTTACAAAAGCTTAGTTCAGATTAAAGGCACATTACTTGATAACTCCCTGGTCTAGTTATCGGTGGGTTGTTTGGCTCGATTTTAACGGCGTGAGAGCGAGTGCATACAACACTCAACGATGGAATCGAAAATATGGATAACGCAGTCCAATACTGTGCTTTTTCTGACAACACGAAGATGATTCGCTTGAAAATGTAGCTTAACTCGTAAGCATGTCTAGCCCGTGAGAGAAGATACCAGCTCAAGGACTGCCTTCCCAGTGGCTACCGACTCATGAATGAAATTTCAGTTAAGATTTTAGTGGCGGAATTGCTTATTATATCTGCAAAATAATTATCAAAATTGTTATAATAAGCATCAAATTCCTTACTTGTCGAAAAACAAAAGATCTTGGCTCTGTAAAAGCTGCAGAGTAAAATCAAAATGGCGGACAACAGCGGATATGATTTGTTGTGTTTTTTCTTATGTCAGTTGGCCCGCATGTCATCCCAAAACGACCGGTGGCGCCCCTACCGGAATAGTATGTTCTCACTTTGAACGAAGTACAAGCACGTGAATAACCCCTTCGCTATCAAGTTGAAATGGAAACGAGTTGGCTATTGAGCCCTCCGAAGAGTGAGGTTATGAGATTCATTAGCTGCCTTTTGCCGGAAACCGCGTGATTTCACTGGGCCATGCGCAGGTAATTAATAGATCATTAACACCTCATTAGCAGTACCGCCATGTTGATGGCCATGATGATGTCATTATGGTGAGATAGACTCATTTCACTCATGCATATAAAGTTGCATGATGATAGCGATCTGACATTTTTTTAGAGCAAATCTAACAGATTCGAGATGGATTTTCTTGGCTAAATGATGGCCCACGGTCTGTATGCGATTACCGAGAGCATATGAATCAGGCCAACTATCTCCAAATTGCACGCATCAAAAAAAGTTTTGAAATAATCATGTTTGGGAAGAGGTATGCCATGATATGACAAAGGGGAAATTATCCACCTCACGACTTCCAGTGAAGACATAAGTTACTCATATCTTAATGTGTGAACTCAGCGAATACGATACGTACACGGTGAATGTATAATACTGTTAATTGACGGCAATATTTTTAATTAGACAATATATACCCTTGCCGGTTATGAGTATCACTCCTGTATAAATTTGGTTTAAAAAGTAAATTATAATGACTTCTTATATCGTATACAATGAATAGATAGCTCAAGGCTTGTGTGACGAAATAATATTGTTCACATTTTCTATAGAAAAAAAAAATGACTTGGTTCTTCTTTGACTTTAATTAGTACGGTTGTTCGACTTTGATCAAGATTGCAAGCGTCATCATAAATGCTAATGATGATGGCGCAAGGAAGGACAGTCAGCGACATGGAACTAAGGGCTTCGGAATCACTCATTGTCGACTCGGATGGAAACTGATTTGCATATTAGCTTTATTAGTCGGGCAACAAATAATAATAATAGCGTTTCGCATTGCACTTGGTCGTCACGGGGAGACAGGCGACACGAGGGGTGCACAAAGTAAGAAAAACATGCGAGACCCCAGCTACTCTTGTATACGCACTAGTATAGACACCGGCTTTTGAAACTTCTTTCCTTGGCCAAATTATCAACGTGATAATTCCCATGAGAGACAAAATATGTAAAATCGCTGGTAAATTCAAAAGTTAATTGTTCCCATTCTCTAGGACGACTTTTAATTACAAAGTAATTACCCGTTGGGCCCGCGAGAATGTCCCATGAGGCCGGCTCGCCGAATCCGGTCGTGGGTTTCGTCACTCGGACGCTAAAGATCTCGCCTGTTCCAGCGGTCAAGTCACCGCACTGGGGACCCTCTTTGAACGCGCCCTTAGGCAGCCAGCACCACACGAAGAACACATCGATGCCACCGCGATCCACGATAGTGCGCCCGAGATGACATCAGTGCGGAACCGAATCACAATTATATCAATTAGGAGGAAAAGCCGCGACGTTCACGTTGCAATAGCATTACCACGCGGCCATTGTCTCGAATAAAGAAGGCAGGCCGATCGTAATGATAGTAATCCGAGCTTAATCAACGCGCCTGGATGTTTGTCTTGTTCCGAGAAGGCAGTGTCGCTCTCAGCGCGACCCACATGTCAGCCCAGGAGACACAGGACGGTATTTTCCTGCACGGACCGGTCAACACTTCTTCGACGTACCTATACACACAGAACACGCGGTGACTACCTATCAGAATTTTAATTAATTTTTAATTTTTTGCTCCTTTTAGCCGGAGAGACGTTTTAATATGTCTTTGATGACTATTTTTTCTCGAGACCTATTTGGTTTTGATTGCATACAAAGGCGAAGGACACTGTAGACAAATAACTGTCTCGCTTCGTTCCATTATGTTGCTGATACTTTCCGAATTGGACCGAGGGGAAATAATTAGGTCTGGTTGACACGTAGCAGTAGTACAGGATGTCATTATATTCTGTGTTTCGAATTCTATATAGTTACCTGAATATCAACAGCGGCCACTAAGACATTATCCTGGCGCGGCGCGACGCGATTCATCCATTGGCAAAGAACCGAAGGAAATAAGGACCATGAAAATGATTACCGTTGTAGTACACCGTGAAAACTACACACCTGTCCTCCCCTGCGCTTCCCCTCGTGACTAACTCTGCAGCTACCCTTGTCTTTTTATTGATATATTTGTGTCTCTCCATCCTTCTCCATACCAGTCAATAATTTACCTTGTCCAATGTATACTCTATCCTTTGTTATGCAGACAGCAAAGATATACCATAATTTTTATTATTACTCGACCAAGCAGCCGCGCGGAGCGGCAAGACGTTCTTTGCACGTCCAATACCGCGACCCAAGAACACAACCATTGCTATTACATCACACAATATTAATAATAATTCCATATACTGCATACAAACACCACCACAGAATATAACAAGGTATTGAAATAGGCCTTCCCACTTTGGTGTCATTGCCATTATATTTCATTGTTTATCTCGCTTTATAATCATCTGCCCCCTCTGTCTTTCTCTCTCCCTCTCGCGCCTTCATCGTGTTGATGCCATGTCCCCGCCATCGCAGCACGCTTGTCCCCTATATCTAAATCTTGCCACCCGTGGCCAAATCATTTCCATATCAATGTATCTTCACAGCAACCCCTTTTCACCTCGACTGGCCTTGTCAACATATTGCGATGCCTTATCTGGCCACGAGTAAATTAATAGACGACGCCGCTGCGGTGCCTATAATAGCTGAGAACGGGCGCAGTTGCTCAGCGCTGTATGCTTCGCTTTTCTTTGCTAAGGGGCTATTATTATTCACTCTATTGTCGTCTTCAAAGACCTCATGAAGTGTCTCTAATTTAATATGGTCAAACTGAAACGCGTGGTGTTTAAGTCAACTGTTTGGACTTTTGGAGTGATAACAGACTACGCATTGTGATTGTATAGAGGGTAATTTGTCGGGTTTCGTGTACGACAACATGGAGACGAGCTGGTTGGGGGTTGTTTTTTCAAGTGATTCATGTCAGATTTCCCGGCGCTATCATTTGACACAAGCTATGGTTAAAGTTTGAGGGACATCGTTTTACGTTTGTCGAGCCTTAATGTTTCTTTCCGTCGCGATGTGCTAGACTTTGAAGAGGTTAATTAAAACGAAATTCATTTGGCTTCAAGGCAGAAAAAAAACAGACTCGAAGTAAATGTCTGGCCACTCCCATGTTCGAATAGTATGGTATGTATCGTATGATATTAGCATTATTATTTATTTTAGTAACCAGGCATATATGGCCGTTATACCTGGAAGAGCAAATGTTTACTGTGTTTAGCACTGGATGAGTTCGTCTAATAAACATGCCCCAAGCATAAGGAGAGTCCATTCAGTCTCAAAGAAAATCCCTCTCTGGTTGTGAACCGAGGACCGGAGGCTGGCCACTCGCTAGTCAATATTTACACGCTGAATATTGCTAAAGCGTGCTGCGGAGAGGCACAGCACGGGATGCTATGTACGCTGCGTCGGATTACACAGCTCCTCTGTTTAACGAACCGATATATTGTATAATCAACCGCAGATTCTGACCAATAAGCAAAAGGAAGGGTTGGAAGAACGAAGATCTACGAAGCAATGTGTAGAAAAAGTTCTGATTCTCCTGAGGCATTGCTCTGTTACGATATTATGTCTGGGAGATAACTGCTGGCTTATGCATCAGTAACCGCTTGCCAGGATACTGGCGTGATCTAAAAATTGATTCATCATTTAATTTATACAATTGAGAATGAAGAGTGAAAAACAGTGATAGAAGATAAAAGTTGACAGTTTAATTAGATTGATTCTTGGTACGCGATATAAAAAAAACGCACGTAAAAAACACATACGTGGCCCAAGAACTTATTGGAGGAGGAACCCGCAGTGAAGCCAACAATATTAAAGCTAAAACAAAAGAAATTCCATTAAGGAAGCCGGCAAACAATGATCAATTAAAAGAATGAAGAGCAATTGTTAGAAATCTGTCTCTTCATTCTTGCAGGCGTCCAAGTTCTTAGAAATCAAGCGCTTAAACAGCGTCGGTCGATGCAAATTTTGAAATAATCTCGTCAATAAATAAATCATTGCATTGCGTTGCAGCCGGACACAATAATGAGTACGTACGACACTCCTACCTGGTCGTTATTGCCAAACTGACTTTGACACCGGGTTTGCCGTGGAGATCTCGATGCAGATAGTGCACTGGTCGCGTTGTGAAACCCATCGCAAACGACCACGAGGTAATTGCTTTCACCTTGAACGTGCTAGGGTTCGGTAGAAGATCGTCGCCCATTCGAGTCCGTTCAGTGTTATATTTTCCGATATCCAATGTTATCGACACATGCCCTACGGGAGTTGCTGATGTTAATTTGCTGTAATTAACCGAGTCAGCAGGGAGATGTCGATCTATTGACATCGTCATCAGTCCTGCACGACCAGGGAATTCGCCGGAAGTTCCGGTCGGACCGACTAACGTAGCCCATTTAGGACAATTACAAATGTGAATTATTGATTTGCTGATTTTAGATATGACTTCAAATCAAAATCGGACCATTCGCTTGACACATTGAGAGAGTTTACAATAGTTTTGAGTGTGCCTTTGTTTTGGAATAGAGAACGATGACTGAGGAAAAGTTTGGCTTTCAAGAAGGCGGTTGGAGATGTCAGGCTGATTGAGAGCTTGTCGTCGGCGCAAGGGAAATAACTTGATTGTTTGAAGTTAGGTCCGGGGGATGATGTTGATGGCACAAGCCAGGTGGCATGCGAGACCTTCGCCCGATGGCTGTTGCATTTGAAATAATTTACCTTTCTCGACAATCGGACGAGACGATTCTGATTTATTTAACGTTTTATTTTTTTGCTGTCCGTACAGTCCGATGCACCTTTCTGTTATTGCGTGCGGCCGAAAATGTTTTAACCATGTCATAATATCCCTGAAATGGAACAACGAAATTGCGAAACTTATGCTATGTCCACCGAAATGCGATAAAGCTCATGGCGAATAGTTATATTACCTTTAATTTTCGCTATCTTTGTAAAATCAAGAAATTTTTAACTGAGCATGAGTGAGATAGTCGCATATATAAGAAACAATTCTGAGCCGACGAGCCAGAAAACACTAAAATAATTTTAATAAATTAACTAAACAATGTGTGTGTGATAGCCAGCTGGGGGCTTGCGCACAAGGCAGATGAACTTCAACAAAGAAAGCTCACGCACAAACCAGACATAAAGGGGTACGCACAATAAAAGATGGCGGGGGCAAACACGCACGCGCTTACATTGTGCAAACAATGTCGATTTTTCTCAACTAATAAAATAATTAAGCGTCCCGACGGATATTGGCATACACCTAGTTAATTAAAGATTCCCCCCCGCTCACGAGAAGAATTTTTTGGGGCTTCTACCCACGCATTGGAAAAAAAGATTCCGGCTTCCGAAATATTTGGTCGACGAATAAATTGGTGAAAGAAATGAGATTTTTTTTAGCAAGGCTTCACCAATGAATTCACATCGTGCATAAAAAAAAAACGCCCATATCTTTGCGATCGAATGGTTGATTCTCGGATGGCCGAGCACGTAGATGCACACCAGTGTACTTCGTATTAAAAGGCAGCCAACAATTACGACGAGAGTGCACGTGGATTAGAGGCGGCCTGCGTTGACCCCAACGTTGCGGATGACGGTACAGAGTGGGTGGCTTATGCAAGGGGTGCAGATGACCATGTCAGCTTGCCGAGATTAAACTCATCCGAGCCGAACGGCCTCTAATGTTTTGCGCCCGTACACAAATGAGTCAGTTATTAACCCCATGCCATGTTGTTATGGGCCTGCAGAGCTCGCGTTTTCCGTATTGCGGGGCTGAGATGGAAAAATTGAGCCATTAGTGCGGACCAATATTCGATGTGATGCAAGCAATCTTTGCGTTGCTTTACAAACACTGGTCTATCTGGAGGATGGAGAGCTGAGTTCCTAAGATTTGTGGCGAGGGACGGAAGGGAATATTCATTTTTATGTTCTTAATATCTTTTCTAGAGACACTTAAATATTCACTGTTTTATTATGGGCTTTTACTAGATCAACACATGGATGATGCAATACATCTTCACTGATTAAAATACTATAAAAATTTCAACACCATAACACTGGCAGGATTAAGTTTGTAATCGTGATATTGGCATCATGCACCATAATTATATTCGTCCTATTTTTTTGTTGCCAATTTCAAAGTACGTAGTCAAGTTTACTCAATCGATATTGTACCTTTTAGTAGAGCCGCTCTAGAGGAAATCAGAAAGTGCCAAAGTGAATTATCTGGCGTACTTTTAACATGAAGTTGCAATTCGTCTTTTTCGCTCTAAGCCACTTCACAATTTCGGTTTTGTTCATCGTGATCGCATTCTCCAACACTAGCTAAACTTCGATTTATCTTGAGAAATAATGGCGCTTTGACGCTCTAATTTATTAAGAAAAAAGTGTGAGAGCTTTTACAGTCTTAATCAGGAAAACAGCGTTGTTTGGAAGCTTTTACACTTTGAGGTCACTTATAGCAACAGGGGGCTCTTTGTGCAAACCTCAATCATTCTCAGTATGAAATGGAGTGTAGTTAAAAATGACCGAACGACTGCCCACAAGTAGCAATATAACGTGAACGTAATTTCGAGCTCCTAGGACTCGGCAATATTGTTACTATCAAGATCGTGTTGCATTCATGATGATACCTTTCGTGTACTTCGCTATCTCACTTTCACCTACGTGCCGGGAGGGATAATTCCATACTCTCGTCTTGCTCTTTTTATATCGCGTATCAAAAATAATCGCGCGCGTCCTCACTGCTAGCAGTGGACATTATTAAGGATCATTATTGTCATGTAGAAGCAGGAGTTTTCGACCTTCTGTGCTCGACGTGCCTTGTAATTGTTGGATTGTTGGATGTGGGGAGAAAATTAGGGAAGGGTTGTGGTCGGAGCTAGAGAGAGTGAAACATAGTCATTATTTTTATGTGATGCTGGGAGAAGTAAATTTAGAGTATGGTCGCTTTGTATACTCACTTTCCGATACAGAAACGTAAGACGAAAAAGTGATTTATCACGATTTCTGCATGGATATACTTAAAAATTGTTTCATATCGAAACAGACAAACATGAAGTACTTCTTGGTCTTGACTTGAGTACAATTGTAATTCTCATTTATCATATTTGGCAGTGTACGCCATCTGGCAATTAGTTGATTGACATTTTTTTTGTTTCCACATGTTTAAAGTTCCCATGCAATTGCGACAGGAGCATACACATATGCTAAGCCGTCTGATGTCGCCCCGACATTTCGTTGGGGATGAAACGGCTTTCCATTCCATAAACGCCGCGTGAAGATTGTTTGCCAGACAGAAATAGAAAATACTGTCGAATAAGTTGCGGGATGTATGCTGAGTAGTTTTTTTGGTCATGTGTGGTTTTTGGCTCATGCTCCTTGAAAATCTACCATTTTTATAAAAAGACATTGTGTCTGCCAAGACAAAACATTTAGGTATTTGTGAATATTTTATTTATAAAAAAAAAATATTTTTGGCAAATTGTTATACTATTATATCCCATTTATGTTAGATAATGGAACTAAAATTTGGTTGCAAATGGCATCCAATAAAATGGCGTGATTAGTGAAAGAGAAGAATATAAAGGAGAGAATAAATACTATAATAAAGACAATTACCCCAAAGCAAACAATACATTGATTCAATTTCATTAAAACTCACTGTTAATTTTATAAAAATCGTTTCATGTTTTCCCGCTCCACAAGTTTGTCATTTAATAAGAATAAATGTAATCAAAAGTAATTAAAAATTACAAATACAAAAAAAAGTCAAAGCAGACATCGAATTTTACATGCCATTCCGTTATTGCCACCTCCAGCAATTCAATTGACAACTGCACTGTTTGAAATGTCACTTCTGTGTGGAACGCGTCTCTCCTTAGGGGCTCTCACTGGGACGCTCTGACACTGACGTGCCCCCACCCCAAATATAGGGGGGGGGGGGGGGGGGGGGGGGGGTGACGCATCATAAAACGTATCGGTGTAGTCTCGAAACAAGGCGCGCCGTCAATGCCCCTCACCGTATTAACATTTCAAATTGGGCGACGCCAACCGTTTTTGAAGGGCGCCTAAGGGACCTCGGAGGCACAATTGGAGACGACACATTATCATTTTTGGCAAAACATGCAAAAGACCTCGGCACTGAAGTGAAAGCAGTTTCCATATTCTAGAGAAATTCGAGGAAATTGACTCAGAAAATGTACGGGCCTGGTTGTCAAGAAACTTACTGTGGCTGTTGACGAAATTAATTCACGTATCAATTTAAGTCTTTTCTTCTCTCCCGTTTGATTATGTGTGGTGCTGCTAGGCATGGGATAAATTGGCATGCGTAGCTTTCTATCAAGGGTTGTGCTCGGATGGGGTTGCACTAAGGGGTTGATTATTTGATTGGGTTATTTTCCCTGCGGGAAGACTTCGGGACCCCATGCTCATAACCAATTCCTTCAATCTTGTCGATTGCGAAGCCAGAGCTGTCTGTGACACAGGATATGCGGTGTCATACTCGACTAAAAATTAAATTACTCGAAATGTGTTTCGCGGGAAAGCAATTTACAAATTATTGGTGACTATCCTCCAATTTAAAGGACCCCGTATTTTTTTTTCACAAAGGGCATATGCATTAAGGGAGGGTGCACGGAGACCCTGCATTAAAACAAGGGACACAGACCTCATTTCAAACGCAAACGGAAACTGTGTGCATATAAAAGTTTCTTTTTATGACACGCCAACCAATCTTAACCTTCTCAAAATCTCGGCCATGGAATAAATTCACCCAAGACGATGTAATTAAAATATAGGCACTTTTGTATCACTGACAAAAACTAATTACTCTTTTCCGAGTCTGCTACGCTCATTGTTGTTATATCGTGACATGTCTACTATTATTAGCTTTTAATATTATTCAGAAGTTTTCAACTTAAAGTATTTTTTATCATGCGCTTTGACGAAGTAATGACTGGAAGCCAGCTGACGCTCTATCGTCGATTCAATTTTCACTTCATTTAACCTCACTGAAATGGTGTAGTAGACACCGACCACTATTTTGTTTAATTTTGTTGTACGCCTCGAGTCTTATTTAAAGATAGTCATTATCACTGTGTTGTCACTCTATTAAAAACTGTTTGAAAAGCTTTATATCAATTTCATTTCTATTAGTGAATATAGACCACATCTAATAGATTTCGATTGCGTTTAACCTTTGTGTTTGGCTAGGTCGCATGTCATCATGTATAGTGGCAGCTTACCTCAGGATAGGTCGTCTGCAGGATAAACCTTGCCCGAGGCCTTATTTAGCTGCCATGCCCGATGATTATGGGCCCTCCTGCATCTGGCGCCCAGCATGGCAAATGTCCATGGCTATCGTTTACCCATTGTTATAATTTGTTCATGTTTTACAATGGATTACCACGAGAGCTAGGCTTTTATTTAATAGTTTTGCGGTTTTTTTTTAAGCACATGCGAGCAAACAGTCGCTGCGGAACTAGAATACAAAAAAAACGCGATCCAACCTTATTTGATATTTGTATATAAATATTAAACGAAAACACAGGTAAACCTGCATAAACTTAACATTTTCGATAGATTATCAAAACTCATAAATGCCCCTGAGTATGAGCAAAATTTCAAAGTGTTATTTCTAAAAAAAAAAATGTTCTGTTCTCATCCTTGGAAATATGCAAGATACCTGCAACGCACGTTTAATTTACCATGCACGTCTCCCACGGCAGCTTGTCACACATCTAACTATTCGTCTTGGGGAAGATTTATCTCCAATCCAGCACCCGTCCCGACTCCGGCTCTGGAGCCGCATGATAGTCCAACCACCGATCCATGCAAGTCACCTCGGCGTGAATAGCGATCACTTGTCTTTCAACTGTCATAATGACAACATGTTTCCGCCATCCAGCGAGCCGGAGCTGCAAGTTTCATGAATAATTCGGGACATATTTACTGTCAAAGCGGAAACTCGAGTGACATGGCGCGACTTTGAGAGGAGGGGAGGGGGTCGCCTCCAGTGGTGGCGTTTGCCGTGAAATGCCCGGCGTATGTATCATGAGCCCAGTAAGAGTCATGGGTGCATGCTGGCGCGCTTTACGAGGGAAACATTGCTGCGTGAGTGAATAATGGAAAAGGGGTAGTCGAAAATTTTATGTTCTCGGTGCAAAAATGCGTGAACGTGGAAATGTCATTGTGGCGTGGTTGGAAAATAAAATAAAATATCTGCGAATAAATAATTTCGGGTGTGAATTCTTGTTTGTTTAAATTTGAAAAGCGGAGGAACTTAGTAAGTGTGGCTTCGGCGATGCAAAGATTGTGTATGTTTACTCGTTTAACGTCTTGATTGAGACCTGGCACTTGATGCTGGAAGCCTAGATTTTCACAAAAGATGAACTTCGTTCTGCACCGCAGGAAAATGAGTGCACGAGGCTTTAAAAAAAATCCAACTGCACAGAGGAAACTGCTCGTGGTTCTTGGTATCAAATCAACAGATGTAGCGAATGAACTGCAAGTCTCATCTGTTCACGTGTCTTTCTATATTGGGCGAGCGGCTTTATTATCTTCAAGGGTGCTTCCCGAATCACTCCTATTCAGCGTAAGGTTCCCCATAGAAGACGTCAGTCGCGGTGCACCTTTATTTTGATCTTGTTATCCACATCTCATTCAATTCTATTGAAATACTTGGAAATATGAAATTCTGAAGTAAGTACTTGATTAGGGGTTGGAATATGACGTAGAAAAAATATGCTACGCGAAGAGATTCTGCAGCTAGTTTTTGTTTGTCCGATGAATGTGAAAAGAGTGGGCACATGTTTGTTTTGCTGATTACGTTCGCAGTGTAGTCAAATTTTAATTATGGCTCAACATGATTTTTTTATTCGAGTCGTCTTTTTTGCCATGCAGATTTTTGTGATGTGTGTGGTTTGTGATTAGGCCCGCGCGTTCTGCGGCGCTGGACCTTCTGTTGTTCGGCCTCGCGTCCAGTTTTTCCCCAGGATTGCTTTTATGTGCGGCCACAGAGCGCATGGAGCGTCGGTTCCGCCAAATCTACGAGTGCTGTTTGCGCTCTGTCGGGTTTTTACTTTTTTTTTTAATACTTCAGGTCTTCATTCACGATTCAGAAACTGTGTGCTTCGTGGTTTAATTTGACCGAAAACAGACTCCTTCGGGAGCTCAAAAGCCGAGCGCATACAGCGCCATATATATATGTGCTGAGGGTATATAGCCCCAAACAAACTTTAGCCCAAGTAAGTTAGGATCTCAAGCTAGAGCAGAGCAAGGAAAAGGTGCTGCTATCGCCAATTTGAACTGAAAATGATGCGTCAGTGACTTGATTTCTGAATCTGACAAATTACGGGGGATTTCGTGAGCGAGTCATCACCGTCCTGCTTGTTTGTGGGACATTATTTGGAACCCCCTGCAGCACTGCGATGCTAATTTCACCTCGTGTACTAGTGAAGGTGGTCTTTATATGGCCGCATCTTATTTCACCCGGCATAAGAATGTGGTTACCCACAAGAAGAATGTGTCAATGCGATTTCCAAGAACCTTTCTGACGATTTAATAGCCGTTAGTTGGGCACAAGAATGCATGTTAATCGAGTTTAATTTCGTCAAGGTGGTATAAAAGTGTTTGCGCGGCTGCTCGCCATGGTTCTTCTGTGTCCAGCTCATAAATGCAAAGGTGTTTGGGCTGTCGGTCTGCCGCATCTTTGATCTAGCCGCCCATTTCTCTGAAATAAGTTAATCTTGTGTAACCATCGTTTCGTCACGCAAAAACGATGACAAAATGGTGACGAGAACACGCCTGATTGGTTGTTTTTGGGGGACGATATGACGTTTTTATTATTTCAATCGTGAGGTACGCTTTGACTTTAGGTGTATAAAGGCATAAATTGGCTGTCTTCCGATGAATTCACGACAATTTCACGGATTTTGGCCAAAAAAATCGATTTAAATCTGTTTCGTAAAGAAAACAAATATCCTTATCAAAATGATTGACAACACAGAAGTAGACAATGAACTTTTCAAAGACATCAAAGAAAGTGACTGAATGGAGAGGAGCGAATTTCACTTCGCGGTCATACTAGATCTCGAGTCTTCGACACTGCCAGAGGTGCAAAGAAAACAATATGAGCATGATTCGATGGTCTGAGAGTGTCACATGTTTTATCTGCAATGAGTGTCCTCCTAGCGATGCAGTAAGTGAGCACATGTCGTCAGTTGAGCTCATTACGACGCCTATTCTGGACGATGATACGGCCAAAAGCGTCCCGCTATGGCAGCTAGCTTGGTCGGCAGGGCCAAACCTTCGACAGCCAGGGTCTGACTGACTGCATTAGAGCTCTGTTCTTTCAGAAGCCCGCAACACCGACACTCGATGACTTGACACATTTGCAACAGAAGCCATCATTGCATTCACATGACTGCCATCCGAGTCAGCCCTTTCAGATCGAGCCCACAGCCTCCTTTGAAATGCCATCGCGGGCCCGGTCGATTCGGTCGATTCCCGCATGATTAACTATCCATTGCGGAAAGGTAGATACTAGATACAATCGAACAATATTCTAATGACGGCGACAACGCGGCGAAAAAGTGTTTATGGAGACTTGATTAGGGGCTCTAAAAAAGATGATTTGGGCAGGAGGAAAAAAAGGCAACATTAATAATCGTAATATTATTGAGAAGGAGGCGGTAAAGAGGACCCGTCACCGTGTTAACATGCATTGAAACTTACCGGGCCGCAGTGACGATTGCGGGTAACAAGTTGAAAGAAGCGAAACCGACTTACCTAGAAAAAAGAAGACAACGCACAACATTAGAATTGTAAAATAGTATGACATAAGAGTTTTTTGGTCGCAGGGCTACACACTTAACAGATAATTTTAAAGCCATTTGTGTGGTATCTGATCACAATTTGATGCAGGAATTTTTAAAGTTGGTGGTAGGAAAGACACCATAATAACAGAGGCGGACGCTGCAAAGACCAGCGCGGGGAGAAGGGAAAGAGACCGGGGAACAAACTATTAAAGGTGACATTTCAAAGGTAGCGACAAAAAGGTATTATGTATTTTTTTATTGAGATCGATATTTTTTAAGTGGAAAGATGACTTTAAGTGTCCCCTCAGGGCTGTCTTTTTCCTCGCTGCCACGTATACACAATCACTCGGTCTCTTTCGATCTCTTTGAATCTCGCTCCGTCTCTCTTTCCATCTCTCGGCTGAGATCGCTCCCTCCGGACGCAATCTGCTACCCTCGTTATTGCGTCTTTGCGCGTTGACTTTTTTATCCGACCCATCCCTGCGATGCCATCGAGCCGGGACAGTGGGGGATGACATTCTCTCCTCCCGCATAGTGGCACACTTGTTGAATGCCAACCAGAGAGCCTGTCGTGGAAGTAGAGGCAATCAGGTGGCCGATCGCTCGTCTCGTAAACTTAACACAACCGTGCAAAGTTCAAATTCATAACCGCTCGCCTCTCAAAGATCGCACGGTTTCCTGCTCGTGTCAAACGCACTCACATTTTTTTTCTTTCCAATCGAAACGTTTTACGAAGCACATGGGATCTCTATTTTGTTATTGATTACATTTTTCTCTCACGACTGATGGCCATGCGATTCCCAGTGACCACTTGACGCCAATGGTAATCACCGCTGCGGGCGACGCCGCAAGCGCTTTCTAAGATTGAGGTTATGGGACAACATCGTGATGGGAAACTCGGCCCAGGAATCCAACGCATTTTAACTTATTGCAGGCGTGACAAAGATATGTTACTCTTGTAAAAAAAGACACGGAGGAGTATCGCGAGAGGACGATATATCGCGTGGAACGGCTATGGTTATTTATGAGCATAAGTAGATTTCTATTGATTGGCTAAAACATTAAACACTCGATTGACATACAAAGTATAAATGGATGTTCTGACAGTAAAATTGTGCTAATTTTTAATGCAACGTCTGGCCTCGAGCTCGTAGCTACAAAAAGTGGCAGTGTTTCACACGAAACCGACTGGAAACTCGCATAATCAGCTTTCGCATTACCCATGGCCGGTGCTTGAAAGTGCACAGGTATGGAGATAGTATATATATATTTTAGATACCTCCACCACGCGAGTTATCACAGGTATTTGCAATACGAGACAAAATCAGAGAATCCAATTTGTCCAAGATGATCACCGACTGCCATGCTGGTACACAGCTCGGTACGTGCGCGAGGTACCACGACCATGAGAACAATTCCTGTCCATAAGCAATCATCGCAGCAATGATGATCATTATCTACGGTTCTTGGAAAACATTGGTCCTAATCACACTCTCAATTATTGGGGACATGGCTGCAAGAAGTGGTAAGGGAGATGACATTCCGAGACCCACGTACGATCATGCAGTAGTGAGTGAGGAAGATGGCTAGGCGGTGATAATCTCACGCTTCAATGGTAATAGCATGTCCAGGGTTCGGAGGTCTTCTGTCTGCAGAGCTACGATATGGACCATGTCTTGTTACTGCACGTCCAGCAGTGGACGGCCATTGTTCGATAGCACTGAGATATCAGAGGCTCAGAAAAAGAAATAACGATTTGGTCGCGAGATTTGCTAGGTACAAAAAGAATAAGATGTGTCGATGGAGCTGCCGGGTTGATATTTAAGCTTGGGCAGTGTGCCTAATGATTTAATTGCTTAAACAGTAGAAAATCAAAGTCAGCGGCTGAAATTGAAGCATTAGACTATTTCAAAACAACAGTCATCAGCATCAAATGAATCTAGTCTGACTAATTCAATGTTGTATAAAACAAACTTTAATATTAGACTTTGGCAAAGCAAAGCAATTTTTTCCTAGTTCAAAAAGGGAAATTGTTGGCCCTTAGGGGTTGTTATATCCATTTGAGAACAATGTTCAACTATAAAGCTATTGTGGATCTCTCTCTCTCTTGCTATATACGTATATATAGAACACGAAACTATACGAGCACGATGATGTAGCACAGATGGATGAAACCCTGTGATCGCTCATCTAGAAAATGATCAAGTATGCAGATGATTAAATTTCAACATAATTGTAACAGAAACCAAACCGCCGCCGTAGCCGCCTGCCATGGGAACGCTACCGGGAACACGAATGACGCCCTCAGGAGCCGCGTGCAGATCCCAGCCTTGCTCCCGTGTATCGTATTTGAGCCCAAGCCGAGCCGCCCAAGCCTGTTATGTGCAGCGATACCTTGACTTTGCTAATTGCAATGGGACGCTCACATTAGGAACTCACTCATGTTGTCGGGAGTAGGTACGTGGTGGGACCGGGGGTTATCGCGGTGAAGGCTTTGTCGTGGCATGCCGTTTGGTGGAGTAATGCGCCATGGAATTATCATTCGGCGAATAATTATAAATTGAAATTGCCGCTGTGAAAAGATTCGAAATCATCGTGAGAGTCATAAGTTAGCGTGCACAAAAGAAATTCGGAGTTTATTTAATTTTCGAGTTTCTTTCTTGCGAGAGTCCGTTTTTGAGGACTTGGGACTTCACGGGTAGGCGAACCGAAAATGTATTGAAAATAATAATAAAATACGAGATTGTTACATGGAATTATAAAGAAAAATGATGCAGATAATAGAATTATTTTTCAAATCTTGTATCAATAGAAAAATGGTTCTGTTGGGTCGTTTAAGTATCGTTGTGGGGATGTATAGGATGATGCGGAACAGAATAGCGGAGACTGTCTCATTTTTGAGAGCCCTTCTGTCATACTTTAAAATTGAATGCAGCCGAAAAAAACCTTCTGGCAAAATTCACGAAGCAGAAAATGTTACCAACATCGTTTGCCACGCTGCAGTGGCTATTTTATACGATCACATCTTTGAAATATAGTTTTTAAAATTGAAAATATAAGCCATTGTGTGTTAGAAAATGTGATAGTACTTGATTCAATTCTATATTATTTTCGTGATGTCCATCCTCTACCTGCGTCGATTTAATTCACCGAGATGGCTGAACTATATTCACCTGTTGATCTCCTAGGCATTCATAAAACCGATAAAAAATGTTCAACCCAGATCGTAAAAAAAAATAAGCAGACCGCATTGAGGCATTAGCTTCTTTTTCCTCGTTCGTACACATGGCTCTTGCTAATTATCTACGAAACGACATTTTCTGATGATTGGAAGAAAGGACACTACTCATCTCGGATGATGAATCTCAAGAAACATGTCTTTCGATTGGCTAACAAGCGATGTTCTAACCAATCGTAATCAAGCTTACATATCCATTTACCAATGTCATGATGGTGGGACAAAGACGACATTGTTCCTACTGGCTGAAACAACGAAGGCCATTCTTGTCGCTCATCTACCAACATATCTGAAGCACGCTTTCTGCGCGCTCCACTACGGTGCCTTCCCTCAACATCAATTACATAATCTTATCGCTAATAACTTCTAATTCACCTATAATTAAAATTAATACAATTTAGTTATAATCTGTTGAAAAGTAGACCATTGTGTGTGCGTAATTCCCTAGTGCTATGTGAAGAGAGTTACCGCTGAAAGTAATACCCAGACTTGGTGGTAACTTGTTACCCTTGAAAAAGAATAGGTTATGAATAAATTATGTTAATGCAGGTAACATAATTAGGAATTGTAATTTGCTTCCTCGCGATGGATGGATCGTTGGCGTATGTGCAACTGTTTTATTGTCTTTATTCGCATGAGTTATTAGATGCTATTTCCAAGCGAATTGACAATTATATGAAGCGAAAAACTGTGTACGTCATTGGTGAATCACATTTTAAAATAAAAAAATGCGGACAATTTATCACACGCAGATATCAAAGAGCCGTACGTGCAACCTGCAGCGAGTAAATTGTTTTAAATAAAAGAAATCTAGTGTCATTATTGAGCTACGCTCTGCTCGTGTCAATAGGGCAGGAGGTTTGCAACAATAGCAACGGCGTCGACTACGAACGTAGGGCGTCGCGGCGCTCTATTTGCGAGCAAAACCACGAAAAGACGTCGAACAAAAGGACGCCATTCAATGTGTTCGCGTTGTACACACGAGATTGCGAGACAGCGCCGAGATTTTCCACGTTTGTTTTAATAACAACGAAGTGCAGACAAGGGTCCGCGAGTTCGTAGACAATGGCAGCGAAAAACGACAACAATAGTTACTTATTTGTACAGTACATGTATGTAGTAACACAGGAGACGCTATATTTGAAAATGTGACCATGTGTATGTTTTAGCCAGCGAAACGGGCGCAATTCATTTCGACCAGCGACACTTTTCGTGCCATGCCTAAACGCCTAAGTTATGCATGCAATTAATTTAGCATAATTTGCTTGAGACCGCGCAGTTGTGCCTCCGCTCCTGCGCGCTTGTCGCGTTGGTCTGATTACTAAGTTAATCAATCACAGCAGTGATTGAGTATAGAGTATAATAAGTAAAATAAGTTCTTTTTATCGTTTGACTTAATAAAATATTTTAAAGCTTATCGCTCAATCATATGTCGCTAATTATTGCTCGACTCCAAGATGACACTCACATTTGCACGGTAATTTTTCTTAATATATATTTTTTTTTTTGTAAAAAGGGACATTATTTTTCAGCCAATTGCAAAAAGTGCTTCGTTATTGCATTTAAGTACATTAGCAATGAGTCGCCTCGTTTTTGGAAATGCTTATCAAAGCATCACACATGGAAGTCAAAGAATTAAAAAATGAACGCCGTAGAGATTTTTCACAACTTCGTTAACAGCAATCACATAGAAGGAATATGTTTTCTGTCTAGTTCATAACGCATTTGCTTGTACATGTATAATGATGACGGTGGTGGCGGTGGCGGTGGCGGCGGCGGTGCATTAGAATGTAAATTGGCCGCGGTTGACGGATGACCACCGCGCCGTGGACGGCCAAGTGACCCGGGGCGCCTGGCCAGCCAGGGATGGGCCCCGTCCCGAGCCACTCGACGGAGGACAATGCTCATTTAGACATGGCGCGAGCATCATCGGTCCACAACGTCGTCCCGGGGGCCAGTCGAAGCCACGCCACTTTATTAAAGACATGTCGGCCCGTTAAAACAAAACCAAGATATGCTGGACGACCGGCCACCATCACATTTGTCCTTGGTGACTTGGCACACACATCAGAACCACCATTAAAGGACAAGTTATTTTTTTTTCGTAATAATTTTTAAAACTAACCTTAACGACTGGCATGCATAGTAATTTTGGAGAGATAAATCATATTTTCTGGTCTTCACCCATGTAATTCGTCGGTGGTGGGTATTGTAGCCTTAGAGCGGTGTTGTCTTGACTCTTGTTTCTAGAGCGAGCGACCAATATGTGTATGGCGCGGGACGGCCGATGTCCGATTTCATATGTGTCGATGAGCCTGAGATGATAAGCGGCATGTCGAGTTATCGATGAACTTTCGTAATCCTGTCACCACGTCAAACTTGTCTCCTTGACGTAGTATCGCTCGCGGATGGGTTGACCTTTTGACATGGAACGACTTGACTTTTCATTGAGTCTTGATATAAAAAGTGTTTCAATATTTCAAAGACTGTCGTCAGGCGCCGACAATTGAACTTAACGTCGGTTTGATCGTTTCTGTGCTGTTGACCGAGGGTATCAAAATGATAACCGGATAGGTTATACATTTTTTGCAAAAATTTGGTTACTGGCACGAAAATAAGCGTATAGGTGATGCCAAAAAAATAGTAAGAAAATCACGTAAAATCTAGGCATGCATAACAGAACTCGGTTTTATCATTTATCAATCAAGCCGTATTTAGTGAATACATATCGCAAACTGGGTGAAGGTTAGCAACGTTAAAAACTAGTCGGATCAGTTGATCGGTTTAATCATGATTATTATCCATATTTTATAAGAACACAACGTGGAGAGAGGACAATCAGAAAACTGAATGAACATGCGCATTTCGCTAAACATTCTCTCATTTACGCATGCTCGTTGTAAACGTGCCAAGTTGGCGATTATACCGGATCGATGACATATAGTGCGACCTTTATTTGAAAATAATTAACCGTTAATTGGCCTAAAGCGTTCATTTTATTGTTACATAAAAATGGCATAAAGAATCTATAAAGATTATAGATAAAAAACCAACTGTTACATATAGTTTTAGATTTTAAATTTGCCACGCTCACGTTAAATCGATCATTTTTTGCGATAACCAAAATATAATTTAATTTTAATGACTATTTAAACATTTGTAACACGAGCAGAACCGAGATTAACATAAGTTCGAAGAGCTATTATCATTAATATTCCGTCGTTTGGCTGGAGATCCGTCTACGGGACAGAGCATAATTACGCGACGGCAGCGACGGTTCATTTTGGCGGCGCCAATTTTTCACCTGTCATCTTCACTGCCGCGTCTCTGCTCATCTTGTGTCGGTACCTAGTTCACCAAGCGGTCAACGGATAATCACAACGATCGAGAAACTGTTTGTGTCGTTCAAAACACCGAAACATACAGAATTTCTGACAGCTACGCCCTATTTTTTTCAAGAAATTTCACTACAATTGGCGTCCAGGTGTGGGATTGACTTTCCATGTGTGATTTCACAAACCTACTACACTAAAAAATATATAAATTCATGTATATTATGGCACAGTCATTGCTATGATATTTTTTCAGGTAGTCATTTTAATTTATTCTTAATTCAATATAAATTATTTTCACGATTTATGACATGCTTTTTAACTACCGCTAGTTGTTAGTCCAATTATAATAATTTAAAAATATTTACATATTAAATTAATAACTTCCTCTGGCTAAGGTTTTGAAAGTGTTATCGTGCTACACGTTATATTTTTGTCACAACTTATTGTGGTTTCACATATTAAAATACAATGCGTGGCAAGCCATATTTTTTGCCTGTGACAAATAACATGCAGGCGACAAAAAGTTTAATTTTTTTCAATCAGATAACATTTCGGCACTTTGCTTGCACCTATCTTTTAATGGAAATCACTCTGGATGACCAAGTCACTTCTGTTGCAACCTCCTTCCTTAGGTGGACGCACAGCTTCTCGAGTCGACAGTTAGCAGTCAGCAAAGACCGCTATGGAGCCCTCTTCGCTAGCCTTTACCAACCTGTTCCAACTCGTAAGACCACTCTATCTAATTGTGTTCATGAAGAAATGTGAATGACAGATCGGGAATTGGAGAGCGTTGGGCTATCAGCCAATAGCGGAATGCTTTGGTCAAGTTACAAGTGTTCAATATTGATGAGAGGGAGGGACCTAAAGGTACACACTGGATGCTGGTGTCAGATCAACACCGAGATATCTTCAATTTTAACCAGTGAGAACAATGAAGAAAGTGGTAGTAATCAATTTTTTTAATGGAAGCATCACATTTTATACTATCCATGATGGCGCCAGCTGCAACGTTTGACGTTGTTTCTAAACTATACATGGAAAGACTTTGAACATTTTTCTAGAATGTTTTATGGACTATTGTTAAGTCACTTGTGTTTGCATGCAACGAACATTACAATATTCTTTCAAATATTTATGGTATAAATATTCGAAGTAAGACTCAAATCTTTCCATCTTGAGATGTCTTTCTACGTAGAGATATATTCAAGAGACTATCCTTCTCATCTTACACAAAATGAACGAACATTATTATAACCAAAGCCTTGGGGAAATTTTGACTCTGTTAATTTTTCTGTTTGATCGTTTAGACTAACCCTTAAAGACTAATTACGGCAGGATCTCTGTTACATCATCAAGCTCCTAAAACAAGCCGAGTCAGGAGTAATATATAAAGTTAGAAGATTTTTAGGCCCCTCGAGGGCATTTCTTTGTCTGTATTCTTGAGACTCTAGTGAAAGAGCTAAGCTCTGCAGTGTTAAAAAGGGAGGAGGCATCTTTGTAATTGCCATTGAGAACTCTAAGGACAAATACATCCTCGAGGGATGAAAATGTATATCTACTCTTCTTTTAGGTGAAGAAAGGGGTACATTATCAAGCTATCTTCATAAGTAAAGCGTAAGTCTGCATAAAAGAACATCAGAAATGTGTGCAAGACTTCTGAATACGGCTCCTCCATCGCCGCCAAGGTATTTTTCCCCCGTACTTCCCCGGGTGGGATTTTCGCCTCGTCAAAGTTTGACTTGACAACGAGTTTTTGCAAAGTTTTCCATCTCTATAACCTAGTCAAGTTGATTTAGCATAAGATTGAAACCAATTAAAATATTACGATGCCAGCGAAGCGAACGTGGTCTTAAGGTATAATGAAATATTATGCAAGGAACCCTGTGCCAATTATCAACTAATTGATCACTTTACGACTTAACCCGTCATTAATTGCCATCGTCTTCCGAGTGAGCGATATTGAAGAACGTGGATTTTTTCTTCTAATTTAAAAAAACCAACTTTATTTTCCTCTCTTTTGAATTGGTAAAATCTTGTTGCTTTCAAAATACCGGTAATAGCGACCCACGCATTTAATATGAAGTACGTACGACAGGGTTTTACGTTGATTTTTTTTTAAATTATTAATGGTAATTAGCGTAGTTAGCCAGCGAACGTTGAAGTCTGAATTTCGATTCGAACCGATCTGCTATAGAGGTGAGATGCACTTTTTAGTTCGGATCCGATCCGATATTTGACGGATAGTCTCGTTTGGGGCCGATGCTTTCTGCGAACGTTTGATAGAACTAGAATCAGACTAAAGTTCCCTCCGAACAAGGGTGGCATCCATTATCGGGTAGCCGCGCGCGGTTCATCTTCATCGACGGTGAGGGGGGGCAGAGCAAAGCGGAAACGCAAACACTCAACTAGCTATGTACGCTATGTTGCAAGAGTTTAATGAAATAGTATAGGCCTATGCTCCCTGTGGACGAAATTATGATAAGTCTGGGGATAAAGCGACATTGTTTATAAGGTTACAAGTTATTTGCAAACTGAATCTCTGTGTTTGTTTTTGAGAAGCAGTGGCATCTAATTGTTTGCTCAAGATGAGGAGATTATAATATTATTATTTTAGGGGGAAGGTTCTCTAATGGAAAGCAAGTATATATAAATAATGGGCCCGGTGCAACTTGTGAGCATACTGTGTGTGTTCGTGTGTGTGTTGTTTTTTTTTTGCTTTTAAATGATAACAGATTGCCAATTAGAAGACAAAATCTCAAATATATTTGCATAAAACAAGTCAAGTTCAAATATTCTCCAACGATTTTAATTAATATCGCGAGGCTGTGGCGCCTTTTCTCATTCTCCTTCTCTTTTTCTTGGCTTGACCAGTTAACTTAGAAACAAAGTTACTTTTTTGGCTAAAGAAAACTCGCAGTTCAATCAAATTTAAGTTTGATGTGTATTCCAACAAAATATCGAACCCCTCCCAAGGATGCTCAATGGTTCAGAATGATGAGCACTATGAAATATTAACCCCGCTAATGAAGTCAAGACAGGCAGCAACCCCTTCTCAGTTGCTTAGCAACAATAGAGAATAATCTATTGACCATCCCCTAACAGAAATGACGTCACACAATATTCATATTGTCTACCTGATGAAATGCTAATCTTATGATGTTGTAGTCAAGGAGACTGAACGCTGGAACGACCGAGTCGACGACACAGCCTCGGCGATGTCAGGGAAGATGAGAAGGGGTGAGCGGGAGAAGGGGTGCGCGGCGAAGGGGTGTTGTTCTAACTTGCTAATTATTCAGCGATGCCATACGCCATCATAATATTATGGGGAGAAATTTCAAAACCGAGAGAGAGACATTCTACTCTTGTACCGGGTGATTCGCGACTAGCGGCACAAGACACAAGCAGTCTGGCAAACCAAGGAAACTTATATCAACGCTGTTTTGATTTTTCCACAGGTTGTACCACTGTAAATTAGGGTTGCCGGAGAAAAATACCCATAATTTTAGAGATGGAGGTTAGAATTTGTCAATTCAACAAGTTATTGAACTCTCTGAAATTTGTCTCAATTCTTAATTAATCCCGCGGTTCAAATTCTCGGAGCAACAATTACACCGAGCAGCGAGGGGTGATAATAATTAGTATGCATGACTGTGACATTGCTTGTAAAACAATTAGCGCTCCTGACAACATGCTCGACTTAATTACGGTGTAATTGTCTTGTAATTATGCGACTTAGCGTCAATTCCGGCATGATAGGCGGGCGGGTTCGTTGTATGACACTGGTAAAAGACACATTTTGTCAGTGTTATCTGACAAACAAACGTTTAACACGTTTTCATCACGCATAAGTGTGACTGTCATGTCGTGTCACTTTTTATGCCACGAATAAAACACTGGAGGCACGGCATTTTTCACAGGTGGAGGTGCCAGACTCAAGTCGTTTGGTATTTTTTTTTTGGTTCGGCTAATTTTCTATTAAAATAAAGTGGTGTTGTTAGTCGTTAGTCCTTTCGGCTGTCACATTTCGTAATTTATTGTCCGCTGATATCGATGTAGGATGTAATCGATTTGAAAAAACAACAAAATGTAATTGGCCTCGCTGACTTTTTGATCTTTGACACGGAATCGATGACGAATTTACAGTGTCACCATGAAGCCATATCTATACTTAAGACGCGCTTCATAAATCATGTGTTTTTTTAACTGAGATTGATGTTTGTTTTTTAAGTGACGAATCTGGGAAATATTATTTTCTCAAGTGGTTTGAAATACAGGTCAACAAATTCTTAAGATGCACCTTGTATTTTTTTTATTTTTTTTCTTAATAAGTGTACAGAAATATTACTCTTTGGAAAGCTAAGTCAAATGTCAGTACAGAACAAGAGCATATAGTGCATTCCCCATGTTTATGTCTGGATCAGATCGGTGAACTTCCTGTAGGAAAGTTCATGGGTGGGCCATGTCTGTTCAATGTAACATACTCGTGACATGTGGAAGAAGTAAAAATGAATGCACGTAGTTAATTACTATTATGAAATAATTATCAGGTGCAAGCAATGATCCATTTAATTGATTTTTACTATAGTGGAGTTCAGGATTTCTTCGTCACAACCGCTTTTCAGTTTTAAACGAAAGCCATTTTCTTAGATGGGGATGATATCCTCAAGTGCTCCTTATCTAATTTGACACATGCCAAAGAGTCATTATATATTATTTTCGGTGTAAATTAACACGCTTAACCTAATTTCGGGGATGGGTTTCTAACAAAAACGCACACTCTCTTCCTAACGAGACTCTGGAATATGTAGCCTGGTTGTCGGAACGCATCCTGTTTTGACGGCGCGGGCTAGTACTGTGTCTGCAAGCGTGTCACTGCCATGGCGGTCACGGCTGGCTGACACGGGACTGACACGGGACTGACACGAGCACGGGGTGGGGAAAGGGTGACATATGCCGAGCCCGGGTCGGCGAGGACGAACACGAGTAGAGACCTCGGAAGGTTGGAGGACAATCACTGCCACTGTCTTCTGATCAAGGAGCGGGGTTCAGAGATTCAAGACGGTTTTTATGTTGACTTTGGCGCGCCTCTCTTAAGAGTGGTCGCGATGGTTAGTTCTAAGAAATTACATGAGTATAGTGTGTTTCGTAAAGTATTTGGACTGGAAAAAAATGAATTATATTTGTATGTGGCTATATGCTCGCGATTTTCTAAATCGAAACTTCTTAATTGCCGGACAATTCTTTTGTTAGCGTATTTAGAGTAGCGATAATTTGTGACTCGGCAAGTGTACTTGGCTTTAATGCGATGCCGAGAAAGTTATCCGTCGACTTATCTCAAAATGATGGCAAATCTAATTACGCTTACAAAATGTCATTCCACACTTCCGTATAAAACTTTTTTTTTTATTTCTAATTCCATTTCGCTCATTACAACGTATTATTTATTGTGTAACGCCGACAATTCCTTGCGCAATTAGATAATGTACGCTGCACACGTACTTCAGAAGTTATTAACCGTGTAAATTGTCATATAACGAACCTATTTGCCGACGTCGAATCGGCGAAATATTGCATCAAAAAGTCTCATGAATTTTAGATTCTTGTGTCATATCGCTTGTAATCCGTTCGCATCTGTGAATGCTCCATTAGAATAACGGCTGCGTAACCTCATTTGATTCCCCTTTCCTTTCGACCCCTCGCCGCTGACGTATCGCCGGGCATTTGTCAAAACGAAGCTCAACCATTCCGACCACGAGATGGTCATCAGATGGCCGGCTCAACTGTTGCATACCAAACGCGACTCGTGTATCGCGAGAATGATACTACACGTGTTTTTGCTTTTCAAATTTTCTTGCGGCCCGGCTTCACTGCAGCAGGCAAGTGGCCGCAGAGAAATGAACGCATTTACGTGAATTATTGAACAGGAGTCGAAATGACCTTTTTTTCTTGTTGTTAAAAAAGACAATCTTGCAGTTGTGCAGTTATTGTACTCTCGGATCGGATACCGAAGGAAAATCACGACACGACTCGCAGATAACTCAGATTGAAGCGGCACAACACTCGGTTCACCAGTGTGGACCACGAAAATTTTAATTTCACCGTGGCATATGATGCAAAATCTTTGATGAGCAGCGGAAATTGTCAAACATCTTCTCAAAGTCGAGGCCTATTTCGTGAATCAATGACTTCCCAAGCGGCAAGCGGCTGACTGCAGGAGTACACACAGTGCTTAACAAGGTTTAGTCCAAGGGTGGAATTACAGCCCTGTTCTGTGATATCAAGGGTGTCCGGGGAATACCAGTCGGACAGAAGGGATATGAATATTTCAGAAGTCTATCTAGTCTGGACAGTAGCTATTTGAAGATTGAGTGACCCTTTATTCTGTAGGGACTCAAATGCCAGTAATCACGGGCGTAAGAAGATTGATGGTACATCATGCATCGAGATCTAGGTGGAAACCTGGGGACTACATGGAGGAAACTTGGACGGAACCTTGTCAGAGAAGGTGTTTTCGCAGAGGTTCGTAGCCAATTCCCGGGAGCTTTCAACTTTCGTTTGTCGATGTCGCACGTCATGTAATGCTCGTGTAACTAATGTAATTGCCTGGCAAGCAATGAATTACATTCAATAATTACTCAGAAGACTGTGGAGTTACATTGTCTTAAAAAAAAAAGCAGGAAGTTGTCAGAATGAGTAGGTTTACAGTTCATAAAACAGGTCTAAAAAAAAAGACGAGCAAAATTCTGATAGTGTCGTGAATCATGATATTGAGTGTGTGTTATGTTAATCCATGTAATTTCATTATTATCTAGGCTTCTTGTATAAAGACAAGAACGTCATGCAGGATAAGACGGTAATTGTTGGTCTGACGGGCAAGGAGGTTCATTTTAAACGACTTCCTCGGCTATGGAAACAGCAATTGCTGAATATATTTAACACATCTCCCCGTTCTGGTCGGTTTGGCGACACGCGATGCTAAAGTCCAGTCCACCTCCTACACAGCCAACCAAAGACCCACAGTATCGAGCAGCAAACACCGATCAAAGCGTATAAATAGTCGAGTAATTTATGTATTTTATATGTTTAGTTGCGCAATTTCGGGGTATAGTACGAAAAATGTTTGCCCACTCGGAACTGAGACAATCATTTTTGATTGTTTTAATATGTCGTGTACTCGTATGGCCGGAGCTTCCTTTCGCGGGCAATTACGTGTCTTGTTATAGTGTTTGTACAAACTAGTAAAATGGAGAAAAGACCGAGAATAGAGAAAATTAAGATTTAAGTCGGGCGGAGTGGAAGTCGACGTACGATTCGGTCGACTTCCTGACTTGTAAAGCAGCTAATGCCGGTTTTGCACTAGCGAGTGTGCTGGTAGTTGTGCCGGTAAGAGTATAGGGCCCATACGGATCGCATTTTGTCGAACGAAATTGTAGATATTTTGCATTCAAGATGGCTGTTATTATGAAGCAATTATTTACATAGCCATAGGAGGATCGTTCGAAAATTATGTTAGGCCATAAGCCCTCTGCAGTTCACCCCTGACGTTACAGCTAACGAAAATGTAAAAATCTTTGTGCATTACATGTAGCTCTACTTATCACATGTTTAATTTTCTCGGACAAGAAACAATTTTTGACTCAAAAGATTCACGATTTCAAGCACCAATAACGTATTACATTAAATAATAACCGAATGACGTGAACCAAACCCATCTCAAGTTACCTACAAGATTGTAAATTTGTAAAGTCGCTAAAGATAGAATCAAATTTAACACGATCGAGGTGGATTCTGGTCTGCGTCGGCCTCGGAGCTTGACGCATCTATGCGACGACGCCGCCTTGCTACATACTGCAACAGAGTCTCGAGACGCCCCGCCGTGCCAAATCACCAGTTAATCAATCCCAAACGTTTGTTTCTCATTATAAAAATTTTAATAAAATGTTATTTATGATTCGTCGCCCCTGTAATTCACACAACGCGCAGCGCACACAATGGGATGGCTTCAATGCTGACGAGTTAATTAAATTATATGGAAACATATCGACTTGATATATATATATATATACTGCATTGTTTCACGCGTCACAGATTGTGTCAATCATTTTCATTCAGGAAGCTGTTTCTGCACCAGAATGTGACCATTACTGGAATTGAAATCTTCCTTAATGATACAGGGCGAACGAAATGATTGGCAATTGCATTCAATTGCGAATCGCATCGGAGCTCAAGCAGAGTAACCTGCACTCGTACGAGGCAAGGCGTGCCTTCGGTTCGTTGGCCCGAGCCAAATCATCATCGAGTCATTGTCTAATATCGCGGCATTTCTTTGAAAAAACGAGCGTCCGTGAATATTAACACCTTTTACCCGCTCCACATTCGGTTCAGATGAACTTACCACGTCCGTAGCTCATGGACGCGATGGGAGACACAGTACCACCTGCGGATCTCATTATCGAGAGCTTAGTCAAATTTGATTTCTCTCGGAATGAGACGATTATCCGACTTCCTTTGCGTCTGCTCTTCGGAGAATGATGATTTTATCAAAAAAGTTGGACGGTTATGAAACATTACACAGTGTTTTGTTCGGTGATTGTTCAGTATTTTACCCGGTAAAAGTAAAAGGTAAAAGCGTGTCGCGCAAGGACGGATTGTGAATACCAACCGAGCAATTATGAAGTGATTCGGGCGCAGGAGTGACCAGCTAGGTAACCTTTTGATAAAAAGCAAACTGGCGCCACTCACAAGACAATGATAAGGAAAGTGTGTTTGTGTGTGTGCTAGTGAATAAATGCCAAGCTGAGATTGGTGGATCCCGGACAGCGGCTCATGCGGATAGACCTGCATACTCCCGAGTGTGTCGTGAAAAGTGGACAACGTTTTTGATTGGTTTCACGGCGGGTGGCGGCACTAGGTGGTATCACAATTGTGGCCAGCTTAGAGCCTTTTGTGTCTCGGCATTCATCACCGGTTCAACGCTGATCAATAATCAGCTGCGACATATTGTAAGGTTTTCAACAAGTTACTCGCTTTCCGAACATGGCGTTTGGAAGGAACGGAATGGCATGGTCGCGTTCAGGTATAGGTGTTTATTAGAGACACTACAGGGTGATCTCCAGCAGCGCTTGAAATTGTTAATTTTCTTCTTTTTTTTCGTGGTTGATACAAGACACTGTCTGCAGTTTAATTCATTAAGTTTAAAAAAAAACTATCAACTCTCCTCGGCAGCAAAGAACAACTCTATACCTTAGCGTGTAACATGTTTGCATTCTTCGCCATCCACTTGTTTCTCTAACCGTGTGAATCGATCCCACCACGCATCGAAAAGACGAAAAAAAAAATCAATTAATAATATTTAGTGCGAAAAAGTATTTAGAGCTTCATGGGTTGGATGGATTCATTTCGTTTGGCCACGGTTGGCACTTTTTTAATGGACGATACACGATTTAACACAACGATTCCCCTCAATGTAATTTACCCCATGTAGCTTTACTCCTATTATCAAATCCCCAGCCTACCATTCTTCGAGACCCCTTATTAATACCCGAAAAGTCGACACAGTTTTTAGACCTTGGCAAGATTAGTCGCATAAAGGATTGCGGTAAAGAGCCTGTTTCTCATTTCCAGGCGAGTCCCAGGACCGACACTTTTCTCTCCGCTGGTCCCTTGAGGGAAATTAGGTGAACTAAACGCTAGCCTTATTCAACCCCCTTAAGTCGAGGGAGTGCCACACCTTTGCACTACGACGCGTTGCCTGAACGTCTGTGAAGAAGGCTTACGCGGCAAGGAGTTAGTTATGTTCATGTGTATGTGGCTATTCGTATCTCAAAGATCTCAGGTGAAGTGGTCGTACTGGGTATCGCGTCTTTATGCTAAATAAAACACATCGACGGTTCTCGGTTCTTTGCAACAAAAGAGAAAAAAAAAAACATGAAGCCGAAATTTTACATTTTTACAAAAGTAGCGTCGTTGTAGCCGAGAGATGGATGGATGTCAAAGGACGGAAAACTCGTTCGATCTCGCTTTACATCTTACAGTTCACCATCGCTCTGTCTCGCTCTGTCTCATGATAAAATGCAGCCGAGAAAATGAGCTGCCAAACTCAGACGAGTTATTGATATATTTTTAAGTCCCGTGGGTTGATTTTTTTTCTCTCTTTATTTAGTCATGAATAAATTTACATTTTACGTGATCGATATTTCCTCGTAAACTATCGGATGCGTCGTAAATTGAAAATGCGTGGCGAGAACACGCGGTGCGTTATGGATCAGGTAGAAAGTGAAACGAGTTTTCTGTGCGTCGTCGATGGTTGAACGACGAATCTGCTGAGATGACTTACCATGTGGCACCCAACTGTGGTTGCAAGTATCGCAGTATCTGATGTTCATCTTTCCAGGGGTGAAGCATTCACAGGAACAGCTCGGAACGGTACACCTGATGGCCTGCAAAAACAAAGGACAGATGTTCTCATTAGCTTGTTGACAAAGTTGGTTCCAATAAAAATGTTGAGTAATCTTTAAAAAGTGCTACTAGATGTTTCTGGGCCCACTGTTACAGTCCCATTGGCAGGCCCTCGTGCATGTTCGAGCGGGTACCTTGGGTGCAAGCGACGTGATTATTGCTCTAATTGCCAACGAGATCATTAAGTTTTAGGCAAGAAATCACTCGGTCAAATCTTAATTGCGTTTTTTTTTTCAAAGAGAGAAAGGTGCCATAAAATGGTTTTATTTCGATATCCCGCACAAAGACCATCGTGATCCACTCAAACTATAAGCCACTGCGGTCAAATCGCCTCTTACTTCCTTTTTCCAAAGATTTTCCTCGAAGAGCCTCAGGGGTTCAATATTTACAGATGACGTCTTCAAAAAAATTCCTAGTTTTTTTTCTTCTTATTTTCCTCTTTAGAAAAATCCATGTCAAATATATTCAAATTGAGCCTCGTTAAGCTCTCCCAGCGGCCACATTTAGGGTTGACTTCAATTTCTCCGACATAAAACAATGGGCCGCAAATATAAAGAGGGTTTATGAATATCCCTCGAGGGTATTGCACGCGGTTCACCCTTGTCTTATGAACTTCACACCCAGCCTTTGGCGAAAATCTCCTAGTCCACCATTGGCTGTTTTCGAATTTGGTCACTCTAACCGCAGTAGCTCTCTTTTAGGAATAATTTAGCGCCACCTAGTATTTCTGCGCTCACCTTTACATCCAACGCGAATGCACGAATAGAAAGAAATAAAATGACGTGCTTTCTGTCAAGGGAAATGAAAACATGAATACGTTTCAAAAGAAAATGCAGGCTATATACAAGTCTTATTTGTTCGACTGCACCATCTGGATGCAAGTGCAATGCTACCCGCTCGTCCCCAGGGGATCTTGCCGAAAGTTCGTTTCCGCTTGAAACAATGTGCATCTTTTGGCCTCGAACGAGAACCCCTGCATGCACGTGTGTATCGCCCGCTATGAATTTTAAAGCTAATTTTCCACTGCCCAACTGTCTGGGGAAATATCGAGATGTAGCGTCCAAGCGAAACGACTTTCCCATAAAGCGAACCGGCGCGTTTGGTCATCCACATATCAATCGGCTACATTCAGTGAGCGACAATTTCTTCCAGTTTTATGGCATCGATCTACGAACGGTATATGTATAGGAACAAATTGAATTAACATAACCTTAACTATATAAGGCCGTGGACAGCTATTGTTACGGTGTCGATTAATTTATGTAAACGTACTGCTACGCTGATCGTTAACGATGGCGATTACCGTTTTGCGTTGTAGCTGCTGGTATCGCATAAACTTGTGATTTAACCATTTATTGCAAATCGTGAAGTAGCCGCAAGTTATTTTCGCTACACGGGATTGTATCACATTTTTTTCCTGTCTGCAAACTTCAGGGTATAAAAAAATGATTCGTCTTCATTCCGCTAATTAAATTTGATCCCTTGGTATGGAGAAGTTTCACATTACTTTGTCATTGGTCACTTATCTTGGAGGTTTGGGAATCAACCAATTAAGTCTCAGATTGCTGTTTGTGTGCTCTAAGTAAGAAAGTTTTACCCCATGAATCATCATTGTCTACCATATCACATTTCTAGATGGAAATATATGGTTAGCGGGGATGGAGTATCTTTATGGCGTGCCTGTACGGGTGGCGCGGGTTGCCTAACTGCCAAGCGCCGGGGGTGAGCCAGCTTCAGCAGAAGACAAGCGATAAATAACGGGACGCGACATTTCATAACCACGACCGAGTAAATTGTTTTATCCACCCCGAAATATTATGCTACTCCCCGTTTTGAAATATCGGGCTGCGACGGAATATTTTTGCCAGGCGCCTTAACTTGTCTTGATGGGTTTTGAAATTGCGTCATCTCACCCAGAGGCTTGGATTGAAACTTTTTAATTTGTTTAGTAAATTCATTTTTGTCTTGTTTTTCGCTGTCCGACTTTGTAACATAAACCTAGAGGATCATTTTGACTGGTTTACCTGTACCAACGCGTTTTTCCGTCAGCGAATTTTATGGCACAGCACAAATGTATGTGAAACTGAATAATGTAACTTATTATGTGTCTTGTAATGCTCCTCTGTGGAATTGCAGACAATTGTTTTATAAGGTTGGCGTATTATATATTTCATGCGGTGGCATATTATCTTTGTGCGGTCCCGGGGCTGACAAATTAGCTGGGGCCATCTTCGCAGCGACGTCAACGTTGCCAAGAAAAAGAATTGTTACATGTCTCCAAAGGGAATGTGGAAATGCCTAAAAAGCACCATATGCCATATATTATTCCACCCCATTTTCATATCGTTGCCAGTCGTTTTAGAACATATACAGACGTTCTGAGCACGCTTCTTGGGTTTCGCGCCTTGCCTCTTAAGAAGAATAATATTCTCAGACAAAACTCCAAAGGAAGCGGCTTTGTTTTTTTGCTGGTGGAAAAGCGCTAAAAAAAAAAGTTGAGGCTGCAACGTATCACCGAATCCCTTTTTTACAAGGAGCGAAAATTTAAAGGCGTATTAATTTTTAAGTAATGCGTAAAACAAGACAGGGAAACCTTTTCTTGACGACAGCTTAAGTTGAGTTTAAGCATACATCTCGAATGCCATGACTTGTTCTAGACATGGTAAGCAGTCCCCCACTGTCCCATCTCATCAAAGCTTGTACACTTTCGCGTTTCTCTTTGTAAAACACTACTAATCACATGTCGTGACAAAATTCAGTAAGCCACCTCTCAGATTAGGTGTGGCCCATTTTTCTGATTGACTTTTTCGAAGCCATGCGACCCAAAGTCTTTTCCTCGCCGCACGGTTTCTGACGTCGACCCTCTAGCATCCGTTCTATTTTGTCGTTTCCGGATCTTCGCTAACTAAATGCCAATCATTGAGGGTTGGGGGGGGGGGGGGGGGGGGGGGGGGGCAATTCGATGTTGTTTCAAATTGCAACGAGCGTCGTCGCGGAAACCTTTTAACCCGATTAACCTGCCGCCGCACCACCGTGGACATGCGTGCCCAGGACTGCCATCACTTCACGCTACATAATAATTACCAGTTTATCGTTTTACCGGGTAGAAAAAAAACTCAGCTCATGGCGTTTCTAGGCGCTTTTGCTTCAAGACTTGACATATGGTCGGCACTAGCACTAAAGAAAAGAAAAAAAATAATACGTCGCGCAAACGCAGAGACGTTTTATTAATAAGTCTGACGATAATTGATTGCCTTGATTTAAAACAAAACTGGATCTGCAATAAAGCAAGTCTCGAGTTTAATTGCTTTATCCGACGGATTTGTCAAGCGAGCGCACGTTGAAAGCGGTGGCTGCAGACAGAGTTAATTTATGCAACTACTACGTGCATTCGCATCTGGCTAACTAAAAAATGCATTCTGATATCTCTTTGCATTAAATGGCCACGTCGTGTAATGCATCACGTTCCTTCGAATTAAAACGAAATGTCGATAAATGTTTTAGTCTGCATAAGACTATATGTACAGAAAAAGACGAGTTCAAGTGCGAAGATGTGACGGAACGCCATCAATACTCGATATCGACTGGATGACGTCACATCGTCCATCATCTTCGTCTAAAAACTGTCTCTCAATCTATCGATATCACCATTCTATTATGCAACACTGCAGCGTAGAATCTCCGCAGAGAGAACTTGCCTGTGATGTCTTAAGATTGATCGCTCATCCATCTAGGTCTAGCCAGGACTTTACGCTGCGAATTTCTAGCCTGGTCACATTGTCGATGTGGCATATTCTTACTTATTCTTGTAGTTGATGCGAAGATGAATGAGGAACGCATCTGAGCGGAGCTTCATTAAAAATCCATTTACGAAAGTTAACAGAAAATATTCCTCCCATAAGACGAATAAAAAAAAAAACCCAGCAAAGATCGAACCATCCAAAAGCAACGTTGACCGTTTCGGTTATGCAACTGGCAATGCAAACCTGGCACCTCCACCTAGTGGTTCGTATATTAAAATGAAAAGACGTTCCACCCCTTTCCCGATTACGGAAATCAACTGCTACTCACCTTCCATGTAATATGAAATACAATATTCCTGTATTTACCCGAAAATGAACCTCCCCCACCCCTCTTATTGAAATCTCACAGTCCGTCTGTCTGTCAAGCGGAGAATGGATCACTCCGCCACCCCTTTGCCCCGCCAGTGAAATGCTAACGGTTGATTTATTGCAAGCCACATGACAGTCCTCATCCAGGCTGCAGTTCAAATGCAAATAGGTGAGCGTGGGCCGATGCCGACGCCGACTCCGGAATGAGATGGATGGACCGCAGCCTCCGCGTTGCGGGGGGACCACGATGAGGGGCCGCGGTGAGCACTTCTGGATTGTCATCGGGACTAGACAGTCACGGCAAGAGGGATGACTACCATTTATTAGGGATGCATCATTAGATTCGAAGAGAAAAATGCTATTAGACGGCGAAATGCATATTCAATTTTGATGAAATCAATGATCGACTGATCGAAGATACGCTACATCGTTTGATTTTGGGGAGTGGAGGCAAATTGCGATCCCGTTTGAAGTGCCTCATGTTGGCACTGATGTGGATTTCGGTACCAATTTGAAAATGTTGATGGCACGCTCTTCAAAATGCATTTGCCAAGTGGGCCTACCGGTGCAGCAAATTCCTGATGAAGTATTGTAAGCAGATTTGCAAGCAAGTGGTTTTCATATCAATCGAAATTGACAGTAATTGGAGATACAAATGCGATAGGATTACATTGTGTAGGAGTAGTAGAGCACTTCTCTGATTCTGCTCAGATTTTAATGATAGCTTTTCTATAACATTATGTAGATTTTATAATTCATAATTAAAGGAATCACCGATGGTAAACACTGCTCTGCTTGACAGTTTATTGGTTATTTTATAAGCTACAAGGCTACTCGATAATTACGAATAACAGACATTGCATAAAGCCATTCCCTTCTCCGACAATTATCTGACGTAGGAGAGTACTCGGGGGTATTTATACAGTGGCATGAATGCTCGGCCAGCTCGGATTGGGAGCACGCGGCGGCAAGCACGCCCAGAGATCCTCTGGTCTCCAGAGAGAACAATGCTGTGGCGGTGGCAAGATACATTCCATCGCTTTATCCACTATGATCCTCAATAATTTGACAGCGTCAGCTCTCTATGATAACATTGTATTTAAATATTCATCAATCGATTTTCTTGTTCGTCCTCTCTAAATAACTCTTCTGCTCAACCGTTGTCCTGTTTTCGGGTTGCTAGCTCACTCTTTCTCATCGGCTTCCTCCTCCTAGAGGGCGACGTATTGATCCTGTACGGTCATCGGACGAGCTAATTAAATGGCAATTGCTGCGTTCCTGTAATTTCCTTCCACGTAGCCGAGCAAACCCTGGCCGGCGTCCCGAAGTCCCGGTCCCACTTTTCTCCCTCAACTCTTCACCCGGGTGGGGTAGGGTAGAGGCATGCCGCGCCGCGCAAAGCGTACAAAACATGGACAGAATGGGGAAAAAACGTAGCTCGAGAAAAGAGCAAATATGGGCAGAGGGAACAAAGCGCGACAGTCGACCACGCAGGGTAGAAAAGTAAACGGTGGATGCCGAACAAAAGTGGCCAAACAAAGTCGGGGAACAACGATGGAAATCGTAACGCGCTGCGGAGGTATATATCGTATAAATACACCTGTGTAGTACAGAAAGAAGCAAAACAATAAGTGGCACTTTACTGAAAGTGAATCTAATCTTATATCGAATATATTATACAATAGTCCACTCAAGTTTTATTGCTGTTTCATAGAAATTACTGATTATAAAATATGCGCCATGGGTAAAACAGGGACATTCAATTTATATGGATGCCATGGAGATGTTTCTTATCCCGTGTCCTTGATGGAAAATTGCTTTAAAAAATGATAGATGCTTTACTTATTACATATAAAAAAACTATATAGCCACTTGACAGCACAATCAATTTTTATCTCATTGTCTCCTGTTTGCCCTCAACTCTTCTCGCGTCCCAAGCTTTTATTGGTCCAGCCATACACTTGATTACCTTGTTTTGCTACGTTCAGAAAGTTTTCCTGGCGCACAACTGCTGATGCCGGCGAACCCATATAACACTATGACCACAGTGTGCAGCTTGACCTCTCTATCGACGTGGTCTAATGCAATAATCTGACCAAACTCTAGAGGCTCAATAAGTTGCTAGTTTGCCACCATCTCTAAGGAGCTCCCCTGGGATAAGAGGTTTGCGGGATACCCGAGGGTGGTGGCCCGTTGGTCGAAGACGAGAGAGGAAATCGTCCGTTTGATTCAATTCCCTCTAGTTCTGCTGACGCAAAGATATGCGTTTGCGCCTTGTGTACATAGAGGTGAGTTACATTACCTAGACTCGGGTTTTTATGCAAGTAAATTTGCATTCACTCGCATCTGCATTACCGTTGTGTGTGTTTCTACTTGTTTTTACTTCCATGATGTTTTCAACTAATGAGCATATCGCTGCACAGCACAGATATAAATTTTCGTTTGCAACGCGGATATACGTCGCATCTCCTTCTATAGCTATATACCCTGTAAGCAGTAATTTCCCCCATTATTTTGTTAATTGACGTGGAAGTCATTAAGAAGATGTAATCCGGGTAGCCAGCGTTTAGCAGCGACCAGCGTTGGGAGCGTTGGCGCGGTGATGGCGACCGCATATCGCTGCTGTGATTGGCTAGGGCCATGTTGACAACGTCACAGGTCAATACATTGCATTAATCCATTAAGTTGGTTCGGTCTCCCCTACGCGGCTTACTATGGACATTGTCTAGCGAGGTATGTCCAGGTCCAGGTCTACAACCCGCGGAATTTCTCGAAACTTTTGGCACAATTTATGCTGAATCCAAACAAGCATAATAGCACGCGAGTAATGCTGAAAATCAGTCGACCAAATAGAGCCACTAATAAGATTTAAACCTATGCTAAAGCATGCTTTCAGCAGCCGTTTTTTTTCCATAATGATTTTTTCATGTGGCAAACATAAGATACGCGTTTCCCAGCACATTTGCTTTATGGATATTTTTTAAGTTAAAAACTTTCCTGAATCTGCACCTTGCCAAGTTTTTTTTCTCATAATTTTTTTTTTTTCAAGTTGAATAATACGGAACGACAATTTTATGTAAATTAACAGTGCTCGAATTTAATTAGGAAACATCTTCGTTACTACGTTTTCCTCGGGGTAATGACAGGAAAGGGCCGGACGAACTTTTGCTAACTCCGTCGCCTTTCCAGCGGTTGATTTCTCGCAGTAAATTAATTTCTTCGGTTTAACTTAACACGAGCAGAAATCTAGGAAGGTGTCGTCAATGTTACTGTAAAACTATGTCAACACGCAGACCGGTGCGTACTCAAAGCGAGGTGCTCTTCGAAAAAGAGCCGCCAGTCGCCATTTGTAAATAGAAGCAACCGCTTGACGGTAGCAAAGTTCAATATTGACAAAGATTTTCACAACGTTGCTGCCGAGCCGACGGAAAAGTCTTCCGACGACAAACTGTTGACAAAATGGCGTCGTTGACCATAAGAAAAGGTTTAATGTCTTGAGCCTTGATGGTTCATAATGTTATTTGTCAACATGTCTGAATCGCAGCTACCCTGTCTCAAGCGAGCGACAAGGTCATGCTTCGAACGAGCTCGAGTTTGTTGGTAGACTTTTTCAAATTCACGTACCACTAAAACTCCTTATATAAAGTACCTATAAACTACACCCAGCATAAATGATTGGGTAGGATTATCTTACTTTGACAATTCTCAAACATTGGAATCTACCGATTTCGCGACGCCATTAGTATTTTTGAATTGCCTTAACGGACAGCTTAGCCACCTCGTCGTGTCTATATCGCGTATCGCGTATTTGAAGTTATTTGAAGTTTTTAGAGATTAGTCTCTTTTGACTCACGTTGTCAACTGCTTTAAAACTTTTGGCACAGAAAGATTGTATTTGCGAACTGAGTTTGACAGATGAAGTGCTCGAATTGTTTTTTTATGCTTTGTGGCAAGCAGGCGGTGAGAATTTGAATCCAATATGCAGTGATGTATTCGTAAAATTTTTAGTGGGGGTACGCAAAAATGACCCATTTTTTTGTGTCGGTGGGGGGGGGGGGGGGGGGGGGGAGGAGGAGACCCAAGGCGAATGCACCGAAAGAGTGGAAATAGGGGGCTTCGGGCGCAGCTCCAAGTGAATTTTTATTCTAAGGTTTCTTTTGGAGCCAATCTACGAGTTTACGATGAAATTGGGCTTGGAATGACATGGTCAGAACTGCATTTTTAATTACGTAATGATTTTGAGAAAATTAAATTAATGCCGCCATCTCATGTCTACACCTTCCCACATTGTTGCAGTCTTGAAATTTGGTGGGGATTCGGGAATCTGGTAAAAGAAAGTCTAATCATTTTAATCGAATACTGGTTTAAATTTTTGTTGAAACTATCCATAGATACGCGCGTACTTTCGCGTTGAGGAGATTACATCAGTTTCCACAATGACTCTTTTTCATTGAACTCTTCTTCATTCGACGTTGGTGGTGTCTTCAACTTCTCCCAAACCAAATTTTGGTTTTTTAGGAGGGGCAAGGCCCGAAAGGGAATGCAAATCCACTTTCTTCCTCTTCTGTATCTTGAATTGAACTAACTCGTCCAGTGTGGCTCGTATGTGGCAATTTGGTTATTGTTTGTATTTTTGTCTTTCCTGCGAATTCTTATTATTTGAAGCGGGCTTGCTTCTGAGAGCTTGCACCGCCGTGCGACGCCGCGAAAGCGGCTACCGACTTCCCTACGTGATAACAGTAATATGGTTCTAACTAACCCCTTTGTTGCAAGTCGCGACGCCGACATAGTTCCAGCCTACCTACTCTTAGTACGTTCGCATACAGTGGCAATCTTGCTAGGTCTATTTTTAAGTAAGTGGATTATTAGAAATAAAACCCTTAACTGGGATATTTTCGGCTTTTAAAAAAAGAAGTGCAGGATATTCCGAATAATCATAATTTAATACTGCTTTCCCGTGCATTCACCTGCGTTCCCTCAAAAATTCAAAGTGGGGGTACGGCCAAAAATAAAATTAATAGTGGGTGGACTGCGTACACCCGCGTGCATTGACCAATACATCACTGCCAATATGTCAAATATTGTGAAAACAAGTGGTGATTGGTTATTTGAGGTTAGTAGGTACTTAGAGAGGAGAGCTACAACGCCTGGACATTCTGTGCATTCTAGGATATAAGGAGTTTTAGTGAAATCTACGTGAATTTTCATTAATGGTGCTCGCCTATAGGTTTCATAAATTCCATGAAATGCAATTATTTCCGATTTTTACAAATGAAATGAATTGTAAACGACTCTCGTTGCTTTAGTCCAACTCGATTGGCAGGTACGATTATGAAAGTGACACACGAGAATTACGCACTGTGAAATGATTGGTTTTAAAACTCGATTAATTGACATCGGTTGTATTTTGTTAGCATTTTGAGGGGATTTTTGAACAGTTTATAAATCCGTGATATGTCCCGGCGTTTGATGCTCATGCATGGCTTAATATGAAGCACCTATTCGGTTTTGGCACGCGGTGGCTGTCGGTGACAGCTAGTTAAAAGTTGCACTGAAAAGTACAGAGCAAATGCGTAATGTATAATGTTCCAATTAGAATCAAAGTTTGTTTGCGCGGATCAAGTGGGATGGAAAAAAAACAATGAACTCACCAAAAAAGCAAATTACTTTTTCATGATTAAATCATTAACATCCTAATTAACGCTGCATATTGAAACAGATCTTCAATTTCACATCGTGTACTGCACAAGATTATTTTTAAAAGGCATTTTTGTCTACAGTTCGCACCAGACGATTTCAAGATCTGGTAAAACTCAGTGAGAGCCGTAGTTTTACAAATTATGGATGCCATTAATTACTGAAAACGAGGCATTGTTAGGGTTTCGACCTGGCTCAGATCATATCTCAGCTCTTCAGCTGTTTCCCTTCCCAGAATCGTGAGAAACGAATGATATTTCATTGGCCATTGCCACCTTACACATTTTACACAAGAGCTAATTTTATTTCGGTTGTACCTACCAACATTTCAAATGCTAAACGTCTATAGAAAAAGAACAAATTGTGTCATGTACACTATGCATATAGTTCCTAAAAGCAAAGCACGCGTAATGAACATTATCTTGGCATATTTTTTTATTGGAAATTACTGCACCTCCAATGTCGAACAAGCTTCTGGACGCGTTTCGAAAACCATGCTCAATTAACCATTACCATTAAAAGTTATATATAGAGCAATTAGACCATTACCATGTCGGTTGGACAAGGCAATTCGGAAAATGCTAATTTGATTAGCGATAGCACGGGGACACCTGGCAAAACGTACAAGGCAATTGCGTGATGCTAGCCGAGAAAATGCGCATCACTTTTGAACGAGGCATTTTCACTAGCGCTTAGCGACCAAGCAATTTAATTAAAAGACATTTTGTTTTACTTTTTTTTTCGCCTAGAGGACTGAATTTAATTCGCCCTCTGTTGATGATATTCAAAATAATGCGTCCAGTGATGTATTCGTAAAATTTTTAGTGGGGGTACGCAAAAATGACAAATTTTTTTGTGTCGGCGGGCGGGGTGGGTGGGGGGGAGAGGAGGAGGAGACCCAAGGCGAATGCACCGAAAGAGTGGAAAATAGGGGGCTTTGGGCGCAGCTCCAAGTGAATTTTTATTCTAAGGTTTCTTTTGGAGTCAATCTACGAGTTTACGATGAAATTGGGCTTGGAATGACATGGTCAGAACTGCATTTTTAATTACGTAATGATTTTGAGAAAATTAAATTAAAGCCGCCCTCTCATGTCTACACCTTCCCACATTGTTGCAGTCTTGAAATTTGGTGGGGATTCGGGAATCTGGTAAAAGAAAGTCTATCATTTTAATCGAATACTGGTTTAAATTTTTGTTGAAACTATCCATAGATACGCGCGTACTTTCGCGTTGAGGAGATTACATCAGTTTCGACAATGACTCTTTTTCATTGAGCTCTTCTTCATTCGACGTTGGTGGTGTCTTCAACTTCTCCCAAACCAAATTTTGGTTTTTTAGGAGGAGCAAGGCCCGAAAGGGAATGCAAATCCACTTGCTTCCTCTTCTGTATCTTGAATTGAACTAACTCGTCCAGTGTGGCTCGTATGTGGCATTTTGGTTATTGTTTGTATTTTTGTCTTTCCTGCGAATTCTTATTATTTGAAGCGGGCTTGCTTCTGAGAGCTTGCACCGCCGTGCGACGCCGCGAAAGCGGCTACCGACTTCCCTAAGTGATAACAGTAATATGGTTCTAACTAACCCCTTTGTTGCAAGTCGCGACGCCGGCATAGTTCCAGCCTACCTACTCTTAGTATGTTCGCATACAGTGGCATTCTTGGTAGGTTTATTTTCAAGTAAGTGGATTATTAGGAATAAAACCCTTAACTGGGATATTTTCGCCTTGAAAATAAAGAAGTGCAGGATATTTCGAATAATCATAATTTAATACTGCTTTCCCGTGCGTTCGCCTGCGTTCCCTCAAAAGTTCAAAGTGGGGGTACGGCCAAAAATAAAATTAATAGTGGGTGGACTGCGTACACCCGCGTGCATTGACCAATACATCACTGAATGCGTCCACTCTTCAAATGTATAAAATCACCTTCGTGAATTTTTATAATGGACGAAGAAAAAAATTAAAGTGCTTTTTTTTGTCGAAGGGTTTGAAACATTTCTTGCTTTGCTAGTGACATAATTTGCAGGTGTCTCTTGCAGGAGAGAAGTGTTGTGCAAATCAAAGAACAGCGAGGAAAAATGGCCGCACTCTCGCCAGGAAAATGCCAAACTATTTCCGATAAATCAAAGCGATAGGCTTCCTCTAGCATAGAACGAACTAATTGGACACATCCACTCCGAGGGCAATATCTTTCTGGCCCCTAACCTTTTTCACCAAATAGATTTTAATTACGATACCAACATCATATTTCAAAAATTGATCACCAATTTTCAAAGGTAACACAGGTCAGTTTTCATTGTTCAACATTTTTGACTGTCTCATTTTGGAACGCGATGGTTCTTTTCAAGAACGGTTAGTTTGTTCCCAGCTGTCGGATGATTCGATTTGATGAGTTAGAAAAACTTATCGGATCCTGCAGTCGAGCATACTCTCTTCGAAAATCGGAACAAAAAAAAATAATTCCTACGCGTTTGACCGATGTGTGTGTGAGTGTAGAATACTTGCCCGATGTGACCAATACTCATTACCTTGTGACACGTATTAGAAAAAATGGTCAGTTCTATCGACGTGCACCGTATATTTACGTCATGACGAAAACTAATAAAAAATTGGTCACGTTATTGAAAAGGCAATGAGGGGCACAGAATTGAAGGTACGGTCCCACAAAAAAAGTAAATGTACGGTGGTTATATATTATATTATATGTGGGCATAAGAACACCGTAGCATCATTGCCGTCGCGTTAACTGTCTTCGCAGGTTAACATAGGTATAACGTATTACGAAACAGTGCCCAAGAATATTAGCCATGAAATTTCATTTTTTTTTTCTTCCTAGATTATATAAAGTGTCTTTGTTGGCGTTGCTAAGGTTGACTTTCAACGCTAAACACTCGACGTATTGTACCTTCAAGTTCTCTGTAAGGGACATCAACGGGTCATTATATAACATTGGGGTGTCCTTAAAAAGGACCAGATTGCCCGATGAGGTTTTGATTTTTTCCTATAAATTCATGTTCAGTTTTTTTTTCTCGCTAGTTTTTTTTCCCCTCTTCCAAAGGAACAATAGATTGGGTGACGCTGTAGATGCATTGTGGTGGTCTCAGTGTCCTCTCAATGATGAATACAGCTCTTAGCAATTTACTACTCCATCCCGCTTCTAAATATCTAACACCTTGTCATTCCCACCACTTACGTATAAATATCTTTATTTGATACATTCTTAACAAATGCCGCAAATTTAGTTACCACTGGGAAATACGCTCATTATATAACCTAGCCAAATTACTAAATCGACTTGATCGCTGTAGCCGTCGTTACAATTAAAGCCGCACGTTACTTCAAGGAGCCGGATAAGGATGCTGGAATGGGATTCTTTTCAATCGTACCGGAGTCGTGGCCGACAAAACTGTGCAGCAATATGATGAGGACATTTCGACATATAGAGTCGGCACCATGCTAAAGCGACTTTGAGTTTTGACTTTTTTTTCTAAGCGACGACGCCTTGATGTCAGAGATCTTGCAAGCAACCGCCAGCCAGCATGAGCTAAGTGTCCTCCACAGGTTAATGGCTGGACCTTTCACGTCTCTACGTCAAGTCCTTTTCCGCCCTTCCCCTCTTCAATAAAATCATTGTTGGATTCATCTAACACACTGCAGGATTCAATCTGCAGCCTGACCGCTCGATACCACGTCCAGTGCGCTCCGACCTCGAGGAAAACTTCGTCAGTATCCGATTTGGTTCGTCGTAACCAATGGCCACGGCTGTTCAAATTACAAAAAGCATTCGAGTGGCGTTGTCAGGTAATGTGACTGAAACGAAGCTTGAGGACAAGAAAGAGACAAGAGAAGAGAGGTGACAAGTGCACAAAGCCACCGTTAAAATGCCTTCGGGCTGAATCTCAGCCTCTTCAACCTCGAGCTCGCAATGCCGCCGTCGCCGAGCAGCAAACTGACATCACTCGTGACTTAACAAGGCTACACACAAAAGTGATATGACAATTACCGTGTCCTTCCTATAGGTTTCCCAGAGCGAGTGCCGCAGCAGAAATATTCACAAGGTGGTCTGAAATGGGTTTATAATAAGTAAGCTACAAGCCACACAGCTTGTTTGGTGTGTGTGGCTTTCATGCGAAACCAAGTTGTTTCAAATGGATTTCGTCTGAGTTGGACATTGGTTTTGGCATCACATGAATTTCGAAACGATTATTTTGAATTATAAAATCAATTTCATATCCACAGGCTGGTTTGTTTTAAGAGTCAGTAGTCTGTGTAACTAATACATTATTCAAAATGTGAGAGGTATGCTGACGATTTAATGTTTTAGAGGTGCAGCTCCGCGTGCATCAGAGTAGGTTTAACGACAGTTTGAAATTATCGTCATTATTTTAATATTGCAAGCCTCCGGAAGGAGATTCTCGTCAAAACATTCGCCAGTCGCCATGGTAACTGATCGATATCTGCTAGCCAGAGAATCACATCCCCTAATTAGCTGCATGTACGTCCACGAATTAATTGCCTCTTCAGCCAGATTTTAATATGCGTGCTTGATCTCATTTGAGAAACGGAGACGTTTTCCGACAGACTGGCTTGCGTGGTATATACTTTCAAAAAACACGGTGGCGAACAAAAAACACCGAACGCAAATTCCCATTTCACTCTCGTCGCAGCTCTTTTTAAAAATGTCGAAGAAATGATCAGCATCGAAACACGTAATGGTGTTTAGCCGCTAACCAAACTTCTTTTGTTTGAGTCATGTTCAAGACAGCCCACCAAAATAATCAAGATGCCCACACAGATATTAATCCGAGAGATTTATTGAGTCACCCGCTCGCGAGATGTCATGAGCTTCAATGTTTTTATCGTGGAATCGTGTTACACGGTTTGCCCGGAGACCCGCGAGCCTATGCTTTGCGAAAACATGAACGCCTGCCATGTACGGTTTGACAGGGTGCCGCGCAAAGTGTCAATTTTCTTTCGCAGCAAAACGCGATGGGATGAGAGAAAGAAATAAGATGCAGGTTTCCTCTGGCGTTGACAATTGAGTGACGGAGCGTGTATCGCCCATCCCATTCGAATGGTGCCGGCGTCGTGAGATGTCAGTTGGTGTTGTTGGTACACCGCATCTGCAAGACCAGGCCGGGTACGTGGATTCTGGGAAGCACCGACAAGTGTGCGAAGAATCGCCCGTTGGATGGACACAACGCTGTTCAATGATGTGGTCATCTATCGCCAACCGTCCAATTGGCTTCGGTGGTCTGACACTTTCGGTCGCCCACCGTCCGGACGATATTTCGGTGATAGCACATTTTTTGTTCGCGCGGTGAAACTCTTTGGAACCGAATTTAGCGTCATTAAAATAATTGTTTTATTCGATTTTTATAGCATTTATACAATTTTAGCGTGATTGAATAATCTTTTTCGACAGTTAACTCGCGTAACTTTTTAATGCACACCATCCAAGAAAGCTAGAAGCAATTATTATGCCTTGACCCGGATCCGAACCGAGTGCCTCTGCACACTTCAGTTGACTTTTTAATAATCTGCCATTCACTTAACTATTTATATTGTTAATTCGTGATGCCATTAATCATTGCATACATACAATTAACTCATGCGTAGCACAAAGCACATGTCCGGATATAGAATACCAGCACACACGGTATGTCAGTCAAGAGGTGCAAGAGCTATTTGAAAAGAATAATGCTAAAAAAAAACAGTAGTCAAAACAGCTCGAGTTTTTCTGGCTTTAAAAATAAATACAGGTATATTTAACAGGCAATTTACACACATAAAACCACATGGCCCATAGCGCTAATCCCTAGCACTATTCGAGAATTAATATCGAATTTTCCACCTATCTGAAATCCCATAAATTTCATGATAACGAGGCCCTCTATTTTGAGCCAGTTCATTACCAGCACCGCTCGCTTTGAGCGCAGGACTGCCCCCCATAATCATGCTTTGGCAAGTTTGCCAGCGCCCCGACCGACAAGCGGTGATCAATCTTGCGCAGCGCGGCGCAGCTCGGCGCAGCCAGTGTCGCCCTGGCGAAGACACCGACTGACCCCACCCTGCCGCGCTCTCAAGAAATCATTATTTGTGTCAGGACAACCGTGTGATCGGCGATGGGGTGGGGGGCGAGCGACGACCGGGGGCGAGAAAAAGGAGGAGGGGGAGGGTGTAGATTGGATTAGCTGGCCGGCAGCTTGGCCTGGTACCACCTTGTAATGTCACCTATCCGTCATTCTGTTAACACAAAACACACACACTCGCACCTATAGGCCTACGCAGATGGTGACAGCGGTCCCAATGACTTTCGATTCTAATCAATAAATAAGATAGGCGTAACGCGGTCCCACACCAAGGCGAAGGAGTGAAGATTGCATGTCTTTGAAATATATCTTTAGGTTGGTTGTCGTTCGAGGCGTCGCGGCTGGCGGCCATTGTGATCTAGATGCGTTTCGTTCGAAAATGAAATGTCGAAAATGTTTTGAAACAAAGTTTCGTGTCAGTTTTTTGAGTTTTGACATCCGACCCAGGGGACGATCACGTAGCTGACAGAGTCAGGGTGAGACAAAAGAGTGTCGTCGCGAGAACGCTGAATGGCTGCGATGTTCCATTCATCAGCGTTATATTATTGTGCATATCTCTTTATTATTGGGACTAGTCTGCGATTGTTGCGTGCATGACCGCGGCGATGTCACTTCCTAAAAGAGCAATTTCCGTCCGGGTGGTCGTCGAGGGAACAGAGGGGGGCAGAGGAGGGGTGAGCTTCCAGTCGAGAGACAAGCGACTTTCAAAAAACGGTGACAGTTCAACTGACAATAGCGCCACCAAAGGAGAAAACAAAACCTTAATCATGTCACGCCAAAACTCGGAAAGATTTCAAATTCACAATTCATATCTCGACAGTCACGAACAGTGACTGGAAATCATTTAGTTCTATACATGGATTACGATTTAATCTCATGTCCATCTGTCACGCTCGTCTCTGTTTCTGATAGATAGCTATAACACCGACAGAACTTGAAAAACGTGATTCGGGTCCGCTGACAAGCTCCGAGACTAGCGTTGTGGCATATGGATGGACGCCATCGGATGAACAGCAACGAAAACGCGGAAATTATATAGCAACGCGAAGAGTCGTGTTAGAACTGCTAAACACATTCCCCAGCGAGCGATTCTTTGGAAGTTTTAACGCAGAGCGCGACTGTTACGCCAAGTCATGTAAAGTCGGTCATTACGACGTCGGGCCGGCGTCGCGTCGGCATGCGACGTCTGGCTCTTGTCAAGACGCCCGGCGTCGCTAATTCGTCCGACCATGCGCCGCGCGGACACGTCTTGTAAACACTTGAACGAATGGCTAATAAATAGTCAGGAACGTTTAGTTTCAAACAGACTTCCATTTGTGCTTGTTCAAAGCCCTCAATTAACACGCTGCAGGCTAACAAGGAGACGTTCAATATAGGCACTGCGGGGAAAAGAAATTGGACAATCGCGATTTAAAAATATTCACAGCTGTATACATTTTAGGATGTGCATAAAAATAGTCGGGTGTGTATTCATGGCAATTTTATGGCGTGAATTTCCGACTTTGACATGGCAACCTTTTCGATAGTCATTTATTTCACCTTCCACTATAACCAACTATTTTCAGAACGAAATTGAAAACAGTATCACTAACCAAAATTACATTGTAAATAGTTAGACATAAAAAAAAATTATAAAATATCCGAGGTCTTTACCAATTATCTCTGCTTGTCCTAATACACATCACAGACAAACGCGAGCCACCGTTTCCCAACACGTTTTTTTTTCTTATAAGAAAACTATGCGCTTGAGTGAGAGAGAGATAGATGCATCGGCGATCGCTGGTGGAGGAGCGAGACAGAGCAACGCCAAGGTGGTGCTAACAAGACGATCAAACATCTCCTTGCCGCCATCTTCGGACGCGCCCTCGCCAGAAGTAAGCCAGAAGTCGCTCTCTTTACAAGAACTAAACATCCCGACGGATGTGGACCACCCTTCTGTGCACACATTCAGCATAGTCCTTCCGAAATCACCCGTTGAGATCGCATATACCCAATCGGAAAGGGCTTATTAAGATTATAGACCCCTTCGATGGAAAGGTTGCTATGTTTTAAAATCCAATCAAACCCATTTCATGCTCAAGTCCAAGACAAAAAGGGCACACGTCATGTATAAGTGTGTTCGTGAGGTGTGTATCGTATAAAATGGTATTATTTCATAACGTCCTGCGATATAAAGGCCGGCTGACACCATATGTCCGTCCGTCCGGTTGCCGGGTGGCGTTGCTTCGGTGTATCCTTCGGCAGGACGTGAACATCACCGAAACTAGATGCCTACTCGAAGCTGTTTAACTTTCAACACAAACCTATAATTATATTATCTCTTCAAGGAAACGAATGTCCGAAAAGATACGTTTCCCATGCCCCTTTGCGATGTGGTCCGGCCACGCTGGTTGATTGGGTTCGTAAGATCGGGGACAGGAAAACAGTCCCCGCAGTAAACACTTTTCAATCTAAATTCAAATGTTGTAAACGTCTTCGGTTCGTACAGATGCCATCTTGAAATGGCAAGACGGATGTATAATTTAAAATCCTCCGAGAAAATATTAAAACTTATACAAAAGTGTTGTTGTGAATAATCATGGTGAAGCAAATGAAATTACTTGTCATGAAAATAATTGCAGTTCTCTTGTCAACCATTAAAATCAATTAGCATAAATATGGAAGTGGAAAGCGAGTATTACACAACCGCAAAGGAGGGTCAAATCCACTGAATGAAAAGTACAGCGCCGACATTACCGACAAAGCAATACATAATATTTTCAAGCAACGGAAGAAATTCCTGGTTTTATTGTATTAACAAGTTAGTTAGTGAGTTGGTTAGTTAGTGAAGCCTACCTACCGTGCAAATAGTCGGAGCTAGCGCGAAGTGGGTGGACGAAGTCTTATCGGCTGGCGTGCAAGTAGTATTGTTGGATGGTACAGCGCCATTGTTGGTGCAATTGTTGACTAGTGCCGGCGGCGGTGCAGAAGTTTCGGGGCGGAAAAACCAGGAAGCCACCGACGCCCACTAAAACACACGCACAAGAACACACCGCATTCAGTCTCTCAGAGGTCAGTGATGCAGTTGGAGGGTATGGAACAGCCAGAGCAGGGAAACTAAGATAGAGGGTATGGAACAGTCAGAGCAGGGAAACCAAGATAGAGGGTATGGAACAGCCAGAGCAGGGAAACTAAGATAGAGGGTATGGAACAGCCAGAGCAGGGAAACTAAGATAGAGGGTATGGAACAGCCAGAGCAGGGAAACTAAGATAGAGGGTATGGAACAGCCATAGCAGGGAAACTAAGATAGAGGGTATGGAACAGCCAGAGCAGGGAAACTAAGATAGAGGGTATGGAACAGCCAGAGCAGGGAAACTAAGATAGAGGGTATGGAACAGCCATAGCAGGGAAACTAAGATAGAGGGTATGGAACAGCCAGAGCAGGGAAACTAAGATAGAGGGTATGGAACAGCCATAGCAGGGAAACTAAGATAGAGGGTATGGAACAGCCAGAGCAGGGAAACTAAGATAGAGGGTATGGAACAGCCAGAGCAGGGAAACTAAGATAGAGGGTATGGAACAGCCATAGCAGGGAAACTAAGATAGAGGGTATGGAACAGCCATAGCAGGGAAACCAAGATAGAGGGTATGGAACAGCCAGAGCAGGGAAACTAAGATAGAGGGTATGGAACAGCCAGAGCAGGGAAACTAAGATAGAGGGTATGGAACAGCCAGAGCAGGGAAACTAAGATAGAGGGTATGGAACAGCCAGAGCAGGGAAACTAAGATAGAGGGTATGGAACAGCCAGAGCAGGGAAACTAAGATAGAGGGTATGGAACAGCCATAGCAGGGAAACCAAGATAGAGGGTATGGAACAGCCAGAGCAGGGAAACTAAGATAGAGGGTATGGAACAGCCAGAGCAGGGAAACTAAGATAGAGGGTATGGAACAGCCATAGCAGGGAAACTAAGATAGAGGGTATGGAACAGCCAGAGCAGGGAAACTAAGATAGAGGGTATGGAACAGCCATAGCAGGGAAACTAAGATAGAGGGTATGGAATAGAGCCAGAGCAGGGAAACCAGTTAAGAGGGTTAGTATGGATTCCCCTTCAGAAGGTGGATTAATAGAACCGATACCAGGGAAGCTAGCGTAGCTAGCGCCAAAAGCGGCCAATTGTGATTAATAAACAATTATTATTATTATTATTATTATTATTATTATTATTATAAAGAGAATACATGTAGAGACAGGCAAGGAGATATGGTTAGATGTTATTGGAAAATAAAATAAAAGGCACGCACCAAAAGTTGCATCGAAGAAGTTATATCATTAAAAGAAAACTCGTGCACATTTTTTTGTATCTGTTAGTTTTTTATTGTATCAACGAAAAGTTTGCGGTTCTATTAATATTTTTATTGTGATGAGAGAACTGGATTTTTTTTTTAAATAGACATCTTTGTATAACTTTTAACTTAATAAGTAGGCAAAGTTTGGAAGAAGTTTGTCCGTATTTTGATTTGTTTTGCGAAGAGTCTATGTCTTACAGTTCACAAGAGAAGGTGGAGAGAAAATTCACCTCTTTGTCGAGTCAAAAAAGCATTTACATGTATACTTAGTAAATGTAATGTAAAGTATCCTCCTCCCAAGAGTTAGTATTTGTGTGTCAAGTGTGTGTCAAAATGGCGATCGACTTAAAAACTATCGATTAAAATGCCTTGGAGTTGCAGCTCTGTGTGTAAACGTCATATAGCTTTGCCATAAGCTAATTATATCCACAATGAAGGCAGCAGCCAGTACTCGATATGGTAATTTTTTAGCAACAACAGTAAAACTTTTTAAACAAGATTTAGAAAAAAAATGCTATAAACTTTTTAACAAAATGTGTCAAATTAACGTCAATTACCTACTTCAGCATTTGCGATCCGACGACAAGATAAAAGTTTTTAAACTTTTAACTTTAACTACAATTATATTCCTTGAAAGTGTCAAAGATCAATAATGTGAAGTCATGCATTGACCGCGAGGAGTAGGTACAGTACGCATTAATTATTTATACCATCGCGATAGTCCACGTTTACAGACATGTCATCGCTGAGTATGGGCACTATCTGGCCATGCACATATGACCCACGCTTGTACAATTTCCCCTAACATGTTAATAATAGGTTGCCAGGGCCAGATGAAAGATGACAAACACCCACACGACACTCAGTCGTGATAGGGCATATAAATAATTTCAAACTATTATACACATATATACTTTTATAGAGTATAATATACATGCGTGACTGGCTGCTATATTATATCCTTATCGTGACAAGCTTATACGGTATATACTTGCTATCCGCCATTTTATGTGGAAAATGACAGACTTTTGGACGTGACGAAGCAGGACATTGTGCTTATACGGTGTTTGCTGGAGGAGGGTGTATGGGGGAGCAGCTTAGAATTAATTCCTGAGAAAAACGCACGCCGTGTAAGAACGTTTCAATTGACCAGAATTTTCTTAGTGTAATTTAAGAAAGCTGGAAAGAGGGCTGTGTTTGAGTCACAACAAGAAAAATAAGTATTAATCGTTTTTGATATCATATCAATCATATACCAGCTTTGATTGCGTGTGAATTCGGCACGTTTCATCTCATCTTGCTCTTATCGGGGAGAATCTCACAGTTTTTCACTACAAACAGATGATAGCTCTCGCATGGATCGCTACTGCCATTTTCCGAGCGTTGTGCTGTATTCATTCGTTTAGCTAATGACGCCCCAAGTTTCGAAGCAGGTTCTTGAAAAGCAATCTCCTTAAAAGCCCCACTGAGACTTGAGACATCATGTGCATCGTTTTATTTCCACCGTATCAGCTGATCATGTAGGCCTAGTTTCACAAAGATGTGGCCACTAAAGGTAGACACACTTACCACGTGTGATGTGAGATTTTAGCGAAAACACGAACACGAATCATCGATCTTCTCACATCGTTACTCATCGTGAAACAAATTCACACAATCTTTTGCCATTGTGTATACCATATTTCAGCTGATACCATGAATAAAATGATAATTTCGGCGTGTTTTGTGATTATTTTCCACATGGTTCCTTTGGGTAAAAATACTGTGATCTAGCCAAATCTGAGAAAGCTGAACGATGCGTGAAGATTTTAATACAAAGAAAGGTTAAAAATTGTTAAACACACCATGCATTTTCCGGACCAAAACGCGAACAAAGCAGCAAGTATCTTGACCAGTGAGACTTTTTATAAAATGTTCAACTGCCATTTTATTTCCAAACCATTACCAAGTTAAACATAATATGCCCTGACTTTACTATCAACCTTTATATATAACACTTATAAAAATGCGATTATCATCATCAACAATCATATGTTAATTGTGATTTTTTTTTCACAGACGAATCGGCCATAAACGCTGATGGCATGGTTACAGTTAGACCATGTAAGTATGCTTTTATGCCGCATGATGTAACTTGAGTTCGTTTGTTAGCAAGGTATAGGTAGAGCCACGAAGGTATAAGATGCTCAGCGTCATGGTCTAGCAACAGCACGGCACTCGCCCTCGGCCATCCTAATCGAGTTGGCGACATTATCTCAGCCATTTAATTATGTACTCGCTAAGTAACGGGCGGTAAGTGCGCGTGAAAACAGAAAATGCGTTTTATATTTAAATTATAGAGTGTCAAGCGGGAAACGGTGCACAGCACACCGTCTTCTATATGTATGTATCTACAAATTGCATGCAATTAACATCTTTGGCAAGTCAAACAATTCGCGAGTCATGCTTTTCTTTGTTTGTGCACGTTGTATTTGCTGTGGTAGGGTTATGAAAAGGAATCAAGCGACAAGACATGTTAATATTCGTGTAATTGACAAAGAAGCAGCAAGGAGTTTGCCATTTTTTTTTAAATATCCTGTCACTTAATTACTTTAAGAAGCGAATTACGAAATGGTAAAATGTTTTTGAACATGTATACTACACAATGTTGGGGTTTGGTTTGAAAAATATTCTGCAGCCGCCATCGCGTGAGCAAGTTTTCATTCATAAAAGTAAAAAAAAAAAATGTGTCTAAATAAACGCGTGAATGCATGATCAACGTACGGGTTCCGTTTCAAAAGACGTCCATGCTCTGGTCAGGTCGACATGCATTGGTCTACTACTAGTTACTACATAGCACAAAAAGATCCCGTATACACATCCACGAAAATCGAACTTTTCATTCAAAAACTTAGAAGTAGTTTCAGTAATGTCGTAAACCGGGGCTTGAAAGTCAATGCGCTTTTAGAAAGCAACACTCAAATATCAACAATAGTTACCAAAGACGTCTGAAATCTATTTTTTGCCATGAATGCCAAGCAATGCTCTTGTCAAAGATAAGGGAGGAATGCTCAAGTCGTTATAGGGGTGTGCGCAGACTATGAAATGTCTCCTGTCAAAATAGGAGTGTATGAAATTCAAAATGTTACACATTTTCCGTTGCACGCGTGGATCAAGAATGAACTGAAATGTTTTAACGATTGGGTGCCACTTTATGACAGCTAACCAAGAATTTCTGAATACCGAACTTATTATTACAGCGTGCATACGCGGCACAGTACGACCACTCCCATGGACAATTTCTGACAGTCGGTAAACATGGGACGTCCCATTTTATGCTCTAATTCTACTAATTTATTAAACTTCGATCATGACGCGAGGACGGGACAGCTGACTACAATGCAGGCATGAAGCTATGAACGATAAAAATTTTACCATCGTCCTCAGCATGCACTCTATTCAAAATGTAATCGGTAAACACGAAGTGTCAAATACAAACATCGACCACCAGACTTTATTTGATATGGGACGCATAATAGCTTGACACAGTACGCACACAAATAAGAGACACACACACATTTTGAAATTCAATTTGTATAAGCAAAGTATTGCTTGTTTTGCACACTGAAAAAGAAGCCATAGACATTCCAATGAGATATTTATTAAATGGCAAATCCATAAATTCAGATGTACTACATATATGAGTGACTGTGCTCCTAAATCCAATTAGCTCATTGGCGCAAGCAAACTGATTGTCAATAATCCCTGTCCATCAGCGTGTGTGCATTATGTTTGGAGGGGGGGAGCCTAAAGGGGTGGCGTCCGCCCCCGAGGGACGTCCGAATTTCACCGAGTTTTCACCGTTGTCATGCAGACATGGCGCTGGTATACTCCGATGACACGAGCTGCCTTTCTGTTGTTCTGCCTCTACGTTTGCAATGTCGCTCAAGGCAACTGGCGACTACACGAAAGTTGCGAACATTAACATTAACATGCGGCATTGTTTTCGATGCCGAGCTAAGCCATCACAACAATGTCGTCGATAGCAACACGACAACACGAACGGTGTTCGTGTGATATTTCCTATGAGTGAGCGATGCATTTTCGTCGAGAAAATTGCGACCTGATTCAGCTTTTTAATCGGTCTCGTGTTTTTGATTCGTGGTGAAAAACAATGAAATTAGAACTGTTTAAGTGGTGCTATTTAAGATCACTTAATGTAATGTACACATTGTTAAAAAAAAGATAACGAATATTAATATTTGGTGTTATTTTGAGAGCAAAATCATCTATACCTTTCAAAGTATTTATTGGTTACTAGGCTACGATATCTTCCCCATCCCCCGCTTTAGCTTGAGGCAGTGAATGCATAAGAAAAAGAAAAGAGAAAGAAGCTACATGTAATGAGAAGTGGAATAATTAATAGGCTAGAAATGCTTGAGGGTATGAATCTCTCATGCATTAAAGTGGCTTGTGATAATCAATCAATTGATCTAACTAAACACTTGGCACTTAAGAGGTGCAGTAGATGAGAGTCTTGTGAAAAGCCTTGGGGCCAGCTCTTGCCAATTTTTCTTTCGATATTAATTTCACATGGTTTTAATTCTTGTCTCGGGTGGAGGTGCCGAGTCGAGCGGGATACCCGACCGAAGCTTCTCGCCATACAATCTACTTGGATTTGAATCTACTTTGGATTTATTTTAGTTCATTATGCAGCTCTAGACTGGGATTTGAATCGAATTACCATTTCAATGGCCGCACACAGGGAACACATGTGTACCGATGTCCAACGATCTACACACAGTTTGCTCATTAAAAGACTTAATACGAAGACAGGACGGCAAACATGAATCATTTTCGTGACGAGAACTTGGCAAATATTATCGAGACGATAGCGTCATAAATATAATGGCCATCAACCTTCTGGCTCGGCAATTATTGTATGGAGTTTTAATATGCGTATACACTATTGTGTGCGCTTAAAAAATGGCGGACATAAAGAGTTGGGTTATAGTTCGACCATCCAGTGGACAGAGAATATTTCCATGCAAGTGGTAAGACGTTATGGACTTTGGAAGACCAAAGCTTCTGAATGCAATGAATAGATGCATTTCTTGGTTTTGGTAAACCAAATGCATTATTTTCGGAAGCAGTGATTTCAGATAGGTATAACATGAGAATACATGTGTCATATTATTATTTAATTTACAAAATTATGCAAAAATGTAACGTTTATCTTGGAGTTCTTAGATATGGAGTCAAACTTAAGGGATTCCTCAACGGCAAGGTGATTCTCCTGGTGGGAAGCCTAAACTCGGTACTAAGCAGATTATTGTGTCGAGCGCGCGGGCTCCGAGTGTGTTTCGATCGGCGGCTACCGGTGGGCCCGCCGCCCGCCAACTTATACAGACCCCGCCCGGGAAAAAACAATACCAACCGTTCGTTGCCCACTATTTCATGTCAAACAGACGCTAAGCACCGAACAAAGGAAATCAATGATACCTTTCCAACACTTCTCTGTAGCGAAATCAGGAGGAGAGAGAGAAAAAAAATACGCATAAACAAGCCGCTCCAGCGGTGCAAATATACCACCTTTCTTTATATATATATACCTAACCATTCTCTTGAACACTTTTGAAAAAAACAGACTGCTATAAGTCGTTTTGTTCAAACAAGATATTTTTGTAAAAAGCAACAATCTATGGATGTGAAAATTGAATTTTGATATAATTAAGGCGTGACAAATGTTGTTAACTTTAAAAGCAATTTTCGTGAAGCTCAACACAAGATGTGGTTTTTAAACAATCCAAAAGACATCCACATTTAAAACCACAAAATTACTACATGGAATAATCGTAATCGGTCGAGGCTTTCAGGTGTGTATCGCAACAACAATGACAACAATGATACGATGACAACAAAGGCAACCTGACTGGCCACCGATATCACACAAGTTATACTTTCCACTTCCTTTCCAAAACCTATGGCGGCGTTTCAATTCTCTAAAAGACAAGAAAGCAGAAACCGCAACTCGCATGGAATGGCATAGTAGCATATAATAATGTCCCGTGTACTGTACTATTACAATCATGCACATTACAGAAACAATGTCTGAAATTACTGAATCGCATTGCATCCTGGTCGAGCTGACCACAACATCTCTGGGCATCGATACACGATAATGGAGGCCATATTAGGATCTTCTTTGTCGCATTGGACTTTTGCGGTCGCCTCCGAGCAATGGTCTTTACGGTGCGCGATATGGCTCTTTTCGAATTTGATTTTGTTAAAATGTTCTTACAGCTAGGTTATGGATGGTATCATCTCACCGGTAAATAGTTTTATTCATTTTATTTTCTGTCCTTCAGTTTCAGCACGATGAATAAAATATGATATCAACAATCAACAGAGAATAACACCTGCTAAATTAAATACTGAAGTATCAGTGATGTTAAAAGGCACTTTAACCATCAAAAAGTTAGTTTTTGGTGACAGTAATTGGTATGCAAGTTACTAACTCGAGTTTCCTTCAGAAGGCGAAAAGACGTGACAAGCATGCCATCAATATCAGATTGTTATGATAATAACAATTACTGGTAAATATTAAATGGGGTGTTTAGAAACCAAGAAAAATGCCCTCGAGCGATACGCAGTTTTATTATGTCTTTTCATCGACTTTTATTTGTAATATAATAAGGTATAATATAATATCGCAATAAAACGGTGCATAATTTACTTGTGCACTAAAATGCATCATGCACTTTGAGGTGCGTTGCATTTTCCTCGCATGCCATGTAAGAGAAATGCGATGGGGACGAGGAAAGTCGCGAGGAAACTCGAAGACCTCGCGATAACCATGGTAACTAACTCTGGCCGCTTAATTCCTCGACAAACAAAAATCACGCCCAATTTCGGAGTTGATAATTTTTATTAATTCGTCCAAATAGAGTCTCGATGCACGAAACGGTCGTCACCTAAGTTGAAATTATCCTGAACACTTTTTGTCGACTGCTTTGGCTTGTCAATAATTGACCATGATCGTTCGTGTATTATAGAGTCTAAGGCGGTAAAAAAAAAAGTGGCTATTATGGATTCAGAGGTCGGGAAAGAGTTTAGTGTGCATTTAATTTAGTTTCCATGATTATTATGTGGTGCCGTGCGTGTGGGTACAGATTGACCAGGCAAGCCTGAGACCCGTGGAGTACCGGGCCTATATGCATGTCGCTTTTCAACTCCGTATAGAAGATAATAAGTGGCTTTCGTACGATGAAATTATAAGGTGTAATCGTTTGGTGCTGGGACAATCCCATGCTTTTGGCTTTGACGCGTCCAGTCTTTTGCCCTGTGTCGCTTTTCAATAGTTTATAATACTCAATACTGGACCCGAGTGTAATGGTATAACCACAGTAATTTCTTATCGAGATGTACCCTAGGCCAGGCCTGCTATACGCGAGAATGACGTGAGCATCGAGAGACTATACCGAAATGATAATTATATAGATAAGGGCGTTAAGAATTCCGGGCACTTTTCTCTTTAATCAAATCGGTACGTGGATAAAGCGAGATTTATCTAATACTATACACTTTAAAACCTATTACTTTTTAGTAAGGTTACAATTCTCTTGGACTTTGTTAAAAAAGAAAAAAAAAATCGGTTAAAAAAAAAGATTTGAGTACTAAAATGGCCTGACGTTTATAGCAAAGCAAATTGTCACCCTTTGGATTGCGCCGCTCACTGGATAAGGAAATAGTCTCAAATATTGTACTAGCAAAGATGCAGTATCGGCTCTACCTATCGCTACCTATGGCTATATGTTTGTTCTTGAAATTTTCTGTCAGTTTTTGCTGGCCCTATAAATTAGTATGATCACTTTTTGTCGTATTAACGCTGTCACGATATTTATATGGCCGTAGTAAAATTAAAAGATTGTGCCTCGGAGGGCTTCCCATGGAATTAGTTATCTTAAGTTATAATATATTTTATGACTGACGAATTTCATGCGTTTACTTCGTGGACATCGCAATTATAATTAGATCTTCTTATATACCTTCTTCTAAACATGACTTCGTGGAGACTTATGTGAGACTCGAGAGAGAGAGATATTTTCTCTTAGAAAAATTAATATGAACCAATTAAGCTAATTGTTTTTCCCGGCGGAAAATTTACATAGCGTTTTTTCTGTCGGATCGTGTCAGGATAATTACAACAATATGAGCTTGTTACCAGACTTCGTAAGCGAGCTTTTTTGTGATTTTATTTAAGTATCGGTAAGAAAGTAACAGAAAGAAACTGAGAGAAGATGATCCTTGTTTTGATAATAATTATTTTGATCAGCATAGCGACAATTAACGATATTAAAAAAAAGCAATGCGGATTCGTTTAAACAAGCATCGCCATTTCCAACAAGATCCAATTTCCCAAAGCGAATTAAAACTTTCGTCCACGCCAAACGGCACCAATCTCAATCAAACCCCCATGTCAACGACATCCTAACATTTAAAAAAGGTCCGTCCAACACTCGCACATCCCAAAGGGAGGCGTTGACTCACGTTGAGAGGCGCCAGACGCGAGGGTAGTCCGTGATGGGCCTGCAACGTGCCAGTCGTAGGCATCGCTGGGGTCGGAGGGTACCGGTCAACAGCGCCATTACAAAGCATCCGTTGCTGTTGAGGGTGACATGCACGTTGTCGTTGAAGGGACGTTGACATCGCGGGTCCCGGGACGCCCAAAGTGACCACGTTATTCTGCATTAGGAGCATTGATAGCGCCAAAAAAGACACCACTGTACGTCGTTGCGAGCGCCTTAGAAAACTAACACTTTCTTGACACTTGACGCGATGGAATGTGATGCGTCTCCGCCGCGGTATGATTGGCGAAAAGTTTTTCCATTTTTTTTTGCAATTCCAGTGGGGAATCGGCAGATATTTCTTATCGAAAAACTTTCAACTCGGCTTAAAACTATGGAAAAGCACTAGCACACGTGGTAAACGGCGTTATTTTATAATCACACGTAATAATAAAACGAAATTATTTGTTCGTCGCCTATTCCTGTCAGCAATGACATTTGACGAAGCGACGCGCGACGCTTTGAGCGGCGTCGCGACGGTAACAGAAGCGACGGTCGAATGCGCGATTGCGGCGATTAATGAAACTGCAATCTGGCCGAGCGAGTTTGCACAGAGTTAACACTGAGTTTAGTGCACATTGGCCGCTGGAAGGGGGTGAACTGTGTAGCTCGTGTTGCTTGCCGATTCATTCAAAAAGGCCCACCGATAGCAGCCACGAGCAACCACGACCGACACCGAACTCGACCGAATACGAGCCGCGGAACAACAAATATCCCAAACTTAAAATCGCTCTCCGTTACACGAAATTGGAGCAAGCACAAATTGATCTTACGAGTGTCTTAGGCAGCGTCTAGAGAATAATCACGAAGACTTTTACCTAAAAACGATTTGCACCGACGAGCGCGTCTCGGCCATCGGTTGTCGAAGTGTCTCAAAAAAAACGAGAGGGGGGCAAAAAGGAAAGGGTCAAGCTTGGGTCGATATTTGTCATGGAGTGGGTGTGCCGTGTGTTGATGGGACTGGGACTGGGACTGGGCTGGCAGAGAGATGGGGTGAGATTGCAGGGGAGGGATGCTACTTTATAGTGTCTCTTGGTTACTTACCACTTCCATCATGAGTCCGTTGTGCGACGGGGGCCCCGGCAGCTGCAGCTTGCCACCCGATTGGTCCTCCTGCCGGCGCATGTGTGCCACGCCGGCTTTCATCTTATCCCCTCTCACCGGCGGACTGCCGCCGCGACCCTCTCCTTCGACGACGACAAAAAACAACAATGACGAGCGGCGACAAACAACGTTGAACGAGCCACCCGAATTCATCCGGCCCATCTCGATACTTTTCAGCTCACACGTTCAATGGAGATTAATTTTACTTTTTCAACGAGATTTCAAGATAATATAATGACAGGTATTTTTATTGACACATTTGTAAAGTGACAATAACCAGCCTTGGTCATGTGATGATGTTTAATTTTGGGCAACAAATTTTAAATTACAAGAAAATTTCGTTCCTTTTGGTTGAGCTATCTGGGCAAGTCCCGAATGTCACATAATTCGTCTCTCAAAATTCGTCACAAATCTAGAAAAGTCATTTTATTATCGAATTTATTTTTGCTGCCTTTCTTATTTAACCTACCCACGTTACCTATTTCCAATTTTCTACGCAAACCCGGCACCTTCACCTCCGACACAAGCATTTTATCAAGAAGATTTTCTTTCTGTCTACACCTCATTTTATTACTTAATTGAAATTCTTGCCTATTGTTCACAACAAAACTAGATTTTAAGTAGCTATGGTAAACCTCCTCCCCTACCCGCACAACAAAAAAAAAAAAAACAGCGTGCGAAATAACGTGGAAATTGTGGTGTGTGACGTGCGTAAAAGCCCGCACGTCGATCCAGGTTCGGAAGTCAAACATGTTCACATTCACACGTATCTAGAGTGCATGCTCAACTCACCATTCATCAAGAAATGTGGGTACGAAGAGGCAGACTTCAATCGAAAGTCATTCATCTTGTCCGATCAAAACACTTCGGAGCATAAAATACTGGTCAAAATATCGTCTAATCCATTAAAAAAAGAAACGTACTGCAGCCATAAATTCCTCCGAACCAACGGAAATCGCAGAAACGTCTCACAATTCGTCAAACATGTCACATTAAAATGTCACCAAAATGTTCGTCCCCACGCTCAGCCCACACGATAAATCGCAGCCATGATGACACAGAAATTCCGAACGTTTGTCCCCAAAATTCGCGTCGAATGGTGCCAGTGTCGTCCTGTGCGCCGTGCACGACCGAGTGGGGCGATCGTCGAGACGACTTCCCGGCAACGTCGACGTCGTTTGCCGGCGACTCGCTAGCGGCGCAGGTCGACGGACGCGCGACGCGCCGTTGGGACGCCTATTGATATAAGTGGACGACGTCGGCGTCGTCGTCGGCGGCGGCGTGCTCGGTTCGGAAGGGTTAGCGTGGACTATGGACTCTGAGAGTATACGAAGCGGCAGCCGGCGACGCGCGGGCATGTCAAGCCAGGGCGCCGCGGCGCCTCAGAACGGGCGGCGGAGGGGCGGTGGGGGGTGCAGGGGGTGTAAGGGGCATAAAGGACGCTACGGACGTGGGTGAAAAAAAAACATCTCAGAGAGAGGGACGGAGAGACGACGAGAGAGCGAGAGAGAACGACCCTCCTATCCAGTGTCGCGACCTGGAACTCGGGCCCAGTCATGCGCCGTTATCAATGATAATAATGTACCTCTGCGCTGAAGGAGGCGGTGACAAAAGTTTTTCCCGGCCTGGGTGACACAATTTTCCGCAGAGACATGCCCACCTTACGCGTCGTTCTCCCCGCCCAGGTCTAGTGACAGTTGCGCGACGGGTGATTCCGGGGACGGGGGCGGGTCCTGCAGGATCCGGAAAATTTGGAAAAGCGGGGATTTTTATGGGACGACGATTTTGTGCCCGGTGCTCATTTGACGACGGGGGAAAAGGGTGACGATGGTTTACATGATGTAATGACGATATAATTTAACTGAACTGGGATTTTATCATTTTCTTTGGAAATGTGACATTTTCGGGAAAATAATAAAGTGTCATCGTCACAATTCTGTGAAGAGAAGAGGTCGAGAAGACTGATTATAAATCAATGTACTATATGACCTTGCTGTTTTAGAGCTGGCGTTAGGGGTATATATAAAAGTCCCTATGAGTTCTTGCGATCTCTCGCTCGCTAGATGGAAGCACGTAGCAAGGCTGAGAAGCGCGACCGAGCGTTCGAACCGACTACTCCACACAGCAACAATGTTCACGTGATTCGATTCGTTTTGAATTCTGCGAAAGCGGAGTAGGTAACTTATTGTTGGTGTCTGTAGTTCTCTAGTATTTAGACGATATTTGGACCAGTTCTTATGATACGACGTATTTGACAAGGTATTTCGTTTGAAGCCATTCCAATACTACAGATATGTTTACTATTTCCAACCAAAAGCACTCAAATTGTGTTTAAATTTACGGATATCTCCAAGGAAGAAGCAAACTGAGGCTGTCTTATGAGTAAAGCTTAGTAAACTTACCTATGCCCATCGTAGCATATGTTGGCACCATTCGATTTAGAAAATCATCGCACATAGGTCACTGATGGTCACTTTTCGGTTTCGAAGCAATGATTCGGTAAAAATTACACTTTGCACAGTACCGACTTTCGGCAATACTAATACAACCACGAATTTGCCACAATCTTTATAGAGGTCATATTATCAGTAAGAAAAATGCCTTTTCATTCACCACGATCGTTGAATACAAGGTGAATTTCACACATCCATAAAGGGATCAACGCTAAGAGTAGAGTATTGATCAATTCGATATACTTGTCACAGTATTGGAATCAATGTCACACGCACAATCCATCAAACGTGAGCATGTGCTATTTTATTGACATGCACATATCTGCGTTCCACCTCTAGCTGCTTGTTTCCAGTTAATTAGTTTTCAATCAATCATAGCACGGATAATCGACACATCAGTACATCGTTGTCCGCCAAATAAGAATTCCAAACAATCCGATTGGCCAATATTAATTGGACTTTTCAGTTCACAGAACAAAACACTAGTATGCACAGTAAATTCACATGGCCTAGCTCATAATTATAAATAAAAAAAACACACACACACCCACACACTTTCGTCGAAATTCGTTCCGAAATAACGATCACTCACGATAACGTAAAACGTGCACAGTTTTAATTAACACACTGTTTGTCGTCACAAACGTGTTGACATCAGACGACGCTTGTCGCCGTCGTTTTTCGTCGCGTCGTTTCTGATGTCGTCTAACCGCTACACAGCGCGACGGTCGAGCGTTCACTGACGTCTCCAACCGGCGTGGTCTCCCCATGCGACAGATGCTGTCGAGTCTGGACCCCCACTCTTCGTCGCTTACCCCCACCCCGACGATGTCACCACGGCGAACCACAAACGACCGGGGAGGTGTCTTCGGTTGGCCGCCGTTCCACGAAGCCTCGCTGCCGCTTGCCGGTCGGCAGGTATCCGACCAGTAACGTCTGCCGGTAGAGACACCTTCGCTAGCCCATGGCCCATTGTCACAACAATGCTGAGGACAGATTTACGCCCACTCGAATAGGAAGTTGGCTTGGGGGACATATTGTTGGCTGACGATTTTACGATTGAGTTGTGGGGAATAGGAATTAAACTTGGTTTGCTTATGTTACAGGTGGCTATCGGTTTACTATATCAAGATACATTTATTTTTTCTTGTTTTGTTTTGTTTACAAATGCTTTAATACCTATGTGTTTAAAAGCTCTATTTGCCAAGAGCATACATTCAAAATTGATGGCGGACAGGAGGATCGTATCCATACTGCAGACAAGAGTACCGGCCAATTGATTTATCGCAGACGAATCATCATGCCTAAATTTCCCTTTGATACCGCGCTAATTACCTACATGAGGAAAAAAACACGGCACCTCCACCGATGTATGGTTTGTTCAATGGTCAAACTTTGTTTTGAATTTTACCCGCCGTAATGCATTATTATAGCACTAATATCTTACTCACATGTTCCGACATAATAACAGCAACATATAAACATGACCTAGAGGCAACCACCTTAATTAACATTGTACAATATATTATCAGAGCTCCTATTAAAGTAATTAATACAACAGGTTTTTTGAATACGAAATTGAGCAGGAATTAGTTATACGGGTAAGTTCAAGCAAGTAAATTATTCCGAGATGTGCTCGCCGCATGTGTCGTGGGAGTCAGTGGCACTGGCGGCGACACTCTTCTTTGGAGGTTCTCTTTGAGACCAACAGCGCAAGGTGTAATGCCTCATGCATAATGCGATCCCCTCCTCCTCCAACATACATGCTTGAAAAGAGAGCAGCGTAGTTCAACATTGAGAAGCGAGTCATCAGAGGTTTCACAAAGAATAATTCTTTATCTACGAATTTTAATACGCTTGACATAAATATTAGTTCTTGACCCTAGTTTATCAGTTCATATAACTGGACAAAAAGTCTTTAGTTTCAAGTTTAATTTTGATGATAACGCGTATGGGAATGAAGCTTTGAAGGCAGAGTTCATACATGTGCCGGATCCATAGAGAAGAGTTTAAGCAGAAGATCCCTATAAATAAATTTGGGGGTAAAGTTGTTATCACCGTGGCAACAACCCCTGAAAATATAGAAAGACCGCCTTTGATTGGTTCTGAAGTCAAATTTAAAATTACCTTTGACGATCCGGCCCATGGTGCCAAGCTAAATTCGTCTCGTAATTATGTAGGTATCTCGATATTTGCCAAGAATCGCCAGATTCGCCACGTTATTCAAATTCAAGGATTGTGGTTGCGCAACTGAATTTCAGTGAAGCACCAAAAGGAGACAACATGTCAGTGACACTAGCTTGCCGTTGATAATTAGCCATTTTATTATAGCAATGCCATCTGCCTTTTGTTATTGGCAGAGCCTCTTGTGTCACTTTCCTCCTCGGCTGCGCACCAAATGACTACCGATTTTATGAGCCATAGGGTGACACACGTATAAACACAGAAGCACATCTCTGCAGAAAATATGTGGGCACTATTCTATTCAAATTACATCCATTTCTGATTTGCTAGACTAGATTGATTCATATCAAGATAAATGGTAGAATGGTAGGTACATATATTATAGTCCACTTTATTTGTAGAAGTGCGTTTCGGTTTCATATGTTTGTGCAATTTCTCACTAATGAGCACGAGACATTTTATTACACACGCCAAATTACGTCGTACAGTGAGCATATATCGCAGGTAAGGTGGGTGCACACGAAGACGGTATGACCACAGCTATCAGCCTTATCTTTTCGCAATGCAGATTATCGAGGACAGGATATGAAAGCTTGGTAATTGTTAGCTTATTTGTAAGCGTGTATGTGTGTTGTCTGTAATTGGTGTAGAGTATGGCCAAGCGAGAAGCACTGCACGCCTCACTGGGACTAATCCCGCGTCCAACAATGACCATCTAGACTTTAAAGAGGAAGTTGCCCGGAATTGTGACCCATATTAAGTGGTAGAAATCGTAATATTACATGAAACAATTGGACATTTTTTTTTAAAGATTTCTTTAAGCTTTGAATAAATAATCACTTTGCAATAATGGACAAATTGAACAATGAGATTTATACGAGATAAAATATCATAACAGTTTGGTTGAGTGACTTTATAGATGAGTAAGATTGCCGAATATCGTCTAGAAATCTCTATTAGAATTTCACTAAAATTTAGAATCGAGCGACTTCTTGAGCGAATTCTTGTCATAACTAAATTCTACCAAGAATGCCATGTACATTTAATCCATGGTTGCGGGTTGGTAATGGGAGGGTAGTCCTGGGTGTACGCGGGTAAAGAAATAAGCAGAAAAATGCAAACTTTTTGGTTTCAAAAATTATCTCATTTACCCGTATTCGGTGGCTTCTTTATGTAAAGTTTGTTGCATTGAGTTTTGAATTCATCTTCAAAATAATATCACTGGTTCCTTACGTGGTATTTGTTTGCGATTTTTACTTATTCGATGCTGACTTCCTCAATCCGTAAAGAAACCACGATTAAATCGTGGAAAAGTAAATAATGGAGTTACGAAAAATATCATAGCTCTTAACAAGGAAGGTAGTGTGGACGTACTACACAACCCAAATAAATAGAATTAAAAGAAAATTAACAAAATACTAGAAATGCCATCCCCCCTCAAGCGATAGGCGAAAATTCACCGTATACCCACCTTTTTTTCACCACTATGCCACTGTCGTGGGTATATAGATTCAGAATCCAATATGGCATTTATTGATGCAGAGCCATCCTATACAGATTGAAATCAAATCAAGTGGAAATCAAACCCAATGTACACATCACTCTCATGACAGTCAATCATGTCGGTGAATTCTTTCATGTTTCGCTTTACCTGGAATAAATGAGTGATGATATCTCGGAATTTCGGTCATCAATATCCTAAAATTACAGCCAACTCTGCATGATATTCGATTACGTAGAAGAAAATGACATGTGTTGAAGTTTGCCTTCACTCAGCGTTGACTTAAAATTAATAATCCCGTCTCCCTATTAGGTTAGATCAAGAAAATGAGAGGGATTTTATGCCGCGCATCTTATGTGATCTTTTTATTCTATTCTATTTGTTACCCCCATGTTTCATCGATATTTATAAGATCAATAAAAGTACGGCCACCGACCACAAAAATGTGATTGTTGATGATGAAGAAGCTCCGTAGAGCATGAGCTCGATGCCATTATGGATTATCTGAGTTTCCACCACAAGCGGCGACGGCGACGGCGGCGGCTTCGGCGGCGGCGGCACAAGTCACTGATCAAATAAAATAAATTGAACCTGTTCGGCATCGGAGCACTGGGATATAAATGAGTGCATAAAACATGATCGCCAGCTCGTGAGAAAAGCGTGATGGCTACAAACCACGTCACACGTGAAAGAAATAAAGTAAGACTCCGCGGATAGAATGTTTGGAATAATTTTTATTATAAATGAATTTTAACTTCAATGGTGTGTTGCTCTTATGTCGAGCCGGAATTTAATTACAATAGACTTTATAAGATTTTACTGAAAACTGATTCCATAAGCATGAAAGAGTAGCCTACACAATTGGTATAAACACAGAACACAATTTTTAAACCTATAACATTTCTCCCTACGTTGTGATGAAAACAGAGGAATTGGATGGCAAATCCACCTCTGTCAGATACGTCGGAAATGAAATCGATTAAGAAGGAATTAAGAAGGTGTTACATTTTTGTTTTTATCCCCTCGATGTAGCTTAGCTGAAGAAGCAACCCCTTCACGTTTCCACCCTTGCACAATATCCATGTCAGTCAGCGATCATGGTATACGCGGACACACCCTCACAGAAACTCCACTCCTTCCATATGAGATCATCTAAGATGAAGTGTCGGGGAAATGACCAAATTCTCAATGCGTCAAATGTCGCATTGACACTCAAGTAGGCAGCAATTACATTGCGGTTCGTAGGCAAAGCAATCGCATACATCAAGCGTGGCCATTACGTCTGACGTAGACTAGACTGCTATGATATGTCGGCCAGAGACCCGTCTCTTCAGGCTATGCCAGATTTCGAAAACAATTTAGAAATGACATTTCGAAATGAACGTTATAATATATTAAATGAAACCACTCCTTCTCAAAAATATAATAACGGAGTCGGAAAACAAAAGGGTCTGAGATTTTTTTCGATTAGTTAACGCCTACACCTCTCTCTGAGATCGACCGCAATACAGCTTCAGGGAGCAAATTCTTGCGGTTCCGCAAAACGTAACATTATGGTGGAAAAAATTGTAATTATAAAAACGTCCAATTCTAGGATCGTGTCCTTTCTTTGCTTAGTAGGAATTTGGACGAGATTTTTTTTTTTTTTTTTTTTTTAACGCTTGAACTTTATTATTTCTAGGCGTTAGTTAGTGCGTTAATAGCAGATTTTATTGCTAAGCCAGTGGTCAATTACATGTGTGGTAATGCATGGGTCATTCCATATCAAGTGCCCACACTCAAAACCTTCACTATCTCAGAACTTGACGAAATTTTCAGGAGGGTTAGAACACCGGAAATAAAAAATCTCTTTTAAAGTTTTTTTCCATACGCCTAGCGGTTTGCCCGTGGCAGGGGATGGAAAAATAAAATATTTTACTTTTTGCCCCGCACGGCCATTCACTATATTCACTCTAGCGTTTGAACAAATAAACTTAAAACGATGGGATTAGTTCTAAAATGATAATCGTGCTTTCATTAACAAGAAAAAATGCATAAATTGCTTACTTATCAAGTTTAGGGGTAGAAAAAATCCACCCTTAAATTTCAACCCTTAATAACTCGAGAAGTAATATTTTTTTTTTTTTTTGTTTTGTTGTGAAGCATCTCCTGTCTATTATCTTTCCATGAAAAAAAAATTAATCATTAACAGCCGTATGATCAGAAGTTATGAGATTTTTATTGTATAAATGTGTGTGCATTTAGTTGTGTTTCTGCAAGTCTGTTAGCATGGTCCATGCAAATCACCCGTAAATTGATAGATTATATAATTTTTCAGTTTAAAAATTGTGTGTAAGTACTACAAAGATTCTTTTTACTCACTCATTTCTTCGTTTCACTCTGACCTATCACTCTGGCTTCTTCGAACAACGGCGAGGAGGAGAACACCCGCGTGGCTACTGAGTGCTCAGACACGGGTACGAAGCAATGCAGTTTTTGCGTGCCGGGAATTGGCCGGGATGACGCAAATCGTGTGGCTAGCACCTGTTCTGTGTCTTGGTGCTCCTCAATAGTTCCGAATGTGAAGTTGATGGTCGGGATGGCTTCGACCGCCCAATCGAAGAGTTGCCGGGGTGTTATTATTTGCGACTCGTAGGGGCGCTGAAGACTCGCCCGCGCTGCCAGCCGCTTGACCGTCCCTCCGACGCCGTCGCAGGCGCTCTTCCCATGTGACGTCGCCGTGAAATGCCACTCCACGTCGGCCCCAAAGTCTCTTTGATAGTGGCACAAGTTGGCAAAATTTTTCCTATTTTTATATTGCGAGGCTGCCCCATCAGAAAAAAAGAACATCTTCTTTATGGTCTGAAATTTATTGTGCAAAAAGCTCACGAGTTTTTTTATGAATAGATGCACTGCGACAGTGTTGTGGATCAAACTCTCGGAAATTACAACAAAGCTGATGTGGCGCTCTTCCCCGCCCTCTTTGTAATATGCCACGAAGGGGTGGATGGTGGCGGACGCATTGTTCCAGTGGAACCCCTGGGCCTCGTCTTGTAGCACGAACGCATAGTTTTCGGCAAAATCACAGATCACCAAAAACTCGCCGGGCAGGAGACCGCACTTGATGTCCGATTGGTGCGAAGATTGTTTTTTAGCAATAAAAGAGTGGCGGCACAGAGCAACTAATTTTGCACAAAAACTGTCCACGAATTCCTCGGATGAATCGATGTGCGTTTGCAGGGTGCATCGGTCGGTGCTCTCCCACTGCTTGTAGATAACATTGTCCACCATTTCGTCGTCCAGCAGTTGCGTGAGGCGCTCCTTTAACGGCTCGATGCCCGGGCACTCCTCACACTCGCCTAGATGGCATTCGGGGAGGGGACTGTCGCAGACCAACTGCTCAAGGCAGTCGTGGTAAGATGTTATCGGATAAGATTGGTCCACTGTCAACTTCGTCAAGTCGGCACCGATGATCATTAGCTTGACGTTTTGGTGGATAGTGCACACGCACACCGAATGAGTCCCACTGGCACCAGGCAACACACAGTTCTTCGGCCGCAGCTCTGCAAATTTTGAAAATCCTATTTTTTTATTAGGAAATTTGTCCTTGAATTGGGTATGGAGGTCCTTAAGGTTTGAGAGTACGAGCCTTTTCTGGATGTGCACTCGAGTGCCGCTCGCCTCCTTGACGGAAACATAGTCTTTCTTGCCCGGCATGGCTCGGCTCACATCGTCTGAATTGTAAAAAGATTTTACTCGGTCAACTGTGGCTCGGTCAATTGTTTTTCCTGGCTTTGGATTCGGGGTTGACAAAATTCCCTTTTCCAGGACGAGCTTCTTTGCCTTGCGGACCATGCGCTCTGACGCTTGAAACTCTGCCACTGTTCGCCGGACAGAGCAGCTCTTCGGGAGGACAGTTAGAACATGCACTTTCTCGCTGTTGGATGTGGACGAGTGAAACTTCTCTTTCAGCTGATTAATCATTTCGCGACCATCAGCTGAATCTTGGCCACTGTCGCTTTCAGCGTCGGAGGTAGTGGTTCTTTTAAGCGCACCTTCGAGTTTCTTCAATTTCTTCCTGGGATAACTGGATTGCGCCAACTTTTTCTTAACAATGGGCGATTGCCCTAGCTCCGCCAAGCCCACGTTGATGTTAGACAAAGCAGCGTCTTGTCGGAAAAAATATGCTTGACTCTCGGCGTTTGCACCACTGCAGCCGGGCTGCGAGTTGTCGCCATCGCTGGAGGTCGTCGTCGTCACTGGAGAGTCGCTGCTGATTGGTTTTACGTAGTTATTTAAATCTTTCCTACATTTGGCACAGATTTTGCTTCCTACTGGAATCGAGGAAATCTTTTCAATCATCCACGGCTGGACGTTGAGGAGAGACTTCAGCTGTGTGTGGGAAACGTGTTTAAAAGGATTGCAGCACTTCGCTCGAGTAAACGAGTCCATGATTAAATTACATAAAATATACAAAACTAAACGCTGTGATTATAACTATTAAATAAACTAGCTATTACTATACTATTGCTATTAATTAAAAATATGTTCACAAGACACTTCCAACGGTATTATTAACACCCCTCAATTCACGACGCACAAAAATAATGCAAAGAAAACTTCGAATCACTCGTCTACTTGCACTGAGCTAAGTGTTTTGCGACTGACCAAGAAACCAATGCAGAAACAACTGAATTCGCTGTCTCACGGCTAAACTTCCGGCCATAAGGGTTGAAAAGAGAAACAGGTAGCAAGGGCTGCACGTGTTCGTGGTGGGATTCTTTAAATAGAAGTAGGTAAAATATGAATTTCGTCAGATCCGTGGTCATAATGCACGGCAGAAACACAGACCTAGTATCGTGACCAGAGCCACATATTATCATGTTTATAGCACAAAGCCCAAAAATATCACATCCTTATAATAAAATTTTAATTGCTCGACTCCATCCCAAATTCAAATCTTTTCAAGCTTTATTTATGCTATGACAAACTTAGCATAATCGAATGCTTCTGAATTCAATTTGGTTCATGCTCAACAAACTATTTAGCAAAAGCACTTCTAAATTCATACACATCTATACAATAAAAATCTCATAACTTCTGATCATACGGCTGTTAATGATTAATTTTTTTTTCATGGAAAGATAATAGACAGGAGATGCTTCACAACAAAACAAAAAAAAAAAAAAAAATTACTTCTCGAGTTATTAAGGGTTGAAATTTAAGGGTGGATTTTTTCTACCCCTAAACTTGATAAGTAAGCAATTTATGCATTTTTTCTTGTTAATGAAAGCACGATTATCATTTTAGAACTAATCCCATCGTTTTAAGTTTATTTGTTCAAACGCTAGAGTGAATATAGTGAATGGCCGTGCGGGGCAAAAAGTAAAATATTTTATTTTTCCATCCCCTGCCACGGGCAAACCGCTAGGCGTATGGAAAAAAACTTTAAAAGAGATTTTTTATTTCCGGTGTTCTAACCCTCCTGAAAATTTCGTCAAGTTCTGAGATAGTGAAGGTTTTGAGTGTGGGCACTTGATATGGAATGACCCGCATGTGAACTTGATTAGTATAGTTTTATTCGCGGCGGTAAGGTTTATGGCACTGGGGGGTGGTTGCCGGCTCGTCGATGCAGGAGTATAGGCAACGTGTCGGCACCGGATTTCTTCTTTTTCTTCTAGGCTAGACTAGGTTCATCATCTTCATCATAATCAGTTCATTCGCTGACGCCAGTTTACACGAGAATTGTCAAACCCGTGCGTCGTTAAATACCACAGATCATATCACTGATATTTGCAGAGATGCAGAGAAAATTCATGGATGGTAATTAGAACTGCACATTTTTTGGTAAATATTTTGTACTTTTGATTCATTCCTATTACTTAAGACGAACCCAAGTGTCTAGATTAAGATAATACATGGTTTTTAAAGATAATTTAGTACATCTACTATACCAGAATGCCATTATGCCATGATAGCATTCGCCCGCTGCGGATGCAGCTTAAACGAGTGATATGAGTGAGTGATGCGAGTGATGAGAGCTTTAAAAGTTATATCACCAAAGAAACCAAAAAGACGGTTATAAATGTAGGGTATTTATTTACTTATTATTATTTTAAATATTTGAAGTTTGTTTCTATTTTTAGTAATATAGTATGAATTATTTTGTACACACATTAAACACAAACAATGAGAAGTAGGTAAACTTGTTTTTTTCATATGAGATTTATTTTAAATTTTAAATGTAGGTATTTATTACCACTACAATACCATTAATTGCGATGAGTGAAAAAAACAATATGCCACCAGTCGAACCGAAGATGACCCTAACAAACACAAACTATCGAGAGATTAGTGAGATAATAACGAAGATGAAAAACAAGAAATCGTCAGATTTCTTTCGATTTGTTAAAAAATATATGTAAAGAAATCACCCATCCCCTAGCTGAAATTTGTAACACTTCCTTCTAATCTGGTAAATTTCCTGACTTGGCAAAGATCGCAATAACCAAACCCATATATAAAAACGGAGAAGACACTGACATGCATAACTACCTTCCGATTGCAATAATTACAAACTTTGCTAAAATATTCGAAATAAAAAGAATAAATATTCGATATGAAAAGTCTTCCTTGCCCGATTAAACTATCATGTAGGAAATGACGGAATATTAAATGAAAATCAACATGGGCTTAGGAAGGGTCACTCAACCAACATGGCAATGATAAGTATGGTTAACCAAATAAAGCACGCACTCGAAAATAAAATATCATGTAACTATAATTTGCGACCTATCTAGCCTGTGACAGTATTAATCACCTAACATTCGTTGACAAGTTTAAAAAGTACGGCATAACTGACCCTGGTGGTGACTGCAAAATCATACCTGACTGGGAGAACGCAACGAGTAATAACAAACTCAACTAATGGAAACATGCTTTCTGATAGTGAACCCATTAAAAAAGGGGTCCCTCAAGGAGCCCCTATGTCGGCAATACTGTTTAGTCTTTACATAACTGACCCACCGACTTTTATTTCAAACGAAATCCGGAAATACATTTTATTCGCCGACCACACAAGCATAGTATTGACAGCTGACGACGACAATTTACTGGTCACAGACACAAACAAGACACAAAACGATTTAAATGACTCGTTCATACCAAACAAACTCAACTTAAATGGCGAAAAAACAAATGTAATGGTGCTCAAAACAAAAAGACAAGTAGAGATAACAACAAGTTCAAAATCAAAAGCAAAAATAGTAAACGACAGTCGCTTTTTAGGAATACAAGTCGACAACAAGTTAAAATGGAAAGCACACATAAATATGCATAACAAAAAACTGAACTCTACTTGCTTCTTACTCCAAATACTATCGAACCAAGTGAGTCAATATACAAAAACATTATTCTACAATGATTTTATCCAAGCATCAATAAAATATGGGTTGATTCGTTGGAAAATGGCAACAGGAGTCAGACAAATCTTTCGAAAACAAAAAGAGCAGTGAGAATTATTGCAAAATTAAAGAAAAGAGGCTTCTATAGAAATGCACTTAAAGACTTAAACATTCTGACAGTATCGTCCTTATAGATTCTCGAAGTAATTTTATACGTATGAGACAATAAAACCCTTTTTGCAGAAAACCAAGAAATCCGTAACAAAAACACAAGGAAAAAGGAAGAAATAAGACTAAAAAAATGCCTTCTCAAAATAAGTAGAAAAAATGTAATGCACATGGGCCCCATCATATACAGCATATGTATTAAACGCCTGTTTTACCAAAATTGTGAAAAACATTATGGCATGTATAAAAAACAACGGAAAATAAATACAAATACAAATAATATTGCATTAATACAAAACATATCATTGCTTTTAAATGACGACTTTTCAATAGTACGAAAGAGCACTTCGTCGTTTATCAAACGTGATAAAAAAACCACTTTTGCGGCGTAATGACACCCCTGGAACTACCGCACGTTGACAATTACCGCGAATTTGGTCCCGTCTCAAGACCGCAACGTCCAATTCCAAACGGTTTCTGATCAGATCCGGGTTCGCTCGCCCATAATTGGCCGACACGAAGAAGTCGTCCTGCCCAGTTAAAATAATAATTAGCAAGAGACGTAAAACGATAGCAGTTAAAACAATCATTTACCTTGCTCTTTCATAAATGTCAACATGCAAGATGATTAAAGAACCCAACATCTTCCACTCATTATATAACTGAGTGCATTTTTTAATTTCATAATACGACCTGTGTTCCAATAATGAAAACGAACTCCAAAAACAGTTTTAGATTACTGATTTAATTACACAGTAACGAATAACACTAAAATGCAGACGACGCGTAGACATTTTGGTTATGGGCGTGTGCTTCGGTGATGATGCCACTGTAAGACTATGCCGTCGTGGAATCATAAGATATGGGCGTATTCTCACATGACAAGACGCATAGGACCTAATTTACAAAAAGGATCGCGGGTAAATCTTGACTCGTATTATTATCATGGTGATTTTGTCGGTGTCGAGGGGCGACTAGGTTCTTGGGGGCAGGAGGGCAGCGTCTTACATCACAGTTCTTCGAGATTCACACGCAAACCACTCATCATCTGGACGCGCTAGGACAAAAATCAATCTCATTTTCTATCTCCTCGGTCGTCACGAGAGAGAGAGATATCCACCTCCTTAGAGGCATGGAGCGCTGGAGACGCTGTTGGTATGATGGTCTTTGTGCTTTGTCTGTGTGGACCCCCTGTAATTAGTTGGCGGACCCTTCAGTTTGATAGCAGGGAAATAATATGTGGTCTGAACTCAGCAGCCTAGTCCGATGTTCTTGCGATTTGTCCTTCGTGAAAATTAAAAAAAAAAAACGTCGTCATTATCATAACCAATTAGTTTTTATAAACACATTTTAACTCATCGGTAGTTAAAAATGATAATTGTCTGTTTTAATTGGCACTGTTTATAAGTTAACTCAGATTCTTATTATCAGCTGATTGAAATGGAAAGTAAAACGTCGTAGCTGACATGTATACATTTGAAAATAATTCGGTTTGTTGCAATTGTGCATGATGTGTATACCTGTATTACATCTATTACATCTATTACAGCATGTCTGCAGACAAAGAACAATTATGTATCCAATTGTTTTTGTTTGTCTCGTCGACGACCAAAGTACCTGCCCAATTTGAAAAAAAAAGTCCAATCGACGTCACATCTGCTATAATAACAGTGCGTCGTTAAACTCGATCCAAACCCCTCCAATCACAAGCAAACAAAGTACAAACAAATAATCAAACAAGCCAGTCAGCAATCATGCACCATGACCCACGTCCCCATATAATCTTCGAGATCGTGGTCTATCCAATGCCTTATGGTTCTAGGTATGATGCAGTGATCTAAAGGAGTAGGTGTGTGTTTGCTGTTGTAGTGTTTATTGCGTTGGGACAGCTCGTGAGGTGCGCTGGCACCGGCCATTGTACGTGTGAAAGCACGACCTCATTATTGGGGAGGTGGTGGCTATAAATTGGCCCTAGCTGGACGGACCGTCGATGACCATATAGGCTCGAAAGAGAAGAGCTTTGGGTGTCATAAAATTCTCGCTGTCTTTATACGTATCTTGGAAGAGATACAGAACCGAAATGATCTGAGGTATTGGTCAGTAGCAAGGCAATCGTTTGGATGTTCTCAGTTTTTTTGTTGTAATTGATCGATAAAGTAATGAATCATACACTTTCCTGTAATTAGACCTCTGTATAATTTTACATTTCCGTTACACGGTAAATTCCTGTGTGTTGAGCAGAGTTGATTGTGGTTAACGACATATCTAAAAGTGTCTATCTGCAAACGAATTGCAGTTGGGTAACTAATTACTTATGTAAATACATGCCGAGTTGTCTGAGATACCATTACGACCAAACGACTATGCGACAAAAACCTGTCAACTATACGCGTCACCGCACGAAACGACGCCACTGTACCTGGATGGGCGCGTTGACAACGTAAAATAACACCACGCTCCGGATATTTCACAAATTCTTTTTGGCAGGTCATTCTTCAATCTCCCTGCTACCAGTGCCACGAGAGTTTATTGCCAAAGGGATGGGCGAGCTGCACGCGGGCTGTTTTTTGTCCTCTGTCGCTGCCAGTTGGGTTTACACAGCTAGATGCCGGAGTCGGACAAAATTGAGTGCCGACACGACGAAATTGACGAGGTGTGGAAGTCATTGTGTCGCCCGGGCCAACACGGGAGGTCCACGATCGCATCCCGCCGGTGTCAAACGTATTGCCAACAATCACAGATGCTCGGCCATATGGTTTCTGTCACGTCCATCGTTAGGCTACCTCGTCATGTCAAACATCCTGGCGTATAGATAGTTTTGCCCACAAAAATAACATTTAGCTTGTCTTTGGAATTGCGAAAACTATCGATGGTTAGTAATGCGCGGGTGGTTAGACCATCGTTGCCAGTTATGTTGGCGATTTTTGTGAATTTCGTTTGACGAAGGAGTTTTTAGTAGCGTTTTGTTGAAAAAAAAAAACAATTTTCCTTGAAATTTCTAAGGACCTTTAGCTTAAAGGGGAAGCTTTTGTCTGAATTGATCCAGCAAACTCGAGAAGCGTTTGTAAAATGAAGCGAGCATGTTGTAAAAAGTCTAAATCTTGATACCTGACGAGTCATGACGTCTAAAAGGCATCATATTACATTACAAGAGCGGGAAATTGTTTAATTTCCGTTTTTCTGCTCAAAGTATTTTGATTTGCAATCAGTGCTCATGCTCTGTCACATATTGCATGACTTTGCCTCGGTGCTACCTTGGAATAACGCGCCTCGCATAGAGGTCCTTGGTTCGTGCACGCAAGCCTCATTCAACGCGAGCGTGGAACCGGGAACATTGTCTCCCAGGACGACAACATAAAATTGGAGCGTTAAGGAAGTGTCGTAAGGAAGTTTGATCATCAAACAGTTTTCCGTTCCAGCGATTGGACATGCGCCCATAAACGACGCCGTTGAACCTAATATGAAAGAGCTCTAATACCTTTCTCAAAGACTATATATCGCCAAATTACATTCATTTACTTTGGTTCTTTTTATGTAGTTACCAAAAACTTGTTAGTTTTATTTTATTTTAACTGGTTGGTAACGAGTCAAAGTGACAGTTACGAAAAAGTAGTGCGCACAAGAAACGTCAGAATTGTCATAGTTTCCACCCTCGTGTGTGAGTATGTGTGTGTGTTTCTTTTGTTTGTTTTGCTTCTGCGTAGAGTTAGCGAACGCAGTTTGTCGTATTGCATGTCGCTACTGTCTTTTTGTTGGCTCGTTTCTCACTTTTGCCTGTCAGTCGTGCGAAATGTAATTTAGGTCGGTCTTTAGAAGGCGTTGTGTTTTAGCTACTGTCAGAGACTGAAGCGACGCGCGAGCGCTAGCAGCGAGACTAGCGGACATCAGACAAACCATCCATCAACGCCAATTTTTAGCGGAAAACAGTGTGAGTGCGGACACCAGTCACGTGACGACGGTGGAAAACAAAGGGAGGAAAGAACACTCGACTGCTCGCTTACATACACACTTTGATACTTTTAAGTTAAAGCAAAAAAAAGTAGGTATATTAGAGAGACGTTAAGGGTGAATATTTTTGCGTGTATCTTGCTACAGTGCCACATTGTCGATTCGGTTGACCACGAAAAGCAGGGAATCTGATATTTATTACAAGTAATCTAGTAATGTCATTTTATTTTAACTAATTATTACGTTTTGTAAAACATATCTGTGTGATGCTAAGACATGGATAGATTTCAAGGATCTCTATAAAACCTTGCTTGGTGTATGTATAGTATACATTATTGAAAGCTGGCATCTCCCCTTTTTGGTTAGCAAACATCCATCAACTGAACAGATGAGTATCAATGGCTTTAGAAAAGCGCAATAGAAGATATCCACATGCCTTCGCTGTGCGTACCATCATGTAATGACTAATTTATAAAGTGCTACTTTTCATACAAAATACCTTTATATGTGTGCCCAATATTCATCCATGTTCATTGGAATTACGAATATACCTTCAAAACATCACGTTTGAAAGCGCTTCAATGTTGATATAAAATTCAAGGGAATATATTTAGGGTGCACCTGTATTTGTATTGACAGAAATATTTCATGCGAATTCCAGCCATGCAATTTCAGTTACATTTGGCAATGAATTTGTTGATAAATAGTACACGTGTTTCAATGTGATGTCTTTCTAGTAATTCAAACTGGTGGGTTTCTTTAATTATCATTCACCAACTCAAGTGAGTGACCGGAAGGGCCATCCCATTGTGAAAAATGTGAGAATTGGTAGATAAGACGTGTACTCAGAGTGGATAATTCTTTTCTCGTTTTACTTGGTTGACAAGTTAATATTACACACAAGTTTAAGTCACAGAGATAAACAATAACTCCATGGTAAACCACGCTGGACCACGCTGGATATTTTCCCAGTTTTTTTTATTATTATGAACACTACTACCCTCTCACAAATTGATGCCCAAACCCGCGACAGGTGGAGATCGGGGCTCGATTCCCCGTTCGGGCATCAATTTTTGAGATGGCAGCAGTGTTCCTAATAATAAAATACCCCGCGCATTGCAAGCGTTTGCAATTTAAATAAGATTTCACATAGTTGCTTAGTGATTAAATTCCTATTTTATTTTTCCTCGTACATAACTTATCCTTGCAGGAGCCACGCGTCAATCGAATCCTGAATCCTGATCCTCTACGCACTCGACTACTAACCCATATCTCCTGGAAAACTCCGTGTACGCGGATTTAATTCGATAAAACGTCCAATCGTTATTCCGTTTGCTCGACGAACCAAATATATCAGTGATTTCTCTCCTCTGGGTCGCGTCGCGAGCCCCGCTTACAAATTGGCTGCTAGCTCGCGTGGGCTCACCGTTGCCCAGTTCACCCTCGGAGAGAGCTGCCCCACCGGAAGAGTGGCTAAAACAAACAGAATCAGCTGGACGTCGGACATGTAGGAACGCATGGCATATTGTAAAATCAAAATTTTCCAGAAACAGATAGTTTGCATTGCTGTAGTAAGGTACCACTCAATTGCCAAAATATAACTATTTCACTTTATTTATAGTTAAGACTAAGCCGAGATAATAAAACCGTTTTGTTTTATTTTTCTGACTTTTAGAAAACATAGAAAAAGCGAACCAGCTTGTAGACAGTTTGAAAAGAAAAGTACACTTCTTGAAACTTTTTTGAAAGATCTACATGAACAAACTATAACCATCTGTCAGACAGTTTTAGCACCGAAGTATGGTAGTCTAACCTCCGACTTGGCCACTCTCTGGCTATCAACTCTCTCCCTTCCCCTCGGTGGCATTTTCCAGTGGGCACTTTGAAAAAGATGCTCGCTGCATCGCGGGCAGCGGCGGCGGCAGCAGCTTCTTTATATAGAAACTAGATAAAGAGAAGGCACGTTAAAAGGGAGGTGTGTCGGCCGTCCGCACAGCGACGTCTCAGGGCCGCTTTGCGACTGCACTCGAGTGAAATTAGCCATTAAATCTGGGTAATGGATGGGTGGGAGAGAGGAGGATAGCGTCCGATCTAGGCAGACTCGAGAGACCGTGGTCTATAGATACGCGAGATTGTAGAAAAAATTTGTGAAATACCTCGATGATTGGAAGCGGGTGAAATCACGGGGTACTCGGATTGGTTTTTACCTTAACAACATGATTTAATTTTTAGCAAAGATGTTTAAGATGAATTTTCTTGTTTGCAAAGTAACAAAATAGTATTTATTGCTTGTTACGTATGTGATTTTAGTTTTAAAATTATCTTAAACAATCTGTACATGTGCTGAGTAGCAGGCAATGACAGAAATGATTTGTAAAATCCAATATGCAGCCTCAAAATTTCAATTTTGGTTTGATAAATATCGTTTTAATCGTTCTTCGTAAGAGCAGTAATCGCGAACGGCCAACCCTGAAAATCCCATTTCCCTGTCATATTCCACTGTGGGGTCTTTCCTTGCTTTGGTAGCATATCTCTAATTGGATTACGCACATATGTGCGTCTACCGCGTGTGCGTACGCGTGATGCGTGCAGCCTGCGTGTGGATATTCGGTTGGCATGACAACCCGTGGTCCAGCCGGCTGCGGAATCATGCTGAGTGTTGATAAATGATGTCCAGCAATTCATCATGCGGCTTGACACGACACTGATTCGCCCCCCCCCCCCCCTTCCCCCTTCCCTCCCTCTCTACCTCAGGGCCCCACCACCCCGTGACGCAGAACACGTGACCCCAGGGCACCTATACGACCGCTAATGGAGTGGAAAATTCGGGGGCCTTGCGCTGCGATGCGTCAAAACGGTCGACCGAAATGTTTGGGCGACGATACATGCGGTGTACAATGGGAATTGGAAAGTGATTTTGCGAACTGGTACAGAAACTAATTATTCAAAAGAGGTGTAGAAATAATGCGATGTCTTATGTCACCACCTACTTTAGAACTTTAAAGGATGTAACCAAGTTTTTAATTGACTTGGTTTGATTTTGACAGTGTACTTCCACTACCTAAAATAAATCTAATTGCTGATTTCTAGACTGTTTACAAGGTAAATTAGGATCCGGTGGATCTCAGATTTATTATAAACGTGGCGTTTAATGGTTTAAAGCTCAGTTTATAAATCATCGCACGAACGAATCACGATTTGACCTCAATTAGAAAAAAAAACTCGACACTGTTTTCCAATTGTTCGAAATGAATTGAATGTCCTCTTTATAGTTTTATAATAATATAAAGTCATTTTTTTCTTGCCTATCGCTCGCGTCCAACACAAAAAGATATGATCGAATGGAAATGGTTAATCGAGGTAGGGGGGCCGTAGCCCCCCCGTCGTATCGCAAGGTCGGCCAGACTTATTGATGATCTCGGCACCAGCATGACGCCAGGGCGGGGGATTGTCAACAGAAGGAAGATCATTGCCGCAGCTCCTTTGTTTCCCAGATCACCACCTTTAAGATAATGCCACCTTAATAGAGGACGGGGGTCGCTCAAGGGCGTATCGTACAATGTTTTGACAAATGGTCGCACATATGAGCGTCCACAACTTTTTGATCGCACTGAAACTTTTTTCCCCTATCTTTATCCTATCTTGTACCTTTTAGTGTCCAAAGCTGGTAGTACCATCTTCATATCTACACCGCAGACTTTTTTTTTTTTTTTGTTATTAACTCAATCCAATATTTATGAGTTTTGTTGCAGTTTTATCAATACATTACTTCGATGAAGTCCCCCTAACGGCAACATTTATTTATTTTTTTATCATCGGGGCGAACTTGTTTTATTTTTCGATCACGACAACCGCATCATCAACATAGAGCGAAAGACATCGAATAGCTAACTTCTGGAGCGGCGTTTTGTTTTTGTTGTACACCACAGAGCTGTGTAAGTCGCCCCATTCCCCGCGCGAGTCCTCGGCTCGCTATTATTTCATTAGATTATGTTAGTTTGGTTATCTGATGTGTCTACTATTCATCAGGTGATTGCCTGCTAGTTGCCAAGGAGCAGAGCACGACCCCCCATCGACCCTGTGCCGCGATGATCTGCAAGCCTCTGAGAACGCCTCTACGGGGGGCTACAGATATTTTGACCTTACCTCCAGCCCCCCTCCCCCCCCCCCCCCTCCTCACCTATTATCCTAGTACTCGCGATATTTAGGTACAACTCCCTCCTTGTTGGGTGCAATAAAAGCCCCCCACCCACTCACTCAACAAAAACAGTAGACAAAAGAAAACGTCGAATTAATGGTGCGTTCGGTTCGTTTGAATCACTCACTGATTGTCACATGTACAAACTAAAGAAGCCAGTTCTAATTAATTGATTTTGTTTCTTTTTAATGTACTGCAAAGTTTTTTTTACGTATTTTGCGAAAATGATCGTTGGCGGATGAGACCGCCACGCAATTGAACGAATTTTGCTTCGCGTCCATTGCCGGGTCGCACTGAATCCGGAAAACTGGAGGCTAACGGTGCGATTTGATCGAGCCAAAGAAGTGACTTTCCGGCAGCTAAGGAGACACGAATCGTCAGCCACTTTGGAAAGCCACAGAAGAAAGTTTGATGCGGTGAACGAAAATGCGTTTCCATGTGATAAGGAGTGAAGTGAATGTGATTGGGTGATAGAGGCTCGCATGGCGGTGGTGTTGATGGGAAAGTCATTAGTTGTTTGAAAGGGGGTCGCCGGGCGGGGGTGGTTTCCTGGGGGTGAGTCCAACCCCGCTGATGTCTTTTCGCGTGAGCTTAAGATCGATTTGTGTTAGTGGACGGCCTCGTGTAGGAGTGCAGAGAAACAACGCATTGCAGTGCGACGGGTATGGCACACACTGGAGGACGCCGTAAGTTCCTTGAGCTGACCAACGATGGACCGTTTTTCCAGAGTCTAGCAGAGTAAGGCTACTCTGTTACATCTTGAGATGAACAGTGCTTCGTAAACAAATCAATGGCATGTGCTATAGTTTGCGTCACTGAGATGCTGTGAACAGTACTGGGAGTTTGCTGTATTAAGTGCTCCTCGTTCGCTAGCGACTTTTCGTATGCTCTGAGTAAAAACGTTCTTTGAGCCACTTCAGGCCTAACAACTTGAACTTAAAATCAAAGAACTTGGCATAAAATACTTGTCTTATAGTGTGGGCACCCTTAAGATACAGAGTAATTTTGGTTCATGAGTTGTGTAGAGGAGTTTCTTTCAATCCTGCATACTGATTCGATTCTACCTAAAGTCTGATGTCACTGAGGTCATAGTTTACAGGTTATCGTTTTGACAGGCATCAAAAGTTACAACGTGTCCCTTACTGTCTTTCCAAATATAAAAAGACTTTTAGACTTGTAGGCCTACCACGTCTTGTGCCACGATGCCTACCACAATTTTGCGAGGGTTAGTGGGGCAAAGGGGTACAATTTGTTTAGAATCAAAAACAATTCTGATTTGAAGAAAAGAACAGGCCTCGGTATTGGCGTCTTAGTCCGACCATTCTTCAAGTGTTGAGTGATTTGACGAAAAATCTCACGATATTTTCAATGAGACAGATGTCAAATCATAACTTCAAGAAGTGTTGAAATGTATCATCAAATTGTGACCCATCAGCCATGTGTGCGTTGTGTGTGTGTAAGTGAAGTTGTGTAATATATGTGATAAACATAGAGTGTAATTGCTAGTGAGAAAACGTTTGGATAAGAAATAGTGTATTTGGTGCTTTCTGCTGGCTTCGAAAAATGAGACACAGAAATTGCATAAAGTTGAGTATGGAATTTTGTCAGCAGTACCTTAACATAATCATTGTAATTGTACAAGTTTTGTCTTCTGTTTTTTTCATTTTCTTCTGAGTATTTTACTGCACAGATTTATTACTAATACGGGACATAAATTCGTAGAATTAGATCCTCGTGTGACAAAAAATAAAGCGCAGTCGAAATTGATAAAGTAGGGGAATCTGTGTACACCGTGGCTAGCTAGCGAACAGGACAGGGCGCAGAGAGAGAGTAAGAGGATGAACAAAGATGAGAAATGAGCAAGGAACGTGCCGAAGAGGAAGGGCGATTCGACAAGTCAAGCGTCAAATCGTTCCAGCCGAGTTGACGGGCGGGGAGTCACGCCGGGCCTGGCCCATGCAGCAACGTACGACTCTCGTGGTAACAGCGAGCCACTTGTTTTTCGACGAGCTGCTTTTTGGGGACAAAAAGGCCAGAAACCACGCGCGATAACTTGTCAGGGTGTTACGATGAAATATGGTTTTCGGGATCAGAGGGTTGGTGGCCCGACGCTCTGGACGACTCGACCTAACGCATTCGTGTCTTATTTCTGTACTCGAGATAATAGGATTTCTTTGTGATAAATCAGTGGCGCCACTACTTTGTCTCTGTGATGGTATTATTTTGAGCAATTACTTAGTTGGACTAAACCAGAAAAATCGTTCGATTATGATAGTGAGCGGGTGAAAAAATTAGACGCCTGCAATAGTTATTGTGTTGCACTTATGTATCAGTGCTTGATGAACTACTGTGTTTCTAGACTTTTATTTTTTGATTATCGTTGTTCCAAAGTTGTGCTAAAAACATAGCGAATAATTTTAAAACTTGTGCTTTTCATTATTTTATTAACCCTGATCATAAAAAATTTCTTATACCTCAAGAAATCTCGCTACCAAGCGGTTTTGAAATTTTAAATGATTAAAACCATGATTTTAATTAATCATTAACAAATAATGTTACAGAATCATGCTATTGTGCTCCACATGCTCAGATAAAAATGTGACATTTCAATTGGTGTGGACCAGAGTGAAATAACAAAGATCATCCAAACTTTGTGAATTGATGCTGACATTATTGGTTTGTCGCATTTTTGAGTCGTCGTTGGTCCAAGAACCGTCTGTCTTCGTCAGGATTTTCCTGGGTTTTTAGCTTTAATCCGCTGGATTTTCCAGACGATTGCTATGAAAGTTCTTCCACCATCGTTTACGACTAATCTCATCAAAACCATCCTTCCTAAAGATGTTCGTATACGAGTTTAGTCTCTCTTACCTGTTACTGATTCCTGGAATCCCTTTAAGACCATTCAGAGCCAAAAAAATCGAATCACTCCGATTAAATAAATGTACAATTTTTCATATCTGCAATCTACTATATAAGAAACGTGTGAAATTACATATCATTCAATTTCCACAAAGCTTTCCTTAAAAAAATCTATTTGAACGACTTTCATCAGAAGCATGTGTCTTGCGTAGGTACTCATAGGTACTTAACAATTGGTTCTGTGTCGTCGGATTGTCCATGGTGGTCTCTTGTCAGACAACAATAAAAAAACACTCGAACATAATGGAAATCACCAGCCGACGTAATAACAACACTTCCAAGTCATAGAGAGAAAAAAAAATGGGAAGCGCAGGACCGCGTGTGACTCTGTTTCTAGTTGATGAGTGCTTTTTCATTGTCAACGTGTTATAGGCTATAGCTAATGCCTTTGTGTCTATCGTAATGGTCTACGAATGTCCCCAATGCTGGGATGCTGTAACGAATCTGCGAGTGAAGACGTGATGTCGAAGGACCACCGGGCAAATCTGGAGACCGCGTGCTGTCTGCATGGTCGCGACGCGAAGAAAAGATTCTTAGGAGTGCTCAGGAGCGTGTGGTGGAATCGCAGGTTTTGTCAAGATCCGGCGTTCGGTCGGCGCGTTTTTGCTGTTGCGAGTACGAGATCACAGTTTTAAGTAGAATGATCTTGTCAATTTGGTTGCGACTTGTTATAAAAGCTGTCAGTGGGCGAGCAGAGAATTCAATCAATTATAGGTGAGAAATCGATCAAAGTGGTGAGAAAATTTGTAAAAACGCGAACGGAATTGAAAAAAAAGGTCTATTCTTCCTTGTCATTCTTAAAAACGAAAAGAGTTTTGATCTCCAACGACTTTTCATCTCGATGACTAGATAGAAAGCTAGTCAAACACTACTTTATCCTCCCAATAAAAGTGCAGTCCGAGGGAAAACTTGTTTTCTCCTTCCAGGATCTTTTTCAATTTTTAATTTTTGTATCTCAAGACTTAGGGAAATCGTCGTAGATGGTCGTTATAGATTGACTGGTCACGAAAGTGGCTAGCAACTCTCTGCGCTCAACGCAATGTGACACAAGATACATTTTTATAATAAACTCGAAATACATTTATTTTAGAGTCGATTTTACAACTTAATCCACTCCGTAAAAGCGACAAAAACACCCAATTTAATGCGATGCAATTAAATGCGCCTCTAAACTAAATCTCTTCTTAGGCGTGTAACTCACTAACTTGCTAACTCAACGAAAACAGCGGCTGATAATAGCGACGTTCGGCTTTGTCCTAGTCACCGCGCGATGCGTGAGTCCTTGCAGCCTGCAGGACATAGGACGCCGTCGTCGCTGCTTGACAGCGGCAGACCAGAGGCAATCGCGTTCGTTCTGCAGACTTCGCGGCACGTACCGGAGGCACAAGATAGGCACGTACGCTCTCGGACAACTGCCAGTCGTGGGAGATTCATGCTTTGTCACATCGACGAATTAACGACTGGATGGTTGCCGAAATAAAAGTCACTCTTAGCAAGATAACATTTCGTTCAGTTCGGGTTGATATTAAACGTAGGAGTAAAAATTACTGAAAGTCTTCAAAGCGTTAGATTTTGTTAACATCCGGTGATAAGAAAATTATATTGAGGTCCGCTAGGAGCTTTGAGCCCTATAAACAAAATGTGCAGCATCTTTGGAGAAACAGGTAAATATTGTTTAAATGTTTAGTTGTGGGACCTATGAGAACATTCAAAGAATCTATCTGAAGAATTTGTATAGAATTTATATCTATACCTATATCTGGAACTACAGGAAAATTTAGCTTTCTTGTAAGTAAATAAAAATAAACAAACTGAGGACACTTTTATTATAATTTTAGATTACATTTTGATGTAGTTTTGCGAGACATTACATTCAAGTACGCACGTATTAACTACGACTGACAAAAAAAGTGTAATTTTGCGACTCAGGGAAACTAAGTCTCCGTTTGATCAAGCAAATGTTGATTTCAGAACACAGTTGTGAAATGTAGGTAACCAAGACGAAGATTTCGGTTTTTCTCTCGGCCACCAGTAAATCTGTGGATGTTTTTTTTCCCTCGTGAAGAGTCACAGCTTGATTTTCACAGTTTCATTGTCCACTCTGGCTTTTTGTTCAATGGAACGATTGTCGTGGTTGAAACGAATTCACTTTAATTTAACATTGTCATTCTTTGCGGTGCACTGGTATATAAATGTGTCCCAAGTTGTTTTTTCTATGCCACTGCGGCACCGGACAGTCGACAGATTTCGACAAATTAACGTAATTCACGCCTACAGCTCAATGTTTTCTGTCTTGATCCTTTCTTTGCCGGCAACGACTCGATTCGACGAAATCGTCGACAGGGTCTACTTCCAAAGATCTGACCAAAAGAAAAACACAATAAAGCCAGACGAAAAACAAAAACACTAATTCCCACAACTTGACGACAAATTTGTGGAATCCGAGTATCGTTATACGTCTTCTTTCAATGTTTTCTTAATGTTTCTATATCCTATTTTCCCAAAGTAGTGACTTCAAGGTCACAACTGCACAGCGGTCTACTTTCCAGTATTTATTTTCGTATCCTTTCGATTTCCTCTTTCAATATATAAGGGGTCTAATGTACCTACCCTCTCATTCGGCAACTAAAATAACTTGCACACTAACTTTAAGTTACTGCATAAAGATAAATAAAGATAAGATTTCTCATCACGTTCCCAGCTGATTCATCGAAATAGTCCCAACACGCCATTAGAGCTCGGTGGGTGCAATTTACACTCTCCAGCCAAGAATTAATTGTGCTCAACCTCTCCCATTTCAATAAACTCACTGCACTTATTGTGCCAGGATTTATCCAATGTTTATCACTTGGACACATCGAGGATAAACTGGCAAGGAGGCGATGCAATTACGCGCGGAAGTCCCGATGACAGATAATAGATGTTGTGCAGTCAGTCAGCTGTCCGGCTCGCTACGTCATCGCTCCGATACTGCTGCCCCATCTAGTGGAAGGGTTGCTAAGTGCCAATGTTGTGTCACATGCGGACGCCTGTCTTCGAGTACAGCGTTTTGACGGGGGCGGTGGGGGGTGGAATGGGGGTCAGGCTTTGCGAGAAGAAGGCCAGAGTGACGTTTACAAGTGGAGCACGATATATTAATAGCAGTCGGTCGGTGTGAGCTGAGGGTTGCGAGAAGAAGGGGATGATTATTGACAAAGCAATCCAAGCGCCATGTTGTTAATTGGGTGACACTTTAATGAATTCGTTTATATACAAGCGGGTAAGATTGGCAGTGCGTTTTTGTGCGTGGTGGTTTAATTTCGGATGAGACGGTTTAATTATGGTTCAATTGATTGCGTACAACAGGACTTATTCCGCTTTCAAAAGTGATGTTTTATATACTGCAGAAGAACAATACAAAAAAAATTGCATTACTTATTTGGCGCACCTGACAGTTAGAAATTATCCAACTGTAAGATAATTGCACGTGATACACTTTCATATTGATGATTAGAATGTTTAATTTATGGCTGTAGCAAATCCAGTTTGTAAGTATACCTTATTCGCTAAAAGTTAAATTAAATGCCATGTATAACGGCTTTAAAGAAACAGACTATCCACTGAATTTGCCATAAAATATTAACATCTTCAGTCAATTATATAATTTATTATAGTTATCTTAGCACAAACCAAGTATTCCTTTTAAATACTGTAAGCATCGTGACTTGGTAAATAAATACCGCGCGTACTATGTCTACTTCCATGCATTTCACTAGCTGGTATACACATATTTTCCTCACGGGTTCCGGCATTTCTTTAATCTATGACATTTATGTTTCAGTGAAGCCAGTCAGTGGTCACGACCCCCCGGGCACCGACGCCCGACGCTCCGAGTTTCACCAGCGTCGTCCTGACAATCTCTGTGAGTAGCCAGAGTATACGATGCCGGTTGTATCATAGCAAGGTGGAGCGTATCAGTAACCCTGCATCATGTACCGGGCCATCATAGGTTATCTCCAACATGAAGTTTTCCCTTTGGACACATTCAGAAGTGTTAGAAAGATGCCATCGCTTTTATCGCAACGCTGGCTGGCAATGCACTCAGGAGACCAACTATTATATCACAGGTAAAAAGAATGGCCTCGGTCACCTACGAATAACAAATCAATCCGGTGCGTTTGCTCTCTATTTCGTGGCTCCCCTCTGGCTGTCTCTCTCGGAAAAATTGCGCGATAAAATGGAAATCGACTAAAGCTCGATATCTGAAGTCTCGTGTACCTACTCGCACCCATGAAAAGCTAGGGGGTGGATAACGATTTGGTGTGGTTAGGAAAGAATTATTTGTGCTGGTGGAAGCCAGGTGATAAATTGTGATGGAGAGGACCACTATAAATATTTTGCTGCGACAAGTTTGCTTTATGCCAATTCGTTTTGAAAGATTTATATTAGCCTGATAGCTTGGATTTCAGCGATTAACATTAACATGGGAAGAGACCCTGCATAATTTTTGTTTGTTTGTTTATTTGACTCGAAACGTTCACACCCCTATGCCAGTAATGGATTGCCTGACTTCAATTTTTACCAGCAGGCTTGATTCTAAGATCTATCCAGGTATTTGAGATTCTCAGGGAGACCAAAGTTACAAAATGAGAGTGAGTCGTAAAACACACTAAATTTTCCAGAGTCATAAAGGCCCAAACTTTAACGCTAGAATAACGAATGCCGAATAACTTTAGTACTCGAGTATTTTGTATTTAAAGGATTTATTTTCGGCAAATTAGGTGTATTTGTTCGAAAATATATTTACTTTGTCATGAACTTGGGTTTTTTGAGGGTTCATATTGGCAAGTGGAGAACATTTTTTGAAAAAATAACCATGTTGTTCCAAAGATTTTTATAATTTATCAACATCGTATTTAAATTCTAGCATTAAAACTCGAAGTTTTAGACTAAAATATATGCGTCCTTCCCCTTTACATGTGGCAGTAGTTCAGCAACTTGTTTACTTGTGCCACAGACTTATACGTGTATAGAACGTTTCAGGACTAGAAGAGAGTGTAGCACGGAAAATCCTGATGAGATTTCTTTTGCTCGCTCGCTGGTAACGCACGCACTTTTCTCATGCGTTCGCCGCCCACACTCACCTACGCACCCACACACTGGCGGACGGGCAGATGCGTCCGTTCTCATCGTTGTTCAACCCCAAACTAATCAACGTGACCGGTCGGCCGACGACAACAGTCTTGTTCCGAGTTACTTACATTAGTCTAGTTTTGTCTTTGAGCGAGGACAGCTCTAGGCCTCGACAGGTTATGTTGGGGTGGGTAGGGCAGTGTCAGGGGAGGGGAGGGGGGAGAGTCAATGACATCAATTATGCAGCATTTATAACTGCATATATCGATATCTTAAAATTAGGTTTTGAGTCATTTGATTTGGAATGACCCATAGTCCAGACGTTTATTTGAGTTAATTCCGAGCTTAAAAGGTTTTAGACCATTCTGCCTTTCCCTTAAGAAACCGTCATCCCTGAAACTAAAAAATATAAACACCTATAAAAACAAAATAAGAAACAGTGCGCCTTGGCATGTGGCTTGAACGAAGCAAACAGTCGCACGGTGTGTAAATGGTACCACACATGCAAAGAAAGCTGACGTTTGTTGGTCACTGCAAATTCTTGAGCTATTGTAATAGCGCAGCAATAAAAGCTAAAGGCAAATGCAACCGATTTAATTTATCACATGGTCAACAGGCCGAGCGGCACACATACACAACAGATGCAACTGTCAGAAGTGAACAGCGTCGTAAAGGCACCATTTTATGGCACGCCGAGATTCATTTAATTTGAATATTTGTGATTGCACACTCTGTGCTCGAGATGATTTGTTTAGGAATGTCGATTACTCGTTCTGTACTTGTCAGTGACAGGACGCAATAAATGTGACAATATTTCATCTGTTTTTACCTTTGATAAATGCTCAACTTGCTATGGACGAACAATCTGCTTGTAGTGATCTGCATGTCTATAAAGAAAATTGCATTATTTTCCTTTGTCGTTGCACAAGCTTGATATTGAGTTGTACCTTTTGTCTGTTGACTTCGGTCGTATAACAGTGAAACATAAAGGGATTTAGCTCGTTTTGACGCCTCTAGTTGACGTTGGTTGCTCATCGCTATGAAACTTCTGTCTCGGGTTTCCTTGCGCCCGTCAGGACTGTCAACTAGGACTGCTAAGCCAGGAGCTAGTAACTTTGTAAGCGGACAACAGACACAGAATGGACAGCCAGAGAGTTGCGATCACTTTTGACAGAAATCTTGCACAAATTCTGTGCAATCTTATCTTGGGCGACAACAGCTGTCACAGTGAATGTCCCAGTGGTTGATGTTGAGGTAGAGTGCAGATATGTAAGTTAATTATTATGATATTTTACGATATTACTGTCAATGCATTTGCAATTTGATTCAACAGTTGTGTTAATCGATGGTAAAAAAATACGAAAAATAAGATTAGCTTGACGATTAACAACAGAGAAAATAAACGTCTTAAGAGTCTGTGAGCTAACTTGAGTTAAAAACAAAGAAGCAACATGTATCACAGCTAGAATAATTGATTGTTAAGACTTGCAATTTTGTCTTATAAAGTAAGAAACACTTTTAAAAGGCACTCGAAAACCGACAGAGGTGTCCAAATTCGTCTCTCCAACTAATTGACCACCACACCACATCACGACAATCCCGAGCTTGTTAGGGGAGGGAAACAAACACACAGACGGCCGTACCACAATTTGCACTAAGACTCCAGAATTACGACACAAAGAGGGTATAACAGTGACGAGTCGGCGCCAGCAAACGAAACAGAGTGAGAATTAACTATCCGACGTGCAATGAAGCGTTGCCCTGAGTGTTGGGAGACGGTCCCCGCGCCCAACATCCATCTGGTGCAAGGCTGATTGATAGACGAATGATCGCTGTGATCTGCTGCTGTTGCCTTGGGAAGGAGCGCTGGGAAGACGTTGGGGGATCTAAGACAAAACCTGGACCGAGGGGGAGATTAATGGAACGATTCTGGATCGCGAACACAAGAGTGCAACTCGATCGTACACAATGCACTGAGCAGTTGACCGCAATCTAGTGCACGTTAGATCACGTGCGACGACGTTAGTGGAAGCTTGGTGAAAGAAAGCACAAACAAACCTATTTTATATATATAAATACTTTCTGGTAGAAAAGCGTCGTAAAGTTTCTAGAGATAACTTTTAACCCACTTTGTATTAATTTTTATTTTATTTAATCAACTAGCGGAAAGATCCATAAACATCCTGGAAATGCTTGGGAGCTGGAAAACGTGATGCGACGCTCGTTATAGTGCAAGCTGTTTCCCAAGGTTAAAAAAAAAACGACTGTCCTTCTATAAAGGGCAAAGTCCCTTTAAACATCAAATTGGGAACTACACTGAGCAACTCACTGAGCAACTAAGTTTGACCAAACATGTTCGAAATTGTTAGTAAGATTCATGAGATTACATATTTTACTGCTTTATCCGATGCAATTGTGCAGTTTAATTAGGGGGCGAAGGTATATCCAATGGGCTTTCTCCAAATTTGAGTGAGAAACCCAGCACTTTTGCCTCTTCGACAGATAAAAGGAATCTCAACCAGCTCTGAGTACCATACAAATTTTCTACCAATTGTCGACTGCAATGCAGATATCCCTGAACATGTAGTTATTTCTTATCGCGTATCGCTTCGATACTTCTTCTGTGCAGACTTCCCCGATAACTCATCGCCACAACGAGGACGGGGACACATGAAGCTTCGGGGGGTGGAGGCGTTGGCTGGCAAGGGCAGTTATCAACCCCCGAACGACCCACGGGATGGTGGCCGTGGAGGAGGAGGAGGAGGAGGGGGGGGGGGGCATGGAGAGCTGAGCATGCCACCGAGCGGTAAATCTGAACGAATAAGAAAGGCGAGACTTACGGCCGGGCCACATGCGAGGCGACCACCTTACCGACATAGATCAGAGAGCCTGGACCTCTGCGTTTGGACCCCGGGCACAGGACAGGCCGGCGCGAGTCCCCTGAGAGATGATGGACGCAGTGGCCGAAGGGAGCAGAGATGAACGGCGTCCACTTCGCGGTGAAGATAAATAGAGCAGTTGTCTTTAAGGGAAATGCTAGAATGCGCGGTTGGGTAGTGTGGGGGAGGAGTAAGGGTACTCCTAGGCAATGTATGGACGACTGGGGAAAATTGTTGGCGTTATGAAGTGAGGGCATTTCAGGGATTTCATTCGGGTCAAGGCACAAGTCACGTAAATAATATTCAGTAAACGTGAATGTGTCATAAATAAGGAAACCGGTAGTTTTACGAAATGCTAAGATCGCCGATATCGATTCCGATCTTGTCTTGGTTTGAACTGAACTGGAGCGTATATGGATCGGCATGGGAATATGCCTGGAAGGCGTTCGTCGAGACAAGTTCAATTATTGGATTAATTGTTGTGGTGGCGTACAAAGACATTGAGGGAAGGGCGCCGGGACGCTGGTTGGCGCAAATGAGACCCCGATGGCTCACAACTCGACAACGAAACCCAATTATACGCGAACGCGCTCTGTCCTGCTCTCGCCCATGGCGCTCCCCAAGAAAACGCAAAGGAGTGAGCGAGAGCGACGACTCCTTGCCAGACGTGGACGGCAAACAACGTAATTGACAAACTCCTCCATTTCAACTCCTCGAGGACAAATAAACCAAGTCCAGGAGCCGGTGAAACATGCCTCGGTTTGACTCGGCGGCGGTGGACACGGGGCGTCCAAGATTAAATGCCACGAATTCGTTTCATTTCGCATGTCTGTGCCGCGGTGGGCACATCTTCTAATTACTGTATTTATGCGCGCACATACATTAACATCTAAATCGTAGACTAAATTAAGGAACATAAAAGTATGCGTGCGTGGACGTAGGAGTACAGATAATGATGAGATATTAATAATAACATAAAATTATTATTATATCATATAATAAAATAACTCGGCGTGCAATTACGAGATATAATTGAAACTGCAAATGCTTTAATTAGCAATGCAATTCGCCAGAAGACCTATTTCGCATAATCTTGTGCACATTTTGATCTGTTATTGTTTGCGGTGGCCTATTCACTGGGTACATAGCTCTACTTCAATTTGATTGATGGCTTAATTACACAAAAATAAAACAGCACCGCACACGAAAAATTAGCAAAATGAGTGCCTTTTCTTGCATAATTTGTTTGATATATGCAATGTAATTTGGCTGGCAGATGGTTTAAACTTGAGAGAGTGTAAACTTCTAAGAGGTGAGCTCCGCGACAAGATGCGCGGATGAAGGGCCCCTGCACCGGTACCGGTACCAGTACGGGTGCCGGCACTGCACTGATGGATGGCGTCGAACCCCACGCGACAGCCACCCCGCGAGCTACGTTACCCAGGGCTTACACCCAGCCCAACAGCGCCGTCTTAGCGGCTTGGTGTATGCAAATCGGGCGTCCCCCCTTTCACTCTTTCTAGCCGGCCTCGTGTGATGAATGAGTCCCCGGAGCAGGGGGAAAAGAGTTTTAATTAAATCATGTAATTGTTTTAAACCGTTTTTACACGTTTCTTTTTTCAGCACATTTTTTCTTTCTCACTGAGCCTCTTCTAGATTCTCTGCAGACGGTGGTAGCACGCACGAAAATGTTAACGAGTGAAACGTGAGAGTGGATCGTTTTTTGAGAAGAACTTTGATTGACAGGTGATCTATTGCCTCAAAATCTCAGGAGATGTTTGGTAATAGACAGCAATTACGAGTAATAACTAGACACGCGCTGTTGGCATAATTTTGTGATGTGTAATAAATAATAAGTCAGTAAACATGCTTCAAAGACATCGAAAACCAATCCCCGCTCCAAAAAAAAAAAGTTTGTATCGAGAGAACTCAATGGTTATAGTACGACGTTTATCTAATTCACACTTTTTTTTTCACAATTGCCAGCCTTTTTCCTACCATAATAGTCACCAATGCCAAATTAAAAAATCACTTAAAGTTAAAATGCTAAAACAAATATTACACATATATACGCTTTTCCTTGACATCAAACCGCGCTTGTATATTAATTTAACCACACCGAAAGACTGCTGGATAGGTAATCAGGTATTTCTGCGCTAGATATTTTGGCCCGTGTCCCAATTAATAAGTTTGACATGTTTGTAAACTGCTGGCAATTAGACATGAAGTCAAGCAGGCAAAATGGGTATGTACGCACTTTGCACAACTAGACCCACTAACATTCAAGCCAAGATTTGCTCCAGGCCTCCAAACTTGAGTGTCTTCCATGCATCAGACAACCTTTAGGTGAACAAATACAATCAAAATTGAACAATCACACAACACAAGAGTATGCCCTTTCGCTCACAAATACACTGAAACACTCGCTCTCCATGCTCACTGCATCGGGTTACGTATATATATATATATATAAATATAGATCCATTCTACGGTATAGTTTCTAAAATCCAATTAGCCAAGATGCTCCTTTGTCTCAATGGCGCGGCGGAACATCTAAGATGTTGTTTCACGAAGATTTAGCTGTGTAACTCGCAGGGAGAATTACTTGAGACAACTTCTGTTATGACTAGTTACTCGCTCTAATTCAATTGATTCAAGTTTTGACAGTCAACTGCATCATTATCAGATTACCAAGGTCCTTGGGGCACTTTTAAAGATACTTTGTAGTTGCTTGACTTCTGAATATTTTACAGTCAAAATCGCCACTTGGTCCCCAGCTCAGAGTTAACTGCAGATTGGCAGACGTATTATTTTGCTTCTGTGCTATACCATTTGCAAAAAAAAATAAAACGAATGAGAAATGAAATTTGCGATGTTGTGACAAATAGACTCAAAGTAGGTCTGCCTTCAAAACGGTCAAAGAAATGCAGGTATTGAAATCTGCAAATGGTTGCAATGAACCGAGTGATTAGTTACTTCAAAAAAATTGGTGAAATTTCTGAAAGAGCATCAATTTTTTAGTGTCCCAAGAATAAAAAAGGAAGAATCTTAAAAATCCACTCTTTGCTCTATGCCTTTTCACTCATTGTGCAGTCGCTCAAAATAACCATGCGCATTGTTCACACGCGTCGCCTGGTCTTCATAAACCAAATGAAAAGCGCAGTGCTCGTGCGCACATTAAGTTTTCAATTTACTTGAAACTAAAGCACGTATGTCACTTGAGTTTTGAGTGACGTCAAGAAATATCAACATGTATTTTTATAATATCTTAGCCGATATAATGTGAGCTGGAAATAGCACGTGGTACATGGCACTAGTATACTCTAGACACACGTTGCCGGCATCTGCAATGTGTCAACCGTTTGCAAGATTGCCGTGTAAGTGTCCTAGTGCCCCTCGGACCGATAGTGCTTTAATGTGCTTACAATCAGTAATAGCCTTAATGGTTTTATGCAATAAATATAACATTCTTGGGTTTTGTCCAACGCGATTGGACCAATCCATTTTTGTACAGTTCATCGACATGTTCCGTGTGTTGAAAAATCGGTCTTTCCATGTGTGTGTGTGCGTGAACGAACGAGAGTAGGTGAAAATTAAACGCTTTTGATCGTAAATATGACTGCCGACATCGTAAAGGCATCTAGCGACTCTAATTTTGCGTCGCCTTTCCATAAGCTTACTATATTTGCTTATGTTATAGAGAAAGCTACAAAGTGAGACAGTAAAAGATTGTTTACAACTGGTAAATTTTTTAAATGGTATACAACTTTTGGTCTTGTATACAATAGACAAAGTCTCGTCGCGCTGCAAGCAAATTATATTATGCATATATAGAAAATTAACAAATGAACATTCCTTAACAATTCTCAATGAAATTACCCAGTCTCTTTGGTTCATAACTCAAACAGGGGTTTAATTGCCCTCCGAGCTGTCAACGGGCATGTCAACGTGGGGAGGGGGGGGGGGGGGGGTGAACACAGAAACAACCCCTTAGCAGGACTCATTACACGCCGCTGACGCACGTTTTCAAATCAACTGCGTGTGTACGCACTCCCTAATGGAGACAAACGACAAAATCATGTTTCATTTGAATGCGGGTGGCAAATGTGACTCTTTACCACCCTTGGCGCTACTGCAAAGCGGCCGAAACTCAGGGCCAAACTCGGCACCACCACTGTCCTTGGTTCCTTTGCGCTGCTGGTAAGCGGCAATCCAGGGGCACACTCGGCACCTCCACTTTCCACGCAGCGAACTGGCATGGAGCCTCCACCACAGCACGCTCGTCTACTCTATTTAAATTGAAGGTAATTTACAGCTTTCAGTGTTTTCTTTCTACTTTGGCGACGTTTGATATAGTAACTGTCAGACAAAACCCAGATATCCCAGCTTAATCCAGAATCGAATGTCTTTAACTTCACTTCACCTATATTTAGTCGAGTTTATCTCAACGTTCGAAGGTATTTCCTCTCCTTCCAGACAATCTGTTTTTCTTTCCTTCTTCCCCTCTGATGACCCACACGTTTTGAGATCCCACGGGAGCAGGACGACTCCCTCTTTTCCCTTCCCCACCCGGCCTCGACCATCAAGCCTTGACGTCATTTACTGTCCCTCTTGATCGGCAGGGAAGTTATCCAAGATTCAGCCCCCATTGTCAGAAGGGGCCAGCAACTGTCTCGGCGATCGTGCAAATCTCGACACCACCGACGCGTCTTCAACATTCCGCCGTGTCCCTCAACGCGTTGGAAATTTCCTGTTACAGGCATTCTTAGATCGGGGAAGGAAATCGCAGGCATGCGGCGAAGAGCGGAAAAGTTGGCTCGTTGATACTGTTAAATCTAACCACCAAAGAAATACGGTTTGATTGCCATTCGAATGTCAATCGAATTTAGTCTCCCACATTTTAAATTTCATTGGTTTCTGGCAGAGTTTTCATCGGGACAACTTATAAGGGTGACCGGTGATGTCATTTAACTAAACTACGATGACCCTTGGCAAGATTTGATCCTTTTGTAATCTATGATGCTGATTTTAGAAAATCGAATCCGTTGTATCTTCCACGTTCAACAGAAGCAAATTATACCATCTTAAACATGCCTTGTTCGTTTTACTCAGTTGATAGGTACTTGGCAATAAATACTACCAGTAATAGTAGTAATAACCTGATTGCAGTACAAATGGCCATCGATTTTTTTCACCAACCTTTTAATTTTCCTTGATTTGCGACAACGTTTTCATTGAGACGAGACAGATTACAAACGGTGGCATTAACTGCCGGGAATTACTTACGACCGAAGTGTCCAGTATTTATGTTAGGGTCATTTTGTGAGAGTATACGTCGAGTGTATGGGCTGGGGCGGGGTTGTCATGGGGGAAACACGGGGTCCACGATCACACTTTGCTATGAGAGACATTTACGGAGCAAAGGGCTAATAGCGACATCTATAACGGCGAGTCCGCGCGTGTACACGGGGATTGTAACTCTCTCGTTAACTACTGCATTCACGACCACGTTAATAATGACCGACACTTTTGTTGCCAGGGAAAAAATATATATATGCTCTCTGATCTAGGACAATAACATATTGTTGCAGGGGAATGTAATCCATTTTGCTCTTGATTTGTTTGTCGATTTTCTAATTTACTTTCCGCCGTCTGACAGTATTGGCCGTTTTTTGGTTGGTTTTGTGTTTTGCTTAAAAATTAAAATTGGTTACAAAACGACATGTAATGAACACACGTTGATGTTATATTTTTATTGTGGTGTAAGCGCACTTCCGTTGACTCAACGATAGTATACCACAACGATATTGTAATGTCAAACTTTCTTCGCGATAAATAGCTGTCAAATGACTACTATTCCGACAAAAATGGATGATACTAATAAATAGAATCGCGGTATTTTCGTTATTTCTCACAGATTACTCGCATATGCATGTACCGATATTTTGAACCGTATTTATTTAATAGTCGAGATGTGTTAAAAAGGACGACCGCAAGCGCCATCAGGTGCACCTATTGTACCGCGTGTTTCCGGCTCGTTTGTTCAGCAGAGAGCTTAAAATGAACGCTGGCTCTCTGACTATAACTATGCACTCAATAAAAAAATTGAAATAACGTTGGGGATTTTATCAAGCAAAAATTACACAATTTAGGACCAGAGGACTCTGAAAACTTCCACCAAACCAACTTAGGACCGGTTTCTCAGTGGTCCGTTAAGAACCTAACAGTCCGTTAATTAGTTATTTGTTTGGCAACATCTAATCAAAAGATATATTTTTATTCTTTACGGTCCGTTAATCACTTAACGTGCCACAGAAAAACCGACACTTCGAAAAACAACAATTTTCCACGTTCGTTATCTTTGGCCTTTGCAACGACAATTCAAATCTTTTTTTATGAGAAAGCGGTAGAACTCAAAGCTTGCACCGGCTTAAATTTACTTTGGGAAGTATGTCAGAAAGTGTTCACTGGTTAACTGGTCCTGTCGGTGCAGGTTTGGACACAACTTGTTACCATTTGTCAAGCTTGGACCCGAACTGGCGGGTCTTTCGAGCGAAGTAGAGTGGAGGTCCATTACAGTGCGACCCCTGCCTCGGTAACCACTGTGCACGCGCGATGAGCCACCACACAATCACACCCTCGAAACATTGAGCATGGACAGCGGCTTAGCACAAGGCTATTTTTCTACTAACCCACTGATGGAATTCGGAGCAATCCATTTGCTTCTCAGTGCGAAGAGAAGGCTGTTGCTTTGGCGCAGGTCATTTAAAAATTACATGCAACTCTAATTTTGAGAATGACAACTCTAATTTTGAGAATGACAGCACTAATTTTGAGAATGAAAATGAGAGAATGAGGGTTAACAACCCTTACTTATATCGTTTATTTTTAATAAAAAAATCATATGAAAATCTTTCCAGCACTAACCAGCATTTTCAAACTTGTGATGATGATTAAAAATGGGTAAGTGCAAAGAAACTTGTAAGGACTCTATTTAGAGACGCATTTACAAGTACTTATTGTACTTTTTAAAGATGATATTTAGGCTAAATGTGTCCCAAACGTATCTTAATGTCGCCATAATCAAGACGCCACCGCTTAAAACAGACGACTAAATTTACCAGAAGGGCATTTGGCCCCAACCTTTCCAGAACAAGAGCGACTCGACGCTCCTCTCGAAGTTCTCTAGCACACGTTCCGAGTGTTTGGATAAAGATGACTATTAATACCCGTGTCTCAAGACATGAGAGGCCCAGCGCACACATGCACGCTTGGCCGAGACGCCCATTCTAAACACACGCGACGACGACGGTGGCGACGGCGGGCGTCGTTTCCCCGTTTACACGACGACTCGGCGCCGTCTAAAGTAAACCATCGCGACACGAGACAAGACCCCCAGAACCAACAACGCGTAGCATAATAAACATTGCGACGACAAACCTATGCTTTGAATGTCGGTCGCTTTTCCACGAATATTAATAGCTTTTTAAAAGACATTCTCTCGGTGCGGTAGTTTGAGGTATGGCACGTATCTTGCTGTTTTTTGGGGTTCTTTCTTGTGATGTCAACTTTCTGGTTGCTTTGACAAATCAATGTGTATTCATTCAAGCGTAAAAGAGATGTCAGTTAATTCTGTTTGTGTCAATTCTAATATTTTCACTGTTAAGATTTCGAAAAAGACAGAATCGTGGAAACTTTTGTTTTTATGTCGACATTTTACATGTGCCGGGGAAGAAAACTCGTGCAATTTTGTTAATTGTAATTTAGCGCGATAAATCTTTTGGCTATTATTTATCGAGGGGTGGAGCGGCCTCTCCATATACTCAGCGTCTTGCACTAATTTTGCATCTCCGTTGTAAATTGTTCTCTTTCTGCTGCTTTCTACAGCAAATTAGTCGCCGTCGTTTCTAGTAGCTGGCAACTAAACTCGGCCGCCTTGAATTTATTTCATTAGCCTGTCAGTTTTGAATTTATTCGCTCGCTAATAAAATAGCGTGTACTGAAATTTGCGTTGACACCACAAAACCATGAGTTAAGCTAATCGTGAGACTTAAGTGGGGATTTAAATGCATCCACGGTTTACAGAGGCGCTCTCTGAACCGGATCATATTTTCTAACCAGGCTTGACTTTCTAACACATATTTTATATTTTAGCTATGTTTTTCTGATCAAGCCCCCAAAAATATCTACAGAATATGAATGAAATCTGTATATAATTCGGTGAGCTGTTATTCTGTGTTAAAATTAAATTTACTTCCACTGTATACACGAAAAAATGGTTAATTCACGCTAGAAAGGTCATTGGTATAATCACGATCTTTATCAAGTTGAACTTTTCAGTACACGTGATCAAATAAGAATTTATTGTAGTGATTGAAAGCACCCAATAACTTAAAAAAAACACACACAATTGTCCAAACCCCGTTAAAATTCATAGGACATTTTCCTAACCGATCGTTTGTTCCCTAACGAAAACCCACAAGCCACGTTATCCAAAGTTAAGACGGGGACACTTCAAGTACGTACCTTGCAAGGCGGTCACGTCTCCAGCGCTCGCTGACGGATGGCGGAAAGCGGTGGGTGGCGGCGGGGGTGGCAGGGTGACTTGCAAGGTGCCCCACACAACCGCCCCCCAGGTCCCAGGGGCTGTGTGTGCGACGCAGGGGCTACTTGCCCCGGCCAGCCACATAATGTGTCACTCGGGACTCTGGCTAACGTCTCGTCCGACGTCCTTTTATCTTAAACCACGACGCCGGGAAGACGTCGAAATGTATAGCGGGAGCAGGGTAAGGACGGGGACACTCTTGAACGAGAAAGGGTCTTGTGAGGAATTCAGTTTGCCATCGTTCTCGTTGTGATACGAGGACGTACCCTATAGGATTCAAATTCAAAATCTTTTTTGATTAAAGATAATTAACCATTTCATGGTTTTATTGTATACTCCTTTGCTTTACCTTTTCATAGGAAATGTATATTTTTTTTATACTGGCCTTCACCGTGTAATATTTAGTGTAATATTTCTAATCCTTTTTAAGATAGTTGTCTATGCAAATCACATCCACGGTTTGACTTTGAGTTTACCCTTGTGCCTGTCTGTTTAGTGGGCTCAGTGTATCATTCTTTCGTTAGCAAGCCATTCAATTTGAACCAAATCAGACTAATTAAAAGACGAGATAATTTCTGGTTATACCGCTCTCTAGACTCACAGTTATAAAGAATTTTGTTAAATGGCATGGCAACATCCCATTACGCGAGTTTTCATCGAAATCTTGTTTGCACCAATTAGTGTACAACAAAAGTCCTGTTCTTAATCCGCAAAGTCTTTTAATTGCGGGTATGGCCCAACTCATCCAATTCAGAAGTAAGAAGTTGGCACAATTGAGCTGAAATTATCGTAAAATCAGCTTAAAATCAGAATTTTTTAGTCAAATGGATTGCTGTAAGGATTCGTGATCCAGATAAAAGAGCCGACTTTTCCTTGAGAGAGTATAGAAGGTGGTAGCTCTTTGGCACACAATTCCAACCGGACGTGAGCATGCTCGGAGGACTTACGACGCCGAGAAAAAGCGTCGTCGTGTAGGGTAGCGTGGGCGGCAGAGTCATGTGATCACGCATTCGGAGGGTGTCGCTACGCATGTACCACAGCGCGGACACCTGCTAAGTCAGTGCTCTCGAGGGTGCACAAGGTTATTGATACTATGACACAGGTGACAGGATCTAAGATTGCCAGCCTTCAGGGATGTAGAAGGCGGGAAATGGTTACGGACTGCTGTCGTGTCTGAAGTGTTTATCGTTCAATCTGGAAAATTGTTTTCCGTTTTTTTTTTTTTTAATACAACAGAGTTTTTATTTTGTCTTTCAAATGTGTAGGAGGTAATTTGGTAAAGGGCTGATGACTTTTGTCTTGTACTAGTGCAAACTATTGCAAACTCGTGCGCTTAGATCATTTACGGTACAGATGGACCCTTGATAAAAGCAAAGAGGTGGTTGCAAAAAGGTTGAAGGAAATCACAAGACAATCTCGATAAACAAGTTGTAAATATTTATGGGTGGATTTATTTCTCAATTTGATACGGACCCATTGCCAAGCACTTGTGTTCTTGTTACTAAGCCGGCGAGGATGAATATACGACTTTCTTATTTCTCCTTTACACAGCTTCTGTCAAAATTTTACATGTATATCTATATACCTCATAAAAACCACAATGTAAATGAATCCTCATAAAATATTTTATAACTTGTATAATTTGATAGTGAACATGTTCTACACTATGCCATTGTTGGACCATATCGAGTCTGACGCGTGCAAATTCATGAACTTTTGAAATAACTGTATTACAACTCGGAAAATAATTCCACTTTTATTACGATCGTGATAAATATTTTAATTGTACATGGCTGGTTAAAAACGGTCCAGTGTGGGGGCGTTGATCTTTGGCTCTAAATGGCTACAAAAGTGCACGATTTGCACACTTTTTTTTACTGAGAATACGCGTCAGGTGCAGCGACGCGTTTGCTTCGTTCACAGTTCCCGTGACGCCAACCGGGTGAGAGGTCATGACCGTTGATATTTCACACATTTCCATCGGTCGTCGGAGAACGGCACGGTGAAGGACAGGGATCAGTCGTGGGGCCAACGACGCCTCCGATGCAGTCGCTCGGATCGTGGACCAGGGATTCGTTATGCCCCACGACTGAACCCTCTCCTATCATCATAAACACGAAACAATCTCACGACAATGTTAAACTATAACTTGAAGACGTTTCTTTGAAATATTACGAACATTTTAGCTAAACCTATTTACACATTTACACATTAATTTTCTCGTGACGTAATTCGTACAAAACGCATTTTCCTCAGTATATCCCATCGAACGGAAGCGAATCTGTCTCCATTCCACAGGGTCGGATGAACTCCTGGCTTCGTTCATGGTACCACTTGTTACATATCCATTTCGACCCGCTCAGCACGGGACAGGCAGCGTGCTGAGTCCTGTAGTCGCCCTCGTTGTCCAAATGCAGATTCCACCACAAGGTGGCGGTGCCCTTCTTCGGGAAGACGCTCACTCCGATCTTCGGGAACACCGTTGCCCCTCCTTGGTCGACGTCTGTCATGTAGAAGAGCACGGTAGCGATTCGGTTCCCTAGTCGAGGATCATCGTTCTTCGAGCCAGGGTCTTCTTTCCTCGAGAAGTCAAAGTGGGGTAGGTAATGTCCTCCGATGCCGTAGTTGACCACTTGGAGATCTTCGACCGTCTCCCTGCTCAAGCCTTGGCCCATGTCCGACGTACGCTGACTGATTCTGTCGATGACAGGGTCATCTTCATCTTTCAGCCATGCAACCTTTGAGATTCGGACTTCTGAGACTTCCGCGGCGCCGGTATAAAAGTTCTTTACACCAGCACGGTAGAAACGTGGCCCTGCATACTTCTTGACAGTTGCAATCTCGGCGTCGGTTATCACGTTGTGGAATATTACTATTCGGGGGTCCAGAAACGCTTCTTCTTCCTTCAGAGGAGCGATCTTCAGGAAAGGTATTCCGTAGTCGACATATCTGCACACCAATCGCGAGGCGATCTCTTTGGGTAGCTCACCCTCTCCGCGGCACAACTTGGCGTAAGATTCGGTGACGGTTGAAAACGGTACGATCTCCAAGCTAGGTTTCGCCGTCATTCCGTCTTCTTTTGTGAACAGCTGCTTGTTGGGAGATGCTTTGTGTGTCGGATTGATCGCGATCAGCTCGTTGATGTGCTTCAAAGCGTTTTCGTTGTCCCCAATCATGTAGCACGAGTACGACAGGTAATCAAGGATGTCGGTTTTCGGTATTGTTTTCACGGCTTCGGCTTCGTGTCGCACCAAACCTTCCCTGAGCCACATGACGGCGTGATAATAGAGAGCCTTGGAATAAGTTTGCAGACCTATCTCAAAGCAGTCGTTAGCCGTCAAACTTCCGGAATACTGTACACCGTTCAGCTTTCCCGTAGCCATGTCTGAAGCTGCCATCTTATAAGTGTCTTGAAGCCGCACCAGGCCGATGGCGGCGCCATGCAGGTCGACCTGCGTTGGGAACTTGACGCCAGTGTGATCGTTAACGACGTTCTTGATGGCCTCCATGCTGGGGTCGCTCATGATCTCGGCCTCGATCGTTGACCAGTTCTTGGTGATACGTTTGACAAGCAGAAACGCACGGACAGGGTTGGTAACGTACTCAAAAGGGTTTTCAGCGGCGATTGCGTGCTCCTTTGCGAAGTCCGCCAGTCTTTTTTTCATCAGCACTAGCTTGTGTTCTTGATGTGTGATGTAGTTCTCGAGTTTCGAAATCAAAATGGCTTCGGCGTCGACCAGGCTCACCATGTCCATCAGAGAGGTGAACAGATCGCCGCTGCATGACGGCGTGGAAAGCGCCAGGCACAAGAAAAGAATGCGACAATCCATGTCGGTGGCAACTGCACTTGCCGACGAGCACCGAGTGTCTATCGAACAAGCCAGTGGTAGATTTGCACAGACAATATAATGCGTTGCTTTGCGTTGTCATCAAAGCATGCATTTGTCAATTATTATTGGTTTACCAAGTGGTCAGCAGTTTGTGTCATAATGCTTCTTAGAACATGAAATAACAATCTGCATTCACGGAGAATCTTTGCCTAATAAGCAAATAGCAAAACGCATTCAGTAAACAACGCAAAACGTGCAATAGATTGTAGTTACTTACAAACGCTTCTTATGTAACAACTGGTATGTAACAACAGTAATTGAAGCGCTCGTGTACAACGATGAGTGGACTTAGTTAATACAGATTGATGTCTTGGCAAAAGTTGATTTAGACTTCATCGGTATAATGATTTTCAGATTTGAGTGTGTTTTGGTCAGGTAAATTAGGGCAAATAAAAGACTTGAACAAATTTCGACATGAATGCAAAACCTTATATTAAGATAAGTGGATAAATTCTAATTTAAACAAAATTTTGGGGTATGTTAAGTTATGTGTGCAAATGATGTGCAAACGAAATGTTTTCCAAATGAACGTTTGCAAGTATGTAATGTAAAACAATGTTAAAAGCTAAAAAGCTAAAAAATAAATAAATAAAAAATGAACAGATTAGGCCAATGACTACTAACCATCGAGTGATGACAATTACGATTATAGTGTTTTCTTATCCTCGCCCTCTGTGTTATACCCATTTGCATCATCAACCTGGAGGCACTGTTCTGATTATCATCAACTCTCTTCATCTTCTGTCCCCAGATTAGGCATCATCATCCGCACATCCTGTAGGAGTAACCTAAAAAATGGAAAAAAAAATCAACGATTATTCCCGTTCTGTGACCACACTGATATAATGCATGAGCACATGTCCTAAATAAATCTTCAATAACTACTGTTCATTGGTACTATACGTAATTGATACACCATTAAAAGATAATTACGATATGCAATGCAGCCAGAAGCGTTCTCATTGGGATATGACATTGTATCGCACCTCAAAGCACCTCGGCGAAAAACAAACAAACAACCAGCCTCTATTGCTGATAACGTCGCGTACCACATAGTCTCGGAAAACTCGTCGTAGGTCCCAAATAAATGCCAGGCCATGGACGGTCCAGCAGTTAATTACTGGCCACTTCTTCGCCGAGTCCGTAAGACACCCGGAGTTGGTTGTTTCTTTGGAAAGAGATCGTCTTGATGCGCGTGGACGTGCGCGCCATGCGCAAGCAGCCCCTGCGAGTGCTTCCCAACATTTGCCCCGCGAAGATCGTACTCGCCCCGGGCGTGACCGAAATAACGATATTATGTCATTTCCGGGAGGAAAATCAAAGCGCAGGAGACTTTTTCTCTAGTCTCTGGAAAACAAGGGCAACAATATTGCTTACTATAATGAAAGTGACAATCAGGGAGGGCGATAATGAGGCTGCTGATTGCGTTGATTGTGTGTGAGTGAGGGGTGCTTAGACCCTGGTGGAGGCGCCGAGCTCGGTTGGGGTCGGAATCGATAGCGAGTTTTCCGGGGAATTTTCATTACTTTCGGATTTTTATTGTATATCTCTTGCAGCGAACAATATCCTAAATATAAACATCGTGTTTTCAAATCAGTAAACATCTCGGATCATGCAAAGACAGAAATGTTGACTTGTACCGCCATATTATGTTATCATAGAAGGTATTTAATCTTGTTCGGAAACAGATTTCAATTAAGTTTCCGTCTTTTTAAAGAAGTTTTCCTGGATATAAAACGCTAATTTAATCTTATTTCCTCTACACCCCGAAGGGATGATTTCATGAATGAATGGAACTTGAACTTTGTGTGTCACGTTTTTTGTGTTCTGTCTCCCCCATCGTCTGGCTTTAGACTTGTTGCCTTTTGAGGTTTACAACGTTGGCTCCCCTCGATGTCGTTTATGTCAACTGCACATCTCCTGGGACTTCAATGACTTGTAAGGGCTCCAAAGGAAATACTTCAATGGAATTTAAGTGGATTGAAAAATAACTAGCCAAAGGTTTTTCCTGCCTCTGCGGCTGTAACGTATGCCATACAGAAAATACTCGCGCACAACCTGAGCATCGAGCAGGGGTTTTCACGGCATATTTTCTAAAATTCCAAAATCTATTAGACATTTAGGGTCCATCAAGAGATCCCCCCACGAGCAAATATCTATCCTAGCGGTGCACGAGCATTGGAAAGTGACATCAGACATTAGTAGAAAGTCAAAATGACACCAGAGGGATGGTATGATTATTTGATGACTTCACAGTTTGTGTTAACGGTCGAAACCTTATGGGACGTTAGAGACATTTCTGGGACATTGGTTATGCTTTCGGGATCCTTATTTTTTATTATAACTTTCTATTTTCCACGTGACATGAATTTTTGTTATCTTAAAAGAAAATGCTCAAAGATAATTTCGGGAAGACCATTCAGTAGATCTATCGACTTTGATCGCAAAGTAAGATCAATTTTTCAATGGGCTGGGATGAAATGGATCCAACGGGCATATCGGAACAGATAAATCAAAGGCGATCACCCATCGACATGGATGATGGATAAAATATTGTTTTCGGCTTCACATAAAAAATCTACTCGTATTCGTTTCGCTAAAAAAGCATAATCTATCACTCAAATGATCATCTGATAAGCCACTTTCATGTTCAAGATCGGTATGGGAACATTACGGAGTTCGCTTTGAAATCGACTCAGCTGCCGCGGTTGACCTGTCAAAAGGTGAGAGGTTCATATTTTCCAGTATTGATTCAAAAAATCTCCTTTAGAACTAGACATTGCATTTGAGGAACGTTTTGGGCCATCGCTTTGAGAAATGTCTGTTTCGTAGCATGATTCTCAAAGTGAGTGAGTTATGGACAACGCTTTGTCATGGCACAATGGAAAGGCCAAAGGGTGCGAAACGACAGAATCTGTTTGTGACACCTCCTTGATTGAATGGGTCAATTTGAGACTGAACTTCAACGTGACACGAAATCTAATATTTGTCCATCGGTTGCGATGGAAACCCTTATGAAGTCTTATCAGAGTCAGCTGCGACAACATTGTGCCACGTCACATGGCTTAGAACGGCCGCGGTCGGTAGCAATGTAGCGATAGCCTTCCAATTACAGCTGGGAAATACATCACTTGCCACAGCCAAATTAATATCATTATCAAGCTAATAAACGACGAAAGAGTGTTTGATAATACACCACTTATAATGATATTCATATAGCGATGTTTAGTAATATGTTATCCTATCTTTGTGAGTTTGTGACAGCTTTCCAATGCGCCCTATAACACCACTCTGGCTATATATAGTTTCCAATATTTCTTCGACATTTTAATGATCGGTGCTTGAACGAAAACATTCCATTATAACATTTATGTCTTTTTCACTGTTGTATTGCATCCTAGATATTTTGAAAATATTTTTTCTTGTCCAATACGTTTCTTGAGACGGAAAATCTTTGTAATCTTGACTGGGATACGTATTGAAAGCCTCGGCGATTGTTTGTTTCTCATCTCGCGCTCTCCCTCGGGATCATCAGATTCGCATTTGGCCGCTGCGCGAAACTTGCTTATGTCATTGTTGGGTGATCTGGGTGGCTTTGGGCGTCGCGGCGCTCATTATGAGTCGGCGCCCGACGTGCTAGTTTAGCGTCTAGCCACCCTGTGCTCTCGTGAAGCCGGAGGGGAATTGCCGAAATTGCTATTCTGGCCACACGAATTCCCCCAATGGATACAATTCATTAGTGGTAATATATTCGAAAAAAGTAAGAGTTGTTGTCGGCACTTAAAAAAGGTTTCATTTAAACGTCCTCTCAGTGTTTCAACATTTTATTACTTCTCAAATTCCGAGTCACTTTGAGTTTGCTATGGAAATGAATCCGAAAATCTTTTGGTCTGCTAATTGTTAAGATATAGATTTTTTAATGTCAAATCAGATTCAATACTTTATTATTATGAACACTACTACCGTCTCAAAAATGGATGCTCAAACGGGGACTCGAACACCGATCTCCACCTATCGCGGGTGTTGCTCTTACCCATCGAGCTACAACGCAACGCAAATGAGTCTACAACAAATACAACGCATCCAACGTCAAATTGGAGATTGAATGGTCACTTATAGAATCAGAGTGACTGTGAGTACTTACAGCCTTTTGGAGATCCTTTTGGACTCCTTGGAGATCTGTCATTCTCATCAAATACACTAAAATCGTCTGAAATAGCATATGTTTAAGTAGCTCAATGGGTTAGGGCGACACCCGCGATAGGTGGAGATCGGAGTTCAATTTTTGGAGCGGTAGTAGTGTTCATAATAATAAAATACCCCGCGCATTGCAAGGGTTAGCAATTTAAGTAAGATTGCAAATAGATTCAATACTTCATTTCACTTCATTAAGTTCATCTCAATATTTTGTTTTTCCTCGCCACTTATTTTTAATGTAATATCTGGTGAATGGTGTTCCAAAATCTTAGGCTAGGATCTTGACGAGGTCACGAGCCAGCTCTAATTCGTGTAAAAACACGCTTAGAATGAAACTGCCAAAAGCAAAGTAAAATGTATGAAAATGTATTCGTTAGGTGGAACGAAAATATTACGATTTACTGAATTACATGGAGTAGCGGTTATGCTCTGTAGTTTTTCCTCTAATTTTTCTGAAGCGCCTTCAAGTTTGTTACTTGCTCCCGTAGACTAGGAACTTGATCGCTGATCTTAACTCACTAGACTAGGGCATTTTATCGCAAAACTACTACGTGAAAATCGCGTAGTAGGGTCTTTAGAGAAATAATATTCACATCCAATTATGATTCTTATAAAGTAAAAATTATTTACTTCCACCGCCTCGGTACCTACACGTGAGAAAAAAAAAATTTGAAAAAATACCTTCCTTCTGCATAGAACCTTTTTTTTATCATGAAAAATTGATTAGCATAATTGCAAAATTATATTGTTAAAGCCAATTTTGGTTAATAAAATAATAGTTTATAATATTAACGTATAACTTATTTTTTATAATTAATTGTGTGGTGTTTCTGCTTGCTAATGAAATAATTTGCTGCAGAGGCGAATGGTTTTTGTAATTGAGTGGCGACTCGCGTCGAAATCGTGCCTAATTATTGTTGAATCGGTGTGCCAATTGTCGGCACGCTCGTAAAGCACCGAGCTTTCAAGACAAAGAACACACTTTAGCAGGGTAGTTAAAAATTTTGTCCACGATTTCATGCCGCCGCGCTAAATGAACACGGCGTTTTGTCACTCGTGCCAAAATTGAAACGTGAACGCGTGCATGTCTAAGTCTTTGTCATATTCCATATTCAAGTCGGTCGGCCCCCTTTTTTCATGAGTAGTAAAACATTGATTTCGAGACTAAAACAATAAACCGTTGGCATGGTCCACATTGCACACAGCTGTTGTCGCGAGCGAGTGTCGAAGCCATGCGATCTAAGAACGTGCCTAGAGATTGTCCTTTTCCCGTGTGTAGTACCTTCAAAAATAGAACACAGACGTCTCTTATTTTGTAAGCGAATTTTCTACCGCCACCATTTTGAAGAAGCACAGAAATTGTTAATTTTTTTTCCAGTTTTAGAGGTATATTAATGAACTCAGAAACAGAACATCCACTGAGAATAAAAAAAATCTACCCTTTTTAAATGAATGCTACACTTCAAAATATTTGACGACCGATTACTAATATTTAGCGTAGGCGAGTTTACCATGAAACTGGGCTCATTTGCAATGAATTAATCATTGTATCCATTGCTAATGGTTTTTCCGTTGATAGATCATGGATAGAATAAGAAACTATATCGCTTTGATATCAAGCGCGAGAGCGTCTTTCAATAATATTATTGTGATCGTTTCCTATGAGCCGTGCCGCGCGTTTAGCGGGCCGGGTTCTCTATTCGGCGTCGACCCTCAAAAGAGACGGACGCCGTTGATGGATGGTGCATCTCAGATGACAGCTGGAGGAACCGATCTTGGAGGCGAGCGCTGTGATTGTTTGCACGGGCATCGAGGGACTTAGTTAATCAAACAAATCAAATGGTACAAAATTATGTATACCTGCAGTTCAGGTTTGACTCACTGCAATTTGGAACCTTATTTTTTTTTTAAGTTAGCTATCTTTCCACTTTGTACCACAGACTTTACAGGTGTCAAAGGCAGATTATTTTTTTCTGTCATTGCATCTGCTTTGATGAAAGTAGATAAATGTTCCACTAGTAAAAAAAACACACATGTACAATGAGTATTGTAGCGAGGGAAGGGGAAGCGAAAGAGAAGTAGACGATGATAGATGAGTTGAGAAAATGCAGCAGCCCTTAGCGCAACTATTTCTCCCACTCGCGACCGGTCGCATTAGATTCAAGCCCAGCTTGAGTACATTTTATCCACTGTGTATAAAGAAGGACGGAGAGGCTATTGGTGAAGATGCATTCTATTATAGAGTGTAAAGTAGGAGAGAGATGCAATGATGTTGGAACTGAATAATGAGCAGGAGATTAATGACTGTGCAAAGATCTCCGATGTGTACTTGTGCTGTACGACGGTCGTAAGCAGAAGGACCACCGGCTCAGGCGCAGGAAGGTCTTTGAAAGTACGAATTGATGAAACACTCTGCATGAGAACAGGATGCAAGTTTAGAAACTTGGGCGCACGATGTTTTACGATTACTCTGATTAGTGTTTTCACTTTTAAACATTTTTAATCTTCCAAATTCGAACCTAAATCACGTACAGTCGATTTTTTGCACACAAACTAATTTGCAAGTCTTGATACGACGTTGTACACGGTAATTAATCAAATTCGTTAATGATTTAGTGTAACGACATACATAAAATAATATACGGTACGTTTGACTCTAATAGTTGATCAACCTTCGCATGTCAAATTCCAGTTATATCACATGAGCCAGACACACACACACACATGAGAAACACAAGACACGAGTCAATGCGCTTATTTTAAATTTCAAGTCGCCTAGGCCCCCCCGGGTGTGATGGCGCGCTCTACTATCCATTAGTTGCTGTCGCTTGCAAGTCAAAGTAGGGCCTGCCTGTCCTGTCGCTCACACATTGTGATCTCTGAGATGTGACAGCCTAATGGACCTGCATCCCAAACCCTGTTCGACGACACACGACACTGTGCATGCCCCATAGGTGTCCTACGAGTAGTGCAGCCAAGACACGTTCGAGTAATGGAATTGATTTTGGCTTCAGGTCGTGACGCGTAGGAATGATTGTTTCTTGTTTTAGTTCTGGCGTTTATCACAGTTCTTTCGAAGGTTTACATTTTTAACATTTTGTCGGTCGATTCCGTTCCACGAGTCGTTCCATTGTACCGATTGTATATGGCTCAAGGTCAACGGACGATTTTGTTATTTTCCACAATTATTCCAGGCAAATGGTCGTCAAGAGTTCCTCTACCTCTGGGCAAGGTCGTTGCCTTGCTTAACCAACTCATTAACTACCGAAGGAATAGGTAGCAAAACCAACGAGCTAACGATCTGAATAACAACGAATGGAATGGAGATGAATACAATGGCGATGTCAATGTTTGAATGTGTTCTAATTTTCTTACGGCGTTGATTTAAAAGAATAGTAACTGTCAAACGTATGATACGGGAGACGGTGTGACTGAGGTGCATGGACGGGATGGGCACACGCCAAAGCGAGAAGCTTCTGGGGGGTACACTCTTGGCTTGACACTGCCTCATCTGTGTAGACACCTTTCAAAGACACACTATAGCACAATAGAAGGAGCTGCGAGGATGCTGCGGCTTTCTCATTCAAGCCAAACACAATAATCTCTCGGACAATATAAACACAGAAATATGTCTTGGGGAATAAAATAAGACGACGTTTTATGTTATCCTATAAAACATTTGCCGATACCTAGTTACTTTGCTGTAATTTATTACACGAATGGCATTTGACTTGCAGCAGCGTCGCAATGGTTGCGAAAGATAATGTGCGTTCTTTGACAAGTCTTTACTCTGTTCTTGCCCAACGAACATTATGTTTGAAGGTTGCGTCATTTTAATTGAAATAAAAAAACGCATTGTCAGAAATAACTTTACGTCCTTATTTCTCATGCCAATTTCATGCCAAAGACTTGAAGTTCCTAACTCTCTCGACTTTTAATATTCTGTTAAAATAAAAACTTGTAAACATGGAAGACGTGTGAAGATCTGACGATTCGTGAGCGTCCATTCAGAATCTCAATAAACACTCTGAATTCGGATCTGTCCTGGCGATGATCGTGAGCCATATCACGCCGGCCATGTCGGCTACGTTGGCGTCGTTTATTTCTGGCGTCGGTCTGTTGATGGTAGCAGGCGTCGCGGCGACACTTTGCCAACGATGCCTGTTCGGTGCTAACCAGGTGAATCGCCCTCTGCCTCCCCGACCAGGCGTCCCTACCCCGTGAGGAGTGAAGTTAAACAACGAGCCCGATAAACATTTGAGCGTGAATTGAGATTTTCTTAGTTTTCACGTAAACACTGGTAGTGACATGAAATCTTGTCATAACACAGAAATGTTTGCGCGAGGAAATGTATGTCTTTGACATCGATGTATAAATGGCTTACCTGTTTATTATTAGGTTTCGTAAAAACATGTTTGTCACCTTTTTTTTAACCAGAAATTTTAATTTCTTATTTTCACTGCATTTTCAAGGAGGACTTAAGAATTGGATGGAACCGTCTTCCCGGTCGACCGATCTTCTGTCTCCCTCGACGATTGGACGACTCATTGCTTCCTACGTGCAACAGTGAGTGAAATCCTCGTCATAACAATCCACATTCCACACCCTCTCTGAGCATTTTTATCCAATTTCGGTTCAAATCGAAATTGACTAAAATTACATTTGTGATCCTTCCGCTTCGAACGCAGCCAACAGTATTTGTGCACGCATTTTAATCAGTGTCCACCACTGGCACCACAATAAAACCTGTTGCGTCCACGTCGGCTTATAAATCAGCGTCGTTTTGTCGTCGTTCTGCCAACATGATGTTTGATATGTCAAGGGGACAAACTATGTCGCCTCAGGGGTCGACGCGGGATAAAACGTCGATAAAACCATGATAAAAAGTGTGGGGAGAGAGTCGTGCGGAATGCTGTGTTAGGGGAGGTTTTTTAGACGTCGCGTTTGGCGTCCTTGTAAGGGTGGGAGAGAGGGTGCTGTGTCAAACGACGCCGGTTGACCGAGGGGGAAATGCGACAACAATGCACTTGACTCATAGACGTGGGGAGAATGTTTGCCTTTACACCGTTTGCCTGCAAACAAGGAAAAAAGGATTATTTTAAGTTTTAAAATCATTTTAAAAGAAATTATATGCCATTAGTGACCGCGATCGTTGTGGTTACAATGTCAATTTTCTGTAAAACCGTTCAAACCGTCTGCAATACTATGTTTAATGCGATGAACGTTCTGGCCGACAGCCTATACAGAGATAATAACAACCCCGCGTAAATATATAATTATACTGTACGTGAAAATGCGTTTACTTACTATGTTGTGGCAAGTTTCGTGACGTGTCCAGACGTTTCGTTGAGATGCAAGCCATCATTAAAGTACACGGACAGCGTCGCTTATGCGGCGGCACCTCGGTTTTACCAATTAGAACCCTCGGCTTATGGTAGACCATATTCTTTGCACGATATTCTTAATAAGGTTATAATAACTATAGTTCGCCATTGGATGGAGTGAAATGCTGGTGCGTGGGCGGATAGAAGATTAATTACTTTTGTCTATTTACTAGAAGATAAACGGTTCGGGATTCGCTGATAGATTTGCTCTACGCCAAGCGCGGTCGAATCGGTTTCGTAGCTAAGTAAGCTAAAAGATTTTCTGTGATTTTTAATAAGGATTTATAATAATTTAAAAGCGGGTAAAACTCGTGTTCAACGATTGTTGATCTCGAGGTTAATGAAACGTCATTTGAAAGTGCACTTTTATGAAGAATAGTGCGCAAGTTTATTTAGTGCGGCGCTATCTCTTGGCAAAGTATCGAAACAACAGGTTTTAACTGACACAAGCTGCGCTCGACGGACAGTTTTGCGAGCTCTGAGTGTCGTGATTGTAACAAAATGATACGCCAGCGCTGCGGTTTACAATATTAGAAAACGTAAGGATATTGGACGTGCGATTTCGGCATCACGATGCGCCCCACGAGGCCAAAGGGGGCGGAACCTGGCCGGGATTCTCTGACAACTTGTAAGTCATGTTTTAGATTTGTACAGTTTCACCTGGTGATTTTATTCCTGTGTTCCTTTTTTTTCCAAACAAGCCGCGTGTAAAACGTTCACCGTGCACGGCACCGTGTGTTGTAGAATGGGCAACACTATTGAATATGAATTCTCTGTGGTCTTATCGCAGTGGCCGTACCTAGCTATTACAAGGTATTAATCATTCTGTTGTCAACAAGAGGATGCTTGGCTGGGTATATAATACCTGACTCTCTACACTTCGTAGCTGCTATTCTCCTTTGGCCACCATTTCTCCAATTTTCTTGTCTCTTTATCTTTATTTTGCCATGTATGCACGGGTACAATCAAAACCAAAATAAGTTGCCATGTTCCAATGTCTTCGGTATTTGTTGTCTGATAGGTGTTTTATCATTGCAGCTACTCTGACATGTATTCCAAAGCTTCGCTGCAAATTATTCAATTTGAATGATACATTTTGTCTTGCAATCACTAAAATTACTTTTTTTAAATGTTGTCAAAATTACTTTTTGGGGGTTTCATTCTCCTCGAGATTCAGGGTCTGCTCAGATCTATAGGAGATGTAAGAAACGCGCGTGCATTTGCCGAGTTTATCAGCTAGTCAATTAATTGTCCAATATGTTAACAATGTGTTTTCTCAGGTTGTACGATTCTGCTCGGCCATATCTTCTTGTGAAAGCCATTAAAAAATCACATAATTTCGTGACCTAAGGATGTTATGGTATTCCTCTACCGGCTTGCTCTTTAGAGGAAGCGAGCGCGGCAAAGCCTAGGTGTCTGTGCGAGAGAAAGATGTGTGCAGATGAGAATGGGAGTGGTCGATGTCCAGTGGAGAACCTTTTTTTATGTATAAAACAAAGGATGATCGGAAAATAAGGAAGGTCTTATACCTATATTTTTAATGGGATCCAAAACCATACCGCTTCACACTTATTTATAATTTCGAATATATCGAGGACGCGAAAACAATTCTGATCTTCCATTTGATTACTACCTAGTTTATATCACAGAAATAATTGAGGTGTAATTAATTGCCTCATTAATCTCGCAAACATGCCCCGTCACACTGGATTTAGTGCTTGGAATAGTTCGTGCAACTGTTAAGTACTGCCTGGTTGTTATGGGTGATAATTGTGTGCACCTTGACCTCGAGGGCCCAAATATTTTGGTCTTGATAAGGTCTACAGTTGCAGGAGGGCGATGCTTGGGTTTGTCGGCGAATGGAGCATCATTGTGCCCATGGTGCCTTATTAGCTGCGGTGTTAGCGCGCTAGAATTTGAGCTAGTTTTGGTTCTATTAACGTTTTGCGTGAATGTGTTTGGCCTTCTCTATATCCTCAGTGCATCCACTTTTCATTTAAATTATAGTCCAAGAATAATTTTCTTTGCTTAGCCTAACGTGAATGGATACATTTTTTCTTTGGTTTAGAATCAAACCAATTTTTACTGTCTGCAAGTCATTTCTATAAAGGAAAATCAGTGAAATTCTGAAAATTTACATATAACTCATAAATCTGCTTTCTCATTGGCCATCATATTATAACTGAAGAGATAGCGATAGCACTAATGAAGCCGGTAGGCCTTCTCCAAATGATTTCGCAGAATTCTGAAAAAAATGTAGCTAACTTCATAAATAAGATTTCTACAAAAAATTTAAACAATGCATAATTTTGGTGTGATCGATCAATCGCGAAAAATGTTCGCTTCTCAGTGTCGAATTCTCAGCGAAGAATGCGCGGGGCGCCTCCGCCGGTGAAATCCGTGGGCAACTCTTCGATGCTCCTCATGGGGCACAAAACACAGCGACCTTTGTGCAAAGTGCGCCTTTGTTTATGGACTGACTCCGGTTCACGGTTGATCACTTTTCATGCTGAATAAACTGTCAGTGCATTCTCTTACTGTCTCTTATATCGATGCTACTATTGTGTGGTGCCAATTGGCTAATAATTTGGGGAATTGACAGGGAACGCTTCATATGAATTATAATTTGAAACTAGTAAATACCGGTACACATACATTTCTTTGTTAACTTTAAAAACAAAAAATAATAACAAGCATGTGAGATTAATTTGTAGATTTAACTTTTGGTAGCCATTGAGATGCTGAGATCGCCTGGCAAAGCTTCTGCAACCTGCTATCTTATATTACCGCGGGGATAAATGGGTTTACTGTAATTGTCAAGACATGTGTCGGTTGAGGGATTGTTAACATCACACCACATTGCTCATGTTGAGACAATTAATTCCCTTTAAGCCTTCCATCGGTTCCTTGAGCTGAAACTAAACGAGAGTTAGTTTTTCACACCACAAAAAGTCTACAAAGTGTATTTCTAAAAAAATTACTTATTTGAAACGATGAAGGCGTTACTCTTAAGCAGATGCAGGCCGAAACACATCCCACTTGGTCCCCCCTTTCGGCGATATCAGCATCACCACACAATGCATGAAAATGAGGTGTCATGCGTTCTTAATTGGATATCTCTGATGGCCACTCAACCTTGGGAGCGGCGAGTTATTTCCATCGTTTTCTTTCGTACCTATCACATTGTTTCGGGGATAGCAGAGCTTCTTTTTCAGAGGACACCACCTTGCGCTCTGGCTGCCTGGCTGGCTGCTACCACAAGCAGCTTCACCGCGCGTAAAATTGTAGGCAAAATAGTTTCTGGTTTGTTATCGATGTTGATGTTTCAATCCCGCGGTGCTGGACAATTAACCGTGGCCGAGCAAAACATCAAGCAGACAAATCCAATCAAATGGCAGCGTCACAGTGTACAGGGTGCTACTAAACAGTGGATTACAGAAACCAATGGCATGGTCGTATTGTTTAACGGCTGTAAGTGAACGCTCTGTCCGTTGTGGATACGTGGGCACTAACTCCATTGCGGAGTTCCAGGATTCTGGGGCCTTTGTTTAAGGTGTTATCCAGCTTAATTACTTCAGTCGCCAAAATGTCGTGAAAAACACCGAAACAGAAAAATTCCTTGGAGTCTCAATACACTTTTTGGATTTGGGTTCAGTTAAGATCGTTTCACACTCAGAGCTGTAAACTATTAGCCAATCACGGATTTCCTTTCAGAAGTTCGAAAGACGTGGTTCGTCCTTGCCTCGTAAGTCTCAAAGGAGCGTTGTCCTTACATTGGTCCGCGGAGAGTTGGCGTTGAAATTCACTGTCAGGCGATACGCTCACGACGTCCTAACGCGCTACCTCGTTAGGCGTAGGTAGGTGTTGCTACCTTTGTGTCTCACCCTGTAGTGGTGCCTAGAAAATCTCTCCTGTCATCAGGAATTTCCATTAACACTTGGTCCTAGTGCTTCAATCTCCGGGCGACGTCACGCTCCAACGGGCGGCGGCCTCTATCCCGTCATCGTCATCCTCCGAAGAAAAGCGACTACGATTCCTTGGAAACAACAATCTGATGCCGAGAAATACACTAGCCTTCGTCGTCGTTGTCTTTTTCCTTCGACATCCATCCTATTTTACTTTTTACAAAAAAAAATAGTTTTCCTTTTTTTCATTGTCTCTTTTGGCTCGTTTTTCTAAGTCTCTTCAGGCTATTGTCTCGCAACTTCATTCTCATGGACTGAGATGGGTCGAAAAACTCTTTGGCGACTCGTAGACGGCATTGCCATCAATTCAAAAGACTCGTTTCTTCGATGGACCAATGCTCTATCTACAGGACCGTAACTGATATCTACTAATAAATTAAGAAACATCAGGCGGATTTTTTTGTCTTTGATACGCGTTAAAAACACATTAGTACTCAGAAATTGTGTTGCATTTCTGAGAATAATGCAAGGTGATTTTACATAAGTCATTCTTTGCGTTTTCACAAGGAAACTCCATGACTCTCGTTATGCCAGCGCATCGAGCGGGTTGTTAACTAGCCAAAATTATTGAAACTAGCCCAGGGCGCCTGAAAATTTATGTTTGGCATTATTTATAGTAGCCACGAGTGTAATTATGGGTAAATGAAACGTGTAACTTTTCTTAAGAAAGTAATTTGAAAATCTAAGGATCTCAAACAGAGACATGTCTTTGAGAAAAGCCACAACGGTCATTGGTAGGGTATCAAGTGCTCAGTTCCCTCTCAAATCAACCTTTGCCCACAAATATCCAATCTCCAATTTCGATTGACAGCTGATAGTTTGGCTAATTTATTCCCGGGTCTCGATCAAAGGCATTTACATTTTAATCTTACGGTCACTGGTCATACGTAAGATATTTCTCACACGTACCGTGGCTTGCCATTCTGAACGTGAGCTGCGCTCAGCCCAATCTGTTCCTCTTAATCGATGCCAGCTCCGACGGTGATGACTTGTATTGTGGGAGGTGTGACAGTCGAAAGCATAGTGACGCGTCAAGAGACGCCGCTCTTCGCGGCCCCTGCTACTGGACTTCTCGGGAAACGTTAGGAAACTGCCGCCGTCACACCACAAAATTCGCGGGAAAACTTATATCACAATTTCACAGCGACACTAAAAAAACCTCCAGGGATAATTTGGTGTTTATATTCACGGTTTCCAAGATATTGCAAATGGAATTTGCAGAAGGGATCTATGTTTTGGTAAAGATGATTGGTTCTTATAAGAGTTGTGTAATGACTTGCATTTTGTTAGGTTTCTATTCGTTAAGGTCCTGTTCTGTATCTTTCACATTCTATCTGAACTTCTGTGTGTGTGTGCCTATGTGTGGTGGTGTCTGCTGCCGCGTTAAATGTAAGCATCATCAGCATTCAGCTTCCTCAGGATCCTTTCTCAAAGTGGACACTCGTGTCCCACAAAGAAACTCAACGTCCACATTATCTCACATTTCGCTTATTCAATTTTATTCGCACGTACTTTTTTCAAGAAAGCCTGAAACGTTTGAAAAATCTGTCCATTAGTTCTCGAGACAAAATTAATTGCCCTGAAATTCGGTGGAAACGCAAGGCGCCTAAAGTATGCAGGGTTCAATGTTCATTCCTACGACGGTTCAATGACGTGGACTGATAGCAAAGCTTGTCCTCATCAGTGGTCATCTTTCCTAATGCCTTTCATCTGCATCTTCAGATGACTTTGACTCCTCCTCGGTGTTTGTGTGTCGGTACCTCCTTTCAATCGCGCTCCCGTGCAGAGCACTTTTCTTTCGAGACTCGAGCTTCTGAAGATAAAACAATAAGACGAACTTATAGATATTTTTTTCAATTCCAGATACTCTGTCAATTGATATTAATCTCGACACGTCACGAATGAACCATCAACAGTTTTCTCTCCGTGGTATAGTGCATGAGAAAACAAGATACCCACGAAAATGACCATCTCTTTTTAGAGCCGTCACTGCGGATTGGTAACATGCAGTGAGTACCTCACTTACCGTCAGGGGCCCACGTTACTTCGAAAACGAAGTACATTCCAGTGTGACGGATATTTTCGTTAGTCTTTGTAGCTGAACGATAGTTAGAAGGAAAATGTTTGACTTTTCCATCGACGTTTTGCTTCTGTCATTATTCCCATTTATCTTTGCGTTTCCCCCCCTGTGGTCTTGCTTATTACTGGCTTGCGTCGCAGCCGGCAGCTCGCTGCAGCCTCCACATGGTTTGTCACTGAGACTAATTGGTGCTCACTCGTCGTAAACCCGGTGTTTATTTGTTGGAGCGACGCCACGCGTGGATAGCAGCGTCGTGGCGTCGAAGCCGGCTCTGCCGTCGCCGCCGCCGCGACGCCGACGCGACGTATGCACGGCAGGCGTCGGCACTGAGCCACACACATGGCGTCGTCGGTGTCCGATGCGCCATTCGGGCACGCGATTGGAACGTGGGGTCTGGGAAACGGTGGTGCACCAGTAGTCAGCGTTGTTTCAACATATGGATAGATACTACTTATACAGATAAAGAAAAGTAGCTGACAATGAGGCAAAAAATGACATTAAATTGACAAAAAAATCAATTTCCGTTAGGAAAATTCTTGCATTTTGTGATTTATGCTCTAAAGCTGTACCGCAAATAGGCAGATGCCTTCTCCCATTTTGCATTGAACAGTTTGCAAAATTTGAGAGGATGCTAATTTCCATCAAGGAAACCTATCCGTTTTTATTTAATTCTTCAAAATATGGACATAGTTTAACTTCATACAAATCTCTATTCTAGGCTGCTAAACCTAGGCGATTCTTGTAGTCCTAAGGTTCATCATCGCTATGCTATTATCACCCACAATAGGGACAGTGTCAGATGGTGCCGTTCAACTCCGAAAGTCAATCAATCATGATCAGCGTGGCCGTTGATGCATTTCCAATGCAGATTTTTCATTCATTATCGTCTGTTAACATTTGCTGTCATTCTCTTCGGCAAGTCTTCACTTTTGTCTTGTATAATGAAAACTTGTCAATCGGCGTACTGTTCGCTTTGACGATTTCAGCTAATAACAGGTGATTAAAAGCGATAATTATGTTAATTACGCACTATGCATTATTATTGATTAGAAATGTGCTGGAAAAGATCTGATTTACTGTAGCTGCATTGCAGTAGAAGGTTGCTGTCCACCACTGGGACTGCATTCTCTCCCCATTTGGCATAACGTTTCACACCTCGTTTATTTCCCTCGATTTTCCTGACAGTGTCGTCTCGGTGGCTGTCTCACTTTTGGTTGCGACCTCGTTTTGAAAAATGCGAGCCATGATTTTTGTTAGCTACGAAAATCAATCTCTGTCTCTGTTTTAACCCTAGTTTGGAAAAATATATTTCCAGGATTTTAGTTTTGCTTGTGTATGGAGAAAAAAGTCAATTATGGATGTGGTCCGTATTTAATCTGTATATGGTATTCAAATTTGCAGCATTCATTACGTAGGAGTAAGCCTGCCAGGGAATGTATACGGACTGATTAATTCGTTAGAGAAGATACCGAATGAAACCATGTAAAACGTTTTAGATTTTTGCTCATTATACATTAAAATGTAACCTTAAATTTTTCTCTTGATTTTTTTTCTTTAAAAAATGTTTTATAGTTTTTTTAAGCTCACATAACTCGCTCAAAAACATCTCTCACTCATATCACTCAAATCAGCTGCGTCCGCAGCGGGTGAACTGCTAGTTAAATATGATACAACTTTAAAACGTTTTAGATTGTGACTCGTTATGCTAAAATGTAACTTTAAATTGAGTGCTATGCAAATTTTTCGTCATAGAAATCGGCCCGTCGTGCTCGCTTTTTGTTTGACTTTCAAAAGTGTGCATGTTTATATAGCCAACAGTATTTGACTCAGGGGACTTAATTTACAAAATGATAATAATCTTCCCAATCATTATACTTTCGCGTAATTGTGGGTGGGTACAAGGGTTATTAAATGTGTGGTCTTTATCTGATGAGTTTGTTTATATATCATGTGTACCTACCTAGCTAGCTAGAGGTATATAACGTTGTACGTGCTGGGTGCACAAATATCATGTGACGCAGACGCGAAGGGGTTTTTGGGGGAGACAGCTCACGACTACTTCATTAGTGAAAACGCGGTCCCATGTTCACGAGGATGATAATGCGCCAGCGATAATTGCAACACAATGGGACTAATTACTATATCTCCCCACATAATAACATGAACCTATAATCATCATCAAAATTATTAAATGATAAAATACTATATAAGCCCCGAACAATGAGCGGAAAGTTTGACGACGCTTTTTATGGAAATGGGCGGTGGAAAATTGTGTACGTACTATTTTGGCTTCGCTTGTTCTGATTGTGAAAACCTTCGGGCATGGTGCGTGCTAAGAGTTTTGTATCAGTGGACGCTAAAAATCGAGGATTTCACTTTCCTAGTAAGGGTTGCAAGCAACAAAAGATCAACTACCCTTAAAGACATTATCGAGACGCAGTGTACTATATATCGATTGTTCTGCGCCGATAATGGCTACCAGTTAATCACGCTTGTTCCATTCAATTGCGACTTGGATGTCGTGTTTCGGGAGTCTATTACAGCGGCGACGACATTGTTCAGCTGTTGTTCGCCCTCGACTCGGGTCGAACGGCGTCCACCCCAACCACCCCTACCACCACGGCCCATCACAAAAACACAACACCGACTACAAGGACGAGCCGTCAAAGAATAAGGAGAATGCTTGCAAAGAAATTGAATACGAGGGAAGTGAGCGTGATCGGAAAATGATCCGGAAAACGAACAATCGATTCTATAAGAAATTAATAATCACAGTAGATTTTAGAGTTGCAGGCTGTTTTTTTATTGCTTTTCGTAGTTTGCATGATATTGAGTGACAAAAAAAAACTGACAATTACGTTTCACAAATCACATTATACTTCAGCATTTTGAGTGCAGCGGTGGATCATTTGTTGCGTACCGTCGTCATTTCGTCTAGCTTGATGGATTTAGCGGACTTAGGCGTTGGCTTTCGTGGAGACATCAGCTGACTTGGTAATGGGGACCGCTCCTGCGACGGCGTCAGCGTCAACTGGTGAAAGCTCTGGGACTTCTGGGACCTTTGGAACTTTTGGAATCTTTCCAGCAATGTCAACTTCTTCAGTCTCAGCGGCTCCGTCTACCTTTCTGCTCTTGATTGACTTTGGCAGGGCATCGTCGAGTTTAGGAACGTCGGCAGCTGGGACTTTATCGGCAACGGGTGCCTTGGCTTTTTCGACCGAACTGGCAAGGGACGCTGGGAGCAGACCCCTAGCAGCGCGGACTCCGACATTGACGGGGTCTTTGGCTACTGTCGCTAAAGTCACCGTTGGGACAGTGGGGGCTGCTGGCACTGTCGGTGCAGTGCCGCCGACGGCATCGACAACGGCATCGGCTTCGGCTTCAGCGACGGCTTTGGCGTCGGCGTTAGCGTCGGCATCTGCGACGTCGGTTTCGGCTGCGACGGAGGCTGCTGCTTCGGCGGCGGCATCGGCTGACACTTTAGGCACTTCGGCTTCTGGCAGCTTGGATTGGACTAGCGCCTTCAGGGTAGCTCCACTCGCCTGGTCTGCACATTCAAAAGAGAATGAACGGTTTAGATTGCAAACATTATAAATACTTGTGTCTATTTTTTTTTCGTCAGAATAACCGCCCACCACCTTCGATACAGTCCTACTATCGAGCATATACTAACTGCACTCGCCTTGCTCATCAACCTCTCAACAGCATGGATTTGTGGAGGAATCCTGTTGTTCGAGTTTTGCCGTCCGTTGGAAGAAGGGACGTTAAGTCGGTGGTCCCCTTGGTGCTCTTCGATTAGAGTAGGCTGCATGCCGGCACCAGGTTTCCCCTCCTCCTTTCTAGGCTAGGGTAGGTTTATAATTATGCTCATCATCATTCACTCATACATCGATGCAATTGGAACAGACCCAGACAGCCCATTATCAAAACAGTGTGTCGCTAAACCCCACTAATCAATTGATAATAATGTGAATCAAATAACTGTGTTCCGATATTATAAAAAACGCGAGCATGACCTTGCCTGAAAATGATTACACTTTTTAAATAATGTTCCCGCTCTTTCACGATGTGTCAGTCGCTAGACTCAAATTTTATTCAAACAAGTAGAGTTTTACGTGAAAACAACCACGAGTTCCTTCGTATTATAATATGGGACAGCACCGAAAACTTCCACCCAAGTACCCTTTATCATTCTCAAATTTAACAGACACGCGAAAGTTTCAAACGTTTTCTTGGTTATAATTTTGCAAAACTGTGAAATTGGGCCTGGTGACAATGCTATAAAATATCCACATAATTCACTTACTTGCTGTGATGGCGAGGACCAAGCAGAGACCTAGGCTCAACTTCATGAAAGTATTAGACTGCATTTTGTCCACTCAAGACTGGTCCTCTGAAGAAGCTAAAGTTCGACTGACATTTTCATCTGCTTTTGCCTCAGTTTTTATATGATTTTTGTGACTTTGTCAGCTTTTTTAGAACCAGCGCTAAAACATGCAGCGAGTAATATTATCTTGCAGCGAACTGGTAGTACGTGCTCAAGCAACCTGTCGTTGTTCAAATGTCGTCAGTTTGAGATTATTTTTCGCCAATTTGACGGTTTTCTTGATTTAATTGGTGCTCTATCTACACCCAAAGAAGCATAGTTAATTACTTGTACGTTAGGTATCACCTGTTCGTGCCGAAAACAAGTTGGCTCAAAACGTACTCCGTCGAACAAGCTGCCCTTCGCCCACGCGTTTTGACTTCGATTTCATCACGAACATGCCAGTCCAGAATCGAATTCGCAAGAAAACAAAGCGACAGAAAAAAAAATGTGGCTGGGACTTTGGGATGACGTTCGGGTTTCAGATAACAAAGCAGTGTAACATCGTCAAAAAAGTCTTTATTCTTTCCTAGCTTGCCATTCAGGAGTTTTTACATCCAGCATCTGCTCACAAGTGATTGATACCAACACAAATTACCATTTATTTAGCACGTGATACCATTTTAATTACAAATCGTGCCTAAGAAAGCAAGCAACAAATCTAACCTATGTATAGGTATACTAATTAATCATAACGACTTTATTGAATAGCGCCGTGATTCGGGCTGGCTTCTTTCTGACGATGTCCACGTGTGATCGGGCCGGATGGCAGCACGACTGACCCCGAGGGTGGTCACAGCACTGGGCGAAGAGCACTGGGCGCTGCCAAAGGTGCTCCTCATGTCTTCTGGTGCACCGGTCGTGATTCGCGGGGAGAAAGCAGACGTGCACTTGTGAGAGAAGAGACTCTTATAGTACCTACTCTCTGGCACTCTAGCATCTATTGAACCTCAAGAGAAACATTATCGTTTTACATTTTGGTTATACTATATATATATAATAGGGTCTCATTAGGCGAAGCATGGACATCATAGAGGCTGTTGTATGAAAACATGTAGGACTTTCTTCTTATGCAAATTATTTGCGAGCATCGAATTATAGAGGTTAAAATGTCTCAACATTTGCCGCAGGCGATGTTAGGTGAATTACATAGAAGATTCTGAAATCCGTTTTGCGTCTAGTGGTATCGAGATAGCAGGAATACGTCGGTCACCAGTCATAAATTAATTAAATGCTGTTATTTGATATGATCTGTGGGCTTCGAATAGACAATTATAATGCCATTTCATGAGCAGCTACAATTTGCTACAAGCGTAACAACTCACGTATAGCAATTGGTATACAGGGAGGAGCAAGAGACACTGTAGCTGACGCTCGTGGAAAGTTTCTGCTAGTTACGATTGTGAAGGTGTAGGCATGGGAGAGAAAAGATGAGATGCTACATATAGTTTTTGGTCACGATTCTTCCGGCATCTAAGCTCCGCTTGGGCCGCAGCCGCCGCCGCCATCCTCCGTATCGCCAGTCGTCGCTCTTCTTTTATAAAATAAACTCGTTCGTTGCTTCCTGGTTCGGTAATTCTAGTCCCGAAAAGAAACAAGTGAACACGGCTATGCTCACGTGTCACGTGCCGGGCTGTGCCCCCCTGCTTGCGCTAGTGACACGTGTGAAAGCACGTGTCACTTTTTGACACGTTACATGACGGCGCATAGATGGTTGTTGATTTGTCTGCAAGTCGTGTTTGTTTGTAAGTTCTTTAGAATGCGTTTATGTTCCTTGGGCTGTGTGCGCCATGCAGGCATGACTTGTCGAGGATATGGAAAACGAAAAAAAAAAGTCACATTCAATAAAATGGAAATAGCATGCGGGAAATTTATATGTCAAGATGGGAAGTCATAATAAATGGCACTCGACGTGCGCAAGGTATACCTATATTGGATTTGTATCTTTTGTCACACGGCACTTAGTTTCTTGGGGTTCTGTCGGTTTTACGATTGTTTATTTCCATGTCGTTATTTCCCGAGCCGTTATTCTGCGTGAGATGGTTTGATTGTCGATGATTGGTATGTGAATATCGTAGGGCACGAGTGTTGGTCGGTCGGGATTGCCTGTCGGTACACGGCGGGTATCCGAGATGACGCGTGCGTGTGTTTCTGTGTTTCTGTGCGATGCTGTGCACTCTATGCAGGGACCGGAGAGGACGGAGCGTCGTGATGGGAAGGTGATGTCGGTTTTCTTTCGGTCCCCGTCACGACTTTGCGTGTTGTTTTACACCATTTTCACTCGATCGCATCGCGCGGCGCGGTGCGGCGCGGTGCGGTGCGGCGCGGGACTCGCACACCAGACGTGCGTGGTGGACCAGTTTCTCGTGAGATCGGACCGAGATTATGCTCTTTCGTTGTATTGAAGTGAATCCGCCCGCAACCACCCTCGACTCAATGTACATTATGTATATTGACGGAGGAAATGCGGTTTTTAGAAATTTTTTAATAAAAAATCGTGAAACGTTTTCGTCGTTTTTAGCCAAAAGCATTCGACATATTCGCGTCCCGCGCATTTCGTGTGATGGCTTTGGTTTTTGATTTAGCCTTCAGACGTCACGGACGGTTTAAAAACACTACACACACTCATATAAACTCGGTCATTGCTGTTTTAATACATGTAATTTAGATGCAATTTTGCATTTTCCTATCTGTCACGCTTTGCAATAAGCGTTGGCAAATGGTGGCCGTTGGGTGCATATAAAGCTTGGAGCTCAAATAGCATTTGTCAGAGCCCATCGCCATGTTTCACGGTACAAAATTCTTGCACACTCTTACCTTGCCCATCAGAGCTGCCTGACCTCTCTCTCAATTCCAAAATTATATGCACTTTATCCGCCTTGTAGTGCACAAGCTCTCAACTCTCAAGTCATGACGAGTGACGACGATTTCTGAACCCATTATAACAAGCCTCGTCCAAGACAATAACCACATCGTCGTTATCCGAAATATCCGCCGAATGCCTGCAGGCCCGCACCATTCCAATGTAACTATTTGATTTACCTTGTTTGAAATTCGTCACGGAAATCTAGCAAAGTCTATAATAAAGCTAGGTGCAAATTGAACCTGGCACCCACGTCTCTCTTGGGGCGTAGGGTCAACGATGGCAATGACACACGGTCTTAGAGACGAACGGTCAACACGATTTGACGTGAAACCCCAAACCCCGTCGGGCGCGTGCAAGGCGCAAGGTCGGCCAAGAGGCAAGCCGATGGTTGGGAAAAAGACGCAGCTTACATTTAGAAAATTAGAAAAGTGAATGGGGAAGACACGCAGATTTAGTCGAGGAATGGTATGGGCACGATGGTGAATAATACCAGCATTGGAACTTGAAGGAGTTTTGATTTCTGGATTGAATGCCCGTTTATCGCAAGCGCGGTGGGTGTGTAGTTGGAGAAAGGCGTCGTTTTTTGGCGGGTTGTCGAGACAAATACAAATTTGAACAAAAGGTCGATAAAAAAACTAGGTTTATATATATTTTATTTCATTTATAAGACTGTTCCGCATCAGAAAGCGGCTGGTAACCGGCTGTCCTGGGAACCGGCTGACGGCGGTGGTTAGGTTAGGCAATCTCGAAACCACCACCTTGCACTTAATATGTCGCCTCCTACCAGTACTGCCCTTCAGTTCAATATTTCTCAGTTTCGGGGACAAATATAATCAGAAAATAAATAGTTTACTCAGTCCCATGGGTCACAAACTTGTCAGATGCAAAATATAACACAAAAGAAAAACATGAATTACAGGCGAGTGGATTTATTTCTGTGAAATGTTTGAAGAAATACTATTTACGCACGGATTTTGTACTACGATATTAATGATGGGGTGATAACGAGGATGATGATAAACAGTTTCCCAAACCACAAGTGCCATGTGTGAACGCCGTTGCTGCAGCGTTGACGCCCCCGTCCGCGACTCGCTTTATTGCCCATTTATAAGTGTCCTTATAAAACCATGGACATGCATTTTATGCACGGTTTAATTATTTTATCGTCTTAGATTAAACGACTTGCGCTCGGTTTTCTTGCCAACTAGAGAGAGGTTGGTCCGTCACTCTGCATAAGATTAAGGAGTGTCTGAATGCTGTTGTCTTTTTAATGCTGGAAATTACAGCGTTTTTCCCGTGAATTTTTTTCATGTGCGCATGATCGACGCGTATTCACTGGTCTAATGTTTTGTAATGATGGCTTGATGATGATTATGATAGTGACGGATTGAAACCTCGCCCCTTTAATTTGGCGAGTTGAGGGCGATGCCAATATTATACACTTGTGCAGTGGGCTTTTTTTTTGTCGTATCACTACGAAAATGGTTGATGTGAAAATTAGAAATTATCGAATCTATGTTAGCGATCATAGACCAACGCAATCACAATCATAGACACTTCATCTTAATCACATATACACACACACACATATATATATGAAAGTATCTTGGATATCTGTCACGATTAGTTTAATCTCTGAAATCTATACCCTTTATTAACGCGTTGTTGTGGTGTACCTTTCCTATTTCCTATCATTTCCCCAGAGGGCAAAAGGGACAGCAAGCGTCACGTTTGAAGTTGGTTTGTGCGTTACAATGTTACCAATTGTACCGTGTTTCGATGCTGAGGAGTGAAACCACCCACCCACTCATGGTCAAGCATGTACTGTAATCGCAAAGAAACGTGAAAGCTACCACCTTTCACTTTGCCAATAATCGATTCGTTCAAACGGGCTGATTTTATTCGCAATTTGTGTTGGGGTTGTTAATATTCTGTAGATAAGTAACATAATACGATCAGATTTCTAGTAGGGTTCTGTTTTCTGGAGAATGTTGTTCACTAATTGAATTTATTGAGTATCATGAATGTACACATCCCGATCTTGCTATAAGCTCTATCCAAACATTAAAAAGTCCTTTACGTACATAAGAATATTGTCTTCTTCTCTGCCATTGCACACATACGATTTAATCTTGATTCTTCACATACGTTTCTCTGCAGGCATAAGAGTAATAACAAGCTTGTATGCCTTACAATATTATCTGATTAGAGATTGTATATAGGCGTATCGAGGAAGTACGCATTGTTCTATACTTCCAGAATGATCAATTGACCAATAGTGACCACATCATATTGTGTCTTCAAACTGGGCTACACCTGCTGGTAAAGGTAATATAGGTATATATATATATACTGACTCTAAACAGTTTACTTTGGAAAAGACGCCACATGCAACGTGCTGAAGATTGTGTTGAAATCTGGTTTTGGCTAATAATGTGGGTGGGTCGCTTCAATTTTAGTTGGTATATCGTACATGGCATTTTATCCGTTGAATTCGATGTGATGAAAGAGCAAATTAAATTTCTTTTCAAATCGCTTTGGCGACCACCTCGTAGAAAAAGACGTAAGAAATAACACGACTAAGTGTAGGCGCGGCCCTTTGAATATTGGCTTAGAGTAATAGCTCACATGAAGATTTCTCAGATGCTATAAAGACGACCGAAACGTCCCTATTTTTTTTGTCGCGGAGTTTTCTTTTGACGCTCGCTTCGTCTGATTGGTTTGATCTAATGAGACGTGAACTTTGAGAGGAAATCGCACCGTTTTCCGGTTCCGTTTCCCGCGCGTCTTCGGACGTCGGCGTCGCAGCGCTGAGCGAAGTTCCGTGTTCTGACAACTTACACCCTGCGCTGGACCTTGGGGAGAGCTGCTGTATTGACGTCGACACTGACGCCACCTCTGTTGGAACCTTGGTGGAGTCGCCCTGTTCTTTTTCAGGAATTGCTTTGTATCATACTATCTTGGCGATAAAGGCCGCAAAATGACTACTTTACCGACGATAATGGAAGGTGCTACTACATGGAGACACCGTCATTTCGAGTGTTAAGAAATTTAATTTCGTTATTTATCTTGGATTGCTCGCGCATGTGAGACTGGTTTACGCTCAATTAATCTTAATTATGCTTACCTCAACTATTAATATTCATGCATTTATATTTTAAGTTGTAATTTTTTTATTTTAGTGGTTTATTAAAAAGGTGACCGCGAATGCCATCGGGTGGCCACAACCGTTACCACGCGTTGCCAAATGTTGATTCAACCAAGGGTACTTTCTAAAGCACATGAGTTGTTTATCTGGAATTGGAAAGATTTTTCTTGGAAGAATTGATTCTATTTTTGCTTTGCAGAGAAGTAGAAGATCAAAGGTAGCATAACCGACATGAAAACTGTGTTCTCCCAGGATGAAAATGTTACTCGAGGGTTTTCATGACCGAGGGGTTTGTTTGCCAAAATGTTCCTATATCCTGGGGCCTGCAGCTACATGTTCACAACGTCCATCTACGAAACTTTATTGAAAGTGCTTGGCAATCGAAGTAGTGAAATAATTTTTTGCGTTCACTTTCAATATTTTCTATTATATTTTTTCCCCATTACAATTCCATGTCATTTAACATGGCCAGCGATTCATACGATTTAATATTTTAAATTATTTTGTATTAACTACTTTTCATACCAATGCTAGAAACGAACTCGTCAAAGCAACTTATGCCTTTGCATTCCACTGGTTTCAAAAACTCTTCATATGGAAGCTTTGTAAATTACTCTTTGAATAACGTTATCAAATGGTTCCAAACAGAGCACAGCGCAAGGCAGCACTTCCCATATGCCGTTTGCAAAGTGGCCTACCATGCGAGTAGCAATTTCTTGTAAGCGTGCGGCATGTCAAAGATTAGTCACAGCGTCGCCTAAAGGGCCAAAGGGATGACAGGAGCAGGGGGGCAAGCCCTGTCTCCCGCAGTGTTATTGCCGGAAGGGTGAAGGGCGACATTGCAGGAGTCGAGTAGAGCGATGTCACTTGGGAGCAATGCCTGATCCTCTACGTTCTTTCAAAGGGTTAACGAGTGTCACTGAAATGGGTATAGAGCGGAGGTTAGCTATTTCGGCGCAGGGGATTGTAGGCTTTACAAGCAGAAAAGGGGTAAACGGAGCTATGTTTATGGGGTGCAATGAGAATGAGTCAATATTAATCACAGATCAAACGTCTGCTAGACTTCTATAGTGGCTTCAATTATTTTAATTATAGTTCTGAATGGTAGCCAGGAGTGCAGTTTTATTTGGCAATATCAATTCCGTTGCGAGTGAACGTTGGTAGAAGCTGGTAGGTCGTTGGGGCTGATTGAAAACGTAGATTTTCCCTCGACGGATATAAATAAATGTAAATAGCCTGTATGCACTTTATAAACCGTGCGCACAAATGTGCTGCACTTCTGTTAGTGCATCCAGTATTATTGTCAGATCGATAATGCACTGGCCCACTGACCTGGATGTGTCTTGCATGAGGGATGTTATGGGGTGGTTTTTGTCCCCTTCAAAGATAAGGGTAGTAAATTTGGTGGGGAAACGCTTTCACCCTCCGAATCGTGTGGGGTAGCTGCCGTTGAGCGTCGCTATATTCGAAGTTGACAGCGATGTCGGCGTGCAACTGCGTCGACCGCCGATGCAACCCGCACTACGCGCGGCGAGTATTTATCTTTTCGAGCATAATTACGCGCTGCGTAAATGACTAATTGTCCGTTCCCCCTCTGGTCTTGAGAAGTAATTCTTAAATCTTAATGCCTCTCATCAGAAAAGTTTCCCAGCTTAGGGCAGGCCTTCCACTTTTCTATAGCATCAAAAGTAAAAAGAAAATTTGCATCGCCCTTCTGGGCGAGAGACTACGTTCTTTGGCGGGGATTACTTACGGTGATTGGCGTATCTTTCGTGTGTCGAGAGTCTACTTGCTAAACTGTAGTCCGTCTGTCGCGCTAATGGCGCTCATTTGCCTTTTTTCCGTCCCCTCCGCGACAAGACTTGCGACAACAATTACAACTTTTCCCAGCTGTAAACGAGATTTGTGTCATTATGATTCCATTGCGGAGCCCGCCTAGTGGCATTACCGTAATAGGTTAGTTATTAAAAAAGATAATCAACAAGGGACACCGACCGCGAGTAATTGACAATAATAGATCAAGTGATTAAAGAAGTAAATGCAAATAGTCCAATTAGCCTGAGTTTAGCTAACAGCCAGTATCAAGAGCAGAATACATTGGTGATATACGCTAATGTCCATTTGCGGGGAGCTCTGTTTTAATGTAATTCGGTATCAGTGTTGTTGGTGAAAAATGTAATTCAATTACTCTCTGTGCTTGCTTCAGGAGCGCCGAGAAGCATGAAGAGCGGGCACACAAAGCGTTGAACATCCTGCACCAAAAGGACCTTCAACTCGCGCTCTTGCAGGAAAGACTTGCAGATCTCGAATCCCTCAAGTCGACAATGTCTCAAAATCCACGAGCGGCTCAAGATCAGCCTCAAGAGGGACCCAGGCTCGACCGCAAGGACGGAAACACCCGAAGACGAGATCAGTTTCCGGCGGGCAATCCAGATAAGTCGTCGCGTGTGAAAGGCACGGGAAACCACACGTCGTATCCAGCCCGACAAATCAAGAGCAACGTGGAAAACCTGTCCGAAGGGTCGACACTCGTTTCTTCTAGCTGTTCAGAGGAGACGAAATCGCAGCCAAACTTGCAATGCTGGCAAAAGTCAAACGCACACGCGTTCATCCGCCAACAAAACGTGAAATACGTGCCTGACCCCTGCGCTGTCGGAAAAGTGTCGGAAAAAATTCAGTACTACGAGCGACCCGGATACGGGGACGTGTCTTCTCAACAGAAAATCGAACCGCAAGACGCTGATAGGAGGCTGGTCGAAGAAAATGCTTGTAGAAGGGAGCAGTATTTAGCTGGGATTCCCCGACTGGACTTGCCGATGTCGCCGGGCAAGGTCAACGAAAAGCCCGCGAATTCGGGGATGGGCCCACTTGGGGGCAACGACGACCTCGTCAAACGTTTCCTCGACGTGAAGCTGATGGAGGCGTCGATAATTTGTCAGGAGATGAAACGTGATGTTTCCAGGCCGGGCGGAGAAAATGGAAAAGCGATTCCAGATCCAGAGACCTCGGTGCTGTATTCCATTCAGAAGTCAAGGTAGGTGTTGGTGTTTTGCTTTAAAAGTTATGCATCACCAAAGTTCTTGATATTTTACATGATATAAACCGCTTCAAAATTCTGTATTTTTCGTGATTTTTCTCGAAGGATAATGGGTCGTTGAAAGTGATTACGTAAAGAAAAATCCTTTAGACAAGGTAGTACTGTAGTACTTGCAAAACAGAATTAACCGTGTAATAGTACAGGTATATGTTAAGAACTAAGCTTCTTAAAATAAGGCCCGGAATGGATCGTTTTAAATTTTTGTATAAGGTTTAAAGCTTAGTGTGTTGTTATCTGGATGAGAGACGACAATGAGTATTCGTAAGAGGATCGAATCTACACCCCTTTTTACCTAAACAGCTAATTTTAATTTCACGAGAGGGATCGTTTTTCTCTATACGTAAGCCGGCCGTACGAATCGCATGGACAATTTCGATAGAACGTCTGCCTGGATGAAAAGTGCTCTGAGCTAAGTGATTGTTATCTGGCAAGTGCGAGGAAAGTGGGTCGGGCATGCCAAAGACGCAAGGCGAAGTGTCCATCTGTCGACCACTCGGGTCAACCCACGGCGCCATCGACAACGACTGCGATGGCGACAGGAGAGATGAGATATTATTGTTTTCTTCGGGCGATCACGATTCCAATTCGATGCCTCGAATTGGAACCGCAGGTTTATATTGTTTCGATCCGCGATCCTGCATTCTCGAACCGAACAGTTGTGTAATATTGCTCCTATGAACAATTCATGCAGCAGGATAATAAGATTCATTCAAAACTTTTGTCTTTCGAGCTTGACTTTGGATGTACATAGACGAAAAATATTTGGTCTCTTTATATTCGTTTGAAGGTAGTTTCAAGGCACTATGAGATGAGCGATTTTTATCGCAACAGCTTTCGTTTTCAGCCAATCTGGCAGCTAGCACCCTGTCGAGCGTGTCTCTCGTTAGTATCCGTGTAATTCATGAAAATCGGTTCTAATCTTCACCCGAAAAGGCCCTCGTTTTTCGACAGCCATATGCCGTGACAGAGTCTCATCGACGGATACCTCTCCTTCCTGTTCACGGTCAACATGATCAGCAGCCGTCGCTCATCACCGCTCTGTGGCATTGAGATTAATATCCGATAATGCATCCTATTTGACGAGACGCTGTCATACGGGTTTCCGTCAAGCCGAAAAATATGCCGGTCATAGTTTTATTACACATTACTAATCTCTATAATTTAATAATAACTGTTCTTAAATAATACAGTTACAAAAAATTGTGTCCTTTGGTATCATATTTATTAATCTAGTATTGTAAGACAAACAGAATATAAGCGGCATGCTTCCATGGCCTGATCTTTGTTGCTGATTCTAGATAAATCATGGCCTTCCTATAATTATAAATTTGAAGACAGCAAAGTGAATGGGTCTTTTCGACAATGTCCTATCGCTCGCACACGACTTGTGGACCGCTGGAGGAAAAAAGCGGTAAATTTCTTCGAAACAATAATGCTGAGAGGTCAAAACTCACAGGCGAGCACACACACACACACTAACACACGCACTCATCTTAGCCTATAGACGATTGGTACTTGTTTTAATATCAGCCCGTCATATTATAAAAATGGCCCACGGCATTGTCCCGGATCGCACGGACCCGGGTAGCGAGTACGACGTTGTCATCTGAAAGACAACAAAGTCGTGCCTTCCATTTTCGGGCAGGCATGGCAGGCACCCTGCCGAGGGGAAACGAACAGTCCGGCGCTCCTCTCAAACCCGCGATGACAAGTGACACTGACAACTGTCACTTTGATCAGACGAAGGGGGGTTTGATTAAGCTGACCGGTGAAGCTTCAACTTGCGTGGACGCTGTACTATACACCTTCTACGGTACGTGTCTGTTGTTGGGATTAGCTAATACCTCGTTTTGAAACTTCTTTTGATCTTTGTCTTTTTATTGACGTTTTCCATCTGTGTTTCGTGTTGCATTTTATCGTCGGTTATTCTGTCACCCGTCAGCTAAGCGGTCATAAATAAAGTTTCGTAATTTGACCTTAATTGGACAAGTCATGCTTTTACGATTTATAATAATTTAATCATATGACGTACGATCGATGAAAATTGAGTGAACAAATATTATTATAAACACAGGTAATAAATCAGTCAAACTCCACATTTCTAAGTGACTGAAATCCGCGAGCTGTCGTGAAAACTTTGCATATTATGCCGTTCACTTTTAACAATGCCTTATTTTCATCAGCTGTCTGGTCGTCTATTTTAATTGCTCCTTCTTGGAGATGTCCACATCGTCGAAATGCCGATACACTTTCAGCCGGAAGAATCGCGGTCGCCGCGTAATTACGAGTACCTATAAACGCAACGACTCTGCCTTTCCTGTACACGAAATGTGATTTAATTGACGTGTGTACACATACGATACGAGCGATCTCTAAGGAGCCCGTCTTTGCATACAGTGATGAGATTGGCACACACTCACTCGAGTGCAGAATCGAGTCACGTTTGTCGGCCCCTGGACCTGGATGCTGCCAGAGAGTGGGCTGCGCGGACGGTGAATCTCAATGAGATGCGTCGGAGATTCGGAGATGCTATCGCAGCTTGCTCGAACCACCGCGCGCGGCGATCCCTAATAAATCGCTAATGAATTAATATCTGCATTAGCCTAGTAATTTGTCCAAACATTTCATTAGACCAAATGAGATCATAATTAGGGAGTTTCACTAGTTAAATTTGACTGGAGAATGGATCCAGTTTACGTTTTGATCGCTTAGTGGTTACCGTGGGTTCGCTGCCGTGCGAAAATGTCGATTAATTTAATCTCAGAGTAATGCCCGATCGGTAATATAAACACTTTTTTTAATGGAAGACGGATGGGCACAGCCCCCCCCCCCCCCCTCCCTGATAAACTGGTATATATAGATCAGCTCAGACGTTTAAGATTGTGAGAGTGACAAAAAGACTCCACACATTATGCTCTTGGTGTACTAGCCATCGCCAACCTAAACATCTACCAGGTATAATTTCCTCTTTGGCGTGATGGTATCATTGAATCAAGTACCTACGTATTGTACTTGTAAATTATGAGAACGTATTGCTAGAAATCCGGTGCCGAAGCCAGTGCGGATACCTGTGCCGGAATGCGAAGTTGCGATGTCGCGACGACGCCGAAGGCCAGGGCGTCGCTCTGGCTATACAACAACTTGTCTCCGGCGTGACCTGGACAGGTGACATATGACATGGCATGCTTGGCTGACCTCTGTCCACTCAGGACACTCCAGCTGACACTGTCAACTGTCAACCGCAGCGTGGCCGCACCCAATCGGCGACGATTTCTCGCCGCGGACACGACTGAAAACAGTGGCGTAGTGCAGGGGATTAGTGGGTATGCGTGAGTTTGATATGAAATAAGCACAAACAAAATCATCGCGAACCTCGCGATTGGCATCATCCTTGGAATGGAACAAGTTTTCAAAACACTAGATGGCTTTTCCGTAAAGGTATTTTAAATTCAGTTACGCATACATGGTGCATGTTTTTTTATGTCCCGTACAAGCAACAAGATTTTTTTTTACAGAAAAATATACACCATCGGCTGATGTTAAAGAATATGTTTGAAAATAATTTACCACAGGCATTAAGTTTTGATTTACAAAGAAACTCGATAGAAAACGGGAATGATACCACAGAGAAGAAGCCCGTTTTTGGCAGCGTTCACTTACACGGTTTACTTCGATTTGTCTGTTCTTTTCAAAGAATCGTTGAGTGTGAGGAGACATTATTTACAGACACGCTTCAAAGTGTTAAGACCTACACCACTGCAACAATTGGTTACCTTCTTGAAGTCTAGCCAATGACAAAAACAAGATACGACAAATTTCTAATCTGACGGCGAATTTTTGTTTGGTTTTGAATTGTGACCGCTTATCTCTTCGATCTTAATTTCATATCTAAGATATTCTATCTCGTGTATAGAGTTGTTTGAATTTAGCAACGTAATTTTTGTAAACCGTTGACTGATCTTCAGATAGTATAGTGGACATGTCTATGCATCAGTTTATTGATAGCTTCTATACACCAGCGTAAGGAGCATAATGAGAAAATGTACCGTCGCCGCTGGCCACTCGTATTCTTACCACGCTAGAACATGTCACCGAAGAAACTGGTATGCCTTATAGTTAATTAGATAGCTTGTTTCAGTTTACGATTCAATTTCAAGTTATGTCGTTTGGATGCTTGCATACATCATCTTTCCTATCTTCACGTGCACCGGTGATCAGCCTTGCAATAGTCCAGGACGAATCACCGACACCGACACCGCCGTCGGCCTTATGAGTAGGTTTTTTAGTACCGATGCTCGAATTCAGACAGTGATCTTCACTTAGTGGACATTCTTTTCCAGAACTCATTATGTAAATTCGATTTTACTCAGATTGTAATAAAGACACCATGACATCTCCTCGCTTGACATGAGCGGCGAGACATTTTTTTGTTTGGTAAAAGACAGGCAGCAGCTTCAGGCTAAGAAATTTGACTTGAAAAATGTACGACAATTATTTAAATCAGGCTATTTTCAACGGATAACGAAGTTTGAGGAAATAATTGCGATTCTTCTGGCGTTTCCTACGGACATTTGAGACGATCCAGGTGCCATGGAAAGTTGTGTCCGGCTCTCTTCGAGGCATGTTATTAATTTGAAGAAATACCAAAATGTCGTTCTGTTTTTGAGTCTGAGGACTAGTTTTTTTTTTCTTTTATTTGAATATCTTTCTGCTGAGTTCGTTGACATTATGACACCAGGAGGATAATGCAAGTCGTTATGCGACGAAATTTTTCGGGTACATACTTTTTTTAATTTGTAAAATCAATACTACATTGCAAACCTGATAATGCTTGCGCTCGAAGTGGAAAGATACACCAGCCGAATGCGCGTGTCGTTAAAAAATGTGTTTTTATTTAACTTATATCAAATAAGGAAGTAATTAATCCAATGATTTTTCTTGTGCTTCGACCGAATGTCCTAACAACGTTTTCAAAGATCTTTCGAAAAAGATAATATTGTTTCACACCTCGTTCTGAGCAGAGCGAACAATTGAATTTGATGCAAAGTGCTTGTATTTGCATGGCCCCCGGCATTTTTTTGCACCTATGTGTGCATTTTGTTTGAATACCATTTAATAATTCCAATCGAAATTGTAAAGAGTGTGAAATTTCAGACTTGGAGTCCATAGTCATGCATAATTCACGCAGAGTCTTCGCGCGTTGAAATCTCCTCGAAGCACAAGCATATTTTTCTCAAGACAGCTCGGCGCAAGAAAGATTCACGATCGATTTTTACACCAATTTACCATCGCTCGCCATACCAAGCGCTGTTTTGTTTTTACCTGGCTGATTCGGCGCTGATTCGGCGCTGATTCGGCGCTGATTCGGTGTGTTATGACTTTTGAAAGATGCCCAAGTCGGGACATGCGGTGTCAATTGAATCGTCTTCGTGAGTTTGTATTTCATTCGTAACGGTGTCCTATAAAAGCACAAAGTGCCAGCCAACCAGCGATTTCGTCACGTTCCGAAACCGAATTCCATCTGTCCAGACCGGCCATTATTTCGACCCTAATAATCAGTGTCTCTATAATCATCGCGAGTTCTTTATTACAATGCAATCATCACCAGGCTAACAGTAAGTATGCTTTCTTCGTTTGGGTAATCTCAAGAAATGGTAGCCGTGTCCGTCTGTGTCCATGCCGCGCACTAGTGTAAGTTTCATGCACCGCCTCAAAGTGGGCACATGTCGCTGTCATTCATACCTCCGCATGAACTCGAAGATCACATTTATTAAATGACAACTGTCAGGGAAAATACGGGACAAGCTGACCTAGTCAAATTTACTCAGGAAGGTGTGTTGTTTTTTGCTCTTGCAAAAAGCGAGGACCGACTCTTGTGTACTTCTGGCGTGTAGAGTGGATCAGAGCTAGCGGTCCATATACAGCCTCCGCCTCCCTGACCTGCCCTGACCGGCTGGCGACGGGCGCAAGGTGCTTCAAAGACCATGATAGATGATGACAATATAAAACCAGGTGACGTAACGGAGAAATCCATTTCTATGACATCACTGCAAATAATTATTATCAACCTTTTAAACAAATAGCTCGCTTCTCTTTAATGCAAGCCACGCAAAAAGTAGTCTGATCAATTTAGGGTTTCCATTTTTGTCTTAGGCGTTAGAAATTAGTTCTTTCACGCTGCAAGTGGTATAATTGCGTGGAAAAATGTCTGCAGTAATCACGGTCTTGTTTATTACCCTTGGCCATTAAACTCGCTGTATCACGCATTAATTAAATGAGCCATGTTCAAAATACCTTAAAAAAATAAAACCAGTGCATGAGAGCAATTTAAGCTTCTTGCACTTAAAACAGCAAATGATAAATTTAGGTGATTTCGCTTATTTGTCTCTGTCTGAAAGCCGGGCCCGTTTCCTTACTTGAAATGCAACTTCGTGCAATAGATCTGCATTTCTCGACTGCACTTCATTATTATTGCACACGTAATAGACGAAGTTGTCGTGTGAGCCTATAGAACATGCCTGCAGACCAAACAAAGCCAAGCTGATGTAAGGACTCCCGCTCGTGTTTTCAGTTTTAACAGGAACGGAAAATGAGGAGAAAAATGGTCGGGAGACCATGTTCAGGGTGTCCCTCTACACCGTACTGCAGTTTCTGTACACTGTTGTCCGATGCAAATCCTACTGTCGCTGCATCGGCATACCCATATACAGTACGATAATCACTCTTTTTACCGAGTGGGCCGGCTTTATCACAGGTGTTTACCACCTAGTTCTCACATGCTCAACATCTGATAGTCGCGAGACAATGGTCCAGCCAGATGTATGCTGGATGCTAACACCGCGACCGCGTCCATGCAGAATAGCGTCTTGAATGTGTAATTGACGACTACCGGCCCGAGCCTCTGCAGGCGTTCGAGGAGCAGCCAAAGACGTCGAGTGTGTCGTGTGGGTTTCTTAAGGGACAATGACTGCTGCGGAAGGTTCAAGGCAAGAGTTGACCAATGCATGTGAGATGACACATTCGCCGGGCGGTTTCCTGGTCCGAAGCGCGGTCCGTGTAGACACCTCGGGCGCAGCGGCGCAGCGGTGCAGGGCGTGGTGCGCGACGCGCAGATCGCCGGTTCGTAGACATTAATAATGACGGCCTACGACGCATGTGCTATAACGTGCGACAACAAAAAGATGAAACGATATTTTGTTTCGAAAAGTCAGGGAAAATGGATGTGATAAATTAGGTATAGACTTCCGCGGGGGATAATTTTGTAGATTTGCTTACTCGATTTTGTAATTTATTTCACGTGAAAAAAAACGGTGAATGCGATTTGAATCGTATGTACTACAGCTGATTTGATATCTGATTTCCTGACAAATATTTCAAATTGTTATTAATCATGGAACGGTCAGACATAAAAAGTTCTCTATGTTCTACATGAGACTAGAGAAATACTGAAATTGTGCATTTTCATTTACACCGTTCTTAAACTACCCACTTAATTTTCGCATTGTCTTGCCTTTCTCGCACCACCGCAATTGACGAGTAGTCGAATCTTTGCACTGAGCTTTCTCAAAAGTAATGATATGTTAGAAGCATTGGTCATGTGCTGTTTCGCTGATTGTATATGCTGGCAACAAATTGGAAGCTCCCAATTCTAATATCATCAACTCTGTACCGTCAATCCACACGTCTTGAAGGAGATAAGACATAGATCTCATCAGACAGCAATCGATAGACAACGGATTGAGCCGTGTCTAAGAAACCATTTCTTTAACACGTTGTATCAGACAATTTCATAAGTTTTCATATGTGAAGACGGCTAGGCAATGGTTAAATTTCTGTAGACCAGCATTTGCTATTTTTTCTGTTTTCTTTGGTAATGACCTTTGTTTCGATTTCGATATTGAGAAACCACTCACGTAGCATTCGACTTATGACGAAGTAAAGGTGTGGTATATGTTTTTGCTACTTTGACAATTTTGAATTCTTATGAATTAATTATTTCATCCTCGTTCGCTGACTCGAGGCAAATAATCGAAAGAGCGTGCAATTTACCGAAGTGACAGCGACGATTTACATAATTTAAATTAGAATGTAAGCTTCGGTCTCATCAAAAACTTGCTTCACCTTTACAAGAAGCCGTTAGGCAAAAGGAATGACCAGCCAGCCTGTCTTATTACGGCCAGCGATGTCCTTTCGTCATGCGACACTCGGCGAGTCGATCGTTGTCCTTAGTCCTGGCATCTTGTCCTGGATTATCTGCCGGTAATCTCGCGGCTGAGTGTCGAATTAAGAATGCTGATCAGAGGAGATGTGGCGGAAGATATCGCAGCGCTCGTCACTCTTGATCAGATCAGAAACCTCTCACGTCTTGTTTTTGTATCCAATGACAATTATAAACAACCGTTGTTTCATATTCAACGCGATTGTGCAATTATAAAAATTGCACGCATCCATTTGGCTAACTTTCTCTAATCAGTGATTAAAACATCAAAAAATGCCCTTTAATTTATTGCACTGATGTGTTTCTATTTTCTTCACGGTTATCAAATTAGTCTCATAATGAAGTGGGTATCAAAATCTAGAGAAGCCAGTTGATGGCTATGAGCCTCTCACTTCAATGTGTAGCAATTTGAAATCTTGCATCTCATTCTCGCACCGCATGTGTCTTTAATAAGGCAGATTTGCAGATTTGAATGAGACAGCAGCAGCAGCAGCAGCAGCAGCCGAGTTGCAACGAACGTCGTGACGGTTTCACTCAAGACATACACCATGGTTCTTGAAAGGAAATATTCTTCCATGTCTTCGATCTTGGTTGAGTGGGCGATGCCTTCGTCGACCACGGAGCACATGGTACTCCACTTATTATACGGCCCGTGGTAATCGCTGTCCTGATATTATTAAACATTCAATGTCTTCATGCTACTGGCTCGGCTAAGTCAAAGTTCAACTTTCACCTGCCAATGAATATCGCTAGCATCACCCCTCCCCCCTACACCAAATAATCTAGTTTTTTCCAGGTGAGGGGGCGTGATGTCGATTGATTGTTGGGTTCAAGAAATAATTTGTCGCAAAAATGGTTAACATCGCTCTATGACGTAGCTTTCTGAGAAGATCACAAGAAATTTGCTCGACATGGTGGCGTAATCAAAGGGAATATGGGAGGTCTGGAGTTAGGCAAGCCTTGTCGTGGTTTTCCGTGATTTCCCAAAGTCTCTTCAGGAAATTGCTGGGAAATTCCCATCACCCAAACCAAAAGGACTAAAAAGATTTTTAAACGGTAATAATTTGGGTAAAAAGTCCCGAAAATGTATAAGTCTGGTGAAATTTTAAAGCTAACTTTCAATGTAACAAAATCAACGTGACTTTCAACGTAAAGCTTTGGGGTGAACTGTGTGGAACATGACAAAATAACCAGCTAAATATATGAAGTTGAGGACCAACGTCATGTCACACTGGTTGGCTTGGAATTTGATTTGGTCGGTTACGTGTACGTGACTGTTGCATCAACAATAGAACAGAGCGAGTGCACTAAAGATCGATTCAGATGTGCAATTTCCGACCGATTTGATTTATTTCAAGGAAATGACAGAACAGATAAAAGCTGCTTCAATTATAATTTGAAGCCTGCGGTATATTGACCCCCAAGTGGCCTCACAGTCAGACAAAATACGAAATGTATTGAATACCGGTAGCCTTCGGGCAAAACAATGTTAAGAATGATCATCCAGTGCTATTATATTATTATCGTACACCTTTCTCTATGTGCCATGTACAATAGTACAAAGGCTTTGAAGAATATTAGAGCGTAAAAAATATCGCAAGAAGACAAATGACTGAGTGGGCTGATGTAACGTACTAAATATGATTGTACTGGGTGAAATTTTCAATTTCAACGAGTTCTGTCACCTTAACATACCTGAATCGTCTCTAAGCTAAGAGAATTTTAGTTGTTTAATTCACAACGTTTTATTGCCCACCGTTACCGATTGAATTTTTACTACTGGTCCACGCAACAGAAACGACTGCTCGAAATGCAATAATCTTTTAACGAAGTTCCACTTCGTTTTAGGGTTCATTAAATTCGGCAGGTCAACCATTTCCACGGCGCGGAGGACTTGGGACCGGGTCCAGTGGACAGTAAAACAAGACCAGGAAGCTTCAAATCATCTTGGTCACAACACAACATCACATCAACGTTTTTTTTTTGGTCAAGTCTTTCTAATAGTAGTTAGCATTTAGAAGTCCACGTCCACCGTAGTGTCCGCAAGATAAATTGTATCATCGAAAAAACCTTCTCGGTCAATAAAAAGTGACTCTTTACTGACCAAGATGAGTGCTCTTTTGCGTCAATTATTACTGAATCACATCCTGTCCTGCTATAAGTACGCGATTTCAACATTACGGGTAGATATTATATTAGGTTCTACATTGTTGGTTGGCATCAGAGCAGGCCGCCCTCAATCTCTAAGTGTTCGACCAAAAAATCGCCAATGGGCAAATGACACGATGTTGGAATCGTACGTGGCTGCGCTAGCTTTCGACTCAATTACCTCGGCAGACTTGTGTGGGCCCGTGACAAGAACCCCGAACGCAGATAAATGTTTATAATCTTAATTTGAAAGAGGAAGCAATACTTTTGAAACAACGTTCTTTTAAACCGACGTGAATATACCGAAATCAAGCACTAAAATTATATGATTTTGGCATAGAATGCGTACCACCACATGTCTAAAAAAACTCCTGCGTCAGTTTTAAGTGACAAAAGCTATTAAAGCTAAAGGTATTTAAATAGAAAGTATACTTCTCAACATTTGTGACGAGATTCGAGCGGCATTCCGAAGTTTCTTGTTAATCGTGGTGCTATTTCTGACGATGCCGCGATCGTCATTACGCGTGTGACAAAGTGTAAGCGGTCCTTGTTCGTCCGTGTCAACGGCAGGCCGTGGTCAGAAGAGGCCCGCGACCGAAGCCGATCGGGCCTCGAAATTTGTCGTGTGGGGTTCTCATGGATGTAGCCGGTTTACGCACTGCATTGAAATCGCGCGGGTTTTTTTTTAGGGGACAGTAATCGGTCTATTATAGGATCATTTTTGTTTGGTCGGAACTCGGAACGAATGAGCGGAAAAGAGCCGCTTAGTTGCGTGAGATGTTGAAGTAAGAAAGTAAGAAAGGTTGTCAGCTAGAAAACGATGTTGGATGATGTACATGGATTAGCAGACGTTGATATCAACAAAGGTGAAATAGTCCTGTAGAGATGATAAAATAACAATGTAGTAATTTTGACACATGCGCAACGCTTTGAAGGATATTATTTTGTTCACCTGCAGTTGGTCAACTCGTTTTTAATTAATATTTTCAAAGTAGTTCATGCAATATTGAGCGTTAAATTCTGCTATAGTTGATCTCTGAAAGGGTACAGTTTGTGTACAATTTTCTTCTAAACATCCAGTGGAGGTGTGGGGATATTTTGGTACAGCTGACCATTCGCCAAATAAATTTTTTTTTTTTTGGGTGGGGTATTATTATGAGAAAAAAGTATATTTAGATTTTACCGAATTGTCTTTCGATTTTTGAATTTACAAGATAAGAGTTATTCATCGCCATGAACAGAGAAATTTGAATCTGGCTTTTATTTGGCTTTTATAGCCGATATTGGGCTATGGCGTCGTTGAACCCCAATTCCAATTCAATTTCAGATTTTAACTCTCCTCGACAACAACAAAAAATGCTCATCCTGCCCCCAACACGTATTGACTGGTGAAATCAACGCACGATTCGCAGTAAATCATCGTGCAAATAATCACTTCCAACATAATTATCTGCTTTTCTGTCGTGATATCGGCGGCCGTTAATAATTCACCTTAATATCTAATAAAATATGATTTTAATAAATAACAAAGTAGACCTTCAGGTTTAATTAATGCAATCTATCTTAATCTGTCAATTAAATTATATTGACACATCCAGTTTAACCGAAAATAATTTCCATCTATATTGGGTTGGTTCCTAGGACACCGACCGATGAATGAGTGATGCCGCTATATGATATGTCTTACAGCGTACGGCACACCACGCATTCGATCGCCTCTTAATGGTGTGCATAAGAAGAAGCCAGTGGGCTAATTACACGTTGTGCTGTGGCCGTAATTGATTGATCGCCATTAAAAGTGGTCGGCGTGTTTTTAAAGTCCGCGCTCAGCAACGAGATTGTCACTTCACTTTCACTTCACAGTTCACACGGTCCTTTCAGATATGAACTCGTGACGACCCAGATCTTGTAATACATCACTACCACCACACACCACCACCACTCTGTGAAAATATGGTGCTGGGCACTGACTGGCCACCTATACCTTCGACGACGCATGCTGCTCTTACTTTGAAGGAGTAATTACTTCCTCGGGCAATGTGTAATGTGGAAACAGTAACGATGCAGCTTGTTTGCTAGCTAAGCATCTTTCGCAGCAATTTTTACAGTGTGTGGAGGTGCAACATTATTTTAATGTAATTTGTGTTTAGAGAATATTTCAGTTTTATTATTTTGATGAATGAAAGCTAATACATGGACCTGTTTATTAATATTCCATTCAATTAACTTGAATGGAAGTCGGCTTCTGCTGCATTTCACTCATAATGTTTTAGTCGCGGCAGATTCATCCAAGCCATAAGTTGAATGCACGTTTGCTGAGATTTATTTCTATTTTGATTACAAGCCAACTTGTTTCTTAAATTATTGCCTAATCTTATTCAGTAAACGACTTTTGCGAAAGGAAAAAAAGGATGCTACAAAGATACCGAATGTTGTTAGCGAATGTAACGAATGGTGTGTTAAAGGTAACAATCTAAGTTATTGTTTTTATCGGACATGATTATGTCTCAGTATTGGTATAATTCATCTAAAGCAACATCATTCCGCATATCATAATACAAGACACAATATTCCGGACACACACTAACACTCTCTATAGTCTATACCCTAGCTAGGTGCACGTCACCTGGTTTAAGTGTTTCATTTTTAGCAGTCGCCATGTATGGGTGTGTGTAACGATATGGGTACGTGCAGTAAAGCACCTCATTTCTTTATTAAAGAACACGTTAACCGAGAGACTGCTCGCTGCGAGCTGGCAAAGAGATTCCTCTAGGTAAAGAGTGTTTTGCTTTATAGATAGGCGATGGTATTTTACTGTCGAGTAGTTTTATTGCGACTGCGCAGGCAGGCAGGCAGGCAGACCGCTGGCCGGTCTCTTGGTGCAGAACATGGACAGCTCTGCAGTGTCGCTGGGTGTCACGATGTCGTTAATCACATTGTCACATGCCTTGGTCTGAGACCGAGAAGGAGACACTGGAATATCTAGCCGCATTCATCCAACAGTTGTCAATAATCGTTGTGCTTGTCCCAGGTGTATGGGGTTGGGTTCTTTGAGCTCAGCTCCGATGTGAACCTGTTGGTATGTTTGGTCTTTAGGTCACAAAACAGGGTGATATTTTGTGTCTGGATATATCCTGTGAGGCAGTCTGGTTTCAGAAATCGTCCCAGTGCAAAGACGGCTAGAAATGATCTAAGAGCATGAAAACCCTTACTAAACGGATAAAAGCATTAGTTAACATTAATTTTGAAACTGTTGGCTTACATCTCGAAGAAAATATGGCCCTTTCCCGTTTCAAAGTGAAATAGAGGGTAAGAATACCAACGTTTTTTTAATAGTAATGGTAGTTCTTCTTCCCTTCGACGGTATTGGGATAACCTTGAAATCAAATTTCTTCTTCCCTTGTTCAATATTACGACAAGGACATGGAAAGTCCTGACTCGACTTTCCCTCTGACCACCGCTATCTTGTTTTGCAGGAAAAGTGCAGTGAAAAGCTGCTCGACGGAGAGTGTGGATTCGCTACGCAGTTCGCGGTCCCGGTCGCGAGAGTCGCTCAAGGACGTGAGTCGAGTTCGGTACCTCTTAGCAAAGCCCTGAAGGAAGTACCCCGAGTACAAAGACCAGTCAAACTTACAAATTAGTGATGAGAAAACCTTCGGAAACCAAAATTGATATCGTATTTAAAAAAAAAGTTCATAAAGATAGCGGTTCTAGTTGTACACCTTCCAACTTTGCCAATAGATTTCGCTTACTGACAAATTATAGGAATTGCAGATTATTTGCTTACTCAATCACAAATCTAAATCACAAAGCACATTAAGCAGACTAATAACAATAATATCATAAAGGTATATAATAAGACATTTAGCGCTTTGGGCGCTCGTACTGCTAATAGCCCACCTCTTAAGCAGGTGAACCGTGTATTAGTGTCTCTTATATACGACCGAGGAATGCAGATGCTGATTAAAAGCATTGCGTGCAGCCGTTGTCTCAGAGGCCCTCGAGACCTGTTCACTCGCAGCTCGCCGATGTTCGATTACTTTGATATAATGAATTAGTAGCAAGCCTAGTTGTGTTCACCGAGATAAGGTAAAGCAATGACATGCAATGGCTTTTTAAGACTTGACACAAGTGCACTCCACCTATTGCAGTCCGCCACCTATACCCACTAGATTCAAGGTTAATTCGATGCACGAATTGCATCTGTGTGCAATTATATATTGTTGGTCATTGGATAGTAATAGATAAGAGCATTCGTTGTCTCCAAAACTGTTTCGCCGTCGGGAATGTCCGCTTTGACAATGCAAGGTGGTTCGGTTTCCTGAAAGGAAAATAAATAATTAGAATTTTCGTAGATACTCTGCAATTACAGCCATTCAGTCTGAAGTCTTTTCTGAGCACCGCTGCGGTGGCTGCGGCGTATAGCATGCGACATGTCGTTTTAGATTCGATCCTGTTGACCGGTTATCCTTATCTTGGTCCTGATCCAGGTAGATCGCGACCAAATCTCCTACAGACTTAAGAGACTGCAACATTAGCGAAGCGAAAAGTGCGCGCTGGCCAGAATAAAACCTTGTAACTGTATGACAAACGATTTTCGTTGTGCAAACTGCTGCTTGGAGCTCATTTAGGGTGTTCTTCAACATCCGTAATTTCTTTATTTTTTATGACATCTAAGTTAAAATTGTTCTCCGATGCTTTTTTCTTCCATGTATTTTTTATTTAAAAATTGAACAATTTTAAGGTTTTTTTTTTGGATGTGTATATTTTTACATGGCGGTGGAACCCATAGGGGTTGAGGTCGTTCTTAAAAACCTGTCATATTCAAAGACCCCAGGAAATCCTTCCACAGTTCTGTATACCTAACGATTTTCATGACCAACATAAACATGGCCTGTGACTTAGATGCATATGCACGGAGAAACTATGCTTTGATTAGAACAAGGAAATGAGTATTGCCTTCATTTTGTGAACTATACACATTCAGAGATATCACTACTGCATTGCATCCACGGGCAGCGTGCATCGCGCTGGCTTGAAGTGCATCGAGTGTGTGCTCAACTTCATTGAACTGCATTCCGGTCACGGCTCGAACGTGAAGCATGCATGTCGTCGCCAGAGTGTGAACCCAGGACCCGACTGTATACAGCAAGTGCATCGCCGTGGATGCATGCGGTGCAGTTTCAACGTGTCGTCCTCGTGCTGCACTCGTATAGGCCTTATTATTCACACGACTTTTGTGCTGTGGACAAACGAGAGGGGTTCGTGGTTCGATGCTTGCCTTGTGTTTTATTGCGACGGGGACTATCATTTGCTTTAATTATGATAGGTTAATAATTTATCGGCTTTCAATTTTGCTTGATTGGTAGTAATTTATGGAAATATACAAGCTGAGTCAAATATTATACGTTGTCTGCCATTTTACTACGGGGAGTAAAAGTAATCGGAATCCTGTTAGTTGTAAAATTTCTAAGAGGAGATTCAGGAACTTGAACGTTGATCATTTTATGATTGGACACTGCCATAATTGCTTTATAGCAAAAACCGCTCAAGTATGGTTGAGCAGCGAATCGCAATTATTCTTCTAAAAATGGTTGTCTATTAAAATTTTCGGCGAAATTTCCATTGGATGCATATGCAACAACAATGATAGCGATCCAAAAGATCACGAACCATTACGCAGGTCTCTGCAGAATTTGGAACTGTGACGACGAGAATCCGTTGAAATCAGATTTCTAGAGCATCACAATCATATTCATTATGTATAAAGTCTTATGCAAATATCCGATTCTTTGGGTGAAATAGTTTAACAGGTTCGTTTGTTAAGCCGCCCACAACGACACACCCGACAGGCACACGAGATTGCCATCACGGAAACGGGCACGCACTTGACACTCGTGGCAATTTGATGGCCACGTACTATTCATACGCTGCTGATATCTTAAGAAATCGTCCACTGTGAGCCAACAACAGTGCTCATCGTGGGAACCGCATGAGCGGACTATAGGCATTTTCCGTTGCTGAGGAACATTGATACATAACTAGATAATAAAGTAATGGGTCTTTTCAATTTATTACATATACGTACTGTACTCATTGTCAGTGTGAAACTGTATATACTGTCGATGGTCAAAGAAAGATATGCGACGACAATCTAATATAGTGCGAAGCGCAATTGGTGCAAAGAGAATTGTGATCATTTTGATTTGCAGCTCGACTTAAATGCACTGAGATCGGGATAGGTGAAGACTGTATGGGACTGAGGCTTTAAACATATTTCCATTTCCTAAGTTAAGGGAGAGGTTCTGTCATAAAGCGGAAGGAAGTTATTTCTTGTTTCCTGAAAAGCCGTTCGGATGCATAGAACGGAAACGATGACAGAAATCAGTCAAGTAGTTGGCGTGAAGGAAATAACTTTGCGTCAACTAATTAGATTTTTAATTCAGAAGAATAATTTCCTTTATCGTTTAGCCGCAAGATAGCGAGGGCGGCCTAAAAAGAGCGTGCAATCAATAATGCATTCCGCCATGACACTGTGCTCGAAGTATAAGGTCCCGGCGTCCCGTTGGGAAAGTATATCAGAATAATCATCAAACTGTCCATAGGGCCACACGATCACCATTTCACGACGTATCCTCCCACACGCTCAGTCATTTTTGTCGAAAACTGTGAACACTTTCGTGCTCGGAGCTCGAACGAATCAGCTAAAGGCAGGGCCAAATCAAGCATGCGATACATATATAGTCCAGTTACAGCTTTACGCAATTTGAGATAATATAAAATTTACAATCATCACGACCTGTTCACCACCGCCACCACACTAATAATATAGTTCAATCAATCGAAAGAACGAGTGTGTTAGATGCTTACAACACCAATTATCTTCGATTACACGTCGGTCGACGACTGAGACCCATGCCGCCCATAAGCGCTAATTGAACGCGATCCGCGAATGCCGCGATCGGTGATCGCCTATCATCGTTGCATGGCCGGGCTTGTATCATGATTCGATACCTAATAACATTGTTATCGATCAAACCATCTTATCTCGACACGCAATGTGCCAATTCTCATCGTGGGCATCAGTCATCTCGCTCGCACGTTGCTGTAGCTAGCCGCATGTGAGCACTCTCTCCGTCTCCTTCTCAGTCACAGACTGGCTACAGAGTGCAGGTCACGAGCAAGCTCGACGCGCCATGCAACATTTAATAATTAATTATGGGAGAAAAAATTAGTGGTAATGTTGCGTCTTGTTATTATCATTTTTCATAGTACTTCGTTCTTCTAATCGTGGCTAATTCTTGTGATTCGCTTCGGCTGGTTTCATGCCGGTGAAGATGAAGTGGTGACCCTCCTTCCCCGACCCTTCTAGCCGCATTCGTTTTGTGGTATGTGCTGGGTTTGGGGGAGTTGGGTGTAGGTCGTCGACAACTAGGGTAACTCATGGGACAGTGTTACCTACCTAAAGTCATGGGATTGTTATTCTAATAGAGTTCCATCCTGGATGTACGATTAAAATAATTAAAAAGCGGTTCAGTGAGTTCTTATAAACACCGCTAGCCTAGTTAAAATTTTATCTTCTTGATTCGTTATTTATTTGATCTTTTCATGAGAAATTCCAAAGTGGGTCCTATTTTCGTGAAGTTTATGGTGGGTAATGTTGTTTCGTTTTTACATGTGCTCCGCTCAGTACATATCCGTTTGTGATTTCGCAAATTATATAATTTTTGGAACAGTTATTATGCAAGAGTTTAAACATGAGCGAAAAATGTCGGTAGCGTGTTGGTGATGGACAGATTCGGTACACATGTATCGGTAACTGAACACACCGAGGCAAGATTTCCACGTGCTCGATTTGAGTTAATCAGCTGTTGTCGAGCGGCGGCCCAGCACATTTCTTAACGAGAGCTGGCATTAAGTTGTCAATAAAAACGCACACATTTCATTTCACTAGACAAGACACGTCGGTACAAAGTCGTGATCTTCACTGTCTGTAGGCCTTTAAAAGCTTTCGAAAAGCAAATAATTATATTTTGAATGCAATTTTTTTCTTGTTGTTACATTTTGATAATGCTCTACTATACTGTTTAGGATAGATGAGAAGTGAGAATCAAAAACAGCGTCCGCTAAATTCCCCGACCTGTGCGCTCTCTAACGGAATTATATTTTCACCTATCCGTTTTAATTGACCTATTGATCAAAGTTACCATTCTAGCTAATTTTTTAACAGCCGACTTTAAATGTTTTTATGTTAACAAAAAGAAATCGTAACCGTTCACCGGGTATCAAAAAGTGCTTGATTTAAATACTCTCGTCAGAATGGTCGCGGGTCGTGACCCACCTCAGGCGCTTCGTGACTTGTTGAAAAAGACAGGTGGTCCAGTCCACCCCACCTCACTGATAATACTAGGCTCGGCATTTGCAACCATATTTTACCATACAATCGCAGTTGCAACACCAAGTACCTATACCTGTAACGATCGTTATGCATTCGTCCTATAAATTATTTCACATAATAACCGACTTTGCTTTACTACCATTACTATTTTATGTAATTTTCTATCACACACCTTTCTTCTTGTCAAGTGCACTTTGTGCATTGCTAATTAAGATTACCGGCGACCTACCTTCGGTTCCTGTTCGGAGCATCGCAGTGGAACAGGCGAGGCGAGCGCGCCCCTTGATCCTGTGCAGAACTTTTCGAGTGTTCGCCTGCATTTGATAGCAAATAGGTCGAGAGTTTTGGCGTACGAGTCCCGTTATTCGCCGTGGGGCTAGTTTCCTAACCTACCGACATTCCAGGCCACTGGAATTTACTAGAGGGTTGAAAGTTGAAATGAATTAGATCAATTATTCGTATGTAACGTGGTCCACAATTTATTAAGTTGTAAGTACGAGTTCCTCGTGTATCCATGGCTGAAGGTAAAACAATTTGTGAGGGCAATCAGATAATGTGGTATACGCGTTAGAGGACGAGTTTAGTTTTGCGGGTGTGCGGTTTTACGATAGATACTTTGGATTTTGACCGCAAAAATTTCGTCGTCTTAACCGAACGTGAAAAGCCGAATAGTGAATCGAGCGTACGCGTGTTTGACCACAGATGTGACAAAGGAACCGCGTGGTCAATGTGGTTATTTCCTTTCTACATCTTTGACGAACGCGGCATTGGGAGGCAGCTAGAAGCGATCAGCTGATTTAGCTTTCTACGGTCACCGGGACTCGGCGCCTATACCGGTCTATTTGACATGTTAAATATTTGTTAGTGTGCATTGGAAAATGGTTAGTGGTGCGTTACACTTCAAAAAAATTGATATACATACATTTTGGGACTGATACGGGAAGAAATCGGATTTCTTGGTCCTAAAAATCGCCTAAACGACGGGTAGCCTTCACGGTGGGGAAACGGGCGGGGAGAGGTACTTGAGTTGACAGTCAATATCTGCTCAATTCGGAAATTCAGAAAACAATAATACTCAGTCCAGGTACATTTTTTAGAGTAAAATAAAATAGTCAGTGACGGTTTAAAAACAAATTCAACTCCATGATTTGGTATTAAGCGGACAGTAAAAGATGTGACTTTGAGATGTATAGGCTTTCGGTTCAGATTTGGACACGCGTGGACGCTTTACAGTGATATTTGCGCGCCCTACAAGCACGTTACAGGCGCGCGGTAAATGGGAAGGAAGTAAGCAAGTACGCAAGGGCAAATTGGGGGCTTGTTTCTGATGTTTGGATAATAACCCCGTGCTCGGCGTGCAGGGTTAAGCATAAATTGGCCATTAGCTAGCTATTTACTTTGGTCTCTGGTACGGAAGTTTTTTTTTCGATGTTTGAAACTCTGCCGGAAGCACACCACGGATCATTTCGAGCGTAATTTCAGACATTTTGTAAATATCTTGATTTGATTTAGCCATGTATTTGACTAGGTACACTATGTCTGTTAAATCTACGTGGATTTTGCTTCGCCAAGCGCAATTATAGTATTTGCTCAAGCTGACGTTTGTAAGTTAGACCACTTAATACTACACGGTACAAAGATGGGAACATCTTAATTCTTCTGCAGGATTTGAATGATGCTCTTTGGGAGATGGACAAAACCATCGTGTCTGAGTATAGTAATTGAAGGTGAGCCCACCTCAGCCAGTTGGGCAGTTTACCTAACTCAAGTTATCCACCCTTACAGTTGTGTTAGAAGCATCTTAAACATTTAAGTAACGTATCAAAGCTATGCAAATTCTAAAAATCCCATAGGACAAACCAAAATTAATTTTCTTTCAATACTTATTAGGGCCCATTTTTGAGTATTTAGTGCCCAAAATCCATTGAAATGAGAGAAATTATCAATATGGATGGGCTATATTCTTCCTGACTTGCACAAAGCTGGGCGTAGTTCATCGTTTTGGGAGGAGTACAAAGACAAAATTGGGCTCCCTTATCTGGCGGCGTAACGCGGATCGCACTTGAGGAGCTCAAAGCAGAAAAAAAAACGAGGTGCATATTACCATAATTATTACTCCTTCTTTTATTTAATATTCTCGTTCGTAGCTGGGACATTCACGTTAAGACCGAATCATATTATGATGAGTCACGATTACTTTATTGCGATTTGAATGCATAATGAAACAGCGGTAGGCTTGTAAACGGGTCTCCTTGTCATTAGCCGCTCGTACAATGTCGTGATGCTGTATTGTATTACCTATCTGCAGCCATGGCCATTTTAATGGAGTCCTCCCTCACTTTTTCCGCGTCGCGTGTAATTCCACGCAATTATAATACATTACGAATATAGGAGCATGCATGTAATCAGATGTAGGCCTCGGGATTTTCTCTTGAAATTGCATATAAACGACTCGCCCACCCGAATGCGTTATGAGAACCGGACACCAGATACTAATTTATTCGCGTTTCCAGGCATATCGGTTAATATCCTTTAAACGTGCGGGGGACGAATGTTTGTTTCTTTAATTCTTGGTCCACATTCGTGCGTTTTGGAATTGAATGTCGTGCGTGGACGACAATCAGCATAACGAGGTATGTGTGAGTAGATACTTCAACACGCGCTGTTCGCTTGCCGTGTGACGTTGCTCATGGGGCTCACGGAGGCATGCACCCCCCAATAAAAATCTGAAAGAATGTGGGTGGGACAATAAATCGTGGGTCAGTGCTTGAGATCAGCAACTTTCCAATTTATTACCCGAGGTGGTTGGTTAAATGTCATCCGATTTTAACTCTTCTGGGATGACACAACCAGAGATGTCAACCAGAGAAAAGAAGTTTGTCCAGGAGGGCATAGGTAACCCCCTATCCCGTCTCCAAGTTCCCGGCGCCCACGGATTGTGACAAGGTATTCCTTGCTGCCATAGAAGCGAATATGGAGTATAGTAGGTGTGCTGCAAAATGTGTAAGATTGTGGAGATGACTTTTCAGCATTCGTCCTTATCCGCGAGTAAGCTCGGGGCGTCTCTTAAAAAAGGTCTTTGCTCAGTGGTTTAATTAATATGTGTTCTTGATTCTCTTTGTCGGAGCCTTACTCGTCGGTCTTCTATCCGAGCCGTAATTAAATAACTAAGATAGCTGAAGGAAAGAAGAAATATTTTCTTGCTACTATAGCTGGTGGTGGCTATGTCGACTTGAATCGATTGCTGCAGGCTTTTATATCTTTCAGAACACTTGTATATAATATCGAGAGACACATTTCACAAAGCCGGCTCCGTGGCTTCCACGTTCTTTGAGTCTGGTGCCCATCTGATATTATGCAAACCCACCCTCTCTGCGGCGCCCCCCCCCCCTACCTCCTCCCGCACTCCCACCCCTGCTACATCAATGCACATACTTTAATTTAAAGAAAACACAGTTGGCAGCATCGTCTGAAAGTCATTTCTCATTACAGTTTCATTCCTCGTTCAAACGAACGATCTTTAGTCGCTGGCAATAATTTTCGGATAATCTAATTTGAGGAGACTGAAGGCTGGAAATATGCTGTTGTAGTTCATGTCGTTACAAATCACTGCACTAATGTATTCTCCTTAGGTTTAGGTTCAATTTCGCTTTGCTGTTTAAAACAAACAATATGTTGTGCATACCGAATTAGCATTCATGCGGGAATGATGACAACGTTGCTGGTACATGCAATCTCTCCCACCCCACTCGATACCTCGGACCAACCCCCAACCCTCTACCTCCCACCCCCAACCGCCCCACCGACCGAACTGTGCAGACGTTGACTTGTGATGAACGGAAACTTTTAATTAAAACAAACCCATGAGATCAAAGACTTGGGAAAACTCTTGTGGTTTTGCGAAATGTACAGTCAATACCATGGCATGGACAAAATTACTATACACAACGAAGATGGAAATTTTTGAGCGGTGCTCGTGTTAAGTTTCCTGGATAGGAATATTACGCTAGCTTTCGTCTTTTATTTTTGGATTAGACGATGCGAAAATGTTCAGCTTAAGTTATAACTCATCGTTAAATCAGTGAAATCAATTGAAGCTGAGGGTGCATTTTCTTGCACCAGCGATTCAACCACACTGAAGCTATTAATTAATCCCCTGAAATAAAGATGCTAATGGAATCACTCCCTCTGCATCATAATATCTGTTGTTTTGAAACAGTGTGCTCTGATAAGGGGTGGTCTTCCAGCATGGGGTGGTTACGGTGCGTGGTGCTAGAATGTATCTAAGATGTTACTTAGAGACCCGGGTTTGATATTAGCCCGTTAATGCGATCATGACACCGATTACACTGTATAAATATATCCCGGCTTTTTCACCCTATCATATTGCGAGGGTGCCCAAGACATTCTTAATATGATACATAAAAAAACGGTGTCCTCCTTTACGACGCGAGCAGCCATAAGACAAAGCATAAAAACATCCCCCATTGTAGGGTTGTAATAAAAAAGTATGATATTATTTTTAGAATCTCTTATGACCCCCTCCCTCCCTCCCCCCCCCCCCCCACCACCACTCACCCATCGGCAAAGTTTTCATATCAGTGCAGCGTAGGTGTGAGGGCATTGTCTTAAAATCCTGTTGCTGATTCATATATTTTTTCATAACAAATTTGCATGAAATTATACAGCAAATGCTTGCACGTCTAGAGTCATATTTAATTGGAATGATTGTTTAATTATAGCTGGTTGCCGGTGCGGCCAACTGACAGGTATTTCGAGCAATTAGGGCTATGTGATTTAAATGGCATTTTCAGTAACCATGACACTGCAATTAGAGACAACCTCTGCAGAATCCCGGAGATTGCGTTTGGTTTTCGATCCTATTGAAAGCTGGTGATTTTCTTCTCTCGTGCGTGCGTTTTCGTCGTTCTCTGCGAGTCTCAGGTGCCGGGCACGAAGGAACGAGACGGCATACTAGACCACGTTGCAAACGACGTCCCTTCTTTTCTATTAATTACAGTATCTTTTTCAAATCTTTCGACTTTCAGTCAAATCGGGCAACATCTCAACTCGTTTCTAATTTCCTGCATTACATCGGCTAGATCTCTCTGCATGTGTGGGGCCATTTACATTAGCGAACAGCGATATAACGAAGTTTCGTACTCTCGAATAAATCTTTTGAACCGTTTGCACACAGAAATGACATATCCTTTCTTCATGGCTCTCTGAACACACTACACTATTTTCTTCTGTCTTATCCTAGTTGAATATCTAATAGGCTAGAAGTTTTAATAAGTACATCTCATTGTAAGAGAGTGCACCTACTATATAGAGAAGATCGTACTTCCTGGCTTGACAAATGTGTTTCGTTAATTACAAGATACTTTCGATGCCATCTCATTTAGTTTTCATCTATGCGTTCACCTGCTCTTACCGAGAATGTGTTTGCACGCTTGGACAAATAATCTAAACTGTCATTTTCAACGTTAGGTTGCGTTAGGTCTCAATTAAAGACATAACCCTAGGTAACATAAGAAAGCAGATTTTTGAAGCTCTGTCAGGTGATCTCAGCAACTACATGGTTACCAAAAGTTTAATCTACCATTGTGTTTGGAATTATTTTTTGTTTTGTATTCGAAGTAAGTAACGAAATTGATTATCTTTAAAAAAATCAGTATAGTGTATACATTTAAATCTCATCCAAGATTCTGTTCATATATTTTGGTTATTATTTGTGTGGGCTGCGTAACACCCCTATTGCTAAAACCATGCTAATTAATTCTGCATGCAAGATGAAATTTATGCACGTACTGATATTTCTGGCAAACTTATAGAGTCTGTTTAGGAACTATTAGAACGCCACAATTAAGGTACTTAAGGCGGACTATAGTATAGTTTAATGTAGCATTTCATTTGAATAGCTTATGAGCTGCAAAGTAATAGACCTTGTTGAATATTAACCACTAACTACTTGACCCGCTTTGCAACTCGAATAACATTTAATATCAGACATAACTCAATTGTCTGCATTCTGTTTCTTGTGATAATATTCAGCATGAAGTGAAGTGAACCCAGCAGTCATTTTACCCGTAGGAGTTAGCATTTTCACCTGTATTTTCTTTGCATTTTGGTGTTGAAGACCAACGAAATTAAACAGCAGTTAAAATAATCGTCTATTTTCTGTTTAATATCAATTTCTGATTCTTCTTGTTTTCGTTTCTTCTTTGCAACATCCGTACAAAATGTTAGTACTTGCACAGTGTTATGTTTTATGTTCACTAATATCCTATTCCGGGTGTAAAATATAAATCAGCCCGGTGAATTATGCCGGGCGCACGGCACAGGTAATATTTCCTCCCTCGGAACACACTGTTTATGTGACAGCGGCATAGACAAGATGGCACGACTTATCCCAATAAACTATCACCTTGACGGGGTTCTGCTACATGATATCATAATTCCTCCTCATGCCTTCACTTACATCTAGCCAGCGAACCAAAACGTATAATGCCACCTCAATCTCACATCGTATATGCGTCCATGGTAAACGTACTGGTCGAGAATGACTTTAGATAATAACTTCAAGTATAAAATTGCCAAGCTGAACACATGGGGTACTTAAAATCTTGCAATGTCATTTGGGATATGGTTTTTACAGATGCAACTTCAGGTAAAGGTATACATATACCTACTGAAATTGGTCGACAATGATTGCAAGTGTGTCTTCACAAAAGCCATAATTTTTGCTATGCGAGACAGAGTTCTGTTTCCTTGACCAGTGTTTGTGCCTATTGCTCAGTGTTGCTACGCTCGTTAAATCCTGGCCATCAACATTAAAATCGGCCGTCGATGATGGATGTCTCTGGCCCGCAGCATCTTCGCGACGTTGTTTCAGAGAAAACACGCCGAGTTCAAATGCTAGACCAACGTCTATTATTTCGAGGAATGAATTTCGCTGTTCGTTGCGTCTGAGCTGAGGATCTGTGACAGGGTAATTGCGACCCGGGCTCGCTTTAATAACTACCCTCTGATGTAAGCGCCGATCACCGATGCCGAGATGACGACTCGGAGGACCGCTAAAGGAGAAAATGCCGGGTAAATTATGCTTTATGACTCTCTTGAGTCCGCAGGTAAAACATTCCGGACCAATTATTTTCATGTGGCCGAGTACTGACCATCACGGGAAGAATGTTACGATAAATGGTTTGGGGATTACGGATGGTGATCCTATATGCGATTAGCTGTAAGAACCACATTGGGGCAGCAATTATCTTGATCTTTACTTGTCTTGGCCTTGGTTCGTTTAATTTTGGCATCATGGTTGTGAAATGTGACGCGATAAAATAGGGATGTGTCAATCTCTCACTAGGATAGATTCTGACGATGAAACAAGGGTAAATCATTAATCTCATTTCATCAGAGAAAAGCAAACTTTCAGACGTGGTATGCTTATGATGCAAACTCTCCCGGTTCGTCGAATATTTTAATGATTTATCTCAAACTTGTGTTGCTCAGCTACAAACAAGGATCAATAAAGCCTTGTTTCTTTTTTTTTTAAGAATAAGATGCACGAGGGTTAGATAGCACAGCTCTTGGGGTGCGGGAGGACGAGATGCTTTTAATTTTTAAACTTGATGTAAGTGTGCAAAAGTCTTAACAGGTCCCCAAAGGGCTGTTTTAACCCTCTCCAACCCTTCTCAGGAATTATTTTATTAGCACAACTTACGCTTTCTTTAGCTGGAAGCAATAAACACTGGGTATCAACTACATAACTTCTTCTGAAATAATGTATTCAGTGTACTCTCAGGCTTGGGATATCAGCACATAGCCAGTGTTTTGTAGAAAATAATTTCAACAAAGTTCAGAAGCCAATAATTAATATCGTAAATATTTAAAATTATAGCGCGTTTATTAATTATCTAAAGATGGGACGTTCCTGCAAAAAAATGCACGGAATTGTTGTCTATAATTTGCTTTATATCCCAAGTGGTGTGTCTAAATCCTTACAGCTACAAGCTCTCGTATACTGAACTTTAAAAGTGAACGGTTATATTTACCAAGATTCGAATGTGCACCCTACATCCACCCTATTTTGGCCAAAATGACACGTTTGGTTCAGAGGAATGTTAAACGGATGTTCTCACGAACGAGCCAAGATACTCACAAAGATGGCGAATTGCAATCAAAGTGACACGAGCACGATAGATGGCTAATCACAAGGTCCACCCATCTAACCCCAGCGGTCACATAATGCCTATAATTCCCAACTCGGGGGTAGCAACCGACCAATTTGTGGTTGTTTTTGCGATTTCAACTTTGTTTAATGATAGATCCCAGCGTCTGACAGCTTGAGTTACGTCTCGTACCGTGACACCGTAAATCAAGGATCAGTAGCGAAAACTAAGCACAACGAGCTTTTTTTTACAAGAAATAGTATTATTATTAGATTATATTTTATAAGGGATCTATAATTTTAAAGGGTTCCTATTATTAAGTCGATTAAAAGCTGGACTATTGTTCTGAAAACTTTGATATCTGACATGTGTCGATCGATAAATCAGGACCGGCCTCGCATATCCCGATTCCCGAGTCCCGCGATAGCTTCCGGTGAGCGGGACGTGAAGGGTACGGGCCCCCAAATTGGGTGCGACCTTTTGTTGCGGCAACAGCAGCTCGGACTTGATTTGATTTTTATCTCGTTCCCAGCACCTAGGATCACCTCGCAATTCCAGCGGCACTACAGTCGCTCGCCACTCGGGGCATTTTGAACATTTCCAACATTTCGAACAGAAAAGTGCCTTGCTTTAGAGTTTCTACGTCCATGCCCGAAGATCGATCTGAGATTGGGCTGTCAAATGGTAGTGGAGTGTTTACGACACTTCTGTGCATTAAAAATTGAAATTTGTTCGTCGCTCTACTACGCTTTTCACCCAATAAATTACTTTAAAAAAATTACAAAATAAATTTTCCAAGTAGGAACAAAATGAAAATTCTTGAAAGTTCATTCCAACCAATTACGTCGTATTATAAAATCCGTTGTTTTGAGTTTGTCTCGCAGCATTGTGATAGGGTTGCTCATGCCATTTTCGAGCGGGATGAGGTGGTGGCTGGCGGGAACTGGCTAGGGGCGCAAAGGGGTGCAAAGGGACTTATGATTGCATTTCTCATTAGCTTCTCGACGCTGGCTCTAGCCGTGCCTCGCCGCCCAAAGATGGCGAGTGGTTTATGTGACCTCAGAGAGAGGGCTCTGCCGCTGCAGCGCCACGGTGGCAGCCTAAGCCCATGGATCATGCTAACAAGGTAATCGAATTATGCGCGATATACGTTCCCCGACCTGCGGCTCTTATTTGGCGTTTATCATTCGCCAGACGCCGGCTGTGGCTGTCCGTGTGTATGCTGAACTCGCGGACAACAAACAGCGGTCGAGTATGTTGCACAATTTGCAATTGTGCTACAAGAAATGATATAAACAGAGAATATGCTGATTCATGCACGTAATTCTGCAGACACTCTCATTCTTATTTGACAGTAAAGTTAGATAGTTAAGATAGTCACAATAATTAATTAATTTGTTATGTATTGTAGTATAATTCGTATACATAATAATAATTTTTATTTGATGTACTGTGTGATTTAATTGCCTATAAGAAAAGCAATAACATAAATTAGATCTGATAAAGTCCACGGTATCCAGAGTCCAGACGATGAGGACACAACGACGGTGAAGGGAAGGTGTTTATGCGGCTCCAGATATGAACCAAAGTAGAAAAGATTCAACAGAAGTAACAAAGAGTAATAAATATTTTAAACAATCAAGTCTCGCACATTAATAGGCGTATAATTGAATTTGGTGCCGAAAGCAACGTGATTAAATTTAAATAATTTACAGAATCGCGATGTGGAAGATGCATGTCGAGGGAGGTGGAGGTTCCTTTGGGAGCCGCGGCCGACGGTGGGGAGGGTGGGGGAGGGAGTTGCCCTCAGATTAAGGGGGATTGAAGATGTCACTTGCCAACTAGAGCGAACTAATTCCAGCCACTCGGGTTTCAGCACCATAGCAAATTTATTTCGAACAAACAGCATCCACACACACACACATAGGTAGGTAGGTACAATCTCCCTAAAGAACTCAAGGGGAAAAAACTGTGAATGCCTTTATTTAATAAAGAAAACTCGTTGGCAAAGGACTTTTCTCGTTTGTTCTCGCTTTTTAACAGTCTGGAGAGGAAGCGAATAACACAACCTACATGGTGTGAGCGCTCTAAAACATTCATTTTTAAATAAACCTTTTAGAGACAAGTGTATTGCAATGACACGATACCAGTATGAGCTATAAATATTCAAAAGATGGTGTTTTATAGAGCATGCATCGAGGTAGACAAATCCAACATCGCCAGGAAGATTCGTACACATGATATCTTAGCGTGGCTTTCCGTACACAAGTATTCACTTATGAGATCCAGCTCGGGCGCTTTACGCAGTTACAATTTGTAAACGTGTTCGAAATGATTAAAGGGATCAATCAATTTACTAATTCAATCTACACGCTGACCCCAGAGCAACCTGTTTAACATGTCTTCCGACGTCTAAGAACTTCATGATACATGATCTGTAATTTTCTTAAATACTCGTACATATAAAGGGCAAAACGTCGTCAAAAAGTGGGTTTTTGGCTAGGTTTAAGAACTGTTTGGGTCCTCGTAGGAAATTAAAGAGCTTGGAGTGGCATTCCAAACGCCGAAACGAGTCGAAGTGTCACCTATAACCTTACTTTATATTGCTTACTGTGTTATTTGTGTACGCATCTTCGTGAAAAATAGCGGCAGTCAGTGAGAAATTCACATGGAATGCCATGAGAAAAATGCTAATCTATAAAACGAAACGGGTGCAAGCAATAATTATTATGACCGCATACTCGATGAGCGAGTTCATTGGTGACAACGACCTGGCCAACTATACATTGACTTACCAAGTTGTTTTTTTTTTTCAAAAACGAACGGAACTTAGACTGTAGCTTCATAGCTAACGTTAGCCAGTATTATTGTAATTTTATTCAGTAGAAGGTGGACAGAATTTATAATTCATTCCAAAAGATCTTATCAGTTTTGGTAACAATAGAAATTTGCCAAGTCGAACACAGTTGGACCGTCCGGTTGTGTCCTTTTGTTAATTTAGTCAAGAGACTGTCAGGTAAAAATGGGATTGCGATGGCTTGCGATGGCTGGCGGTGGCGGCGGTGGGGTCGTCGCATCCACGGCTATGGGGTACGCGACGACCAACGACACTTCCTGTGTCGTCGCATCGCTGGGTAATCCATATTTCATGAAACAATTAGTTGCTGTCCGAGCGGAACTTTGCACCACAGCATGGGGAAAATATAATGAATCTAACTTTCTTATTCCTGAAGAGTCTAGTCTATTGTATAATGAGGAAACCGTAACTAATTATTACCCTAGCAGTTACTTCTTCAACTGGCTTCTTAAAAGGCTGTTGTTTAAGACCTCAGGTTTTTAGATTTCCTTAAGGAATAAATTAGTGATTAAAAACGTCTCAACAAGTGAAGAAGTCGGATACTGATTGATATACTTTGGGACATGGAAAGATCCCACCAAATCTCCAAAAACTTCCAAATGACAGGAATTGTATGATTCAAACACTGTTTTGTCCATGAAGGCTCAGCTGAACGGCCATCAAGCGCATTTCGAAAACTTATATAATTTGGAATAAATCCGAAAATATGGTCATTTGGCTGAAGACAAGTCTCCTACTCCCTTTGACTAGTCGTGGAGGTGCCAGGTTCGGTAAGGCATGGACGCCGACGTTGCTTTTCTTGGCATCTAGTGTACGTAGTACTCTTGGTGCATGTCCCATCTAGCTATTGCATATTCATGTGATCATTGGCCCTAAAATGAGCCATGCATTGTCACCCAACTAAGACGTGAATCGCTTCTATGCCTTATCCACAATTCTTGAAAAAAAAAATGTTGCTCCGCAAGGAGAACATAATTTAATACTGGAAAATGCCATGTAAAAATTATGATATTTTCGTGCAATTAACTCGGTACGCTAATGAAGCCAAATTCTGGTTTATCTTGTTAAAAAGCTTTTACGTTTTGGTAAGTACTTAATTATTTTAATGAAACAAGTCTGCAAATTTTCAGCGTTTCATGGATTCCCCGCTGCAAGTTATTTGTCGAGGTCATGAAAGAGTTTGAGCCTAAACAATTTTCATTCATTGTGTAAAACTGCAACATGTATATGCAACAAAAGCAAACCGCTCCAAAAAAATTTTTTTTTTAATTCATATTCGTTAAAAATGTCCACAGAAATTGCAAAATTGTGACGCGCCGTTTGAAATGACAGGGATCTTAGATTCTTAGCCGCAACCCCGAATCGATTCCCCTGTAAGATGGTCATGTTGTTAGGATAGATGCACTTGGAAATAATACGCCACCAAATGCAAAGAAGCATGACAGTCGTTTGAGACGAAAACTTTGAAATCTACGAAGTACATTACACAGCTACCTAACAATAAAAGAAAAATATGACTTGCCCTCACAACCCTCAGCACATGCATCATAGAACGGCATCGCGATCGAGACTGTCCCTCCCCGCCCCCTCTCAAATGAGCAGACCTCCCGTGTTTAAGTTAATATCGAATTTTATCACCTGGCTCGCCGTAAACTGTCGTAAACGCTCGCACGTACGCATGGCTCTGCCTCCTGCTGCTTAATTGCACCCCATCCCCACCCCATCTCTGATCACCGGCTAATGAATGTCATCGGGCGATTACTAGCCGAAGAGTCGAAACAGGTCAGAAGCTATGGACAGCGTGGGTGCGAACCTGGCGGTGTGCTCCGCCGAACGTAGCCTGTCGTTATGCTAATTAATTATTTTAATTATTTATGTATCCTCTGATCGGTCGACACTTTTTAAAAACATGCGACAAAGGTGTGTCCATTCATCCGTTTCATATATCAGGACCTACGGGAATTTTATTCAAAATAACTAGCGTGAAATTATCTACAGTCTAGCCCGCGAGAGAAGATACCAGCACAAGGACTGTCCCTGCATTGCTACAGTCTAGCCCGTAAGAGAAGATACCAGCACAAGGACTGTCCCTGCATTGCTACAGTCTAGCCCGCGAGAGAAGATACCAGCACAAGGACTGTCCCCCAGTATTGCTACAGTCTAGCCCGCGAGAGAAGACACCAGCACAAGGACTGTCCCCTGCATTGCTACAGTCTAGCCCGCGAGAGAAGACACCAGCACAAGGACTGTCCCCTGCATTGCTACAGTCTAGCCCGTGAGAGAAGATACCAGCACAAGGACTGTCCCTGCATTGCTACAGTCTAGCCCGCGAGAGAAGATACCAGCACAAGGACTGTCCCCCAGTATTGCTACAGTCTAGCCCGCGAGAGAAGACACCAGCACAAGGACTGTCCCCTGCATTGCTACAGTCTAGCCCGTGAGAGAAGATACCAGCACAATGACTGCCCCCCCCCCCCCGTCCCCCAGTTTTGCTACAGTCTAGCCCGTGACAGAAGATACCAGCACAAAGACTGTCCCCCAGAATTGCTACCAATTTCTAGATGTAATTTCAGTAATAATTTCAGTAGCGGGATTTAAAAAACTTGATATATTTGCTAAATAATTTCGAATATTGTTAAAATTGGTAGAAAAATTCTTACAATAATATTAAAAACAAAACATTTGCGCGGCAAAAGCTTTAGAGCAAAATGAAAATAACAGATACTAGCGGAGATGATTAGTACGTGTTTTTTAAAATGACAGTTGGCCTACATGTCACCCCAAAACGGCCGGTGATGCCTCTGTCGAAAAAGTATGTTGCATCATCGAACGTCGTATAAAAATGTTGGCTATTACCTATGCTTTTTTCCCGTATATTTGTTTCAATGTCTCATATACTGATGAAACGCCGTGTTCTTCCTCTGAAAATATTTACAAAAAAATGTGAGCTCTTGCGCTTTGAGGGTATTTGCCGTCTTAAATTGTTAAACCGTGGGTGTAAGATTGATGTTTGTCCCATGCAGATTGAGAAAGCTTAGGGCAGGGCGGGAAGGAGGTTGGGAACGGGGATCCTGAGCAGAGGGGTTGTAAATGGGTAGGGGTTTAATGCTCAAAACATCGTGTTCTCCCGTTTCATCCATTTCGCGATCGGATAGCAGATATTTTTACAGTACGAACAATTCCACATTTTGGTAGATAAAAATTACAAATAAGTAGACATCGTCTCATTGAATAGAAGAAACTTTAATTTGTATAATAACCTAATGAAACAGAGTAATAGACTGTGATTTGTCTTTACCGAATCAGCAATTAAGTCGCACGCACAAGACGCCCGAGTAGCGATACGATACAAGACAACGCAAGCTTTCACGTCCTTGCTTACGCTCCCATTATTTCACACTGCTCATTAGTCATTAGGAAAATTACAATTATTATTATTTATTGTGCGCCACTGTCGCATAGCAGCTGTTACTTTTTTTATGCCGCTGGCCTAATCGTAAAATAGTAATATAATTTAATTACCGGTGTCAGCGTGCCAGGCCCTAGTAGGACCAGAGACCTGCTCACTTCACCTACCTCATAACGGCATGGTTGCGACACAAAAATCTTTTCCCCGTCTTTTCCGTGTCTCAATATCATACACCTTACAAGAGTAGTGGGTGTTATAAAACTCTACTTAGAAAAATAACGTTGGGGGAGTATTGCAGATCGTGCCCTGATTTTGTTTTTAATTATAATCTAGAAGCATTAGTCTGTTGGCTTGTTTCTTTCAGGATATTATCCCTAGGACCATTAGTCTACCCCTAATAACCTAGGAGCCATCCAGAGCAAACATCCCCTCACATCAAAATTACATTGCATCTTAAATTTTAATTAAGTGGTTGTGAGGGTCGTTATACGCAACCACAAGGTGTCAGCATAACTCAGCGTTATAGACATTTGTCCGTCTTACGGAGGCCATCAGTGTCTTCATTAGCATCGTATTGCGCAGATTCAAGGCCCGAGACTTTGCCACACGCTTTGGTGGCATGAGCGTGGGGTCAGAATTCAGGCTTAAATGCCTAAAATTGCTGGCATCTAATTTGTACCTGGAGTCATAAAATTAGAACAGGAATAATTGGAACCGATTGTGGTTTTCAAATAAACTTGATTGCAAATAATCGCGGTTTAAAATAAAAATAAATAAATAAGTAAATAAAAACGCGGTGCGGTTAGCGTTTATGAGAGCTGGTGCTCAAATATAGGGAAAAACATAGATAATTGCTTTAGTTACTTATGGAATCAATAGTTGATCAATGAGGTGAAATGAAAACGAAACAATACAATGCATTTTCCTGAAAATGACCTTAAAAACTGGTTTTTGTCAAAAAAATGTTTTTCTTTGTAATCAAAATTGAATTGCGTGGTTGGGAAGGGAGTCGGGGAGGGCTTGTCACGAAATTTGTTTTTTTAACTGTCCATCTGCGAGCAGAATAATCTAGTTTTTGGAAGCGTTTGTTCGCCATCATTTTCTTGGTAACCATTCGTTCCCTAATCCGTAAACGCGCTCAATAAGTTACATCCATAAAGAATGTACTTGCTAGAGAATGTAAAATCGGCGGGAATAAAATTACTTTGTTAATTACAAAGAAGCGCTAGGACGGATTAAGTCGGGAAGAGGGATTTATATCTGCTTGAATAATCGTATGCACGATAATCCTCGACTGAAGTACGAAGTAATTACCAACATAACCACTGCACCTGAGATATCATTTATCATCACCGACGCCATAATTCGCCAGGCCTTGCCGTATATCACAGGGTAGAAACGACGCCCAATAATAATGTCACCGGCGTTGCTGGCGACTACTGAAAAGCGACGCCTTGCTGAGACATCACAGCGACGTCGCGACGCCGACATGCGCGTCGCGTTGTGGAGGCGTCGCTAGATTGTGACAATATACGATGACACACCCAGAGACGCAGAGAAACGTCATTTGATTTTCGCGTTGTCTTTACAATCTTGTGTTAATGACATTTATGAACTGGAAATTTTTGTCGTCGCCAGAGGAGTTTTTCTGGTAGAGTGACCCACATTTTCTAGTGCTTATGAAGGGGTCGTTCCCCATTCTCACCCCGCTCCCCTTTGACATCAAGTGCGATCCCCTGTAAAAGCTAGGAGCTAACACATCCGTGCCAAATCTAGTCGCTTCGTCATTGTCTTGTTTTTGACGCAGTCTCTACAAAATACAAAACATTGTTTAATACTGCGACGCCTTCCACCCTTAACTGGGTAAATGAGGTTCAGTTTCGCTGTCGCAGGAAAAAACTGATTACTCAGAACGAAATTTTAATTTAGAATTTTCGCGTAAGTTTTGGTTCGTTAAATGTGAAGACACCTTCTGAGAATGATTTAAATGATTTTTGCATGGCTGCAATTGCGATCTGGCTCGTGGAATGGTGCACTGATTTGGCTCGCTCTCATGTTCCAGACGGTCGGAGTTGTACCAGTAGACGGCGCCCCGGCCGCGACAGAGCCCCAAGAGCCCCAATACCGCCGGCTGATAGATCACCTGATGCTCTATAACCGCGAGCTGAAAGCAGGTAACCACCAGCAACTCTTTCCGCCATCTATCAACATTAAACAAACGTCTGTGCGCCATCTTTCTGTACAGGCAACATGACTGTCAAGCAATTTTCTAACCATAGACTCCTGGAGATCATTATACGGCCATGATACATTTTAAACGTCCGTTAATCTTACCTCAGTCTCTTGTCAAAAAGCAACCACAAACAACCCGAACCACTAGGAGCCTATAATTAAAATAAAGGTTCCATAGTTTTAACTAAGCTGCAATTCCAGTCTGGGATCTGCCCACCGAATGAAGTTCTTTGTTAATGTACGTTTTTTCGATAATCGTTGAAATTAAAACTAAAAGTCATTTTCACGTTTCTGTTTGATGATGGCAATTAGAATAAATGAGCGGGTGGTCTGGACGCTGAACGAAAAAAGTGATTATTTTTTATCCAGCTACAGAAGGCAGGTACACTCAAACCAAAGTTTATTTCATTTGTAATTAGCGTAGAGTTCTCACCATCGCAGAAATTACTCGCTCAGTTACAAGTTACAAGTCGGTCCTAGTTCGGGTTTGTTGAAGGTTTGCTCACAGATTGTTTGCTGATGGAAAGATCGTTCATGGAACGATTATAGTTAAGACTGGTGTGTTTGTTACGTATTGGCATACTAGCGCTCTCGGACGGCAGTTGATAAAACTTGGAGCTACGAGCGCTTGACGGTAAAAGTCTCGGTCGATAACAGACCCGGTGTAAATATTTTCGAACGTTCGTTTTTCCTCAGAATTGACTAACGTTCAAACGAGCGCAGCACAAGACCGAGAAATGCACCTGACCGAAGTAATGTATCTGCAAAAGTGCGTTATGGAATTGAAAGAATCAATATCTTCCGAGTTGTCAACGTCAGACGCCAAGGTCATCGATAAAAAAACAAACTCGTCGCTGTTCTCTCGGAATGTCTCGTCACAGACTGAAGATGTCCTTTTCGATTCGAGAGCGGAGGAGGAAAGCTATCCCACTGAGCAACGCGTCGAGGACGAGGAGCAAAAAGGGACGTCGCGGACCACGCAGACGGTTAAAAATATGGGTCGGGGGTGTTTCTGTTGTTCGCTCGGCGACTGTGAGGTGCCTCCTCAGTGGCTGCTGGCCGAGGCACTGGCCCACGCCAAAGCGCAGTGTAGGTGAGCAAACCTCGTTCACAACGATACTAAATGCCGTAATGCCAAGGTAGCTTTTTGTTATTGAGCCACATTTCTACTTTTTCTTAACTTTAGCATTATTTGTTCTAAAAAACTTCTCCAAAAATGGGTAAGGAATGCCACTTAAAGTCAAACTGTTCTTGAGGTTCTAAAACCTAGATGCGGCCTCGTGATTTCACCTTAGTGATACATTAACCAGTTCGTGTTACGAGTCATTGCGAATACGAATATTGTGGGCTTCAATAACTCTTTTGGGAATATGTTTTTCGAGCATTGTTGCTTGTTTGGCTTTCTGCAAGTGACCTGACCAGTAATTTTGCATATACTCCTTCGTTTGTTAATCGCAACTAGAGTTATCTATAGAATTCATTTTAATTTTCACTCAATCTCTATCAGAAGATGTGCATCAATACATAATAGTATGCTGGCGTTACACGTTCAGCCTTGACCGATCATGTCTTCGTCTCTGTATGCCCTGATAATGAGGATACAGCTCCTTGTGTCTCGTCCTCGCCGCACTGCCATACATAGAGTAGCGACGGTGACTCATCCAATCTGCGTCCCTGCTTTGTAACGTCAATTGTGCGCTCTGAGGGGGTGATATTTTGTACTTTTTGATCAAGTAGATCGCCAAAATTTCGACGCCCAGAAGGATAATGCCGCCGATGATTCCGCCTACAACGATTCCCAGCATTGGAGTCACGTCTTCTATCTGAATTTCTGTGAAGGGTACGCTTTGAAGACCGTCTCTCGGAGCTTCCATGTACTTCCTAAACGTTTTCTTCAACACGCCATCGTTCAAAAGTCGCAGGATCCTGAATTGAAACCAGATGTTAGTGAAGGAGCGACCTTATGGGGCCCATTTAAACATTTGTTCTGTGCATGAACTTACTCATGATTAAACAAGCCAATGTAGGGGCTGTTTTTGGGCAGCATGAAGCTCGCAGAGAATGGTAAGAATTTCTTCGGAAGTGCCACAATCAGGCAGCCTCCCTCGCGCAGGGTGTCCTGCAGGATAACTAGTTTCTCTGGAGTCGATATGAAACCAAACTTGGTGGTGCATGCACGGTAAAAGCCCTCGAAGTTGTCCTCGATGAAGTTTTTTGGGTCTTTCTTTATGACTTTGTCGTAAAGTTGTTTCAGTAAACCGTGCTCGGCATTCTGCAAACATATTTAAGGGTTTGAAGGTGTTTGAAAGTCGTCCAAGATTGTGTTCTCCACTTTTTAAAGGATTTGTCTGATTGTTTGAGTAGCTAGTTTTTGTTTTGTTTGTTGACCTGTGCTGGTAGCCAACATTTCACACCGATGTGACAGAGAGTTAGATGAATTTTCTGTAAATGCATCCGATACACTCATTTTGCATATTAACCTCGTGAAACCGACTAATAGTTCATTTATGCTGTTGAATCGATAGCCATCCTCCATTGTGGCTATGGTCCGCCATAATAGAACGGGACTTACCAACGCAACTTCCCCAAACCAGAACCAAATTATGAAAAAGTAATGCAATTATTTATAATGGTAATGATCAAGAACGCAGTTGATGCGCATTTTCTGAGAATTAGACACTGAATTTAAACTCAGAGCGTAGTTCAGTTGCAACGCTGGCCATAATCAGTGCGTCGTTAAAAATCCGACTAGCGAACCAACCGACACTGACTTGGAACATCGTGAAGCTGAAGGACGAAACGAGGGCGCCGAGGCCGAACCCGCCATCGTGAAGAAGCCCTTCAAGATCGGTGAAAGGAAGTCGGACACTGACTACTGTCAATCGAGACACCACCGTTGCCGAATAGCTGCTGATGACAACGATTCCTGAAACAAATCAAGGACATCAGATACTTGGAGATAAATCTAGTTAAATTAAGTTTATTCGAACGGAATTCGACTGAATGGGACACGGGCAGAGTGCAATCCTATATAGACTTGAGAATATTTAGCTCTGGAAGTGGCTTGAGGGATGGAATCGTGGAAGGTAGGTCTAAAATGTCAAAACAGTCCATGGAAGTTGACTGGTCGCATGTGGCATGACTATAGGAGAATGGTATGATAAGAAAGGGTCACATTAATCTGATCGTGATTCCTCATCCCATAGTTGTCCCTCATGTCATTTTAAAACATCATTTTTACGTCTCAGTTTCCTTGCTTAAACGTACCTGTGAAGTACGAGATGAAATATATGATCCTGCACGGCCAGGAGAACGGCGTGCCTTCCTGACCCTGCTGGCAGATGATGGCACCGTAGACAAGGAACACTTGGTCGTAAACTGTCATCGGCACCTCGGAGTGGCCGTACTGTCGCACCAAGTCCGAGAGCACGACCATGAGCACGCCCGTGGCCAGGGACAGAACGACGAACGCTGTCCACAGCAGGGGGGAGAATGGGTCCAGCCACTCGCTCCAGTCAACCGTCTTCGCGAACTGCTTGCGCAAGTACACGTTGTAGCTGTCGAAAGGATGGCGAAGTATATGAGAACAACGCTCATGGATGTCTTTACACGCTCTGAACAAGCGGCTGATTTTTGAAAGGGTGGAAAAAGACAAGTCTCTGTATGATATTTCTTTGGAATAGCGACACAAAACGAGTGTCGTGTCCCGAGAAACTGATTTTTCTACTCATTACTGTTGAGCTGCTAGGGTCTCGGCAAAGAAACTGGTAAAACAATAGGATCTGCTGACTTGCAGTTGACCAACGGTTAATTATTTGAATCGGTTGATTGGTGTTTTCTGTTTTCATTAAGAAACAGGACTTTTTAAATATCTTGGACAAATATTCCTCCATTGAGTGACAACTCTCATTGACTATCAGTGCTAGTGTTTTCTTTGCTCGTGTTTTGATAGTCTATAATGTCCTGCTTTGCTGGTGGCGTTACTCTGAATCGTAAAGTGGGAAGGTGAATGCTGCCACTTCTGCCCGCTCGGAGAACATTGGGGTGACGCTGGCAACGTCGACCTCCCCGTTGAGCAGCTTGGCGATCATGCCGTCCCACGAGCCGTCTGGGAGCTGGTTGCCCCACGTGCCCTCTTCGGTAATGTACGACGTCCTGACAAGGAGGGGCAGTCGATTTAGAGTGCAGGCCCAAAACAGTTCAATTCGTGTGATTATTGGAAATTAATAGTTGCATATGAATTAGCGTAAAAAGACTAAACTGTTTGACGTGTTGGAATCACCAGTTCTTTGTCAGTTATTGGATGGGTGACCATCGTGCCCAATACCAGTTCTGTTTGGGACAGAGTTTTGTTTTTAATGGTTTGAAAGTTATTACAACTTCCCTCACTTTGCTCGACAACTTGAATTGTGGAGGAATCTTATTGTTCGACTTGTACCGCCCTTGGGAAGGGACGTTGAGTCCGTGGTTCCGTTGGTGGTCTTCGAAAGGAGTAAGCTAAGTGGCGACACTGGGTTTCCTTTCCTAGGCATCCACTAACTCACCGTTGCAATTAGACCAGTTATTTTGAACTCGTTGTGCGTAGATTAACCCAACAATCCAAAATGTGTTGTCAAAATAACATTTAAACACCAGTGTAACGATTCAAACTTACGAGAAGTTTAAACTCTTTTCTAGGATGCTCCAAATTTCAGTTTGAAAGCTCGTGGTCAGCCCTCGAGAGTTGTTCCTCGTTATCGACATAGGTGCATTCTTAAACGAGAGATAAAGCCTTATGTTATCACAAGATTGTTCACAATGAGTTCGATCATAGACTAGGCAAGCGCTTTATGCAAGCACTGTCGCGTTAAAGGATGGGAGTTTCGAGTAACTGATATTTGACTTGAATTACCTGCTTCTGCAAAACCGTAGTACCAAAGATTGAACTACCATAGAACTAACGTAGAACTGTCTTCCACCAAACAAAAAAATAACCATGCCGACAAAAATAGAGAATGCTAATTGGTGAAGTTACCGTTGTTTTGAGTGTTAAAATATTAAATTTCATTATTTCTGCCAGATGGCTAGTATTTGAGAATGGTTTAAGCTCAGTTCGTATTTGTTAATGCTAAGGTTAACGATTGATATACATGTATCGATATTTTGAACCATAATGATTGTATGCTAGAGGTTTGTTAAAATGGACGGTCGTAAGCGCCATCGGGTGGCGGTATCTCGTTTATTTAGCAGAAGGTTTAACATCAACACTGGTTCTCTGACCATACCTATAAACTCAATAGTAATACGTCTTATCCAAAAGTGATATAATTGGGCTCACATTATACTCTGCAAGTCTCAACGTCAGTCCGTTGAGATTGGGTCTTCGGATCTGCAAACACCTGTTCTGCGCAACCAGTCCAGTCCTCAGCGTCCACTTGCCAAACGCTTGGACCTCTAGCGTCTGGTTTCGTCCTACTCGAAAGGCCTCAGTCAGGACGACGACGCCTCCAGGAAGAGCCTGGACGACGAACATCTGAACATTGTAAGGGATGTATACCCCTACAAACATCTCGGCCAGAGGCGCTGTTGACGATGACAGTACCACCCACAGGGTTGATGGGAATAGATGAACAACCGTCGAAATCTAGAAGTTTGATTTATTCGGTTAAAACTTGAGGGGTCGATTAGAACTTGGAATAGTTGTTTAGAGCTCTGTGTTTACCTTCTCTAGTAGCTTCCGCATATCAGTGTTTTCAGCATGAAAGGCAAAAATTTGTTGACTGCACCTTTCATTGGGGACTTTGTTTGCTGCAGACAAAGATTGAAATGTCAGAGCTGACGTGGGTATCGTGTCCACTGAGTTAATTTCTTTCTGAGTTTTGAAAGTTAACAGTTGTTCTCTTAAAGTTTCTGGAATGAAGACAAGACATTCGCATGGCAGTCAACATAAGTGTTAAATAACTCTTTTCACATAAATGTATAATTGCAGAAATTACCGCTAAATGTGACCAAAACGATGCACTTGACTTCAAAATGTTTTTTGGTTGTTTTGATAACTCCCGAAGCAACTCTTGGCGAAATCTCCAGGTTTTCTGTTAGTGAAAGCACCGCCAGCAAGATGACAACCCCGAACCTCTCCATGATCTCTGGATTAGTGACTCCACGAGGGACTCTTCCACATGAGTTTCACACTCAGAGTTTCATTTTTCCTTTGTGCTCGAAGGTTGATGGATTTAGTACAAATTAGGGGCAAAACTAGATCACGAGTTCAAGCGTTATAATTGTAAAACACACACTCAAATAATTGGCCACCTTTGTAAATGCCGATCATTGTCTGCTACCAAAACACGCATGGTGCTACACGACAGCTAATTTATTGATTTTACTTCCAGTGAATTAATTTCACGACGTTTTGATACTATTAATTGGCTCCATCTGATAAGTTGATTGTTTTGTTCCAGAGGGACACATCGTCGTGGTGATGAGCACAAATTTGAGGAAATTGATCCACCGGTCGAGGTGAAAGATGTGTCGTCATCGACCGTGGAAATCTGCACAAAGGTGGCGTACACACAAGTTGACTTTTCAGATTCCGATGTAAAAGACAAAACGATTGAGACGCAAGGAAACGACATCGCTGCTTTGAAAAGAAAAGTCGACGAATTGTCTCTTGACAAAGTCAGCCTCAGTGAAGCGTCAAGAAAGAAGCTCGACAAGGAAAGGAAAGCTCACCAACGGATTCAGATCGAGACGGAGAGAAAAATGATCAACTTTTGTAACATGGTAGCGGGAGATGTGGAAATTCCGTGCGAGCTTTTACCCTGTCTGGGGGACGAGAAAAGCGCTGACTCGAGCTCTGGAAACTCGTCGCGGGCGTCGCGAAAAGCTTTTGCGCTGAAAATAGGCTCACGGTCTCGATGGGACGTGCAGGCCACGCGTCGGTACGTCAAGACGCTGAAGGCCAAGGTGAGGTTTGTGGCAGACGCTAGACGCTACGATCCGTATTCGGTTTGAGAGGGTGTACACGCACCGCGTACATCTAGCGGATTCCCTAGCATCGATCGTTTTTTTCCATTTTCTCCAAACACGTTGAAAAAACGAGGGCGCGTTCCTAGAATTTAGATGGTCCCGAATTCGATACTGTTGGCCGGCTCTACTGGCCGTGGTTTTCCGTGAAATTACACTAAACACTCTTATTAAGTTCCTCTGCCAAAGAGCACGGTCGATTCCTTACGCCCACTTAATGACTCTCAGCTTCTTCTCACAAGTCTTAAGTTTGTTAGGTCAAGCGTGACATGTAAGAAAAAAAGTTCAATTTTATTTCATTTTGTCGCCAAGACCGCAAAAACGCACTAACGAACAAACAGCTGTTGCTGTTAAAATTAGCCAAAATTAAGCACTTCTATAAATATCGCTTTGTTTGTAATTGTTTGAGGTTGTTCATGTACTATTTCGATAATTTTATCTTTTTGACCGGTCTTGTGCTATAAAATACAGCTAGACGTGTATGGAGGGTAATGGGGTTCACACCTATCTTACCTTCAATGTGACTGTTAAAGACCGCTAAAAGTATGTAGAATTAGTTGAATGGATCATTCTCTTACTCTTAGTGCCGATTTTTCAGTGGTTCTTTAAAAACCTGACAGTTCGTACATTTTTTATTTGATTGGCATCAGCCAATGAGAATATGTTTTTGTTTTCTAACAGTCTGTTTTATATACTTAACGTACCACTGAAAAACGGGCACTCAGTCGTTCTCACTGAGAGAGCAGTTTCTCCACCAGACGTCACCCACCTACCGGATGAGCCTTAACTGGGCCCACAACCCCTTTTGTTTTAGTTGAAGGTGCTAAAGTCGAAGGACGCCCGCGCGTCCGAGCAAATCGCAGACCTCACTAAAAGCCTCTCGCTCAAAGACCAAGGACTGACCGCGATGGAGAAATGCGTGGAAGAGCTACTCTCCGAGGTGACCCAGCTCCGCGCCGCGGGACAAACGACCAAAATTTTCGCCGTGGGCCTCGAAGACGGCACTAGGGATGGCGCCTTTCCCGGCGACAAGGTTGAAAAACAAGCAGACAACTCTAGGACACAAAATGTCCACACCAGATTACGGAATGTCAACCAACAGCTGATTACGCGAACAAAGGCACTGCAAAATTTGCAGCAAGAAATGAAGGAAATGCAAAATAATATGCAAAACGCGAGAAACAGGTGAAAACACTATAAAGGACTTTGCGTCACTGTGGACAAAACTGTATAGGAAATGCCAAAGTCTGTATTTTGTACTCCGAAAAATCAATATCTCTTATAAGTTTTTATGGATTTCGAAATGTTCTTGTCATAAGACGTCCAAACTTTTGGCTTTCAAACTTTAATTGCAGTTCCTTGGTTGTGGAATAGCCGGTCGTTCTTTGCAACTATGCTTTAGACTTATTTCTTGATTATAGGCTGTCAAGGAGTGAAACTTTGAATCAAAACAAGCAACTGATAATTGAAAATTACAAACGTCGACTAGAAGAAATTGTGAGTAAAGAGGTTGCCACATCGAACCGAAATTCCGGGCTGACAACTGAGAATCACCACCTCAAAGACGTGATTAACAATCTGAAGAAACAGGTAAAGCACATACTTGATTTCAATTGAATCAAACTGCAAATTATTCAATCAGCATATGGAAGTATGAATATGTTTTCTTAAGATTTCCCAGCTGCAATCCGTCAAGTGTCATTGCACGGTGGTGGAAAATGAGGCGTTCTCACAGAAAATCGAACAAAAACGTTCATGCGAGAAGTTGATTTCAAACCGATCAGAGGAAGATCTGCGGACATTGGTCGGTACATTTGGAAATCGATTCGAAGAGACTACTTTAAAACTGGAGAAGTCGGAGCATCAGGTGGAGGAGTTTCAGGAAACACTGGAGGTTAGCTCTTAACTTTCAATCAAGGAAGCATGTTGTTTAACCGTACTAAACTTTAGACGCTAGAAAAATGATTTCTAAAATATAAATGTAATTCTAAAGTGCTAATTTTGAATTTGAATTTAGACTTTATTAATCACTATTTTGATGCGATGACAACAAAGCTTCAAAATTAAACTGAAAATTCAGAGCAATTTGAGCTCAAAATGCATACATTGTAGAGATTCCTGCGTCTGACACATGCGCACTTTACGCCACACGCCCAAGACGACGGCGACGCCGACGCCGACGGCGACGCCTCGACTGCAGCGTCGAGGCTCGAAGCTCGCACCTTGGCATGCTCCATTCTGAATCTAACCCACGGCCAATTAGACACCATGCTCGGTTCCGGCAGCACGAGATCCGGTGACTCCCAGGTGATTAGTGATTACTCATTGCAAGAGAAAAGACAGTATACTTTTTTTTTCACGAACATTGTCGTGTTGTCACATTTGTCAACAAGCTGCGAGTTGACGACGCATTTAGAAACAGGCTAAGCGTGTCTCGAACAAACGTCGTGGTAGCGTGCTTTGTTTTGATTTTACTATTTGCTTTCTTAATGTTGTTTGACGTCTCGGATATACGATGTAATAAGTTAGTGTTATGCTAAATGCGAATTCTGATTCTGCATGTCATTTTGGTGTTGCTGTGTAGTTCTCAATTTGGATAGGGTGTTTCGTTTTGGTGGAGCCTTGAAAGTTGACCTGTTTTTGCCTTGCAGCTGGTGAAATGGCTTGACGAATGCGAACGTCTGTACTCGAGCGAAACGTTTGCAGAGAAATTGGCGAGTTATTTGCTGGACATTTTGAAGAAATTATCATTGAAATCTCGAGGATAATGCATGGACTGAAAGAGAATGAAAGATGTTGTTCTTTTTTAGTGAAATTGTTGTAAAATATTATTGCATTTTGTTCTGGCTTCGAATAATAAAAGCCACCTTAAGCATGATTTGGTTTTCTCCCAGTTTTGTTGCAAATTCTTCCAGCTTTGCTCACCTTCCAATAATCACTTGCTGTTTTGAGCTGGCTTTGCTAGTTTTGTTGGCTTTGCTAGTTTTGCTGGTTTGGTGAAAAACAGCAGAGAAACCAACATTACTCTGCAATTTCGCGCCCAACAGACACGCGCCCTCATCATACGCCCAGCAAAAAACGCAAAAGTGTGGATCTGCGGCGGCAGCGCGGACGGGATTCGAACCCATGATTATGCATTCTCATGATAATGTTGCCTCTATGCGGATTCGAACTCGGGAATGGAATTCCTGCATCTGCCACGAAGATAGCACATTACTACAGGCCGGGAATTGAACTCGGGACTGTCGAATCTTCCTAGTACAAAGCAACATTACATTACAAAAACATTAAATTGTGAGTGTCTTCTGTTGTGTTATTTCATATGCTTTTTTATATCTGTAAAGAGATTGTTTGACTGTCTTATATCTTCGGATCTTCGGATAAAAAGTAAATAAATAAAAATAAAAAAAAAACGTATTATCAAGCTAGGTTTAAAACTTTCAAAAAGATCTCTGCAAAACTTGTGAGGAGGGAATTCTTTTGTAAATTGTGTTCTCCTCCTATTGCAGCCCCGTTGGCGAAATAGAGAAAAAAATATTAGTCAAAAATATAAAAATGACAAAAATGCACAATTTAACTTGCCAGATTTTTCCCCTAAGTAAAAAAAGATATCACATTCACTTTCAACCGTAAATTCGAGCAAGGTCCTAAAGTTTCGAAGACTGAGCTGTAATGCTGTGCAACATTATTGAGAGTAAATAACGATGTATCTCATATGTCTCCCCCCCCCCCCAACCCCCCATTTTTGGAAAGATAAAAAAAAAGTTGGAAAATGTTTCAAACTGACCAAAATAACCCTCCAAAAAGACCCCGCTGTAGTCGAGACCTAAACTACGCACTGTAACCCGTTAGTACAACTTCGAGCCCATCGCAAAAAGTTTCGTGAGAAAATCACAAAAACTGTAGAAATATATAATAAATACACCCTTTAAATTTGTCTAAAATTTCCACCCACTGTAAAACGTCATATTCAGCAAGGTTAGAAAGTTTAAAAGATTTAACTTTAAATTTAAATATTAATTACCCGATGCTTCGCACCTAAATAGGATTGCCAGCTACGCTGTTAATTTTGGATTTCGCGACTAGAATTTATTATTGTCGAGAAATTGCCTGGATCCATAGAACGAAAGGTCTTCAGTTCAACTCCCTGCGCCACTAAATTTTGTGACCTGGACAACTTTATTAATAGGATGGCGAAAAAATAGCCCGAAAGATTTTTTTATTTTTTTCAACTATTTTTCTTACAGACTTTATATATAAATTAAAACATTTGCTTTCATAGGGAAGATTGGTCCGAAGGTAACGTTCCCGCGTCGTGGGCCGAGCTGGATTCATTTAATCGGGTTCAATTCCGGGGGTAGCCAGATTTTTTAAATTTACTTTTGGTCTTTTTTTTTTTGGGTACACTATTTTAGGTGGATGTTGTTTTAGTGTCAAAGTTGTGGTGTTTGGGTCAAAACCGTCAAAATGTTTTAACTAATGTGATAAAGTAAAAAATATGCTTCGCAGCTGGCTGCTGAGGCGGTGGTTTTGAACTACACGTGGTGTTTAAATAGTTCTGAGATATCGGGAAAGTTCAAATTAATAGCATTTTTGGCGTTTGATTATTTAGGACGGCAGTTTTTCTCCAAGAGAAAAGGTCCTGGATCCGTGATTAAACGTAAATACACTAATCTGAAAATATAGTCTACGTTTTTTATTCGGATTTCGCGCCCGATGTAAGTAATTAAATGTTATTCTAATTCACCTTTGTACAAATTCGTACAACATTGTTTCTCTCGTGTTCGAGCGGTTAGGCTGTCCGATCGATGAGGTAAAGGGTCCACGATCGATTCCCGTCCATGAACTGTTACCATACATTTTTGTTACATACGGGTTCAATATTTCTTCGTCAAGTACAGTTGATATCCAACAGAGTGCGCTAGAGACGTTCTTCTTAACACGACTGCGTATTCGTCCTTATCGGTTAGATAAAGCGAACCTGGAGACCCATGACCGGGCAACTGGGTTCGGCTGGTGTTATTTCAGTTGGGTTCTGATGCTTGCTTATCGCGAAGGATCGTGGCAAATGGTTAAAGCCCATATTTTGGATTGGCCAAGCGCCCCTGCACTTCTTGTTGTGGGAGCTCTTGTCTGCGGGAAAGAATAATACTCGACCTCATATAAGAAAATTAAAAGTTACATCCCAGACTGCAAAACAGATGATTTTAACAGGGAGAAAACAGAGGGTATGTGCTATCAACTCGTTAGGGTTTTTTTAGAAATGAAACTCAAATAAAGATATCGCAATCTGCTCTTCACGTCGTCTGCGTAGCACAACAGTATAGTTGCTGCTTTGGTAATGTCTAAATATCTAACGACCTAGATCGCACCCACTCGACGACAAAAGCCTTTTACTGTCGGAATATGAAATCACATATTTACCCGTGGTATTTGGAGTCAGGAGACTTATATATCTCAAAAATCCAGATAAAAACTTACGTCCACTTGGTCTTGTGGTTAAAGGCATTGAATTCATCGATCACTTGGTCAGATGATTGTGGATGTTCTAGGTTCGAATCACGTCCGTGTCTCGACGGAGTTTCATACTCTCCCAATTTTTTTTTTCTGGGCGTATAATTAAGACAGTAGCAAAATTGCCGGGCGCTCCTGGCGCTTCGCGCCAGTCGCGCCCACCAATTTTGCGGGCCGTTCCCACGACCCCAAACCCCACCTATACCCCGTGTGCAGCTCCTACGTCTAGCACCAAGTATATAGGAACGGAACTGAGTGTTAGCGTCAACCAGCGCCACCTGTTGACGGAGTCTGGTACTACACTCTGGACTTGTATAATTTCTGATATTTTTTTGATTGCTCTCTCGTCCGAGAATTTGATACCTTAGATACTTGCGGTTAAAGCTGACAAAAAGCTACATGGGCGGGGATCGAACGCTTTACCTCCATCACATGAAGCAAGTACGTTCACTACAGAGCTATCCTCGACAGGTAAGCCACACGAAATATAAAACAACTAAATGCTAACGATCGGATTAATACCAAAAAATCACGAAGTAGTGTAGTTGTATCGTGGTAGAGTTGTTATACCAATCGGTTATGATGCGTTAGGTCCTGCGTTTGATTCCCACCAGTATTATGTTATCTTATTTTAAATTTGTTAGTAATTAAGTTCTTGTATTAAAATGCCTTAAAGAAATATGAATAAAAAAAACATCATTAAAATACTAATTATTTAGTCGTCAGGGTCGTAAGGGCTTTCAGATGTGCATACCATCCTCAAATAGCGGCAAAATAGTGCTCGTAGCTACATCAAGGGTGTAAGATACGTACAGAATGCAAGACCCACGCACTACGCATACGTAGGATATATGCATTGGACACAATCTCTTACTACAACATTACACTATGAGTCACTACTTCACAAACAAAACGACAACTTGAAAAGACTATACACCCAACTTTCTATCCACTGCAGGGGTGAAGAGGCGCTGGATCAGACACCCACGCCATGCGGTGCTAGGCTTCATAGCCAGTAAAAAATTCGGGCTTCAACCATACGTCACAATTTAACGCGAAAGTCCAGCTGAATGATGAGGCAACTGAAGGATTGCCAGTATCCGTGGCTCTGTGGTGGATTCCCAATGTCTTGTCTCTCACTAAGTATGAACGAACAAGCAGTCGAGCTAAGTCAGGTAAGGCTAGGTAAGTATGTAGACAACGAAGTCTGTTGGATATCAACTGTACTTGATCAATTAAAATGTCGATAAATCACGTCCATCGGTCGGTAACTCGTATGCCTAATCCTCGCTAGGGTGTAACATGTAATTTATGTATTTAAAAACTGTACTTTTGGTGAGCCGGACTTGTGTTCCAGTATTTATCTGCCCGATTCCCCTGCATAGAGGTCGGCGTTCAATACCCGTCGGCGGATTTTTTTTTTTTATATTCATGAGTACGTCTATAGATTTAAACGTCATTGGATGTTTCTGAGAAATGTGAAATACGTAAAAATTAAGTAGTTTTGAAATTACAAATTTGTATTTTCAGTCACTCTTCTGATCCAGTTTGAAATGTGTCAAACGGGCCCGTATGATTGCTGAGCGCGATTGCGCGGAGCGCCAGGAGCGCCCGGAAAATTTGATACTCTCTTAACCATACGCCCGAAACAAAATTGTGAAATTGCAAGACTTCGTCTTGTCACGAACGTGATTCGTGAAAGGTAAAACGTCTGTAAAGCTGCCTGTATCAAAACCACTCGACGGAGGCAGCTTTTGATTGTTGGAATGCATTTCCCACCCGTGTTAGCTGGAGTCAGTAGACTTATAAATCTCAAAAATGCAGATGAAAACTGACGTCCACTTGGTCTTGTTGTTAAATACAATGAAATCATTGATCGCCTGGTTACATGAGGGTACAATTTTTAGGTTCGAATCACGTTCGCTTCTGAACACAGATTCACACTTAGAAAGTTTTTTTTTTTTTTTTTTTTTTTTTGCGTATGATTTAGACAGCAGCAAAATTGCCGCGCGCTCTTGGCGCTTCGTGCCAGTCGCGCCCGCCAATTTTTCCAATTTCACTCTTCTGATCCCGTTCGAAATGTGTCAAAGTCTATCCTTGACAGACACTTTTAGATAAAGTTCGTTATTAAAACCCCGTCGAATCGTCGTATTTAGTTATGCTCCCAAATAGTGTTCAATTTAAAAACATTTCTAGCCGTTAGAACCGATTTCGGCAATTTTTAGACGGGGTACAAAATCACATGTGCAAAATGCAACATACCGACAACCCCCATTACATGAAAATGACGTCACGCAAATTAAAAATTAAAAATTCGAAAGCAAATGAAGTCAGCTGTCAAAAGATTGCCGTGAAAAATGTGTTAAAACATTTTGTAGAGTGCAAAACTTATAACACACTTTTAAAATCTTCACTAAATACTACGAAAAAGGTAATAATCACACGCCTAGAGACTTTATATGGACTGAAAATAAGTTTTTAATTCACTCACTCTTGTTATCCCGTTTGAAAGGCATCAAAATCTTTCCTTGCCAGACACTTTTAGATAAAGTTCCTTATTAAAACCTCATTGAATCGCTGTATAAGTGTCCCATTTATTTATGATCCGAAATGTTATATAAATTAAATCCATTTCCAACCGTTTCCAACCGAATCCAGCAATTCCTAAACGGGGTACAAACTCGCATGTGATAAGTGCATCATACCGACAACCCCACAACCCCATAACTACTGTAACATGAAAATGACATCATGAAATGTGTGGCTTTAATATAAGGTTAATGTGGACCAGCAAAAAGTGGGTCACTTTTGGACCCACGAGTTAAAAAATAAGGTGCACAAATGAAACAAAAAATAAAGTCAAAAAGTTCATAAATGCAACCCCAAAAAGAGCCCCATGTGGAGGTCAAAACGTCAACTAAGCACTCTTCTAGGTCAGCAACGTTAAACCTCAATTCCAAGTCATCAAAAGAGTTATACATACTTACATCAAAAGTAAGTATTTTAGAAAGTAAATACTTTAGGTTCAAGAAAATTATGATTTGTCATACTTGACATTCTTTCTCGGGTCATCACTATTTCGCCTAGTTTCTAAATAAACAAATCCAAGTAATTGTTGTGAAGCACCGCACGTAGGCTTATTTGTCTTTAATGACATTGGAAGACAGTGCATTAAAGCACGTTTATGACAGCTCGACGCATTTAATATTGTAAGAATGTTGTGAAATGAATTGGTTGACATTATAGAAACGTGCGTGCCGAATTAGTACAGTCTTATCAATGGGCATAAAAGCGTCAGACATGTTGGTTTTAGATCTCAATAATACCAGGAGCCCAATTGCACATTAACCTCAGGAAATTTCGTCCCATTCGCCATGAAGCTTGTCATTGTTGGATTCCTCGTGGCGCTCTCTGCATCCTTCGTTTTGGTGAGTACACATAACATACGCAATTATCGTGGTTTACTAGGTTTTCAGCTTTCTTAAACTACTTTTAGTGAGTTTCCTCAATGTGTAGTTAATTCAGTGGTTTAGACCAAAGATACAACCGGGCTATACATTTTCCCATATTTTTTCTATGATAAATTATCCCATTTTATTCCATAATTTTAATCATGCAAGATATTGCCTTTTTACCTTTTTTGTGATCCTTTCTTTGGTTCAAAAACACCATACATTTGGCTAAGGAACATGGATTTATTACCAATTACGAGTAGAAACAATCTTTAATTCTTTACAATCCAAAACTAATATTAGTCCTTGCTACTGCACCTTCATTGAGATGTCTACCTAACCTAACCTATTTTGGAAATCTTTCTCCAGGCAGCCGACTTGAACCTTCAGGCAGTAGATGAAGTTGCTAGCGGTCCAGCACTCGTTCGGGTTCGTCGCTCCGGAAGCAGCGAATGCGACGACGAAGACGACGAAGATAGCTGTCAAAATAGCTGCGACGAGGACTACTTCTACGAGATGGTCCTGAAGTTTGAGGACAAGGACGCGAAAAAGAATCTGGATCTGGGACGAGTGGTTGTCAACGAGAAAGATTGTGAAGGTGCCAACGATAAATCAGATTCTAGTGACTCACGATCACGATCACGATCAGATCGGTCATCGAGTTCTAGCTCTTCAGAAAGCTCGGATAGCTCCGACTAGGAATATTCACGTTCTCGTTGTTAAATATTTTATTCTTCAATTTATACTATTTCCAAAATGTGTGTTTTTTTATTAGTTTTACACGTTTTCATGTTTCGAACGGAGCATGACAAGTATGGTGTGATGAAAGGAAATCTGCGTTTGGAACTTGACAGAGTGCCCGTCATCAAGTCCACTTCCGGTCGCGCTGTCCGGAAGTTGCTTTGCCAGCAGGCGATATGCGTCAGGCCTGGTTACTTTTTACTAGCTATTGCCAAAATCATTTTCGATATCACGAGCATTTCTGTCGACAGCCAATGTAATTTAATTGCGTTTGGTTAATTGCTCACAAATTCACTTTTAGTTTCCAATACATTGTGAAATATAAGAAGTATAAAAAGCGCAGAAATATAAGAACATATACTTTTCTTAGCGTGAGTATTCAAATTAAAGGCTGAAACATTTAGATAATGTAATAGAAACAAATAAGTGCATAAAAGTTAAGTAAAATGTAACGATAAAAAGACCATTCTTAATGATTACATAGGCCAATGCGTCCATAGGCTTGTAGATTAAACAAAATAAATAAACTTCGCGTGAATGAAGTCCTACAAAAAAGTCTTTCTTATAGCAGTCTATACCGCGTCCTATCTTCGTCCGGCGCATTATACCTGGACTTGTCCTGACCCTGCTGACCGTTCACGTAAAACCGACGCTGGCCGTCGTCCTCTTGCCTGAATGGCCGGCCGTCGTCTCTCCTGTACGGCCGTCCATCATCCTTGACAGTGAGTTTCGTCCCAATTTGCACCGACCACGGCGCCGGCTGCCGAGGGTTGTAGTCCCTGTACGGCTCGTCCCTCGGCGGTGATGCCCCTTGCACGTCGATGGATGGCTCCCGGTTGCGTGGATAGCTGTCATAGTACCCTTGCTGCGACGCCGCTGTGTTCCGGTTCGAATCGTTTGGCCGGTATGGCGCAGGAATCTTGTTGTAGTTGGCACCGGGCAACTCTTGATAGTTAGCAGAACGTGCCGGGTAGTTGCGATTACCGGACGCTATCGGCTGATCGGCGTCGATAATCGTGTAGCTGTTGACGCGACTGGACGGGTTGTATCGATATCGATCGACAGCCAAAGGCTGCGACCGAGCTATCTCATCACGGCTATCTCGTGAGTATTTCGGCCTGAGCGGCAACGGCTCGTAGCGTCGTTGACTGACGGGGTTGTCGCTCGGCTTCGAGCTGATCTCGGGCAAGCTGGCGTAGTAGATGATGCGCCTCGTCGGTGCTTGTTGCCGCGGGTCGCTGCCGACGGCGACGTCGCGGTGACGATCCGACGCGGTCTCGGATCGCGGTCGCAGCGACGGCGTCGGTATCTCGTTGGTGCGCACGCTCAAGTTACGTTGGTCCTCTTCGGCACTCGGCTTCAGCTTTTCGGTGCGGTGCTCGCGCGCGGTTATAAAGTTGGTTTTTGGAAGCGACTTGCGCAGCCAAGGAGAGGTCGGGCCGTCGGTGACGTCATCGGTTGATGGGGACGCTCGTTTTGGGCGTCGCGAAGAGAGGGACTTGTGCCTTACGGCGGTCACCGCACGCTTTGCAAGCGACTGAGATGCGTCTCTTTGTGTGGCTTCACCACTTGTCGACATTAGGGCGGAGAGGAGAGAGCTTTCTTCGCTGTCTAATTGCGGGGCCAAGGCAACGCGACGCTGAGTTGACCTTGCCATGGCACTGGTCACGCACAGGGCAAGCACCACCCAATGGACATGCATTCTGAAAACAGACGAGATTTTTTGTTGTAGTAGGTGATATCAGTTATTTGCTAGCAAAATCAGATTGGGTTTGTGGCGTCCATTTGAAAATGTTCTCGTCATTTTCGTTCGAAACACGCTTATTTCCGGGGTTCAGAGCGAGACGCTTCCGGCTCAATTCAATGCCAACAATGAGAGATGGAAGTCGCGATAGGAAAGGGGTCAACACTCAGCCCAATGCTGAGGATCGGGCTGGTCATTTACGGTCCGCTATGCAGCCACCGTGCACGTATGAACGGTACCCTGGAGCTGTGCAACTACTCCGTACCGGACAATTAGAGATAATATGACATTCCGTCTCTTGCGTGGCATGAAAAAATGTTATTTCTTTTTAGGTGCATGGTACATTGTCTTGCCTTAAGGTGAAAAAGCTGTTTACATTCGTCAAATAGCTGCGCTTGAAGGTAATTGCCTTTTGCCATGCTATACTTGATAAAAACTGGTGTCGCAAAAAGCCATTAAAACAAATAAGACAGGGGCATTTGAGACGTGCGTGTGGGTGGGTATCAAGTGATTTTCTCATCCGAGTCATTGTCTCCTGAGGTTGTAGGTCCGCGCATGAGCGAGGCGGTGATCTCACGTCGAAACAGTGGGCACTGATCGTTGAAAGGAAGGAAACTAGACATTCATCAGAGCACAATGCTTCTGTCTTACCAGGAACTTCTTGTGCTAAATTATTTCAATGCGTTACGAAGCGATTTGCAAAAAGCAAGCTAACGGCTACTGATTTAGTGAATGTTTGTGATTATCATGCAAATGATTTGTTTCTGTAACATGCATACGAGTTTTCTAAATTCGAATTAGAAATTATATTTAGTTGCGTGGAAGATTTTTATATTAAATTTGTAATTTCATTTCATTACACATCTCGGTAATACCCTAATAAAATATTTTGTACGTTCAGTTTCAGTTTTTTTATTTAAAAAACTGCAAAAATTAAGACGTTTTTGTTTTGAAAAGCCCACAGAGCAGAGCACGAGGAAGATGGGAGTATAAACGACTGCTTGCTCAAATTGTGACTTACCTCTCGTGCTGGGACTAACGTGGAAACAAGACTGCGAAGAAAAAAACGGCTGCCATAAACACTAGCAATAAATTGGGAAGCTTACTTGTAATGAGCGTGGTGCTACCTCATGGAGAAGAGGACTCCGACGAGGTTCACTCTGGTCGACAGTCAGGACCGCAATGCCAGAGAGCATGCGGTATGGGCACAGGTAGACGCATTCAACACCATAATGCAGATCGTAATGCGACCATGAATCCGGCCCCCTACCGCAACTCTGATCAAACTCAAACGGGTTGGCTTGCATAATTAAACCAATATTCGAGTGTAATTGCGAAGTATATAGGACACGACATGAAATTTGTTTCATTGGAACATATTTAAAATTGTAAGGTATAATTGTTTTTAAGATAATTATTTTGCGTGGAGTGATTGCGGTTCATTTAAGGTAAAAAAAGTGTAAAATTGAAATTATGAGAGTAAGATTTAATGAATAATTATTATGCTTTAGATAGGAAATATTAATGTTAGTGGTTAAAGGTGATATATCTTGAGTGCGCCATGTTAGTTATTAACGATAGCTAGGAATTTTCTTTAGGAGAGGCGAATGTGAGTCCAAAACATCATTTCATCTCCGACTTAAAATTTAAGATTTCTTACTATGGAGCTCAAGTTAAGCATCTAATTCGCTGTCGTTGTTCGGTCATGGACGTGGTCCAGTTGTTCCCACACAGAGAAGAGTAAATAAACTAAAATTGAGACCTCATGAAACTCTGCGGGCCTGGTAGTCATTCAAGTAAAAATCCTCCTTTATTCCCATTGACAACTCCAAACGTCCACGGCGATCTACTCGATTTCAAAATTGTCCATTTCAATCAGGAAATTATGCGATCAACAAGGAGTGGTTATATATTTTTTCTCTCTGGATTTACACCTTGCGTACACCTTTAAACTACCCCCACTTACTCCCCCTAAACTCCTCCACTCACTCACTTCTTCTTAAATCTTTACCTGCAAAACAATTGAAAGTTTTGAAAAAATGTTTCAATTCTACAAGCTGAACATTATTTCTACTCATGATTTTAAGGAATTTCGGAATCGAACCTCAAAATGGAACACATATTTGAGATTGACGAGAGACCTGCCAATTACAGAGGCCACATATTACTCAGCTCTGAACTCCTATGGCAATTGTGAGCACGTTGAATACTTTAAATAGCTCAAATCTTAATTCTTTATTTATTTATTTATTTATTTGTTGCCAACTGACAAAATACATTGTTTTTGTATGGGCCATAAGAACTAGAGATTTAGGAAATGTAACATAGTAACTTATAATATAATGTAATGACTATAAAATATAGTCATTACTCGGTCTAGGCTGCTAGGTACAGTGCAGTGGCCCAAGCTGCTTGCTGCTGACTTTGAGTATATTTATTTTATTTTGTGGGATAGAAGTAGGGGTTGGTGAAATCATTCATGAGATCTATGTAGTAGCTACTGTGATCAACTGCTGCATAACTTAATTAACCTAGGTTAACCTGGGTTAACCAGGCAGGCGAGCTACCTACTGGAGAAGATTACAGCAGTATGCCAAATAGTGCCAGGCTTTAAGTACGTAAATAATATGTGGAAGGCGAATGAAAACGATATTATCACCACCATCGTCTCTAAACTTTGTATTCAAATAAATTAATGATAGATTATCGGACCTATCAGTTTGGTGTTACCGGTTCTTGTGCGCTGGTCTGGGTACACTGCGCTGGATCAGGTATTGACCGGCTTTTTTTGGGAGAGAGGTTGGAGGGATCAAAGTTAGTATAACAGCATCACTCAGCTTGAATTTTAACCTCTCGACAGGATAGATTTGTAGAGGAATGCTGTCGCTCAAGTTGCAGCCTCCTTCAAAAGAGGACATTCATCCAGTGGTGCTCTTTGTGCTTTTCAACAGGAGTAGGCTACATAGTAACCACCAGGTTTATTTTTCTCTCTTTTTTTCTCCTCATCATTCCCATAATCACACTCATTCACCGGTCTAGTGGCATTGGCCACTAGACCGGTGCCACGGTGCCCTTCGTCCAAACAGTGAGTTGTAATATACCACCAATAACAACAATAGATTACAACAATGTATAGAACAACGTCTCTACATTTTGAGAAGTCTAGAGAAATCGGCACTTGATGCAGCAGATGTCTCAGTCACCGTCTCTCCTTTTAAGTACTGGCACAAATGTCTAGAACTATGCAGCTACATAAAAGCCCAAACCAAACGTCAATGCAAAGTCCAGACTAAATGTTTCTTTTAATACTATTTATTTTTTTAACATTTTTGTAGAAAAATAATCATTTCTAATCTATAGACAAACATAGGAACTGCTTTTATAGGCTACGTTTTACCTTGAGGACAAATATCTTTACAATTTACAATCTTACACAATCTTTACAATTTGTCAATTGTAAAAAAAAACTTCTGTTGAGGCCACATGAAGTTGACCGGATAAGAAAACATTTCCAGTCTTTGCTGCTGCCAAACTTGCAGCAACTCCAGTCATCATGTCTCTGGAATAAAGCCTGAAAAGGAAAAAATACAGCAAAAAAGAAGCAAATGTCGGCTTGTGCAATTCGACTTGTGCGTTTAGTAAATTATTCATGTATTTTTATTGGTATCGCTTGTCTGAGCTGCAAATGCTAACAATCCAAGCAGTAAAACTAGCGGATAAAGTTCACACAATAGTTGTGTTTGCTTTGCTATGTTTCCTGAATACTTAAATCAACTGTAGTTATGCAAAAAAAAACTGCCACGCCTTCATGGCCCTCTTCATCTCCAACTCAAACAACCCAAACTGCAATTCCAAAATCCAATATCTGACTTCATTCAGTATTGCTTTCATTTTTGTGATCTCCCAAAGGATGTTGTGGTTTAAATTTTAAAGCTCAAGTTACCTACCACAACAAATCAAATGTATGTGTGTCAATGTCATTTTATCAATCATCGTAGTCATCATTGGTCATAGGCTGAAAAAAAGATACGTTTTACTTAAAAATTGTTTGAATCAAATATAAGCACAGAGTATAAAATGGCAAAGATAAAATGTTTACCAGAGAAAACACATCAACCACGACAGGGGCAAGAGTTCTTTGCAACATCTCTACCTCTTTGCTAGAGTTTATTATATTGAAGGCCACCAGCCACTCGAGAGACTTCACTTGCTTCAATTGACTGGAACATCAGAGGCCAAGATGTTAAAAGAAATTTCCAGTGATAAAGTACTGAGTGGTACAGATACGTTCTATCACTTTCGATCTTGAATCACAATTAATTCTAACATGAAGAACATTCTACGAGGGTGACTTCAGTTAGGAAGGTGGTACTGGGACAGAACCATGGAATATCATGGAATATGGAGCTGCGGGGTAAGACCATAATAAATCCAGGATGTGAGAGATTACAGAAGATTGCAGCCAGGAGGTTCCTGGGACAAAACAGGAAATGGAGAGTTGCCCTTGAGGATGGAAAAGAGCTGGTCGGAATGTGGGAAATTCCCACTGAGATGTTAAAGAGCCTAGGGAGGGAGTCCTTGCAAAACAGGAAAGAAACGGGAAGACTGTGCAACCTTAATAGGGCATTGAAGGGTCAAGGCAAGTGGAAGTAATTTAAGGGGAAGCTGATCCCAACAGGGCTCAGACGTAAATTGATGGGAGGAGGATCAAGAAGCACCTAGCAAGTTTTATTATTATCAACACTATTACCGTCTCAAAAATTGATGCCCAAACAGGGACACGAACCCCAATCTCCACCTATCGCGGGTGTTGCTCTAAACCATTGAGCTACTTGGACACTGGCTTTTTGAGATGATTTTTGTGTGTTTGATGAGAATGACAGTTCTCCAAGGAGTAGAACCATGAGGCTGCGAATACTCACAGTCACTCTGATTCTAGTGACGCTATATCACGTCACAACCTGTCAAACTCGAATAACTCCAATTTGACATTGGATTCGTTGCTGTTGTATTTTATTGTATTATATTGTATTGTTGTTGTTGTATTGTCCCCATTTGGGCATCAATTTTTGAGACGGTTAGTGTTGATAATAATAAAAAACCTAGCAAATTTACTCAATCAAACAGGGTCATCCATGACTAGAACTCACTTAATGAAACAATTATATTTCAGGCATCAGATCTAACTGTACGAGACTTTAGAAAGAAAACGTATGCTTCAAGAAGGTGTTTATTTTGCGTTGTTATGTTTTGTCTTTAGTATACTCGTTAGTACACTCAACGGTATAATGTGGTATGATCCTTGCTAGCGTTCACTTGTGAGAAAATAAATAAATTACAAATTACAAAATGAAATTGACATTACTAAAATGGTACGCCGAGTTTTAAGGTAACTATCAGAACACTGGAATAACGTACCAAAGCGAGTTTGAAGAAATTTCATGGCAGCGGGAAATATTGAGGTATTTCAATTTCTCAAGTGTGCAGAGGTGACGAATTGCTTTTGAAGTCAGTTCAGTGCAGCTTTGCAGGTGTAAGTGGGTTATGTTGGGGCATCTCTTTACGAGAGCAGCAATGTCTGTAAATGTAAAATAAAATAAGTTACAACTTAAAAAATGTATTTGTGCATTTGCTATTCAATAATAATGAGACAAATCTATGTACAAATATGATCTAGCCCAGCTTAGAAAAATATATCCAACAGCTTAATTGGTGTGCTGGAACTGAAGTTGGAACAATGAAACTGTCCATTAGGTATGCCAGTCTTTGTGTTCTATCTGTGATGCCTAAATTAGGACATAACTGTAGTTGACCATAGTACCATAGTCCAAATTATATTGGAATTAAATTTTTCAAAGCATGAACATTTTCATGAAATTAAAAAAAAAAATCATGAAAACTGACATCATTAGTTGGAACTACTATTTTTCTTGAGATAATGGAACTTACCCAAATTTTTACTGGGTCACTCATGGTACCAATTCTGTTCTGTTTGAGGGGAGCTAGGTTAGAAATATTGCAAAATGGGCTTGAAAGTCGTTACCAGTCCCCTCAGTCCTCTAGTCAGCATGAGTAAGTAACCCACTCTATGTAGATACAGTTTTTACAAAATAGAAACTTTTGTTATGCAGACAAAATGTTCTAAAATGCAAAGAATTGTTTCTAGTGGTCACGAATGGCTAGAACATGTTGTAAATCTACTTACGTTTGTTGGTCATTGAACGGTTGAATTTGAAAATGTAGATGGTTTCAATTGAAGCTGCAAGATCATTGATAACTGAGTCTATTTCAGAACCTGTCATTTTAATTTCTCTGCCTATATAAATCCAACTGCGTAATCTGCAAAAATATACATTGTTATATACCTAGTATTTCTGAATTCAGAAAAATTATTAAGGAGGTAAGAAAATGTACAAAAGATTACAGTCTTCTTTGTCTACAAAAAGTGCTGAATTTTTTATTTTCGACTCAAGAAAAACACCCAAAATTATAAAATAATAAAAGTAATAGAAGAAATAACAGGTAAAAATGATATAATTAACAATAAATATAAAGGACTTGGATTCTGGTCTCTGCTTGTACTGTAAACAAAAATCCAGCAAATAATAAAGAAGCTAAGTGTAAGTAAACCTAAAGGTACATGTACCTTTGACATCCTCTTGCAATACGAAGCACTCCAGGGAAACTTAGGTCAGACGTAAAATTTAAAACCTCGAGATTGCGTGCCTCTGAAAGTGTGCAGTAGAATTCTTCTCCCAACATCACTAATTCTGCTGTGAGGGCTAATGATTTCAGGTGCTCACAACACGTCAAAATCCAGAGAAGGCCTAGTGTTACAGAGAGCCAAGATAATGTTATGTTTACATACAGCCTGAAGTGGAATAGAAAGCTCTATGAACAATACTAATGCAAAATTTGAAAATCTTTACCATAGGTGCCACTAGCGGAAATAGGTACCTACATCTGTAGTCTCTTTCAGGAAGATGTCCGTGACACTGTGCGAACGTTAAGTGACTGAGCATACATCCACGGGGTTCATCCAAACAGAAAGGTTCCAGAAACTGTAAAAATAAGAAACAAAAATAATAAAACAAAGAAGCTGACGTTAAGTAGGTATGTTTTGAGACACAAATTTTACCTTGCAATTATCGATCCCCAACCATTTTGTGCCACGTGACAGCACACAGCCCAGGGTAAATGGATCTAATTTTTTATTCTGAAAGCAAACTCTTTTCCACAGACTGGCATCGTAGGAAATTCTTTTAAACATTTTAGAAACCTGTGCAGTTCTTGCAAGTGACCTCTGTGGTAAGTAAGAGAATATGGCTAACACAAGTTCTTCTGGCAGATCTGACAAGACTTTACTGTCGTTGGAGTTTATTCTACTATAAGAACAATCCATTTTTCTGTTTTTCTTACAATATTAACTCAAATCTTTGAAGAACACGAAACGGCGATCAGCTGGAGGTAGGTTAGGTTAGAATGGTTGAACGTTCAGTACAACTGTTGGTGCAACAAATGCATGATGACATTTATGCTATGAGTGTGATTGAGTTAATTACGACACAAAGTAAGCGACATGTTTTGAAAATTTTCAAATATAAAAAATTATGTTTTTACGGTGAAAGCACGTGATTCACAGACTGGGACGGCAATTCTTGGACACTGGCGTGCTTAATTTTCGCGCGCAATTAGTTCCAGAATCAACGGTCAGGTCGCAGCAGAGTCGGACGTCGAGGACGAGGTTCCATACGGTCAGCTGTGAAAATTAAGAAAGAAAATTCTGAACCTCAAATCCTGATCGTGTTTTCCTCTAGCCTGCGCGCGGAAAATGGCGTCGACGGCGAAGCATCAGGATATGCCTCCTGCGGGAGGCTATAGAAAAATTAATTTTGAGCGGGTTCCAGCTAAAACCTACTTCAGTGGTTTGTACATATTTTGTCGTTGGCCAATGTTCTTTAACCGAATAAAGTTGTGCGACTTTCAGAAGTCATCAATACTATAAATTTTAATTGCATTGCAGGTTACCAGATGATAATTGGGTATGTGGGCATAACTACTGCAGCATTTTACTTGTATTACCTGAATTGCAAGAAAGTAAAGTACGAGGAAATTGAAATGAGAAGCGCCCGCCATGCGATATTTCCAATGCTCATTGCTGAACGTGACAGAGAGTAAGTAACTTTTTCTGCTCTTATGGGTCATTACTTCAATTCCTGGCAATTATTGGCAATTATTTCAATAGATACCTTACTTTACAATCGCTTATAATATCACATATCATTCAATAAAGTAACGAATATGTGTCGACCATTAGCAAACAAACAAGAACTAGGGAAATCAATTTATATTTTGTGAAAAAATACCTAAAAGTAGCACATTCCAGATTGCTTGCTACAAAATTATAAGAATGTTGGCACATAAGAACTAGGAAGTAATACCATTGTCTGTATCTGTCTTAACCATGTTTGGTTTCTTTGATTTGTAGATTTCTGAAACAAGTGCGTAAGAATCGGGACGAGGAGGCTCAGCTGATGGCTAACGTGAAAGGGTGGGAGGTTGGCACGTGGTACGGGGAACCCGTCTTCAAGACCCTTCCCACAGACACTCTCGTTGAACCAAATATCCACGAGTACTATGTCCATGCACCTTACAAGAACCTAGCACAGCGTTTGAACGTTAAGCTCTGGTCATAATTCTTCTCCCAAAAGAGTTGCTAGTTGAAACTTAAGCTCTAGGAGTTTTTTTGCTTTTGTAACAGAATATATAAAAATAGTAGTACAATATCTTGCTCTGGTTGTAAATAACATCTAATAAAATTATGTGCATAAAATTATGTGCATAAAATTATGTGAACATAAATATGTTCAATGATTTTTAAGAGAGACTTTGTTTGTTCTGATTATTACTGATAATTTCTTCTATACAGATAATAATGAGTGATGATGATATTTTACGTTACATCATGTAAATTTAATAATTATTGACTTTTTACAAGGTACTTACCTATCAACTCACAAAGGCAATCAATTAAAATACCTCGTAGAGCTCTTTCATCAAATTGATGCTTGTTTAGGGATCTTTTGGGGTTACCATAGGTCTTTGAAGACTCTTTTTGACTAAAACTTGGTCCGGCCAGGATCAGGTGTAAGTGGGCTTTGTGGCATGGAAATGAGAAAGAATAGGGGGAACCTTCGAAAATTAAGGATTAACCCATCCCTTTTAATGTTCAATTTACCAGCAATTTAAATAATGGGTGGAGACTACATTCTTCTATGATAAAGGCGAGAGCCAAAATGCTAAAGGACCAAGTGACCACTTAACATCGTTTAATTTTATGAGCTTCTGGTAAGTTGCACTTTCCATAACCAAATAATTCTAGAATATTCTGATTTCTCACACTGAACAAAACCGGATCGATTGATGAGAATATGTTTCTGGGATATGCATTTAATATAACATTTGTTACATACCTTAATTTACAATGGGGCTAGCTTCTCTAAAATTAAAAAATCAGATCCATTTATTTAATAAAATCCGTTAAATAATTTCAAACGAGGAAACACAACCTACAGACTTCGTGCAAGTCGAGCAAGTCCCCCCCATCGGCCACTAGATGGCCTAGACTTTACGCTTTGCACCGACGTAACGTGGGCAGCATGCGAACTAGGCGCGCGTATGATAACGTAACGTTGAGCATGGCGCATTATTGATCAATCCCTGGCATGCCCAGTGCAGGCGCCGCCGAAAAGCGTTACTAGTATGCCGATTTCCAGCCAATCGATACCGCGACAAGAGCAAAGGGCATGACAGCGAACCTTCCGACATCGCGAAAACAGTTCACCACTCTTTCAAACATGAACAAACCGTTTCGCGCAAATATTGTAAATGCCGAGAGTGAGTGCGTGAGTTCAGAGTGTGGTGCGAGCGTCGAGTTCGCTTCGTTTTGCCAGGGGTAGTGGGTTGACGTCGACGGCAGCTCCTACTAGGGCACCAGGCGGCGGCGATCGGTGGGATGGAAGGGGGGTGCCCATGGGAGTGACGTCACAACCAGTGGTGTGTCCAGACGTCGAATGACGGGACCCCCCTTTTAAATATGGCCGCAAACGTCGACTACACGCAGCAGTGTGCTGGAGCGGCAGGCCAGTCCGCACGACGAATGCTGCCCGTCCGAGGGCTGGCACCTAGGTGCAGGTGTAGTGACGGTTCTACTAGAACGTGTGGACCTTGTGAGAGTGTCGTGTGCTACAGGGACGAGGGTATGTGCCAGTGCGCCGCTAGAATTTTGGCACGTGAACGAATTAGTCTTTGATAATAGGTGAACCAAAAAAAAAAAGTAATTGAACGGTCGACGCGGGTGAACGGATTTTTACCGCACAACTCCTAGGAAGATATTTTGTTTTTCGTGTTTTTTTTTTTTTTACAGCAAGTTTTTATCGCGCTACTTGCAACGATGGCTTTGCTTAGTGTTACAGGTAAGTCAATGTTGTGTTATTTTCATTTGTTGTGTTAGCCTGGCTATAGTGTCGAGTGTTTGGTCGTCTGATTAGACCACGGCAAACGCGCTTTTTAATTGACCCGTGAATTCGTTAGCGCGGGTCAGCTGTGTACCTGCCTGGCCAGCGGAGTAAACCCTTGCCGCCGTGGCGTGTGTACTACTGCCGCCTTTCTGGGGGTGCCGTCGTGGGTGCTGCAATCACTTAGTCTAGAACGTATCGAATAAATGGAGACACCCCTAGCTCAGGTTTTTTAAAGAATAAAACATTCTCAGGCGATACTGACAGGATACACTTTGATAAATAAAATCTTGCTACCACTTCCTGGCTAAAATATTGCATGGAACAGGCAAGTAATTAATTAGATGGCGAGCGAGGTTATCATTTGGAACGCCAGCACAGGCATCAATGAAAGCACAATTCTTTAATCTGCTCAGTCATAGAATAAAATAGGAACTATAACAAAGAGTATATGAAATGAAACCTGTCATATTTTAGTAACCGCTCGAACAAACAATGGCATGCGAACTCTGTTGTTGTTTCAAGGAAATCGATTACCCCGTTGTAATCGCACGTCACTTATCGGTCTCGATTCCTAAGCAAAGCATGTAGATAGAGCACTGGACATCAAGTCCTTACAAAAAAAAAACACTTTATCCCGTGTTTCACTCTTTCTGAATTTCAAGAGTCCAAGAGCACGATGAAGTAACTCTGAGACAATCATAGAAAGGAAGCGACGCAATTATAATCAACACCCCTTATGGGCCACCTACTTCTGTCAGCCAGTTTCTTCGCTAATACAGCTCCACAACTAATGGCCGTTTTTTTATTTTTGTGATCCATGTGATTATGTTTGCTTGTGGACAGCATGGAGAAATATTCAAATTGCAAAGACCCAGCAGAGAGCATCCACGTGTTGCAGTATTTAAGCCATAATTAAGTCCTGCGGATATGAGAGGAGAATACGAAATGAAAGGGATGACATCCCAACGTGAACCATGCAATTCGAAGCCCGGCTTGGATTTGTCGAATAAGCCTGCAATCGTTTTTTGAGGTAGGCCTCCACATCCCAGCCTGGCCAAGAGCCAATTAGAATGGAGACTGCAGAAGTGAGGCATACGGCATAAATTAAGCTGAACGCGGGTGGAATCGCTGATACTGTCTTCATTTATGCGAATGCGATCCGCATTGACATAGGTATTTCTGGTTAAACGTGCTACCGCTTATTGACAAACTATGTTGTTTAGAACAAGAGACATTTGAATTCTCGGTTTTGTTCTAATTTCAGGAGTGGTTACGAAATGTAGATGGACACCTAATTACATCCATAGTTTTGCCATTAAGTTTATAGATATACATTGTATGGAAGTTAAATTCAGTAGGCGTTTTAGGTATTTAATATCAGTAAGTTATCATCAACGCTTATATTTTTCATCACATCCTTATCAAAAAGAAAGAAAAATTAGCAATTACCAAGGCAAAAATTATTGTTTAACAATTTTTTACGATTCCGTGATTTGGCTTATTTCTGGCCCAAAAGGCTCCTGCACCATCGCTTACTGAATAAGTAATTCCCAGTTCATCAGTAACAGTTTGAACCTAACCATGCGAACGCCAATCCGTGCCACCAATTCGCATGACAACTTATCACGGCAGAAAAAAAAAACGGAAAGATCAAAATCAAATCTGAAACAACTTTCTTACTTTTCATCGAACGTTTTCGGTGGCCAGGTAACCTGTGGGCAAGCCAGCTAGGTCGGTAATATAACATTATCTGCGTGGCCTTTTCCTGCTGGTCTCACACTTGCCGAGATAAGTTCTAAGTGGGTGATATCGTGCCCGGTGCAGTACATTACTGACGTGACTCCGCTGGCTAGCTCCTAGTTGGACAATGTAATAAGGCTGCCGCGTGGGGGCGCCGCGGTGGCGAGGGGGGCGCCGAATGAAAATTCTCTCAGTTGCCCATTCCGCTTTGGGGTGACAACACATAAAGACGCGTGAACTGCGAACTTGTTAATCCGATCAAATTTTTGAAACCGTGTTCTTATCTTGTTCGGTGTTGTGAAATCGTGTGGGGAGACCAACCAAACGAATTTGATCTCGCGTGAAATGTCAAATATTTATTGATTTTTTTTTTAAGAGATAATAAAAATATGTGTATTTAATGTGTCTTTAAAAGGCGAATGGGGTTTCTTTGCAGTGTATTTTTTCTTAAATGTACGCGATAGCCGCCCACTGTTACATTTGTTGTAGTAAGAGAAATATAAGAACGCGAAACGAGTGCAAACAAAATAATGAGTGTAATTTTTACTGGCAAACCGACACTGAACATCACCGCTAAGTGCCAAATAAAGAAAAAGATATGTGTGAAATGTGCAAGGAGGAAGTAAATCAGCGGCGAGAAAAGTCGGAGAGCATTATCTATTTGTTATCGGATTTTAGTGGGCAGCTCTCCTTGGAATCGAGTCGATATGATTTACCCCCGGCAAATCGGGATCTCGTGTTCGCGGAGAAAAGGGTTCGAGAAGGCGGGGAAGGAAAAGCCGGGTCATCACACAAGTTATATTTGCAGAACAAGGTGTTGACCCGTGACCGTGGTAGAAATTGAGCTAGTTAATCCTTGGACGTCGAAATAGCCGGCTTGTTTTCGACGGGTAGTTCTTGGACTCATGGCGGTAGCGCCACGTGTTTTCGTGACGCGTCCAGTGGTGTCACCGTGCCTCCAGCTAGCTGTACAAGGTACGCGTTGGTACTAGTAGTTTTTTCACGCGACGACCTAATCATTGTAGATCAAATATTACAAAAAAAAAACTTGTGAAAATAAGAAGCGAAAACAAAAAACCAGTGGTTGTTGCTGAGAAAGTTAATGCGAGTTAAGAAATATCAAGTCATTGTAATTTTTCCTTACAGAAAACTTTTGTAATTAGCGATCTGGAGTTAGTTTTGATACAACGTGATTCAAATCCGTAATTGCTCGCCATCTTAATTATGCACTTTTTTTTTATTCGTCCCGATTTTTATGAAAATCTGGGTAAAAAAACCACCATGTGACACAATGGAAATTTACATTACATTTCCATCTATTACTGCCAAGGTATTAACCTCTACGGTCGCGTGGCGGGAATATTCAGTGCACGAAACCACTTTTCTATTCCTATACGGATATGGGCCTACGCTATTATCATTTTATCGAGCGCTTGTCGTTGACCCTGTTTCGGAAAAACGGGATGCTAACCGTGAATGACGCGACCATGCTGCCCTGGGAACCCAAGTGAATCACTTGATTTGTCACCTACTTTTGGAATCTCCATGCCATAAGTAGATTTTATAGGAAAGCACATGTTACTATGTTTTTCTAAATAGGTTAAAATCTTTAATTACCTATTTTCCTAAAGTTTAGGTATGCAATATCGCTATTTTATAGATACATTTTCCAAGTGCTAAGTAAAGCGTTAATTATTTCTGTTTTCTCAAGGTAGATATCAAGGTAAACAACAGTGCATGATTTCGAAGATCAATACTGGGACTCAAAATCATGAATGCAGTCGCTCGGGTGATGAATACTTACGAAATGTTATCTGACATAAAAGTACAACGTTCACAAATGTTTCGCAGTCTACTTACGAACTATTGCGTAGTGTCTGCAGTAAAATTTTTTGAAAAAATCTGGCAAACTATAACCCGACCCGCAGTTTTCTCTTCGCCATTTTCTCTCTGCCGAGGAGAAAGCTGTTAAAAAAATGTGACGTATCTCTGCTACACTTCACAGTTTATCATCTCCACTTGCACCAGACCTGAATTTCAAATCTGGATGTTCTTTTTTTACCCATAACTTATTATGTACGGGTGTGAGATTGTGTGTATACCTATATATCTCTAGGGACAAAATATAGGCACTTTTTTTGATTCAATACTTGCACGATACCATCTGAGATAACTGATGCAAATAGGAACAAGAAAATGTCAATTATCATCGGCATCAAAACAAATGACCGTGCCAACAATTAAAGTCAAAAAGATTTTTATCAATCTTTTATCAGATCTCATGGGCTGTGAGCTGACCAAAAATATTTGAAAAAAGAAAGCACGGTTTCTGCACAGTTTTTCTCACGATTAATCTTTAGTGCCCCTGACGTATAAATAGCAATTGCGTGCACGACTGAATTATAATTTACAATTCTTCATGGCGTACTTACCTAACCGCTGATTACAAATCTGAAAATTTTAAAAGTAAATTACTTTCAAAATTTCTTTATTATTAGTATTAACTCTAATTTACATATTTATGTATGTTTTTTTTAAATTAAACTAAAAATAGTGGTTTTTGTCAATACATGTCGGCAGCGCTATTCAGCGCAGCCAAATTAGACACTCAGCTAAATAAAATAACAGTTTTTATCCCATCTTTCAAGATTTACCAACCCCTGTTATACGCATAGCACACGCATCGAGAGAAAACGGTCCGTCAGCCAAAAGGGTTAGCCGGCAGGGGTGACGGGGGAAATGTTTGTGAAACGGGCAGGTCTAGTTGGGGGCGCCGGGCAAGACCGCGCACCATTGTATCGCCAACCGCAGTGAGCACAAAACTAAAAGCCAGATTTAGCCCCGGGTTTGTGCCCCGGTCAGCACGGCAGTACTCCGCGGAAATCACGCAGCGGCGACTCCACATAAAGAAGTCTAGCGACGTGAGGAACAAGGTCTGCCGGTGATTGTTGAATCGATTCTTTCATTATGAAACCGATAAGAATAAGGGCTGCGACGAAACCATTAGTGGAACTCGCGGAGTAAAACTCTTCTAGGATATTTCGCTGGGAGAGTTTCATATTTATTATTCATCAATACTTTGTGTGTGTTAAGATTGTGTGCTTGGCTTTTAGCTAAAGGAAATTAAAGGAGTCTCGTACATTGATCGCGTGGCCGACAGTGGTGTACGGGAGACCGCGTTTTAGTGCGAAGGTGAATGTGCGTAGACGACGGTGCGTGCGCACACGCGTCGCTGCAGCGTAAAGTGCGTTGTGTTGCGTGGCGTGTGACACACGCATTTCTCATGCATTTATTATTTAGCGTGGTTTTTGTGGGTCGAAAAAAGATTCTTCTATGCTGCATTTTCGCGCGTGTATAGTATATTGCAGATCGGTAGAGAACTGGTAAACAAAAGTTGAAATTGGGTCCCGTGTAAGAAAAAGGCAAAAAATGGTTGTGGCTCGGTTATGAAAATGTTTTTTTCGTTTGTACTGGTCAATAAAAAACTGTCAGGAGGATATAGGTGTGTAACGAAAAGTAAGGGCGCGATAGATTGTCTTGATCTTGAAGAAGCTACCAGCAGAGGAAAACTTAATTTCCAACTTTTCGTCCAACAGCACAGCTGGGCGCAACGGAGGAGATTACTAAATCGTTATAGTTTAGAAATTTTGATATTTCCGCGCGTTAAAGTGATAACGTCGGCCTTGCGAAATCATATAAGTGTAACAAGCTATTTATGTGTTAAAGTTTAGCACGATGACAGTTAGCAAAATAGCGCTTGAAACTTGAAACTTGCGACTGAACTTTTCCACTTTTAAAGTTAGTTTTTTTTTTCTATTGTGGAGGTGCCTAGCTGAAAAGCAGATGCCAGACCGCCACAATATGCCGATGCTTTTAAAAGTACCTACTAGATTTGGGAAACTCTCCCATATCATGGCGATGCGAAAAGCCGAGTTCGATCATTTTTGCTAACAGGTTGTTCAGGGTGCGGTTTTCCGGGATTTCCCGTGACCATTCTTAGGAAACGCAAGGGATAGTTCACCACCCACGCGGCACAGCAACATCATTGACGGCCTTTTCCTGATCATCCATCGGTCGTAAATCAGGCGGGGTTGAAAACCATCTCACAAATAGGAAAAAATGCGTGGGAATCGGTATCCCCATATACTGCGATGAAATTGTGTAATGATTTAAAACCATACGTCACTAGTTCCCAAGAGAACATGCTGTCGTTTGATGATTTCTCTCCGTTTTAGCTATAAATATTTCATCAAATTTCATGATCATTTCCATGCGAGTGGCGTTCGTACTTGGCTGTATTTCACTGAGAGCGTCATTTCGTGACCTTTATCGGCCGTAACCGTCCCACGACGACGGCGTCGGCGTCGCCAGCGTCGGCGTCGGCCCGCGCTCGCGAGTCCACGCTAAGTAAATGTAACTTGCTCTTCATCCCACTCGAAATCAATTCGACAAATAAATGCCCTCTTCACTTCTCTATAAACCATTCTTTCTGGCAAATCTCTGTCTTTTGACACTCATCCCTTCCTCACACCTACCCTGCGTACAACTCACCAGTCTTTGGACGTTAACACCTTTCACTAAGTATCATATGGTGACGGCAATACGGCAAAGCAAGGTAAATATCATAGTTGCACAATCTCCAGTCAACCTCTCAGAAAGCTATGACTGATGACATAGGGATTTGTAAAAAAACGGAAATAAAAACGACATGACTTCTGTGAAAACTGTATCTACAATGTTTTCAAAATTTCATGCAAGGATGCTGAGATGGTCTTTTAGAAATGAATTGTTTTATTTACCAAATACATTTTTCAGTAATTTTTTGATTACTGAAAATATATTTTATGGTCTGTAAGCAAAAGACTGTAAAATGTCAAGTGTCAAGACTTTTTGTTAATATTTCCTTGCGCCTTTGAGATACTTTCATATTCTTATGTGTCACGCAACGCACTTATTAATTATTTGTCACTGGAAGCTTGTAGCGTACGCAACCTTTACGCATGTTTCGAGATGAAAAAGACTCGAGATTATTCTTCTGACAAATATTAAAAAAAAAAGATAAACGTGTAGGTGTACAATTTTCCCCCGAAATGTTTTCCTTTCATCGACATGTAAACCAGAAGCTGGTTACGCCTTTACTCTGGTAATGTGTATTGTAGTTGATTACAAAATGTACTCTGACGGTCTGTTTCGCTGACATTATGTTGGGCACATCATTCTACACTGTAGTAGATCTAGAGTAAAATCTACTACAAATTTCAAGCTCCACTTGAGCAGTTATTAGTGCACGGAAGTGTAATTAATTTACGTATTTTGAGGGAAAATTACGTCAATACCATTTTAGAAAGTTTCCACATGAAAGGTAAGGGTTGACAGAGCACGGCATACGTGATTTTGGACAAGACTTTATAGATAGAGCGATGTCGTGCGGTAGGAAGAACAAACACAACCACTCCGAGTGGAAACAATTGAAACCCTAGACAAATTCTTTTACAATTACAATGCATTGTGATTAAAGTTGTGTAATTAAATTCCAAGCTGATCTGGTATTTAGATAAATATCACTTTTTCTATTTTTGTACGTCGTAGATGTACGTTTCTAAGTTACATAACTCGTATTATTTATATCATTGAGTTTAAAGGTTTAATCATAGCCCTATTACTATAATGTTAAACTTTTTGCTGGGTATACGAGTCTTCTGGACGTGGTACCGGTGGTGACCAACTGATGGCGTTTGCGGCTGTCGTTTTAACAAATCTACACATATAAATAATGACGACTCTAAATATTGTAACATGTATATCAATCGCTGAGGTTAGCGTTGAGGGATCTGCGATAAAAAAACAAAATGAAATTTCTTAACATTCGAAACAACGACTTGACTTTAGTCGACCTCCATTTTGTCGTGTCGTTAAATTATCTGGTCGCCATTTTTCGTGATAATACACTTCATATTAGAATTGAGGCTCCGACTAATTATCAACCGAATGCTTACATTAACTGCACTGTTTAAAAGATAGCCAATATACCAGTAGGTCTGATTCACTTATTTCACATTTGATTTTTCGGAGAGAGTAATTAGCAACACAAGAGAGCTACGAAATCGTAATTCGACGCAGTGACAACTGTCGACCATTTACTGTAATAGAGTTTTAGCGTTGAGTGTAGGTTATAGGTAGAGTTTCAACGTCAATGTTAAAGTCTCTGCGTGAAAAATGACTACCTTACCGACAAAAATGCAGAGTACCGGACAATCACGTCAAGTGGAGTCACTGTCGTATGAATTTTAATTTCGATATTTCTCGTAGGTTAACTCACTTTTGAAACTTTTCATGCTCAAAAAATCTTCATCAATGTTTACCTCAACGATTGATACACATGTAACGATATTCATAAGCGAGTAACCTACTATAAATATCGAAATTAAATTTCATACGACAGTGGCTCCACTTAACGTGAACTTCCGGTACTCTGCATTTTTGTCGGTAAGGTAGTCATTTTTCACGCAGAGACTGTAACATTGACGTTGAAACTCTACCTAGAACCTACACTCAACGGTTTTAGTCAGAAACAAACTTTATCAATCTCGAGACTGGTTCTTGTTTGTCCTAGTGTGTTTGTACGTCGCTGACCAATCGTGTTAGTCATTTCAAGGACATTGGAAAAACTCTTGACTGAAGGGTCGGCCATACTAGTTGTCAGACAAGCATTTCCTGTTGAATCTTGAGTCGTACAAAAATTAAAAAAATTAAAGTTTGAAAGTTGACATAGTTGAGAGAAGTGAACTATCAAGTCGACTACATTTTATAATTACTTATACCTAACAAACACGAACACATCGGTCATAGTTTTAACGATACTTATTAGATTCTGTTTATTTTGTTCATAACAGATATACTGAGTTGTCCACTTTTCGGTTTTAAGAATGAAATTCACAGAAATTGGCATTTCATTATATTTTAAATTTCCAAATCGTGTTTAGTGAATTTTTTTACGGTGTTTTTCTTACATCGGAGTCAATTTTATTAAATTTTCTGAAAAATATTTTAAAGGAAAATATCACCTGAGAGCCACTCTCTTTGAGTCGCTATTGCATACCTTTTTTTCTTCTATTTCGAAAGAGCATCGATGATCAATAACAGCGTTCATCCCTTCCAATGCACGTCACAGTTCTCGCAACTATAATACTACTTCCTTAATTGAACGTTTAAAGAGAATTGAAAGATTTATTTAAGAAAAATAATTTTAAAAAATTAAAAATTTGATCAAAAAACGTTTTCAATTTGGAATACATGTTTTTCTTACCGCTGACCCATACCACATGTAATTAAAGAACAAAATGCAGCAGTGTTTCAACACCACATCCAACTTTTGTTAAATGTCTGCGAGTTTTGAGAGTCCAGCCTCTCCAACATGTACATGGAATGAGATTGTTATCGCCCATTGGCTGGCGCTGAGAAATAGGCCCTACAGACGTCGTGCAGACGGGAGCAAGAGGCTGGGTGCCCTCGATTCCTTTCATACCCAACAATCCCATTACTTGGCAGACGCTGGTTGCACCGTTGGTGGCACCAGACGACGGGAACTCACACCCTCTCTTTTCCTCTCTCTGTCTCCCTGTACTTGTGTCGTAGCAATTATTTCTTTATTCAACATCCAGAAACTTACCGGAGACTAAGAGGTCTCGACAAATGTATCCAGGGTGTCTCGATTCAATTTCTGTGTACAACGAACGGAAACTTGCGGGTAATGGAGGAAATTACATCTTCGTTGATTTTATTTCGTTGGCGCTAATGAGAAAATATATATTTTTTTTTTTGTTTTTTTTTATTATTTTCTTATAAAAAACCAGCGGACACTTGCAAAAGTGTTTTTAGAATATTTTTAGAAAGTCGTAACTGACTTTAGAATTACCCGTTTTTTTAGGTTTCACCACAACGGTATAATTTATCACTTCTTACTTAATTTTTGTAATTTAAAGTGACTCAAAATAAAAAATAAAAAAAGTGTTCTTGTAAGACAAAAATTGAATGAAACATTTATATTGGTTTCAATATGAAACTTGTCCATGATTGATAATTCCAATAAACACGAATTAGAAACTAATTAAAACATTCTCGTTTAGTACTATGAGTAGGTAATTACAATCATATTTCGCGCCTTGTTGTGGGAAATTTCGACGCTGGCTAACGACGGTTATTAGAATCGTTTGATTTATGGAAGTCTGTCAGTTTGTGTTTACAGACATTGAACTTTTAGCTTGTAAATTAAACGTTGTGTGGGCGATTCTCTCTCCCTCTGTGTGTGTGTGTGCTGGTGTACAAAGTTTAATTGCAGCCATTTTAAGGGAAAATTACAATCTAATTATGTAGAGTGGTGGTGTTGGCCGGACGTACGGCTGTGATACCTAACCTATTTTGAAAGCGACGACATGGAGATGCGACTACACACTCATTTTCTCTTCCCTGTACAGGGCTCGGCAAAAAAAGCTGGTCAAACATTTTAGGGAACGAAATTGGAATATTTTAAGTTTGAAAAAGCGGATTTTATAACGGATATTCTTTATTCATTGGGTGTCAGCATTAATTATGTAAAAACACTATCTGGTGCAAAATTTGTGGGTGTTGTTACTGAGTTACATTTATACAGTATATTTTAGCGTGGGGATCTGAGCAAATTTTCTACAATCATAGTTGCTTCAGTTGTGTACATGATTTTACAGACGAACTTGTTGAATTTTAATGTGTGACTAGCAGTACCCGCTGCCTGACGGCTGCTTTTGGTGTTGAGGGGCCCGACTTTTATTCAGGTTATTGTCTAAAAAAATATGTATTTAAAAAAGTTTTTCGAGTTTTGTCAGATGTTTTTTTCCAAAGCCTCTAACGGGACCACAACCAAGAGTAGGTACCTACTAAGAAAATGCTTAACAAGTTAACTGTGATAGCCTTAGGACTTAATGAAGCCTCTTGTTGAATTTTAATGTGTGATGAATTGGATATTTTTAGCCAATTTGATATTTATAAATCAGTAGAAGTATCGTATTATTATTTACTTTACTGATTTTAATATCCCATTACCTGCTATAATAAAAAGCTAAATTTAATAACATTTTCTCAGCAGAAAACAGGTTTCATCGACTGATTTGCTATAAATTATGCCTTGCTTTACGGGTAAATACATCAATTTCATAGTTTTCATTTCGACAACTTTTTGTTGTAAAAGAAGTATTTTTCTTTTCTATATAATCCTCTCAATTTTACGATTTGTTATAAATCTAATATCGTGTAGTGACATTTTGACGCTCGGACTTTTTATTGAGTCGCTTGGTAACTGTTGACGTCTCGCCGTTTCCTCTCACTAAGCTGCCCATGGCCCTTTCACATCTTTCATTTTAGTTTCCCGAGGTTTTCCGAAGAAACTTTGCGATGATGTGCGAAACGGATTCGCTACTTAAATAATAAAATAAACTATTTAAACACCGCGTTTTGAGTGCCATGCCTAGTATGACAATTTTCTTAACTCTTAGGTGAAGTAGGAGTTAAATCAATTGTCAACAATAATCAGAGGCAGTAAAAGTCAGCTGTTTCTGTGAGTCAGAGCTGAAAAAACTTAACTCAGAGCTGAAAAATATTGTAATGACGGGCCTAAGTGAAGGCTGAATATTCTCTCGGCGTTCCGAAATGTATAGTTATTTTATCTACCAAATAACCACGGCTTCGCAATAGAATTTTAACTCAAATCGCTGCAATGGCGACTGAATGAAATTCAGATGTTTCTGAAAGGAGTTATACAATTTGGTAAAATAGGACCGCACTAAAATTCAAAGCCAACCAACTCAGTTTTCATATCATAAAAATTAGTCCTTGTGTGGAGATGAGAATTTAAAAATAATCTTGTGTGCAACATTAATTGTGAACGGCAAGCGGCCCCCGTATCCGTTTTACAATCGAAAAATCAAGAAACCATTTTGTAAGAAATAAAAAATAAAATGTGGTTAAGATTTATTCCATAGATTTATAATCAAGTTTTCAGTCTCATCAGCGTGGTTGGCTTATTGATATGCAATTTGGCAGATGCACCAGAATTTGAAAACACATTACATAGTAGTTAAAGTACGATAACGGCGACATGCTGGCTTAAAAATAAAATTGTCTTTAGCAGATCAATCACTGGCATCGTCACAAACACGCAACATTTAAAGTAATGGACGTTTTTTTTTTGCGTCGCCTCTTTTTTTAAGTCGTTTGTCTAAGTAATATCTAAATTTGAATTGAAATGAGCTTCGTTCCAATGAGCCATGGCGACGATCAACGCCGGCCGAGTTGCGGAGGCGTCGTTTAGTTCTGCGCTTCTGAGTTCGTACGCCCTGAATCGCATTCGATGAGTAAATAACTTAATAGCATTTTCACAATCAAAGTCGTGAGTGAGGTTCATCACAGCTATTTGCAACAAAATCAAAGCGCTGTGCGCCGACAAGGGAACGTGCAAGGAATATATTAAAAATTTTCTTGATATTTTCTTGTATGTACAATTTTAAGCCTATTAATGGGCTTTTTGGAAAAGTATGTCCAGTTCTTCTTCCTGCTCTTTTTTATTTTCCTTTTCATTCACCCACTTATTCCATATCTCCTTAACTAGCCAGCTTTTTCTCTTCTACTTCATTCCTATAAATACTTAATTCCTACAATATTTCTTGAAATTATTCTTCATCGATCGGGCATATTTTTGACAGTGAATTGATGAGCCTTATGGAGTTCATAGACCGAACACGAGACATTTGTATGAAAGAAATAACACTCACTTATTGAAATAAATAATGTATTGTACAATTCACTGGTCAAAAAGTTCTGTGCCATTTTATGAAAACGATATCAAAACAAAACTTGCATAATTATTTTTATCAATTCAACGCATTGATCTCATTAATTGGCATTTTCACACACAAATAAATACACAGAGCTAAAACTTTAAATACCAAACAAATATGTTCATTAAACAAACCGTAATACATTATTATTACTAGTAATTGCCTCGAGCCTCTTCCACATTTGGAATAAAATAAAACATCCACAATGCATTTAATACACTTTCATTCTCATGAATATTCTAAAAACTTCTTTTATAATATAAAATCCCTTGGGAGGAGCCTTGATATTCCTCGGGTGGTGAAAATACTGTTCAACAATTTCTCATACATTTCATCCCCTAACTCTTTTTCATACAACTTCGCTATGAACGTGTAAAGGGAGGAGGATGGGCTTTGGGAGACTATAAGGGGGTGGTTCGCACGCCGTAGTTTCATTGCAACGGGGTTAGCATGATGCGATAAGAGCTTCGCTAGCTTCGTGAAGCTTTTGCAAGGGATGCTGGAATGAAAGAGAGGATCTAGGAAAAAACACCACATTCTTTTTGTATGCGATTCATGACGTATAGCGTGTCGCACTTATGATTTTGCTAATAAAGTTGGAAGCGTTGTATTTGTGACGAAAATAGACGATATTGTACCATATGTTCTATATACACACACACACACACACACACACACACACACACACATATATATATATATATATATGCCACTGCGTTTATAGGTATAGTCAGATGGCCAGCGTAAGTGTTAAGCTTAGTGCTGAGCAAACGAGCCGGTAACACGTAGTAACGGTAGATGCCATCCAATGGCGTTGGCAGCCGTCGTTTTTAACAAATCTCTAAAATTAAATAATTCCGACTCACACGTATATTAATCGTTGAGGTTAGAATTAATTTAGATGAATTAAGCGTAAACCAGTCTCGAATGCAAGCATATGTGAGATATAACGAAATTAAATTTCTGAACACTCGAAATGACGGTGACTTCACCTATTAGCATCCTCCATTTTTGTCGGGAAAGTAGTCATTTAACTGGCGGCCATTTTTTACGAAGACATTTTAACATTGATAAAAACTATTTGAACTGTTACTTATTAAGGGTGAAGGGGTGACGCAGTCCTGCTTTCACCTTTGCTAAAGTAACAAGTACAAGTTACGAAACGTTGAGAACTTTAGTTGTTCTTCACTTAGCATGCAAACCTAAGTTTTAAACTTTTTTGTCAAAACTAGTGCTAGATAAAGGTAGACATAAGTATAAAAACCATAACAGTTGAGCATTAACGCTATGTTAGTGCGGTGATATCATAAATCGATTAAATGTGCTTAGCTATAGTTCAGATTTTGCTCGTATATCGATAATAATTGTGTGCTTTTTCTTTGTTTTTCAGTCAAGAAAGCTCTCTACGTTGGGGTCCAGGGTAAGTTTATCCTCAAGTCTGTATCTTTGATCTGTAGAAGCAACTCAAGATAATGAATTTCACCCACTAAACCCGCATTCAGGTGAGAAGTATCGTTATTACTCTGGAACTAATTTAAACACAAACGTATCATCTCAGAATCGAGTTTTCTTTTTTTTTTTGTAGCAGGTATATTATGAGAAAGCATGCGTCACGGCACTTTAATTAGCTCATTAATATTTCTTGCAATGCAAAACTCTTTTCTTGAGCGTTACCTGGAAATAAAGACAGTCGTCTTGTCTGTTCTGTAGCTAACAAAACCTTGCAAGTACGTGTGCAAATTTTATTCCATTCAAAAACGCAAGTGCAGTTCTCTTTTTTAGCCGTGATTTAGAGCGTTGTAAACAAGACGCGCTTTAATAATTTGTCAGGAACTGTGCTGGAATAGAAGCTGAGTAGAGATGCTGATGCTGATGATGATAATGCTATGCATCCTAGACTGAATCCGCGTCGGCCGCAGAAAGAACGAAGCGCAGAAAACGAGAATGGGTGTGGGCAGGGGTTTTATTCAGTTTCAGAGTGTATTATGCTCTGTGTAAACTTTGGCAGAAGAAACCATTACATAGATTAAACGCAAACGCATATTTCTCTTTGTTTAAGCCAAAATTTAATCAAATAAATTAATAAACCCAACCGAAAGGGATGGAAAGAAACAACGCTCAATTATGCACAATCAAATGAATGCAAGTCTTTCGCTCTGAACTACATACTTAACAAACACATTCTTTTTAAGCCGATGGCAGTGGCTGCCTGATAATTCAGGACAGCCATTTTCTCCGGCGAATGACCATGCAGGGTTTGGCTCTCTTATGAAATAATGCTGGCAAATACATGGTCAAACTTTTCAACCTGCACATTATGTACACGACACGGCGTCGTTCTGGTTGTGAAAATGGTGTGAAATACATGCACGAATGTGTCGCCGTAGAAAATACACTTGATTTGTTTGCTCACGCAACGTAGCGCTGCTGGCGATAAACAATGCACCACATCAGAGAACGTTTCGTTACAGAAGGATTTTACAAAGGGCAATTAATTTCGTCTATCTTTAGAGACTTTGATCAAACGAGCGAAAATGCCTTAAAAAAAAAAAAGAGAAATTGGGAATCGCATGCGTCAAGTTTTAATTATTTTCGTCCCCAATTTCAGACAGTACTAAACGAAGTTAAGGGTCCAATTATCTCATCAAATCGCTAGAATTGCTACGAAAATTAATTTCAACAAAGCTGAGAAAAAAATTCCTAGTCGTTTGAATTTCTACACTTTTTGGGTTTCGTTTCGATTCTCTCGCTTGCAGCGTGGTAACCTATCAAAACAATAAAGTGCATTAAGGCTTCTTAAACACAGCGACACACGTGTGCAAATGACGTCATTTACTTTTCTAAAAACATGTGTACACCGTGACACTAGGGAGGTTTCTCTCTTGTTAAACTATAAGTTCATTGTTTAGCTTAATTATCAGTTTACCTGGGCTCGAGGCGAGATAACGCGTTTTTTTTTTAGCACGCGTTGCATGTGGGACTGTGCGATCGTTCCCGTAATGAACACGTGGCACCGCGATGGGCAGGGGTTTCTGTCGACCCGCATGCCCCGCAAAGCGTCCCCCACACACCCTTTTCCCTCTTCGGTGTGTAGAGATGTCCATCTGTTGCGGTTCAATGAATGAAACAAGTGAAAGACTTTCACGTTCGCTACCGCGACGAGGTGGAAGGCGAATTACCAGCCTGACAGCTCTGCGGTGGCTTTATTGATTGACCGCCGTGTCGAATTATTTGCTCAAGTCTACTTACCTGTTCAAATATCAGATCATGAAACTTTCCTAGAATTCATACTATGCCAGTGTTTATTTTCGGAGAAATTTATTAGCGCGCGATTAAATACACTTGATATTACTGATTTCATTGTAGTTTTAGAAATGTCAAGTACTTTCGATGCATTTTCCCTGCCATTCGTTAGACCTGGATGATAAATGTTAGTGTCTGACGTAAGAGAAGAGAGAGAGAGACATATCGTTCCATAAATGTACTTAACAATAACAACAGAGAAACAGATGAAAGGAGAGTAAATATCTAAACCAGTGATGGGCACCTCGCACTAAGTCAATGAGAGCCACATACCGGGTTCCCATATATTTTTAATTGCCATATACTTGCAAATTTAAATCAGAATAATGAAAGTAATTTGCAGCGCAGATAATTTTTTATAGCAATTCATTCACAGCGCCAGGGGCAGTATTTTTTTTCTTGATATTCATGTGCAATTTTTTGTATGGTGGGCCCACAGGGGCGGGTGTAAGCCATTTTCTTGACGAGGAGTTTGAGGAATAGAGGTGGTGCTGAAAGACGCACAAAATTGGGGGTTTGGGGCTCAGTATAATTTTTTAAGGTAACAAATTATCATGAGCTAGGTTTTTAACGACACCTTGCTATACATCCCTGAAAAAGATTTGTGAAAAATAACAAATTTAAACATCCAATGTGAGCGGCACAAAACTCAACTAAAGACCGTCTATACGATCGGTATGCACAGAGTTAAAAAAAAACAAAATATAATTAACACAAAAGCATCGCTGATGGCTAAAATCCACACAGACATTTTTATAAAATTCGCAAAAAGGATGATAAACCAAAGCATACACGCACAATTAGACCAAAAATGTCCAACCATTTAAAAAAAAAAACTCAACAAAACACCCACATAATATCCAAAATGTCAAATATGTGCGTTAGGTATTTTAGCATTGGCAAGATTTTCCTACATTTTCCCTGACAAAGCATCCCTTGAGGCCCGCCTTTGAAAATGGTAGTACAGAGCAGTCAGTTGTTATGTACACCATGGGCGACCAGCCTGCCATGCTACCTACACCATCACTGACATCTACCTTTACCTCGTCTGCCTATGACATCATCTACCTTCACGCCAGCGAATGTATTAGGCGCATATACTGCCTTGGGGGACGCCACGGGTAGCTGTTTTCGTGCAAACTACCCATGAGAGATTCCTGATACAAAGGAGAGAAGGCGGTTTGGTTGTGATTGCGCCTTACTATCTAGGTAGAATGTATCCCTATTTAGCAACAATTAATTTACACTCTGATAACAACCTGTGCCATATTGTGATTAGGTTATATAGAGTCGCCAATAACTTGATTAAAACTGTTGTTTCAGCTACTCAATTCAACACGTACGTCACGTTGAAACTTCAAAACGTCAAGTCTACAACGGTGACCGTAAAAGGGCCTAATCCGTGCTGGGAGCAAGATTTTCTATTGTAAGTATATCTAGAGTGTTCGTGACTGAACGCTGTTATTATTAGCTTTATAATATTAATAAACGCTCATATCAAACTATGGTGGCCGGGGAATATATTTTTATATCGTTTTGTGGTCGATTGGGTTTTCCTCGGGAAATTTGTTACTCTATACCTATGTTTACTGTTGTAGGTAGAGGGGGTGTATTTTGATTCTGTGCAGCTAGATTTGTGTGCGTATGATTTTGTATGTTTTGTTATTATCAACCATAATGATTGCTTAGGACCCTTTTTTTAGTGCTATTTCTGTTTTTATTTTTTATTTTTTTTCCAAAAAGTTGATTTGTTAACGCAGTAAAAATGGCACGCAAAGATATGCCGTCACAAACATTAGGGTTTCTATACACGGCAGGATGGGGTTGCCTTGATCGATGAGTTCATTATGACAGATAGTAAAATCCCCAAACAAGATGAATTTAAGATAAAGAATGTCTTAAGTCCGTCATCAAATGTCACCAGATAAATTTTATAAAGAACGATCATACCTGATAACACAATGTCTTTGACTGGATTTTGAGAGACACTATTAAATTAAGTGCAACAGCTCCAATATATTTCCATATCAACCTCTAGACAGAATAAATCAAAGGTTTTTTTTGGCAAATGGAGAATTGTCCCTTTCTTTGGAAAGCACTTGTTTTAAATTGTTCCCAGCATTGTTGGCTCCACCTCAGTTTCACATAGCACGTTTAATTAAATAAGGCGCAGTGTAGATAAAATAGATTTAAAATATAATGTAATTGAAAACATTCCCTCAAAGATGTTGAGTAATATCTTGTCATGATGGCCTTAAGTAAAGATATAACCAAAAACCGACAGGTCTGAACTAAATTCTTTAATTATAAGCAAAACTGCAATTTGCATGAAGAATTCAGGTGGCAGAAAAAATACTAAACCTATTTATCTAAACTATCTTCTATATCTAATTCTAGCATCTTTCTTCTAAAAATTTTAACATCGCTTTCGATTTCTTCTATTACACTTTTCTTCGTTTCATTCCAATCTTTACCAGTTCTTTATGATGATTTTTAGACTCATGTCTACTTGATTTATCCTTAGCACTAGTTTTAACAAAAACTATTTAAAATGGGTTTTGAATGCTAAGTAAAGGAAAACTAAATATCCATTTCTATTTAAAAAAAAGAGTATTTTCTAGTGCCGTTCTTCATATTATTAATAACCACCTGATCTTCATGTTCTCTTCGTCACGACAAATGTTTTAACGGTTAAGATTTTGGTAAAACCATGCCGTTTCAAAGTGTTTTATGTTAACTGTGGTTCAATGCTAGGTGTTTTCTGTGATTCCAGTGAAACGAATGACGTCAACTCGGGCCTACTAATCGAAGTATGGTCCAAGGGTATGCTATGGGACCGGGCTCTAGGCTACCACTGGATCCCCTTGCCGGCGGTCAAGTACTCCAACGAGGTAAATGCGTACGAGGTCAGCACACAAAACACAATAAATAATAACAATCATCAGTACATTTTAGACATTTAGCGCTAGCAGTAGGTTTGATCGACTTGATTCATTCATAGATTATGATCAATGGGAATAGAATAAGTCTAGTTGGCGTACACCACAACGTACCTATAGGTACACATTGTTATCCCGTAGTGTAACTGTAGTCTAGTGAATGATGATTAATATGAATGATGTGGGTACGCGGCAATGAATTGAACTGAATATGCATCTGGCGGCATTTTGACGATTGATTGCTTTCATGTTTGAATATTTAGATGGTATAAAACAAAATAGCGAAACTGTTTTTGCAGATAGACAAATTACGTAACGCGTTGTTTGCAATGTTTTTGTGGATTTTTTGTTTTGGTTTTAATGATTTTGGTGTAATGGCTTGTTAATGTATAACTAGAGTGCGAGTCGGTACGGGGAAGTTGAATCTATTTCGTGTGCGAATCCTATCTGTATTTCTTGGAAATGTATTTTTGTCCCTGGATGCAACCCTCAGAGCAGTTTTGCTAGGATAATTTCGATAACTAAACGGGTTAGTTGGATTTTTTTTTAGCTTTAAACATTTTGATTTGAAGTTTAAAATCTGTAAAACATGATTTAGTGAGCGTAATACCAGAAAATACTTCCAAACCCCTGAACGCAGCCCGCAGAGCAATGTTATTAAAAAAATATTTTTCTTGCTCTACATAGCAATCAAAAGGAAAAATATGTGACAAATACGCCTTCCAGCGCTCACAAAAATAAAAAAAATTAAACGCGATGAAAATATGGCAATGTTTCTATAATGTCAATATTATTTTTGGTTCTTTTTAATTATTTATCTAAAATTATTCTGGTTTGTTGCAAATGCTAGAATTTGACAATGTATTTTCTTCTGAATAACATTGGTCCACCAATCATAGAATATAGCCACGGTCTATTTGAATCCACATTTCCAAGATAAAACAATTTTACACAATACTGAAATTCAAAGTTTTTTTGTTTAACCCCAAAAACGATTTTCGCTGTCAATAGTGTAGATACTTACTCTCCCTCGTGAATTGTAAGACATTTTTTCTTACAGCACTTTTCGTAGTGGGTGCTTCTCAATCAGTCGAGTAAACTCAATACGAGTATAATAGTTCCGCCACCTAAAAACAAGAATAACATCATTATGTCATAATTCAAACACAAATATTTCGTTACCACAATCCTTAACGACCCAAAAAGAAACAAGAGTCACCAAAAAAACAACTTCTAGTGTTGCCACGATATTAACCACGCGAAGATCTCTCTCTGATTGTATGTCATGCTCTCGATAAGAAACTGTCGCGGAAAAGCCGGGCCTCGAATTTGCGTAACGTCGTTTTCCTCGGAAGAGCGACCGAGCGCTAAGGTTGTGTGGGTGGAAATCTGGAGCCTCGTGACGTGCTTCTGCAAGCCTTGGCTTCCGGTCTGATATCAAGCCAACTCGTAGGGGTTTCGTATTGTTTCCAAAAACCATTGCTCTGCGCTGTACAGACATTTGTCTGTACTAGCTGGTTATCAATTTACATTAGTTACTTTGGAACACAATTGTATGACCATTGCAAATAAACTCACAACGATGGAAATGGTATAGCAAGTACATTTTGTTCATGTCGATTTTTCTATAGTATCAGTAGGATTTAAAACTTATACCACAATGTGAAATTTACTGTTTAACTTTTGGTGTTCATTATTATTTTATCGAAGCTTAGTGAAGTGTTAAATTAACCAAGTCTAACGCTTCATCACTGCTCGCTAAGCTTGTTAAGAATTTTAGAGATAATTCAAACTTTATACATCTTGAGGATTGGAAGTGTGAAAATTTATGATATCTTATTTAATTCTGAATATATTTGTTAAAGAAAGCTTTGTAATTTTTAAGTAACTGTGTTAAGTTACATGAAAAGATATATATTAAAAAAAAATAATAATAACTCAACTCTTCGATAATGATTTATCATTAATCTTGGCATAATGTGACTAAAACACAGCTGGTAATAGCCATAGATGGCCACAAACCGTTGTCAGCAGAATTGCTCTAGACTAATCCATACACGTCACTTCTCGACGTCATCAATTCTCGTGACGTCGCGACGCCGAGCAGCTTATCTCGTGCAACCGACGTTGCCCAACGTTTCATGGATTACATATTTATATGAAACCTCAGCCATATGCCAATGTCAAGGCATATTATGTTATGGATATGTATTACCTATGGGTATTTGATGGAAGTCTCTCTGCTATTTATGTATAATGTGAGATATAACGAAAAGGAAAACTGCTTCAAAGGGGATGTAATTTGACTACCGCTTAACGAATTCGGTCGTTTGAAATGGATATTTTTTTAAAAGAGTGAATGGTGATACACAAATCTTTCAGCTGACCCGAGAAGTTCAAGCAGGGAAAATAATGCACGTAGAGACATTACTCATCAATGTGTACATACTGTTATTTTAGACCTGTACACGCAAAAATTAAAAAGTAGACAGAAATTTATTGGTGACGTGTAGATTTAATCACGAGAGCAACATGTTTCGCGTGATAAATTTGGAGCTGAAATCTTGCGTACATAATAACGATAAGTTTATAAATTTGCAAGGCTCTAAGAACAATTTTCTTTTGTAATCTTCTGGCAATGTATCACAACTTATAACACAATGAACGCTTTGGCCAATGTCACGTTTGGTATTATAGTATTTGCATGTGGTTGAGATACTGTAGGGTATTGATCTTGTAGTTAGCAAAGAAGTACTCGTGTACTTATGGTATGACCAACTATTATAGCCTTCCACCTCGATATGATTTACTTTCACAATGTTTTATCTGAAAATGCGCTTTTACTAACCCACTCCTAAGAGTGATTAGCAACGAGAAAGCTTTTCCACTGCCATGGACCATTAAGGGAATAAAAATTCCCAGGATAATTTACGACGTCACTTTTCTGACCTTTTACCGTCCTCTCGACGAAAATGTACGAGATTCAAAATGAACTATACAACCGGTCGTCCTCGAAAGACAAATAGATTATTGCGATTTCGTCGTCGGCGTCGTCGGCGTCGTCGACGTCGCCGACGCCGACCGAGTTGTGAAGAGTTGTGGCGCCAATGCCAAACGAATTCATTGATGTTTTCTCGTCGACAATACTATCCATTTCAGAAAAGTGACCGTTTGCCAAAAAAATGTTCGATTTATGCAGGACATGCAGATTTATACGAGCTTATCCGATTATATTTACTCCGGCTTATAGCATGTATAGCATTTGTAATCAGCTTTGGTCGATTTATTTAATACGGCAATTGATTTCTCGACATGAATGAAGGCTAGCTTTTTACAAGCTCAGTGCACATTCGAGAGAGAGCTAGTTTTAATGTGTGGTATATTTTTTAGATTCAACCTGGATAGCAGTTATGTTCTTTTTTGTCTTAGCTCGTTGGTACGTGCATTCCCGATTTTCCTCGGGCCAAAATATTTCACCTTTTTCGTTTTGCAGTTTTCAGTGGAAAACTTAGCACTCTGGGAGAAAAAAAAACAACGTGAAGTATCTGTTGTTGCCAAAACTTGCTTATGCCAAACTTTATGTCTCAAAAAGTTATTTTCCTAGAAAGAAGTATCAGTTGCACAGTTTTATATGTGATTAACTTTGATCGGCACCGGTTTACGATCATGTCTTTCTTGAGCAGCGATATGTGCCTCACGATGAGCATTATGCAGAGGAAATCAGAAACAGAGCCTATTTAGGATCAAAAGTACTTTTGTAAGTACGTATGAAGGCATACAATGGTAACGAAAACGATCTAAACAATTTCGTGAATTCAAAAAGCTTCGGAAAGTAACCGTTTGAACAAATCGACAACATAACCTCAATGATTAACCGTTTTTTTTGTGAAGTTGTTGTGAATATATCTCTCATGGAAGGAAATTTGTTTTGTACCCCAACAACTCAACCCGAAAACTCGATTAATATAACTCTTATCTGAAATTGAATTCAATGCCGTAAGCTAAACTAAAAATGTATAAAAAGCAATTTATTGGCGGCCAACGAAAAGACGTTACGAACTGTAAAATGGTCTAGCCGCCGGCGGCGTTGTTGTCGTACTCTGCGTCGTGTTGTCACGCCATTAGTTCACGCGTGCTCCTGACGAGCAACTCGCAATGCACTCGAATGTGCGTGACACGGGCAACGTCGTTTCATTACTTAATAAAATATTTATATTTACACTGTACATTCGTGGACAGAGTTTTATTTTTCACGAATAAAGACGATCAATCAATAGGAAAGCATGGTAATAGATGAAAAGTCACGGCTACGATTAGATTCGACAGTTGATTTCAAACGATATCACGAGATTGTTCTTTGCTATGAATAATAAACAGTGATTTAATAAGTAATGCTCGTATTATTTATTGCGCTGTGTGGCATGTATTGTGTCCCTGCTTATGAGCAATCTAAACGAAAATACACCTTTTTTGTTTAAATATAACATAATTTCAGAAGCCCTGGCACACGGACAGTAATGTTACTTGAAAGCAATGTCAACTGTATTTTCTCCCGCATACAGTGACGTAGCTGGATGCAGATTAACAATATTATAATAATCGTATTAAATTACTTTCAGACCATTATTGATGACTCGATATTGCACACGACTACGTCACTAAATTGCACAATTGCATGGCGTTGCATTTTCTGCTCGGGGAAAAAAATGTAGGTGATTTATTATTTAATGTATGGATTCATTCTGTTCGTGAGGTGTATTTCAAACGTTTGGTGACATTTGTACATGGTTCAATTGCAAACGGCAGTCAAGTCAAGGTAATAAAAATTGTTCGTATTTTGCAAATCGTAAAGCTGCTCGGTGCTCCAATATTTGTGGTGACCTATTCGAGGTATTCGTGATCTCACCGACGAGTGCCAGTCGATTTTTAAGAGTAAAAAGGCCTAGGCAATCGTTTCCTTAGACCGTTGAGTGTAGGTTATAGGTAGAGAAACAACGTCTATGTTACAGTCTCCGCGTGAAAGATGGCCGCCAAATGACTACCTTAAACCGACAAAAATGCAGAGTACCGGAACATCACGTTTAGTGGAGCCACTGTCGTATGAAATTTAATTTCGATATTTCTCGTAGGTTAATCGCTTTTTAATATCCTTACTTGTATATCAACCGTTGAGGTAAACATTAATGTACATTTTTTGAGCATGAAAAGTCTCATAAGCGAGTTAACCTACGAGAAATATCGAAATTAAATTTCATACGACAGTGGCTCCACTAAACGTGATGTTCCGGTACTCTGCATTTTTGTCGGTAAGGTAGTCATTTGGCGGCCATCTTTCACGCAGAGACTGTAACATTGACGTTGTTTCTCTACCTATAACCTACACTCAACGCTTAGACTGAACAAGCATGGACAATCGTTCCCTTAGACTGAACAGGTATAGACAGTCGAAGCCTTAGCCTGAACAGGCATAGGGCAGTCGATTCCTTAGACTGAAATGATTCGTGTCGGTTATGCATAGAGAAATGCTAATTTCAGCAAAAACCTTATGCATAATTAATGTCGAGTGCGAGTGTCGACAAAAATAGATTCGCGTGAGCATGAGAAAAGAGACTGACGACATTTTGGGTGCGTTATCGTTGCCTTAATTTATCGTCGCATCGTGTTATCGATACCTGGCTAACATACTCTTGTGATTACCTCACAAGATATTGTCATAATTATATCATAACTTAACGACCTATGATCACGAGAAAAAAAATGCGAGCCACATTTTTAATTTATGTAACTAGGTAGCCGCTAGACTGGCGTCACTTTGTTTTGGGGTTTTGAGGGCTGAGAGTCGCTCTAGCACGCACTGTAGCAACGCGTTATTCACGACTTTATCGGAGAGGACGCTCACTTCTCGTGTCGCGTACCTTAACACGGGAAATTAGATTTCATGGAAAACACGTTTGCCTTTTAGCTTTATGTAAAATCTCAAAAGTGCGCAAATATGATTCGAGCTCTAGCAGTTTTAAAAAAAAAAGCGTCTTATTCGAATTGAATTAGCAATCAATGGCGCGCTGAAAACTAGGCGTCCCCCACTGTAAAAAGAATCGAGATCCCGTAGATCGAGATCGTGCGAGCTCTCTGAGTAACACATTGACGTCATTTATATCGAATCCACTTTAAAATATTCTCGTCTTGACCCAAATTCAATGCTCAGATTCCGTACGATCATCTGTTTTTTTGAAATTCATATTATTCTTCGTTTAATGCACCTGGCGCACATCATGGGCTCCCGTGGGATTTGTTTCCTTGCGCCTTATCGCACGTAGTACAATAGAAAATCAGCGACTGAGGGATCAGCGCGGAGTTCTAGAACATCTCTGCCGTCGAGCAAGCACAGAGAATATAACCCCATCATTTATATTCAAGAGGATCCCATCAAATCGAGTGAATACATTGCCCCAATAAAACCTACCTATTTCGACGGGCTCGAGATTAACCTTCAATCAAGATAGATGACTCCAGCATCAAAAAATGATTGCGGGCAGCAAAGAAGTTGATATTATCGATTACAAAAATATTTTAAATAACCAAAGAAATGCATGAATATTTATGAGTTATATTCGTGGTATTCACTCGTTTTGTTGCTAATCATTACATTGGCGCCCAGCGTAGGTCACATTTGCCTTTACAGATGTATCCGCTGACAGGAAAACAATTGTGCATGCTAGTTTAAAAGGTAGAAAGCGGAATGTTTACAAAGAATGTCTTCTTTCGAAGCACACTTTTTTTGTTTGTTTGTGTACGTCTCGCGATGAGTAGTGTGGTCGGTAATGCAGCCATGTATCTTGTTGTCAAGTAAGTCGGGATTTGTTTCGCTCGCAGGAGGGAGTCGGCCAGTGGGTGTCTCTGGAGGCCGAACTGGTGATGAGGGACGGCGAGGTGGTGGGGACTAAGAATCCGACGGGTCACTCGCTGCTGCTAGACTGTCGTTTTGAGCTGCCCTTTGGTAAGACACCCTCAACTACATGCCGTACTCTAAATCTTAACCATCTCCCCAGCCCCCCGGACCCCTCCACACCAACGACACACGTCTATCCCAAGTCACCAACCTCCCACGCTCCCCACGTGACCCCTGACACTTCATCCACTAGACTACTTGAGAAAAACCCAGGGGAGTATTTTAGATGTAGCAAACTTGATTCTAAAAAAACAAATGTCACTTAGAACATCTTTCTTACACACAGAGATCCAATTGAAGACATGCATACCCCATTTAGGAACTTTGCTGTATATCTATGTAGCACTAGCGACAAGCTATGTCGCAAGGCTCGGACCGGACACAGTCTTTTTCAGCAAGATTTTTTTTAACTTATCTAGAAATGCTTTATTTCGTTTGCAATGGCATGTCCCCTCTTTTTTTACGGTGACCTACATTTTTATTTGTAAAAGTAAGATAATCTTTCACGAACGCAAACTTGTTTCTGTATTAAATCTTCTTACAGTGTTATGAATTGTCTGCGTGGTCATACTATGACCACAATGAAAAAAAAAACCTAAAAATGAGAGTGCCTTGCCAAATACTCCCTCATAACCGACAATCAAGCGTACTCCCGGCTAAAGTTAGGCTCCTCACACACATACATATTTCATTTCATCCTCATCGTTCATTATTTGGATTTTCTGAGCCCTCGCCATGAAGATGCCCCCCCCCCCCCCCCCCGCTCACTCCCAAAACTACCAATGCCCACCAAGTGTGCACCATGCCGGAGGCGGCGGGCGTCTCGGTGCGACCGGAAGCGAGGTTGAGGGTAGAAAGTGGCCATTTGCAGGGGGAAGCGTTGCGTCGGCATCGGGTGCAAACCGGCATTGCCTCACCCGCGATATAATGCGACTGCAACTTCTTCAAGAGTCGAGAATTGAATTTCTTTGTTCTACAGGTAGGATACCAAATACACACACAAAGGCTGAGTCTGAACTGCAAGCAAGCATTATTATTATATTGATGTCCGTCTTTTACAAACCACTAATTCAATTTGTGTAGCACCAGCAAGAAGCAACAACGGGAGCATCCGGTGATTTCAGACAATTTGCTATCAAAGCCAACCGCCCGGTGGAATCTAAACATTGAGACTAATTAATAATCATTTTGTTTAAATAATCATTGCTTTCCGTTAGTTTTACATCGATTTTCAGCTTTAGCTGCAAGCTTATAACAAATCAATTAATTGCAGGTGATTTTTTATTGTAAGTTTCTTACGTTTATTTCTTAATAATAATTTCACAAGTAGGTATAGAAATATATTTTTTTAAACAAAAATGTTTTTCCAGAAAATATACCTGTGTGTGCAGAAAATTCGATAGAGCTATTAATTGAGAAGGATGGGGGAGCCGGTGGAGGTGCCATGCCATACCTCTTGGTTCCATACCCTGGAAGTGCGATCGCCAAAAATCGCTTAAATATGATCACCTTGTTTCTCTTTGCCCTCGTCTCGAACCTCTATAAACTTCTCCTGAACTTCCCCTAAACAAGCTGCCTACCTTAATTGAGGTCGCCTTGAACACTGTTAGGCCAGTAAAAAATATATAAATCATATTAAAAAAGATAATAAGTTAATAAAATCACGTGTAGAAGTTTGGCAATAACATCTGCTTGCAATAAAAATAGCACTATATTCTAACCTTAACACGATTATCTAATTAAAAAGTTGCCTGTCATAAAATCATACTTAAACCACAGATTCTTAAACCATAATTTCATAAAGTTTTATCTGCGAGCATCTGGCTTTGATAGCGATTTGATCTCATCGTATGATAACTTAATTCAATAAAACAGTTGAAACACGTCGATGGGAGATTTTTGTTTTTCTTATTGAGAATCTTCAAAAAAAAAATTTGTACATTTGAGCAAAATTATGCATCATGCACATTGAGTCACTCTCTTTTGTCCACGTCCACCCACCAAACCTCCACACACGAAAGAAACCCCTTAGAAAAGCTCACTTTTGCCATAGAAGCCACCGAATATAGTGGCAGCCCTCACAATGCAAGTCCATCCCCCGACAAAGATATAATTTGCTACAATATTAGACGAGTTTATTATTAGAAAGAATAAAGAATTCATTTTCTCCGCTCGAGTCTTGACTGTGAGCAAATAAGTGAAAAAAATACAGTTTACTTTTACTGCACATCAGCTAGTTATGAATAGGGCAGCATGCAATATGCTCATTTTCATTCAGATCGGGAAACTTATAAATGTATAGTTAGGTTGTGACTTCGTGTGACAATACAAATGCAGAGTACAAATCTAGTAAAGTGACAGCACAGGTAACTGGTGGATTGGTCGGCCATGCTACCTCACACATCTTCTGTCCCAATACTAAATGCACGGGCGTAAAGCACAAACATAACTACCAGTAACGATAAAAATTTTTTTATCAAGCTCAATAAGTTATCCATGTATGTACCGGGAAATGGTGTATTTTTCGTTGCATTTTCATAGAAAAGGCCTTGCCGTACATTTATGGGTCATTATATAAATTTTCACTGGGATCAAAATGTTAGTTTTCCCAATATAAAATGTTTAAACATTGCAGGGGCATGCCGGTGAAAGGATGTTTATGTTGCATTCATGAAATTAGGTGTCGAGGGATCTATAGGATTACGCAGTGGCAGTTCTACATCATTGTTGTACCTTTAGTTAAAATGGCAGTGCAGTAGACTTATGTAGAGTTGGCAAGCTTTTAATATGTGTGCTGTAGAGGTATTTGTTGTAGGCTGATTCATTGGTGGAGATTTTGCGAATATCAAAATCTATATATAAATAAACTCTTTATCGAAACGTGTTTTTAGAGCAACAGTTTTATATTTGCGCTTAGATGGCTTTGATATTTTTGCAATTTTTATTGTTTTAAAATTGTCAATTTTAAAATTGACATTACTCGATATGAACACCATTTTGTGATCAACTACATTAAAATCACGATGCTATAATACTTGTCAAATTGGTTACAGATATCATTCATTCTGATAGGAAAAAGAAATACACATTTACACACAATATACAATTCGCAATTTCTTGATGTATCCAACCAAATTGTGCGTGTGTATGTGGCGTGCTCGTATGTGTCTGTGTAAGAAAAGTTTGAGCGGCAAATAAAGCTGTCCCATTGTTTCGCAGACCCTGAGAACACCGAAGGGGCAGATCTGCAGAGGAAGTTGGAGATGCTCAATAGTATAATGGACCAAGAGGCGAGAGCCGAGCAAGCGCGTCGGCAGCTGCAGTATTACGGTCACTGTAAGTTGTTGATGGTTTTGGTCTTTGTGACTTCTTTTAAATTATTATTATTAACCAAAAGAAAGTATGTACCCACCTTTTGAACTGGTCAAGGCTAACTCTCGCTGAAGGTTAACTTATTTCGGTCGAGGTCATTGTGTTATAGGTAGCCAATCACCGATTGTATCCCTAATGACCGTGTCTTAGCATTGACGTTGAACGTTCTTGGTCTTAGTATCTTTGAGGATTGGTTCTTCTAATTCCTACTTCTGAACTTCTAATACAAATTTAACTTACCCTGATTGGTTGACTTTGTTCCAAGGTATACCTGTTGAGATTTTAAAATAAGTACGAATCTGCGCTGGTTCAAGAGTCTTGATTCGATCTTGTTTCTTGCCTGTTGATTTATATTTCTTGATCTAAATTTAAATCATTTAAAAACATTTCGAGTGAAGATAAACGTATATTATTAAGTAAATATACTCAATTTGTCGACAGTCAATAAGATCAACTCAGATTGCCATGATTTTCCAATATCCTCCTCCGATACGTAAAAGGAAAACGTATTTTTCAAGAAAATTGTCAGCGGTTTGTTCAAACGATATATTTTTTTTCCTTCGGAAATCAAACTCCCTTGCGTTTCTTGAACGAGTAACACGCACGCAGAGCACAGACCGTTGTGAAATGAATAATTTCGTGAATTCAAGTGTGCTATGCAATTGGTAACAAAGAACATTTTGCCCTCCACAAATCATGCGAAGCGGTTTCATTTCTTAACTAGAACTCTTACCTCGTTTGAGACGGCTGCGCACGCGTCACGACTGTACATATATTCGGGTTCAAGCACGCTTTCGTAGACGCGTGATGAAAAATTAAACAAGAAAGTGCTGTTCATTTGTAGAAAATTGTACTACAGCTCCAGTCGAACACAGCTAAGAGAGCTAAGACATAATTAGTAGGGAGGGTGTCGGGAGAGGGACGTATCAGAATTTACTGAGGTGCGACAATTTTAACCCGTTCGCATGAAAACTTGCAGAGAAACTTGTAGAAATCGTCAGATAGTCAATCGAAATGTGAATACCTACTTAAATTTAAATCATGTCTGTCTATGATTAATGAGAGTGTTCAATATCACAGATAGTTACTAGTCTACGATTGTTAAGCCCCAGCTGACTTTGTGCTATTAACTATAATAATAGTTATATAAACTGGACTCTTGAGAGTTGACGGTATCCAAGATCACTATTTGGCCGTTGGGAAAAGTGAACATCTGCAATACGATTTGAATGGTTGAAAGCGAAAGTAGCTACAAGGGGTCAAATGTTTGCCATTTTCCGTGACACGATTCCCAGTTAGGATTTGAAGTTATTGGATCACCAATGGACCGTATCTTCGCTGAAACCCACGCTTTATACGAAGTAGCAACATACTAAAAACCAGTGTTTTCGTGAATCGCACGTAATTTAGTTTAACTATATATATATATATATGTGTGTGTCCTGTGGACAAAATACTGATAAAGTTTGTCCTTCTGAGATAGATCGATGGGCGCAAGGAATGGTCCTTTGTGAACGCTTTTCACGAATTGCGTCATTCTTCACATCCTTCGCATCTTTCAAATATAAGAAGCATAACTAAATAACGAACGAGGTCTTCTCAAAGAGAATATTGAAAGTATAAATCCTAAATAGCTTCTTCAAGACTTGACACATTTCGCTTCGAAATATAAATGACTACCAAAATGGTAATATTCCAGCTATGATACTGTAGTTTATGTGATGTAGATCTCTAAAAGATTTGTAGTTGATGCTCGGGTAAGAGACTAAACAGAATGTGTATACACCTTTAAAGCTATAAAAGCTATTGAAGAAGTATATGAGGTTTAAAATAGCAAAAATTGACCCATTTATTTGTCTGAATAGCTTTAGATGTGTTCAGAAATGACATCTAAAAATATTAATTTGTATTTACTCAAATGTAACAAATTGAGGCCCACGTCTACGCAGCGGAGGTCCGGACATGGCCTGGATTTCACTTCAATTTTCAGTGAGCTTGGTGCACAAAAGAATTACATTAAATCATGAAGTAACAGACCAAAACGCCGTTCACAATCATTAATCCTTGGACACGCTGACAAGACATTTGATTATTTTGAGGCTATTTTCAATTTTGTATCATCCTTTTTTTTTGCACTGGGTGTGAGTCATAATTTCTTGGTATAGACATCAATTGCAATTTTGCGATTACCAACTGTTGTAGAAACGGTGACGGGCATTTCAAAATAAAGTTAATACTTATTGTTAGCTCAATGAAAATTGCGTAGGTATTGCTGTATTTTCGAATAGGTTTGCGGCCCATCGAGTTTTGTGAGCAACCTTGTTTGTGTTCAACGCTGAAAGTATTTTTTTATTTCCAACATTCATATCAGTTATACAAATATAAATATAAAAAAATAGGGATTTTCTACAATCTATAACTCACTGTGGAATGTATATTAATAATTCGCTGTCCAATATAAGACACATTATTTATCGAAGAGTAAATTGCGAAATGGATTTCGATTGAAAAATGACCTTCTATAAAAAAAACTCGGTAGTCTTATGTAACTGTCTCTAAGATATAAGATCAATGCAACGTGCCACTTACTCACATAGGACAAACGGAACGAAAATCAATACGATCATCAGCGTATTATTTCCAAGTAGACGAAAAAAAAACGGCGCGTTCAAATAAGTAGACCATACTCAGGCGAGTTCTCGGAGACAGGAAAAGCATCCCCTTTCATAAACTTTCTCTGTCGGCGAAGTATTCCTGGTTACCGTCCAAAATGAGACCACCACGTCCCCTTTGCTACCCCTCTCTGGCCCACCAGTAAATTTGCTCTGCGTGCGTACTGGCTGCGGAAGTGTAGACTTTGTGTGTTAATTGAAACCTGCAATAGGGCTCGAGTAATGCTTTTATATTGCACTATAGACATGGCACAATGTTGCTGTTGCTGTACACAATATACTTTGTAAATACAGTAGGAGCGTGCCATAATACTAAATTTTCATATATATATATTGTTGGTTAGTCTATTTAGACAGATGTGTAATGACCGATCTATAATGTAATATATCGCCCATAGGGGCCAGATGTCAATTTATCTGTTATTTTGGTTTATGGAAAGCGAATCTTATATACGTATTGAATTTTTAAATGAAATTAATTGTTTGGTTCAGGAAAAAAATCAACAGATTAGTTTTTAAAATAATCTAACCTCGTTTTATATAACTTTCTAATAACAGTTATCAGTCAACTTTAATAAAATATGCGGAAAAAATGTAAGTTAATGCAGAGGTTACTGCAAAGTTTTGATGTAAGTATTTTATGGTCTAAATATCCTTAGAGTCAGAGGGAAAATCGTCGAGGCAATGAAAAGAACCACTTAATTATTCCTCAGCGCGTTATTTCCCAAGTTTTCTTGTCTACTAGCATTTTTATAGATAATTTCCCTGCTCAGGTCTCTGCCATAGGTGGACGTTCATCCCTTAGTTGTGTAATCAAAGATGGCAAACCATTGAGAAGCGTTTCACGTGGTGACACGAGAGAGCACTTTGGCATATTCACATGTTTGGCATTTAACATGTCTCTGAAAACAAAACAAAAATGTCGCCTCAAAATGTAGTCTTAACGTGGAGGATTCACAGTAAAGAAACAAGTTTGAAAAATGCCTGAGGTGGTGAAACCGCGAAACGGGAACGATTTCATAAAAATAGCAGGGACAAGCAAGATTTAAATCATGCTCGTCTCCACAAATTGCGGTTTAGAAAATGAGCCTGAAGGTATTCCAAAACTACACAGGTTATTTGTACACACACACTGATCAGAAATGTCTTAAACATGTTGCTAAGGTGGATTTAAAAAATATTTATTCGCACTACAATTGGCGTCCGAAAGTGGGATTTTCACTAAATATCCAAAAAAATATCGCCATTCGACCCAAAACTTCACTCCAAAGTCCTTAATAGCCTTCCGTGGTTTCAAACCATCTTAGATTTGTCCCTTATCGCTTTTCCTGAGCGACAATGAAGTAATACCCACCGGCCAGTCTACGTAGGTGCCGGAAAATGTTTAAGCTCTCAAAAAGACTCTCACCACTGGGCTAAAATTTTGATAAACGTATCACATAAAGTTTAACCCGGTTGACCTGGACTTTTCAGCTCTAATGGGGGAATTATCACACTAAACTGAGTTTCTGTTTTGACCAGCAGAACGCAATAGAAAAGACCCGCATACAAATGGTGTCAAGCAGATTCTGGATAAAAAATAAAAATAAACAATTTGATTGAGAACCTTCGTTTCAGTTTTTGATTAAAAAAACGTATCAACTAGGCACTAGTGATCTAAAATTTGCTCAGTGCTCTTCTTAAGAACTAAGGTTTTGCTTTTAAGTTTCTTAGGGGAAAAGATACACATTTTTATCATTTTTCTTTGAAGCTTTTGCGATTGTGAACTTTGAAAAACCATATCCTGAGTCTTAATTAGTTTGTAGTACATTTTCTTTCCGGTTTCAAACACCTCTAATCACCTTCATACCTTGCCTTGCAGCCGGCTACTCAGAGGACTCGGACTACACCAGCGACCTCAACTACCCTGTCGGCCAACACGCCAACTCATCAGCGTCGCAGTTCCGCGGTGTGGCAAACCAGATGTGCACCCCACAACGGTCGCTGGAGACGAGTCGCGAGAACTCGTACGAGCGGGACGACGTGCCGAATCGAGTGTCTCCTGCCCACCCTTCGTACCGCAATCAACAGCACCTACTTCCCCGCAGCCCAAGGCAACTACCCGACGACAAATACAGTTATGCTAACACAAGCGCAGGCTCCACGGACAACTCTGCTAGGAGATATAGCGAGAACGAGTCGGAACCGCTCTTCTACAATAGTCGGCCAAGGAACTACAAAGAGTATACGAGGTATTATATAAAAGTACATGCATAAAAGATATTGCAGGAGATTTATAAGAAAAATAGTGCTTGACACCCTGCATACGTTTCCTTTCTGTTGGCTAACATGTGAATGTGCAAAACGAATGCTTCCGGCCTTGTAGTTTTATTCAAGTCAGCATCTTGTGTTATTTGTGTTAGAATTTATAATAAAAAAAGGAAAAGACCTGAGATTTTTCTCTTGAATTTTTCTAGAGGATAGATAGCGATGGGCTAAACTTATTAACATTTTTGGCGGAAACGCAAAATGGTATAAACATAAATTACGTGTCGAAAGTCGCTGGCGCGGTCTTGATCTTCAAAGCTGTTGCTCGGAAGCTGAAATTCGCTCAATAACAAATGAAAATAAAGTAGTACAGATGAAATTCAGCGAATCACATGTTGATTTCAATGTAATGTTTCAATGTTCAATGTGTAATGTAAGTTCAATGTAGTTAAGTGTGGGCAGGTCTACGTTACCAGGCACTCACATAAAACCTAGTATGCTCTGCTGTTGTTTTGTTAACATTACACACATTAACACCATTCAATTAGGCACGCTAATTAAACGAGCACACGTTAATTACAACAGTTGCAGTTTTCGATTAATTTATTTCTGAGCATACATCGTATATCATACTTGGTTAAAATCTAATTTGCAAATGTATTTCGTTGGTCTAAACAAAACAAAAAGTTGTCAGTGGGAATGAAAACTGTTGCAAAAACAAGCCGAAATCGATTTGCATTGCCGTTGTGCTTTAGATATAATTAGTCTAAATCAGATATTTTCCGGTGTTTTCCGACCATAGGCCGATATTTTGTGCTCTGAATGGTTGTCGATTTAATGTTTGTTGTCTGATTGTTTCTCTGTGTGTGTTTTTCATGCATCCATGTGTACTGTAGGCGTGCCCGAAACACGTGGGGCAAGGATCAAGAAAGGTGAATGATAAATGATTGATCTATTTATAATAAGTAATGTTTATGCATACATATATATGCATTTATATATATGAAACCATTTTGGGAAAGGTTTTTTTTAGATAACAAAGTACTTTTAGAACTATTGAAGCAACTCGTTGAAAGAGACTATGTGTTAACTAGAAGTAGATTGTATTTTGCACGAGTTTTCTGTAATTCCAATCGAAACTGTGGTCGTATTTGAGCTTGGCATTTTTTTATCCACTAATCAATTGGTAGCATTTTGCTAAAACAATTCCAATCTAGTCTCACTCTCGCTGCAATTACTTTTTACCTGGCCTGACCTACAATAGAAGCATGGAACTGAACCAATTACCTACTACGTGCATACATATTTTGTAAAAAAATCTTTTTTTATTTTGTCTCTATGTAGTGTGTATGTGTATTACTATTCGTTAAACCGCCTAATTTGTGGACATTAGGTAACCCAATTCCAGGCGCATCATTTGAGAGAATCTTATCATATGAAATCATCTTTTGACCTGAACTTGACTGATCACTTTTGACAAATCGCCATGACGACTTCCAATCACATGCAGTGAAATTCGGATGTTTCTGTAAATAATGGCTTCTAATAACCAACATCGAGCTAAAATTCGTTTAAACTCGGTTTCGAAGTCAAATTAATTTCAGTGATTTTCTAATTTGAGGAAAAGTTTAATTAAACATGGACATTTTCATTCAACTGAATTATTTATTTAAGAAGACACTGTTCTATCACATAAAAAAAAAAATTATCAGTCAATATGTTTGCTTTGAGCTGATCTCTGCTTGAATTTCAACCTAGATTAATGTACGTTGGAATTTTAAGCCACTATTCGAGTTCAAAGAAAATAGTGCCAGTCATAAACGTCAAGGAAATCTATACCAAAAAGCACTTTGAAATTAACTCTGTGCTAAAAACTATATTTTTCTTGTTTTACGTGTGTTGTCTAAATCAACTTGCTTGATGTTTGCAAAATCTAAATGATTTAGAGTACAAAATGTTGAGTCAAAACCAATTTTACATCAAGTTAAGTCTGATGTTAATGAAATCGACCATCCCAGCTGAAAAGTATTGTAAAACAATACCTTATTTTAATAGGGTTCATAGGGTAAAAAGACACCCACATGCTATTATGATAGTTTATTATATATTTATATTTATATGATTTGGTATTATAATTAGTTTAAAATCCGAAATGAAATGAGCTGTGTTCCTAATGTGATTGCTTTTTGAGATGGGTTGACATTTGCTGAGGTGTGTGTGTTTCCAGCAGTGAGGCGTGGTACGAGAGCGGTTACTCGGCGTCCTACTCGCAGGAGCAGGACGATGTTGTCGACGCGCAATGCGGCATCTATCCTGACCACGGTGGTGACCCCAAGGGCATCTACGCCCAGGACGATGACTACTACCAGCAGACGGACGTGTCGGGAGCCAAGCACCAGATCGGTTTGCCTGGTAACTATTTTGTTAAGAACGAGGAAAAATGGTTTTTTGAAAAAGTAGGCCGATATTTTTCAGCAAGTACTTTCAGTTAGCTCTGAAATCAAATTTACGCGTTTTGTTCATTTTTTGAATTTGAATTGGACAGTAGTGAAAAATGTGCCTAAAACCTATTTTACAAAATTGGGTTTGATGCGGAATTTTCAAGTTATACAAGCTTATATGTCATAAAATGACTTGTAAATTTTTTGAATTTAGAGAAAACCGCAAGACTTCTTGGCATTTATTACCGTTTAGAAACGTTTTTTTGTAATTTGTTTAAGCTATTTCTGCAATGGTTCAAAAATACACACATGTCGAGCCTCATATATACTAAAAATTGTGTTTTCTCTTTCACTCTATTTGATTGTGCACATTTTCTAATTTCCTATTCTCTTGGAAGCTAACGAGAAAGTTGATATGAATGACAAGACATCAAATACATAGATATAGTTACGGAATTCCACTTGAGCATCACTCAAAAGAGAATGAAAAATTGCCAAACTGACGCATTTGTCAATCGTTTTTCGCCTCCCGCATAGAAAGAATCGTGCGAAAATTGCGTGATGGTGTACTTAGTCTTGCAATTGGATCAATAGTTCGTTGCTTTAAAGGTTTACTGACTTTTCACATTACAATTGTGTCTAATTGCTACAAACTGTCGCCGAGTTTGGAGAGTGTTGGCTGTGGTCTTCTTGAGATTGACTAAAAGTGGACGCTTGGAGCGTTTTTGCTCAACTCCTGGAAGCAACCCAAAGCATTTTGACCGTGGCTAAATTTGGTTTACTTGCCGTCCAAAGGAATGGTCCGAAGTAATGAGCAATTTTTTTTAGACGCTTTAGTAGTACTTTGGCCTTAGCATAAGAAATGTAAGTGAATTGAAACAGGGACTTTTACAGATATATCCTATACATAAAATTAAAAATATTTGATAATGCAGCAATCCTTTATAAAGGTCTTATTATATTTGGCAAGTTTTGACCTAAAAAAAGCAATACTCTGGTCAACATTGAGAGATATTAAAAAGAATCAATGGTGCAAACGTAGTGTTTTACATAGTGTAATGTTAGCAAATAAGTGGTCAAATATACAGAAATGAAATTGTTTGTTTTCCTTAGATAATTGTTAATTAGCCACAAATACTACTACGGTCCAATAAGCCAATTAAATGTATTGTACTTTTACCCGGCTGTGCTGCACCCATCTGCGTAAATTCCTGGTGACGCCATCGAGTTGCGTTTTGCAGAAGGACGGCGACCCAGCCTTGAGCGCCAGGCCACTTTGTACGATGACCAGTACTACGGCGAGGGTACCTATTACGACCAAACTGGGGTGGAGCAGCAGGGATCGTACGCGTACGACCCTTCGCAGCAAGGATATGGGACAGATTACTACGGTGCGACTACGGACTACTCCTATCAGGATGACAGGTGAGAGAACCTGGAACCAGTACATTACCAGTACCAGCCACTAGCACATGACCTTGAGACTAGAAGTTGTTTTTTGGTGAATGATTTGGTCCTAGTCAGATTCACTTCATCGGGATATTTTCTTATTATTTATATCATTCTATTATTATCAATTTTAATTAAAAAATATTTCCCCGATTCGATACAGATTGTGAAGAGGTTTTAAGATAAGATTTTAGTTCTTGGGCAACTTTTTTACCTCTTTTTAAAGTCAAAGATGAATGTGTATCCAAATCCTTCGCCCAACTCTCATTCTTTTTGAGTATCAACCCTTTGGGCAACAAACTTCGGACTATTTGTATCCTTCCGCTAAAAAAAAAAGGTGTATTAGCAGCCCAATCACGTATTTAGCAAAACCGTGTAGTTTATTGAGGCAGAGAATGCCTAATGAGCAACCTCCACCGTGAGGCGTTGTAGGTGTAGCTATAGGTAGAACAAGGACGAATAACAAGGCAGTTGGCATGAAGCTGTTTGCCACCTCGAGGGTGTAATGAGTTTTAATTCGGCCGCGGAGAGTTGGCCGAATTAATGAAGCTTGGCGAGTCTTCATAGGCATCGATCAGGACTCGGAACAAGGATAGGCCCCCTCCGGCGGCGAAAGATGGGATCTAGAAAGACGAGCAGCTGCTTGCGTCTCATCTTTGCGGGAATTAACGACGCTAGTTTGACTCAGCCAGCTTTCCATATAATCATGGAAGCTCTAAGGCATTATTAGACGCGTTGTTTTTTAAGGTTTCAGAAAGGTTCTGGATAAGATAGAAGTAATCTCTCGTGTGTGGTATACAGAATTAACAAGAACTGATGTAGGTCAGGTAAAAGAAACTATAAAATACGAACATTATTTTATATTTATTATAGCGGGGTAGAAATAAAGAAATTGAATATGAATATGAAATTGCTATTCGGTAGGTAATTGAAGAGCATATATCTAAGAACAATAGTTTGCAGCTTTTCCTTTTTTATCCGTATATTACTTCAAAGTCATAACAATTACTCTGCCAAACGATCGCACACCGTTTCTCGGTTCGCTGGCGAGTTGTACACTAATTCTATACATGTTCGTCGTCTAATAGATACGGTCAGGAAGAAGAAGATCGGCAATGGGACTCGGGAGGGTACTACTACCAAGAGGGCTATTCGACCTCCGCCGCGGCCGCAGCATCAGTCGCATCCACCGGAGACCAGTACAAGAACGGTCTGAACGAGCGCTGTTCGTCGGCCACCCTGCCCCAGCCTCCAAATTCTGCTGCCTACCCATCCCAGGACGTTCTCACCAAGGCAGCCTCAATAGACGACCCCTCTACCTACTACCCTAGCAGCCAAGTCGGCTACGACGAGACCGGAGCCGAGGTGTACCAGGACGACGGGCAGTACGCGGCTCCGTCGAGCGCAAACCGACGCCGCATCCTTCTGCAGCAGAGGCAACACTCAGGATCCCGTCAAAGTTCTGTCGAGGACTACAACTACCAGCAATCGTACTATGATGAGTACCCCTCTGCAACAACTAGCGCTCCGACCAGCACGACTACAACAGCCAGCTACTCGACCACGCCGATGACGCGCAAGACTCATCAGCTCCCCCAAATCCCCAACCAAAGTGCCGTCGCTGAGAGACGAAACAGTGTAAAGCCTGTTGTGGACTACGCCCAAGACGAAAGTTATGCTAGTTATTATGCGACAGGTAAAGATGATTACAATGAGGATTATAATTATGCTTATAGAAGCATAGATAACCTAACGCCCACCCAAGATAACATCGAGGAGAAGACAGAGGCAGTGGAGCGATATGCTAGACGGGGGTTGGCGGCTAGACAGGCTTATAAAGAGCAGTCAGACGATTATTATTACAGTTGTCAGGATAGAGAGTATGCTGAAGACGTGGACGTTGGCTACTTGGACACTCAGCCTCTGGAGAGTACCCGCAAGAAGCTAACTCGCCGAGACAACAGTCCGTTGCTGCAGCAGAACACAGATTCGCTAGAGTCGCGCGATGACGAGCTGAGAGACAGTTTCGAAACTGCGGTCAGTTCGGTCAGTTCTTCGTTGCTCCCTCGCAAGGGTTACCTGGATTACTCGACGGCTGTGGAAACGACGACAACCACCACGATCACCACCGCCGACGCCCAATCCAAAGCGTACAACAACCAGGTAGACGGGGGCTACAACCAGACGACGGAAAGCTACAAACAGGCTGCGGAGAATTACAACAAGCAGGCCACGGAAAGCTATAAGCCTTTAGACTATAACAAGCCGTCGGTGTCTGTACCAGCGGCGGTCGCCTCCACCTCTGGGTACAGCCACACGACAAGCGTCACGAGTTTGGCGGCGCGTACAAGGGACCAAGATATTTCAAGTACAGCGACGCCAGCAATAAGCGTCTCAGTGAGTGCACCTTCTTCTTCGTCTTCTAATACTGTTACGAATACCGTCCTTAGTTATCCTTCTCAAGCGCGTGGTTATTTGAGGACTCAGGAGTCTTTGGACAGTTGTGCGGACGAAGTCGCTACTTTGAACTCGAACGCCGAACTTGCGAAGGGAACTCTTGCTCGCGAATCGCCAGCGTCAGTGCTAAATGAGCGGTATGGTTCGAGGACTCACACCCCTGTCGAGCCACTACCGAGGGCGCTGGACAGTAGTTTAAACGAACCTTATCAACCGTCAACGTCGAAGGTGGTTATGTCACCGTCGCCGACGCAAATACAAAAACAACACAGTATAGACGAGTCGCGGATAGGATCGCCGTCGATCACGGGAAGTGGAGAATCGCAAAAGTCGCAGAAATCGAAGAGCGTTAGCTTCGAGGACGAGGAACTGCAGTTGCCCACAAAGCCGGTCGTCGAGAGGAGGAAGATGACGGCGAAGGAGCGGTGGCACTGGGCGTACAACAAGATCATCATGCAGCTCAATGTAAGTTCAGCAGCTCGATGAGCACAGAATTCCTTTAGTTCACTGCTTTGCTTCCTACTTCTCCTCACTTGCCGAGCCGTCAAAATGAACTCTACTAGTTTTGGATAACAAAACACTTCTATGACTTGTAGTGATCACGGAGTTTGGTTTGGAACCGGTGTTTACATGTCCGGCCTAGTTTGTCTTCAGAAACAAACGCGGCTAATTGGCTGTTACCTTGACGATGCCTAGAGCCTGCAACTTGTTCAAATGTTGTCCAGACTTTGGTAAAATCAGCTCCAGTCCCGTTGATTACACACAATTTTATTCTGGACTTGACTTCAAGTTGAGAAGACTTTTGAGTAGGGAAATATTGGTTGTTGCATGTGGCTGCACTGTTCAAAGTTAAACAAAATAACAAACATGAATTCGCTTTTCAGTTTATTATTTTCATTCTGACAGAAAATAAAAGCCAGATAACAATGAAAGCTGTTCATGAATATAAACGAAAATGTATATTCGAGATTGCGCATGCAATTTTAGGTTTAAATTTATTTTTTATGGATACCATCGACATCAATGCACGATATTGCATGATATTTACAGATTGCATGAAAAATCAATCTGATACAAAAAGTAATAGGCAGACCATAAGGTTAAACAAGGATCGTGATTGTGTCCTCCGACTCGCAAACCATTGGCTCGCCGTGACGCTTTCCGTAACTTCCACCTTGGTTCCGGTAGCCGCTCTCCTCTGACTCGTAGGTCTTCCGAACATGCTCACCGTACTTGTTCTGGGGTTGGTAGTCACGGTGATGCTCCCGGGATTTTTCTGAACTCTGATAACGGTCACCACTTTCAGAGCTACCAGCCACATGAGATGGAAAATTGTGGTGGTGATAGTGGATTTGAGGGGTGTTAGAGTGCGAATGACGATGTCGGTGCATCTGACCACGGGATTCGTCGCTGCAGCTTTTATCATCCTTATCAACGTCAACCTTAATTTTAAGGGTATCATTCTCATCTGAACCACTTTCTTTGGAGTATCGCCGACTGCTGTCGCTACAGCTTTCATCTTTACTTTCAACGTCTACCTTGATTTCGACCGTATCATCCTCATCTGAGCAACTTTCTTTTGAATGACGTCGTTTATAGTAACGATTACGATGACGTCGTCGACCGTCACTGCAGCTTTTGTCATCCTCAACGATGTCCAACTTGATCTGCACCTTGTCTTCGTCTGAACAACTCTCCTTAGAGTAATGGCGGCGGGAATGACGACAGTTCTTGTAATGATTGTCTTCGTCGACCTTGATTTTAAACTCGACCGAATCGTCATTACCAGATCGTTTGACGCGAGGAATCATCTGGACGTGAGCATTTTCGATTTCTTTGACGCCCGTTTCAACACCAACGGGTGTGTTAACGTCTTCAGCCTGAAAATACCCAAGCAAGTGTCCTTAATTTACAGACTTTATACCTCCAAGTGGAACACTGCTCTGAGTCAGGTATTGGATGGGTGACCATAATACACTTAACCAGTTCTGTTCGGGAGAGAGGTTGGAGGGATAAAAGTTAGTACAGAGACTTCATTCGCCATGCTTATCAACCAACCTCTCGACAGCATGGATTTGTGGAGAAATCCTGCTGTTCGAGTTGTACCGTCCTTCGGAAGGGACGTTAAGCCGGTGGTCCCCTCAGTGCTCTTCGACAGGAGTAGGCTACGTGCCAGCACCGAGTGTCCCATCTTCCCTTCTAGGCTAGGCTAGGTTCATCATCATACACTCATTCACCGACGCCGTGAGACCAGTGCCGCATGGCCAGGTGACAAAACAGTGTGTTGGTAAAACACCGCAAATCAAAAATGCAAGTGAAGAATGAAATATGCTTTCAAGATCGAACCAACGAAAAGTGACATTTGTGGACTCACCAACGACACGCAGACGACGACTGCAAATACCAGCAAAGCCTCAGCAAGCCTCATTTTATTTCTTGACACTTGAAACACAGGAGAAAGATGAGCTTAAAGTTAGCACCCCAAGAGAACAGTAAATATTTCTAATCCTGCTCAGTCGTATTTATATAAACTTCAATTGAGCTACTCATCAAATTTATAAAAAGCGTTTGTGATTCTTTCACAAAGTAGCCAGTGTTATTTTTTCCTCGCCGGAAGCATCCGTTGCCCGCGAAAAGAGAGTTTTGTTTATACCGATGTAAGCGTGATGAGCACGACAACAAAACAATTCAAAGTTGTTTTTATAAAAAAAATAATGTTTTCTTGACAACCACGTTTCTGTTTTGAGATAACTTGTGTGTGTGCAAAACGCAATGCCGTGTCGCCCGATAAATGCATTCGTGCACTTTTTTGTTTTGAAATTTACTCGACTGGAATGCAGTCGAAAGGTTTAAAAAGTGATCGGTAGTTAAATAAAAGTTATAGTCAGTTCGTCAACGCCATTAACATGTCATCTATTCGTTTGAAAAAGCAGTAGAAGATGAAATTCCTTGTACTGTGTCTCGTCTTGGCAGCGGTTTACTGTGGATCTCTGGTGAGTTTTGATCAAATATTACTAAAGCTTCATTCAAGCTTTCTCTAAAAGTAATACCTCAACGGTAATACTTTACATCATTCAGCTCCTTATATATATATCCTTACATGGAACTTTGAGCTTTATTCACAAAATTTAGACGTTGGCAAATATAATGAGTTGTTAACATATCCCTTTTTGATCAGGCAAATGCTATCGACAATGTTGGCGATGGTACAGACGTTCACTACCGCACCAAGAGGGACGGCGATTCGACGTTTGAAATTGACATTGATGTATCCGACGACAGCAGGTCTAGATCATGCAGCAAATCATCAAAAGAGAGCTGTGATTCCGACTCTGACTCAACTGACGAGAGCTGTGATTCCGACTCCGACTCAACTGACGAGAGCTGTGATTCCGACTCCGACTCAACTGACGAGAGCTGTGATTCAGACTCTGATTCAACTGACGAGAGCTGTGATTCCGACTCCGACTCAACTGACGAGAGCTGTGATTCCGACTCCGACTCAACTGACGAGAGCTGTGATTCAGACTCTGATTCAACTGACGAGAGTTGTGATTCCGACTCTGACTCAACTGACGAGAGCTGTGATTCAGACTAATCCAGCAATAAAGACACCGACTCAACTGACGAGAGCTGTGATTCAGAGTTCAGACTCTTCCAGTAAATCAGAGTAGCTATTCAAACGAATCAATCAAGATCCGATTTGATTGAAGATGACACTCTATGTTGTACTTAAATTTCGTGAGATTTAACGCTTTTCCTTTAGTAGCTATCGTTATACTGTCACAAAAATGCACAAATAATAAAATCAAATATATCACCTACCTATTTTCTTTATTGTTTTTGGTGGTCCCGTTTGCATGTACCTACTTTTATTTGTAATTTTGCAAGCAGCGAGGGATTTGCATTTGAACCAAAACAACCTCTGAACCCTCTATTACGTAAACGATATTAAATTTCTTCAACGTGGGCCGTTTTTTATGTCTATCTTTGTTAGATGATAAAACACGATGGTAAATTTGAAGAAATTTGATCAGAGAGGTGATTATGTAAATTTTCTTACTTAATTCTCTGTAACTTTTCAACTCAGAGATCACGCTTTATCCAAAGTTGTGTTACCTAGAGTAAAGATTTATACATAAGATTTTCATCAATGTAGAATAACACCAATAATACGGGAAGAGGATTAAAATTAGTTAGTACGATTGAAATACAACGGATCATGAGCTAATTGATGTTATAATATTCGATTTTTTTTTTCATTTTGCACCTGTCTGCACAATTATGAGCAAAGTATATACAAAAATAAAAATAAAAATAAACATTACACAGGTAAATAAATGCAAAAGTCTTTGATAAGCCAGCAACTATTCTAATAATTACTTCATCATCAATTTCGCAACATGAGCATTAATCCGCTTCCGCACCATGACAAAACTGTACTACGAAAGCCGAAACTTGATCTAGATTGCGAAATTATAAAATCCAACGTTCTCAAAGTAATCACACGAAAGTCTAATTGACAACCTTGTTAATTAACAATTACCTCGTCGCGTCGCGAGTTGATGTGTGCTTAGCATTGTCGGTGTGTACCGAAGGTGATGCGGGCTACGAAGGTGTTTCAACAAAACATGCAGGCTTAAAAATGATCCGCAATCAACTTTATGGCGCTAGAATGGGCGTGTGCGTTATTTGCACAAGACTTATTTTCGTATCTTAATCGCGTTGTGAAATCGAAATGGATTGTGAAGTTCAAGTTCGGAAATTAAAAAAAAAAATGCAAAAACGGGTTGAATCCGCTCGGAAAACGACTGAAAGTTTATCCGACCAGCGAGTCAGTGTCCGTTAGAGTGAGTCTGCACTTTCGTTCAGAAAAGCCACGGGTGTTAATGGAAGTGACGTGTCCTTCGTGAACCGGCTACGTCCTTCCAAACGCGCGCTAAATCAAACTGGCGATTATCGGCGACAAGCTTACATGAAGCTAAATGCAAAGCTTTTCAATGGCGATCGCAGTAGCTACAAAAAATATATTAGCGCTACTCCAAATTCTGGACGTTGGGCTGCCGCCAACACTATCAAATTTTACTAACCGCTTTTAGATTTTTTTAAATACAATTAAATATTTTGATTTTTTTTTTTTTTTTGAACGAGATCCACTTGTGTCTCTATGAAGATCAAGAACAAAACTGCACAAATGCGTCATAGTTTCATTTTCAGCCGTCGTTGTCACATCCACTTGTCCCTATTTAGTTTCGTTCTTTAAAAAGTACTTTCAAAGAAAATGGCTTGCATAAATAATAAAAGCATTCATATGTTTGCCGTAATGCATAAACGTTGTACCAGTGGAGCTATTTTTCCCTTGTATGATTACATTCTTGTAGAGGGACGCCATACGGGCAGGCTTAGATTAGCGTCGTGTGGCCGTGATAGAGTTAGGCGTCGCCGCGGCGACGGCGGCGAAAGGACGCCGTCGAACTGAGCGATAAATACAAGGACAATGTATTTTATGTTGGGACTCCTACGGGCATTGGCACTTCAGTTGTGATTGAAACGTCGAAAGAATTGTCTCGTTCTATTCGATCCCGGGGACCTTTATCGAAAAAACATGTAACCGCCATCTTCTTGCAATTATTTTTCTAGCTGCACTCGAATAAATGCTTTTCGTGTACATAAATCGGACGTATACAGTTTTATCTAAATTAGTCGGTGACTTAATTGAAAAATCGAAAGCAAAAGTGAAAGTGAGTGTGTCTTGATAGTGCCCAAGGTGGTAACTGTTGATAGCGAGCAGGCGTTGCTTTGCCAGCTAGTCGAAGGAAGCCCTCGACGGAAGGAAGTCTGTCTCCGTCTAAACTTCGCACCGATAACGCTGCGAGCTAATGTGAACAATTAATCGTTTGACCGGTTTTTACTATCAGCTGGGCTTTTAAAGTCACCACCGATATCGTTTGTTTGTACATTGGCATCATTCGACGAAATCAGCTGAGTACTTGAGTATCCAACTGACAGTGAGAGTGCTGCATGTGAAATTAAACTTAGGAAAAGTGGAGTGTGTGTTTGTGATCGTGTAAATGTAGGGAAATGATCGGATTTTAATAATACACCCGGAAAACGTCCGTGTTTTAGAAAAGGATCGGTATTTGTTTTTTAGCAAAATGAATTGTCGAGAGTTGCCTTGATTTACATTGCTATCAGGAAATCATGTGGAAGGATCATGAAAAATGTGCTGTTAATATTATAGCAAAAAGGTTAACGTGTGAGCAGTGAATGAAGCTATTTATCAAAAGGAAAGGTATTTTGGTAGCAGCTTGAACTTCAATTGCAAACGCTCGCTGTACAAAGTATTAGTCTTCACATTCCTACAAGATGGATGAAGGTGGCCATTCAACGGAATGGGCACTTTTATTCCCACTGAGAGCTGGACTTTTCCCATTCAAATCCGCCCATTCCGTTCACCGCCAGGAAATTGCGGAAGAGGAAATCCACATTACTTTACCACAGTCGACTCGGTCGTATTCACGCTCGCCATCGCCTCCGACGCCGGCGTCAGACATGAATGAAACGGACGTCGGCGTCGCCGTCCCCCGCGTTCGTATGCGACGTCGCTCAAGTATGTCCGACTTGAATCAATTAGTGGCTAGCGGATTTCTTGCCGACTTGGCCAGAGGATCCCAACACCACCTCAACGCTAGGCACAGTGGCTACGACTCGATGCCACAAAGTCCGAGCAATTTCAGAAAGTCATTTACTGACAATGCTTTAAAAGGTAGCATCGGCGACATGATGAACATGAAGCGTTTCGGAGGGAGTTCCTGGAGTGTCAGGAGTGATACATTAATTGCAAGGACGTTGCCGCTTTCGACGGTCAAGCGGAACCGGCCTGGCAGCTTGAAGTTCAGCGTCCCACGAAGTTTACAAAACGTAGGCGAAGAAATTGTCAAGAAAGAAGACCGCAGCATCCTGAATGCTTCGCCAATCGGTGAAGAAACCTTGGATTGCTATGATTATGGAGATCGGAAACCTAAGCTGTCAACCACGCAGAGAACAGAGAGATTAGCAAAGCTGATAAAGCAGCAGAGGAAGTCGAGTTGTGCGTTGGCGTTGAACCAAACTGTAAGTGTGTTTGTTGTTGAGAATAAACCTAATTGTGTTTCATTGAACAGGCGGTGGGTTTTGCGGGGTAGTATTGTTGTCGTCGGGTGGAGGCTGGAGTTAACGGGTTGATTACCAATCACGGGGGTGGTCAATAAGTGGGTATACGATTGGCCAATAGGAATGGATTTATTTATGACTCGAGAACAATTTTCTCGCGACAGTCGTACTTTCTTAACAAGCTTGAACTAATTAGTATATTTTATTGCGACACAGATACATTTCTATTGATCAGAATTCAAATCCCAGGTTCAATTCGTAATAAGGAAAACTTCAAGCAGAAGCAGAAAAAGGCAGGCTGTGAAGAAGGGGATGAAAGATGATCATTTTATCCATTGAAAGAAAATTGTTGATATTTTTTAATTTAGAAGTGCTGTCCCGATTAATAACCGTATTTTCAATCAAGGGTAGTAAGATCAGGAGGAGAAATTGGTAAAACTATTAAAAAAGTAAGATAGGTGACTAGACAGGTTTATTGGCAAATACTAAAGAATAATCACTATTTATAATAAGTATGGGAAAGTTTGGCCAAAAATGGCTGATCATTAGCGTAATAGGCTTGGATACATGTCGAAAATGCCAGTCTATACTTTCTCAAAGTTTCCCCACATAGGGAGCTCGCCCGGTAAAGAAAACTCTTGCAATAAAGATCAGCGCCGCCGCCGGCCGTAGTATGAAATTTCAAACGGCGTGTCGTAGATGGCGTTAGTTTGCCGTTTTTCCGCCGGGCAAAATGTCGATAACCATGGAATATGCAGTGCTGGGAAACGCGGCCGAGGGAAATAATGGCGAAGACACCGCATTTTATATCTACCCTCGCAGCGAACAACTCTAAACCTCTGAAATATTGTAAAAGATAAAATCTTATAGAGAAAAAAATATGAAATGTGAGGCTTTACGAGTGATGTTACGAAGGTGAAGTAACAAAGCAGACGAAAAGCTTCGCAGAACGTATTGCAAAAAAAAAATTTGAATTCCTCGTGCCAAGTGTCTGCAGATTAGGAGACGTAGAAATTAATGAGGTAACCCATCAAGACTCGCCTACCCATAAGCACTGCTGGTAAAAATATCTGATAGCTTTTTTCATTAAATTACTGTAAACGAGAGAATAACAACGAGTCTGAAATTTATGAGTCCATTGAAGTGAGATATTTTATACAAACTAGGAGTGAAGCCGTCAAGCTATTAGCCAAAACCTACAATTTTTCCTCAAACAACGCGATGGCGCGCTCACGTCCAGCTACAAGTTTACTTAAATCCTTTGCTCTAAAATGGAAGCACACATATTTGGAATTCATCCTGGAACCATAGTTGACATAGTTTAAAGCTGTGGCAGCTATGACGGCATTAGAGGAGTTCATTCTGTAGGTACACCACATCTACCGTGTATTTTCGGTTTGTAGGTAAAGCATTCTAGAAGCTCGGTGATGTGCATGCTATGATGGCCTACACAGAGAGATAACCCCTCCTACTCGTCCAGAGGGTCAGGGGTTGGAGCATGGAATTAACTTCTTTGTATTCTCGCTGGTGCACCATACAAAATACACTGTACACAGCAGTGGACGCTTTTGGCTTACGATATTTCACAATTACTACCAAACAGAGTTGGTCAACCGAACCACAGATTCCCGCGGCTGCTTTCTGATTAACTTTTTCCTATTTTATAGTCGTAAATATACGGTATATTTCGATGATTGGAAAATCTATTGAAACCTGAGATCAATTGAATGCGATGTATAGGAAAGTTATTGACAAATGCTTTCGATAATTCGAGTCGACCCATTTTTTTGTGAGATGTTATTTTTTTAATTTCGTACAACCTGCAAAATATATATTTTTTGTCTGAAATGCCACTGGCTTTTTTGGATATCACAATGGAATGAAGATTAACTAAGTCACTCAATCTTTATTCATGGAAATCCTAATTAGCATAAAAATTTGTTAAAGTACAAAGACGTAAAACAAAGTCGCAAAGGGTGTTTGTAAAGAAAAGAAGAGACGTGCGAGTTTAACGTCACTAGATAAGATTCCCTCGAAAGTTTCCGATAGGAAACTGTTGACAAAAGTACTGTACGAGTTTCCTAAATGCACGGAATCAACTCTACCGACGCAAACCCTTTCCATAATCCTCTTTTTTTCCCCTCTACTTCGTAACAAGCTTAGATAACTGTAGGAAGGTAGCATGGACCAGCACGCTCTCCGAAGAACCCATGCTCGACCATAGTTCGACGTCATGGTACCTGAAACAGCCTGCACATACAAAACAAGCGAAGCAAAAATTGCCAGCGTCTTGTCGACGGCATTGTGTGCTACAGTCTTTAGATCCTGCAGGAGGTAGCGATCCTTTTCTTCGCGCTCGTTCAGACGGCTTAACATCGTGGGGGTGAACGAAATAAATCCAACAATCAGTAATCTCAGAGAGTGTAACAAGATAGCGGCTACAGTCGCCTGCCGTGATTTCATGCCGACATAACGGTCTTTCAATGGTGATTCAATACAGAACTATTTGCCGCATTTCCGAGGACCGACCAAAGTCGGTCGCATTATGTAAAAGTCGATAAATATCAATTTGTGCCTAAGGTGGATGACTATATGCAAATCAATCAATCAACTACGTGCCTAAACGGTCGTAACAAAAATGTTATTATGTCCATATCGTCAATGTTTGATAGATTAAGGCAGTGACTGTCAACGCATTCGATCTCTGTCGTCATTTCCAAATCCGGACAAGGAAATGCCAACCTCGCGAAAAGCGTGCTAGGAACCTTTAACGGAATTGTGTTTCCTTTCTTTTTTTGAAAAGATTGTCGCCTCTTTGCGCGGCGCCGAGAAACATTTATTCGAGATTTACGCATCGGTGATCGAGGGCAGTAAGGCTAGCCGACGACAAATATGCAGATCTAATCGTCTGTGATGACACAAGATCGAAAACAAAGATCTCGGTGAAGTACAAGGTCGAACTGCGCCGTCTAAAACTTTTTGGACACGCAATAGGCCAATAGGGGTTGAATAATTGCGCTCGGAACGAGACCAACCTTTCGAGGAAACTTTCTCAAGAAATGACGGAAAGAAAACAATACATTTCCTTTTATCTAAAACGCAATGCTCTTAAGAATAGGCAGCTTTTGAATTAATAAACTGTGTCTCGCTGGTAATTGATTATAATTGAATTAAATTTTATTTGACGAGAGAGCACGCGATGCCCATTTATTTTCAACTGAAAACAACTTACCGAATTTGACTCTGTGTACAGTAATTTGTTGTTTCACGGTGGAAATTTTCAGACATCTTTATGGTAGCGACAATTTCAAAGATATCTGGTTTTATTACATCTTGGGAAGCCCACCGCAGCGTGTGGTTTATTTTTAGTGGGACGTGGAACGTATTTGCTGCGGCCGTACAATGTTTCACTGAGTAAACGCGAGTAGGGACCACGAAGCCTTCTGGTTTGCAGAAAAAAAACTTTAACTACGGTAATGGACGTGTTTACGGAGCATACATGGCCACCATTTTTCATCTTGGGAATCGCACAAAGTCGCTCGCAAAAGGACGAGAAAAGCGAGGAAAACTACGTCTTCATGCGAGGAAATGACGCTTGGTCAACAGTCGCTTTTCCTGTTCCCTCCACAAAGTTTAATTATTAGGTATCTGTCTTTGAGTTTTCCAAATGGAAAACATAAACCACTAATGGGAATGCTATGTAAATTTAAATTCTAGTCCACGTAAAGTGAATGGTTAATCTTGTTTGTTGTTCTCTCATTCTGGCTCTAAAAACACTCTAAGCATACCGTTATCCGCTTGGAACACACTTTTCCACCAGAAAACCCAACAGTCGTACTGGGGTGACATGCGGGCCAACTGTCATTATTAAAAAATCCTGTCTAATTTTCGCCATTTTGCTTTGCTCTTAGCTTTTGTCGTGTCAAGACATTTTGTTTATCAAGCTATTCTAACAATTTTTCCACAAATTTCAACAATCTTGCAATATTTTGAATAATCATTTAGAAGATTACCGGAACTGAAATCAATTTCATTCACAGAAACGCTGGGTCTTTGGGCTTTTATCTTCTCTCACAGGCTAGACAGTAGGTAGACAATTGATACTTCATGAAACAAACGTTAAAACAACAGCAAAATCTCAAAAAAACTGAAATAAAAACACCCGCAACAATAGTCAAGAGCACAATCTACATAAAAACAACAAAAAAACTAGGGTAAGTTACATAAGTGACTTGAGTAAATAATCGCCCAAGCAATTAGCGGGACTCCTTTTAATTGACTACATTTCCAGTGCAGCGTGAGACTTCGACTTTTATAGTCGCTGCACACATTCAACCCTCGAGACTTGTTTGTAGAGTGGCGTAGCCATTTGAACGCCCGGCGTCGACCGTCGCGACGCCGGGTCGGTCTCTGAGAAAGCTTTGTCTCGCTATTCTGAATCACATGGGCATGTCAAGTAGCCTCGGCCCCCAGGCAGCAGTTAGAGAACATGACACAATAACGTGCACCACGGGTACATCACTACGCTCTTGCTGCGATTGGTACATGGATGAGTGAATGCATTTGTGAATAACAATATCGTGAAACAATGCATCGTTTAACTATTGTGAACTGCAGCTGAGTTTGAAATAAATGCACGGGTTTTTGTATTTTCCGCAGTATACGCTTGGCATACGATCAACGAGCATTTGTATGGTTTTGATCGAATGTCAAAAGATTATACACATCTGTAATAATATTAAACCACACGCTAGGTATTACAGTAGCACGAATTATTTCAAATAATTGTTTAAGCTGCGATGAATGTGACATGATCCTTCTATGTAATAGAATGTCGACCGCAACTAATTGACCGCACGTGATTAACTGACAGGAAGCGACATTGAAGGAAAAATTGTAAAATGTCAAAGTTTCAAATCCGGCCAATCTGTTAAACGTTTTTGTCACATTGTACAGCGGACCGCGAGTACATCGGTTTGCTAGATATTCTGAATTAGCGGAATCTGTCGGAGAGAGTTGGTACTCATCGAATACCAATTAGGATTTTTTTTCCCCAAGCTCTAGAATGTAATTACAAGCACTTCCTCTAGGTGCTAACGATTTTCTATTTCGGTGGGTAGATATGATTTGCTAAAGACTTGGAAGTTCGGAATCGCTACTTCGGGCAACAAGTAATGAAAATTCTTGGTGGAATTTCGATCGATTAAGTTCTAGGTAACATAGTTGAGGGTGGAAATTTTTTTTCCTAGCCACTAGTGTTAACAATCTATAAACTTCAGAGAATGTGCCATCTTTATTAAGGATGGTCTACTTCTGTGAGCTAGCTATTCGCGAATCCCGTTTCTTCAATATTGAATAAAACCAGTATATGACAGGAAATTGTATGACCTACTATTACTCTCGGGTTTGCCAGACGTGCTACTAGTCCCGTCGAAATGCAAACTTAGCTCGATTTTCCGCGCATATAAGATGCACATTTCTTATTCAAATCCCTCAGACTTATCAAACAAGGTGGTGATATATTATCATGCCACCGGCGACGACATAGCTGTGGCAAATCATGGCACCTCCACCACCAATGTTGAATATCAGAGTTTTTGAAAACTCACGCACCGTAAAAGTTCCCGGTATAGATTTACGGAGTTTTCCGACTAATTGTAAGATTTATGAAAGGGTACAACTTGTTTTAAAATCAGTATTACGCAAAAAAACTATATTCGCTTGCGGTTTTTCTAGAAATTATTCAAATACAAATTTTCTTATGATGGGTTGAAATTTACGAATCATTATATTTATTTGTAATATAAAGTCCAAAATTTTAGCTCAAACATGACCTGAGCAATTTCTGGGAATAATTGCTAGAACATTTTGCAATTTTTCTCATTTGAAACTAATGTTACCTGTGTACCTATATACGATATGGATACCAATGAAAGTCAGATCCTTGTTTGCCAATGGAATTGTTATACTCTGTAAATTAAATGCATGTAGTATAAAGACTGGCATGTTTAAGTTTGGCTGAATTTTATTACAGCGGTATTTGTGGCATTTTTTTAAAACGTACAAATGTTTCTTTTTACTAACGCACACATGTTTTCCTTTCAGGTAAGTACAAAAACGCGATTCTGTCGACTACTGTTTCCTGAAGGGGGTTTGGCAATGGCGTCCGGTGAGTGATAAAATGCTTGCCCGCTTCGGCTCCCTCGGCTCTAGCCCCCTGCCAATCGATTCAACACAACCACCACGCTAGCTGATGGCGATAATAATATTAATGGTTCTTACCGATAAAGCCTTCATTACAAAACGAGTAATTAGAAATTTCATTAATTACAATCACAGCACCGTTATTATGTCTGAAAACCTCGGATATTGGAAGTCATCACCGTCGGGGAAGTGCAGTAATTTTTGCGGTGATGTAACGCAAACACACCGTCAATTTTAATCCCGTACAAACGCAAACAAACGTATTCAGATAAGTTTTCATCTCCCATTGTGATATTTGAAAAATTTATTTATTTTTTGTTTTATTCGTATCATTATTCTGTAGCGAGTCATTTCATCACCATATAAAGTTTGGCGTCGATCGTTTGTCAGGATATTTTATTACATCCCCCCCCCCCCCCCCACCCCTTTACTCTATGGCTTCCACCCTACACACAATACAAACCCATAGCCACCAATATTTCACCGAGTTATTGATGAGGGAGGAGCAAATTCCACCTCTAGTGACAACGACCAGGAAGAAGTGAAATTTACGGAATGCTCTGCGAAATTCGCGAGGGTTCCGACCAAATTTCCATATGAATATTTCTGAAAAAAATGTAGATAAACTTGAGATAAACTGGCGTTATAGTTGACAAAATTGCGGACTCAACACGTGCAGGTATATCATCCCATTAATAAAGTTATATTGGTTAAAGTTTGTATGGCGAAATAACTTTGTACTTGTAGACTTCATTGTCTTGATATTACAAACCTCGGTTATAAATTATGCATTTTGATCCATTTACTATTTATTTACTTTTTTTTTTTGGAATATATGTACATTTTTTTTAATAACTTTATGTCAAAGGTGAGTATGTATTAAAACGATGTTTTATTACGAAGTTTCGAAACAACTTTTCACGCTGATCCACGGCAGGCATCTGTGATTAGATTGAATCGCCTTGAACTCAAGTTAGCTGAGTAAGCGTGCTTTATAGCGTACCTTTCACCTTGCCACGTATCGCTCCGGAGAAAGCGGAGCCGACCTGCAAATGATGCTTCGCAGTTTTCTCAGCAATCATCCACGAAAAGCTTACGCACACGTGTGCGTGTGTGTGAAGGATGCGTGCGCGTGTGTGGGTGGTCTCAGAAGACGTGAGCTACATCACAAATGGCAGAAATCACGTTTTCGATTTATTTGCCAATTTTGATGGCCATCGTAAGTCAATACATAAGATATAGCAAATACCTTTCGAGCATGAAAATGCTTTGACCGCTAGCTTCATGACCTGTCTACGATCCAACTTGTAGTTGGCAAAATAAATAATATATTTTCATTCGAGTATGTGCAATGGAGCGTGCATTACTTTCGATTGCAAATTACAAATTTGTATTCTTAACGATCATATCTTAGAAACTTAATTATTTTCTATATTTAGTAAGTTTCTAACATTCGGCTTAATATTGTGTCACATTGGAAATGTGCTGCAACATAAACCCGCTCATTTTATTACCTATGTTTGATAAGGGTCATTCAATTTCTAATTTAAGTGTGTAACTTCTAGCAATATAGCAATTTATTTTATTACGAAGAGTTTGAAAATAATAAAATCTGTCAAGACTGGCAACATAAAGGTCACGCATAGTTGACTAGCAAGTCTTCTGTGCAGCGTTAATTAGGACCAATTCGATTCAAAGTTCCTCAGTGGATGTTGATTCCTTGTTAACGATCCCTTATTCGGAATGGCAGGCATTAACTGGAAAGGACAGTCGTCGCAGGAAGGGATCGCGTCTAACTTCCCGACTTCTGGATACGAGAATTACACAGAGCATTGCCTATATTTAGCAACGACGCCGACGACGACGACGCCGACGACGACGTCGGTACTTTCTCGAGAGGCGACGGCAAGAGCCGGGACTAATCAATACCCTCCTCCTTTACAGCCAGATCTATCATGGTGGTGCTGGTGGTATTTCGCGATTTGTCGTCGCTTTTTGTAGCGCGAAACCCTCGTTATGAGGACCCCGATTTCGCCGTAAATTAGCAAAAAAGAGAATAATAAAGACTGGATTCTATTGTGCGCTGCTAACAAATAAGGCAGTAACTTTTAATGAGTTTGCTCTATCGGTGTTGCCTAATGAGGAATTAATTACAGACGTAATATTACGGTCTTAATGTCGTATATTTATTTCGAAATACTCAATTTATTACCATTTGAAAGGGGATTTCATATATTTTGGATTAAAATCTGTATGAATTGGTTTACGTACGGAATCAAGTGATCGGAAATGTAATGTAATGTAATGTAATGTTGGATTACGGTGACAGTTGTCTTGCTTTGTCACCAAAATGTCTGCGACCGACTAGCCAGGGACGCAAGTTTGCTGGAATATTGTGTATAAGTTATGAACCCGAGCATCGCTCCCATAAATCAGAGGCTAACAAGCAATGTTCACCACCTCGGGTTGTAGCTGAACGTATAGAAACTGGTGTACATTGGTTAATGTTCCAACTTTACTGGTGTTTCACGTTAACTTTTGTATCGGCATGACAAAATTAAGTTCCACGTTACGTTCAACGTCCAACAATTACTTGAATAAAGTTAGTTATTTATTATCGTATTGAACTTTTCTTTTCTCGAAGGAAATGGTCTCTCCGAGGATTTCTTTCACTGCGAAACAAACTTCGTTTCAGAATTCATGGCAATATCAAACTCCTTTGGGAACTTCCCATCATTCCCTTTATTTTTAGTTATCCATAGCAAAAAAAAAATGAAACTTCCTATAAAAAGACAGTAATTCCTGCTTCAGAGCATTCAGCACATCACTACGTGGTAAAGATGCATCGGATGACTCCTGCATAGTGGAGTACCTATCTTGATGTTCATCTGACGTAAAATTTAATTCGTGCAGCACTTCGCGTCGTGCTTGTACCCATTTTATGTAGCGCCCCATTAAGTTTAACTTATCCTTGGCCAGATTCAGGCCACATTTGCAACAAACTGAGTTCCATTCCACTCGTCTCAGATGCCAAAGACTTAAAACTGTACGGCAATGACACAACGCACGTGATGCATGGTCCTTATGAAACCGTTAAGAATTGAGGTCAACGTGGAAATCGATCGTTAAAAACTTGGAAGTCAATATTACACAAATCTTTTTTGCATATCAGGGAGCTCGATAAAAAAACTAAAGTTTCTTTAAAATGCCAATTCTCATCCTGAAATTGTACAGCAGTAGTACCTTCTATCAATATCAATTTCTAAATTCCATCTTTGATCAACTAGGACTCTTCACAATGTTAAACTTCCGCCTGCTGATATTACATTTTTATTCGTAACTGAGGAAAGTATGAATATTTGATATAAACTCCTGCCCGAAACGTTCTTTCTAACAGCTAGCGCTCGCGCTTTCCAATCCGCCTGAGCGCAAGTGGTGAACATTAATACTACTTCTATTTGATCATGTGGCAAAGAAAGGATCTTCCATGAAAGGAAATTGCAGAAATTTGCCAAATGGTACCCCATTTTCTTCTCTATGCCGCATTATCATTGCGAAGTCTCTTTTATCTGTTGCCATGGAGTTTCAAAGAGTTATTAGCTTAGAGCATTGACTTGCCAGAAGCGTCTTTCAAAGATGTGTCGTATGTCCTAACAGGCCATGCGTTCGCCTTTTCTTCTAATTCTATCTTCTACGTACTGAAACTCACAGTCATGTTTTCAAACCAACACTTTCATTACTCGTCAAATGAATAAATATTCCCCAGCATCAAAGAATAAACGACAAGTGAAATCTTTCGTGAAAACATGACAATTAAATTTACAAGAATTTTGAAGTGAAACAGCCGTTCGAGGCTGGGTCGATTTACGAAGATGAACGACGCATTCACCACAAAATTTAATTAAACACACTTCGTTCTATACACAGAAAAACCAGACGAAATACGAAAATAAGCTGAAATTAACGGCGTTTAATTAAATCGTTGGGACCGACGAATTACATACGCGATTCCTTTTATTCCCCACGGCTGTCAACCACAATTCTCAATATTGTGTTGATGAAATTCTGTCGTGGCAAAATTTCATAACTCCACATCTCTTTTCTACGAGCTTAACTTTTCCTGACCTCTTTTTCTTCTTTGTGGTCCATAGCCACTGGAGAGTTCCTCGAGAGATCAATAGCAGGCTGGCAGGGTTGGCAGACGAGGCAGGCCTCTTCGCTCGCAGATCTGGTTACAACCCCATACGCCATCCACCGATCGACTTTACGTATACTTGGAAACGAGGAATTCAATAGATCGAAAACTCAGTGTAGCGCGCTGCTTACCAAAGGGGTTATGCTTTAATCAAATAGCGAAGGAATCTCATTTGGGAATAAATATATGTACGCATAAAACACACTATGAGAGTGTCAGGATTGAGTTTATAGGCATAGTCAGAGAGTCAGTGCTTTGTGCTGAGTCGACAACACTTGGTAATGATGGGTGCCACCCGATGGCTCTTGCAGCAGTTCTTTTTAACAAAAGTCTACAATAAAATAACTATGACTGAAAATATTGCTACATGAATATCAATCGTTTGGGTCAGCATAAATTAAAGATTAAGTGAACGTAAACCAGTTTAAAATGCGAGTAATCTACGAAAAATAACGAAATTAAACTGCTTAACACTAGAAACGGTGGTGGCTTCATCAAGTAGCAGAATCCTTTTATGTTGGTAAAGTAGTCATTTGGCGGCTATTTTTCGTAAAGGTAGTTTAAGGTAGTACGATGTCAGTGCAATGGCAATGCTACAGGAGAATTGTATTCCTCTCTCAATTGCTGTAGGATTTAGGGCCCCATTAATAAATTTCAAATAATTGTTATTGCTTTCAAAATTAAAATTTCTTTGCTGTACAGATCACGGTTTAGTACTTTCTGCGGCGCGTAAAAATTAATGATTGAATGTCTGATGTTTTCTTTCTCGGCCAGAGAGAAAGCGAGCTTCACGGAAAAATTAATAAAAATTTTCCCTCTAAGCTGGAAAATCTTGTGGATAGCCATGCTGCAGCTCGGATAATGATGCCGGAAAAGTGCACAGGGAGAGCGTCAAAGGAAAACTCTGCGAGCAGGGAATCGAGTTCAGCGAATGACAGCGAGGAAATTGACTGGGATGGGTAGTGGTTTTCCAATAGGTTGTCGTGGATTTTTGATTGCCTGTGATTTTGGTGCTCAATTGGCGGTATTCATTCCATTTTCCCTGGCTGTTTAAGGACGAGAGTAAACTAATTTACACGGCTGGATGAAATCTTTTTTGACGTGTCACCAAAAAGTTTAAATTACTTATTTATGTAGAAGTTTCTTCACCAATGTCCTAAAGCGTTTTGCCAGTTTGCTGTCTTAGAGGCTCTTAAACTATGTAAAGTGGGAACTTGTAGAAAAACAATATTTATCTATTATATTACATGAGTTTAAACCTTTCCTGCTAAATTTAATACGATCAGTTAATTCTCAAATAATGGAGCAACGTCACTCTCTGGGATAAAGACGTTTAATGCCCCGAATTCTTTCAAGCGTATCAAAGACATCCTACAAGGTCTAGAATTCCAAGAAAGAAAATTATGGACTAAGCCATGTAAGAAATGAAATAAGGGGCACATAGCTTTGGAAGAGGCTGGCTCCAAACAATTTCCATGAATATTAATTTAATTTTCGAGATCATAAATTTTTTAATAACCACAGTCTAAATGGAGCGTAACTATCCAAGTAAATAGTCGTTAGACGGCTAGAAAGTTTTTAGAAGTTTTTGCCGTAAATGCATGCGGAGAAATGCACAAGCGATTCCGTTGTCTATTTCGAACATGTAGCAAACTGCACATGGTACTTAGGTAATGAGATTTTACACGAACAGATGCCTTGATTTGGCTCATAAGCAAGTAATTGAAACTCAAGTAAGATCCTCTCATGTATGAGGTTAATTGGCAATCTGCTAAACAGGAATGAAGAGTAAATTCAGCAAAAAGACCTCATCAATAATTTGTTTAATACCATTGGCCATGCATATGTGTCGTTGTGGAATAATGTGGGACTCGACATGACGATCGTTAATCTATTCTCTTTTAAATTAAAATATGGATGATTTTATCGAAAATGCATTGTCCTGCGCAATTAGTAACTACTATAGTACGTGCAGGCTACTTTTACTGAAACTTTTTAACGTACAGTGCGACATGATTTCATACTCACATGATACTGTCCGTTTGATTGAAGCATCAAGCGTCATTAGCAAAATTAATTCCAGTTCATGTGAATTAATGTTGGTGATAGGGATTTCACATTAGTTTTACGGTTAGCAAATCCTACTGACAAATGTATAACCAATAATATGTTACCAATTTCAAAATGTCTACAGCAGCATCACAAAACTATGATACAGAGTGAAAAACAGCCGTGTTTATTTCAATTTATTTGTACAATGATATTTATAGCTTATTTTATTTATTTTTATCTGTTAATTTAAACATTGCTTAAACAATGATTAACGTTGTCAATATTTTTACAAGATCACATTGATCACAGATCACATCATACACACACATAATTTTCAATATTTACAATATTTATACATATAAGCATAAACCTGTTAAAAAAATAAGAAATTCGCTAAAAAAGTTAAACACGTTTTTAGTCAGGAACTCTTTAACCGTAAGTTTTAATTTACTACGCGAGTCGCATTTGCAATTTTAAGTTAAGTTAAGTTATTAACTAAACTTATTACATAAAGTTAACTTAACTTAACTCATGTTTAGTTATTTAATCACATCAACTAAATAATTATAACTGAAGTTAATTGAACTGTACATTTCAAATCAACTCTGTTTCTAGTCTTGATATTCAAAGATTGCTACCAATTTGTATTCTAGATCACATCAAACTACCGCAAGTAGGTGGCATTTTCAACATTTCCCACATTTCAACCAAATCAATCACTGGAGCCATTTATATCAACTGGCTGCTTACCCCCAAATTAATCATCCTGGCGTGTGTACAGCCCACAAAATGAGACGATCTCATAATACTCTGATACCGTCCACTGTGAATTTAATATATCTCACTAATATCCTCTGGCAGCGAAGACTGCTTTATTAACTGAACAAGAAATGGCCCTTTTGATAAATCGCTAATGGTGAGAAGAGTAAATGAATATTTAGCGTGCTTTCACATTTGCGATAGGGCAACCTAGAGAGAATGTGAACGTGTGTGAAGGGTTGGGCAGGGGTGGCGGTGGTGGGGGCCCGGGAAGTGCTGTGTCCGCGAAGACACCAGTTGCATGGTGCAGAGTGCACGCAGAAGAAAGCAGACGAACGCTGCTTGATGTATTATGCAATCTGTGCCAACAATAACGAGACTGATTGATCGAGTCATGAAGAGGAGAATAGGAATTGTAATCAATCAAATGTTATAACATTGGGAGTAAATTATGTCACTTTGCTTGGATCAATTCTGAGTGATTTATTTTTGGAGTCAGGTCTGTCGATATTCATAAAATAGGAATTGTAAAACGATTTGTTGTAAAAGCTGGCTGAAGAAAGGGTTATGTAAGCTAGACAGAACGTGCGACTAAATGTCTTGTTGTTCTGGACAGAAGCGTTATTGGAGGATAAATTTTACAGTGAAATTATCTAAGGCATGCTATGCAATTGGTTGGCATTCGTTCGATATGTGAAATATAATTTACGTTCTACGGTTTATAAAAATAAAGCCATGTTGTTTTTCTCTAGTGATTGCTTGCGAAAAATGGGATTGGAAAAGCTCGTGGGAAATTTGTTTCGAAAATAAAAAAACCTTTAAATATGCGGAAAATCTTTCAAAATACTGAACGGTGGCACAAACATGACGGTCCAAATATATTACATTAACTTTTCTTATGAGGCAATTATTAATGGGGAATATTTTTTTTCAATTTGACACATTTCGACAAGATTGTCAAAAAGCAATTTCAAGTCAGATGCAGCGATGTGTTTGCTTCTGAAAGCTGAGAAATATAAACGTGGGGAAGATCTCGTGTGGTTCGGGAATAATACCACTATCGAGCAGCGAGGACGTGTTAAGATGATCTTCTCGCTTAATATTTAATCGCGAAAATCCCACTACGTCCCAAGATCTGTAGGGTAAACGAGTAACCGCACAACTTTAACCTCCTCCCCAGCCCATGCTTTCCTTACCCCTTCTTTGCCAACCCCTACAAGAAAAATCGACCCCAAAGCACTTTAAACAATCACGAGATCGGAATTTTTCTAGACTGAGAAACGTCACACACTGATAAACATGAGATAAACGAATCATAAACATTATTTTGACTTTCTACTTTGTTTTCAGTCGACATTTTGAGATTGATTTTCGGTATTTCTGTAGAAAACAATATTTGGTGTCGTTGGCAGAAACAAGAAACATAAATTGTTCGTTGTCTGAGTGAACACTGAACAGGGAATGTACGTTGGCTTTTCTGCCACATTTCAAGCTTTATACGCGAAGATTATCCATTTGATATGAAACATATGATTAGCGTGGTAATAAATATAATAATTTAGAGCGAAAAAATCGGCACCTCCACCAAAAATTGAAATATTTAGAACCTGGCTCCTCCATCATGCTTTGAAAGATACAAAATTACCGTCACAAGTGTAAAACGCGTCTAACCTAAATAGTGCATCGCTCGAAATAGTAAAGCTACGCATCAATGCGTAGAAAACTCATTCTTTTGTGTCCTCTGGTAATAATATCTGGATGAAATATCACCTACCGAACTTTGTGTATAACGGCTTCGGCATACACGAGACCCGAGAACATGTCACAAAATGCTTAGAGCTTGAGTGACGTGTCGTGGAATGCGGGAACGTCATCTGAAACAGGGTCACGTGGTTAGGGTGAGAGATCAGAGCGGGCGGAACAATGAGACATCTTGATGTAAGCTTCCCTCAAAAAGGGTGAGGCTTTCGCAGAAGCCCGCTATTGATGGGACACGCCACCGCGTCGCGTCACACCATGCTCCCAGCTGTGAGACGCCAAACGCCACTTCGTTGGCATGGGTTGCAATTCAGATAGCAGCCAGCTTTTTTTATCGCGAGTTTGAATCAAATTTATTTAATCTCGTGACAATGAGTCTACAGTTATTGGTCAGCATATCACGTATTTGCTTGACCATGTAGCAGGATTTGGACTGTTTTTTTTTGTTGTTGTTGTTGGCGACGTGCTTGTGTCTGCTATTCGTTTTTTTTAGATTAACCGTTGATTGATTCTTGGTTGAAACTTTTGTTCGTTTTATAAAATGTAGTAAAGAGGCTTATCGGTGATGCAATTTCTCTGTTAAATTGTAAAATAAGACACTCTGTGTTGGCTCCTTTTTTCAATTTGGTTCGAGCTACGTGACTCGTGATATCGATCGATTCTCGGATTTTGATTTATTTATTAAAGCTTTCGACCTACGTGCGGATTTCCTACGTTGAATATCGCGTACACAGTAAAGTTGACGATGACAGTTAGTGGCTAATAAACTGCATAGAGATTTTTGCAATTATAGTTTGCATGTTGCTAAGCGTTTCAAGCTGAGCTTATTTTCAAATCTTTACTCTGTACTCTAATTAAATAAAACCTGATTACCAAGTCCAGAAAAGCGTGTAATGCGGCCATGGCTATGCAAATATTTCGTTTGAGAACTGAATTTCAAATTAAGTTAGACTGCAGACAAGTATTAATTCAGAGGATAAAATGACGAGTGAAGCTACTGGCCAGCTATATTAAACTTGCGCAAATCTCGAATGATAATATTTAGCGCCCGAGTGTGATGCCTTAGGATTTGCAAAGGAAATTAAGTTAATAATAATCTCTTTCCAGGTATAGTGATTTGCAGTTCAGGAAATACAGGAAATGATATGAAATTACACTTTCCAGTACAGGTTAATGTTTCATTTTGACCAACTTAATGAAAAATGTACTACCAAACGAATCATGCGTATTTTTTTAAGTTTCACAAATGAAAACTTCGGAAGTTTTTTCAGTATTTTAGGCAAACGTCAGTGGTCAGTTGAAATTTTCAATAATAATTGAGTAATTGATAATTGATAATTGTTAGCAGAAAATGGCATATAATTAACTACAGCACGAAGCAGCATTTTTTAAATTGGCCTATGCGAATCCAGTGTATGCAGACTCGCAAGGTCGTCTACGGCTCGTTTTGAAAACTGTTGTTAATTGGATCAGTGGGTCCACAGTGTGATGTTGAGATCAAGCTGCACGTGTGACTTAAGCCTAGCGTTACTTAAGCTAAGAGCTTAGTCTTATCCTTAATTAAATTAAAGGCCGTATAGCATGCGAAACCTAACAGACTTAGATTAATAAGGCACAACATCGAAATAAACTTCTTGATCAACGTACCACATCTTGAGAGAGCATTTTTTCAGCTACGACTAGGTTATCCCTAAGTTACTAATAGAAACACCCACCGCTGGCACCAATGTAACTCTCATTACGCTAAAATCCCTCCCGAGAATGCGCCATGCGCCGCGTTCAGACTCACAATTGCGTTACAATTAGATTCTGTGCAGACAGAAAATAAAACAAATTGACATTCTCAGCTAGCGATGACCTCAACTGTTGAGTATTTTCTTTTTTCCCCCTCCCTGTTTCACCCGTTTCCGCTATCTTTCTTTGTACAATGCTTCAGGTTTTTTTCTGTCTCTTTGCTCACTAATTATCACTGCTCGAACTAGAGGGACAGAATCCAAAAAATGTTTGAACAACCGACCGTGCTGCAGAATGCAAGAAATAACTTCGATCGTTCTGTGTTGGAATTTGAACGTTTGATGGACTCATAATTTTAGTACCCCATCCGTATTGACTTATAGATGCCATAATATAAGCTCACCACTTATGAAAACATGGCGAACTGCTGGGAAGCCAGCCGTCTAAAGTAGAACGATCGAGCTTAAGTCGAGAGTTATCTCTTGCCACTGAGAAAATTGAACCAACTGGCGACAAGTTTGACGGGTAGCTAGTAAGATTGCTAGTGCGTTTGGCTCGCTAGCACGCAACATTCCGGCGAGGTGTCGGGTTGCGATTCTCACTAAAGACGCTAATGTGTCGTACCCACGTAAGTGTTTAATGGGGGGTGTGCTTTCTCCCTTTGTGAGGCCCGACCAATCAGAGCTCAGTCCGATTCCAGGCAGCAGTTACACGAGCAAAATTACGTTGTTTAACTTTTTTCCCTTCTTGGCTAAGACCCCTTTTTTACCTCGCTCGACTACGGCTCGTTCTTATTATCAGAATCTTCTCATGCATTTAAATTAGTTACTATCAGAAAAATCGTGGCGCTCGCTAGTCGACGTCTATTGTGTACACGATAAGATTTCAGTCTGCATGCAACGATTCTGTTTGATCGACCAGCGCTTCTTCATTCGCGCTTTGGGTATCTGGTAAAAAAAAAACAAAAAAAAATTTAGTACTTCTCAAAGTTGAAGTTTCTCAGACATTATCTTCCAGCCCGAACATATTTCGAATTGATTTATTCGCATCTTGGTATCAGACCCGTCGCGAGTTAGCCGGTGGAACTTGCTGGAGGGCGGATATGCAAATCGAGCACAAATCTCTATGGGCACTATTTATGAATGCCTTCTATTAATCATGTTACGTCTTGCGAAACGCCGCAAACATGAGAGCGCGAATTAAACGTTGCTGCTGCTACCGGTGGTGAGGTTTTGGGGCTGCCGTGGCGTCGGCGTCGGCACACTCTGGAACCCCGTCGTGGCCAGCCTGGCAACGCCATGCATAATAAATACGAGCACCAGCCCCGAAAGCAGCGCAGCGAACATCTCATTTCCTACAACTATCGATACTCCAGACACTGATTAAACAATGTGAAAAGTTGATCCGCTTCAAGATTATGTAAAAAAAGCACACACACACAATTCGAGTTAAGTCTCATTCATGCTTGCAAAGTTTGGCGAGTGAGAATGGAATGGACAGAGTCTATTCTTATATATTTTAGGGGTGAGCTTGCAAGACTGAATATGTGTGAGTTGGCCGATCAATAGAGTGGGTTTGCGCCGAACCGACGGCGCGTCGCGGCGCAGCGCAACGCCTGCCCCTGCCAACCACGTTGCCCGTTTCGACTTCAGTCCTAGAGCAACCCTGGCGCTGGGCAACACCGGCTGCCGCGTACTGTTTGCCTCAAAACACACGAACAGCACACACGATGAGACGCTCACCTAAACGCGCGGACAACATTATATTATAATTGTAAAATAAAAAAATAAAATCATACACACTCATTCCGATCGGGATAATAAACTGTTGCATATAATATGTCGATGTCGAAAAATTGTTTTATACTTATGATTCGTTTGTATAGTAAAAGTGCCGTTCGTTTGTTTTAATAATATTTGAAAAAAAAATCAACCCGTATAAATTTGTATTAATGGCGATTTGTAATCGAAGTGTATGTTTGCTTTCGATGTGGTAAACTGTCTCCTGTTTGACATAGTGTAGAGGTGGTACGTGTTGGACAGTGATAGCGTTTCGAGTGAATCGGCAATCAGTTTTACAAGCGATTGTCTTGCATGCGACATATAATCATCACTAACAACTAATGAATTATGCAGTTACATGCTCCACGTTGAGACTGAAAGCGGGGCACGTGATTCCGACGCGGAATATGCATTAAATATTTAATCGAAGAACCAATCAAGCGTGTATAAAAATGTGCTGAAACGTGTTTACGAAAATCTAAAAGCTATGTTAAAAAAATTATGTCGTGTATTTGTGGAAAATAGCATAAATGGATAAATGGATAAATGGATAAATTAATAATATTTTCGTTCACTCTACGAGATGAGGCCAATAGAAAGTCACCGACATTGTCGTCACCATTACATACATGACAGGAGTGTGATAATTGTTTTTATGTAATCGACTCACCACGGTCAGGTTAGTAACGCTTAACTTTTAACTTTCAACTTCCCCAAAGACGTAGAGTTCCTTCGAGTGAAGGCAGGGAAGATGTAGCATGGCCATTTGGTCGCAATTGCATTATTGAGAGCTGCAAGACAACCCAGGCGCAGGAATGTCCAAATGGTTGGCAATTGACGATGGTGTGTGTTATTAATGACAATTGGGTAACCCACTTGTTGGCACCCCTGCATTAAAGCACCTCAGGCAGACTAAAGTAAAGTAGTGTAACAAAGTCAGTATGATATGAAAAATATCATATGCAAAATATGAGAAAAGCACGTTCTGGTGAATATTGACAGAATTTAATTTTGCATTCAAGGATTTTTTTGGTAAAGTTTCTTAAAGAAACCCGAAAACGAACTGGGATTAGCGTCATTTTTAAGACCAATTGGATAAGTTTCTGGAAAAAAAGCTTGGGTTGACTTGAAAATGTATTTTGAATGTGTAATGGTAGGTTTAGAGCTAGATGCAATTTCTGGGGTTTCTCAATTTTCAACTCTGAACTTTTTCAAGTTTTAACTAGTTATAATACCAGAGTTGCCACTCAAGGAAAAGTGCCACAAAAATTTCGAAGCTTCCTCTCCACGGCAAAGCCACACAGTGCCGACTAATAATTACGCTGCGCCGAAATACACCACCTAAAAAGCAATCTCTTCGTTGAATCCTCGACAAATTCCCGGCAAATTAATCTCCGACTCAACGAATAGAACCGAGAGAAAGATTAAAAATCGTGCGAAATCTCTAAACGCAACTTTCTACCGATATGAAAAATCACACTGGCAAACAATAAAGCCGCATTTCGAACAAAGCCTAAGGTGATTCGTTCCTTTGAGCTTATAAATGTCACTGACGGATGTCTGCGAATTGAAATCATAATGTTATTAATTAAAAACAAATACTCGGAAAAAGAAATCTGTTCACTTATTTTCACAAAAACTCGAGACAGATTTTTTTTTGTAGAATGTTTCTGCGATTTTTCACATGAGGCGAAACGGGTTTTTATCCAATCGACCAATTTTCTCGTATAGACTATAACGCTTTCCCAAATTATTCTGTCGTCGTCTTTGCTCCTTACCCTTCTTCTCCGGGAAACCTAAGAGCATTAGTGAGCGAGCACAGGTGCTGCATTCACTAGGGCACTTAGAAGAAACTCTTATTGCATTCAAGATTAAACTTTAGAATTTCCCATTATAAAGTTACACCAGTCAATAATTTGAATACGGCCTAGGATGCGTACAGAAAATACATCGAGGTAGATATATGCTTTACATTTAAGCGTGACCTTTAATAAAATAATGTGGAGGCTGCAAATTAATTACATAAATGGAAGCAGAAACTTTGCAAGTCTCCTTGGGGCATTTTTTTTACGCTCATGAAGAACGAAGATACATGGAAAGTACCAAACATTGCGGTTTCGCTCAAGGGGTGTACTCGAGGAAGCCTTCCGCAAAATGACCACCTCCCAGAGTTCATGGAATAAACAGCACAGCTCTGTTTTAAGAACGATCCTTGTGCAACGATATTAATCAGAGAATATAAAGGAAACAAACGTACGGTTTAATTTGAATATTTTTCACTGTCAGAAACATTCCTGGAAGCTAGCGCGTTCAATTTAGCAAACTGCGGCGTTTTTTTTAAGCACTCAATTATTTTAAACTATTTTCAGTTCAAGCATGTACAAGGAAGTATGTTTAATCAACAACAACAAAAATCTTAGAAAAGGTTGAACATTTAAATTGGAAAAATAAAACTACATTTGCCTTTTGCGCACACCATTGAATCAATTACTCTCTGGCTAAGGGCGATAGACATTGTTCTTTAGTTTGTCCTTTGGGTTCAAGTTTCTTCATTGAATGCTCGTACTAATAGAGAAACAAAACATGCAAACAAAAAAAGAAAATAAAACAATCAACAAAGAAAATTGTAATGACATTTTTAGCATTTTGGTTTCGAGTTATCACAGTTTATTCAATCGTTTGGAGTAAAAACATTTTGGCAAGACACCAAAAAAGGGAGAGCGGTGCGTAGGTCCGACATGATTACCATAGTTTGCTAGATAAAGGGAACATATCAGCGAAGAAAAGTGAGCATCAGCATATTTTTAGGTCACGCAAACCACCGCGTCGTAGCAGATGCAACAGGGTTGACGTACACCCTGCAGTTTATGGATGTCACCCGTACAACAACTGTTGACATTGGACAATGGCCCTCCACCACGCCTCCAGCAATATGTTCACACTTTTTATGCCCGATAAAAAAACACTTTATCTATATTTTTCGGCACCTAGTCTTTAGTAAAGAGCGCTGAACAGTGTGATTATATACCGTTATATATTATTCAGCATATGGAAATGGTGCTGTTTGCTGTTGTTGAGGTTCAAGCATTCAGAAGTAAGCCATCAATAAATTTAAATGTTTAATAAACACCATAAGACATATTTTTGACTCCGAAATACGATCTGTCAGTCCCGAAGATTTGTTTGCAATACAATTGATCAAACAAACATTTTCGTTTCGTTAAAAAAAATCTACGTTTTCACTTGTCTGTTTACCTTTTAAATTATCGACGGGTTCTGCTGGAAAAACTGGAAGCCAATATCAGGGCGTGTTTGCTTTAAATAAAAATAAAAAACATGGAAAGATTAATTAGTGTATATTTTGTTCTACCGGCTGACGTTCTTAACTTTTAAAAAAGAAAAACACCCGGAGAAGACAAGAACATAAATCATCGTCCTTGATCAAACTTTGAGTATCAATCAAGATTTTGAATCTTGAATAAAAAAAGAGGCTAAAACATTCAAATTAATTTCCACCGAAGCATCAGATAAACAGCGTTGCCCATCACAACATATTATTGTATACGTGATTGTAAAAATACAAATACAAATCATACCAATGACTGGATGGTAATTTAAGGAGCTATATATTAACCTATAAAACTGTTTAACACAGATAGAATTGCAATGAAAATCGCAAGCAATCAGCTCTAAAAGCCAATTGCACAGCCTTACAGTAACTATACTTCTAGCTAAGTGGACTAGTATTATTTTAGCTCAACTCAACGTAAGAGTTAATGAAGTTAATCCTTTGATCGTTATCGACGGTGAAGCATTCGCGGTCACAATTTGCATGCTAATTTATAGTCAACCGTGAACAACTAAAACATTGGTTACACTAATCAGAGTTTGTTGTAACTTAACCGCACAATTGCTCTGTCTTGTAATCATCGGTCATACGTCAAAGATACGGTGGAGCACCAAGAGTGTTATATTCCCTTCAGAACAGGTATACAGCTCGTTCTAGGTGTGTGACTACGACATAATGAATATTGATGCAGGACTATTTTCTAAATTTGAATTTATGTCCGAAGAGAATTTCTAGTTTGTTAACTTCAAAAGCTGGTTTAATTACACGAGCATCGAAGGTGACTATAGTATACCATAGGGAAATGCTTCATAATTGGCGATTAATTAGACTACATTTATAAAATGCGGTGTTTTGGGAAAGCTACCAAAGACTTTTCATACAATTTGTGGGTCTGCCTGCCCATAAGTGTCACTAGTCAAAAGACTGGTGATGAATGATGTCCAAAGCACATTTTTGCCGTTCTTTTAGTTTTCCCAGCGCGATATTTTATTCTGCGCTTGTTTTTTTCCTTCACTGAAAGATTCAGCTCTACGTAGCTATCTTAGCCTTTTTGACTGAGCGGCACAATCGTAATAATCGTATTTGCCGGTTGCCGAGGCGCGGCCCAATCGTCGGGAACATCGACGTCCAAGTTTTGTTTTTGTTTGCCCCAAGCGAGCAGAAATCCATCCGATTCCGGTCCCAGGGTAACACCTCTGACAACGCTATTTGCCAGCCAGATTAAAAACCATCACTATTTTGGGCGTTTGCCCTCCAAACATCCAGATTTTAATCAAGTGTGAAATATTTTTCAAAAGTAATTTTGAGTCACTCGTTAAAACGAAAGTACATGCCCATCATCATTAACTTCTTAAAAAACTTTTTTTTTTTGGAAGCGTCCCAGAGTAAACCTATTCTCGTGCTGGTCGAATTAAGTCAATCGGAAGCCGCGACTTTCATCTGTTGTTAAGTGAATTGTAAATCTGCAGACTGACAGTGAAACTGATTGCTATTATTTAAATATTAAGACAGATGAGCTTACTCTGGTTCTGCAAGAATGAACTGCACAAGTTTTGTGTGAACTTTGTGAAGTGGTAGCAACTGACACTGACTCTAACAAATGATCTGGTAGAAAATATAGTCCAAATAACCTCCTTCGACGCTCGTTATGTGCTGTTAACATATTAGACATTTTAAACTTAGATCCATTTAACGCTACTTTTTTTTTAATGTTTCTGTGGGTGGTTAATATTCTCTTGTGGAGGGGTTTTCGGTAATGGATCACACATTTCTGGCTGCTCGTCGCCCTGTCATTTAATATTCTCTTTCAGGTAAGCTTTGTTAAATAATTCACTCTTTGATCATAAGTTCATAACCGGTCGCCGTTGCCGTCAACGCATGTCTTCTGTTTTCAACTTCAATCCCCACCTTTCTACAAATAATACTCACAAAAATACCACTTATTTAGATTGTGAATCACTGGGAATTTACCGTCACATTGAAATATTTTCAAAATAAAAATATTTTACAAGTCCGAATGAAAAATGGTTCTGTTTGACAGCAATATAATCCTCGGGCGCTAGTACGGTTAACATCTCGAATGAGAATTAACACAGCAAATATTTCGGCTTTACGATAAAAATGTCGACAGAAAAAATTTTGTGTGTGCACAGTCAAATCCTAGTGTACACAAAAATTTTAGCTTTGTGATGATGAATTCACTTTGGTAATATTTGGTAAGCGAGCGAGATTGTCAGTGTATGCATATTCAAATTTTACACAAATTTCAAATGAGGCTTTGATAAAACCCCATTTCAGACGTGCTTTGTGCTCTTACGAGAAACATTTTAGCTTTGAGGGTGACAACCCCTTTAATGCCCTGAACCCCCGAGACGTTTTATGCCATTACATGCAATACCGGGGCACCGCCACCGCCGCCTCCACCGCCGCCTCCACCGCGAACGTGGTTCGTTAATGATAACATGAAATATTGGCCAGGTCGATTCCGATCAGAAGTGTCACCCACTGGGAGGTTTACTTTTATGCACCAATCGACGCAGAGATTAATGGTTTAGTAATAGCTAACATGGTCGTTAAACAGCGTTGTTTCCTGAGTATGCGAAAAAGTTCAAATACCATGTTGAACACCTACTTTGCAGAAAAAGTGTTGATAGCGTTCCTAATTTGAATAGTTTTTTTTTTTAGTATTTATCGGAAATTTTGATAGAATGTCCATAATGTACAACTTTTGAGTTTATAGGTACTGCCAGAGGTCCAGCGTTAATATCAGTTGAGTAAAAGATCCGGTAACACGTGGTAACGGTAAGTGCAACCCAATGGCACTTGCGGCGTTCGCTTTAACAACCTTCTAAATTTAATAATTACTACTCAAAATATCAAGACATGTAAATCAATCGTTGGAGTTAGCATTAATATAGATTAATTGAGCATAAACCAGTTTAAAATGCAAGTAATCTGAAATAAATAACGAAATTAAATTTCTTATTACTCGAAACGGCGGTAGTATCCACCTTGTAGTATCCTCCATTTTTGCCGGTAAAGTAGTCATTTGTTGGCTAATTTTTCGCGAAGACAGTATTATATTAGTGCTATGGTAGTACGGTTCAACACGTCCATCGGATTTTTTAAATTGTTTGTTTCTAAATCTGGACGAATTATGCCAGACATATAGACATTGGTGTACATCTTATGCGTCCAAAGATTTTCGCTTGATAGCGCAGTTCACGGAAGTGGAGGCCCGAGCTTTTCTAGTGCACTGTACACAACCATGGAAATGTGAATAATTAAACACCCTGGCGGAGGGGAGACAGCCCTCGCTGCAAATATTGATCACGAACGAAACAATGAATGATTAATACACAAGCGAAAATAGAACAATAACAAAAAAATAGTAAATATATGAGAAAGAGACTGCAGTTGCGGTTTAAGTTATTAAAATCAGTTTGTATGTGGTAAATTAAATAAAGGTTTTTGTTTAAATGAATTGTTGCATAGGTTATTTAATACCGCTGATAAGTTCATCAGCATGCGCAATAGTAGTTTGCAAAAAAAAATGGTAGAACGCATTTAGATGTTGATAAGGGTGTGAGTTGCACGCGAGTCAAGTGCGCCATTATGGTGAGTTAATATGGCAGCCAAGTACATGCTCGTTGAAAGTGTTCGGTAAGTGGAAGTGCCGTAACAAAACGGCACTTCCACCAAAACGGCACCATTCTGATCCAGTACTTCCACCACTTAAAAAAAAAAACATTATGTTGCAGTGGTATTTTTTTGGTGCACACCTCAATTTCATTAAAGTGAATTGAAACGCGAGAATTTTTATACAATTACATTTCGTGAATTTTAGGTGGGATCTCTGACGGCTTTTGCAGGCTTTTCACAAAACAAACCCTTTGATTAGTAACAAACAGAGCCGCTTTGCTACCAGCGGTAATTAAATTGCTTTTTTTCTTTTCTTTCGAAAATGCGAACCTGGAATTTGGTATCAAAATAAAGTGGCATTTCGCAGAATGCAGATCTTGCTAAAAAGAAATGCTGCGCTCAATGCATTGACACATTTTCTAGACCTAAAACAACCTAAAAATCATATTCAAAACCGGATGACAAAAAAAAAATAGAAAAAGAACAGAATATAAATAAGACGAACCGATTTCTTGATTGAATTCAACCATTGAAAATCGATATCTCTTCCTTCCGGGCCCGTTGGCAATCCAGGCGAAGCGATGGAAAACAACTGACATAATATGATCAATCCTCATTTAGAACGAGACAACAACCCCACGAGTCGTATAATTACGGAGGTTTACCTCCATCGATTTTTCTAGCCTCGTGCGTGTGCAGGTAGGCCGCCACCCCACCCCCACCTACATGTCGCAACGGCCTACCACCGCTGCTGCCACCTCACATCATGCGTTTGATCGAAAGTCAGATCTGGTTTTTTTATGTGACTGGCCGCTAGCTATATTCCTAAATGTATTGCACTTTTTAATGTAGCTTCTTGAAAGTGGTCCGAAATGCTCGTCTCAGATAACCGAACTGAGATTTTAGCTGCATTTAAAAGTGTATGTACGCTATTCGAGCTAGTTCTGACCTGTCAGGGTTGCGAGATTGCATGCGCGGAGTAAATAATTTAAAATAATGAACAACATCATTCAAAAAAAAAAGAGCTAGCGGCAATTATTTTACAGTGCATAAGTTCGCTGCAAGTTTTGTACATTCAATCTCGGGTTGTAATTGTGATTTTTTTATGTATCCGTTTTTCATTTGTAATTCGCTTCGAGTTGTGCTTTCTCTGTTTTATTAACGAGATTTCGTCCCTTCGTATATGCCGTGCCGCGTCGTGAGCCCATGGAATTTGACAAGCCCTTCGAGGTATTATCGGATTTTTTTTACGGGATATTTCTCCTCGGTTCTAAATTACGTTTTGATAAGGGAACGTAGTACATAGCTGGGTTCTAGGGTTGAAATCTTTTCGGCTATAAAATCATAAAATCTGTGCATTTACCATGCATACGTTTCATGGCTATATAAAAGAAGTTGCTTGAAAATTCAGTCCGAAAGGGTGGTACAATTTGCTGGGACTCAGATAGTGGCTAGCTAACAGAAACAATTTCCACTGCCCTCCGAGGAATCAGTGGAAACCACTTTTCATCTCCGTGCATTCGCTATTTACACGCCACGACAGAATGCAATATGCCTTTATTTCACTCCATTTTCACCAAGTTTCTCGAGACAGTAGAAATTATGTGGAGAAATGGAGAAAATAAATCTTGGGTTTTCCAGAACAGAATTACTTAAAGCACTGACTTCATTCAGTGAAAAACAAGTTTCCCTGTCTATTGTTCAAATTAGGTCGGTGTTCATTCATTGCTTGGGAAATCTAATTTCAAGCTCAATCAAATTTATTTTCAACGCGACCTTTACGGATCAATTATGCAACAGTCTGGTTAAAGATATGATCTTAAACCCCTACCCGATCTCTTCTTTGTTTTCAAAGAGTAAGCCATTGAGCTGTGCTAAATTAAATATGCAGAAGTTTGTTAAAACGCATACCGTTTATTGTTGACTGTCAGTCGTAGTAAATCGCCCCCAGGGTCGGCGAGGTTCAGTCGGCATAGGAAACTCCAAGTTTGGTTGAGAGTTTTTTCTAATGCGTACGCCTAACGCCTAACGCAGAGCGCACGCAATCGCTAGCCCACACCTTGTTACTCACCCAATTCCATAATCCTTTGGAAGCTAGTCGAGCACGAAACTATATCGTCGACAAAATTCCACGAACTTTTCCAAAAGAAAACCAGGAACAGACTTAAACTGAAACTTTTGTGGAAATACTTTTCGGAAAGAAATTTTAAGTAAGGTTATACGATTTGATTTTCCGTAAATGAAATTGTTGTTTTTCCTCTCTACGATTTTCTTACGTGAAAACGTAAGCTTTGGCGTGAATTTACGGGCAAAGGTTGAAATTCGACCCGTAACTACCGGTTAGCTTGGCGTTAAAGATGCGGTTAAGCGGGATAAGCCATGCATAATATTAGCGAAGTGTGTCATCCGTGAATAGATTTCTGCGGTTTCTCGCTCGGTTTCATACTTTGGTCAAATATAAATTGATCTGAACACATGGGTACGTTACGTTCAACACCGCACCCTGTATTTGCAGGGCCGCAGTTTCATGCCCAGGCATGATCAACAGTGCACAAGATCACCAATCGATAGTGATTTTGATTGCAATGCTCAGGATATCTAGAAACAAAAAAACAAATCGATGAAAAAATACGATAAATTAAACTGGTTCACGCCCTACCGTAATTACACAAAGAAGCAACGAGATGAACATTATTCTGATTAAATTAATTACTTGGTCTGTTGGGGAAAAGAAGTTATTGTTATGCGCTCTTTGCATCTGTTCAAAATGAAAAATACCATTAGAACGCCTGGGGGAAATTATTATTATTATTATTATTATTATTTTTTTTTTTTTTTTCTGCAAACTTGTGGCTCTTTTTTTTTATAAACTTTTCCCCCATTTGTTTTGAGCTAAAGACGCTAAGACATACACGTGGGGTCGTTTTAAAGGCATTCAAATAACGAGTAACGATGTATTATGGTAGGCAATGTCAATAGTTTCTCGCCTGAAAATAAAATTAAATCTACACTTTTTCCCCGTCAGGCACTGAGACTGTCTGATAAAAAGAAAAGAAAAAAACACTAATGAGACGTTTTGACTGAATGCATTTGTAAAGAAATATCGCGTTCATGTATTTCTAAAGATATTCTCATTGACTTTTATTATCGATATACGAAGAAGATACTATTTTACGGCTGTCTCATTGTATGGCACGTGGAAAAACTTCTTTACCCCAGCGAAAACCAACATTGATTTTCACATTAATGGTTCAATGACACATCGAGAACACTTGCGCAATTGTATAAGAGTTTTGCTCTGTCAATGCTCTGTATGGAGTCCGTCACGTGAGCCGGTCCCTATCTGCTTCGCAGCACACCCGCTCACGATAATTCATAATGTGCACAGAACGCACACCATCAATTGCAATTATAATTAATAATTCGTCGATAGAACGCCGGTTCAATGTAGACACCGATAATTTTCAACTATAGCCTGTTAGCTCGATAATACCGAACATGTCTGCCAAGCGTAACGGATTATAGCGTACAGTCAAGACACATGAGTGATTAATTTCACCCAATGGTAATTATTAGTGATTTTAAACTAGCTCGATTGGCTGATTTGAAGAGATACAACGGATTAATGAGGCCTTTTAGTAAATGTTCAATACATTTCATACCAGGGATATGGCAGACTCCTGTTTTTTAAGTTATTGATATTTACAACATTTGCTGTGTTGTGATTTTGAGAAGAAACATCAGTTTACTTAGTTTTGGAATGCAGAAACATAAAATACGGCACAAAAGTGAGGTTATTGTGCAATCGAACATGCTCACCACAACTTTATATACATTTGATTTAATCTTCCTTGATATGCTTTCTTGATACCCAGCTCACATTTCCTAATATGATAGGAAAGTCAATATTATTGTATTATTGTTACAAGCTAAGATAATTTCCCGATATACCTCAGCGTCAGGGTAGGAAGCAAAGATGATGTTTCTTGTTCGTTACGCTCAACTGTGTTCCAGACGAATGGCAAACTCCACCAGGGAGTTGCACGTCAGGAAAATTCTGTGATAATGAATAGAGGTGTCTGCTCGAAACTTTGTAATTGGAAACAACAATTCTGGAGCAGATTTTCTGGGCTATTAATTTTGCTCACATATACTCTCAGGTATTGGAATAATAGTTTTTTTTTTAAGTTATGTATTACTAGCACTTTAATGAGTTCAGAAATCTGTTATGATAAATTAACCGGTCTGTCTTTTACTTATGTTACGGATCGTGACTGTTAAAATGGGGTCGGATGTAAAAAAAAAGTAATTTTTAGATGGTACCTTGGAAAGTTCAAAGTTACATGTACTTTATGAGCTCGGAAAATGAACTTTCTTCCCGCCCTGAGCCTACAGTAAGAATGGCAGGGTAGTAGTAAGAGGAGGGTGACACTGTCTTATAGAGGAACGTAGCCAGAACAGAGGGAAAATCATGATAAATGACTGGAATGAACTGGCTCCAATATATTCACAATTTCATATACTAAAACCAAGGAAATTCATCGCGCGTTAAATTCGTCCCCATTTCTCTTTTCTCTAGCGCTATTAGTTTTTCGTTCCTCGAGGGAGGTCAGGATGCAAAATCCTTTGACACGACGCCACGGAATAGACAGGCGACACGCGAGCTCGCGCGGTATTGGTTTTGTTCTTGTTATTCGCGATTGCATCGCAATTTATTGCACCCGTTGTTTTTGATTTCGTTTCGGATGGCTGACTGATCGGCGGAACATTGTGATCGGAGTTGGATTTGCAAGGGCAGCTTGGTCGCGACGCCATACCAGACCAGATGGCGTCGCTTTCCCGGCGTCGCTTTTCCGGCGTCGCTCGGTTTAATCAAGCGGGACAAGTAATTTTTTTATAGCAGTTCACAATTAAAGATAAAATGGAAAACGGGTTTTTTGCGTTCAAAAGTGTGGCATTCTCGTCATGTGAATTTTTTTAGTTTTTATTTTGGCCTACTACATTGTCATTCAGATAAGGACTTCAGCGTGTGAAATGAAAGTAATCTGGTTTGCAATATATAATTTCGTTGTGATTGCTGTGAAGCTCGAAATACAAAAGCTCGAAGGATAAAAATAATAAATGCAATTACTAGAATATTCGTCTTTCTTTTCAAGAATTTTGTCTGTCTTGGACGTGCTTGCCCTGCTTAATTTCCAGTCCCCAAGATATCTTAAGGATCGGACAAATTAGATTCACCCTTCTTTTGTTAGCACGTTTCCTTGGAGCTCCATTATAATCGTATTCCAATACAAAAGATCCCTCCACTTCTTGGTTCCAATCCACAAAATTTATGTATTTCATCATCTTTGAAGTCACCGCCCACATTCGGCCAGCAGTAAGACAAATATTTGCAAGCACATTCCAGTCGACAATAACTGCGGGATTCCTGGAAATGATATAATAATATTCAAATGCTGGAGGACTATCATGATAATATGTAATGATAATATGTGATGATTCTGGCACTGGGCGCGTCCAGTGCAATGCAAATTACTCCGGGGCTGGCAGCGACGTTGTGGACGACCAATCGGGCATGTGACGACCCTATTGGTTCACCCTAAACCATGCACCGGTACGGATAGCCACTCGACCAGAAAATCACAAGCCACCGACCAACGTTATTTCCATATCGGTAAAACATTAATCAATCGATTATAAATCACATTGTGGACGTTTAACCATCGCTTTTCTTCTAGCGTGACGCTAGTGAATCTACCTGCGGCGCGGTGAGTCGCATTAAGACGTAAATCCCAAATACAAGCACGGATAAGCTACGCCTAACGTAACGTTAAATTTATCAAGATTGGATTTTCATCCGAAACAAACATTGTGTGTATGCTGGGAACGCAAGATGAATCAATAAAATGCCGTGGCTCTTCAGCCTAAGTGACGGGAACACTCGTTTCAGACTTTGCTGGAGGATGTATCTGAAAGTTGACGCGATTAATGATTCATTGTTTTAAGCGTCATGTCAAACAGGTTCATGCGTTCGTATAAAGTTCACCTGGTTTTCGCGAGCGAATGTAACCGCAGGAAAACCTGTGCAACTCTCTAGCCATTTCCCTGTAGAGTTCTTTGCGGAGAATATGCGAACTCGGTGTCTTTGGTGGTGGAACTAGGCGCCTGCAGGTACTGCCAGAATGTACGTCAAAACTATTTTCTTTCATCTTGTTTTTGATTTCTTGCGAATTATCACTTGTTCTTAAGTGTGGCAGGGACCGAAGGTTATAGTTGGTCTAAATAGATCAGCACATCATAATTTGACTTGAGGTAGTAAATTGATATCTTTCTATGAATTTGTTTGCTCAGATCAAGCCGCGGAGGTGGTTTTTAGCAAATTATCAGTATAGCTAACAGTTTTTTTTTTTGTGGGATTTGAACGGGTTTTGCACTGTTTTTATTAAACAGGGAGAGAGTCACTGTAAAGTATATGAATAAACAGGCACTGAGGATGAGTGTTGTGTTTGTTTGGGTAATTTCTAAGTATGGATAGCATGTGATTAAAAAAACATGGCGATATATTCAGTCCGAAAATTAATGATATTCTTTTTAGAGTCACTTTACATGGCATGTAGATTGTGTCGCCGTGGGCTAGGTTTTTCTATCAGACTCTGGTCTCATGCAATGAATCATTAACAACATGTCACTCTATTGCTCATCCATTTTGATATCCATATTTAAGCTCACGATAGTGCTATTGATTCACATCAGTCAAGTGAAATACACATATATATATGTGTGGGTGTGTGTTTTTCGTATGTTACAACTCACTAAAAGCTCTGCCCGAACCTGTCGACCGCAACTGTCAAAAGTTTTACAAGTTTTCGAACGGTTTACGGACAACAGCAGTTTTGTTGCACACAAATGGGAACGATTTTTCACGTTAGATCTTAAGAAACTTTTGGCAGATTCAATTTTCTCGAACGAATCGACTACACCACTCGCTCTCCTGATGGATACAAGTATTGACGGATGCTTGTCGGTGGCGAGCTTGATTCGAGATTCAGGAATGATCCGTGCTGGTAGCAACCCAAAGTAACTCTAATCTCCTGATACAATAACAAGTCACATTTAGTTTGACAAGATACAAATCGGAGTCCGTTACACTATCAAGCGAATAGGGAGTAACCGATTCAATTTCTTGCATCAATATCATCGCTTATAGACTTTTAAACGTCCATTGAAAATACTTCAGCTCACATTTGTTAGGAACTCTTCGTTCTAAAATACTAACCCTAGCTAATTATTGGAATTTCATGTTACTACCGTCATTACCATACCGGAATAGTCCCGTCTGACGCTATTAAATAACGAAAATATCTCGATAAGTGTGCCCAATAGAAGGATAAGGGTTGAATTAAATGGGTGATCAAGATTATCACACTTGCTGTAGGAACAAAGGGAACTATAGCGACTATATTACCAGAGGCTTCGGTGGACCGACGAAGATGTGAAGCCGTAAGCATGAGTTTTAGTTAAGGTGAAGCAGGAGTAAGCTTTAAACAGTGTATAAAGAGTCGCAGCGGTAGTGGCGGCTGCTCCGGCGAGAATGAAATGGAAGGTGGAGTGGAGAGCACGCTGCTCTAGAACCGTTGCCAAATATTGATCTGACCTCCTTCAGGCCCTGTTGCCTACCCAACCCATGTACCCTCATACCGCCTCTCCCCCCCCCCCCCCCCCCCCCCCCCCCCACGGCCACCAGGCACCCCAACAGCCGTCGTCCATGATTCCCCGCCCAAAACCCGAGAGTACAAACAAATTTTAGGAAACACTTGAACCAAATTTGAAGAACAATAGCGAGGAGCCGTCGTCGAGTGGTCGGCTTGTCTTAGATCGATCAGACACCGGCGGTCTCTCATTAGAGTCACTTTTCGCTGTGTGTCGTGTTAGTTAGGTGGAAATATTGTTAGGAACGCATGCAAATTTTAATGTGTATAATTTTTGGTCTAGTTGAAAGACAAGATTTGTGAATGTATTATTGTGGCAGCTTGAAAAGTTTTAGCGTTGTGAAATGTTGATGCGATATTCTAATAATAAAACCATGAGAAAAATGTATATTCGTGTATATCAACGTTAATACTATCTTCGGCAGTGTTAAATAACGAATGAATGGGAGAAGGGGATGTATTTTTTTGAAAAGTTTCACCTGTGATTTTTTTTTTAAGTTAACGACATAGCAGCTTTTTCTAAGCTTATTTCACATTCATGTACATACAATGGCTGTCGAGCTATCACGTGTCAAGCTCGGGCAAAAGTACCTCCATGGTATTCACAAAATAAATGCGAGTGCAATGTCATTGCGGCCAGTTACAGCGCAAGTCCAATCAAAATGGCGAAACATTTTCCAGTTTCTTTGAGCTGGAAAACCACGGAAATGCTCTATTTCTCTCGAGAAAACAGCAGCAAAAATCTTCACAGCAAAGATGTTGTTGCAGGTTTAGAAAATTGGAGCACAAGCTGTAGAAATTTCAATGCAGCTTTTGCCGCACATAAATGGTTCTCAGCTTAGCAGCACGAAAATGCAGGACTCAGGATACAGAAAAGTAATTGAGATAGCAGGCATCATGAAAAGATATCAAATTCTAGTAATAAGGAAAACACAGCAGTTCCCGTGTTAGAAAAACTGGAGAAGCTTTCAACTCCACTGAAATAATTGACATATAATAACGTAACTTGAAACTCACCTTGGCAGCCTCGAGGCCATTTGTTTAGTGTCCGCTTGAAAGCTTTGCCTTTCATTTTCTTTTTTTTTTGTGCACACAACCCACTAGATCCACCGTCGTGATGTCATGCTCACTTCCCCCTCAAATGTCCCAGAGGCCACAAAAATGATCCCGGAAATCATCTATTTTGCAGCTAACTTAACCCTCTTTCAAAGGGTTGATTTCAGTGAGTGAAGTAGATAAAGATCATGTCTTGGGTTAATTTTTCATGTATATGTTGCATCGCAGTTTATCGTTTCTATATTCCACTGCATGAAAAATGATCAAATTTGACATTTTTGGCCCAATTAGTTAAAAAACTATTTCCTATCAGAAATAATTCAGATAGGATAGAAATTCTAGCTAAATGTCACATATTCTAATGTAAGTAAAACATTACTGGAGAAATTAACGCAATGGTTAGCAAAGTTTGGTGCCCAAAAGAAAGTTAAATCAAGATATCCCGGCATTTTCGCGTAGATCACGTTGCCTACACTTAAAATATTCCTGCCTCTTTAAGATACCTTACATAAATACCAAGAAAAATTTTCATACGACTTTTCCGCCTCCTTTGCCTCAATCTATACAAAAAAAGTTCTCGATCAACTTATAGCAAACCAGCATTACACTTGGCACCCATCCTTACAATTTCGTTTCCATATTGGACGCACTATACCTCCTACCGACAGAGAGCCCACGTGGAGTCACCGTCGACTATAACGGACGCCCGACGCCACACGACGCTCGCCGCGAGATATAAACTTGTTATCTCTACGTGAGAATCCCCCAGGCTCCGCGAAGCATTACTCAAAACACTGATTGGCTGTTGTAGTGAGCTAGCCAAGCCGCAAAGGCGCTCGCTCTATACACTTCTACGTTATATACCTGAACGCCGTGAGGGACTTCATTGTTGGAATAGAGGATGTGCATTTTAATTAATAGAAAATTTTAGCCGAGTTATGATTATGACACTGGCGCTGCTCTAAGTTAAGGTATCACGTTACCGTTAAGTGCGTTGGTCTTTGATACGATGTTCCTGTTTCAGTTTCTATGTCGCACGTATTCATATTATATGCATTTTGAGAGAATGAATGTTGAATCTTAGAGCATCCAATGATAATTGCCCTTTTTTGTTTTTTTACGTCGCTTCGTCTCCATTAGAGCTCTGTAGTTGATAATTAGAATGCGCTTTGGCGCGTCGAAGCTAGTTTTAACGCAGCAGTTACGTTCAGTTCGCTAATGCAATGTGTCCAACACTAAATTTGACATTTGACCTTCTATGTAAAGCATATTATACTTTGTCAAACTGTGTAAATTCAATTCAATTTGGTCCAATGGCTTTACCATTGCCACCTTTAATGCCTTCAGTGTAGGATAGTAAATGAAATATTTGCTAACATGTGATGAAATGATTAATTGTTGTAAAGTCAACGCTTTACACCGTTTGCTGATCCATTGCATTTCCTGGGAACGGAAAACTCCGGAAAATGAACGTCGACCGAGTAAATAAATGTCCACGGATGTTCTACAGAGACGCGACTTTTCAATATAACGCGTAATTCTTTCTCCGATCTAAGATATCCTCCCTTCGCTTGTGAAGGTAAAAATCTATCAATTCCATTGTGTGAAATGGTTTCCCCGCGAAGTGCAGCGAGTTTGGAAAAGCGGTCAAACCAATCGGGAGTTGAATTGTAAACTCTTCCAGGAGTGGTTTTCGTTCTCCCGGTCCTACCTACAGATTCAAGGCTTCAGATAAACACTATAGGATCAGTCAGAGCGACACCCGGGTTTTCTTTTCAGATTCGACAACAAATTGAATGTTTTTTATGCTAAAAACTCTATTTTTAGACCATTTTCTTAAGTAAAAGCTATATTCAACACTTATGACGGTACGCATTAGCCTGGGGCCGTATCCACAACGCTGAGCTTAAGCTAGCCCCGAGACTTTAAAGATGATTAGCTAATCACAGACTGTGTTTCCAGATTTTTAGGAGTTCACTATACTTCAAATATATGGGCGCTAAGTTTAAATTCTGCCTTGTGAATCCTGCTTCTGCTGATTTCTTTCAGTATGCAAACGTATTAGTAAAACAGTTGAAAAGGAAATGAAATGCTACAGACTTTAGGCAGCAAGACATTCGACGCAACGTTACAGTTTGTAAAGATCCACAAACTGGGACAAAGCAATCTCAAATTTTCCTAGCAAGTCCCGTTAAAAAAATGTAAATTGACCTTACGTTCAAAATGATGTGTATGTGGATAGCATACCACGGCGGGGGCCTTGACTGTTGACTGGTTGCACCCAGTTACACGCCATGCTCGCTCGACCTCGAGGAATTTTGCGGCTGAACGTAACGCATGACCTGACCGATGCAGCGCAGTATAGCAATTTGGTGCAGCTAGGCAGTACAACGCGTAATCCATTTTTCAGAGCTGTATACCGGGGTTTTGAGTAATTAACTCGATCAGTTACCTAGCTCGGCTAGTGATACGTGAACTATGTTGTGCGGTAATAAACATTGACATTGAAGACCACTTAAATGCTTTATGATATCGTGTAAAATATTATTTTTTCATGGTAATTACACTATAGGTTGTTGGTACCGTAAAGAGCTTGACTTGTATGAAATAACAGCCCCCTATGAAACAAACTTGCTCTTTAACGGGCCCCTATTTCATCTTAGAATTATGCTGTAGTCCTCGTTAAATAGTCTTTATCATAAGCATAGGTCATTACGCAGCTTGCAAATGCTGCTAACTAGCTTTATATATAGGTATAAGATGAGTTTTTTTGTAGTCTCGTCTTCTCTATGTAATATGGTAATGAGAACATTTTAAAACATAGTGTTCTAGCCTTGTGCTAGTGTGACTATGAATTATTACAGAGCGAATTATTCCTCTGTGATTTCCGGAGCGTTCAATTTAATAAACGGGATGCAATGGCTTATTCGCATGTCGATTTTCCTCGAGTTATATCTTTTTCATATGAGCGGAGAGCTCATTTTCTTGCTGTCGGCTACTCTGACGAACCTGGTTCATGTGTGCACTAAACTGAACGAACTGCCGTTTTATGCACTACAGTTTCTAAATAAAGTTGAACTCGACGAAGAGACTTTTTCATTAAAAATGCTCGAGCAAAAAGTATAACTTGGTAAGTTTGTGTTTGGATCGTAAAATACGCGTGCGTATCTCGTAGACCAATCTAAAAAGGTCACGCTGGTTTACTTGTCGGGTGTAAATCAAACTATTACATTTAAAGATTTTCTTTCCGTGCGTCGTGCGTGAAAAAATTGCTCGGAAAAAAATGTCGTTCTTTTCAACTGGAACGTGCTTTTCTAAAAATGTGTCTCCTAGCCAGTCCGTAACGAAAGACTTTTTTTTTGTGGTGAACATCTTTTGAACCTTATCTAGTAAATTTCTTCCTAAAGTCTATTTAATTTGAGACGAGGGTGTTGTTCGTTAACTGCAAGCCCGTGTGACAAGTTAGACAACAATGGCAGTCTTATTTCCCGGGGCGGCATAGCGGTCGGTCTTATTTCTAGTTCGTGTGCTGAACACGAATTTGGTTTGATATAATGACCACGTTGGGAAATATAGAGGAAGCAGGATCTTCTGGCGTGCCTACTGAAATAATGCTTGGGTGGTTTCATTTTAGAGCGCCTCTCGTCTACAATAGCTCCAACGGAAAAATAGGATGAAAAAGAGTGGAATGTTTTTTGAAAAGAACGAAACGGAGCCATATCACTATAGCATACGAAAAAGAAAAGATTTCAAAATTCCTTCTCGCTTTCGGCTCGAAAATATTACCAGAATTCACAGGGTGGCAGAAATGTTGGATAACATATTTGAATTATGCAGATGAGCAAGTCGGCGTATAGAATCTCTAAATATTTTTTGCCGCGAGAATTTAATAATATGCATTTACATGGCAGGCATTTTTGTGCTGGAAGCTGGAAAGACAGAAAATTGAAGCGTGAGGATCTGCTCCGCTCGTGTGTGCTTGCGAAATGTGGGCTTGTGAAAATTGGGAACCATTCCACTATGTGCGAAATTGAAATTAAAAAGCCGAAGGGACTGCGCGCATTTGGGTTTACGCTAGAGTATTAAGCAATTGTTCCAGGAGTTGTAAAAAGTAAACATTACCAATGGGCAAACTTAATTTGATGGAGAAAAAAATATCATTTCCAGTCACTTTTTGCGTCAATCTGGTATTGAAATGGGAAACTTTGTCAGTTGTTTAATCAGTGATCTTTTTACAAATCTACGACGATTTTTTTTATATACTACATAAGTTTTTTTGAGTTTTTTTTTGTCTACCCGTATATATATATACGCTTGATATTATTAAACCACAACATTGTGAAGTTTTCACAAAAATCTATAATCCACTGACGAACTCGTAGATAGAAGGGTTCCCTTTGATACCGCTCATCTCCCTCGCTCACTCGCGTTTTATCTCGAACTTCTTTTTGAAATTTACATCGTTCATCAATTTCCACTCGTCTCAGTTTTTGCATTCTCGCCTTCCGTCGGCTATCTCGTGGCTGCAAGAACGCGACGTAGAAACGTCGAGCGGATATTTGCGGGAAACGCACTGCGTAATGCGTTGAAACTTCTCAACAACAGAGAAGTCGTTCGAAACCCGTGCAGAGTTACAACAAAAAAAACAAGTATCAAAAATTACTCAATACACTTCACGATAAGTGTCTCTACACGAGAAGGAAAGTGTTTCGTGGGGAGAATTGGTAAATAAAAAGATGTCATTGGTAAGGAAAATTTCTCAACTTATAATCGGTTCGCAACTGAACTCAAACGTGTTTCCCAAGTTTGATAAAAAATAAATCTGAGATTGAGCCTAGAGTTAACGGACACATATATATTTTATCCATTGTTAAAAAGCCAAAATCGATTGTCCCTCTAACTAGCTGATACGTCGTTCAAATGTTCGTCATGTTAAACCTGGGGCAATACCAACAAAAACAATCCATATACACACACATAAATATTATCGCCGTTGTTCTGGATAATTGTGTGGATATGTTGCTTGCAATTGTTATGTGTGGGGTGTTTTCACTCGTTCCGTCACCAAGGGCGACAGCCATTCAGGCGGCAGGCTTAATTAAGGATGAGGCAACTTGCCGGGGCTTGTTGGTACGTGAACGTATTCCTAGTAGTTATTCTTGACACTTCTGAAGATATATGTAATTAATTGTCCCTAAACAAGAAACAGTAGTACCAACTCGAGAGGGAGTTTTAAAATATTTGTCAGCGACTCCAAAAACATCTCGAAGGAATTTCTCGACCTCAGGAAAAAAAACTTAGTCATGTCTTGTGTACGTGACAACATGACACGTGGAGCCGATGGATCATATTGTAGGTATGTGATTTGACATATTATGTCAGCCAAGTAGTTTCTTTGTTTCTTTGTTTTGCTGAAGTTTTCTTTCTCGGGTATTATATGTCTTGCTTAATTTTCTTTGACAAACATGCTCTTTGATATGCAGATCTTTTGAAAAGAAATTTTCTCTTATACGTAACTGAGTATTTCTTTATAGAGATTCTGAGTTGTTCCAAAAATCTGCACATTCCTTTTTAAATCTTAAAATGGTACACTTTAAGAGGACGTTCTCAAGCTATTTGAGCGAAAAATCTCTGTGGTAGCTCGCTTGGATTTTCGAGGATGAAAGTGAATAGATTGGACAATAAAAATAAATCTGCTGTTCTAATAATCCATCTGTCAGCTTCTTATTATTAATAACGATCCTGGATTGGTGCAAAGGAAGCTTTAAATGAGAGTTATCGTAGGAAATCTTCCTAACGTGGAAGCAGTTGACTGAACGTAATTGTATTGTATCTACTCTAGGTGTATACTTACTGCAGCCTTATGTTATCGCCTGCTACGCCTGACGGGAAACGAAAGAGATTTCCAGAATTTCCAGCAGACTTGGGGTAAACTTGATAGGATGGTATGTTCATAGAAATAAAAGCAACGGTTTTCGGGATTGAAGCCCATATACTTGAAGCCGTGGGGCTGGCGACTATGCGAAAATCAAAATGTTTTCGATAAATAAAGCAGAAATGCTCGATGTAGTCCATGCCAGGAACAAATCCGCACAAGAGCACACTTGATCGAATGGCATACTGTGTACCTACGAGGTCGTGACGAAGGACCATTGTTTACGTGGTAAAAGTTGAGTATATTCGCTGATGATTGAAACCCATTGAATACCATTGGAGAACTTGTTTTAAAATCACTAGTCAATATATTTGATTTATTATTAAACTCAGTGAAGCACAAAAAAATACCTCGCGGGTTTTGCAAAAAATTGTATTTGTATATTTAATTGAGTGGAATAAGTTAATTATGCGACGATATTTTTATACGAGACTGCAAATAAATATCCGCACAGGATGTTATTTTCAAACTGTGGCGTTGTTGTTAGAGGCGAGCAATATTTCATGCTTCATCCCTCGGGGAGTTCGTAGTGCAGGGCATGGCCTGACATGCAGTCAACGGGCCGGGTAACTTTGCAGGGTTCTCCACGGAAAACCGGTCGCCGACGCCGACGTCGACGCTGGCGACGCGACGCGATAATAAACTCATTGTATTTATTATGAAAAACTTCCAGGAGGCAAATGTAGGAATTTATCCGGCACGTTTTAATCTGGGTGCGATATTATGATTAAGTGTATATCTGTGCGCGTTTCGTTTCAAAATTTAATCCGGATTATGATGAAAACTTTATATAAGCAGATAGACGTGAAAATGTAAATGCTTTAGTTAAATATGCTAAAAAAAAATCTTAGCTGCTTGAATTTGCAAAACGTATTTAATAAAAAAATATATCCCGTTCATGTGATAACCAAGGATTATGTAACGACGTGTTTCCCAAGTCTTGATGAGAGAAAAATGTAATTTCCTACAAGACTTTTCCACGCTTAACGACGCAATTTTCCGAAAATGCTTCACAAGACAACACCAATCCAAGGGAAATAGTAGGTACAAGAAGTTATGTCTCATAAAAGAAAGCAAGTGTCAGAACATTTTCTAGAAGATTCGGTAACGAATTTTCTTCTGTGGGAAAAGCAGAAAGTTAATTTTGCGAATGTCGTGCCGTAGTAAAACAATCTGCGGAAAATCGCACTCCTTATCTTCGAGCCAAGACTAAGCAACAAGCAAACTTTATCTTGGTTTACAAGAGCACAAATAGAACTGAGTTAGATAAAATCAAGTTGCATTGCTCTTTCTCTTTGCTCGTCCTTTCATATCGTACACTTCTAGTCACTACCCTTGTGTGGATATTCATAGGGGCACGCCGTTGATGTAGATTTCTAAGTCTTCTCTACACAAAACGTTTACCTTCAAGAATATAAATAGGTAAACTTCTTGTTATCATGAAACCCAGTAACATAGCTAACAGCATCGACCCAGAACAAGCTCCTACTTTCTTAACATTTAACTGGACATAGAAACTATGCATCCAAGGAAATGTGTAACACTGCCTTAAACGTGTCTGAACTCAAACGTCTGTCGATGGCGACTGCTTCAGCGGTACCTATCGACCATGACTAGTTGGCCATCATTGGGTCTACATTCCCGCCATTTCCATGTAAACCACAAGTGCTCTTTCTCACCCTCGACCCTGACATGGCAGCGTCGGTCCGTTATTGCCCCCATCTACACCCTCATTTTGCTCGGCGACGAGTTTGGTACAAAGCTCGCTGTGCATGGCGAGAAAGGAAACGACACAAAGTATTGGACTGGCTAGGGACCGCTAATATTGCCAGTCGAATTCCATTCCATCAACGTTATCGCATTTTATGCTGGCCAAATTTCTGGTCGGCATGAGATAGAAGGGAAGAATTCTATAGATGTTGCAAAATTTTATTAAATTTGCCAGTTCGTAAAATATCAAGATCTAATACGATACTGATTGGAATTTGCGTATCCAAATGCTATGTTGGTTTTGATCATTAAAATAATTTGATACAATGTTATGTTGCCTATATAGATAATGGATGAATCGAACGTGACTAGCAAATCGAGGTATTTTTCATTTGCAAGTCACTTTCAATTTAAAAAAACGCATTTGTTTTCTAGTAATTTTATACCTTATTCCGCGACTATTTTATTTCGCGATGTGACTCTCGAATTCATTTTCCCAACTGATATTACCAGTTCACGTCTGGGGCGCAGAAACTGGCAAGGAAACTTCCTTAATATATTTCTGGTCACGATTTCTGGCATCCTGATTTGACATCTCAACTAGGGATAGGCCGAAAACTTGACTGGCGAATTACCCAGTAGGCTGCTAACATCATTATATGCACGCCTGGCTGAGGTGGGGATCATGGTTTGCTGGTTCTGAACTTCTGCTAGTAGATAGGAGAGTATTCTTTGAGCAAGATTACCAGCTCTGGAGAGCTGTAGTAAATACCACGCAGTGTAGATTCTAACGATCGCCTTAAACTCACACATTCCCTTACTCTTTATATTCTGAAATATGTAGAGAAAAATATGTGACTATCTTACTTTCTGACTCTTGAGAGTCGTGAATAAAATATCATAGGGAATATCATCTACTTACATCCAACATGTCGTCTTTCATAAAAGCCTGGCGTTGCAGGAAAAAAATGCTTTAACTGTTTGAAATTTTATGACCCGTTGCCGTTAGGTCTAACAAATAAAATCGTAGACGAGTTGATGCCTAGGTGTCGATTAATTCTCGTGATTTAACGACAGACAATTGTGTTTTTATTGGGGTAGGCAATGGTTTGTTAAGTCACACGATGAGCGTGTGAAGCGAGTTAATTTTCATCGGAAACACCTCGTTAGCGGTGTCGTGCTTGCCCATGCCAGTGGGCAATCGTTGGAGATTTCAACACGTTTGAAACAAAGAAAAACGCTCTCTTTTAATATTTCTTCCTGCGATCAATGTAGCGAAAGGAACGAAGAAAATATCAACAGTGCAACTTAACTTTTCATTTCTATGTCAAAGGATTGTTAATAGTAAAAAAGCGTTTTCTCTTTTCGTCGAGATACATCTCAGGTTATATATTCTGTGGAGATTTCATTTCAGCGCCACGAAACGAACGTGCTGCAGAGATCTTGCCAACAGACAGAAGCAATATTGCCACCAAGTTTTCACATTTCATTTCAGTTATCATGTCGAGAGTTTAGAAGCAAAGTTCTAAACCTCATTCCCAGTTCGTACAGTTCGAAGTGACGAAGTGATAAATACAGTAAATAATAACATAGTTTCGGGCATAATGTTATCCTAACAATGGCTAAACAATACAATGAAATTATCGCAAATTGTTACACAACATTCGTCGCGTTGGCATTGCAGTTGTCAAACGAGATAAAACCTGTATTATCGCCATTTTAATGCGACCATTATTGTCTGCTGGGAGTGTTCCAACGTTGTATCTGCACCAGCATACATCTGACTTTCTATTACGAAATTTTGCATCGATTTTCAGAGCAAATTAGTTCCGCTTGCTAGAGGTCTTTGTTGAATAATGTTGATCGCGAACACACAGAATTAATTAATGCACAACTATTCTCAAGTAGCCGGCACCAATCTCCTGAGGATTCACTCGGAGAAGGAAAAAAATGCTTGTGCGATGATATTACGTGCCAAGTGCACGAGACTGAACTCGACGACGCTATAAAATCGATTGGACTACTCGAGTATTGATACGGTTGTAATATTCAGTCGTGTGGCACTATACCAAACAGCGAATAGCGAATATTTGTGGTACTTTTCCTTGGGATCTGGGTTAAAACTTAATTAAATGAGTCTCTTCAACATTTTCTGTTGTAGGTGTAGGTTTAGTAAAGACAAAAAAAAAACTGTATCGAATGAAATGTTCCATCCCTGCAGGTTTCCAACAACGAATTTATCAGATCTAGAAAACGGACGGGGATTGTGGTCATCAAGGCGTCGTCTGCAATTACTTGTCTTCAAGCTTCACAAAATGGATCCCACGTCAAAGCAAGAAACTTTTGTGCCAAGAAGCAAAACACTACACCAAGCTTCGTACTACATTTGCAGAACTCTGCCCTATATCAGTGTCCGGAACGCAAAAGCGTACTAATATAATAACCAATGGTGTGATCAATGTCAATCTTACTCCAATCAAAATGTTAACTGTCAATCTACGTTCCATTCCATAATAATGCTTCTTAATCAATGGAAGAAAAACTTTGGGCACAAGATTTTCGAGTCATTAAATAAGCTAAATTATCGTAACTGCCCCAAAATGTATTTATTGGTGCTATTTGTTATGTATTACTATATCAAAATCGATGTTTTAAAATTGAAGTATGATATTGAAGTGGAGCGGTTCTATTGGCTGTTTAACTTCGTTACATGTTTACTAATATTATATGTCCAAATTTTTATAACCAAGTGTTTTGGGAGAGACGCGAAATCATCGAAACATTACAAATTAGTTCCGACCGAGGTTTATCCGCGTCCTGATCACAATGCCGACGATATCACGTGCTTGGCTATTTAATTGACGTCGCCGTCATCGAGCCAGCAGCCATGGAGCCTATAAGAGAGCTCAACGCGACGGAGGAGTCTCCGCCGTCACCTACGGCCAACCAGAACAACATCGACCTCATTATCAGCGACTACATGGAGCGTCTTGGCACGCGACTCAGCATCTTGGAGACCGAGCTCAAGTTTGCTTGGCGCGCGCTGGACTTGCTCTCGCAGGAGTACGTCAAGATGTGGGAACGCCTCGAGAAGCTAGAGTCGCTGCTTTACGAGCAGCAAAGCGTCATCTCGCAACTGCTGGACTTCTACACTATCATGGGTAGCGGCGACGGACTAGATGTGCGTACGCAGCGACGGATCGAGACCGACCAGGCAATGTGCCACAACCTACAGCTGATGGAGGTGGCGCGACACGAGGCCGTCGAGATGACGACTTTGGGAGGCGTTAGCGGCGCTCAAGAAGCGTCCACCACGGCAGCGGCGATCATCAGCGAGCTGCAGCTGGAGATGGGAATGGACGCGATGAGCGCCGACGAGAGCTTCTACCGAAGTTTAAACAACGCGTATCGCGAAGACCTGGGCGCGGGGGCCGTGGCAGGAGCTACCGCGTTGCAGCCATCGCAATTGGGCATGATCTGGGAAGAAGCGGAGGAGAACGACGACGCGGGTAAAGAGGACCAAGTGCCGTCGGAGGTCGACGACGAGCCGCAAGAAGTGTACAGTGCACTCGACTACAAGGATTATCGGGGAAACTCACCGTGTGTCAGTGAACAGGACTTGGCTCAATTGTCGCGACTGAGTGAAATAGATCAAGTGGCATTGCAGAAGCTGCAAGAATTGGACAGATTGACTATCAAGCTGCAGAAAGATTCACAAAGTTTGAAAGAGTTGCAGGAAAGGCTTAATAATAGTCCGAAGTTCGAGCGGAAGTGTGCAACAAGTGAGGTTAGGGACGACACGAGTGTGATCGACGAACAATTAAGACAGATCTACGTGGATCAGGAGATGGACAGTTGGAACTTCCCGAACTCGTCGCGCGGTTTGACGGAGCTGATGCTGCTTGCGTCAGGCGCGCTGCCCTCGGGGGTGCAGGGGGGTCCGAGCAGGTCACGACCGAGCTCGCGGCTTTCGGCTGACGGCGGCGGGGACCCTGACTTGCAGGCCGGCTTCCGAGCTTCGGCCTCCCCCACCTCGCCCCGCCACCGCGGCATATACGACGCGTCCACCTCAGCGTCGCGATGCATCAATTACTCTTCGACGCTCTTGCAAGGTGATATCACGACACGTTCGACGTCGCCCAACAAGACGGCGTCAGTAGCGGCGGCGGCGGCGGTGGCGGCGACGCCGGCAAATCGATACGAAATGTACGGTTCACAGTTCCCGGAAACCGAATTAGATGATCTAACAGAGACGTACACAATGGTCGCGTGTACGTCGTCACTAGTTTACGGTGCTTCTTCTGAAAAACATTCGCCTACGTTGTCAATTTCGAGTATTCGCACTCGCCAAGACGGTTACATAGGGATATCTAGGCTAGAGTTAGACATGGAAGAGCGAACTACTCCCCTGACATCACCCACGAGTCCGCCCCCGCCCGCCCCCCGCAGCAGCTCCGAGTTGCTCCTCAGACCCGTGTCGGAGACGGCGCTGCTCAGTCCCATGGACGCGGCGTCGTCGGCGTCGTTCCACCTCGACCAGCAAGGCCGGCTGAGTCCTCGTACGCCCCACTCACCCAAATCACCGCGCGTGTCCCCGAAGGGCGCAGTGAAGACGGGCAACATTTGCACAGCAAAATCGGACTCGGGGCTCTCGTCAATGAGCGGCTGGTCGAGCTTGGAGAAATCTCCGGGCAGTCCCAAGAGCGGGGCCGTGCCCGGACGGAACGCGCCCTTGTACGTAGCAGACAGCCACGTGGCGCGGTCTCACCGCACGCCGTCGCCACTACCGATGCAGAGGTCGCCGTCATACCCGCACGAGTCGCACCCCGCACCGTCGCTAGACGCGCACCTCTCGTACACCCCCATCACCATGGTAAGCGGCGTCCTACCCAGCAGCCACCACTCTGCGTTCACGACCATCATCTCGCCGAGTGTTGACAGCTCGACGCCGTCAATCACCGGCGAGAGCTCGGGAGGCAACTTTGTGCCGTCTCCGGCGCCCAGTTCCGATCCTAGCGTCAGTCCCAAGGGCCGATCGCGCCTTCACGACTTTCCGCCGGCCACCTACTCCGGGGACTACCTTTATCGCAGCGAGCAGCCGGCCATCTACTCGGTAGCCAACAGCAACCGTCAGCAGTCGTTCACATCTGTGTACACTTCGGGCTCGGCTATGAGCGGCTTGTCCAAGTCCGGCTACCCCGACCTGGTCGAACCGTGCGGGGAGAGCGACCAATACAGCTATCAGGACCAGGAGCCAAGACGTGTCCCGAGGAGTCACTCGTCCAGCAGCTACCAGTCGACGGGCTCCGCGAAGAAGATGCAACGCGGCAATTCGATCGGCTCGACGCCGACGCACAGCGCTAGCGCCGCCGCTGAGGGCTACAAGACTGCCATGTACAGGACCATGTTCCCCACGGGCAACATAACCGACGCTCTGTCCTACTACCCGACCAACACGCGGTATGAGGCGCCGCCCGCGCCACCTCCGGCCTACAACCAGCCCCAAGCGTCGTGGCAGCAAGCGGAGGGCGCTGGCGCGGCACACGTGCAGCCCGAGGGCAGGCCACAGAGCGACACGCCGGTCACCTCAGAGGCAGGCTACGGGCCAGGGTACACGGACCCCAGACGCTTCCAGCATCCGACGGCCGAGCAAGGGGACCAGTACTGGAGCGAGCGGCACGACCCGTACTTGGAGCTGGACATGCGGAAAAGAATCATGTCCGAAAGTTACCCTCCGCCGTTGCAGGACGGACAGTACTACGACCCGAGCAGCGTGATCGTCTCGCAGAGTGGCTACATATCGATCGCCGCGGACATCAAGGAGCCCGGCGCGCCCGAGGAGAGGACCAATAAAAAGGGAAAGCTTAAATCGGCTATCAGCTCCGTGAGCAGTTGGCTGCCCGATTTGCACCTAAACAAGCGGCACCGGTGCCATTCGCTGCCGGCCGGGGTGCGGAAAGAGGACCTAGTGATGTCGAAGGAGGGTAAAGGCTTCTCGATGTCCACGATGAAGCAAGGCGCTAGGAAGAAGATGAAGAAAAACCAGATCGTGTCGACGATGAGCGGCATCTTGCAGAAAGCAAAAAGACGGTCCCAGAACCAGAGCCAGTCGCTGTCGGACCCCGAGCAGTCCGAGACCGAGTGGAGTGGAGGCCGCGTTAGCGCGCTCTCGGGCACGAGCGAGGACTCGGTGTTCTCCGACATGCCAATGGACACAAACGTGTTCGCCAAGGTCTCGCACGGCTTGTCCCGTCAACTCAGTCTGCAGCAGCAACAGGTTTTGTCGCCCACCCATCGAAGCGACCGCGAGTCGGACATCGAGGTGACGGACGACAACGAACCAAAAGAGCCCGAAAGCGACACAGCATCCATCTTCGCCACTGTTGGCGAGGCGAAGAGGCAGGCGACGTCGAGCGACGAGTCGACCAGCGAGGGCCATCAAAAATTCCATCCGGTGGCGCTGGGCGGCGCGTCGAGGGAATTTGCGGTCTCCAGGGCGCTAGGAAAGTACAGGCAACGGCAATCGTCGACAGTTTCCGAAGAGCAGGCGCCACTGCAAGAAGACAGTCCGCCGAGAATAGATGAGCCGACCATCATAACGGAAGACTACGAGGAAACGTTCGAAGATAAAGCACCCGACACGGCCACCGAGTCGAATGGCAAGGCGCCAGCTGTGAAAGATGAGGTTGCGCCTCATATGGAGGGCAGTCCGTCAGTGTCCAGTATGAGAGGCTATGGCAACAGACATCTTCCGCCGAGACACCAGCAGAGTCTGGAGATCCCGTGGTCGGGCCGAGTTGGTGGGGAGGTGGATGAAGACAGTCGCAGCACTCATTCGTGGCGGAGTACTTCTCGCGTATCCTCGCGGCGGCAGAGCACGGAAGACAGCATCGACAGCGAAGATGAATGGTATTGCTACGAGCTCAGAAAGCTGGAAGAAATGGAGCGGCAATCCCTCATGGACCCCGAACCGGAACCGATCGCGGAGTCTGAGCCACAATTCAAACCTAACGAGGCTGTCAAACAGCAGATGTCTTGTGTACTGCAAGAGCTACGATTAAAGGCTCCCATTCTCGAGAGCAACGACAATTTCAAATCGCACGGAAACTACATGCAGTTGGAGGAGGGGATGGAAGTTAAGAAACCAGTTGAGGCAGCTGTAAAAAAGATAGAACCACCCAAAGGACTGGGCCTTCGCTTCGACAGCGAAGACGTGTCATCAGGCGACACAAGCGGGCCCGACAGTCCACATCAAAGCAATGACGAGGAGTTTGACGAAGAAGTCTTAGAAGACTACGCTCGTTCGTTAAACAGCTCTAGCGGCTCGACGTTGCGACAAGAGAAGCAGCCTCAGGGCTCTGATTCCCTTAGCCGCGATGGTTCGGTGAGCGTGCCTCCCAGTGAGCTGTCTGTCAGCCTCCCTGGGGGCTGGGACAGCGAGGAGACTGCCACGGTCCGGGAGAGCTCGGTCAGTATCCCAGACACATGGGATGGCGATGGTGACCCTGACGCCGATGCCGATGAGAACAAGGAGGGCGCCGAAGGACGGAGCTCATCGGATGGCACCTCCATAGCGCGGTTCAAATTTGACGCCGACAGCTTCAGCAGCACGCCGAGCAAGGAGGATGGCGGGAAGGACGGACCACTCGGAAGCAAGTGGAAACTGTTGAAAGCGCTCAAGGAGAGAAAAGCGGAAGAGAAAAGTCAAGAGGTGGCCGCTGCGAAAGAAGCGGCGACACCAACTACGACAGTGAGTATTTATGTGTGGTGGATCTTGTGAAAGGAAATGGTATCGCCAGGGGTTTCTTAACGAGCTATGTAGCTCCTGTTATGTGTGTGTAAGAACTTAGAAATGGACCCATGCCACTGTATAAAATATTGTGTAATACTCTTTTATAGTCTATAAATCTGCGGTTGTTACGCTATAACTTATTAGATAAAGCGAGCAGGCATTTGGCGCGTGTTTACCCTGAAACTCACTCTTCGCAATTGTGTGTGCGCTCCTCGGGAGGTTCATTTAAACAGACCGATAGCCAACTCTGCGCTGCAGTGGGTGGCCACTCTATCTTCAAATAAAATTAGCACCAATCAGACCGCAGCGAATCTAATCTCGCCTAGGCAGCCGTTTCAGCTATAGAACGTATGTTAAATATGTGTAGAGGACTAGTTTCGAGTAAAGTATCGCATGCACATAGCCAAACTCTCGACTTTCTGCCGAGCGTAATTAAGCGCCAACGGTCACCGGTTTGCACTGAGGAAATAATTAAAACGCTCTCGCCAATCAATATCCCGACTAGCATCAATTAGTGCACGAGGTGGAAGACTAATCTGCAACTTGAAACGAACTAACCAAATGGACTTGACATTTGAAATGAAGTATTCCGCGCCCTGAGCGCATTGGGAGCTTGTCGCGTTAAATTTATATAGTACAGAGGAAGTACTTGTAACTAGTAGAGGCGGTAACAAGTTTCTTTCACACTGAACTGTGATTTAATTTAAGTTTTTTAAAGTTGTCTGTGCATTATATTTCTAGTGTGTTATTAAAGTGAACTAAAATGAAAAAAGAACTTAAGACCTGCAAGTAATCAACACTGTGCGCAAAAAGCCAAAGATATAGAAGAAGAGTGGTTTACCCCAATTGCGTTTAATTCCGTTATTACACTTCAAAACTTCCTTCGTAGCTTAGTGCGCTATAGAAATTACATAAATTTGTCGATGCGTTTTAGTGGTTACTAGAACCTTGGTGTAGGTGGTTAATAGCATTATCTTGTGTAAAGCACATTGAACACAAAACAAACTAAGTCGAATGCGATTTCTCTGAAACAGACAAAGCAGAAACTAAACCTAATGCATGCAGCTGCGAATTATTAATCAGTGGTATAACAAGCGCTCGTTATTTGTAGCATCAAACGTAAATAAAAGTATCCTATGTAGAGCATGTGTTCTCAACGCTCTGTACTATACGGCAAATATTTAAATATCTAGCGCTACATTCATAGTGGACCAAATTTGTACTAACGGCTGACCATTTTAAATTCAAACTAGGTGTGTTAACTATAATTTCATCGTGCTGCTCGTTAGGTCCATGCATAATAACACATGCTAGTGGATAGCTTATAGTAACTTTACCTCTTTTGGAATACGCTTCAACTTTTTAACGAATAGCTTGTCAAACGTATATTGAAGTTGAAAGATACCTTGACTTTTATTTTCAAGCATGACAGAGTAGCTGAGCATTAAACGAATATAAAACAGGAGTTTTAAATTTCTCTATCATGTGGGTAGGAAGCTGTAGTTACGTAGTCTTTCCGTTTTATTTTAAAAGTTCAAAAACTTTTGACGGAAAAATCGTCGAGAGGTGGCTGAAAGTTCCATGCTCGTTGCGTGATATTGCATGCTCTGTTACTGCACATGAATCAAATAGAGATTTCAAGTACGAGCGCCATGGAAACTTGTGTAAATATCAAACCCTCAAGAAATGTCGCATTGGAACTGACTTTACAGTTTTAACTCTACGGTTACGTTCTAATTGCTTATGTAATTGCAATGCAGTTGCAGTGCGCCGCGGTTTAATCGTCTTAATTAAACCAACCAACCTGGAATTCACTTGGTAGACAACGTTAAAACAGTTGCTGACAATCCCAAATCCCCGACCTCAGAGTAGCCTACGTGTAGGCGGTACGCCGCTAAACCGCAAAAAGACTAACAAAATCCCACTAGCACGAGGTTGTATAAAACACACTCTCCCTGTCGTACGTTGGCGCGTATGTATAAGTTGTTGCTGGGAGGGTGCGAGAGTCCCCGGACGCCATTGCCGCATAGAGGGACGTTGGTGTTGTCCAAAATGCGCAGACAAGGGTTCTTTATAACAATATAATGTGTGTGCGAGCTGTGTTTTACTGTCACGGTTGCTCTTTTTAATAGTTGTTTGTGATTTTCCTTTCCACAGAATGGCGTTGGCGGTAGTGGAGACAATGCAGGAAGAAGTAATGGGTAAGTGGGAAATTGTATTTTGTTTACGCTGCTTAATTGATGCGTATTACTGTTTATCAGGACAATACGTCTTGTGTGCATGGTGAAATTGACGGAAACAGATTCCTCTGTAACATAAACAAGCCATTATTTAAGAGAATCCCACGAGTTTCCTATTTTTATAGGGAAATTTTGAGAAGGCCATGTCCCATTACGCTCTAAAGATTAAAAAAAGAATGCCGTGCACGCCGTAGACTTAAGAGGAAGACTACGAAAAAACGGATGACAAATTATAGTAGAAATTTACATAATAATACCTTTGTCAAAAAATAAGTTCCCCTATAGTGCCAAGCAAGCAGTCTCAGATGTACGAATAGCAATTTGCAAAAGTCTTCAGCCGTACGCTAGCGTTTTTTTTTCCTTGGCTCGCATTCGAATATGAATACAAATCGGTAGATCTCGGGATGTGGAAACCAGACAGACACAAAGAAACTCAACGTGTTTCCCAGACGCTTCAGAGGGCACATTACGTAGATAAAGAAACGTGATGTGACATATAGCCAGCTTGGTACTCTAACGACACACACGCGTGAAATTGCGTATCATCGCCCCCTAGTACATCATCATCTATGTTTGCGTGAAGTCGCTTTACTGGATAGAGAAGGGTGTAAATTAACGGAATCATAGGGTGGTCGTGTCATTGTGTGATGCTCTGGCTATTAAATGGGCGGGGGTTGCTTGTTAAAATTAAGCACAGTAAACGGAAATTTGTTTTAATAAGTGTTTAATTTGGAACGTAATTAGTTCTTGGACGTTCATTGTTTACTAATAACAATTGTTTTGGAAAGAAAAATAAAACTTTCCTTTGAGATGGTTTGGGTTGGTTCTTGAAATATAAAGAAATGCCCCAGGATGCAATTCACTCTTAACATTCAATTAGTCTCTCCTTTGCTAGACTCACTGAGCTTTTGTAATAAGCGGCCGCCGCCAATTGTCTTGAGTTAAATGTAGAAAATAACAGTGAGCTGAGATTTTGTTCCATGTTGCTACATGTGACTCGACTCGGAGCTTGAAATCGTTTCCAATTTAATGTGGGTATCCGTGCTAAGACTCTTACAAGTTAAATCTAATTATTTATTGTTCTTAATGAAATTTTAACACTCGTGTACATTGACTGAGGTTTCCTTTGGACTGCAGTAAGCGCAGTGGTTCTATGTCGTCACAAATTTATGCATCTTGTGAAAACGAGATAACGGAGTCACCAACATAGAAAAACACACACGCACACACACGAGCCTGATTTAATTATCAAAGACTGGAATTTTTTGTTTATTGCATTGTCAATCTAAATAACATTGACAAAGTTTAGTATTCGCTTCATTGCAGCTGTTAAAAAAAACTGTTTAAAAAAAAATATATATTTATTTAAAACGGCACACCTCTAAATGCCCCACAGAACAAACAAGTGACCCACGAGAAATTTCATTATTCTGCTTGATTAAAAAACAGTAGAAACGAGAAAAATTATCGTATTGTTTAAAATTCCATCTCGACTGGAGCATAAAATCAATTACCAATTCAAAAACATTGATATTTAAATTCCTGCTTCTGGATGCAGCCCGCAGAGCAAACTTGGCTCCTCCGCCAAACTGAAATGATTTGCTTATTACCTGTTTGCAAGGCAATTTATTGCAGAATTATTGAAAAGGCTCGTCACTCAAGTGTCTCTCAATTCAATTTTCATTGAAGCCATCGAATTGTAAGTCTTAGTTCAGATTGTAACCCACGCTCGGCACCTCCATTCAACTTAAATGTACAGCGGAATAAAGAAAAATAGACATTGGCTTTTTGAAAAGTTCTGCTACAGTCTGTGAGCACCACATCCAATCAATTTCATTGGCATTCATAGGATAGAAGTTGCCATCTCCTAGATGCAGCCCCCAGAGCAAACAAACTTGGCACCTCCATTGCATGCTCAATCGAAATGTTTTACTCTGGATTTTTTACTGTGAACTCCGAGCAGCTTCAATTAGATTTTGACTGTACTCACTTCTCTACTCAATACGAACATCCAGACCAAAATGACAATAAAGTGTGGGTCGTTTTCAGTCGCATGGCATTTAATTGTGTGTAAATAACAGCACAACTCTGAAAATAGGGTTCTCTGCAAGCGTTTTTATGACCATGTGAATACCCCTAAGCCAATGAATGCTGATTACACGGGCAATTCGTCTATACCACAAAATTGCGAGTTGAAAAATTCAATTGTTGGGCGACCTTTATTCAAGTTATTACCACCAATCAGAATGTAGAATATGAAACGATGTTTTGCCATCGATTTATTTACAAAGCCGAGAACTTCCAGTAAAATTACCGAGCTTTGAAACTTGTCGTTGTCGAATTTAGTTACTTCATTCATTACAGTGAGTTGTAACAACGTCTTTGGACATGATTATTATCAATAAGAGCCTTTAATCTACTTCTACTTTGTTAAAGTTTACAATTCAGTTAGCTTCTCTGTCAAATAGAGTTGTTAGTCGATTACTGGCGTACAATAACCGAGTCTATTTCGGAGTAATCAATTTGAATTTCACTGATCGCTCGTTTATCTTTGCAGACACCCGGGTGACAACCCGTTCTACAGCAACATCGACAGCATGCCCGACATTCGACCCAGGAGGAAGTCCATACCCCTTGTCTCCGAGTTGGTAAGAGTGCGACGCCCCTATTTCTACCCCTATTTTATGCCAGTCCGACTCGGTCTCAAACTTAAACTCTACCGGTTGGATACTTACCTATTATTACCCAATTACGGTGATCAATTTGATATATTATTGAACCCAATCCATCAGACATGCGACCTACGTGAGTTCATCATTTATTTCAAGATATAATATCGATCTACTTTGTATTTTAATGTTAATAGGTAATTTTTTTGAAGTGGGTTTGGTGGTAGTATTAATAGGAGAGAGGAAAATTGGTTTTGTAGGAACGTTTTGCATTCCTTTTTACTACCTAGAAAAATAAAGCGAAGCAATTTAATTTAGATGCACTTTGCTTTGGCGTATAGAAGAATTTGAGAAACAATATTTATGAAAAATGTCCTGCTTGTAACATTTGATGTGAAGTATTTTCATTTCCAAAATCATATTTCTTTGGCTCTCTCTTTTGCAATCTATCTCTCTCTGACATAATAATGGTACGCCTTGAATTTAGGCCAGCAAGAGAGGGCAACGAAGAACTAATTCCACTACTTTGGATAAATATCTAATTTATGAAAATTTCTTTCTCTTTCCGCATCAACTTGAAACAGGTTCTCAAGGTACAGTGGATTTGATTAAAGACCTGAATTCTGTAGCTAGATCTAAGCATGAGCATCCACATAGCTATATCAAGAAGCGTGATGAATTTGATAAACGTTATCTTCAAAGTTATCTCATGAGTTGAAATATCACGCTGGTTCCCGAGGAAACTTCCAAAATCTCCCAAATGCATGCACAAGTTGGCTGTAACAATATTAACCAACCCGCATTATTTTCACACTCCAACTCCACCTCGCACACGAAACTATGCATAATTGCATAAATTGCGCTCGTGTTTTACAGTGACCTCTATACCTCATAAACTTCCTCTAGAGAACAATAACCAAGAAGACAAAAATCTCCTTCACAAAAACCGACTTATCAAAATTGGCTTGCTTCAAATTTGCATGTTTGTTTATGTAAAATAAACAAAGCCGAGAAATAGACAAAAGAAAGGCATGAATGTTTAAGTAAATAAGAAAACAGATACTAACTGTAGAAGATAAATTAAGATCGCGAGTGCGTTTGCTTTCAGACAATGGCCGCGACGAAACGCAACGCGGGGCTGACTTCGGCCGTACCCAGAGCAACACTCAACGACGAAGAATTGGTAAGCTAAACGAATTTCACGCGCAATTAAATTAGGAAACGCTTTTGTACGGAGTTTCTTCGCGAACTACTTAACAACACTTAAATAACTTGGCAAATTTGAGAAGAACTGCAATCAAGTGCCCCCCCCCCCCCCCCCCCCCCCTGTAATTATCTTGGTGCTAACGTAATGTAGACGCAGAGCACTGATTATTTATTTAAATTTAAGTGCAAACTACTTAAAAAGGCTTGCGCTCCATTAATAACCGTTCGATAACAACACCAGTAGGTGTGCGTGATATTTTCGCACGCAATTTATATACAAACAGCTAGAATACTCGTTCTGCGTCGCGCTTTGAAGGAAATAACAGTTGGTCTATGAACGCCTTCGTCGACTCAGTCTGGGAATACTTTATTGCTGCTTTGAAACCCCCAATCAAACATGAGTCGGTAAATAAAAGCTACTCTCTCCCCTTACCCTTGACGTTTTCGGTCCGCGCAATATTTGCAATGCGGACTTTACGCGAGACAGAATGTAAATCGTACGAGGTGTCATAAAAGAATTGATAATACGCCGCCACTGAAAGCGATTTTACATTCGACCACTTTCTTACTTTGCAACTCATGTGTAAAAGTTTTTTTCTTTCTGAATGTTGAAAGCTTTTTTTCTCTCTCACAAGAACCGGGCAATTGGGAGGTTCGGAAAGGAGAAAAGGTTATTGATTATTCCCAAGAGGTTTTGTAGATTGTGAGAACGTAGAAAACTTTACGATCATTTATTACTACGAAAGAAAGCGTTCGGTTTTAATTCCGCTTAAACTGTAGCCCAGTATGTGCTTGGTATGCTTATATAAAGGTGCCTAGCCTGGAAGGATGTCGCATAAGGGGTTGGAAGAGATTACGTCACATTGATTGGCCGCCGACTAATCTGGCATGCCACCAAATGAGTAATGATATGCACGTGAATAGGAGGGTAAAATAATAAAATTGTGGTGTGGAATGCGGCGAAGCCAGTTCTCCTATAGAACCGTACGTGACCCAATTTGCTTCGGCAACAAATTTCTAAAATAAAGACAAGGCAAGGGACGGCCGAACATTTAACAAATTGATTTTGACGACATTTTGTTAAATTAATGTCGGTGTTTTGTAACGTGAAATGCCGGTCTCAAAGAAAATCGCGTCAGACAGGAAAATGTATAGAGCAACATAATTTCCGGTCGTTTTACACTCGCGTTCGCCTTTTACAAATCTGAACTACGCGATTACATCCGTTGGCGCAGTCCTCGCCGTAAGCAAAGGTAGCTAAAGGTAATATGCATCATAATCAAGTGCGAAATTATTCAAGGGTAATCTGTTAAACTCAAATCCAAACTGCAGCTTTGTTTACTCGGTTTACATTCACGTCATGTTCGCGAAACGCGTTTTTATTTTAAAAAGTCTGATTTGTAGTAGAGGATTGTCTGCTTTCATTAACGAAAGTAGAAAGTTTGATCTCATTCTAATTACGGGATAAAGACAGAAAGTAATGAACAGAGTACCTACGCAGAGGGAAAAAATAGCCTGTGGGGCTCTCGGATTTCCACCAAGAACCCGCACAGAGTGCGCACATTTGTGGATTATTTCAACTTTACATCGCTAATAAATTATACCTAAAATAATTAAGTTTCACGTTGGCAGCCTCGTTGTAGACTAGAGTCTGACCACAATTTAACGTGCATTAATTCAGCTACGTACTCCGCCCTGTGTAGTTTCTGGGCATGGCCGTAAATCTCGTCGAGTTTTTCAATGATATAATTATATCATACGCTCAGAGACAACGGGAAAATCATTACACACGCTGAGTTAAGCAACTGCAAAATAAAAATCAACAAAGTTTATTTAACGAAGTAATAGTTAACTAGAAAATTTCTCTCTACCATTTTCATAACTAATAATAGTTGAAGCTATCTACGCTTTGTTTCTAGCGACAAACTAACCTTATTTTGCCCATTGAGGAGAGAATTTCTCAACTCACGTTTATTTGTATTAAGAGTCCAAAAAAAAGTACATTGACTATAATTATTAATACACCTATAGCTATTATAAATTATTTTTGATGCCAACCTAAAATTTCCATAACGTAACAAAAACGCAAGAACCTTCTAATACCCAATTACCTTGCTTTTATTTTACACCCATTCACAAAACCACAAAACTGGCACTATCAAAAACTGTAACCTAACCACCTCGCTTTGTCACCTCGACGCCTACAGAAGACGCATGTGTACAAGAAGACCTTGCAAGCGCTGATCTATCCGATCTCGTCGACGACCCCTCACAACTTCGTGCTGTGGACTGCCACGTCGCCCACCTACTGCTACGAGTGCGAGGGTCTGCTTTGGGGCATCGCACGGCAAGGGGTGCGGTGTACAGAGTGCGGGGTGAAGTGTCACGAGAAGTGCAAGGACCTCCTCAATGCCGACTGTCTCCAAAGTATGTATACTGTGTTTACTCTCACGTTATATCACAGTCTATTGGCTGGTTTTTGTACTTGCAATCACTACACGCTATTTGAGTTTGTGTCTACTTGGAACTGAACTTTTTTTTTTTTAATTTCTCTAGTCTATCGTATTGATTTTTGGGATTGCCTCGTGTCGTTTATGCAGTAAGCTCTAAGTGCATGTATGGAAAGAATTGCCGCTGCACCAAAAGTAGTTGGCCAAACACTATCAATTGTTAGTTGAGACGATGTCAGTTTAGGATTATAGTCCAATCGCATCTCGCCGTTTCAGTGCCAAACCAAGGGGGCTACATCTGGTTAAAATTTGGCGCAACTTCTTTTGTCTTTTCCCATAAAAAAAAAACATCCATTTTACGACTACATTAGCGTGCGCTTGCTTCCTTGGCATGGCCAAACACACTTCTGTTGTTTTAAGGGGTCCCTTAACTTTATTTGCTCGTCTCTATCCTCGAGTCCCTTCATAAGAATAGCCCCGTTTTTCGGACACTAGCTTGTCGTGTACTCTATTCTCCATTTCAAACGTGGTCATCAATGACCTCTGAACTAATTTATGTTTTATGCATTTGCCAGGAGGGACATAGCTACTGTAACTTTATAATATATGTGCATGAACCGCTCAGGAAAACAATATATTTGCTTTATTGCCATCGATGATATACTAAACCGTTCACAAAAAAAATAAAAAAAAATACATGGAGCACCGAATTTTATCACAAAGGAAATTGCTAGCATCGACGTTGCTCGAGTTGGTTTGACTGCACATTCCCCCATCTTTTGACGTGCAAATAGGTACAGAGTAGCTCAAAATCGAGAAAGCGCACTACGACCATGCTAATGTTAAACTGTCTTCGCGAAAAATAGCCGCCAAATGACTTTTTTACTGACAAAAATGGAGGATGCTACTAGATGGAGTCAGCGTAGTTCCGATCGTAAAGAAATTTCATTTCGTTATTTCTCTTAGATTGCTCGCATTTGAGTTTGGTTTCCGTTCACGTTTTTATCGCGCTGACTGCAATAATCGATATATTTGTATCGATATTTTGAGTCATAATTATTTCATTGTAGAGGTTTGTTAAAAAGAACGACCGCAAGCGCCATCGGGTGTCATCTTCCGTTATCACGTATTACCCGCTCGTTTGCTTAGCAGAAAGTTTAACATTAACGCTGGTCTTTCGAATATACCTATAAACTCAATGCTATGGTGTAGAAATTTTAAAGACAGAAACGGCTTGACTCATTCGGTGGGGGAAACTGCCCAATATACGTCTCTATTATTCGTGTGAAATCACGGAAAACTTGCAATCAGGTTTCTAGTGGCATGGATGAAACGTGCATGACCTCCCGGATGCTAGGCAGACTCTAGCCCACTTCTTAGACTCTATCCTTGGAGGGAAAGTGTTTTTGTATGGTAGCTGCAAAATATTTTCGCGTGTCTCTTAAGAAGGTTTTTACTCTAGAAGCGATAAAGCTTAGATACATTCGAGGAAAATCCTCGTATTTTTCCGTGCGAGAAAAGTTGACACTTTGCCAATACCATTTTCACTTCAAACCCTCTTCGAAGGTAGTGTATTTTTTTTGGATTTTGTTTGCATGTTAAATTGAAAAATAACATTTCCACTACACATTGAATGTATACTACAAGTATCAGATAGATGTAAAAAATCGCTCGCATATACTTTGTCAGTGAAACAGGATGTGATGAAAGTATAATTTTACACCCCATATTATATTCAAAACATATATAAAAGATCGAGGGTGAGAGATGCGTGCTTTTTTTTTAGGGTGAGTTTTTCCGCGGTAGATTCAGTTTCGCGCGATCGCAAAATGTTACCAGCTCTGCATTATTGTCGCGAACCAGAGCCTAGCCGCTATTTGTGTGATTTTTCCGCACATAAATGTGCCACCCCCACATTATCATCAAGTGCTCGGCCGGCTTTGCCAACACTCCGCAAGCTCCGATATGGTGGAGTACGGAAAAGTTAAGGAAGAGAAAAAAACCCGTATCTTCTAACCCATCAAGATTCCATTCAGACGAACTACTGCTTAAAGCAAGGCAAGAAATTAATTGGATTCAATGAAAAAGTATCCGGATTTATTCTCTAGGCTCTTTGGGGCCTTTGTATAATTTGTCTTGTACATGTATTGAGACGAAGCTACGGCGAATCTTTGCAATTAAATGAACTTTTCATCCGATATTGGAAACAAAATGACAATCTTTGTGTTCCGGTCCTTAGTTCGGCACATGAGACCTCCGCCAGCTTGCTAAATATTGACAACGCTTAGGACTTGTGCAGTAAGCTTGCCGGATTAAGGTCCTTGTCGAATTTCGGCCATTAACGGATGCTACCGCCCAGCCCTGCCCCACCCAGTTGCTGTTCTGTTCCCTGGGATGATTGCAACCAGCCATGGTATTCCAACTAACGCCTCTGTCGTTATTAACACCTGCATCAGCAACCGCGAGGGGACGTTTTTAGAAATAATAGTTATTCTTTAAAGAGATAGATCAATCCGCTTCAAAATTTGCTTATATTTTGTTTTTGATTGGGTTAGAATTTTATAGCGTGGATGCCAAATTATTCAACTATCAAATTGTTATCGCACGTTTTACAACCCCTTTCGATTGTCACGAAAATGCACTGTTCCTACAGTGGTCTACTTCCATGCTAATATCACATGCTGGGACGCTATTAAATGACGAAGTCGTATAGGGTTATTATTGCATGCCAATACATAATTACTATGCACAATCTTAATCAAATTCATCAGTACTGATATTATTGTTACCACCGGATTAAAGACATAAAAAATCACGTGACAGGCATTATGGTAAAGAGTAGGTATAGGTAGCAAGGAACATCATGCCTTGTTTACCCCGCTCAATAATAGCCGTAGACTGCTTCACTCATCAAAATGATACGTCGCTATAAAAAGAAAGACACCCCCTGTGAAATATAAAACTAATCAGATAACAATATTGACAGACTAATCCGTTTTTTTTCCTACCAGGGGCCGCAGAGAAGAGCTCCAAGCACGGGGCGGAAGACAAAGCCAACAGCATTATCACCGCCATGAAGGAACGCATGAAACAGCGAGAACGGGAGAAACCCGAGATCTTCGAGCTAATCAGGTAGGAGAGGGAATCAATAGCGTTCACTTATTGGATTATATAACCCAGAGACTCAGCCGTACAATTGTGAGCCTGTCGCTGCTTCCGCCGCCGCCGACGATGACGCGGTGGAGCACGATGGCAAACTGGAGCACGATGATTGAACCGTGCCAATGGGGAAATGATTACCTACATCTTATTTTGGAATGCGAGTCCGCAAGGGTAATTGCAGAGGTGACCCGTCAGAGAGCGTTCTCTCTTTGAGTGTGATCCCTTGTCACCACCACAATATCCAGGTGTAGTGTTCACCGGGTGCGTGCAGAATTTCTACGGGAAATCGGCAGGCAGGCAGGCGACTTGAACGGGTAAAAATATAAAACGGGCCACTTAGCGGGAGAAGTAGTAGTAAATATTTACTCCCTGGATTTTATCCCGAATTATGAGCTCGCGAGGGGTAAGGGTGGGGGGGGGGGGGTATTTTAAGGGCACGAGATCAAATTACTCTTTTTGCTTTGCTGAAAAGAGCACTTTTCTAGACGTTGTGCCCCTTGAAGGATGAGCGTCAATGTGAGAGAGAGGTTTTGTTGACGTTGCCCTGACAAGCAGCGATTTTAATACAACATGGCTAATCTGTGATTCATTTTCAGAAAGAAAGACCAAGCGTACCTTTATTAATTTTCCTAGCGCCTCCGCTGTCCACCATGCTCTGTATACGTCACTATTCCAATAGTGACAAGACTTTGTCATCTTTTTCAATACCGCCAAAGCATGGCTAGGAATATTTCTCATTCAATAAATACGTGACTTGGATAAAAATGAAGAACATGTATTTCCTGTTCGCTACCATCGCAGGGCCGTATTTGGAGTAGAAGAAAAGTGTCACATGGGGCACAGGAAAGCAGTGAAACAGTCAGTCTTAGACGGCACAAGCAAGTGGTCAGCAAAAATAGCCATCACAGGTTTGTTGACGGACCACCGTGCTGTATGATCGACGACCATGTGCTGCCTGCGTTCAACATCGAGTCTTTCATGCCCTATCATGCCGATTTTGCCAATGCTAATTAACCAGTGGCTAATTGCCGTTCCGTTTTTTTTTTCTGTTAATTTGCAAGCACGATTGTCTTTTTTTAAGGGCGTGCCAGTCCCTAAGGGTTAAGGGGTAGATACAAAATTAATTTAATGGCATGCAAATCGGCTGCTGGGCAATGAAATGAAACTCTTTATTGAAAATGTTGCCTATGATTTGTAAGGAATGTTTTGTTCCATTCTCCGAAAACTCCTTGTTGAAGTTAAAAATACGCGCGACAAACTCTTGAAAAATTGGAATTTAGAGCGATTTGCTTGAATTGTTAAAAGTGTTCAATATTTTAATGAGTGTATATTTTTGGCTTCAACGACTTTCCGTGCGACTTTCCTGTTCTACCCCTGAACGCTTGTCCATCGATGTTTGTCTCGTATTGATGTGGTGTTGTTCTTGGTGTTTGTTTTTTATTTTTCCACAGAAACACCTTTTCAGTGGATCCCGACACACACATTGATTCTATCGACCAATCGGAAGATATCGTTTTAGAAGGAACTTCGAAATGGTCTTGCAAGATCGCTATTACAGGTAGCATGATAGTAAAATTACAAAGCAAAAGAAAAACGAGGGAAACTAATGAGAATTAGGGAAAAATCACATCCATGCAATCAAGTCATGAGAACTATTGCACCACTAATGCTATGAGTTCCGAATAGAAGTTTGAAGTGATGACCAAAACTTTATTGAGATCGTAAGGGCGGGAGGGGAAAGGGGGGAACGGGGAAGTTCATTAATGTACGCAGCTCTCCGTTCAAATTTTGAAAAGCTGAAAATTAATTCTGGAAGGTTAATTAACTGGAAAGCAGAGAAAATTCAAACCCAACTTTTGACAAAACACATTTTTTTTTCACAAAAATAGTTGCCCGTATTTTGTCGATTTAATATCCCCGAGGATATGATTTTTATTCACGACTTTTCTAAACAATAATTTTCTTCACGACGGGGAACCAAATTAGTTGAATAATAACCTTTAAGCACAGCCTTAAGCTGAATTTTATGACAGGTTTTTTTTCTTTGATTTTTGACTTGTAAAGATTTGGTCACACATATCAGCATAATAAGACTTGCAATTTCATTCTTCTCCTATACTAAGCTCGATTCATCACTTAAATAATTCTTTATTAAACAAACACAACATAAAATTGATTGAAAAATAACTTTATCTCACAAAACCACAAAACACCTTCTTTCTCACTCTATCTCTATTCACGTAAAATAATTATCATTCTTCTTATCTTTCTCTACTTGATATATTCTTATTTGCTAACTTGCATACCTATTTATTCATAATTTTGCTCTATTTCCACAAGTAGTTAGTGGCAATTTGCAATCTAGTGGCTGAAGCATTCATTGTTCATACCTTCCCAGCCGTTGCACAGGAGAGGGTAGCTACTGTCGAGTATCTAGCGAGGCCAAATCTTTGATGAGCTTCGTTAAGAGTAGTTAGTTAGCACGATGGCTGCCATTTTAATATTTAATTTCTAGTTGATTACTTGTTGCGTCAAACAGGAATATAACCTCATCACTCTGGCGGCGAGCTCACAAAACACTGCTTCCAGGTTTTTTCTGCACACAAAAATAAACTAAAAAAAAAACAAAAAAACTCAGCGGTGAGTGCCGGCCTAATGAGAACAAACACGCAAGTTTCTTTTTTGTATTATACTTTCAAGCTGTTTTCAAGAGTTCAAAATTTGCATCGCTCGAGTTTAACTTCAGCTGACTCACTTCGTTGTCACCTCGGTTCGGCGTAGAAACCGCACAAAATACCTATGTTCAACTCATATCAACTCGAAAGAATCGCTCATAAAAACGCGAAAAGCCTGAAAAGCCTAAAAACTTTGGGCATGCCATGTTTCAATATGATTGAGTTATTATTTCTCAGCTTTGTTAAAAATTCTGTCCGTACTTTCGGCATATTTTGAGTTTTCAAATTCCGAACACTTGTTTCCTTACTTAAAAAAAATTGAATAAACAGAAAAACCCGCGAAACGGTTACTTGAAACATCTGAATTTAATAATTTCACAGCCGCTTGGTTTGTATCAAATAAATAAACACCGATCATATTGAAGCAAAAATTTAAATCGCCGTGACCTTCAAGCTATCGTAATCATTGTTTTCATTTGATCTATAACCAATTACACTTAAGCAAAAAATAGAAATCGCCGCTTTGCTAGCTATAAACACGTAGTACGTACTGTCATTTATCAATTTGGCTACCACATGTCATCGCAAACAACACTTTATTTCGCCTTTATTTCTCGCAACATAAATTGGCTTTTTCTTATCATCGTAGAACAATTTAGTTCAGCAGCGAAAGTATGTCGACACAGCCACACATTTCCCTCGCAAAGCAACACACCCATAATACGCACATAAACACAATAATAGTTAACTTCCAACAATTTCAGTAACCTTTATAACAAGCGTAACTAAACCAATTTAATATTGCCATTCACTAATTGGTTGATGCTAGCAACCTGACTCTGAATGTCACTGATTCCGGTAGGTAAGTCGTTCCGGACCACTATTCGCCGAACAGCTAAAGCACTCTAATTAATACTCCGTTTAATTTGATCCTTTGTTTGGAATTCTCGTCATTACTGAGGGCGCGCTCATCCTTAATAAGCTAACCACGACTAACACAGTGATTTGCAACTGTCAACGTGTGGACAATTAGACAAAAAATAATGAAGACTTAATTTGTGAATCTCTTACGCACTCATTATTGAAGAGTATTGAATGTAAATTAATGTTGTTGCCTAGTAAGTGGATGTGTAGTCGTGCTTTTAGCATTAGTGTTGTCGTTAATGTTGTGACTAATAATAATTAACCTCTAATATACAAATTTTAATGGTAATCTTCAATAAATGTGATGAAATCTTCATTGAAAACTAATTTCTTAATAGCATAAAATCTGGTTTTTAAAAGTGTCTGAAAGTGTTCGAGTGGTCTTACAATTGGTCGCACAACCAAAGATTTGTGAGTTGTAGTACCTACGTACTACCATAGCGCTAATGTTAAACTGTCTTTGCAAAAAAAAAATGGTCATCAAATGAGTGCCTACTTTGGAGGATATTCATGGGTGGGGCAACGCAGTTTCGAGTTATTTAGTTATTTTTGGCAGATTATTTGCATTTGAGACGGTTTTGCACAAAATTTAACTTTATTAATGCTATTAATTTAGGTTAGTGCTAAACTTAACGACTGACGAACATGTATCGATATTTTAATTCGTAATTATTTAATTACCTAAAGAGATTTATTAAAATGGACAGTCCATCGGGTTTAATCATCAGACATTATAACATTAACGCTGGCCCTCTGACTATACCGAAAAACTCAATAATATAGCGTCATAAATATCCTGGTTTGTCAAAGCTGTCAGTAGCTACAGAACCTTTCAGGCACGATGTCAGTAGAATAACGTTGCGAGCAAAAATGTTGGTGGGTGCTGACAAGGGTTTGCTGGTATTCTGCAGTGATCTGCGCCCAAGGACTTATCGCAAAGGACAAGAGTGGGACCTCGGACCCTTATGTCACCGTCCAAGTTGGCAAGGTGAAAAAGAGGACGAGAACCATGCCGCAAGAACTCAACCCGGTTTGGAACGAAAAGTTTTACTTGTGAGTTGAGACCAGCATTGTCTAGTTTTAGATACTAGGATGACAACCACCAACCCTTGTAAGATAGCGGCACATTTCAAGACAATTCAAACTGGAGTAAAGTGCCAAGCCAACATAAAACTTGTAGAATAGGATTTTTCGTATCTGTTAGTTTATTTTTAAACTCGATAAAGTAAAAAGAAACGTTGTTAGTCATACAGAGTTCTTTAAACTTTTAAGTAGCAATCAGCTACTTGTACCCATCAGGCTATTTTGGGTCAAGTTTGGACATAGTCTTCCCAGTCTTATTCTGACAAAAAAATGCAACATACTTGTGTATGGTTATATCTTAGCTTGAGCTGTAGTCACTTGAAAATTACAAATCGAAGTTTGCTCTGGTTGTGGAGAAAACGTCAAACTTTTTCCAACGTTTGAACGTAAATCGCGATGAATCCATATGCAATCTCTTTCGAACAGCGAGTGTCACAACTCTTCGGATCGCATCAAAGTGCGCGTTTGGGACGAAGACAACGACCTCAAGTCCAAACTGAGACAGAAGTTGACCCGAGAGTCGGACGACTTTCTGGGCCAGACGATCATCGAAGTGAGGACCCTGTCTGGCGAGATGGACGTATGGTACAACCTGGAGAAGAGAACCGACAAGTCTGCCGTGTCTGGTGCGATCAGATTGCACATCAGCGTGGAGATCAAAGGCGAAGAGAAGGTGAGACTATGGATGTGATACCCCCATCTTGTAAGGCAAGAACCCTCGACTCCCAAGACACTTATCGACTCGTGTTGCGATATGTTACGTGAACCCCGTTCCTATTCTTATCTGACATCTGTGTTTTGTGTTACTGTTAGGCCTAAGTCAATGTAATTACATTAAGATATTAAACGGCAACGGTGAACTATAAGCCAGAAGCTTGCAGTTGACCACTTTGTTTACTTGATATTTACGGAAAGTGCTTAGCTTGAGGGTAAAGAACTATTCCCGAAATGGACACTAGAGTGAAATAACTTTGCGAGGATGTCTGAATCCACAAAGTGAGAAAACAGAAGGGGGAGGTGTACACGAAGTTTGTTAAGTTTGTTTACAACAAATTCGTGGCGAGCGTGCAGTAGTCCTTTTGCTGTTGCTGCGAAACCATCAAAATAAACCCGCACGATTTCAAAACCCCTCGCGCCTCTGTGAATCTGGCCCACGCCCAGAGTTTCTCACCGACATTCGATGACCCTTTCCTGCAGGTGGCACCTTACCACGTGCAGTACACGTGTCTGCACGAGAACCTGTTCCATTCGCTGTGCGAGGACAACTGTGGCATCGTCAACCTGCCGCAAGCGAAGGGCGACGACGCGTGGAAGGTGTACTTCGACGAGGCCGCCGAGGAAATCGTCGACGAATTCGCCATGAGATACGGCATCGAATCCATCTACCAGGCGATGACGTAAGGATACGATATTTAAAATCGTTTTATCTGAGCTAACACTGACCGTTTGATTCCATGTGATACAGTGACCAATAGCAGTCGAGCATTTCCGGTTGGTTGCAATGCAGAGCTGGGATCACATCGAACATTTACAATCGTCACGTTGAGCAAAACCGATCAGTTTTGCTGACTACATTGATACAATAGCGCAGAACTAATTTCCCCATGACCTCAAGTGATTTTTTTTGGTGGCCGCTCAATCCAGTTTCAGTTCCCAAAGAAATTGATTTTTTTTTCATTCTGAGCAAGGCTCAATTTTGAACCAATTTTGATCCAGAGCTAATTTAGTGCAAAACATCCGATTTTAAATCTTAGCGTCGTCTCCAATACCGAGCTAAACAATCACAGTGAAAGTTTCGCTTAAGATTGTAGAAACACCATCCACAACAAAGTTACCTAGAAGCTACCAACAACTTATCTCGGTTTAATCTATAAGCAAAGCGTTCCCGAATGCAGAAGCCAGAGTTGAAGGAAACGAACGACCGATCTATGTTTATGTCTTGAAGTGGGAACCCATACAAGCTCCCAAGTAGCAGGCGGTGTTACTGCAAGGGTAGGGCATACAACCGATGAGAGTAAAGAATGGATGTACCTTTTTGGTTTCATGGAGCTATCGACGTGGTAGTTAACGAAAATCAACAACGAATCTAAAATTCTAAATCAACGGCGGGGTGATTGTTTAATACACATTTTAGTTTTGCGTATGGCACAAGGTGGTGCGAACTGAAAGTAGAAGTTTGGGAATTGGTGCGCCACTTTAAATAATATCCCGGACCAAAATGAACAGTTTACCAAAATAGACTAATTAATGACAGTTCCACTGATCTCAAGGCAAGCATTCCCCTTTATCGATCCCACTCTTCGCGAACATGGCACATGACTAGAATTCAGTCTGTAGTTAAGATTGGAATTGGGTATAAATACAAATGAAAAACAAAGAAACACGACTTTCCACCTATGTATTGAATTTTCACGAAGGCGTTTAGTCAGCACTAATTAGAGGCAGTCTTGCTCAAGGACGTTGTCGCCTGCCAAGGGGAGCTCCATCAGTAGTCGTTAATATTCTTTGCAACTCTTACAAGTTTCAACCGTGGCGAGAGGCATCCCAAAAATAACTTCTAAAAAAGGGGAGATGTGCGCATTGCGAACTGAGCTGTATTGTACAAAACCTCTTTCTTTGGTCAATATCAACACATACCATGAGGACACCATATCCAAGAATTGATTTTGTGCTGACAACCAACCTGACACTAGCTCCGCACTTTAGCATAAGTTGTCAGTGCCAACCCCTCAAGCTTACATACCTACCCGCCTTGCAGACACAATTAATATAGACACACTCATGTACTTTAGCTAATCAACTCGACAGGCGCCTTCAGCAAGTTAAACAACGAGGCAGTAAGTTGTAACCTTTAATGTGTGTTATCTTCCAGGCACTTCCACTGTTTGTCCACAAAGTACCTGTGCCCCGGAGTGCCAGCCGTCATGAGCACACTGCTAGCAAACATAAACGCCTACTACGCGCACACGACGGCGTCGTCAGCCGTCTCGGCCAGCGACAGATTCGCGGCGTCCAATTTCGGGGTACGTATATCGCTCGCCAACAAATTGCCAAGTGGACTGTTCTACTATAGACGTGTTATACTGACCATAACCGGCTATTAACTGCCCATATAACCGGCCATTACGCTGACCTAATCTTGTAGGAAAATCTAATTAGAATGTATACTTTATAAAGTAACTGACAAGATCAAGACAAAAGAATGCAAATAACCAGAAATAATATGTGAAACTCTGTCGTAGTTATATTTTCCAGGGGCTTGATCCATAAAGCAAAGTTTAATCTTACCCCCATACATTTTGGGTGGTAAAGTTGTTACCACCAATGGTAATAACCACTGCAAACCGGGAAACACCGTCTGTGATTGGCTGATCATCTTTAAACTCTCTTTTGTGAATCCTGCCCCTGAATTGCACGCGTTCTTGGAGAGTATTTCTTACCCATTTACGGATTGTAAGGTATCAAAGACATGGTAAAACTTAATTTCCACAGAAAGAAAAGTTCGTGAAACTGCTCGACCAACTGCACAACTCGCTACGAATCGATCTGTCGATGTATCGCAACAATTTCCCGGCGTCGAGTCAAGAAAAGCTGATGGACTTGAAATCTACCGTCGACCTCCTCACGAGTATCACATTCTTCCGGATGAAAGTCCAAGAGCTGTCCAGCCCGCCACGTGCCAGCACAGTCGTCAAGGACTGTGTCAAGGCCTGCCTTAGATCTACGTACCAATTTCTTTTTGAAAACTGCTATGAACTTTACAACAGAGAATTTCAGGTATGTCAAAAGTTGATGTTGCCTTATCGAGTGTTTGCAATGCAGTCTAGCCCGTGAGAGAAGATACCAGCGCATGGACTGCCCCTGCATTGCCACTAACTCGACATGCATGAAATTTCAGTTAAGATTTCAGAGGAGGAATTTCAAAATATTCAACATTTCCAAGATCTTGATGATTGATAGAACAATTTTTAAAATAGAATGATAAAAAACAACACCTCTTGGCACGACAAGGGCTTAAGAACTTCAGCTTCAGCGTAAATGATTTGCAGAGTTTTTTTAAATTGAATTTGAGGCCCAAAACAACCGGTGGCGTATCTGGCGGAAAAGTGTGTTTTCTCGCTGAACGGAGTAAAGTTCTGTTTGCTTGTTCCCAACTTCGAATTAAATTGGAAGCTAAATTAATCAAATCGCATGCAAATGTCAACAGTCAATAAACTACCTGTAGGTAAAGTTTTCGAAACTGCCGCAAGGGATTCTGAATTTTGTAAAATAAGTGAGGTACAGTTTCTGAACAATTTCTTACACTTTCAATTTGTTGATTTCATCGAGGGTACAATTGACCATTTGCTCTATAATGATCGTTACATTACAACATAAGAAACTTGATATATTTCGTAAGACTTACGTCCAGGTAATGTGTAGAATGAAGAATTGTGTTGTAATTTTTCAGGTCGATCCTCACGAAGCGAAACGGGACCAAGAGGATCACGGGCCTCGACTCGATAGCCTAGACTTCTGGCACAAACTAATCGCACTAATCGTCTCGGTAATAGACGAGGACCGAAATAGCTACGCACCCGTATTGAACCAATTTCCTCAGGAGCTCAACATTGGACAGGTAGGCTGTACAGGTGCATTGCACTCTTTATGGTTAATTGACGGGAACCTAAACATACCTCTATGTGAACCCCTACCACACGGACCAGCGATAGGATTTGTGATTGATCATTGTATCATTTAGTACCAACATAATTATCTCTAGACTTGGATATTGCAGCATTAACTTTAAAGTATCATGATCATTATGCATGCTTCTCGTGTACTCAGTTAAAGTGAGCAAGGAAAGGCTGACCACAACCACAAACCTCACAAAAATTCCTGAGATTCGATAAGCAACACGAATTCCATGTTGTCTTCGCGAGAAATAGCCTCTAAATTACTACTTTACTGGCAAAAATGGAGGATGCTACTATAGTGGAGTCACAGTCGTTTCGAGTGTTAATAAATGTAATTTCGTTATTTCTCGCAGATTACTCGCACGTCTTGAAACTGGTTAAAGCGAAATTTATCTTTTTCAATACGAAACTAAACGATTGATTAACATGTGGCGACATTTTGAGTCATATTTATTTCGTTGTAGAGGTTTGTTAAAAAGGACGGCCGCAAGCACGATTGGCGATACGACAGTTACCACATGTTACCGGCTCGTTTGCTCAGCAAAATGTGTAACATTAACACTGTGTTTCTTACGATACCTTATGTACGCATTCGAATTACCAAACGTATAACAAAAACGATCCAAACATAAAGTGATACAAATTTGAAAGTATATGGAATGTGAATATGTGTTTTCTGCTCACTTTAAGAAACACATAAACTCTTGGAACCATTCCAAGATGTCTCACAATTGGCAATGAACTGCTTTCCTTGAATTCGTAAAGCAGAGAAATCAGTGTCCCTTGGGATTTTCTCTGCCCTCAAAGTGACAGTCAATTTAATAGAGTATCACTGCATTTTATTGTGATCTCCCGAGAGCCTTACAAATCCCCTGATATTTTCCATTTGTATTTTTCGAATGGGACTTTTCCTCTGTGGCTATAAGAAGAAATTAACGAGGCAGTTAGGTCATAAGTTCATCAGCGGCGTTAGAAGTAAAGTCTGTAGAGATTCATCAATTTTACTCCAGCATGGCAAAGATCTTTTGTAGAAAATGAAAACTATGTGTATAGTTTTCTATTTACTGGTTAGATATCGTAACTAATTGGCGCATTAATTAGTGCAGCGCCGTTTTAACTGGAATGCAGAGTAGACTTCGAAATTGAGGCACCTAAATGAACTATTCGACTATGACTATTCGAATTGGCGATTAGAAATCTAAATCACGCAATCAGTACAAGACATTGCCCCCCGTTCTAACAAAGGCAAAACCATGCTTTTTCTAAAAATGGATGCTGATTATCAAACGTGCAAATGTGCTTGCAAAAAAAAACGTTTTCAAGGAAAAACCAAATTTTTTCTCATTCTCTTGGATTTCAGAAAACTTTGAATTCTGGCCTAGCAACTCTGACCATTAGAGGATCCTCTAACATTACAGTCACTTTTTCGGCAAACCTTGAGTTTAGTTATTTTTAACTATTATTTTTAGCAATTTTAACCTTGAGATTAAGATTTTATTGGAGCTGCGCTCCTGACCAACAGACTGATAGACAACTTTCAAAATCACATTTTCCGGAAATTTTCTGGAAAATAATCCATGTGTAGACGCATTCGTGAAATTAAGGGGTTGGTATGGCACTGTGCGTAGTCTATCTTACCAAAAAAATACCAATATTTCCAATTGTCTGATCAGCAAATGAATCACATTAGGTGAGGGGGGGCAGAATCTTAAATTACCAACCCTATGTCGGTGTTTTCAGTCTCAATTTATGATGGTTTTTAGACTCATGTCTACTTGATTTATCCTTAGCACTAATTTAAAGAAGTCTCAATTTGTTCTCAATGTAAGCTTGAAAATCCTTGCGCCCCCAACATCTAGTGGACTCTATTCCCAAATTAATCGTTGACATTCCCCCTGTCGTGCAGCTATCCGCTGCGACCATGTGGAGCCTTTTCGCCGTGGATATGAAATACGCCCTCGAGGAGCACGAACAGCATCGCCTCTGCAAGTCGTCTGCCTACATGAATTTACACTTCAAAGTGAAATGGTTGCATACGAACTACGTGAAAGATGTACCTCCTTACAAGGGTGCCGTCCCAGAATACCCAGCGTGAGTAACAAACCAACTTTTCCTGAAGATCACACAATTAACATCGTCTTGGTCAACAAAAGTTTTGCATTATGGTGCTTGGGTGTAGCAACGAGCAGATGGAGAAGGTCCTTGTGGATTTGGTGAATTTATGGGCTTGTGTATTCACGCGAGTCGGATGTGTTGACATAATTCTGCTCGAGGGAGACAACGTGGAAGGCTGGGAAATGTATTGTTTTAGTAAACATAAGGGGAACTGCACAACTGAGATGCTTTAAAATAGTGGCTGTATGGGTGGAATAACCGATTCAGGAACTTTAAAATAAGATGCGTTCATTTTTTTCAGGTGGTTCGAGCCGTTTGTTATGCAATGGCTAAATGAGAACGACGATGTTTCTCTTGAATACTTACACGGGGCATTCAACAGGGATCAAAAAGACATGGTAAGGAAACGTAGAACATATTTCAAAAACAATTGCTGTTGATAGAAAAATAAAAACTAACTTTGTGGTAAAATTAACCTCTCATTAATTTCGTAAGCGGTCACAAATATGCGTGTGCCTCTTTTTGGATAAGAATGCATATTCTCGAATAAGCCATCCACGCTACATTTTGTGGATGTAGAACAGAAAAACCGAATACTGCATACAATTTCGGTTTGGGTTCCGGTTCCAACTGTTCATATTGTTTGGATTCCGATTCCGGTTCCGGAGCGCATTTTCATATGGTTGAAAATGACTACTGCTCCAGCTCAAGTACCAATCCCAGGCTGAAAGGCCATGCCATGTGAGCCTGAAGTTGGAGTTATCGAATTCCAACATGCAAATTTGGTGCCCTCCAAGTTGTAAAAGCAAAATTGAATTTTTAGTAAATATCTCTCGGCCACTGCTTTGGGGCTGCATTCAGCCCCCAAAATAACGCTCAGCATCTTTGTTCATGGCCATGTTTCTCCACAGTTTCAAAGAAGTAGTGAGCACGCCTTATTCTCCAACTCTGTGGTCGACGTCTTCACTCAACTCACGCAGTGCTTTGACGTGGTATCCAAACTGGAATGCCCCGACCCGGAGATTTGGAAACGCTACATGAAGAGATTCGCAAAGACAATCGTCAAAGTACTTGTGGCCTATGCAGACATTGTCAAGAGGGAGTTCCCGGGCCATATGAAGGACGAACGCATCGTAAGTTAACTCTATACATTTATCATAATTTTACAGGATCGTGGGAAAAAAATCTGCTGTATTTATGCTGTTTGAGTGCTGTTTTCATCCTACAGACACTAGTATTTTTCCCGAAAAAGTTTATTTACTGTTAGCGTTTTTAATTTTGATTACTCTCAATTCGGCAACGGAAATTGGTTTTAATCATTCCAGAACGTGTTGCAGAGTGGGAATTAAACGTTTAGTATTGCTTTATTTTAATGTGAACACAAAAGAAACTACAGGAATAGAAATGTGTTCCTTTGTTTTTGGCAAGCACTGGAGAGAGCCTGAGCTGTGTTCAGTGTTTGGAAATAGAAACATTTATTATTAATAATTTGGAAATAGAATATCAATTTGTATACATTCCAATCCCATATTTAGAAGAAATATAATAATGGGTTGGAATCTACTTTCCTCAGGCATGCATCCTCATGAACAACATTCAGCAACTCCGAGTCCAACTGGAGAAGATGTTCGAATCGATGGGAGGAGGAAAACTTGAGGAAGATGCAGCGAACATCTTAAAAGAATTGCAAAACAATCTCAACTCTGCTCTCGACGATCTTTCGATGATCTTTGCGACAAGGTTAGGACTCTCACAAATTGTGTGGTAACATTTTGATCTGGGGATTTAAGTCCCATTTTGGAACGCGTCAAAAATTACAGCCAGAGGTTATGAAGAGGATCCATAAAATTAATTAAGATTTTTAGAATGTTGCCTCAAAATAAAACTAACACTGAATTTTTCACATGGAATATAGTAAATATTGAAGGCACAAACTATTGATTAGATAAGGAGAGCTAAAGCGTTTAGGAAACAAAAATTGCGCAACAGTTACTACAAGTGTAATCACTTTTTTATCATCTTCTTTCAGCCTGGAACCTCGAATCACCGTGAGTGTCAGAGAGCTAGGTGACCTCCTTCTAGCGATTAAGGGCGGAGGACAGGTAACCCTGAACCAGCCATCACAACGTAATGCTGTCGCGGCTGAGGCAGATGAAGTTCTCCGACCGCTCATGGACCTTCTGGATGGTACTAACAGTTCTTCTCCAGCACTCATTATGCCATCCAATTTGTTTAAGTAGCTTTCTCTAAGTCTTATGAATCTGTTTCTAGGTTCATTATCGCTGTACGCACAATCATGTGAGAAAACGGTTCTCAAACGGCTATTGAAAGAGCTTTGGAAGATTGTCATGCGAATTCTTGAAAAAGCTGTTGTGCTTCCTCCAATGACCGACAAGAGTGTAAGTAAAAATCTATGCAGAAGAAAAAAATCATCAAACACAAATCCTGATGTACTGAGATAGTTGAAGTTTGTAATCCTATTGCAAATTCCTATTTGTCTCTCCAGTAAAATGTTTGATCCAGCTTCGCACTTACTATTTGATAAATATTTGTAATTGTTGCTGACATTAGCTGCTTGCTTTAAGCAGCCGCTTGTAGTTACTGATTGTTTTATAATAATGTACGTCTAACGAATTACTTAATTTTTAGATGATGCTCAAGAATTTGACGGACAACGCCAAGAATCTTGCTGCCAATGCCAAAATAGAGGATATGTCCCGGCTGTTCAAGAACCACATGGCAGGGAAGCAGGACGTGAAGAGCACACTGAGTGGAGTCATGGTAATTTGGCTTCCACCATCACAGCCTAATCACAGCTAACTTGACTATATGTATTGTGATTGGCATGGAGTTGAATGGCTACTCAAAAAACATAAAATAAGTGAACATTTCAGAAAAGTACTGAAGCTGTAGGCACTTGAGCCCTTCTCAAATTATATTAGAGTAGTACATATCTCAGGAAAAAGTCAAATATTTGAAGCCCAGCCTGTTTGACTGATGTCAATTTCAGTGATATTTTGCCTTTTTTTTGCTAAGACGTAGGGTAATAGTTGTTTAATCGGATTTTCATTTGTGACTGCAAGATAGATTTTGAAAATGTCTTTGAAAAATCCTACTTGTTTCAAGATTTTAAGTTGACCAGCTCAGTCTCCGATACCTTAATTTTTCCAAATTGGTTTTATCACATTGCTTAAAGACCTCACAACTTCAATATTCTCCAAGGTTAAATTTGCTGACAAACTTTTTGACGTCATAATCTCCAGTAACAGATTGATTTAAAGTTGAAAACTGACTAACTTTCGATTTCCAGGACATTTCAAAGGAAGTGGAAAAGAATCTGTCGCCGAAGCAATGTGCGGTGCTTGACGTGGCACTCGACACAATCAAGCAGTATTTCCATGCCGGCGGTAACGGCTTGAAGAAAACCTTCCTCGAGAAAAGTGCTGAGCTGCAGTCGCTGCGTTACGCACTTTCCCTCTACACACAAACGACAGACACGTTGATCAAGACCTTTGTCACAACTCAGACTAATGAAGGTATGTTACATTGTATTAATAATCTGGACGTTTATATTTGTTGTTGGTGAGAGTAATTAATAAAACTTAAGGTAGAGGCAAGATAGTTTGTAACGAAGATGGACGTACTATTTTGGCCTTACAAGGTTGTCTACTCTCTCCAATTCTGAAGCAATTAAAATCAAATAGCTTTCCCAATTGCACCACACACTGTTGCCTCTGTGGTCTCTGTGCTTAACTATTTTATGCATGATTAAGGGTGAAGCCAAGATAATTGATCTTTACGATCAGAGTAACTTTGCTCTGTCACATGTAACTAATAATGAATAAGTCTTAACTTAACGTACTCTTCCTAACTCAATGTCAAACTCTCTGCTAAAAAATGCAATGCTTTTCAATGTTTGAATGTGCGTGTGATGTTTAATGGGAATTGGCATATTTGTTGTATGCTTACAAATTGTACTTTGCTGTCTAACTGTTGTGGGATATAAATGTGCATGACACGTGTTCAATTGCTGGGGGAGAAGCCTTCTTCAGGTTAAAATAAAAATGCTTGTACCTGTAAATTATTATACTAGTGGTCTCCGATTGTCTCAAAATCAAACTAGTCTTATCTACAATCTTATAACAAGGTTTTCTTAAAAGTTCCTAATTGCTGCTGAAATTTCAGTGACTAGCACTTGACCTTTACCGTAACGAGACAAGCAAAAGAAAAATTGTTTGTAAACTATCAAAATGGACCATGTTTTGGATAACGTTTTGCAGCTTGTAGACAATTAACTCATTGGAAATATTGAAAAGCAATATTGGAGACTATTAGTACCAATAATTATCTTTTCATGTCTTACGCTTTACTGTGCAAAAATGTATCTGTGTGTGTTTTCTCTGTTTTCTATTCTATCTTCTCGTTTCCTCGTTGTTAAATCTAAAGTTCCGCTTAACGACAAAATGAACCTTAGACAACGATCGATATCAATTGAACGAGATGACGAGGAGGGTATGGAAGGGCTAGAAGAGCCGTTGAGAGCGAAGAAGCGCAGAGAATCGCGCCAAGGTAAACCTCACGGTCCATCAATCACGAGTCTCTGCACTACTAAATTCGTGAACGATCCGTAGACTAGAAAAAAATAGCGTTTACTAGTTGCATTAGTTGTATGCTACACAGCCTTTAGGGTGCGAATGAAATAACAGTTATCAGTTTTTACAAGCGCTTAGAAATATTTTCAGTTCTTTATACGTAACCGCTTGAACATTTTCACAGTTTTTTCCATTTGGTTTTTGCAGTCGTTTTTATCGCTAGGAACACTTTTCATTTTTTGAAACCCGCTAACACATCTAAAAAAACAAAGTTCAAGCAAATAATTGTTGTGTGATTCCAATTGCACCTTGCAAAACCCTTGGATGCAAGCTACTAGAGAAAATTTTGTATTTTGTATTCACCTGAATCAAAACACTTTTCATCACAATACACCTATTAGAATATTTAATTAGCTGAAAACTCACAGCTCTAGGTGAGTAAAATAGGCATTGAATATGTAGAACGGCTGGCTGCGATGGTATCAATCATGTTCTAAGACATCCATTGTGCATTTACTATGCAGTGCTCTTAGCAGGATAGCGTACCGTCATTGCAGATTAGTGACAATCGTCATTCTTTCCGCAGACACTCTGAGCCTGGAGGACGGCAGCGTAGGAGAGGTATCGATACAAGTCGATCTGTTCACCCATCCCGGAACTGGAGAGCACAAAGTAACCGTCAAAGGTGCGTAAACGTATTAAAATTGAGTTCAGTTCGAAATCCCTATTGGAGAAAATTGTTTTCTATATTTGGTTATGTTTTTGTGTTAGTTGTCGCCGCCAATGATCTGAAGTGGACCATGATTTCGGGAATGTTCCGAGCGTTCGTGGAAGTAAATCTTATCGGCCCACATCTTGCCGACAAGAAGCGAAAACATGCCACAAAATCAAAGTCTAACAACTGGTCGCCCAAGTACAATGAAACATTCCACTTGTGAGTATGATTTTGATAATAATCTACATAAATACTTTAGAAATAGATCATCAGAAGAAAATTTAGATTGAGCAAAAAACAAACTTACCTCAGAAAGCTTACTAATTCTGATTTCAGTAGTACTGCTAGGAATTACAGACAAAGTACTAATATCTTGTTAGATTAATGCTGGACAAGATATTTAAGTTTTGTGAAAAAATATCTATTCCTTAGAAACAAGAGATACCTTCCAGGATAAATATTAGAGTAAAAATACCTTCAGGATCAAGAGTAGGTGTCCAGGCATAATATTTTGGTCACTCTAATTTCCACACCGGCCCCAAAGCTTTGATGGGTGGTGGTTATATTATCATTTTCTGTGGAAGTTGTTCCAAATATAAGGCCCACAGTGCCACACGGTCAATAGCCAAGAACCATATCCAGATCCAATGTGTTTCCCCAAGAATAAATCGACAAATGACAAGCGCTCTTCTTGCAGCATCATCGGTAACGAGGAGCAGCTGGACTTCTTCGAGCTGCACATCTGCATCAAGGACTACTGCTTCGCGAGGGACGACCGACTGGTGGGCGTTGCAGTGATGCAGCTCAAGGACATCGTTGAGCAAGGCTCGTGTGCGTGCTGGCTATCCCTCGGCAAGCGCATTATGATGGACGAAACCGGCTGGACCATCTTGCGCATCCTCTCCCAGCGGTCCAACGACGAGGTCGCAAAGGAGTTTGTTAAGCTCAAGTCCGACATACGCACCGAAAACCCCCCACCGAACCCAGCCTAATTCGCAAACGTTGTACGCCTCAACGACGATATGCACAATGTATGACAGTAAACGTGTACATTAATCCGCTAAAAATTTGAATAAAAGTGAAATGCCTCTTCCACCCAATAAGCAAAGGTACGCTTTCATGAAGGACATGGGTCACTGTTCATGCATTATAAATAAAATAAAATATATATTATACATGTATTTGAATCTGGGGGAAATAATACATATAAACTTGTTGGGCATGTTGTCCTGTTTTGTCTAAAATCCTGTCTAATTTAAATGTGGTATAAAAATATAAAATAACCTTTTTGCTTGTGAAATCATTCTATTTCTCTGTGATATTTGGAAGGTCTGCTTCTGACATTTATGATAACTCGTGCATTCTACTACGGTAATACATTCCTCGTCGTTATTTTTCTGTATATTATCACGATCAGCATCCCGAAACGTTCGTCCAGCCATGGTCGGAGACCCTCCCTGAATAATTCGCAATTTTATTCGAAATAACCCCTGATAAACATTAATCGACAATACTATTAATGATTGTGGTGTGAAACTCCGTGTGTGGATTCTAACCTCGACAACATTTAATCGTTAGTCGTGATCATCAGAAAATTGTTTTTAAAGCGTTGAATTGTTGAAAGTTGTTCCCTGATGTTAGTAGTTGTTAATTCGATCCATATTGTTCTACGTTGAAAGCGCGCGACCATTGTTAATAAAAAACTTTTTTCTATATAAATAAATGTATAAAAAACAAAATCTCGTTCAAAAGAAAATGCTGGTGAAAAAAGACTTTGCAAGCATTTTAAACAAACGAGTGATTTCATACTACCATAATATTACAAAATATCAAATTCTCGTGTTCTTCCAAATGCGGTTAGCCCTACAGTCCCACAGTGCACCGAGAAAGCGGGCTCCAACCATCCAATTTGGCTGTGGTATCGTTAAGATCAAACATGGATGGAGCACGGTTTCTCGTGCAGTGCGGGCCAGTACATGTGTAATGATATGCTGATGCAGAAATACAGTGGTAGGCACATTAAACTATTATATATCAGTGTGCATCTGCCATTATTGGAATGTAACATATCTGGATGGGGTGCTCTAATTATTTTTTTTCATCTTCTGGTTTAGTGTCTATGTGATCAATAATGCATGCATGAAAACAAAATTTGAAAACGGATGTACTTATTTAAAAAATCTGCCCTCCTAATTCCAGCTATGCCCAATGATTATCAGGTAACACCGATGGGACCAAAGAAAAGGAGTATTGGGTGGTGAGTATTTCTTACAAGTACAACAAAATTTAAATTGAAATAATATGTAAAAAACCATAAGGCTGTTAAGAACCCTACTAAATTGCATTTCCTCTCGTGAGTAACATACCGACCACTTTGAAACCATAATTTTGATTCAAAGTCTTATTCTCATCAATTATTGCATAATTTACTACAACCCACTCTTGTAAAATGTTTTGCACTTTGCAGTATATCACAGGTTACATGACATTCTGTCATAACAAAATGACATCTTAAATTTCTTAATTATGCCAAATGTAATCCATGTGCCATAGCGTTCGCTGCCAAAGCGTGACCATCAAAAAGTTATTTGTGCTAAAACATAATTGGGTTGGGAATATGGTTTGGGTAATTTATATTTATCATAGGAAATCACAGGTATTCTTCTTTATTTCTATCTTAGATCTAACTTAAAACATAACAAGATAACCTTTGGAATTCATCGGATCACGGAAGGTCAGTGAGTTAGCACGTGTCTTCCCTTCAGTACTCTTCTCATGATTATCTTTCGGCCATTTAGGCTTGACATTCTAGTGACCCAACCGTGGCGTTGCACTCTTTTTCGTTCACTTGGCCGAGGAAAGTGGTATCTGACCACTGTTCTCAGTGGAACTGCCACCCAACTATTAGCCGGCTGGAGAAGATTGGTTGCAATTGGTGATGCTGAGTAAATGCATTTCCTGGAAACATAAGTTATTGGTATTAACTATACAGGTGTAGTGGAGTTTTCATGCTCAGGCTTACCTCTTTGTCCGATATGCATAACCAATCGCATCATAGGTTATGTTCTAAAATTTAACAGGTTTTCAGCCCACCAGCAGGCAGAAGTAACTACCTCCCAGAACAGTGACAATTAATCTTGGAACACCTAGTTCAGTCATTTTTTGTGGTTTTGGAATGGATCACTTAAGATTTATTAAGACTCCCAAGTCCCAGTAGACCCAGTAAGTTTCAGAATGCAACAACCGTCCATCATGATCTACATTTTTGTAAGTTCTAATTCAAAGGTTGGGTTAGGTTCCTAGGTTGGGTTTCCTCCTAGGAGGAAAATATGCCCTTTATATAAAAGGAAAGGTTTAAAGAAAATAAATAGTAATTTAACAAAAAGAAGTAATTTTTCTAGTAGATTTGTCTTGGATAGAATTCTCATACTTGTGCCACTAGGGTGACAATATGACTAGTTTCGGTCTGGGCTTCTTTCTTGGGGACTTTATGAGACCCAAATTTATTCAAGGTATCTACTACTTCAGGGATGAGCATGCAAGAGGTTAAAAAGAGCCACATTTTGGTTTCAGTATCTAATAAAGGTACATTTCCTTAAAATTTTGAAACAAACTGATGAAATTAATGTAAGGCATAGAAAATTTAAAATATATTACGTATGGTGAACGATTCACAGACAACACCAGCCAGTACCAAACCTAGCAGCAAGACATCAAGCATTGACAACGACACGCTGCAGCCTGCAAGAGCACTGCGTTCCTTCTACCCCCTCAAACGTTAACTGATTAAACCCAGTGGTTAATTTCAGGGTGGACGCGGGTGGACGCGGGTTGACGGCGTCCACCCACCTAATTATTTTCGAAATGCCCTTTATTTTTATTTTGCCTCGTCAATGTTACTCGAGAGTGCAGACAATACACCATTTTATTTTGTACAAACTTGCGATTTATAAGTTGAACAGAATTCCTTCCGATCCCATTGTTTCGGGCTAGTGTTTTGGTCAAAAGATGTTAGCAGGATTGCCTTGGAATTCCTACCCCCAACTCCCTGTGCGAGCAGAGGTAAGCAACGGTAGTTGATCGATCTTTTCAAAAATTCATCTCCAGGAAGAAACAATGGCACTAGCAGGGAAATTTAGGTTGACCGAGGTAACCCACGCTCATAATCTTTCCGTGAATGACCATTTCCTATCCTTTGTCCTTCCGGAATGTGCCTTGTTGTTTTAAAAACCTCGTCACTCACTGGTACTGTTCGCCTCTCATTTCTTATGAAATTTCCACAAATTGGAGGGTAATTTTACAAGTATTTTACTGAAACAAATAAAATTTGTTGGGTTCACAATCATGTAGGATGGTTACGTCCTCTTCGGGTAAGTCTCATTTTAGTAACATAAAGTCTTTTTGCCGACAATAAACCACAACTATCAACCAATGATTCCACTGTGTACTTACAGAAAACATGAAGAGACCCCCCCCCCCCCCTCCCCACCACACAAAAAAGAAAATTGTCAACCGCCCACCACCTTTTTTTTAAACTAACTACTGATTAAACCTAACACCTAAATCGAAGCAAAAATTTAGGACTTAAATGCTCCACTTAATCATTTGAAAAATTATTTTGATGATATTGTCGGAGCCTCACTTCCTTGCAGTACTATGTGATCTTCATCTCATTCCCCTCCGAATTTGGACATTGAAATTAGAACATTGATTGCAAATTCCGATCTTCTAAATTTAATTGTGCTGGTGACATTATTTGTAAAGACCATCCATCCAACCATCAAATTTGGAATAAACAATATTCCAAATTATATTGTCCAACCACTGCTGTGGCAAAGTCTTTGGTATGTAAAGTCTATAAACCATGGGCTACAATGGATCTACAATGGACTTACCATGAATTTACCGTAGGTTTGGTTTAATAGGTTAATACATTATTTACCAATCTATTGACAAACGCACCGTGGATTAAATAACATACGTACCTAACAGAATTGCAGAATACTGGTAGTAACCCAGAGAGGATCATTTCTATTACAACGTCTTGTTACTGCACATGAGGTACCAACCAAACTCAAAGGGCAGACATATTGCTACAGCTCAAGGCGTCGCCGCCGAACGTCGCCATATGCTAGCGCTACTGGACTGGATTTCATTGGGCTTTACAAGACATGGCGGCTTTTATGTCCCTGCGAACTTTTCACGTCAGACAGTTCGCGAATTATACTAAAAATGCGCCAAAGCTCAAGAAAACTTGTTTTAATTGTAATTACAGCAGGCTGACAGCTTCTTTAGTAGTGCCTATAAGTAGGCTTATCAGCTCAAATGGTACGATATCGTGTGTCGAATATATATAACCTATAAATTGGAGCATGTCACAAAAATACCGGGTAACAAAATGATTTTATTTTTCTTAGTTCCTCCGGTTCCTCCACAACCTGTTGTCCCAGTGACTCCAACTGGGGACGAGGGTGAAAGTGAAGAGGATAGGAAGAAACGGGAAGCATCATGGAAGACGATGAAATATAGTTTTATTGCTTTTGGCACTGCATTTGGAATCTGTGGATCCTACATGATCTACGAACTTGGTGTGTGCTTTGCTGCATGCCAACATGTTTCATTAGAAAATAGCTGTCAAGAAAGACAGTCTGCATTTTATAAATAACCTATGCATTGCAGGTTCACCAAAAAGAGATGAATTTGGTACCATGATAGCTGACGAGTACAGCCACTTGCCAATTGTGGAGCAGTTTTTTAAGCGAATGTGGAAGGAGTTGGACTATTATAAAAAGGTACTACTTATCTTGTTAAAATTATATAATGGTGAAATGAATACCTAAGGTAAATTTGTAGAATTTCCATACCGGGTTCATTTGCTCATGGAGTTGCTCATTGAGATTGGAGATGGCTCGTATTTGAGCCGTTAAACTCGATTTTTTTTTAAAGATTTTTGGTTGTGGCATTAGTTTGAAAGTTGTCAAAATTTCACTTTTGCTGGTTCACAGTTGCAGCCATTTGTCAAAATTTCTGAACGGCATCGCGATGTTTGGAAGGAAATCGGGTAAATTAAGTGCGAACACGGTTAATTTTGGGTTTCATGTGTTTTTTCGGCTTTTCAATGTTCATCGCTCATCAAGCTCCTCAGTGCTCAGACTTTGCAAATTCAGAGGACGGCCAACATATATCAGCACTCGCTAAACTGTGCGTGGGAATTCTACAATTTTTACCCATATTAACTTTGTCCTCATACGTGGTTTTATTTCTCTAGATGATTCGAGAACCATCACGAGACAAACTTCTGCCGGATCCATTGACTTACCCATATATTCAGCCACCTTATACGCTGGTTCTAGAAATGACCGATGTACTTGTCCATCCTGATTGGACTGTAAGTTAGAAAGAAGCCCAGAAAACATTTGTTATAAATAAGTAGCAGTTATTGCAAATTGAAATAAATTGAATCTAATTTTTTTACAGTATAAAACTGGGTGGAGATTTAAGAAGCGCCCTGGAATCGATAATTTCTTAGAACAAGTAGCGCCACCCATGTTTGAGATTGTTGTGTTCACAGCCGAGCAAGGCATGGTATGTAATTCTTTTTAGCGAAAAAAAAGTAATGGCTGGTAGTATTTTTTATACCTATTTCATATTGTAGCACAAATTGTACTTACCTATCATCTGCTTCATGCTGCCAAACTTTCAATGCCTTAACCTTTCAAAATATATTGCTTTATATTTCAGACCGTATTCCCCATTTTGGATGCTCTGGATCCCAATGGATACATAATGTACCGTTTAGTTCGCGACGCAACGCACTTTGTTGACGGGCATCACGTCAAAGACCTAGACTCTTTGAACCGCGATCTCAATAAAGTTATAGTTATTGACTGGAATGGCGATTCAGTTAAACTTCATCCAAGAAACACATTTCTTCTTCCGAGATGGCGAGGAAACGATGATGATCAAACTCTTGCTGATTTAGCCGCTTTCTTAAGGAGTATGCGCATTATTTACACTTATTTCTTTTGGTTAAAATTGTAACGTTAACATCGTTCTCATGTCATTTTGCTTGCCGTGTCTAGCTATTGCCGCAGCAAAGGTCGAAGACGTTCGAGAAGTTTTGGATTACTATCACCAGTTTGCTAACCCTATTGAAGCTTTCAAAGAAAACCAACGGAAACTCATTGTAAGTTAGCAATGGCCGCTCTGCGATACAATTTCAAATTTTCTTTCGCTTGCATCACAGTGTATTTTTGTGATTTTAGGAACAAATGGAGTCGAAAGAGAAACAGCAGACGGAACAGTCTCGAGGCTCGCTCACTACTAAGTGGTCCTCAAGCTTTCTTCGAGCCAAGACGTAAATCTTATCCAATGGGTATCATGCTCAAAAACAACTGTTCTATTGTTGTGCTAATGCATTTAAGTCAATGAATTTTCTGCATCTGCATATCTGTTGCTTCCTTTTTTATTGAATCAAACACTAGCTTTAGATCAATAACAGCCTAAAACATTACTTACCTGTATGATGAAATGTAGAAAAGTTTGTAATAAAATGTTCGAATTTGGCAAAAATATGCGTTTAATATTAAGAAAACTATTTTCTGTTACAGAGGTGCTAAATTTATTTGAAGAAGTTTGGTCTTGTGCTAAAATAAGCATGTAGAATTTGGGTTCTTTAAAATGTAATTTTTTTGTAAAAAAAAGAAATGAAAATAACTTCGTCGTAAGATAAAACTAACTGCCAGTATGTACTCATATTCCCTACGCAACAGGATAGCAAATGCATTTTCCTTTTGGTTTCAGCACTTTTGACCGTCTATGGCATGATTACTGAAGGTCAAATAAAAACGTGTCAATTTCTAGTTCTGTAATTTCCATTGGACTGGGAAATGGTCATTTACAGCATAGTACGTTGCCCTATTGGGAAACTAAATAAGTGGCAAGATGATTTTAACTGAGAATCAATACCAAGGACTAATGAGATTCAATTAGGTATTTTTGTTGGAATAGTTACCATGGTAACAATTATTAAATTATGCTCTATATGTTGCCATAGTATTTATTGAAAACAAAAACAAATTAACAATTTCAAATACAAAACCAATACAAACCCATAACTGTTACTTTTCCTATTGAAGGATTTAATGAGTGCTGGCTTTCACACTAATTAAAAGCTACTAAATTATCATTAAACGTTCCCAGCTGATCTTGACTGAGTTTTGAAACACAAAATGAATAAGTGTGCTGAAGAAGAACCCACACACAGAACATGGAGTCATCCTGGACTCTTGTGTCCACCAGAAAGTAAAAACAGTTCATTAGGTTGGCAGTCGACTGCTCATGACCAATATCGCCCACCAAAACGTGCTGTAAGCGAAGTTGGTAAGTATATTTAAAGGATAATGTTGATTATAATCAACATTTCCAACGATTGTTTATAGATATTAAGTTATGAATGTTACAATTAGAGAAAGAAATGAAAAATGCACATATTGTTGAATTTCCAACTAGTCTAAACTGTGTTTGCAAAAAAATAGCCAGATTAGTACTTTACCAACAAAAATGGAGGTTGGACGGCGATGGGGAGTCACCATTGTGTTTAGTGTTAAGCGATTTAATTTCGTTATATCTTACATATTGCGTGCATATTACAGCTGGTTAATGCTCAAGTAATCTTTATTTATTCTTACCTCAAGGATTGATCCCCTACAATGTATATTTTAAATTGAAATCTTTTTACTGTTACGAACAGTCGCAAGCGGTCACCACCGGTATTACGAAAAAGAGTCTTAGTTACAGAGCAGAAAGTTAACATTATCGCCAGGATTTTTGACTAGACCTATGGCTATAGACCTAATGTTTATACCATGTAGACTGCTATCATCATTGTACAGCCTGTAATAACTACAACATTAACAAAAACTATTTGAACTGAGTTTTGTTAAAACTAGTGCTAGGGTTATTTCAAGTAGACATGAGTCTAAAAACAGTCATAACTACGACCACAGATATATCATATGTCAATCTATGTCAAACATTGTTTTTGTTAAAACAGGGCAGCGCAGAAAATTGCTCGAGCAATTTTACTTGCAGGAACTCTCCGCAGAAGCGTGGGACGAATGGATTCAGCCCGCTCCTGTTGAAGAATATGTCAGCGAATACGATGGTAATTTTGGGGACGCCGAATTCAAACCGCAAATTGAAACAATTGAAAAAGATTCGGATGTAAGTACTACGTGCAATTGAAACTGACAATTGGAGGGAAGTAGTTCTTTGAGTATCGTTAAAAATGTATTTTTTTTTCATTTAGTACCAGCTTCGTACCAGCTTATAATATACCGGCCTTTTTATTTGACAGTTGCATCGAAAATATCCTCTGTATGGTGATTACCCGAGATCATTCTGGCTTGAAAAACGAGCTGTCAACCAGCTTACTGGAGCTACCAGAGTTGTAGATCCAACCCATCCATACCGAAAGAATGGGCAATTTTCGAAGCCATTGAGTGAAATCCTCGATGAACCACACAGTGGATTGTAGATTTTCGATAGAAAATTATAAACGATTTCAATCGTGTCGATGTGTCTTTTTAATACCTAAGTTACTGTTGGGTAGGTAATAATTTCCCATGCTATTTACTATTTTCCAGAATAACACCCTTTATTTACTTCATAAAATATTGATAAATATACAAGATCATCCTTCATTTGTACCATGTTAAGTGTTAACACTAGTTACAAGAGCAGTACAAACTAATTAGTAATGTACAATTTGCATATTATTTAAGTACCTGTAGCAATGCCTCATATTTCAAAAAGTGTGCCAATGAAACTTTCAATTTAAAAACGTTTTAATAAGAGGTGAACTTGGGACTTTTTAAACTTTTCTGTTAATCATTTGTATTTTCTTATTGTTAGCCGTAAAAAGCGCATCCAAAATAAAAACAGGGGAGCCAGAATTCTTTTCTATCCTCTGCCTGTCAGGATGCTATGACAGCAACGTTGACATACTCATAAACATGCTGAATTAACAGAGGATTAAAGGTGCTTTAAATTTAAATTTTGGAGAACGACTTTTGTCTTAGTTATGGCTGAGCCAAGATTGGCAAAAAAGTGTTTTCCACAAAAAAATTTCTACAGATGTTTTTGTTTATTATTGTTTTATCCTTTAACAAATTTGGTATCCATTTCAATACAAATATAGTGTAAGAATATCTCGGATGACTCTTGTTTTAAGAATGTATCCACTTGGACTGCAACCTGCCAGTTTGCAGTCGCAGGTTTCATTTAGACCTCTAGGACGGTGGCCGAACAGCTGTCTTGACCAATTGGAATTCGCAGATTGCAATAGGTAGGTTGCAGCCATAGTGTCACACCAACAAAACACGTTTGTTTCATCATATTTGTCAGGAAAACCGTAAGTATATTTTTTTGATAAGATAATCTGATTGGCTAACAAATAATCCATGTTATTATTGGAAGAACCTACATATTATAAATTGTTTTGTTTGCAAGATACCCTGAGAGTTCCAAACATTCATTATTATTGATTTAAGTTTCTCAAATCATCTGAGCAGGACAAAGAGCAAGTTGGCATTTACCTCCGATATTCAAGCTTGTATGTCATTTTTTCATATTTTATCATTTACATTTTTTACAACAAATTTAGGCACTACTTTGTAAGTACAAAGCCATTCTAACAATGATGGAAAAGCGTTCTCAGTTACATATCATTATCGTCAAAGCGCAACAGTCGCGTTGCTTGACAGTACTTGCAGAGAATTAGAAGGAAGTGTAAAATTGAATTCCAAAATAGCTGCATTTTATAAATATTTTATAATTTTTATGAGACAATTTCTAAAAGTGTACAGATTGCTGATAATTTATTTAAATTCATAGCCACTTAACAATTATTTTGCTAGTTTCTGGAGGCTATTGGTCTGACTTTTTTTTTTCTTTTTGGCAATACTGCCTCGACCAATCAAAATGTTTGGTAACAATTGCAATCTTCAATATAGGAAAACTATCAAGATTTGCAATCTTTCAAATACAAAAGTGTGTAATAAAATAACCCATTAACATATTATTGAAAGTACATTTACGATAGTCACCGTAGCAAAAGAACCACTACACAGACCTTACCAATTCGTTCAATCTGCTCTAGAAAGTGTAAAAATGGGTAAAAAGTGCTATGACAGTTTCTACCAATGCTTGGCTATTTGGGAGCTAGCTTCGAAGGTAGTGAGTCTAGGTATCATACAGTAGAAGATAAGATACAATTTATAATTCCATTGGTTAAAATAGATATGACACAAGATATGGTAACGACAAGAGAACTACTTCACCTAGCTACAAAACTAGGCTCAAAATTCAAATGCATCCGAGAGAAAAGAGAGCAAGTTTCTTACACAAGAGAGCTTTTTTTTGTAGTTGCAAATCCCCTATTGATTTGGGGCTTGTGAGATATTGGGCATAATATTACCTACAAAATCTAATAGTGTTATATTAATATTAACATTAAGGATCAGTTGAGCATTTCCCATTTAAGTTTTAAAAAAGACGATTCAACTCAATCTTACAAATTTAGTGTACAGCCGGTCGCAACATTAAAAGCATAATATTTTACACTGGTAAAATTGTACATGACAAATAATTATTATTTCTAGGTGAATGCACATGCCTACAACTATCTAGTAATTACGTACAACTATGTAATAAAAATACCAATTGTTGATTGTTAGTTTTTTGTGTTTCCTTATTTGCTTTTTTTTTTTTTTTTTTTTTTTTTAGAAAGAAAGTCACTATCCTGATTTTATGAGCAAATGATTCCAACTTCTATTGGTTTTAAGACATTTTGAGATCTGCAGAAAGGGCAAGGTACACAGTCTTGTTATCGTATTAACAAGCAAATAAAAAGTGCAATGATATTGGTTAACGATTTGTGGGATTCTCGAGAAATTATATCAGAACCGCAGAAGAATTATCAACACAGAAAATAAAACCAACTGAGAGCTGCATTCTGCATGATATAGGTAAAATAAAATAAATTTACATTGGAGTTCATCACTTTGATATTGTGGTACTTCCATTTATACTACACAGAATTATCTTGGTAACCACAGAGACTATGTAATTGTAAAGACTGAAAACTGAAAGCATTAAAACTTTATCAAAACTTATAACTATAATAATAATTAATACGTATGCGCTTTATAAAATTTAAAACAAAATCGAAAGGTACTGAACGACAATCTAATCTGCAGATCTGAACATTATATTTCTAGAGCACTAAGTCAGTGCGATTTGTGTTTTGATTCTTATGTGAACCACCTTCTCTCAAGGAAAATATCGTCATTTTGTCATTCGTACACGTGCTAGACATCTTCGCATTCAGCAAAAACATGTCAGATCTATATTCTCCTTTCTACAGTTGCTTAGAAAATGTCTTCAGCATTCAGTCTTGATAAATAAAATGCTATATTGCATTATAGTACACTAACTTCACATACTATCAGTATCTCTACTTTACAATAAAATATTAACAACATGGTACAAATATTTCAGAAGCTATGACGACAAAACTACTTATCTTGACCTTAAACATTGCTCAAAAATAAAGAGTGATCATTCGATAAAGTGCGTCCATTCTTGCATTTACTAGAAATAGCCCTTGGTGGTCAAAACTAATTTCTTTGTAGAGCTGCTTAAAAAAAAAATTGTATAATACCTACTTCTATAATATGATCATCATAATAAATTTCTTTGCTACTTAGGAAAAAAAAATCACTCAAATATTCCCGTAATTACAGCTCTACGCGGTCCTTCAAAACATTCCACTACCTGGCTGAATACGTACAAGTTACGCTAATTGCAGTAGAGTCTTTCGGGAGTGTAAGCGCGTGGAGAGGGGGAAGGGGTATTGGTAATCTACGGCGACGGCATCGAATCGGAGAGCACTTCGGAAGGCGTTCCTTCGCTCGAGTTGATGGAGAAAGCCTTGTTCGGAGCTCTTCGTTGTCGCAAGATGGACGGGTCAAAGTTGGGATGGCGCCGGGCATGTTTGCTGCAAAGAGAAGAGCTGGATCAGTTATGCATGAATTAGTGTTAAACGTGTCAAGTTAGTACTGGGTGGCTGACCACAGTCTCTTCGTATATAACTTTTATGGTGCCCATACAGACAACAGTAGGTCAATGTGATTGTAAATTTTATCACAATATTGGCGATACATGGTACCTATCCTGCCATTTACAGGCATTTGTAATTTAAAGAAGAATTAACATGTTAGTTCGCGGAAATGACATGGGAAACAAAAACTTCGAGGATTGTAAAACTTTCCAAGGGGGTTTAAAGGTCTTCAAGGTTTAGAAATAATCTAAATTAATTTTTATATGCTGTACCTAATCCTTAAGTGGTGGATGCTAAATACCAATATTATTGATTTAAATTTGGTACTACTATAAAGATCACTTAGTGACCCTGGTAACAAGGGTTTTAGAACGTTCTATAAAATTAAAATATTTGAAATCAATTTCTTTTGTTCACTTTAAAGAACAATACGAATGATTGGAATCGAGAGAAAATGTTGAATACAACCAGCTCTTTAAAAACTAGTTCTAGTATGCAAAACCAAGATAAATAGCATAATTAAGTATAATGTTGGTGAAGTAAATAGAACAGTGATTAGGTACCTAAGATGATCGCTGCGCATGAACTTCTTGTTGCAAACCGGACAGATGAAGTTCTTTTCGCCGGTGTGCGTTCTGGTGTGGCGAGCGAGCTCGTCGGATCGGGCGAAGCGTTTGCCGCAGCTGGGCCACGCACAAGGGAAAGGTCTCTCACCTGTCATAAGAAAAGAAACATTATGGTTAGGATGGCCTAGCAATGTGTCATTGGTTTCGAAGTTTTTTCTGCTCAAGAAAGTGTCAATCCTTCCCTTAGCTGTACAAAGTCAAGAATTCAGCAACTTGATAAGCTCATTGGATGCAGAAATGAGGGACCTGCCAAAATAATGATGCAGTAATAGGTTTCTTGTGGTATGGGCCATCATTGAGAGGATAGAAAAGAACTACATTGTGGACATTGTCTACATTGTGAAGAACTACACAATGAACATGTAATTCTAGCAAGCACACAGCTAGAAAATGTAATTCAAGTAAAAAAAAAGCCGATTTTAAATTGCAATATATTGCCAACACGTGTGCTATTTAAACACCACAAATGAATTCAATTATCCTATCTCTCAAAGCAAAGTTAGGCTGCCTTTGGTGTAAATTAGCCCAAGGTTGTATTCCGTCGTTTTTCTGAATTTTTGGTCTATTTTAAAACTAAAATGTGCAACGGAATTAATAGATCGCCCTGTGACCGAAATTCATGAAATAAGTACGCAAGCAGTACTTAATTTCGCGCAAGATAAATAACTCGTTGCACATACGCAATCACCGTGCAGCCTACAAATTAGGTTAATAAAGTAGCGAGCACCTTACATTTTAAACCCACCGGTTAAGTCGTTTCCAATTAATAATATGCCATGTCACGTCATAACTATAAATTTCAACGCATCTTGGCAAAATATTAGTAACCACAGTATGTAGCAAGTCTAAAGCGAAACCTGTAGTACATAAATTTTGGGGACAGATATTAAAACAAGGCTCGATATTCTACATCTAGCGCCAAGATACTAGCAGCACTCGCACTTTTTTTGTTTCCCGTCTGGAGCATGTCAAGGCAAAAAGACGCCCCCACGTTTAATCACTCTAAACCATGCGCCAAGCCAAGTGCGAGCGGAACAGCAGCAAAAGGAACTCTCCTCTGCCTAGAGACGTGTAACGTAAGTCTCTTTGTTCGCATAAAATATGCTGCTGTAATGCGGGTGCTATCAGAAAGGAGGTATAGACTACCTAAACGACAACGAGACCCGAGCTCATTTTATTGTCTTCCAACAATCTGCCATTTCCCTTTCCTTTGTGGCTTACATTTCAATTGAATGTGTCGAGAGGGGTCCCTATTCCCGAATACCCAAACACGCGTGTCGCCACGATACGCAGGCTGATCAATCAGAGTGGAGGCCGCAGAACCAGCACCGCACCCAACCTACACGTTTCTATCGATATTCGAGTAGGACCTTGACAGGCTGAACAAGAAGGAACTTGAATTTTTATCATACTTTATGTAAACAGATTCCTCTATTTACGTACTTTAGAGTAATAAGGAAGAAAAAAATGGTGATTCTAAAAGCTGTCCCGAAAAAATACTGAATTGATGAAAAAGACGGGCAAAGCTATGGAGAGCAATTACGACTTACGAGAGCATCAAACATCAAAAATCCAAAACAAAACCGATTCAACATCCAAAATCAGACTCAGAGTTGGAGAGTGGACTGAATCGGAAGCATTGAAGGAAGAACAAAAAAAAATGTTGACCAAAATCGCGGGCAAATGTCATATAAACTCAGATTTTTCTGTATCCGTAGTGAAGTGAGCTTTAGTTAGAACAAAACCGTGAATTAGTAAACGAGAAAAGCTACTATTTCGTATCACAAACACTTCCTTGGCAACAAGAGAAACACGTTTGAAACTTTGGCCCTATTCTACGTTTTGTCGCCCCTTTTTTTTAGCGGACATCGGATGACCTTTAGCTAAGATAAACTGGGTCATCTTGTCCCTCAACTATATTCGCGACAAAAAAACAAACGGTGGAAACTAAGACACGTGTTGGCTTGTTTGTGTGCGTGCCCCGTGAGAACACGTACGCAGTGAGGAGAGAGAAGAAGATACGACGTCGCTACAGCGTCAAATAATCTAGGGCCAAATCGCAGATATCAAGGTCATTTGGAAATGGCGCCTGAGGCAACAGCTGGGAGCTCGAAAACGAACGTCACCGAACATTTTTTGAATTAGCCGTTACATCTTTGTACTCTATGTCAAGCAGGGCATTTGAAAGCTTAGGTAACAACAAAAACAAATTGGGTAATACGACAATATCTCCTCTAAAACAGTGGAGAAACACAGCTTAAAATTTGAATACTTTTTAAGTGAGAACACACAAATTTTGGGACACCTAATTCTAGCCACCTCGTCGCCTACAGTGGGCCTCTTTTTCTGGGCCTCAGAAGTGACCTGATGTACAGCCTAAGGGGCCTCTATGATAACATTGCGGGCCTCTAAAGTGGGACTTGACCGTACGCAGAGATTCCGTGTTTTCTTTAGCACGCGCAGAAAAATTCCACGAAATTGGGTGACAAGAAATTGGGCTGGTTTGGATCAGTGTTTGGGCCAAGTCAACGATCAACGATCCGCGAATACGCGCGGAAAAAAACATTTCTCATCTAAAAACTCATATCACGAGTCAGTCGATCAGCCTCCTGCCAAATTGCGCGCACATTTTCCAAAGAAAAACGAGGGTCCAGTTCAGGTCGGGGCCGATGTCGGGACAGGTGCTCGAGGCTGCGTACGGGTATTTCCGGCGGGCGCCGGGCAAGGTGGTGTGGGCGAGGCCCGCTCAGGCCTGCTGCTGCCGTTGTTGCAGTCACGGCGAGCCGGCCGATCTGTGGCAGTGACCTCAGACAAGGACCGCAGCCCGTACGGCGAGGTCACGTCGGCACAAGGGCACATGCTCCGTCGCAACGCTCCGGCGCGGCTAATCCAAAGGTAGTGCAATGTTGATTGTACTTAGTGCAATCGCTGGCTTGTGCGATTTGGCTCGATCTTATCTACCGCATTTAGAATTACTTTCTTTGGGAAATGTCGGCCGTATACGGGTTTCATATTTAAACACTTAAAATAGTTTTGCCAGCTTAGGGACCATCCAATCCGCCACTGGGGTGTGTTGCTACCAATTTCGTGCGGCTGCCGAGCCAACGGTGAGCTGGAAACACTGCACGCATCCATGCGTTGATCCAAAATAGAGAAAGATTTAAAAACACTACGAGTCCCTTTAAGTCCGAGACGACGACGAACAAGTAACAACGGAGCAGATAGATGGCGTGAATTTGAAGCCAGCACAGGCTGAGCAAACGAGTCGGACTCTCCCACGCAACCAACCAGCGCGGCATAAAAATACAATCTTCCTTCTCGAGTCGCAATTGAAACCGTAATATCAGCGAACGAAGTGTATTATGTTACAAGAAAAAGAAACTTGGACGACTGCCGGTAGTAGTTTTTCTTCTTGTTACCATAACCATGGATCCACAAAGCAGAGTTTAAGCTTTAAAGTTTAAACAACCCTTAAAAATCTGGAATCACCATCTGTGATAGGCTGATCACATTTAAACTCCTAGGTAAAACTCTAACATCTACTTTGTGGATCCGGCCCATATGGTTATTATAACCTTAGTAGCCGAAAAATATGCAATAATTGAATAACAAACAATACAATTTGGTAACGATCATAGTTTTAGCGTCGATGCATGATTCAATACGCGCTTTTCAACAAGAGACCAAGGACGGCGTCAACAAAAGAAGGATGTCTTGCTCCTCTAGGTCACCCAGCCTTCCGCCCATTCGGCGTTCAGGTCATGGCATAAGGAGTCTAATCAACAGCTGCCGGACAGATGTGTCCATACACTTCTCTCAAGACTTGTGGCGACTGACTTTGTCTAGCATATAAACCCGCGTAGACATCCTTCAAAAGAAAAAAACTTGCACTATCAGAGTGTTACTTGCAAGTAAAACTTTTTTCTTGGTGGATGATACCAATGCAATGCAATATATACGAAATGAAACGAAAGCATCTGGCAGTTTTGAGTGAACATCCCTCTAGCCTTCAAATAACTAAGAGTGTGTTAGTTCTGTCATGGTCAGCTCGGGCTCAGGTACCTTCTATCAACCTTACCACAAAACTACCTGAGCTGTAGGCATCTAGCGACCGATTGTTATAAAACACAATGCTATCTTTCAACTAACTCAGACAAATGGGTATATCTCTGTACAAAGTGCCAAATGAAAGCCAACAGTATCAGGTATACATTTTTTCGAGCGAAAATAACCCTGAAAAATACCCCTAGTGCGTGCGTACGTTGACCTTACATACGGATTTTTAGAAAACACTATTTTCATCGGTTGTATTTCTTTTACGAATTTAAAGTGTCCCACCCACCTTTTATGTGACAGTCAGGAAATATGGTAGTTAACAAGTAGAAAGGTATCGAAATAACACCGGCAGAGAAATACATTGTTAGGGAAGTCAGCAACGTGTCCTGATAAGCTTAACGATCTGGCTCAAAGCAAAATCTGATTACACCAGCAGCTGATCTTGACGGGGACAGCTGCTCCTTCCTAGGTCCTTTCTGTAGGACACATTCGATGCCCACCTGGCTTCATGTTAGAGGGCTGCCGAGCAGACAAGACGAACCTCCCTGCTTAGCTTGTGCTTCTCAAGATTCAGCTCCAAACTTAACATCAAGTAGAAAAACCATCACATCCACGCATTTGTTACAATATTTAATAATAATGTTTCTATTCCGGGCACTTTTTAAATTGAGTGCAACGAGAATGGATAAAAATTAAATTGGTTTCATAAAACGCAAAGTGACTCTGTGAAAGTTAAATTCGTTACAATACGTTTCACCTCAGCGAGCACAACATGAAATGTTATTCAAAAAAATCCGATTTTACTCCGTGCGCATAGAAAATTTTCAGTAACAAGTCTCGACCAATGTATACCGGCCAACTGATAACAGAAAAATCTGTTTATTGCTAATAAACTGTTAGAAGCACGCAAGAAACTTATCGGCAGAGTTTTCAGTTCTGTTCTGCATAAAACACGGAGTGTGTGTGTGTGTGTTAATAATACATCATACAGCCCACCATTATTGATTGTGTATAAAATGTAACGATTATTCCAGTGGTAGGGTAGGTTTAAACAGAAAAACAGAATGCCACCTTCTTGGGTTAGAATCAATGGAGCTACGCCCAACAGCGGTTTATATCCATCTCCCGCGCCAGCCGTGACAGTATTTTCATCCTCGTTACCCCCTCCCCCCCCCCCCCCCCCCTCCCCGCACTGAATGCCCATTCCACAGGACGCCACGCGTCGTTCCTGTAAATGTCAACCCTTCGCGCTGGGAAGCGGGCATCCTCACTTCGACTGACACAAATAAAAATTATAAGCTCTACCTAATGTGAGCATCAAAATTATTACTCGTATTTCGTGGCTATCAACTACGTTCAGTCAAATTAACAAACCTACTATTTCACCCCTCAGGATTTCTCCAGTTTTCTCATTTCCTTTACTAATTTTCCAACTTTCCTAAGCCTTAGAACTAATTTATATAGTTAGGAATAGGATTAGCTGTGACGTACACAGTTCAATAAACCGCCTTGAGTAGGTTATGACTAGTAAGCTCTTATAATGGGTACTTAGAGTAATGATAAGAAGCTGTGGCCAATTTGATTCAGTCGCTGATACGGAGTAAGTCCAATTGACGTGATTGCTGCAAGTTGATTGCAAATCGAGTGTTCAACAGAGGACGCAGTGGAGGAATCCAACACGATTTTGTATCGATTGTCGACAGTGGTGCACAATGCTTTCATTTCGAATTGGAAGAATCAGATGGTAAAATACTTTTAATAAATTAGTAGGCGGATATTAATGGAAGCTAAATAAATGATAGAACCGAACTCCCAATCATGAAAGCACGTTGGCACGGTGTGTGTCCTGAAAATGAGTTGTGACTGTTTACCAAAGACTAATTTTTGAGCGTCGTAAAATATGTCCCCGCCGTACGAAACTACTTGGCTAAATCGTGATGTTCCAGGATTTTGTTCTCGAAGGGAGATTGCAGAAATTAAACCACTTCCTAAGCGTAATCATGGCGACATACAGGAACAATACGCTTTCTGTGAATCCTCTTCTTCATCAACTAAAAGCAATCAAACGTGAGTGCATTTCCAAAGATGCAACCAGATGTAAGTCGCTTGCGCGAAATAAACAATGTGTCATTGCGACACATTACATTATCGTGACGTTTATGTAGGTCGCACACTAAATGGGTAACGCTTTGCATAGCCCTACATAGTGGGAACATGATGTTCATTCAATCCAATCAGAAATAATAAATCGGTTTATTTCCTTGTGACTTTTCCGAATTGAAAAAGAAACCGTGATCGAATGTTGGTGTAGACTTTTAAAGCATGGTATTTCTCGATACAGATCTGTATAGTAGATTGCCTTGCAAGAACCACACTGTTGAGAGACCATTTTCGATCAGCCTTGAAATTTCAGACAAAGGAACAAAACCAGGTAAAACGTAGACACATAGCTTGAAATGTGGATAAACCTATCACTTTAACTCATTGTTAACTGTCGACAAGTTACAGTAATGAAAGGTAATGTACAAAAAAATATGTTCCTATCTAATACAAGAGCGCAATTACGATTCTAAAGCTGCTAGCGATTTGACAACTTGAAATAAAATAAAAACTATTAGTACATATACTACCTATATACCTATACTAGATATAGGCCTTAGGTACTGATAAATTCTTGAGCTTATTCCACCATCTGTCCCCCATGCGCCTAATAATTCGCTCCGATTAAATCTAATGGATGGTCCACCTGCCGTGCCGGTGCCCCCCCCCCCCCCCCCTTCACACCCCTTTGATGCACGCCTCGGCACGCGTGACGTGCGGCCTGGTGGCTGCGCCTGGGTCCGAACCCGCGTCCTGCGTCATGCCAGCAGGCAAGAGCACGAGGACGCGCTGGTGCGTTCTTTTGACGCACACGGCGACCGTGCCAGCGCGCAAATCGTTTTCAACGAAACAGCGCCTCTCTGCGATTGACGCATCTTGAATGGCAAAAATCCCACACGATGATTTCCAAGTAAAAATGAGAAACATGTATTCTTCTGATAGATCTCTAGTAAGTTATGAAAGTTCCCAAAAGTAAAGGACCCTGGGGTGTTCTTTTCTTGCTTGGCGATCATTTACGGCCATCGACACTCGAGAGGGTTTGGCTGGTTTTGAGAGCTCCTGCTCCATTTCACTGGTTTGTATAATTGTAGCCGTGATTGTAGCATATCTGTTTACCACGCACGTGGCGATTTTTTCTCAATACTTTTTATGTTAAACTGGTGAAACCAAACAATTTACGATTTCGCGGTTGGCATACACTCAAGAGCTATGGCCAAAATTTGAGGTCGTGTTCATGTTAAGAAAGGTCCGGGTTCGAAGACATTTGTGTCGAAATGTCCGAATTTTTCAGTCGAAGTTAACTTCAAAATAGACTCGGCACTGCGCAGTTCAATCCAAGAAAATACGCGTCCCATATAAAACCGTAGAGTGCAAAACCGAGCGAACCAAGCGACGCGTGTGAGATTTCAAACGTGGAGAACAGAAAATAAATGTGGTAGTACAGTGACCTGAAACTTGCAAATTCTTCGACTTCGTTTTATTTTTTTTTGCCTCGAGAACAGCGTGTACGCAGTACCATCCCACTCCTGCCATCAACCTGAGTTAAGGCAGGAGGAACATCTCACGATAAGATGATCGCGAAACTTTCTTGGCATCCATGTGCTTTCATTCCTTGCACAAACTTTATTGTACCAAAGGTCTCATGATTTGCAAAAAAAAAGTTCAAACTTAATATCGTACCACGCCCGTTTCCGAGAAGCCTTGGTCGGGGAGCCTTTGGCGCTGCCACAATCGATATCGTAACCCTGACATTCACTTTCCAGCCGACAAGAGTGTACCCGTCGGAATCCAAATCAAGGGGTTCGCTCCCCTGGTCCATGCTGAATGCGCAAATCTAAAACGCACTAATTCCTCCATTCCGAGTTTCTTACCACAGTTCAGCACAAGATTTTGCATCTTGTAAACACACAAAAACGATCAATAAACAAGTTATTCGATCAAAGATTTCACCCGGATTAGAACAGGTGAACACCCCCGTTTAATCGAGTTATTTTTGTCGTATGTTTTGAATCAGTATTGATCCGTTTTTGGGTGTGTTACGGGGTGGTTTAACGCTATTATTTCGAAACAAGGCACGATGATCGAGGGCAAAGGGAAAATTAATTATAATTGAGGACATTTCAAACACACTCAAAAAGCGCGGTGCAACTGGAGGTCATGAAGTCCAAACAAACTGAATGGAACGACGACCGACACGGGACGATTAGATTCCCGGCGAAGGGCAGGTCAGGAGTCGGGACAACGCCACGGTCATAAAGGGAGCTTGGCGAATGAAAAACAAACTACAAGTCAAGCGCCAAGTCGTGATCAACGGTGAAATCTTGCAGTTGCACCACGATGATACGGCAGAAAACAATTGCTAAAAATAAACCGCTAGGAGGACGAAGGACCCAAGGGGGTTGGACGTAGCCAACGTTGCATTAGATTCGTCCTCGGTGTAGTTTGTCCGATCAATAGGTACGCCCCGAGGTTTATTCACCACTGAGAGCCACGACGCCGTCCACAGTGCAGGTAAAGCGATGTAGATCTTCAAGCTGAATGAGCCACATCTCATGCAGCTCATGAATAATAAGCACAACTCTTTTGCGCTCGATCAAAAATGCATGTGCACCGTGCGTGTACGTGGTCGTCCGCTGGGATATGGTCAAAATTGAGGTGGTAGTCAACTGGGAACAAGATGAGACTCGGCATACACAAGCATGACACACGCCGAATAGAAACAATTTTAAAGCAAAAGGGATGTTTTTGACGTTTAAAAAATTTAAAAAAAAGTATCAACATAAACGGAGGTCGAGTAGATTTGAACGACGATGATAAACTGTGACGCAGTTCCAAAACCAGATTCAGCAGACATGATGATATACCTACAGACGTTGACCGGATGTGAAAAGTTTAAAAGTACAAATAAGTTTGTTTCAACTTGAGCGTGGTAGGAGACGAGGTAAACGAACTGTCATGTAGCCGCCTATCATTACAGTGCAGCAACTGCCTTCGACTCCCGACTTCGCAAGAAAACCTACTTATATTTCAGGCTTGAAGATGAACCTCTCCGTCCAGAGACCTTCACGGCCGGGCAGCTAACTACACTGCCGTCCACAGGACAGGTCTCAGGTGACTTCGACATGCATAATATGGTAATATAGGTAGGTATACAGGATGGATATTATTATCTAACCAATGTCTAGACTACACTATAAGAGCAGAGGCTCTTTTAGGTAAGTTTATAAGCAGGTTGTCCATGCGGTTTTTCTTCGATCGTTTCTGTATACGATGATTAGGCAGATTGAAACAGAAGGTCACTATCAACAATACACTTTCGTATAGAAAGCCCACTCTGGGCATGTTTAAGACTACTGTAATATAAACTATTCCAGCCCGACCGTGGTGCACTGGCAATTAAATGGGAGTGATAGTAACCAATTATAATAAGCAGCGAGGAGGGTACTCTACTACATGAAAATAACATTGCCCACACAGGACAATTATGACGGTGAGCTCGCTTCTATTTTCCAATGATTCCGTCGCTGTTGCTATCCCAAGGGTTACGAACAATGTTCACCCCTTGGGTGTAACCAACAATTAATATGGCGATTACTCGGCTTCTTTGTATGGTGAAGCACGCGTTGCTATTTTACAAGCTAGTACTGGTTTTTCTCTTATGACCTTTGTATCGAGTTTTATCAAAGAATGTTTAGACTAAAGCAAATTGAAACATTATTAATCGGAAGTTACAGAATCGCACCTTCCACACTTTTACAGTTTAGCCCGCGATAGAAGATTCCAACCCAAGGACTGTCCTCCAGTTCTCATTTCAGTAATGACTATATTTTATTGTATCCGCAAAATAATCCGTAAGAACGTTATGATTTGTATTCGTATGGTTGTAATAGTTCGGAAAACAAAGTTTTTTTCACGACAAAGGGCAATAGAAAAATATTGGACATCATCAAAGATTTGTCTTGTTTTTAAAAATGACATTTGGGCCGAATGTCACCTCAAAATGACAGGTGGCGTTTCTGTTGGGAAAGTATGTTCTCTCTCTCTCTCTGACCTGTGTACATAAAGTACAAGTAATTAGATCCAGCACGATGAAAATGAAAAATGTATCCATATTGTCGTCACCATGAATGGTGAAGTCAGGGCGAGGACACACCGTATTATTATTTATTAGAAATTGAAAATAAACTTGGCAAACGTTTGATTAAATTATGCATATCGAAGGAAACGTTTCCGGATTGCGAAACTACACTCACGATACTCATTCCGAGGTTGAATCAATAAATTATCTGGGGTCGATAGATCAACAATAAGCAATGCGCTCTAGATGTAAACGTAAATACAAAAGAAATAATATTACATACCTACAGACAAATAGTGTTCATATTGTATTAGTTGGCGCGAAATATCCGAACGTTCCCGTGTATACCCTCTGTTCAGTGAGAGAACATACTTTCAAGGCAGAGGCGCCACCGGTCGTTTTGGAATAACACACAAGACAAATGTAATTTTTTTAAACATTTCAAATTATACTGGTTTTTAGACTCATGTCTACTTCATCCAACCGCAGCACCAGTTTTGACAAAAACTATTTGAACTGGGTTTTGAATGCTAAGTGATGAACAACTAAATTTCCCAACGTTTCGTAACTTGTACCTGTTACTTTATCAAGGGTTAACGCAGTCCCGACAATTTTTCGATTGCAAAAGAACCACACAAAATGAAAACAATGAACTAGTTCAAGCATTTTAAATGCATCTACCTAAATTAATCAAGGTCATGATGAAGTCAAGAAGTGTTATTTTCGAAAATATGGCCCCGAACAAATTGGCCTTACTAGTTATGATTCGAATTTTTCTTTTAAGTATATCAATACTGAGAATTATTTTGCAGTTTTGATAAGTATTATGAAAACCAGCCACCAAAATCATAGTTGAAATTTCATTTATGAGTTGGTAGCTATGCTGGGGGGCAGTCGTTGGGCTGGTATCTTCTCTCGTGGGCTTCACTGCTGTAAATGTAGACTTCACTAGCACAAGGATTTTTTTTAGCAATGGGGTGACGCAAATATTTGAGTGGAGCTACAAAAGTCCTGAAGGCTGCCAGCATCCTTCACTTGTAAGACGTTAATTAAAAGAAGATTTCTCCAGCTACACATCCGCATTTCTGTGTAGCATTGTTGTGGCTTCTTTACTCCTTGGAATAAATCTTGAAGTCATGAGTCTTTGGTGGTACTCAGAGAAAACCTTGACCCGCAACTAGATCTTCAATACAAACAAGAAAAAAAGTCAGCGAGTGGTTCACCAATTGTCCCTCAATAGAGAATAACTCGCGTGAGAAGATACTACCCCACAGCATTGCAACAACTCATGAAGGAAATTTCAGTCGTTTTTAGTGGCGGGATTTCATAATACTTATCGTATATCTGCAAAATAGTCCCAATATAAACTATTGTAGCTCGCAAAACAAACACAAAATTGGCACGTCGAACGCTTCAGAGCAAAAGATAAATGCCGGACATCAGCGGAAACGATTTGCGGTGTTTTTATGAACGAAAGTTCCTAATACTATTGGTGGCACCTCTGCCGGAAAAGTAGGTTCTCTCGCTGAACGGAATGTATCCATTTCACATAAATTCAATTTCCTACAGTATTTCGACGATCATCGTCAACTTGCAGCAAACAATCATAGACATGAGCGGATTTAAAATTTTATATTTTATCGACAACCGAGCCGTGTGTTCGAATTACGCTTACAATCCCTCTACTATTGTATTTCACACCAAAATATAGGCCAAACCCTCAAACATTTGATATCTCCCTAAACAACAAACCAGCAATGGGATAGCACACAATTAGTCACCCTGAAAGGCAATTACCATTTCATCTAGGATTAGCGACGCAGGATCAGTAATTAATGCCGTGATAATACCCACCGAATAACAGGCAAGATTTTGAGTCGGCAATGGTACTTTATTCGATTGAGTCAATCAAATACTCATTTTTACTAAAGCGACTTTTTATAAAACTTCCTGTTATAAAGAAGATTATGGTAGGTGGTGTGAGACACGGAGGCAGCACGTGCAAGGAACCAGCCACAGAATGATTTGTTCAGTCGTCTTCGCCGGAGAAAATATGTCCACAGCCCCAGCTTGCTTTTCTTTTTTGCTGTTAGGTTTGTCAATGGTTTTAGCGAAGGTTTTAGCCTTTGAGTGTGCCACGGCACTGTCAGCGGGCGAAGTAAAGAAAAGCTCGGCGCTCCGTCTTAAATCTCTCCCCTCTCCTTTCACCAGAATTACAAGAAAGAAATTCAAAATATTACAAAAGAACGAGCCCCAGCTGCAAAGAAAGATAAAGCAATGAACAAAACATTACCCTATATCTTTGGCTGTAGGTATAGCCTGAACACCATAAGAAAATCTCGTATACAAGGTATACCCTCGCTCGGCGGGTCCCAAAAATGTTTGTAACGTGTGCCGAGCAAAACGTAGCTCTTCAGTATTTTGTGACAACAACAAGCATTGTGCCGTGTAGACGGGATTTCTCGCTGGGAGGTAGGGTAGTCATAGTATCATGAAAATAGAATCTCAGAAAAACAGCTGATCTATCAGATCTTTGATTCACACGTACTCGGAAGAAAAGTGATCCTACCACTTGAGCCGACACTTTCACGGCTTGGGTGTGAAAGCAGAATAATTTACCACGTTGGTAATTTATGGAAATAAATCGAACGTGAAAAATTAATTAGGGTGCTAGCTTTTCGTTCGAAGTATGGATAGTATAGGACTGTATTCCTCATTATTATACACCCCTAAGAGCGGTTTCTACCGTTGTTTCAGTTGAGCTGCGTTTGAAAAGTAGACCCACTTCATTGTTGAGAAGAATCGTTGAGTGTGCAGATTGTATATTTCTTGTTTGTTGCCGAATGACGACATGTTCACAACAAATATCAGAGAAAATGAGGTACCCAGATGAGACGGGTATGTTGGAGGTTTCTGCTGTGGGTAAGGGATGCTTCACTGGCCAAAAACCGGTCAATACAGCACTGTCGACCAGATAACCCCCAATGGTAAACGTTTCCGCTACGAACGTCTTTGGTGGACATTTCATCTGCCGCTTTTCCATCTAAATGTACAATTCAGTGTAAAATAATTGGCTCGGGTAGGTACGATGTACCTACACGAAAATCTCATCATTCGGGGTCGGATTTTTAAACAAGCGAGCTGAACTGGTACCGGCTAAATCGTTTGAGCTCGACCGATGGTTCCGATAGCCAGCTATTATTAGACTCGATTCTGTTAATCAATATTCGGCTTCATTGAAATTGTCACAGCGAGACCTGGAGTTGGGCAACATCGCTGTCTGAATACGATCGTAATCCCATGAGGTCGTCCTTTAAGCTATAACAGTTTCGTCAGAATATTCAGACAACTACTTATAAATGGGAGAGGCCACAGTCCACTGACGCTACTAAGGTTTTAGCGTCCACGTGCGACCTCCAAAGCATGCCAAATATCGAATGGACATAATGGCAACAGGCGGCTTTCCGATGCGAGCGCGGGAAAGAGCGAGACAAAGACCTTCGAAATAGGCAAAATGGATTACAGTGATAAGATGATAGGTCACTCATCATCGAGCATGATGACGCTAAAGCCGCCGAATATATATAAAAAGGGGGCGTTACTGGCACAACAGCGTCTCCTTTCTAGCAGAGAAATGTAACAAAAAAAGTCGAAAGAAAATAACAGACCCAACATCGAAACTCTTAACGTGTTGTTCTTAATGTTGAGGGACGAAATGAAGCTTCAACAACAATGAGATTTTGTATTTGGCAGTCGGGACACTCCCCTCTTCCTATAGCGTGGGGTGACAACCATGAGGGTGATCTAGGAGAACCATGCACGCAATTCAACTCGTGAAATCCTTGTAGCATGCAAATCAATAATAATCTAAAAAAAATTACCGGTGTGTGTTCTGAGATGAGCTTTCAGGTGAGAACTCTTGCCGTACACTTTATCACAACCGACGTAAACACACTTGTGGGTCTTGCGAATTGTCATGGAATTGGAAGGAGAAATATTCTTGCGAGACGGGTGACTTTTACGATTTCGTGAAGATTTAACGGTCGTTTGGTATTCCTGTTCGATGGCGTTTAGTTCCATTTCGTCAATATTGAGTCCATCGTGAATAACTGTGTAATTTTGAGGGACGTTCGGCACTGGTTCCTGTTTTATACGTGTCAAGTCTGTTAAAATTCGAGCCACCATATAAAGCGAGGAAGATTCCGTGCTGATTGTTGGTACAGTGGGTACTTGTTCTAAAAAGACTGCCGGTAACGGGGCATTCACACTCTCCACGATGACAGCTCCATTGTTGATACCATTGCAGATATTCGATCGAATCGCAGATCGATGTGATAGATCGAGAGGTGCCCAGTTCTGATCTTTTGAATGGGACATCGCAAGCAAACACTGCGCTGCAAAGTTTATATCGTGATCCTGTGCCATTCTCTTCCTGTAACTTAGTGGTGGGCGGGGTCGTATTCAGCCTGCAAAACACTGGGTTGATGCGAAGGAATTCAATATGAAATGTGACGAGTTTCTTTCTCTACGAAAGATAATCGAATTTTATCCGTTTGTCTGCAAGAAGTAATCACACGTCGCACTGATAAATCTGTTTGTTTTCTTTGTTATTGATAGGTGTAGCCGCGCGCACTACACCTAGCTCCGCAGCTGACCGATGCTTACTAAACGCGAGCAACGCCAAGCACCGAACGCCATGTGCTCGTTGAAGAAGGTGCTATCTCATTGGAGCAGAGCAGGGTTGTTGTGGGATATTTGGGAGAGCATCTAACGCCGCCATTAGCCATCTAGTATCAACAAAGGAAACTAAACTTGTTCGTTACTAGTGCGACCTAGTGGCAAAATGTTCTACCTAGCAGTGTGGGTAATCAGTACGTTTTATACCCGTCTAGGTGGCGCTAGTCAAAGTAATGGGCTGGTGGTACTAAAAAATTTGCTCATAGGCGGCAGCGCTGGTTGAACAAAAATCCATTTCTGCATTTTATTTTGTTTGTTTTTGGCAAGAATGAGGAATGTTGGACATTCGGAAACTCTGAATGTTGTAGCAGAGTAATTCTAGCCATCAATTATTTTTTGTATCATTTTCAAACAAAATTGACTGAAGTATTTGAAATAACAAAAGCCAGCGATGTACGTTGGTGATAGAACTATTTCTGCGGGCAGATTTTTGTCACACGTGTGTAAAACAAATGCGCGATGCGTGTGAATCTGAAACGCATGGTAAACAGCAAGGAAACTCATATCCTTTCTTTCTGATTCTTCTGGAACCTCCACGAGCATAGCTTCCACATTCTTATCTCTCTCGACTCTGTGAGCAGAGCAAACAAGCGATTCAACTAGGTTATGTAATTATAATTCATTATGACTTTATAATGCGGAGCATTGCACGCCAGTCTCGTACGCAGCGAACGAAACAAATATGCTTTAAAATATTACAGTTTGAACGCACTGTTTGATCGAGGCTTACACGCAATTACGCAATCACATTTTTTACAGTGTCGTTCCTTGAAACAATTATTTTCTTCAAGAAAGTCCTTTTCACCACTTTTAAAAAATAAATTCGAGCGTTTTTTTTTTTCTCATTTCCATTGTTAAATTTCAGAAAGGCGGGAATTGAATCCACGTAATATATTTTTTATGTCGACCCATCCCAGAGTTTATTTGACAAGGAGATTGCAAAGGAGTTCTCGATGATTGGTTTCATTTTGGGACCTAATATTACGGCTTTGATTTACATATAAAAAGTAGGGGAATAGATGCTCGTTGATGGGTACGATCTCTGCGGCAGGGGGACGGGTTGGCAGGGGGGCAGGGGGCGGCCAGGGGTGGGGGGGGGGAGGCGGCATGGTCCACGAGTCTAGCTAGTCGATGCCAGTCTCCACACCGAGGACGACGCGGTTGGTCCAACTCACTCGCCACTAATCACATTAGATCAATTCAATTTTTCATGTCAGAACGAAAATCGTGGCGCGGAAACATTGGGATTAAAATTTAAGGGGGCGATGCATTTTTTTTTATGAAATTTGACGACGCGGATGTCAAAATGTGAGTATGTTGGTGAAACGTCAGTTAATCCACTTAGCAAATATAATGTTATAAAAATTGCATTTTCTTTTGACACTTTTCAATTTACCTCGATTTTGTTTCTCTCATCACGTATTTGAAAATGCGTTCGTTTGATCTTTACGTCAAAACCACAAAAACAGTGTTGCACAAATCCGCGCTCAATTAAAACGTCTCATAATAAAAATAAACGCAATTAAATTCATAATCATTCCATATTTTTTTTTACGGGTGCGTCCAAGCTTGTGTGTGTGTTGTGTTTGTGAGTGTGTATATAATTTTGGGTGAAGGTCGCTCCGCGGCTGAAGACTCCACCGCTACCCAACCGCAAGAGCGGCACCCACGTGCACCCAAGGTGCCGACGATGACAACCTGCCGTCGTCTCGGCGTCGGCGTCGTCATCACCGGATGGATGCTAGCACTGTTGATGGCATGGACGGCTGGAGCAGAGGCGGCACAGCAGCCTTCTGGACAGCATCACGGAAGAGTGGACGTAGATAACGCGCTTCAGCCGGGGCCCGTGGGCGGGTACGTACCCCCCTCCACCCCCTCCTGGCGTGGGGGTGATGTGATTGTCTGTGTGCAGACTTTCATCGAGAGCTTATCACGATTTCTGTTTCACAAGGAATTTTAAAAATTCTATTTGGTTCAGATGCCGGATTTTAAATGCGGATATTTGCTCGTTTCACTTCCCTGGGGCAAAGCAGAGTTTAAGTTTAACCTCAGAGTTTAAAAATTGTCAGTCAATCACAGATGATGTTTTCAGATGTTTAGGAGTTGTTACCACGGTGATAACAGCTTTACCCCCGAATCTATGTGCTTCTGCTTTATGGACAGGCAAATGGCGAATAAAAATGTGTTTTTTTTTTTTACTTAATGGTTCCTGTTATCATGATCATACTAGAAACAAACAATAAAAAATGTTCTTCTGTTGAAAATTCGCGGTTAGGTTTTGAAGGGATCGCAGTTTTTTTTCAGGTCATGTCCAGCAAATCTCGTGGAAAATCAAGCTAATTTAGAAGTTTAAGATAGATTTTTAACGACGCCATTAGACCAGTGCCACATGATCAGATGTCAAAAGAGTGCGTCGTTAAACACCACAAATCAAGGATTGATTTAAGTAATAGTTGGCCTCGTTATGAAAGAAAATTGATATAGTGCCAAAGTTCCATGAACTATGTTTAGGATAGTATGACCTTAACGAATAACTGTTATAACTTCAGGTATTCTGACAAAAAATGAAAAGAATATACCAAACATAGTTTGGCTGTAATAACTTTAGTTTACGCCGAGTCCATTTGGTAACAGATTACAGAAAAGTTACGGATCCAGGACTTTTCAATACTTATTGAAATAACTGATCATAAAATATATTTGTCGATGTAGTGCAAATGGAGGCTTATTTCACAGGTACACCTATCTAACTTCATAATAAACTTCATCTAACTTTGCGATGACACATGAAAATAACGACACATGTCTCTCTTACTTATTACACTTGGTATCGCTGAGTGCTTCAACATCCAAAGTTACAAACACTTTAAGTGAATGTTCCCAGTTTCGCACGTATCGTAGGTCTGCATAGTCCGCACTTAGCGTAAGTGCATCATGGGAATGTGCACCTACACATATGGGGCTCATACACTAATGGATGAATTTGCAAGCCAACAAGGTATTGGCCACTCTCGATAAGGGTAAACTGAAACCAGGTACATGCATTCATAATGCAGTTATTATATGTGTAGGGGTTTATAATCACAGAGAATGTGGCTAATTTTTAAAAAATTTCAAAAAATAATCACATCCAGAACTTTTAATGAAAGTAGTGTTAGATACTTGGCAAGAATTCACGAGGATGCCGTTGGAATGAGCACGTGCCTGTTATTTACAAAGATTTTGCGCTCCAATTTTTATGTATAGGTTTCTACAAACACGAGAAATTAGATGAAAAGGAAAATAAAAAAAAAACTATTCTGCATTCCTAGGTTTACCAATATACACTCTAAGAGTATAAGAGCGTCTTACATTTAGGTTTTTCTTTTCTAGTACTCTGAACTTTAACTGAATTGCTTCATATTTTATGACACACATTTCCCTCGAAAGCTTTTCCGATTTCAGTTACGCGTCCTACAAAAATCATTGCCGATACACTTGATTATGATGGATGGTTAGAAACCCAAGCAAACTGATCGCTTATTCAGGTTCAGGACTCTCTCAGCAGCCAGCTGCGCGTTTTTATAGCATCGTCCTCCCCAGAGAGAAACCCATACGCCATACGTCTCACCTCGTGAGGGCTGTAAATTTCATTGGAGAAGCGTTCTCTTGAAGAAAACCATTGCCAGGAGCGAGTAGATACGCGCGTAAGACGCAGAATAATATGATAAGGTCATTAAAGATCATGATCAAGATGGGATGCTAGCTTGAGGAAAAACCGTAGGGAACGGAGCACCTTATTCGAATGTTGGGCAATATGAGGATGGAGGCGTGGAGCTGGCGGTAGTTCTTATATATGGCGATAAAACGTTTCTTGTGTACTAAGGCTCCCTCCAATACTAATTTGCAATAGTGGAGATATCTGCGTTTACGGTCAAATATGTACACGGCTATATAGCGTCGTATAGTAAGTTATCTGGGGTAAAGCCGGGCATTATTTTGGGTAAGGGAAGCTCGAACAACACTCGTATTCAGACGGTCTGTTTAATTTAATAAATTTTAAACTAATTTCGGAAGAGAAGGCATAAAGTAACTAACGACAATTGGTACTCATCTCGAGGCATGTTTTACCAGGATCGTATTACAAAGTGGTGTAATTTTTAAGTACGCATCCCAGGGTGCTTTTAACAACGGCTCTCTGATGACTAACTAGAGTCCCAATTAATTAAGACGGGGCTCTGGGATCGCTCTTTCTTTATAATGGTTATAGATGAGCGTTTCTATGGTATGTAAGTCAAATCCATCACAGTAATCCATTTTACTAGCGTATGGTAGCAAAAGCAGTCGAACTATTTGCAGTAAAGCGTAAGCGAGCATACCAAGGGACAATTCAGAGGGCTTCAAGAAAAAGGGGATAAGAAGAAAAAATTAGTAGGATTTGATGATAATGCTTGTAAAAATTTCAGAATAAACAGTAATTCCCGTGAGATTGTTTTCCAATTCGACATTTTTTTAAATTCTATCACTCTTAAGGCTTAAAAATCTACGGACAAATACGGAAAAATATTGTCCTGAAAATCGTACCGAAATCAACCTGTTCACCCTTTTTTCAGCATAAAGGGTGATCTTTGTTTAAATGTATGTCACTTCGATCTAATCGGTTATAATGTAATTAATACATATACGTTATGTTCATTTCGACGCATGTGGTCTTCATCAATTAAAACACATATGAAGTAAGAATTTGCAATAATGCACAACCCTTTTCTCCACATCCTACTTATATTGACAATAAAATCTAGCACCGATAACTTGTTGACCCCTTACACTCAAAGATTGTCTCATTTTAATCACTTGAAAGTCCTTCGAGTGATCGTTGAAATTATCAGTCACGGAAGTACAGGACATAGGTCAGCTTAGCAAACTAAAACCTAACGCACAAACAATCCCACCAGCAACCACAATTCAGCTTCGAGAACGCCACGAGAAATATTGACCACGATCAAATTTACAAAATCTTCATTGCAACACTAAATAATTTGAAATCAATAACGCCCTTAAGCCATTAAGCCATTGGTGCTAGTCTTGCGTATGCACATATAGCTTCCGTGATACCACCTTGGTATAAACGGAATTTGCGGGGTATCCAACGCATTAATATGTAGACCCTTTACAACATGTTGATCTGTGTAGGTTTTGTCGGGCTACTCCCGTTTCCACCTGCAATCGTTTTTGCTCAACATCATCGTCTCGATCGAACTGCAAGATTTATTGCCTCCATCTAACTACTTGCTCGGTTTATTCTCGATTAAAAAAACTCAATCACTTTGCGAGGTTTTTAACTTTAAAATGTGAAATGATCTGTAAATGGCATCCGAAAGTGCGAAGTGACCGCACTAGAGCAGCGAGCATGGAATTGGATCCTAGATATTTTAATTAATGAAGCGGATATGGTGATTTAGCACACTTCCTGGCTCGAACATAGGATGCTGCATTTACATCTTTACTAGATCTTAATTTGGCGATTGCGGTGAGCTCTGGTATGACGTGTCTTGGGGAGAGATGGATCTTTCACTGCATTATGTCGAAAAAAGTCTACTGCAACTTGAAAACGTAATTCACTCGAGATTAGTCTGCTGAGGAATTTCACGGGGTGTAATTTTTTATTATATAAACGAGTGGGGTGAGGGGTAACCATTAAGAGTTCGCTATAGGCTTTTATCCAGTCTGTATAAAATATAAGCAGATAATAAAGCTGAACGCAATTTGCAATAAATCCTTGGGGTGGAAATTGTAAATAAAATACAGTTAATCGTCTATTATCATTAAGTATGCAGATAGTAGCAACATGTGGATTGAAATCAATATGTTAGGTATTTCAAAAAATAAGCAAAAAAAATTGTTATATGCATATCATTTTCTTTCTTGCTTTACCCGATTTTAATGTCGATTCAGTTACGCATGAGAAAGTTCTGTTTTATTAGAAGCCCTCCGAATGAATTTGATTTGCAGTAGCTCAAAACGGGTCTATATAGCTGTGAAATAGTGGCCCTTAAAAAACACAGACCAGAGCGTGTACCATTGCCGATGCCTGTCGTGAATGCGTGCTAGTGTATAGCCCGACAAGTGTGACCTAGCGTTTGGGCCGCGAACCTGCGAGACCGAGAGGTGCATTATTACGTCCATTATACTCGTATATAAAGGTTTAAGTAACAATAAAGACATCGCGCGGCACAAGGCAATAATTATCGACATTGATTGTCTTGGCACACCCAATATATTATATTATTATATACCAGTTCGTAGGCCTTGAAGTCGGAACGACGCCTTCAAAAAGAGTGTTCCATGCAACACATGGCAACGACCATGCGAGGACTGGGAGATAGCAAAGATGAGGATTCGTGACCAATTATTTGCATTTTACCTGTGAAAAGCACGCTATCACAATGTGAACAATGTTTATTAAAAGAAAGTTAATTTCTTTAGGAACTAAAATAGTTCGGCCCATAGGGTTTTTATTCTTATTGAAGGTTCGATGTCATTATAGGTATGTCTCGAAAGACGGTGAAAAATATGAAACGATGTACTCCAGAACGATTAATTGCTCTATTTGAAGCATTACTATACCTAGGATTATGTGAAGTGGTGTAATTTATATTTACTAGCACTTTCAACGATAGCTCTCTGGATCTCTAATTGAGGGCTAATTAATTTGGGCCATAACTAGACGATTCTCTCATTTCTACTTCACGTAATGCATGGCATTAGGGGTGCTCACATGGGTTCTAGTATTCAGACCGACTTAATTGAAATCTGAACAACTCCTAGATGGAATGAAGACAAGTTAGGTAGTAGTTTGGTAATTTATGTATATTCAATAATCATAAGATGCTACCGAGTCTTTTGTCGGCGTTCTCGTCAGTTATAACGTGCTCGAAATTTGTGAATTATATTTCTTGCAAAGTTCTTGCAATCTCTGTACACCGGTGTAATGTAGTGAGGTAGTTTGCAAAGAGGATTAGTGATGTCTCGAGACCAAAAGGTGGCACACGAAATTGGGCATTTTATATTCAGTTTATTTTCCAAGTTGACATCAAAATGGCGTTATAGGTAACTCACGTGAGCACGTCATTTAGAAGTCGGAACTAAATTAACCGTGTATAACGAATATGTAACGATAGTTTTTTTAATATGTACGGTAACTAAAATGTGACGAAATAATTTTTGTAAAGCATCTTTGAGGAGCGAGTGTTACACATTTCACGCGGCATATGCGGTAGTTTCCGACATGTCACGCCTGTGATGTTTTGAAACGTTCCTACGGAGATTTGAGGAGACAGGATGAAAAGGATAGAAGGAATTTTCTCATGAGAGGTGACAGATTCCATGTCTTACTTGATAAGTTGATCGCCTCATGTTTGTGTGTGGTAGTGATGGCTCTTCAAACATGCGGCTAAATAGGATGGTTGTGGTGAATACGGTTTTTCACAGTCTCTAAAACCTATATCACAGCTTGTTTCGTTTTGTTGCAAAATAAAAACGCGTCTCTTTTCAACAAAGATGTTGTTGTGTATTTTTAAGAACTCATGGCGTGGAAAGTGGAGAAAGAATGAGGGAGAATGAGCAGTGAAAGAAGAGGGCATGAAGGAAGAGCGTTTCTATCACATGCTTCTTATCTCTGTAAATCTCTTAAATAATGCAAAACATTTTTTCTACGTTAATCTTAAAAAATTTACTACAGAGTTTGTTTTGTAAAGTTGTGTACCCTTTTTTTATGTAGTCACAAGGGCAGGGGATTAGAGGCTTACAGTAATAATGCAGTACGTACATGCGCGTGCATTTCGAGGCATTGCATTGCTCAAAAGCTAAAAATATAGCCGTTGAGCGTAATCCTTGTGAAGAGAGAGAGAAAAAAAAAGAAAATACGTTGCACGACTTTCATGTTATAAGTAAAACTTATTTGGGTTTAACAATGCTTTTTAAAATAATCACTTTTACTTTGTCACACTTAAATTTCAGGCTTAACCAAAACTGTTCACGATTTTATATTCAACACATAAACTTCTATAATACTTTTTCTGTACAGAAATTCTGCAGAAAAATGTACACCAAGTATTTTTTAAAGTTCAAAAGGACATCTATATACATTTGTTTCACTAGCATATAGAAGAAAAAAAACAAGTACAACAGCTTTAACACGCGGTGCCCTTACCACGAGCATGTGGCGGTCAATCGCAATATGATATTATTCAAATCCTGAGCGACACCGAACCACTTTGAATGCCGCTAACTCAAATGAAGTGGTCGGAGAAAATAGAGAAGCACAACTCGAAGAATGCCCAGAGTAACGTTCTGTCGAAATCACACAGAAATAACGCTCCACGTGCATGATATATTTATTTAAAGCTTTATACAAAGAAAATACACGATTTCCCACTTTTCATCTTCTCATTATTATGTATTTACCGTTTCTGATCTATACATTCACAATTATCTAATGAGATTTGCTTCATTAGTATAGTTTTATTTTTTTACTTCTCAGTTTTATGGTTTTGCTTTTAAGAATCCTGAATGCGATAACGTTAGTATGGAAAGCATTTTATTTCACCTCGTCAGCAATAGATATTATTATTTTTACTATTATATACCTGTATCCAATTTCGTTCGCGTCGACTGGCTCTTAATAGTATTTAGAATATTAAATTTTTTTTATTAACATACGAAGGTATATTAAATGAAGGTATATTATTTTACTGCCTACGACAGGGCGTAACGGTTGCATATTTCCTTTCACTCCACTACAGAATACACCGGCATTTTCAAAATTTCCCTGAACTCCTCGGCATTGAACTAAATAAATACGCTTTTGATATCGGTCGACTAGTGAGTTAAACGCCAGCTTGTTAGATTTTTACTTCAGAACTAATTTTCTCAAAACCCACACAAGGAAGCCTCGAACTCATCCTCCGAAACCCGAATATGCGTACCATTTCCAACATCAATTCAAAAGAGCGTACGACCGAATGGGTCCTTAGTGGTCATTTGTCGCTCTTCAATCAAAGTCACGAGTGGACGTGCGTAGCGACCATTTTCGATTTAAATCTGAAGTAGGAAAGCATATTATGCAGCATCTTCAACTGTGCTTGCCGTATAAGGTCAAAGGACACCTAGTTTAGGCTCGGGTAACTGATGTCCCTATGACAACAGGAAGACCGCCATAACACATAGAATGGCATTATAAATCACTAATATATTTTCAGACAGTGGAATGGCACCTATCAATTTACTCAGCAGGAAAAGAGCATGCATAATAATTTGAGCATGGAGTGTGTCATTTAAATAGGGTATTTCAATGATATTACTTTGGCTAAAAGTATGTAATTGATGAGAAATCTAAATGGACATGGAGATTTTTAAAATATTCGATATTCTTGATCACTCATACGTGACAATTTTTTGAAAACTGCATTGAGCAATTTATAAAACTCGTGCTAGCCAGCTTTTACCATCGAATTAATTAATTCATTGTACATACATCAAAATAATACACCTCAATGCAAATTTTAAATCGATCCAAATTGCTATCAAAATATCACACAATACATTATTAAAGTTCCCTTCTAAAAAGAAAGCTTATCATTGATTTAATGTGTTTGATATTTGCCAGGTTTACACATGCTCGGCTTCTAGACAATGTATTTATGCATTTGGCACATGAACTAGTGCAGATATGGGACGCGTGCATTAAAAGACGGATTGTTCGCCTGGTAATTGTTTTGTCCATTCCGAGGGGGCTTGCTCTGAGCCGGTGATCTTCTAATGCATCGAATTATTTGCAATCAAAATGATGGCAGTTAAGCATCGCCGGTCGAGTTTCAAGTCATCGTGTTTGAAAACGCAGTGCAAGAACAATTGCATTCACGAAACACACGGGTAAAGGCGGAAATGCCAACAGAAACCTGTTTCATGTTCTCTATGGTATGGTTCATTGTGTCCCAAAAACTCAGTTGCATCGTATTTAACAATGGGTATGTTGGTTTCTTTAAGGTTTTAAGAGCCGTTGGTACATGTGAGACTTGTGATTTTTCGGTTGATACTTTTTTGTGAAGGGTTTTAGTCCTAAGAAGGACTTTTTAGGGCTTTTTAGGACTAAAAACCCTTCACAAAAGAGCAGTAACCAAAAAAACCACAAGACTCAATGGGCAAGTTCACGCATTTTCCTCTGATGTTTGCTTTCAGAATTGATTGATTAGGCTTCGTTATCAAATCTATAACATTGCATTGCAATTTTATTTCTGTAGTTTACGTGACGGGAAGGGATGAGCGTGGAAACGTTAGTTGGCAACAGCTTAGATGGCCGAGTCGAGACGGGATGAAAAGTTGGCACATGATAAGATGATCATGAATCGAACAAAGACCTTTCTGATTGCCACTTGAAAAATATCAATGCACCTGAGGCTTTGGGACGCACTATACATGCATTTTTAGGTAACTATATTTACTGAGGCGTTTTATCAATTACGCTACGTTTGAGACAGGTATATGATCCAGTCGTTTGTTTTCAGGAAGGTTCAAAGACTTCTAAATTTACGGCCGCTTATGATAAGGAAAACTTGAAACAAACAAAATGTTTAAATTTCAGTGTTTACTACGCCGTTCAAGTTCGTTTTCTCTCTGAGCGGAAATTGCATTTTCTTTTTCTCCGTTTAAGCTTATATTATTGAGCAGTTAAACTCAAAAGGACGCCTGGCGACAGAAAAAAAAGTGGAAATTTAATTCCTCGTCCATGACGCGTGTAATCCTGCTCCCGACTCCAAATGTTCTTCCCTTATAACACGGACGGCAGCTCTGGACATCCAGCAAAACTTTCCTAATTCCAGGTGTGATTACTCACACACGCACATAGTTGACTGCAACTAAATACTAAGCTGCCTCATGCGTATTTCTCACAGACAATGGGCGTAGTTCTACTGCGAATACTACTCTTATAAAGAATTTCTTGAAAATAAAATATGAAATGTAAGATTGAAAACGTTCACGCAGGTGGATAGATTGTCTGTAATGAACTGTTCTTAAAAAAAATGAAGAAATACAATTTTTTTGTTATCCTGATTGCAGACCAAACGTGTGTCGATCCCGGTACCGGAACTATTGCTGTCCTGGATGGGCGCTGAAACCTGTGACTGGCCTCTGTGTGATCCGTAAGATTCAGTTTTCACTTCTAGCCCCTTACTTCTATCATGTGTAAACTAACTACTCAATCTTCACAATTTCTACACTGCCGTGATGTTTTACTTTGCTTTTATTTTTGCTTTTACTGTGCTTTTATTTCTATACAACTCACCCGTCTTACAAATCCCACTGACGTTTTAGCGACGACCATTCACCTTGTCAATCTTACATAGACAAAATACTCCAGCCCTTCCCCGGCCTGATGAAAACCACGAAGTGCTAGTTAGTCGGGAAAACTTGAGGCAAAAAGACTACGATTTCTTCCCTTAGCTTTAGAAAACCGCGATAAAGACTAAATGAGCTTCAGATCCATTTTTACTTTTGAGAACTTTTATTATCTCCACGTTCAAGATTACTTCTGGCGAAGAAAGAACTTTGGAGCTCTGATTGGCAACTGATAACGCGTTAATCCTCTGATCAACCCTTGAAACTAATGAAATCACCGCATAGAAGCTACACCTTATAAGTGACTCCTTTTAAGCGTCGTGTTTTGTGGGTGCTATTGATCCCCTGACTATAAAACGAATTGTCCTGCTTTTATAAAAATGTCTGTAGGTATTTCTCCCTCTTTCTCTCTCTACATATATAGTAAAAAACCATGTCCAGTTCTTCCAGACGATTAACCGTTTGAATCCTTTCGCAGCCGTTTGCTCCCGAGCATGCAACAGTGGAAGCTGCATCAAGCCCAATATCTGTCTCTGCGAGGGGGGTACAGTATCGTCCTCGTGCTCCTCCTCCAATCCACAGCCAACCAGCCATCGCAAGCAAGGTATTATACCTAGATTTTTATAGCTCCAATTGTATTTTGATTAATCACCCTTAGAGGATGTGTTCGTACCACACCCGGTCGAGATAGCATCATCAACATATTACGCCCATGCCTAGAAAGTTTCAGAACTGCACAGAGATGCTTGTTTCGACGGTGTAAAAACACAGTCACACTGTGCTATGCTATGTGTAATAATGGATTGCGTCCCAAGATAGATTTATTAGTTGTAGCAGAAAGTGTTGGTGGGGTGGGAAAGTGTATCTAAAATGTATACAAGCAGATGGAAAAGCATTTCCCAAGCGTTTAGCCGCGGCTAATGGCTAGCGCTTAACACCCCGAAAATGCTTTCGTCTCCAACACAAGCAATCCCTCAACGCAATGCGTTTTTAATGTGAATTATTTTGTACATCTGAAATAGTTACTTCGGCGTTAAGAACTAAGTAAAATGTACGCTTTCTTGTGACGCTGCAATTTATATGCTCAAGAAACGAGCATTCGTTCGTTGCGTGCACGTTTTTCAAAACTGAACCCTTAGTCAAATATCGATTTACTGATCTGCTAGAACCACCAAAGTTACTCAAACATTAAGCAGCAACAAAAAAAAAAAAAAAACGAGTGTAACCCCGTTTTCATTTTCCTTCGGCTAATGCATCATTTGATAGGCACTTGAATTTATAGTAGCGTGAATTCATAAGTACCTTATAGCTTTCCTTATCCGCCTTCCAAGTGGCCTACCATGCAAATAGAATACGAACATTGGTGGTCGTTCCATGAACATTATGACTACGACATCAAAAGTTTTTATCGGGTTGCCGCTTGCCTAATTAAGTCAAACCGCGTTATTTTGTGCTGCACTCTTGAAGTAGCATATCACTCAATCACAGTTGATATTTTGTTAGAAAATTAATCGGCGATTGATTTATATATTCAGCTTGAATCGATTTGCAAATGTTTTGAATTGAATTACAAGTATTTTGTGTTTTCGGGCGTTGAACTTTTGACAATGAACAACGCGACGTTGAATGCAAATTGCGCAAACCTTGGTGAAGCAATTTGCCAGCGAGCTAGCACCAACGACAACACAAAATCGCGCAGGAGTCGAAATCGACGGTTATTGCGCTCCCCGCAAAGGAGTGGACACTCGGTATTCAGAGACGATTCCATCTTGGGTTTTCAAAGCAAAGCAATCGATCGTTTCATTGTTAAGACAGCGATTTTTTCGGACAGATTGCAAAGTAGCCTGTCTGGGATTTTTGTCACAGAGGTTAATATCGAGTGCACAGCGTGAATGTGTTTGCGTAGCAAAACATTAGACCTTAAAACCAACTGAAAGAAAGATATGCGTTTTTAAAAAGCCGTTAAACATTTCATTTTTCAAATGTCCAACATTTTAAAGTGTTTTGAAAAATAAATCTGTTTTCAGCATTATCTTTCTGGTCATAATTTTCTTGATCTTCCTGATTCATGTTTTATAATCCAATTGAAACCTTTGATTCAGACGGCAACGGTAACGGCTGCAGCACCGTTTGTCTTAACGGAGGTTCCTGCGTCGGCGCAAAGTGCATTTGCCGTCCAGGCTTCAGCGGGGAAAACTGCGGCGAAGGTGAACCAGAAAAACAAAACATTCCTTCCATGTTCAACACAGTTTTCTTTTCAAACCCGTGAACGAAAACCAGACCACCTACAGTAAACCCGCAGTAACGAACCTTGTTTTAAATAGCTTGAGCAGTGGGAAACGCTGGGAAACGCTGGGAAACGCCGGGCATTAGTGGTTTCAGACTAATGAATGTTTAACTTTGCCCCGTAGCCTCGTGTCGAGAGCAGTGCCAAAACGGAGGCAGGTGTATCGGGCCGGACCGCTGCGCGTGCATCTACGGGTACACGGGCAAACGTTGCGAACGGGGTGAGTGCGTTGTGCGTGGAGGAGCCGGGCCAACTCGGCACCTCCACAGAAATGTGGTTGTTTTTTGTTCTTTGTTCTTTGAAACTATGTTTTATTTCTGAGATGTATTTATTGGTTTTCAAATTAAGTTGAAACTTATCATGAAAGCAAACAGTGTATGTTTTTGCAGAAGAAAAACAAAGTTTTTATAATAATAATAATAATAATAATAATAATAATAATAATAATAATAATAATAATAATAATAATAATAATATTAATAATAATAATAATAATGTTGTGCATTGTCCAGGATGATCAAACAGAGAATGATATTTAGAACAGTCATCAAATGTTTACATTTTTTTTTTAACACTTTTGCATTTAAAAAAAAAATCGTCTTTGTGATGAAAGCAATGTTCTAACAAGAAGTCATAAAGTTTAGTTTTAAAATTACATTTGTTTCCTACTTTAAGATGCGGTGGCAAGGCATTGTATAGTTTACGGCCGGCATATTTTGGCCCTTTTGACGTAAGTGTTAACTTGTGCTTTGGCAGCACTAAAAACCCCTTATTTCTGGTGTCGGGTTTCTCCACGTTCACAGAGGTCAGTGAAGTGGTTGTTTCCTGATCATAAATAAACATGATACAGTAAAATATATACACACATGGAAAAGGCATAATTTTTAATTTTTTAAATAAGGGACGACATGAGTCCTTATAGAAAATTTCACTGCATGGGTCGTGGCTTGCTCTCGCCATTATCCGCACCGCTTTTTTCTGTAGTTTAAATAATCTTGATGCTTTAGGTGAGTGTCCCCACACTGATACGCCTTACTGTAGGTGAGAGTAGATGAAAGCAGAATACACCAACTTTACGGCCCTTATGCTTGTGATGTCCCTAAGACGTCTAATTAGAAATAGGAATGATGATGCGACTAAACTCCTGACGATTGGGTTAAAATAAATCAAGTACTCAAGATTTCTACTTAGCTTTCTTTTTCTGTCTAAAGCTTCATTAATGAGAAATAATTACTATGTTCTGTAAGGAAGAGCTTTTACCGCTCCAATACCCCCAATTCAAAAGTGTAATAAGCTGCTCTGACGAGAAAGAAATTTGTTGAGATAGTATTTAACCAAGCTGTCTGGAACGCTTATTTGGTGTATATTACTTATAAGCACAGGTACGGTGGGTTGATGAAAGCGTAGTACGCTACAATAACTATTGTATTACAATAGTACAATACTACAGCGACATGAAATAAATATGTCTGAAAATTGCTCCAAGATTTTATTTACACCTTCGCTTACTATTTGACAACGTTTGTAAGCCTGTCGATATCCAATATGTTGGTTGTACGTCTACGAATTCGACGGCATTTTTCACACACCATGTCGTCACCGCACCAGATTTAAGATTAACTTCAATTTCCTACATCTTGACCAGACCAGACCCTTTGCGTCGTGTTATTCAGCACAATGGGCAAGCCACTTCGATAAGGGAGAGAACGCTACGAGCTATTTTTAGAAAGCTTTGGGCTCTAGTTGAGCGTTCAATACTGGATATGTGGAACTTGCAGTTTGATGTATTTGGTCACAATCAAAAGATTCCGAATCAAATTGAAAGAGTAAAAGAAAATTTAACAGAGATATAGAAAAATACTTAAATGAGTACCTATTTTAAACCGAAAGTTCACACAAAATGTGGTAAAATAGAAAGGTCAAACGCATTGTACGGGGGGGTTGCGAAATGTGAAAAGAATATATTGATGGAGCTTGAAAAGAAATTTGGAAAATGGAAAATAATAATTTAGCTTTCAATCTCCATTAATTTTTGCTCAACAGCCCTTGAGCTAAACACATTCTACTAATGACTATGTTTAAAATTAATTGATTTTCATTTAATACAATTCTCTGTGGGTATAGGTATGCGAATTGCTCATTTTGTTGCTTCTCTACGCTTTCTCTCGAACGTTCCAGTGAATAGCTGAGATAGTTCCACCACCAAATGGACAAACAGTTGTCTCTTTTCAGCCCTCCTCGTTACACAAATAATTACCAGTTTCTCCACACAATTTGGCTTCGAACCGTGTAAGCCAATTCCCAAACCAAAAAAATCTAAAATGAAGAAACCGCACAGAAACCAATTTCCACACTTACCATAAAAGCTGCTTGTACGCATTCCAGATTACCGCACTGGCCCTTGCTACACAAGGGTGAAAAACGACATGTGTCAGGCTCAGCTGGAGGGTGTAGTCTGCACCAAACAGTTATGCTGCGCAACTGTAGGCAAGGCTTGGGGACACCCCTGCGAGCACTGCCCGTCTAGGCTGGACTGCGAGGAAGGCTTCCTCAAGAACATCAACAGCGGCCAGTGCGTAGGTGAGTCGGAAATGGTTAGCAAGAACGGATGTTTGAAACACCGGTTGCACGGAAGTTTACCGAATATAAACAACACTGTTTTTTCTTTGTCTTGTATTGGATGTGTGACCACTGAACATCATTCTCATGACCATCATGGGTAGTTCGGGAGAGAGCTTTTAGGGATCAAAGTCAGTAGAACAGCTTTACTTGCCCTGCTTACCAACCTTCCGACAATACGTACCATAGAAGCGTAGAGATTCTCATGTTTTGTACATTGCATTGGAACATGAAAGGGATGTTAAGAAGGTTGTGTCCTTGGTGCTGTTCATCAACAGTAAGCACCAGGACATCAAGGCAACTAGACTAGACTAGTATCATAATCATCCGATCCCATTATCAAAACAGAGTAAAGCAGCCCAACGCAATTCAATTTTCAATTAACGCATAAGGGTAGCAATTATTTTACTTATCGCAAGGAGAAATGAGGTTCATTTCATTGCAACTTGTAACCATTGCCAAAGTTTAAGTTCCCGTTTTATCTTACGCCATAAACGATAACTGAGTTACAAAATTACCCACAGAAACTGATTTTGGCTGTCTTGGCATCGCATAAGTTTGTAGATAAGCTCATATCGAACGCCACGCTGACCTTGATCATAAATTAACTTGACATTGAAACTTATTTCAGTAGGCACGTACAAACAAAAGACAGCTGATTTTTTGGCAATCCTAACCTCCGAGCAGAAAATAAATACAGATGTTTTGACAATAAAAAAAAAAATCCAAGGTTTAATTAAGAAAAGTCCATGGAAATTCAGCGTTCTGTGGATTTGATGGCCTACTGACTTTAATAGCGAAACTTGTTTGATGTTATTATATGTTTTTTTGCGTTAGTTAATATTATAATTATAAGAAAATCTTTTAAAAAACGAGAACCAATTAGCACAAATGGCAATCAGAAGCAAACGGATGTGCATCGCAGTGCTCTTTCTCAATCTTCTGCCACTTCTCCTTCTTTAAAATAATTCAAATCCCTCTCATTATCGTTTTCTCCACTTTCATCTCAAAATTCTCTCTCCCTCTAAACGATTTTGTCCGTTCTGTCCCTCTTATCTCTGTCATTCCGCTAGCTTGCCCTTTCTTTCATGAAATCAATCGGTCAGGTCAGCTATTGACTAACTTTCAACTAAACGTGTTTTATCTTTTATCTTAGCTTTGCCCTCGTCCGTATAATTGGTATTCGCTGAATGGTATAAACGTTTCCAACAAAATAACTTTCCGTTGCTTGTAAATGAATGTGGAAGACACGAAACATGGAAGTGGGAAGAGTATTGTGCAAAGATTGGTTTGAATCCTATAAAGGAATTCATTTAATTAAGTTCTAGTTTTGCCAACATTTCCTGGGGGTGTGTGCAGATGAAAGAGGGAGTGCGATGAATTTGATCAGATTCAATTATGATTTAGAGATAACATTCAAGGCTTGTCATAACAGTGTTGGGGAAAAAGGGTTAACAATTACCTTTGTCTTGTTTGTAAAAACGAGCACGGCACAGCTGCTGAGTTGTACAGTATAGGTATTTTTATAGTTACAGGCCATTTTCATTTTATCAACGATCTTTCATCTCACGTGCTTTCTTCAATATTCTCAGATGAGAAATGCGCGATGAAAAAAGGCACAACTAAAGGAAAATGATAAAGAAGCGGATTTTTTTCTTGCTGACAGAAATCCCATTGGGATTGCATTCAGTAAATCGGTCCCAATGTGGCCATGAAATATGCTTTCTTGCTCACAACGCTTTTCTTTTCGCTGCTTTTAAAGATCATATACTAAGAAATTTGAAAACGCGAACAGAAAATCATAAACTACCCAGCTCTGACATAATTTGCAATTTATTTTCATAACGTGTAGCAAGCTCCCGTGGTGAAGATATGGAATGAAAAGAACCTCATCGAATATTTTGATTTATGCACTTTTATTTTATTTGTATCTGTATCTTGATAAAAATGCTGGCTACTTCATTTTGAAAAGTAACAATAAAACTCACTCGTGTCAAGTACGCGATATTTTTAGTTTAGCTTGGTATTTATAGATTTAATCGTAGAAAAATGTTCTAGCAAATTGGAAATTCTTGTTGAGATTTGCGAGATATGTAAAAAAAAATAAAAAAAAAAAAAAAAATGTTTTTTTGCACTATAATACAATATACAATTTGTGGAATTTAATATAAAGACGAGAAGCGAGGAAAGCAGAATATATTATTGCAAATTTTAACGCTTCTCAATATCATTTTTATTTGCAAATGGATTTTCCCTGGATTTTCACAATACCTGAACTCACATTTTCTAAAGACTACTATTTTAAACCAATTCATTTTCAACCGTTCTCTCTCAATCAAACTGATTTGCAATGCGCTTTTCCCAAGCAGATTACAGCGCGCGATAGTGATTTCACCTTTACAGTGCAAATTCCATGTTAACTGATATTGCCACTTGGTTGATACCCTTTGCCAATTATACCCGTGCCGAAACGCTATCCAGAACCGGTACAAAAAAAAAATCATCAACGATAACCATGCCCTGAATTGCAATCCGTTCTACTTATCCTGTTGGGTATAATCACCTGAAAATGAGCGCACTCCACTGTTTTGCAGGTTGTGTTTTATTAACGATTCGTCGAAAGTCCGAAAGTGGGCCCGAAAAATCGACCGTTGTTCTCATCGAAGGAGAAGAAATGGAACAAACAGGCTGCTTTTTAGACATGTATCGAAAAGCCTGCCATTGTCAAGTGCACAATCTGTGAGCGGATCGGCGAAACAATGCGCAGGGTGAAAGAATTTCCCGCTATGAATTTTCCCAGAGGAAATGCATTCGCTTCCGTGTCATATTTTTTCCCGCCGTAACGCTAAGTTACGATTTTATCAATGAATTATTGACCGAAAAGCCGCCACGAGTATGGCGTGCAGCTAATAAATTGGACTTCGTTCAATACTCGATAAATTTCAGCTCATTGATCAATTGCTGTTAAAATTATTTCGCATTATCGCCTGACGTATTTCATGGGCCGTTAAAATGAACAGTAATAAATTAATTTTTCAATTGATTTCAATTCTGGGTGTACAGACGAATATATTTGGGATATCAACAATCAGCATGGAATTTCATTCGATTAACAGATTTAATGAATGCATAGCATATAAAGGTCAGGGGTGATTTAAGCTGTCGTGATAAAATAAAGAGATTAAGATAGCTTCATTTAAGAACCCTCATACCCCTTATGCGAGCAGAGGTTCACGTCTAAAGACTTTTATGGGTCTAACATTATTCTAAACGATTTGAAAAAAAAATCGTGTATAAAGGAAGAGTTTGTCTATAGGATTGCTATCGGATCAAATTTTGATACTTTGAAAAACGTAGTTTTTGACAGAGTTAAAACGCACATATTTGAAGGATTTGTGTGATGACACTATCAGTTCAATCGAAAAAGTATCCACTGGAAACCCTCACCACATCCTTCCCCTATACACCTTTTTTTTCAGATTTTTGAGAGCAAATCCCCTAAAAGGCTTGAGAAGTGAGGGACCAAAACGCCAGTTTTTAATATGAAACTCTATCAAAATGTTACATATTGCAATCAAGAAGTTAGTCCTGTCGAGTTTATGAATGAGGGGATTTATTTGAATAGCTAGCTTCGACATCAATACTCTGTTTTATTCAAAACTTTTAACTGAAGTTGCGATTTCTCGAGCAAATTATTAAAACTCCAAGGGTGTCTAGATGATCAAAAATGTGACAAACGGCTCTTGAATATTGGGAATGGAATCTAAGTCTACCCACCTGAAATGCTGGTTATGTTTGGTCGGCAAAAAGACATTCTCGTCAACAGTTCTACCAACGGTTCTACGTTCTACGCATGATTGTTGTTTGCGTAGTGAATGCTTCAAAGTGACAGCAACAAAATGATACAAAGTGCTATAGACTTGTGTAGAAATCTTTCTGTCCGGTGCTAAATATTGCCAAATGTAAATCAGCTGTGGCTGATGTTAAATTGGGGCGAAAGAAGATCGTAGAGGAGGACGCCGACGCCGCGATAGCTAGTTTAGAGATTTGCAGCCCGCAGTTTGGCAATCGGATGCTGAAAACGGACATCAAACAACGACGGTCCATCGTTGAAGCCTTTGCAGCCGCTCAAGCCGCCAAAGATTCACGGCGAGATCACGGCGGCAAGAAATACAGGAGAAATTAGGAGTGAAGTAGAAAACAAACGGCAGTGAATTGGACATTTATTTGCAGAAATCCCTCTAGTCGCTTCTAACTTTTGTTTAGCCAATTTTTCTAATATATTGTCATATTTCTTTATATAATACGACGTAAAGATCTCAAGCAAGGCCCATGTGCGAATGTCTGTTACGCTTATATCGATACTTTTTTCTAAGATGGTTAAAATTCACGCAAAACGGCCGTTTAGAAAAAGTATCGATTCAGATTTTTGCAAATATTCCAATAGTATCAATTAAACCAACCTCTTACGCATATCGATTGATTTCTTTTATTGCTGCTTGTTTACCTCATCGATTTTGCTCGCAGAATGAGTGCAACAATTTCTTATCACTAACTTTTTGCCGCATTACACTGGCTTGAAAATGAAAGAAAAGTGGAGCCTTTTGCTACAAACTAAAAGTCTCATAAAGTCGGTAATTCTCGGACGACAGGTGTGATTCAACATCGGCAAAAATCAGCTTTTAAAATCGAATTTAGTCGAATTAATAAAATGACAAGAAATGTGAAATGAGAGTTTTCTTCATTTGGTGGTATGATGTTATGCTGACTTAGCGTCATTCTTAAAACAAGCAGCACGATAATCAACGTGAAGATAAGAGGATTAATCGCTTAAAGGACTCTTAATGGCTGCTCTGATTAAACCCGTTAGCGCTCTGCACCGCCAAAATACTAGAGCACACAGCCGAGTGTAATCCATGACCAGAGTACCACCAATTAGACTTGTTTATTTTTTGTTTAATAAAAATAACGTCCCCCACTCTAATTAGTGAGTATGATTTTTTGGGGCTTCATTTTTTTTACTTGCACAGTCCCAATGTGTTTTTTTTTTTTTTTTTGTTCCCACGACATTTAAATGTAGATCTTATTACGTCAACAATACCATAAATGGTGATGCATATAATATTTCAACGAAGCTGGTATTAGTATGAGTTATAATGTTAATTTGTTTCATTACCGAGGGCCGAGGTCGAGCGGGAAGCGAAATGAACACAGATACAAACTGTGTGCCACAGAATAGGGCAACGTTGTGGTTTAACACGCAAAAAACTAGTCTCGAAAGCTCTATCGTTCCGCCAATATCGATACAAAGCACACATATACCACACAGAGCAGGATTCGCGCAAACTTTGTCTAATATAATTTGCAAAGTTGTGAAGAATGAGACTTGATTTAGCAGCAACTTTATTGCTCTCTCTCTATTTCTCTCTTTCTCTCTCTCCCCCTTATATCGTCTCGTTCGAGTGGTGTAGGTACCGTGGAAACCAGAATTAAAACCAGTTGAGCTGCTTAGCTGCGTCATATGAAGAAACTTTTCCTGTTCACGTTATGAGTTCGAGAAAAAAACCACAAACACACACACATCGACTGCAGGGAAATTGACAAACTTTATTAAAACATTATGACAAAAGCGGGAAGTTCCTCGTTGACGTTGAGAATGAAACAAATGGGTTCCGTTGGGGGTGGGAACTCCAGAGCCGAACAGAGGCGGCGATGTGTTATAGAGGTACCTATAGGTAAATCGAATTCTCCCACCCCAACATGCAATTTCCAATTTCGAAGCGAAGCAGACGATAATAAAAAGAAGAGGCAATACGGTTGGAATTAAAATCTGAACACATTGAAACCACAGCCATTTTTCCATTCGATGAAAAACATGCCAGGTATATTAATGGATAATGGATTATGAAAGGATTTTGCGATGCACTATTGAATACTATATGCATTGAAAATGTATTAATACACGGTCGAATGGATGGAATGTAATTTAACAGTTGATATTAATTAAACTACATGATATAAAATGAATTCGATGTTTGGTCTATGTGCTAGTAGAACCACCAATTTCAAAGCGATCTAGGTCCATTTTTTGCCATAAAAGCTACTGCCACCAAATTCATACAGAGGGCTTTGAAATTGATGTAATAAACATACATAGGTTTCATGGCACACCAACATATAATATTCTGTACAAAATAACCAGGCTGAGTTATTGGTAAGCGTGGCCAGCGAAGCGAAATCTTCAATTTCAATACTCTTGTAATTAGTCACTTCTGTGTGTGAGTAGGAACTGCAATGACCGCAAAAACAGCTGTTAAGAATTAAAATGGTTTCTAATTGACGGATCCAGTGAATCTCATGTAACCAAGTCGCACCGCTTTGCAGACATCGACGAATGCGAAGCTATCCCTGGGCTGTGCGAGGGCGGGAAATGCATCAACACGCTGGGCTCGTTCAAGTGCGAGTGTCCTCCGGGACAAAGCCGAGACACGGAGAGCAACCAGTGCCGGGACAGGGACGAGTGCCTCGAGGTGGGAATCTGCCCAGACGGACGCTGTGTTAACACCGACGGCGCCTACTACTGTGTCTGCAATCCGGGATTCATTCCCAGTCAGGACCAGAAGAACTGCATTGGTAAGATGGAGGAGTTTTATGCCGCAGTGACAAGGACACCATTTGTGTTTGCATCGGATTCCTTAGATTTTAAACGTCAAATTTGTGGTCACATTTGGTTGACCGCAATCTATTACTCCTTATTTTCAATGTGGACGTGCCAAGGACAGCTCGGTTACAGTCGTGCGACGTCTTATTTTGCGACTGATGTATTCACCTCAAAATAAAACAAAGTTTGACATTTTTCGAAAATCTTTTCAAAAAACTTTGCTAATTTTTTAGTGTTATAACTTATTTCAACTTTAGAGTATAATTAGACAATTATCTGAATCATTGACACTTCCAACATCCCAATACATAAAGTTACCTGCAGATCACCTGTCAGTGTCCGACGTTCACAACCAATAAGCCCATGATGTAATTACAGATACGCGCCAAGGCAACTGCTTTACTTCCCTCGTGAGCGGTCAGTGCCGAAACCGTCTCCCAATTCGACTCTCGAAGAAAGACTGCTGCTGTGGAATGAACATGGGCAAGGGTTGGGGCGACGAGTGCTTCACCTGCCCGACCTCCGGTCAAGACACCTACAAACGTCTCTGTCTCAACGGCAACCAACCCGAAGACCAGGTCTACCCCAACGGGCCAAATGGGCCGCTGGGCCCCAATGGAGGGACGAGGCCCACTGGGCTCAATCACCATCTGATCGACGAGTGTGCACTAAGGGCGAATATCTGTGGAAATGGTCGATGCATTGACACCCCGGATGGATACCGATGCGAATGTCATCCAGGGTACCAGAGGGGACAGTCGGAAGTGTGTGAAGGCTAGTGATCACTCATTCATAATTTTAGGGTAGAATAGGAAATATCGATGCGTGTAGAGAAAACTAATTTAACTGTTTGCTGTTTTAGAAACACCGGCTATAATTTCTGACTTAATTTAGATGATTTTTACGTGTCCAGCTATACTACCTTTTCTTGAAAGCCTTGGAAATGAAGGAACTCCTCAGTGTTTTGAGAGGAAAGATTAAGTGCCGGTAAAGAGCTTTCCTTCTCACAAGTATGGCCCCAGAACATTGATCTCATGGAACATTAATTTTCACAATTCTTCCCGGCAAATAGACTGTTTAAATACAACTTTACTCAATTTAAAAGTAGAATCACTTGTCCAACGCAAATGACAAAGACTAAAACACACCGAAAACACCAATTGAAATTCAATCCAATCAGAGAGATTTTGGTGAGAGCTAAATTTTCACGTCCATTACAATTGTTCATTGATTAAAGTTTGCTCAGCCCTCGTCTGTCCATGTATAGTATTGTGTTCAAACAGAGACTCGCCGAATGCTTTGCAGACGTCGACGAGTGCGGAGATCTCGGCTACTGCTCCGGCGGCAAATGCAAAAATATACCTGGAAGTTTCCTGTGCACTTGTCCCAACGGGTTCGACGTATCGTCCGACGGAAAGTTCTGCATCGACCACGATGAGTGTAGTCAGAACGGGATGTGCCACAATGGCCAATGCATCAATATGGACGGGTCGTTCAAGTGCCAGTGTCAGAATGGGTACATTTTGTCGCCGACTGGACATGCTTGCATAGGTAATATTTTGATAATATTCGTAGTGCAAAGTAGTGCAAGTGGTGTTGTGTTTATAGTTATCGAAAGTAATTTAATATGTTAAAGAGACTAGACAGCTGTCGTTGCTATTTTCTTTTCTTATCTTTCTGAACCGTTATGAATTCAAAATTTCTTCCCAGCTCTCAAAGAAAATGATCAAATGAATGAACAAAATAAATTACATATTTATGTCAACAGCACCTTAAACTGAAAACAAAACAAATCAACTTCAGCAAGAAAACCGTTAAAGATTCTAAGTGTATATCAATAAAATGCAGCGGTTCCCGCGCGTCGGTTCGAAGATGGTTATTCTAAGAATTCCCAAAGAAATTTCACTATTCGTTTTGCAAACACGTAGTCACCGAAACAGCGGTGCATTTATATAATGCAATCCTACCTTAAGACCAATTTCGCTGATATTCGGTCGGGTTTTCCAATCATGCGCTTGGAATGGTTGCGATCCAGCACCTTATAACATCTGGTGAACCACATATTAGTATCAGAACGAATATTGCCGTTTTGAAGATATGTAACAAACGTGCTCGCACATTGCAGATGTCGACGAGTGCTACGAGAATCCTCGTATCTGTCTGAACGGGCGCTGTGACAACGTGCCTGGCTCATATAGATGTAACTGCCAACCTGGTTTCACTGCGTCCTTGGATGGGGCGTTTTGTGTTGACCTTGATGAGTGCGCCGAGACGGGGATGTGTGCCAATGGGCGTTGCGTCAACATGGACGGGTCGTTTAAGTGTGTCTGTGACTCTGGATACAGGATCTCGCCGGACAGGAAGACTTGCATCGGTGAGGAACTTTTATATAATTTTATGGAGAGAAATCCTTCGTACTCGTGTGGTATTTTTTCCTTATCTTCGTTGGATCTCGCTGTTGGATGGGCCAACACATTTTAGCAGTCAGTTTAATCAATGCTCAGAGTTTTTGGATCTATTAGTTGCAACATAAATTACATACTATTATTTACCAGTACTAAATAAGTACCCGTAGCCATTAACTTACAATTACAGCTGTTTACAGAGGAAATTGAAATCCATTTACTGGTTTTCCATTCAAGTCCCTGCATATGGAAATTTTCTTATGGTTTGCACTGAAATACATTTGTTTTTATTGTAGTTCTGATTTTGAAACTATTACTTACAAGTCCTTAAGACTGAATATTTGGCTGTACAGTGTAGGCTTTTCGAGCAAAGATGGTTTTCCTTACACTCAGCTGAAGGTAAAACAGTTCTCCATCAATTATGCACAACTTAAACAAAAAAGCACTCAACGATTGTGAAATAATCCTGTCGTTTTAAAACAAGCAGGGTTGATGTAATTTGAGTAAGTATATTTACGGAACAAATTTTGCAACTTGCCGTAAACTCCGTATTACAGACAACGACGAGTGTTTGAACAGCCCCTGCCAGCACGGCAAGTGTGTCAACTCGCTGGGAAGCTTCACGTGCGAATGCCTCACTGGATTCAACTTGGGGCCCGACGGTAGATCTTGTCTCGGTAAGTTCTTTTAGGGAGGTGGCTATTTTATTACATTACAGTTTGTCCCTCGTCTTGAGTGTGGTGTCAATAACCTGACTCTCCACAGATAATAAATACATCTCCTATTTGAAGTTGGCAGAAAAATCAATAGCTAATAATATCGGCTTATTTCTCGACAAGGCCATATTTTCTTCTGGATTTTTTTGAGAAGCTAAGCATCTTAGAAAGTACCTACAGAAAATTTAAATTCTATACAAAGTTTTCAAATTCGTTGAAGTTCCATTCATTAAATTAAGTTTAATACTTCTGTAAGTTTAAGTCTGTAAGAAATATAATTTTACAGTATTACAATCTCACAATAACGTGATTTCGTTGAGTGGGAGCAACGGCAAATAAGAAGCTCTTAAATCAAGGTATGATGAAATGTATATGCAAACTTTTACTCAAACGACAATGGCCAACGAGTAAAAAGTAAAAAAAAACTGCCAATAATAATTGCCGAATGGTTTGGCGAGTTGGAAACACCAGTTCTCGTGAGATCACCGAAATTAAGCATCACTGCGCTGGGTCAGATATTGGATGGGTGACCATCATACCAGTTCTTTTGGGGATAGAGGTTGGAGAGATGAAAGTTAGTACAATAACTTCTTTCCACTAGCTTGTCAACCTCTCGCCAGCATGGATTTGTGTGGGAATCCTGTTTTCCAAGTTTTAAGTTGTTCGAGTTGTTTATTTCCTTCGGAGGGCATTACGCCGATGTCCCCTTGGTGCTCTTCGACGTGAGAAGACAACGTAGCGGCACCGGGTTTCCCCCACTCCATTCTAGACTAGACTATGTTCATCATCGTCTTCCACTCATTCACCAACGCCATAAGACCAGTTTTTCGTAAAATTCCACTAATTAAGCATCCAACCAATAATAATTTCTGCCCGTTGTAGACACAAAGCGGGACCTGTGCTACTCGCAGTATCGTGACGGCCAGTGTTCAAACCCTACGACCACGCCCGTGACCAAGTCTAGTTGCTGCTGCTGCACAGTGATCCTGGGACAGCCGATGGGATGGGGCACCCCATGCCAGTCGTGCCCGCTGCCCGAAAGCCAGGAGTTCAGGACACTCTGTCCGCACGGGCAAGGGATGACCTACGACGGCACGGGTACGTCGGTGATATCAGTGCGCACTGGGTGCTCGCCGAGGGCGGGAAAGTGGATTAATAGAAAGAAACATTGAGTTTCTCTTAGAGCGTGCTGTTGCAAGTAACTGAATTGCCAGGGGTCCACACTGTCTTAAAAGCAGGGTTCAGGATTTGGTTAGAGAATGGTAAATGAAAATGTAATGTTCTTCTTAAAATTGACTTTCGCGACCCTGGACGTTGTAAGAGCTATTGAATTTGCATTTAATGATTTTGAAAAATCGGTAACCAATATTGCAAGAGCCTCTTTTCTACCAAACAATATTTTATTTTCAATTTTATGAGTTTCCCTTATATCAGAAATGAACTAGAGTGTCGTATCATTTTTCCCCATTCAGCCAGAGAACATACTTTTCCGGCAGAAGCACCGCCGATCGTTTTGGGGTGAATAAACATGTGAGCCAATTGGAAACTGAAAAAAACACTTCATATCTGCCGTATTACTTGACAAACCGCCAAATCGAGGAAATTAAACACGTAAATAACAAACCATGAAATGCAATTTTGCAGATGTAATTAGTCTTTTGGAACCCTGACACTGAAATCACAGCTGAAATTGCATTCAGGAGTTCCCAGCAGTGCAGGGGGTCAGTTCTGTGCAAGGACTGTGGCCACTGCGGTTAATTTTTGCAGGACCACAGAACGAGAAAAAACGAACGAAGCAAATGCAAGATTCTGTTCATTACAGTTCCAAGAATTCAAAGATTCTCTGACACATTCTATAGGCGCCTTCCATTATTCATTCATGTGTTGCACACTAGTGACAACTAATGAGTAGAACTTTAAAGGAATGAGACTAGACACCCCTTCCCTTTGATCTATTTAACTGTGAACCTGTCCTGCAGATATAAACGAATGCGCCCAGATCCCAGGCATCTGCCAAAACGGCGCTTGCGAGAACGTGATGGGCACCCACCGCTGCATCTGCAACACCGGCTACGAGGTGGACGCCAGCGGGAAACAATGTCTTGACATCAACGAATGCAGCCTGGACGACCTCGTGTGCAGCGGCGGTCAGTGCCGTAACACACCCGGCAGCTTCCAGTGCATCTGTCCGACGGGAACACGATTAAACGCGCGCAACTTTATGTGCGAAGACGTCGATGAGTGTCGAGATCTCGGACCAGAGGCATGCTTTAATGGGCACTGCGTCAACACGATCGGCTCTTACGAGTGCCAATGTGAGCCCGGCTTCATTCTTGACAACACCGCGAGGATCTGCATTGACAACCGGAAGGCGTCGTGTTGGACGAGGTTGATTGGAGGTCGCTGTGAGAACAATCTGCCGAGGTTGACATTGAAGTCAGAGTGCTGTTGTTCGATTGGTTTGGCGTGGGGCAGTCCGTGTGAGATTTGTAATTACCATCAGTGCGACTGTCCGAAGGGGTACGCGAAAGTCGACGGCAAGACTTGCTCGGATGTGAATGAGTGTGATTTGAACGCTGGCGTCTGCAAGGGTGGAGGAACTTGCGTCAATACTGATGGATCTTTCACTTGCACGTGTCCAGCGGGGCTTACTCTGGATTCGACAGGTAAACATACATACAGTTTGTGTTCGAACAGTTGATTTGTTTCTTTGATTACCCTAGACTTGGGCTGGTCATGTAAGACAATTCTGCGAATCTTTTTTTGGCGGCTTTGATCATAAACACATGGTTTATTTTCAGGGACTCACTGCCTAGACGTCCGCGAAGAGCCCTGCTACAGCGAGTTCAGACACGGGCAATGCAACCACCCCTTGGAGGGAATTTTCCTCAAGAGCGTGTGCTGTTGTTCAGGTGTCGGTAAAGCGTGGGGTGGTGGAGATACTGGGTCGAGCAAGTGCGAGGGGTGTCCGAGAGTGGGATCTGTTCTCCACCAAGAACTCTGTCCAAAAGGCCATGGGTTTTTCGACCGGAAGGATATTAACGAGTGCACAGAGTTCCCGGGGATGTGCAACAACGGGAGATGTAAGAACACGGTCGGAGGATTCAACTGCAAATGTAACAATGGTTACGCGTTGGATGAGAATGGCATCAAATGCAATGGTTAGTAACGTTTGTTTTTATTATGTCTGTGGCTAGTGACGTGTTTTGCTCACGCAAAGAAGAGGACACTCTTAATTATGCCTCTCTTCTCAAGTTCACCTTGAGTTAAGCTAAAAGAGTGATTGTTTTGAATCAAGCTTTTTCAATCAACTACTTGACTAAAAACCTGGCAAATCAAAGGAATCGAGTGTCCGCTTCTTTGCTGAGAGCTAACGATAGATAGCCGCACTATACACCTAAATATACTTCCTTCACGAACCTAAATATTGGTGTGAAACTTCTCCTGGTATTTTTCTCACCTACTTCATCCAAATCTTTCTTAAGTTTATCTCCATTGCTTCACACAGAATGCAAACCCCTGACACCTCATGCCGACTTCCCGAGAGCAATCTTTCGCTCGTTAGCAAGCCGCGTATGTTGCCATGGTGTTCTTCTTCTCTGTGTAGATATTGACGAATGCAACATCATGCACGGGGTGTGTGGAGACGGGACTTGCCGCAATACTCCTGGTACCTTCATCTGTGACTGTAAAGAGGGATTCGAAAGCGCCATGATGATGCAAGTCTGCATGGGTGAGTCCTAGCCGTAGTCGTAGCCGACATGTCATCTCACATTTTAAACGAATCCATCTTATTTGTCTGTAGTAAGTTTAGTGCCCCCTGGTAGGTAGTTTTTATCGTTTTATCAGACTCTTTAATAAGTTGCATGATTGGTGTTTTACGGTAATGATTTTACAAACAGGCTATTGAGTTACTGTACTGCTATATAAATGCAAACTGAACAGAGAAATAAAATGCGTTGTCACATTTTTTTGATTGGGGATGTCCAATTTGTGTATATTTATGTATTTTCATATTTTTAAAAGGCGCCTGTGTTATTGGAGTTAACGAAAAGTGAACGATAATTTTTCCACTATTCCCTAACGAAAAATAACTTATTATATTTCCATATTGTACTTCTCGTGGAATAAACTTACAGCTTCTTCAAAAATGTCATCTTTAGATTGAAAAAAATGTGTAAAACCGTAAAACACATGTTCATGGCGTCTTGAGAGCTTGCAGCTTGCAAATGTGCTAACCACCCCATGGTTTGACGCAGACATCAACGAATGCGAGCGCATCCCCGGTCTGTGCCGCGGTGGGGCGTGCATCAATACCCCTGGCAGTTACCGGTGCGAGTGCCCACCGGGACACGAACTCGCGCCCAACAAGAAGGCGTGCAAGGATATCGACGAGTGTTCGCGAACCAGTGGAATCTGCTCCAACGGTGTCTGCGAGAACATGATGGGCACCTATCAGTGCATCTGTGACGACGGATATCAGCAAACAGGACACAAGTCGCATTGCGAAGGTGAGGGTTAAGCAACATTTCTCTCGGATGGGTGACCGCGAGACCAGGCTTCGCGGAGAACTCAAACATGCTTTTATTTGTGCAACCTTAACCTAACACATTTTCACGAGATGACTGCCTTTGCTGGAATCATCTTGTCGATCTAGTGCAAAAAGTTTGATCACAAATCTTAACCAGCGACGCAATTTTAATAATTATTTTATTCCCTAATATTATGATTTTTTTTTAAATAGACATGGACGAGTGTGGCCCGAGGAATGGAGGTTGTGACGACATCTGCACGAACACCCTCGGCAGTTTCACCTGTGGATGCGGGTGAGTTGTTGAGACAGAAAGGCTCGTCGTAAACTCTTTGTTGAGAACTTTTCAGTGTCTTTGAGCCCCTCTTTTAAAATAAAACAATGAAAAACTACTGTAGAATCAACTGCTGTTTTGAATCGACTAATTTCCCTCACGCCGTTTACCAGTAAACCCTTTGCCTCTTTAGACTCTTGAAGTGTTTCTAAATTGCTTTGCTGCCACCTTTCAGCAAAGGTTACGCGCTGATGCTGGACGGGCGCACCTGCACGGACGTGGACGAGTGCACGGAAAACCCTCGCATCTGCAACGGGGGGAAATGCACCAACGTGCCCGGCAGCTTCCGGTGCACATGCACCAAAGGACTGTTACCTGGACCGGGATTTACGTCTTGTATCGGTAAGCACAGAGGTCACACGATAGCAGCAACATTTTGATGAAAGGGGTGTTTTTTCATCCTGAACATTAAAATACTAAATCGCAAAGTTTCCAGTTTTTTGCCTGAGAATCGACTTTCTCTGAAGAATTTCTTTGATTTTTTACACCAACGAAAATTTTCCATAGCGCCGAGGCCCCTTTCTTCTCGCCTTAGAAAAATGCGTCCTTTTTTCCTTGCATTTCCACTAACGCGTCACCTCTACCTATGTTGTTCTTAAAATTTTTGCCAAATCGCTGTTCCTTTTAGACTAGACATATATTTTCACCCTAATTATGATGACCAAAAACTCTACTTTTTTCTCCCTTCTTTAGACGTGGACGAGTGCGCGACCAGCAGCGACCTGTGCCAGAACGGTGAATGTGAGAACTCGCCCGGTTCATTCGTGTGTCGCTGCCAAGACGGGTACTCGGTGAAGCCCGACGCTGGTCCGGGCTGTTCTGACGATGACGAGTGCACCCTCGGGGAGTTTGACTGCGACGACAACGCCGAATGCACCAACACCCCGGTACTCACTCACTCTTGTACAACGTGGGCGGGCACAAAAACTTTTCGCTAATGAGAAATTGCATCGTTTCTGGGAAGTCGTAGGAATTTGCAGTGCATCACAATGAGATACACGTGGTTTTCATGCTCCCTGACTTTCTCAGCACTTAGTTCTATTAATCAAGTCTCTCAGGGGCTTCGTTCACACTCGATAAGTTATCAGCAACTGAGCTGAGACCGTCTCGACTTCTCTAAGGGACGGTTTTACGAACTTCAGGTTATAAGTTAACTTTGAGTTGAACTGTATAGCAAGAACTGAAATCTCTATCACCTCAAGAGATGATATATACTTTGGAAGTTAATATACACGTCTAGTCGGGCGATGTCAGAGCAACCCCGTGGCGTTATTATTGAATGGCATCCAGCGTTATTCACATTATTTCTGTCCCAAACTTCACAATTTTTCTTAAATGAAACATGTCCTGTGTAACTAAAGTAAACGAAGTATATCAACTTTATGCAGAGTGGGGAATTGGATGATCGCCACCAAGACATGAAACCACTAACCAGTAATCGAAATTATTATGACTCGATCACAATTTCTGATGTCAAAACACCACCAATCTATCAGCGATCCACGAACAAACCTAACTAACTGACAACTGACCCGCTTGACCCACAGGGAGCTTACGAGTGTCGGTGCCGCAGCGGTTTCACCGGCAACGGGATGACCTGTCGCGACATCAACGAATGCCTAACCAATAACGGAGGCTGCGACCAGAACGCGCAGTGTATCAACACGGAGGGCTCTTTCAAATGCGTGTGTGACGCCGGCTTCAAGGGCGACGGCAACTCGTGTCAGGATCTCGACGAGTGCTCGAACGACCCGTCGTTGTGCAGCAACGGACATTGTCTCAACTATCCCGGCTCGTATCGGTGCGAATGCGAGATGGGATTCATGCATCCTGATGATAGGAACGAGCAGGCCTGCGTCGGTGAGATGCGAATTTGATTAATTTTTGTTTTGTAGTTATCTGATAGAGATTTTCCATTTGGCTCTGCAGCTACTTGCATATACGCGTTTGGATTTTGGTGAGGAATCAGAAGATGGTCAAACGCTTTTGTCGGGTGAAAATGTCAGAAATGGCAGCGGTCGGCGAAGATCGCAGAAAGCCAGGGTCATTAAAATAAATAAAACCAAGTGGGATGACCACGTTCGAAACTGGGCTTCGGAATTTGTCTCCAGTACACTGACTAAATGTTGATTTGAAATTAAATACTTTCGACCACGAATAACTTCTCGCCCTTTGGTTGCAGACATCAACGAGTGCCAGATGTTCAATAACTTGTGCGTATTCGGCCGCTGCGAGAACATCTTTGGCATGTTCCGTTGCGAATGCGACGAGGGGTACGCGCTGGACGGCTCCGGCGGCAACTGCACCGATATCAACGAATGCGAGAGTCCCCAGGCCTGTCTTTACGGCACGTGCATCAACACGCAGGGCAAGTTCATCTGTCAGTGCCCGCCCAACTACGAACTCGTCTCCAACGGCAACGCATGCGTAGACAGGCGCGAGTCCATGTGTTATCTGTCCATCGAGGGACCCCCACAACGACGGCGATGCACCACCGAGATGGGACGTCCGGTTACCAAAGCCTCGTGCTGCTGTTCGGTGGGGCGTGCCTGGGGACCACGCTGCGAGATGTGTCCGCCCGAGGACTCCGAAGAGTACAAGGCGTTGTGTCCGGGTGGTAAAGGGTATCGACCGAACTCAGTCACCGTCGTCTTAGAAGACATCAACGAATGCTCGGAGCATGAGAACCTTTGCCACAACGGCCACTGCACTAACACGTTCGGCAGTTTCATGTGTTCGTGTGACGAAGGCTTCCGATTGGACCTGCTAAACACGATGTGCGTCGACATCAACGAGTGCGACGAGGATCTGGATATCTGCGGCGTCGGACTGTGCATCAACGACAAGGGCTCGTTCCACTGCAACTGTCCGGACGGCTTCATGCCGCTGCCTAGCGGTAAAGAGTGCGTGGACATGCGGAAAGACCAGTGCCACCTCGAGTACAGCGCCGGCGGCTGCAGTCATCCGATGTCGCTGTCCGGCCAGACGCGCATGATATGCTGCTGCTCAATGGGCGCCGGCTGGGGAACGCCCTGCCAAGAGTGTCCTCGCATAGGCTCCAGAGAGCACATTCTCTTGTGCGGCACAAAGCCGGGTCTGATTGTCGATCCGTTCTCCAACAAGACGGTAGACGTGGACGAGTGCCACCTGATGCCGCAGATGTGCAAGCACGGCTCTTGCATGAACACGCCGGGCAGCTTTGAGTGCCAGTGCAACCGCGGTTTCGTCTACGACAGCGAGTCGCACCAGTGCATCGACGACAACGAATGCCTGCGCCAGCCGAACCCGTGCGGTGGCAACGCGCAGTGCGTCAACTCACAGGGTGGCTTCGATTGCAAGTGTCCCGAGGGGTACAAGCTGAGCATGAGCGGACGCGACTGTGAAGACATCGACGAGTGCGTCGAACGCATGGGCATCTGTAAGAACGGTGATTGCAAGAACTTCAAGGGTAGCTTCCAGTGCGCCTGTCGCAACGGCTACTCTCTGACGCACACGCTCGACGCGTGCGTAGACGTCGACGAGTGTCAGCGTCATCCGAACGTGTGCAACAACGGCACGTGCGTGAACGCCGTGGGCTCGTTCAAGTGCACGTGCTTCCCCGGCTTTAAACTTAGCCACAACAACGACTGCATCGACGTGGATGAGTGTCGCATCATGCCGTTCCTCTGTCGCAATGGACGTTGTCGCAATACGGTCGGCTCGTTCAACTGCGAGTGCGCTGCGGGGTACGTGCTCGCCGTCGACGGCCAGCACTGTCGCGACTTTGACGAGTGTCGCGAGATACCGAACACGTGTCCGCCGCCTGGCAAATGCCAGAACTTGATGGGTTCTTACGTGTGCACGTGCCCGCCAGGCTACGAGCTGAGTCAGGACAATAACTTCTGCGAAGACGTGGACGAGTGCATCGAGAACGAAGACATATGCGACGGTGGGGCGTGCGTGAACACGGAGGGCGGTGTGATCTGCGAGTGTCCGCATGGATACGTGCTGAGTCAGAACGGCATGAAGTGTATCGATGTTAGGGAGGAGCAGTGTTATGACAACTTCTTCAGGGATCAATGTCAGCTACCGCGGATGATGGCGATGACGGCGAAGAAGTGTTGCTGTTCGATGGGGGCGGCATGGGGAAGATACTGCGAGCAGTGCCCTCTGTCGGGATCCACGGAGTTCGGAAAGCTGTGTCCCAAGGGCGTGGGCAGGACGGAGATTGGTGACGACTTGGACGAGTGCTCGTTCATGCCGAACGCCTGCGAGGGGGGCGATTGCATCAACACTGACGGCTCTTTCCGATGCGACTGCCCGACTGGATTTGTGCTGGATTCGTCGGGGAAGAAGTGCATTGGTAAGCTAGCATTGATGCTAAGACCACATTGAAGTTAACAAGGAGTAAATACTTATCAATAATAAAATGACAGTGGTATTTTCATACCAAAAACACTGGCCTCACAAGAAAATAATCTGTCACAATTAAAACACATTAAAACAATGGAAATTTTTTAATTAATTAATTAAAATGGATAACGTTGTCTTTCCCGGTCCTTGATTCCTCTTCTGTCTCATAGTAGAACCAGCCTGATTTTGTGTATGCACCATTTCACAGACGACAACGAGTGCCTGTCGAGCAACTCGATCTGCGGAAATGGAACTTGCTCCAACGTGGAGGGTGGCTTCGAGTGCTCCTGCAACGAGGGATTCGCACCGGGGCCGATGCAGGTTAGCACACGGGTCGCGGTCCCAGAGGGAGGGCATCAACTGCGAATAAATGGTCCAAAACCTTGGATATGGCATCGCTGACTTGCATTTTCCAGACGACAAACGTGGCGGAAACCGGCTAGAACACAACTCAGACTAAATAATGGAATTTCAACCGGGGGTAAACATACCCCACGGTGTCAAATTTGTATTTGCCTGCTTTTAATGTAAATTCTAATAGTTACTTGAATGTGTCAAGCATTTCTATTCATCCAATGATGTCGTGAATATCAATGCGTTCATAATTTTCAAAAGCAATTAGCTCGGCTTCTAAGTGTACCAGTTACAATTACCTAGTTTATGTGTCTGATTTTGTAACTGACTTTACAAAGCAATCAGATTAGAACTGAGCTGCGACAGTCACCGATGGCTTTGATTCTCGGAGAAGATAGTCATCAGAAATATGAGAAAAACAAAAAAGAAATGTATTTGTCGTTTTCCTCGTCGCAGGTGTGCGAGGACGTGAACGAGTGCATGGAAATGGGCAACCAGTGCGCTTTCCGGTGCCACAACGTGCCCGGCTCCTTCCGTTGCATCTGCCCCTACGGGTATGCCGTCGCCGCCGACGGCCGCCACTGCCAAGACGTCGACGAGTGCCACACCCCGGCGAACAACTGCAAGTTCAGCTGCAAGAATCTGATAGGCTCGTTCATGTGCATTTGTCCCGAGGGCTACCAGCAGATTGGGATGGCCGACGACTGCAGGGATATCAACGAGTGCGCTATCAATCCGAACTTGTGTCGGAACGGGAAATGCGTAAACTTGCAGGGAAGTCATCGGTGCGACTGCTACGAAGGGTTCGAGTCTAGCAGGGACAGAAAAACGTGCATAGGTAAGTTGAGACGAAGAAAAATTGTGAGGCAGGTGAGAGCTCTTTTTGGGTGGGAAGATTTAGAACCTGAGCGGATTAGAATGCAAATTTAAACAAAAGCAAAGCATTTGAAGGTGACTAAAAACTTTCTTTTTCTAATGTGTTAACTAGGCAAAAACTTTTAAATAATCCTCTAAAACGTATACCTATGCTCTAATCCTCTAAATCTGACACTTCTTGGCTAGAAACAGTATTTTTTTTATGATGGTTTTTAGACTCATGTCTACTTAATTTATCCTTAGCACTTAGTAGCCCTTTACTTAGCATTCAAAACCCAGTTCAAATAGTTTTTCTAAAAAGTATTTTTTTTTCTTCATTTTGTCACACCATTACAAAAATAGTTCTTAACTCATCGAAAATATTATCAAGATGCTTTGAATTTTTACAGACTCACGTCTGTTCACCGACCTACAAAAATATAGCCCTTACCAGACAATGCAGAGTGTACCGATTGATGTTTAAAATATGATTTTGTCGTCAAATTCTTTAAATTGAGTCTTAATTCATCCCCACAGACCGGCGCCAAGGCTTCTGCTTCCGGCAGCTAATCGGCGGACGCTGCACCTCGCACACAGAAGGCCTGATGTCGGTGACAAGAGCCGACTGCTGTTGCACAATGGGTGCTGCATGGGGTCGCCACTGTGAGACCTGCCCCTCACCGAGCTCTGACGACTACCAGGAGCTCTGTCTGGAGTCTGGATACTCGGTGGACGGCCACGACATCGATGAGTGTGTCACCATTACGGATCTATGCCGACATGGACGCTGCATCAACACGCTGGGATCGTATAGGTGTATCTGTGACAAGGGGTACAAAGCTGATCACAGCGGGACTCGGTGCAGAGGTGAGGATTTGGTTTACCATGGAAAATACAGCGTGAACTCGAATCTGTGACAGATTTATGGATGTGGCAGCGTCATTCTTGTTCAGACGATCACTTGTGTAATGCATCTAACATTTAAAATGATTGGTGATGATCTCGAGGTCAGTGCTGCCAGAAAATAATTACTTTATTAACCATGTCAGTATTTTGGATATTTTTCGCTAAATACCTAAAGTCTTACCTAATTACATTTTTAGTAATTTTTAACTGTTTCTTTCTAGACAAGCTTTTCTTCAAAAAATTAAAATATAGAAAACCCTGAATCTGATTGGTTCTTATGTGCTCTGTTTTACCTTAAAGCAATGAAGCTTCAGCCAATCAGCTCGTTCACAGACGAATCTTCGAGCTCGTAAAATGTCTGCTGTCTTTTGGCCCATATGCCAGCAGCTCCTTAAATTAATAACATACTATGTCACTCTAAAATATTTGTCGCCGTGCATAAACGTGCTTTGAGGTGGCATGAAACAGCATTGACCCTCTCATCGACCTCCTTACAGATATCAACGAGTGCGACGCCAGTCCGCCCCCTTGCAAGTTCTCCTGCCAGAACACTGACGGCAGCTTCACGTGTTCCTGCCCCGCCGGCTTCGTGCTGAACCCAGATGGCGTAAGCTGCCGTGACCTTGACGAGTGCTCCACCGGTCGCCATTTGTGTCAGCACCTCTGCGTCAACACCCAGGGAAGCTACACGTGCGCATGCCCGAAGGGGTACACTCAGCACGGCGATCAATGCAGTGGTAGGTGGTCAATTACAGTAATAGAGGGAACCAAATAAAATGTATGCTTTTCATCTACTTTTCAGTAGATTATACCAGTACCTACATTGTTTTGGCCTCTGACCTTTAAATAGCTGATTCTATTTTAAAAGGCCTAAGAGTCCTCTCTTCTGTCATGTATCTAACCAAATCTGAAGAACCATTACGTACATGTATGGTCACTTATTCCCTCAAAATTTACCGAACCCACAAATATGTCTCCAAATACAACTTCAAATCACTTATTCAGCATGCGTTTTTTTTGACAAAAGGTACTTTGACCCTTGCTGATATGAATTACTTCTTACATCTCTCTGACCGATATTATTAAGTTACTTCATTTAGATTCAATCAGGAGCTGACAACAAATTGTACCAATACAGCTGTTTTTACGTTCAGTCTTATCGCAACAAAGGAACATTCCTCAACATTCTCTACCTCCTTATTGCACCTCTCACTGCCTTCCAGATATCAACGAGTGCACTGAAGAGAGTGGGACTTGCCCACATCCGGGAAATTGTATCAACACATTGGGCAGCTTCAAATGCATCTGTCCACGAGGCCTGAAGCTTGACAGCACCGGCACGTACTGTGCAGACGCCGACGAATGCGGCGACGACGGCAAATGCACTCACGGATCCGGGTGCCAGAACCTCCTCGGAGGGTACCGATGCGGTTGTCCCGAGGGGTTCAAGCAACACCATTACTTCAATCAATGCGTCGATGAAAACGAGTGCGCGAAGAACCCGTGCGGGAACACGAACTGCTTCAACACGCTAGGAAGCTTCCGATGTGGGTGTCCGGATGGATACCAGTTTGATAACGCGCTGGTAGTGTGTATTCAGGTGAGATGGACTCTGGAAGAACAATGCGATTAAGAAATAAAGGATGTACATAAATTGCCTACGCATGTTGCATGCCTACTACTAATAAGAAAGCTCGGTTATTTTTCATTCCAAAGTAATAATTTCAAATAATTGCAAGCATTGTTTGAAACTTTTTTCATGATTAACAGCAAATGCAGTTGGTCCAGTTAAGTTGTCTCAAAATCTTCTTTTTAATAATGTCACTGAATGTAACTCACTGATAGCAACATCCGTATTGAATCGTACTAAACTTGTCTCTCTCCAAAAACAGGTGAGCTCTGGCTGTACCGGCAACCCCTGCGCATTCGGCTGCACCTCCTTGGGGGCGGTAGGCTTCACCTGTGGCTGCCCCAACGGCTACCAACGTATCGGCCAAGGACACTGTCTGTCCACCATAAACCCGTTGGCGCACGGGCTAGGAGGCGAGGAGATCGGCAACGTACCCACATACCCAATCGATTCGGACGGGTACCAAGGGCCACAGGACAAGATCATTTCGACAGAGGGATGCTTCTCATGCAAAGTAAGTGAAATGTGCTTCTGGGTGGAATCTGCAAAGCGGTTTTGAGCTAAGTGCTTCTCGTTGAGGCGATTATATCTTGATTTATTATTAATTTACAGCTAGACTTTGGAATAGACTTTTTACCCTCTTCACTCTCTTGATATTCTTGGTACATTTTTTTTGTCTCTGGAGAGGGTAAGTGAAAACAGATGGTCACCAACTTACTGGCAGGTTTTCTATACGTACAACGTGATATTTTTTTCATTGTTTTATCATGGTAGCAGACGTTACTAATTGTACTCTCGACGCAATATCTTGCAGCTGAACGGAAAAGCAAGACACAAGCGAACGACGCCTCGAGAAGTCGGCCAGTCGTTGGCATCCCACTGGAACACCACTCTGCGCCATCACCTGAACGCCAACCGTTCGGTACAGCTGGAGACATCGCCGACTCTGGAGTCTCAGCGAAGCATTCAACTCCGAAAAGCCAGGACTCGACACCACAGGGCGTCGAAGAGGTTGATCCACTCTGCCACTCATAAGCACCAGCACCAAGATCAACTGATCCTCAAGATCAGTTTGTCTCAGACCAAACATAGGATGCGGATTATCAAACTGCAGCCAGCTGTCAAGGTATTGTATTTTCATTTTCTAAAGACTCATATTCAATTGTTTTGAGCACCAGGCTCTTACTTGCGATATTATGTGACAAAAGTTGATTTGTTCTAGCTTTTAAATAACTACGTGCAGGTGGCTTTCAAACTTGTTATTAAGAATTCATTATTTTTCTAAAAAAAGGTCGATTGATTGATTTGTGGTGTTTAACGACGCACTGTTTTGACAACTGGCCCTGCGGCACTGGACTAATGGCGTCGGCGAATGAGCGGATGATGACGAGGATGATGATGAACCTAACTTAGCCTAGAATAGAGAAGGGTTAACCCGGTACCGGCACGTAGCCTACTCCTGTCGAAAAGCACCAAGAGGATCACAGACTCAACGTCCCTTCCGAAAGACGGTACAACGTGAACAACAGGATTCCTCTACAAATCCATGCTGTCGAGAGGTTGCTAAGCATTGCGAATGAAGTTGCTGTACTAACTTTCATCCCTCCAACCTCTCTCCCGAACAGAACTGGTCATGTGTATGATGGTCACCCATCCAATACCTGACCCAGCGCAGTGTTGCTTAATTACAGTGATATATGATAACCGGTGTTTCCAACATGCCAAACCGTTCGGTCATAAATGAAGCTTAAAATCATCAGACACAAGAAAAAAATCCGGGGTTGAATATTGAGGCTTGAATCTAAACAGTATTATCTGTTGGGTAGTTATATTTAAAAGGAGGCATACTTTCAAAGTCAACAATTGAATCAATTGAGTTAAAGTAATTAACTGCAGAACGAAAATGCTGATATTTTGAATGAAAATTGTAAATTTTTGCACGTCTCTAGCGCAATTTCAACTAAAAACAAAATCCGATAATCCTATTGTTTGCACGCGCATTCCAGAACGACTTCACGTACGTGATATCGCGTGGCAACGACTTGGACCAGTTCGAGATGGTCAAGAAGCACGGGATTTGGGCGCTACACTTCCGAAAGCGACTGAAACGGGAGGGTAATTTCGACCTGGAGATCGAGGGTAGGCCGACGGCCGCAAGTCCTCGCGAGTCTGCACTCTGGGAGAAACCGTTGCAACTCTACGTCAAGATCGTAGTCACCCAGTAATCATTGTGATCAAAAACAACTTAACTGATTAAAAAGAAAAAAAAAAAAAACCAAACGTATACTTAAAGAGTCTAGATGTTGAATAGATTCATAATGGAAACAAGGATTTCAAGAGATGCTCTATGAGAGTGTGGATACGTTTTCGATTTTGTACGAGAATTGAATAATTTTCGGTAGATTGGATGATACGAACAGTTTTTTTTCCAACATCTTCACAAGCTCTTTATTTGAAAAAATGTTTTTAAGTGTCATGTGTAAAATATAAAATCTTCAAGGAATAGTGTATTAATTTTAAGTTTCATTTGGGTTCTAACACTGCCATGTAATAATTTTTGCTTTCCTTAAAGAAAATATTATGAACTTTTATGTCTTAATTAATTTTTAATGTGTTCATCGTCATTTAAGTATGGTGTTTCCCAAAAACACAGATGCATTCATTTCTAGCAATGGTCCTTTCTTTACGCCTTTCTAGAAATCAATATTTACCTCTGAAACATATCAGCTGTCAGAATTGTTTGATTGGGCTTCGTTGTCGAATGCATTGCATTTCAATTCTGTTTCTGGCGTTTACCTAATGGGAAGAGGTGAGAATATGTCCGTGAGTTAGCAACACAGATTAGATGGTCGAGCCGAAATGGTTATAATGTTGATCGAACAAAGACCCTCCATATTGCCACTTTAAAACATTAAAATCCATACACCTGAGTTTTTGGGACACTCATCATACTTTGTTAATTGCCTGACTTGGCTGTGCAATAAAAAGCCAACAATGTGTTTCGTTAGCGGTGTGCAATCAAATTGCTACCCTCGAGTTATCAAGTATTATCTAAGAATATTTCTCGATTTTTATTTTATTATTATTCATTTGAAAAATAATAATAACATATGATTTATTTATAATAAGTTATGTATTGCCATTTCTTTATAATGTTGTGAACATAGTTTATCATAATGTAATAAAAGAGCCTACTTTGTCTTTATATCCGTATATTACATCTTTGATAGCACCCAGTTCTGCTTGCCAATAAACCATCAGGGGAATTGTGAAGATCGACCAACTTTATGACATAGCCGCCTCCGATTTATTAAGATTGCTGTATTTTCTCTCCCTTCGTGCAAGAGATCCTCAATATTTACTGTGGTAACTTGATCGTTTACCAACGCAGGAAATATCCGATGCCATTTTACACAAATCACAACTTTTTAACTTTCCTCTCGATTTGTCATAAATTCGCATGTTTACCATGTTACTCAAAGGCCACAAAGAAAATTCCAAACCACCCACCTATTATATTTCTTAGTAGTAGCTTAAGACATTCCTCACAGACTTATAGCTTTCACGCGCATTTGTTTAGGGACTATTTAAGAAAATAAATTAAGTGTTAAAGTATTGTTTTCTTACATAAGATGACCGAATCGAGAGGCCACTAGCTCGCCAAGAAAACTGTACACCGACAATGACATCAAGGGAAATTCCTTTGCCAGGTTCTCTTTCTCTCTCTCTCAAAACAGAACGACATATCTAAAATAGTTTGGCTGTCGTAGAAATGCGCTTGGCTGTTCGCAGACACGTTCGTGTGTTGAACGCAGTCGCCTACTCTGGCCGGGAGGTGTTGGAGAAATATGCATCAAACCAAACAATACCGTCGTCAGTTTATTTATCTACACACGCCTAAAAAAAACATTATAACCACATAGTAGCTGGCCATAATGGAACGGAATTCCCGAAAAGAGAAGCGAAAATAACTTTTAAATTGCTAAGAATGAAATTGATCTCAACCGAAAAGATGAAAATAGACAGTAAAAAAATGACATCTCAAATTTTTCTACGGTAGTCATTTTCGTCGTCAACTTTGAAAACAAAAAATACTATTAAGCATGTGAGATTCAATGGTAGATTCAACTTTTGGTGGCCAAGGAGATGCTGAGATCGCCTGACAAAGCTTTGAAAATCTGCTTTCTTATGTTACTGAGGGTTTCAATTAATTTCTGGGACTTTTCTTTTAAATAAGAATTTTTTTCAATGCTTTGGGCCATTTTGGGGACTTTAAAATAAAAATTCAACGCATGTCGATCCAAAAACGTCTTTAAATAATAACGTCAAGCTAATAAAACATGTTTAGAATATTCTTCGAGTTTCTGTCTGTTGCTCCTTGCCCTGGGCAGAGAATATAATATTTTCCATCTGCCGAACGCCTGTAAGTTATACCGACCTGATAGCATGAAAGCGGAGAAGGCCACGTCTTATTAGTATCCCTCGGCTGATCTGCTGGTCAGGTTTGACACTTGTCTCGGCAAGGATGGCTTGGGCTACTTGAGTTGTTGAGAAGTCATCTTCAACAGTGACCCGGCGTGCTCTTCAAGCACTGTTCTCTCAGATTCCACGCACAAGATGCGTGGGAATGATGGACGCATTACGATATCTACCTGTTGGTTGCCTCGAAAAATAAAAACAGTACTTGACACTTAGCAAGTGCGTGGACCACACGCGTTGGAGGGAGGTTTGCGTGGCGAGGAAGTTTTTTTAAACAACCCCCTCCCCCCCTTTAAAGTATGTGGTTTTTATTCTATTGTGTCGAGGGGCTGGGTAAATATTTGCTATTGCTTTGCGAGGATAGAGATCGGAGGAGCGAATCTTTGGAGAAAAGATAATCTCCTTCCATGTATCTTTGGCGAAATAAATAAAAAATGTATTTTCGTGCTTGATTACCAGTGCTGTTTTTTTTTTTCAGATTTATTCCTACTTGAATGCGTTATCAGAGATTTGGCACAAATTCACTCAATAAAAAACCAAAAATGGTTTTCTACAAAAAAAAAATTATTTTCAAGAAAATTCAGTTAAAAATTGCAGTACATTGTTGCATCTAAAATGAAAATGAACTCAAAAACCAGAATTTTCCCTGGCTCGATGGTATTGTCGAATAATGTTGGATCTTGTTACTCCAGAGACACAGAGGGTCCGGTTCGTTTTCAGTGCAAATCTACAGACTGCATGAAGAAGAAAATCAAGATGAAAATAACAGAATTTAAAACGCAACGATACATCTATGCGCATCGGTGACACAATTAATTATATATTGGGCACATTTGACAAAAATATTTTTTGTACCCGATTCGAAAACACAGTTACCTACGTACCTAAAAATATTTATTTGGGATATGCAGGAAAAAACTAGATATCTGGAGAGCATCAGACCTGTCTGAATTCTGGATTTATTCCTGTACCATTACGACAGTTTCCAGACTATTTGGTTTTCTGAACGGGTTGTAAACATTGTAATATCAGCATAGCATTTATAGGCCATGGACTTCATCATGCTGATTTCATTCGGAAATTCCTCGCCCTTTTCAGACAAGCAACTGCATTTTGTTCCTGCCGTCACTTGGGTTACTATCCACCACGTTCCAGTAGTGCATGCCTCGTCTTTGCTATATATAGACGTATCTTTCTTTAATAGGTAATATGTATCGTTGATGCTCACCCCAAAGTTTTATTTCCGTTTGTAAATATAAGAACATATGTATCTATAAAAGAGACCGTTTGCTCAAAGAGTGGGTTACCTCGGGCCGTTAAACATTTCCCATCAATCGAAGAAAGCAACCATTGATCGGTTCATTTCTAAAAATATATATATATATAGACAATTTCGTCGGCGACCAACGGTGCCTGAGCTGAATATATTGATTCTATTAACTAAATTGCCATCTTGCCTAGCTCGACTAGTTAATGACAAACTTATCTTTGGTGAAATGAAATTACCGGTCGTTTCATTATGTGTCTGCGATGTGTGGGCTTGGAGAAAAAAAAGTCTGGTCCCTGAGACTTCTTCAGATAACCTGTTTTGAGAAGCTAAATGATCAGTTTTATTTTTTTAACACGTGTACAATAATGTGTCCCCTTGGAAAACATCTTCAGTAAATGTCGCTAGCGTAATGATTCGATCAGATATTCATGCCATTTATATTTTTACGCATTCTGACAGGTGCAAATCGATTGCTACCTGGGTGGTTGATTGTCTCGTCACTTAGACATGCGTTATGGCATGATTGGTGTCAAACTGATCTAGAAGTAAATTGCCTCGTGATCAATCGATCGCCCATGAGGCGCGAAAAAAATGACTGATTACTTAGTAGAAGAACATTTCCTTCCCTTTTTTCGTCCTCAACTGCGGTGCCAATAACTTGCACACGTGTTGTACTCTGTTGGATGTATCACTTGGTATTAGCATACCAGCTATTCGATCTTTTCTCTGAGGCTCATTCGGCTGCTACCTACAGAATTTTCTATTACACTGCCTCGCCACAGGAGCCGTACAGGATATTGGTAGTTTCTTAGCATTGAAAATCACTTTTAAGAGAATAGTTTATTGTTGAAAGAAATAGCGAGTTGCTTATGGACGGCTGAATAATGTTAGTGGCCAGCTAGACCAATAAACAATGGCGGAATTAGGTGAATAGCGAAGAAATTAATAGTGGGTAGCTTGGTATGTGCAGGGAGAGCACATTAAAATCAAGATTTGTTTTTCAATGTCGACGATTCGACCAATGAAAGATAATAAAAATACATTTCAAGCAAAATCTTCGATCGTAATAGACTTGGGAAGCGCCACGGGAAGCAACTAAAACATTCGAAAATGAATCACTGTTTCCTCAAGTTCAAGATACTCAGATCTGAGTCAGTTGTGTTAGAAAGACACTAACTTTGGAACATTTCGGACGAAATTCCTTCGTACAATTCGTGGTATTTAGTGACACAGCTCTAAAAGAGATGCGTCTGGATTGGAGACTCTGACTTCGATGAGGTACATGTGAGTGGGTGGGTGTTCCAGAAGGCCGTCGAGGGTGGCGGTACCCCACGGACACGCATGGGAAATCTTGGCATCTTAGAAGCAAGGTGCTTCCTCCACATCATTCTACCCACATGAAGTTGACACAATAAAGTCAATAAATAAGCGAAAATAACGAAACGTGACGCAGTCATATAACTCAAAAATGAATCATATCCCCTATATCAAAAATCTGGCGGCCAGACATAGTCATAGCATGTGAAAATGCGTTTTAAAAATAAATTTTATATTTTTTAAGACTATAAATTTGACAAAATGTGAATGCATGTTTTTAATGTATTTGTGTATTTGAATGGATAATTGCGATACAATGGAGTGTTACGATGAGTTGATAGTAACACACGCTATTCTCCGGACATGTTAATTTCTTCAGCTTTTGGTACAAAGTAAATCATCGGACAGTGGTCATCGGACAGAGAGCGCGATGGTGAATTATGGGGGACCCGACCGCATGCTTGTCGCTAGATTTATGTACCCCGAGCGACGCTAAAAGCATTTAGACGCACTCTGATTTGGATTTTGAACTCTGTTTTAATTAAAGATCACAATTATTTACTCTATCAGACCAGACATGATATCACTCGTTGATGGTTTATGATTCGTAGACTAGCCAAAAATTACCGTTAATATCAATTATAATCATAAAGTCCGGACAGTTATTATTTGTTCGATCACAAAGAAGTATTGTAAATTGTAATGCTTTCCAAGTCAACATTTACATTCACGTCTCTCATCCGTCAAACAAGTGCGTGCATTACATTACGGATAATCATAACGCAGTTTTTATGTCATGTGCATGTGCCGGAAGTGATCGCCGCTAATTTCGCGTGGTCGATTCTGTCAAAATCACAATGATAGGCGGCAGTGATATAATTGGAGTATTTATTAACTCAATTCTTATTGGTGCGTCACGGTCTCGTGTAAGGCGGCGAGTTCTTGGCACACCATGCCACTAATCAATCAATCAGAAAACTTTTCAATTAAATGAACTCTCATCGGAACTCATCTCTTTCACCACGTCGATATACAACTGCCGTTTAATTATTCGTTTAAGTTTTTTTATGAAAATATTTCCTATCCACAGCGAAAGTGACGATTGCATGTGACAAATTTGGGGGCTCGTCAATGTCGCCCTCGTATTGCGTATCACATGTGTTATTCCTATCAGATTATAAATGGTGCATACGATTATTTTTATCCATACTCACAACCATGAATGAAAGACTCTACTCCCACACGAACACAAACAACGTAAAACGCTTCGTTCGAAATGTTGTTTATATTCTTCGAAGAATTCCAATAAGATGGATCTATAATATGCCAAAATTTATTATTGTAGAATTTTACGAAGTTACCGGCGACGGCGGCGATGTTCGGCGGTATGCATCGGACGGTGTTTATTCAACAGATAAATAGTGTGCTGGCTTGCTGCGAATGTGGGATGTGTGAGGATAGGCCAGGGTGTCTCGCGATATTTTGCAGGGGTGCATCAAGAAACTGGCGGCGTCTGCGAGCTGTCAGTAGCCGCTCAATCATCGCTCTCCGTGATTGCCAACGCTACTGCTGCCCGAGTTGCTTGCTGGGGTGCCACTCTGGTGTATATTTGTTTCATCCTCTTCCGGAATTCGAACACACATGGCTTGATTAAGAAAAAGAGCATGTTCTTTTCATATACCGTCATATACTAGGAGGGAGTTGTTAATATTTAGAACCGGTCGGTGATTTTGTCGCACGTTGTAAGTGATGTGGTCATTGATTGCTGATAGGAAATAGCAAATCAACTTTCCTAGGGGCAGGCTATATTTTAATTTTATTATCTTGGTGACAGACTAAGCTCAAGGTTTGCAAAAGTCTTCACTTATCCAAATTGATTTGCATGTCGCGCTCAGAAAGTTCTCGTGATATTTTTGGCAATCGGTTTTGTTGTCAGTTTTTACCCTTCTGCATCCATAAAATACTTAAAATAATGCCGAATTTAGTTCCAACCATAAAAATGTTGGCCGTTTGTCATCCGGTAATAGTTTGCTCGTGCGGGTTTCTGGCGATGTTAGTTTGTCTCGCCAGCGAAAGGAAAAAAACACTCTTGGTCGCCCGGCATGGTTGTTTACAGAATCCACCCTAAAAAATATGAAAACAAACTTTTGATACGTGAATTTCTCCCCCATTTTATTACTTAATTGTATTACTGGTCCCCCTAGTCCACTAGAACGTCGCTCCAGCCCCCCATCGCATTTCACAGAAGACATCTTCGATTTCTTCAAGATCAAGGTGCCTCTGCCAAACGATCGGGATAAAATATGCTGCACTTACTGTCACACAAGATCTTTATTCAATTTATTTATTTGAGACATATTATTTTATTGAAATACCAGTCATGTAACCGACTTGGTTGTAACTCATTCGTTTCAGGCAGCCAAATTCAAGTCGCTACCGAAGATTGAGAGTGATGAAATCTGTGTTTTTATCAAAGCTCTTACGAAAATAGGCTGTTTGGACATGGAAACTCCATAAGTCACTTCGGTTAGCATCATACATCATGATAATACTCTTGCGGTCCAGACTTGAAACCAGTTAAGTGAAACAATGGTATGCCAGCCGCGTACTACTGTCCAATGAATTACTTCCAACAATCTTGATCACAACAAACATATTTTTTTGCAATGCGAACTTCAAATATTAGTTGCTACTGGGCTTCAAAACCAAATTTTTCAAAGCTCCTAAGAGCTATTTATTGTGGTATCCCCATTAAGCCTTCAGATATGTATGGAATATGAAATTGAATGCAGTTGAATTGGCCCTTTTCACCAATTGGCTTGCATTGATATTCCTCTATCGGCAGAAGCAGGTAAAAAATATATTTACAATACATACAACATAGCCGATATAAAAGGGCAACACGAAATAATAATGATAATAAATATAACCTATTAGATATTATCCCCTTCTCTTGGACAGGTGCTGAATGACAATAATATACGGTTTGTAGGTGACACTTCCATGTATATGGCTACAGCTTCAACAACTAGACGTAATTGGTCCAACAAAGAGAACATATTCTTCGGTGACATTCGAATAAAGAAGTGCCACAAATTTCTATGGCTGGACCTCCCAATGGATATCCGCCGAGAATACAAAGCAAAAAGAGAATTCACACCCCCGACAACGCCTTTGCCAGAGGATTTCAGACGCTTCCTAGAACGTGTTTTTTTTTTTGTTCTAGATGTGGTTCGATTTTAATTTTTTTCGCACCATCGCATTTACACGTCACACAGACAGACTTCAGTGGAAGCTGAACTGATTTTTAGAATTTATGTTTCACGGAAAAAACGTGAAAATCAAAAATTATATACGGAAATCTTTGGTAGGTATACAAATCATTGTAAAGCGAGTGATTGATTGGAGCGAAAAACTGAACGTACTAAAAATAAAATAATGTATTTCCTCTTTCATTCGGGTTAATACTTTGATTGATAAATCTGGAATCACAAAATCAGCAATCGACACCTATCGACAACATGTTGCTAATTGTTAGATAACAAAACGTCAATTGTCAACTGTGCACAAATAAATAAATCGAGAACATTAATAACCTACAAAAAAATTGATATCCCTAGATAATCAAACCTTGCGATCTGATAGCGGTGACACGCACAGCAATATCAAAACGCAAGGCCAAACTTTTCGCTAGAAAGGTGTGAGAAAAGGCTATCGACCTTCTATAAAGACCTACGCGCTTACTGCCATTTAATCACCAGCGGCTATAGACTATAGACGTACCAATCAAGTCAGACACTCTCAATTACAGTATCAACTTCGAACACAATCAAAAAACGCGCCGCCCGACGGATTTAAATTTAGGTGCCCACACATAGCGAATTCAAAATCAACATGTGCCATGTAAGGATCAGCTGCAAAAATGCCTCGTCTAAATCTGGGCCAGTCTTTTGGCAAAAGTACTTTATAGCTTATAGGATTTGCTGTCATCATTATAAAAGTATGGGTAAACACTCTTTGTGCACGTCATTTACCGCATAACTTTCGCGTTGCGAGTTCCGGTAATAAATTCTGCACCTATTATGACTAGCGCTTATAGATCAATCAGAAATTCGCTACAGATTAACATCATTGAGTTTATATGTATAGACAGCGTTAACATTTCTGTTGAGCAAACGAGCCGGCAACACGTAACGAAGGTAGGTGCCACCCAATAGTCCTTGCGGCCGTCCTTTTTAACAAACCCATACAATTAGATGAATATTACTGAAAAAGTCTATCAATCGTTATGGTAGGCAAAAGATTAGGTAATTGTCTAAAATGCGAGTAATATGCGAGAAATAACAAAATGAAATTTCTTAACACTCGAAACGACGGTGATTACCAGTAGCAACCACATTTGTTTTAATCGTGAAAGTAACTGTTTCACGGTCATTTTTCGCGAAGACAGTTTAACATCAGCGCAATGGTAGTTCAAACCTAAAAGCTTGGACGTGTAAGTATAAAAAATAAAAAAAATACAAAATATAATGACCGCAAAGACGTCAACATTTATTGAGACGTAACGATAGTGAGACATCTGATAAAAAAAAAACGAGATTGCGTGAGGAAGCGGTACGCCAAGACACAATACCTTTCGGGGGATCTTCCTCGGAGACGTTTGGAGAAAACTGAGAGCAAAAAGAGCGAAGAGGAGTGCGCGGCAAACCGTTTGGGAGGAGGTGAGGAACGGCCCGTGGCTGAGGTGGTGGCGTGGTGTCGGTGGTGTCTCTGGTCGGTCGGCCGACAGCCTTCCTTCAGACTCCGACTGACTCTAGACGTGCACACAGAGTTGCTGCACTCGCCAAGCTGCGCCCAGCGTCTCGCTGCGACGCGAGCGGGTAGGAACGACGATACTGTGCCGACAACCAAGGACCGCGATATCTAATAATCCTCGTGTGCTACGGCGGCACCGCCAAAGATCTGTGGTAAAAGGCACAGTGCACTCGGATTGATCAAAAGTAAACATTTTTTTTGTGGATCTTACTGGTCAGCGTGCGATTACGTGTGGACTCGTGTGGATTAGCTGTTTATATTGTTTTGGTTTAATATGATCATTTTATTATAATGTGAAGTAATAGAGTGAAAAATAACACAAGTTTGATTAGTTTTACTATCTTGACACATCGAGAAGTTACTATCAAATCAGAGTGTTTTTTTTTTAGTATACATATATTTAATAATTTATTACCGCTGATGAGTTCTTTTTGTTTTGTTGATCACTATTGATCAAGCTTTTACACGTCAGTGTCAATCAAAATGTACGTTTTTCCTTACGACTTCTCTAACTGGCTGGAACGCGTCGCGATGCCGAAACATTTCAACAACACGTAAGGTCGCAGTGGGCCCGGAGCCGGTACAGGATTGACAGGATTGACAGGATTGGCTGGATTCGCAGGACTCGCAGGACTCCCAGGAGGTGCTTCAGGTCCGGCTGGGGTCGCGAGGCGATGACTCGTGCAGCGACGTCGAGTGGGCGTCAGAATGTTCCAGTGCAAACATTACATCAATCTTTTGTATGACGTCACACGACGGTAGCAAATAATTACGATTCGCTATTTACTATTCGAGGAAAGATCGATTGTATCGAAAGTGCGAAATATTTCGTACACTGTTTTTCTTTTAACAATCCTGTTTTTATCGCCGCTCGGAACCTTTGAGCAAGTGCCGCGAATTCAGCTGATTATCTTCGCGGTAACAAATTCCGGATATTGAAGTTTCCAAGTATTATTCGAGTGATCATTGCACGATTACATCGAACCGTCAAACAATTTCTTGTGTATCGATGCTTGCGTTGTGCGAGGACCTCCAATCTGCATCGTAACATCTCGGTCTCTCCTGCGTTCTGCGATGGTGAATTGATGTGGCAGCAGTCGGCGTCGACAGTCGATCCAAGCTATCCGTCCCGGCGGTGCTCGGCGACATCGTGAACGTCGCACCGACAGACGTTAAAAAAAAAAACGGCCCAGAAAGCGAAGAGTTAAGCGGTCCCCCGTTTTCACGGGCCCAAAAGTGACACATGTGTTCATTTGTTCGTTATACAGATCATGAATAACGGTGATTTAGTTCGTCGCCAAAAGATAGTGGTAAATTGTTTGTGATTTTAACGCAACGAATTATTTTACAAAGTTTCCAAAGTGATTTAGTGGTGCGCCTCTAGCTAAAATAAGACGACAAAATACTCATTAAACGAATGTAAGTTTTGCCGAGCGAAAGATATAGGTGCTCGCGTAGAGTGTAATTTGTGAGCGACGAGTGCGGCGACGACAAGTTGACTGGATCTTGTTACACACATCGACGCCAACACAATTACTCCCTGGGCAATTACACACGCGGCGTCGCCTCGCAGCATAAAGCGTCGCCCAAAATACGACGGTCTAACTCGGTAAGTAACGCGTGTCGTTGCGACAACAGGCGTCCAAAGTTTTGCGTTAAATTCGGAAACTTATTTCTTCTTCTTTATGCGCTTGACTGTTAATTTGCATTTTCGAAATAGCAATTGGTCAACATGGTTGCGATTACGACTGTTAGCTAAACTTCGCACTTCACTGCACAAATATAGAATAATAACGTAATTACGGAGCGATCGCCTATGTATTTACACTGTGATAAAAACGCAGCATGCTATTATACTTCGGAATCTTGAAACTTCGATGTGATATCGTAGATAAATTGATAAGGTAATGGGGGTCGTCTGGTCGGAGAGCAATTAATATTTCACAGCCGAATTCCATTCATTACATAGATCGAGATAGCGGGCAATAACAATTAAATCCATGTGACGTTAATAGTAGGTACCTCAGTTTTGTTACGAGTGGTTCGTTGATCAACCGAACTAAAGGTTCAACTGGTTTCCACCAGCAAAATATGGCTTGCCGAAATTAATGTGATATGCATGCATACATATTGCTAATTACGAAGAATTCCGTCTGGAACGCCAGTGTACCAGTGGTCACAGGAGCATTAGTAAACGTGATTATAGAAAAAATAAAATATAGGTTTAAGCCAAAATGCAAAACTTGAAAATGCTTAAAAAGTACCTTGCCGATTTCCACTTTTCCCACACGCGCAACAAGTGGCAAAATATTCGTTTACACTAAAGCGAATTCTTTCCTGCTTGCTAATGGTGACAATCTTTGAGAGGTTTTGTCTGGCAATGTCTGGCACCGTTAGCCGATTCCTTCCTTCCCCGCGATGGAGTATTGCTTTTAGCTGTCATGTAATATTGGCAGGTAACTCGAGTGTGGTATCGAGTTGTTTGGCAAACCATCCGACCGGCTTATGCAAAGTGAGTTAGACCACTTACCCAGGGCACTATTTGCAGTCACCGAGAGCACACGACCGACTGCAGAGTGCAGACACCAACCCGTCACCGAAATCCACTCGATCCTTCACGCTTGCTAAATTGTACTGGACCAACCCGCTAGATGAGTCTGCGAGCTCGTTTCTTGTGCAAACAGGGGAGGGCTTTGTAATTGATTACATGCTGGCAATTAGCAATTTGTTTCGCACACAAAATACCGGTTTGTAAAAGCTTGCGTTTAAGTTTGAAAACTGTCTGTTATGGTTCCGGAAGGTAATGGCATTCTTCGTGACCCTTAATTTGGCGACAACGAATGATGAAAGAGAAATTTACAATCCTTGAAATTCCTCGCCGCTTGGAATGTAAATATTATTACTTTCGGTTACCTGCCTACAGTGAAGGGAGAGGTGAGCGTTCTGTTTAGGGCACTTACCGTTCTGAAAGGTGCATCAGACCAATCGTAAAATTCGTAAACACGACGAGCTGGTCAATAAGCCAGTCATAATATTGGAAACGACATCAGCTGACACTATGTTTAGCCAATGAGAAGCTTACTAGGGGAGCGATATTCCTTGCAAGAATGTCTGGCAAGTGGGCCCCGATCGGACCATGAGAGTTGCCTAGGATGACCCACAACACGGCGATAGCTCCATGGTCGGTCTGCTCACCGATGTAATCCAGCGATTACGAGTTAAATCAAGTGTGAACATAATAGTACGCAGTCTCGGGCGAACGGGTCAACACGATTGTTCCATCGCACATTTATCTTTTCTGTCTGTATTTGTACGCTGCAGACGGATTGGGCTAATGCACGAGGCGTGTGCAGAGGTTTCTGAACTTATTACACACTTGCAAATGCAAACAAGTCGTAATAAAATAATATAAGAAGAAAAAAAACTGATATAAATTTTATTCAAATTAAATTAAAAAGATTTTTATATGATATGTTCGTGAAACCTGTATTAGGATTAAGGACACGAACCCGTCTGGCAATAGATACATGGCTTGGCGATTTTTTTTTTCTCAGCTTTCATTAACAATATTGATAAATATTTTGAAAATGGAGTCCGCTACGCTTGTTTATTAATCCGAGTTGCTCGCACAATGAAAGTGGGGATTGAAATTCAACGTGGAACACGATTAAAATAAGTAACAATGCCGCCAACACTGCGCAAATCGCCAGGCCATCCAGACATTCTAGATTTTAACGGTAGATCAAAATATGCACTGTATGCTTACACTGTCTGAAGGAATATCATTTAAATTTAGAATGATTTTCAGCGCGTGGACGTTCGAGACTCTACGAAATCGAGTAAACCCAGATTCATTTTCGGCCAGTAAAGCGACAAGAAACGGCACCTCCACCACACGCTTATATTTTCCACTCAATTACAAGTATTTTGACCCCAGCACGCGATTCTAAAACACTATACGGCTCGATTTTTTTCATTTTTAAAACCCTTAGCATGGTCTACCTGGGTACAACGACGCCTGCATATTCAGGTCCTGCAGTGAGCCATTCATTGATTCAATAAGAATATCTACTACAAGCAATCTATTTTTACACCGGCCCAACTATACCTACAGTGTACACACATGCGTTCGATGTTTATAACACGCTAGAAGGTTATTTGTATATAAGTAAATGGTACTTATTTAAGAAAAGGAATGGGCGGCCGACGAAGGTGTAGTACGCAACGCCATGTAAATTCCATGCCCTCTTCTTGCTAGTTACCATTTCTTTGTAAGACGCAGGTTTTCTACTACCACACCGCTCTCGACTAATACTTTAATGATGATGCTCGTCAAAACAACGCTTCTTCTTCGTCTACATCTTAGTATTCGTGATCTTTCGGCATACAGGGATAACTATAGAGACCGACTATTCCTCGCGGCAACGAGATCACTCCTACTTTTGCTTCACAAGCAATCTTTGTGGTATTCCGATTATACGAGTGTGTGATGTTGGCTGAAAAAAAAGCAGGTTTACGTAATTTTTCCTCGCTGCAATATCAATTAGCAAAATGACAATATATTTAGCATAAATTATCGGAAGGAATTTAAACCGCTGTCCATTGCATACCACTCTTGATTAGGTCTAGCAGTAATCTAGGATGGTTTCTCTCGCAAAGAATCCTTGGGTGTCGCCTCGCCTGCAAATTGCAGTTGAGTAGGTACCCATAGAATGTAGAATATTTATCGGAACGCCTACTCTTTTTTCCAGAAAGAATGACTTGGACTAGATTTTTGCTAAAGGGACATTTTGATCTATCTAGCACCGGCAACGGGCTTTTGATCTTCCATTTGAACTTTGACACGTGGCTATAGTTTGATATCATGCATTTGAGTGATCTTTGCTGGATAAGTACTAGGTGCGACGCTACTTTAGCATGTTAATGAAGGTACCTATCGGTAAATCATTTGATACATGAGGACGATTTAAGCTTGATTTATATCTGCCGACTGAATCGCGTTTTCAAACACAATTTCTTGCTTTTTGCATCTTGCAGTCCACTTTAGTAAATCATATAATTGACTATATTTTATAACTTTATGCGGTGGTTGCATCGTCCTTGCTTGAGCTTGTTATTATGATATATTTTGAATTATTATGAGTTGTAATTATTGTGCATTTTTTTGTGTGAAATGTGTTGAGATTTACGAGTTACATCGCTCTGAGGTTCAATGGTAACAGGCACCTCCACCTAGGACTAAAATGATTTTCAAGGTTCGTTTTTTTTTAACTGCTTGCTGAAGTGCTTTGTTATTGGGGACATTTTCATCATTAAAGCAGTTACAGTGTATCCCAAAAACTCAGGTGTATCGACTTCCAGCAATGGGCATTTTGTTCACACATTTGTAGAAGTCAATATTTATCACTGAAAATGTTTGCTATCGATGTCGAAGGTTGTGTGAGTTTGAGTTTTTGCAAAAATCACTGGTGGTTAGTATATGGGTTGGCAAAGAAGGTTGAGTCGAGATGGGTTGAAATGTTGACTTCTGACAAGATGAACATGAATCGAACTTGAAAAATCAATGCACCTAATTTTTTAGAATACACCGTACAAGAGAAATTCCTCCGATAAAAATGACTGAAATCGTGGACTGTCGTATGCATGCATCTATCTAAAGTGCATCGCAGCACAATTCTCAGAAAAAAGCCGGCAATTTTAATCACGCATTAACCTTACAGAAAATTCTTGTATTACGCAAAAACGTATGTTGAATTAGGGTTACTTGGTCAAGAGTCATTTGGAGGCCTTGATAACGGCGTGGCAGAACCTGAGAGCATATAGATGAGGCATGGCAAAACGGACCGCGTTCTTGGCGTTCATTCATGATGCAGCTCTCCGATGCTGGATGGAGGCTGCTGGCCACCAGCGCCACGCCTTCAATCGAAAAGTGCCGCTCGCCGCGGCGCCTAACACCCTACGGCGCATCCATCTATTAACTGCGATAATTATACGTTACGCTTGATAATAACACTTTCTACTGCCGACTGTACGATCAGCACGCACGGACCATGTGGGTATTTTAAGACAAAATTTTTGCCCAGAAAGACACAGTTTTATGCGTTTTTGTATCATATTTGTGAAATAAAAATGAGGTAATTTAGTTTATATGTATGGTCAGAGGGTCATCGTTGATGTTAAACTACCTACGCGATAAATGGCCGCCAAATTACTGATTTACCGACAAAAAGAAGGATACTTTACTAGGTGGAGTCACCGTCGTTTCGAGTGTTAAGAAATTTCATTTCGTTATTTGGAAGGGGAGCTAGACTGGAATAATAGACTGGAGGTCCAGGGTTCGTATCCCAGTTCGGCTACACCTTTTTCCAGCCTAGCTCTTCCATCCATCGCTTGCCAAAAAAACCTACATTTCGTTATTTCTCCTAGTTTACTCGCATTTGATACTGGAATGCTTCCTTCAACGATTGATAGATCGATATTTTGCGTTGCAATTATAAAAAAAATACGGCTCCAAGCGCCATCAGTTGTCAGCTACCGTTACCACATATTTACATCTCGTTTGCTCGCAGAACATTTAACATTAACGCTGGCCCTCTAGACTATACCTACACACTCAATGGTGCTTCTTTTCTTTAGTCTATCAATTACTCATATTGTGAGATCTTCGAGTATTGACAGGATGGCAATAATACCCGCATGTTTGCTACTGCCTACAACTTATCTAGCGATGAATCACGTACTGAAGATATAAAACATCAACAATCGGCTTATTATACCTGTATCAACGATGGAATTAATAAGTTTCAGGATCACAATAGAGCAGCAAATGAAAGATGATTTCTTCTTTATTGCTTGAGGTCTTAGGTATGGGTTTACAATACATTTCTCTCTATGCTAATTTAAGGGGTTGGTCTATATCGGATTATTCAAGGTGGTTAATGTCAAACTTCTGTCAACGTCTACTGATTGCAAGTACTCGCAAGTTTATATGAGACAGATCTTCATTTCGAAAGACTGTCTCATGTCCAGCCATAGGAAGTCACAGGAGGAGTGATTACATCATTAAATAATACCATTTTCACATGATAATTGAGACTGGAGCCACAAGAATTGACTCGAAACTTCCAAGTAACACTAAATTAGTTAATAAAGTGGACAAAAGCGTAGAAGCTTGCCGAATAGGGCACATATTATTATGTTTACAAGTGAAATAAGCGTCTTTACCACGCCTTGAAACACGAGAAAACGACAGAAGTTGTAACATATTAAAAGATGCCCAATGGCACACAAGGTGTCATGGTTAATTAGTATAATCTATTGCCGGTATAGACAGTCCTAGTCAAAGATCGGGTGCCAACAGATTACGTCCGCCACTATTAAACATCATTAACAGTGACGTGTGGTCACCATCATTTAATCTGATACGCTTTAAGACGCAAAAAATAAATAAAACAGTCGGGTAAAAGGAAAGTGTGAATTTTTTCGCGCTTTTCTGACGTTGCCTGGCCTGTAACATGCTTTCGATCACTCGTTTCGCTGTCGCAGTTGGGCGACTTAATTAAAAATGTCGCGCACACATTGCCAATTTAATTGGCGTGCCGGTTCGTAGACTGCTTAATCATATGTGAATCGATGACTGGTTGAATATTGGTGGCCACACTGTTAGCTTCAAATTAATATCAACTGAATGTGTGGACTGATATCATACACGTTTTAAATGGTTTTTTTACGTCTAGACGGGCACAAAAAATCAAATGCATATTTGAATTTCTCATGAGTAATAAATGTTGTTGATGCTGTGAAGCCGAGACCTAATACAAAGTCGCGAGAGAGTGAGAATGGCTTGAAAAAAAACGTTCTGACAGATATCTTAATCGCTCTTCAAGGCTTGGACCCATCTCCTTTTTTTTAACACTTTTTTGTGTTGTCTTTATTCTTTCCTCTTCATATTTCGGTTTTATTCCTAGAATGTAAAGTGTTTTCGAAGCGTCCAGGAGTCTCAGGTGTGATAGAATAAAACTTTCTTTCAAGTGATATGTTTAAATTACTCTCGGAACTAATCCAAGACGAGCGGTAGATGCGTTTTATTGCGACGAAATACCTTGGTCTGTAGTTTTTGCTTCAAATTCCTAGATCATTGTTTGATTTTTTAACGGATCGTTATAGGCCACGACTGGAAGATATTTTGAAAAGAAAAACGTCGTCAAACAAAACATCTTAACTTGACAATGCGAAAGGAAAATGACAAACATCAGCGGAGATAGTTGGTGTTTGTAAAATGACAGTTGGCACGCATATCACTCCTGAACGACCGGTGGCGCCTCTGTCGGGAAATTATGTTCTCTCGCTGAACGATTTCGATCTTCAGTTGCAAGCCAAGCGACAGCGATTTGAAACTCTGTTGCCATCGCGAAGACATGTCGAGGAATGCACGCAGAGCACATGTTAAAAATAGTCTCATGGTGGGGGTCAGGGGTTGCAGATTTCACCGCCCAAATGTGTTAACAAATAATTGGCGCAATAAAGTTCGAAATAAAACCGTCTCGCAGTGAATTCGAATTGAAACGCACGAATGAAAATAGCGGCCCGTGTAGTAAAAACATGCGCGTGAGAGCAATAAAACTCGTGGCGTCTTTTTGCGTGAATCAAAAATTACACTATCTTCGTGAAGCAAGTGCGCAGGCTTTTTAGGGCCAGTTGAAATGAAAATATCTGATTGGCTATGACAATGAAGATTAGTGTTTAATTGACAGTTAAATTTTTACGGTACATTGTAAAGTCGATGTGGCAAGGGCTGCAAGGAAAATAAGAAACAATTTGTACGATTGGGTGAATTTGAATTAAACAAATTTATATTTTGTTGACATACACATTTCTTTCCCACAGCCCATATGCGCATGTGTGATAATTTGGTTAACACAAATGACTAGTATTGACCCAGTGATCAGATGTGTATGCTGACGTTTGGTGCAGCTTCAAAGACATCCGAAAGTCAACTCATAAACAAGCTTTTCATTTTTCCCGTATTTATCTTTCCTTTTAAGGGAACTGAGCAGCGTGTTAATGGCAACTACTAAATCCTAACTGCGTTATCACCAGAATTCCTATATTTATTTAAGGGACTGAATTTCTTCGATCTCGATCTTAGATCTTTTACTTTGGTCAGAACACAGAGCAGGAACATTACATAAGGAATTGATTTTCCGTTTCTGGCGTGATCATGGATGCCATGTTTGCTCACAGCAAAATATTACTCCATCTTTTACCTATATGTCTTAATCAATACACATCACGAGTCTCCATAGAATTATTGTAAACGTATTTGGATTCAATGCCAATTAATAAATTAATTTCAAATATCAATTTGTCAAGAAATCTAACGGCGTGTGTTGATTGGCTGGAAAACCTCCAACGGCGGCTTCCGAGTCTCACCCGCTCTCGAGATGCATTCCCGATTGGCTGCCAATGCAACTGCAACTGCATTATTAATTATACAAGCGTACACGTAAATGCAATTATTGCAACTTGTTCATCGAGAATGCCATAAGGACAAGGATTGATGACCACGAAGCCAGCGCATAAAACAGTTTGAACTGATTTCTTCACTAAATTAATAATTTTTATCTTACGAAATGAGAAACTCCTGCTGAGGAGCATGAAAAATGCATACAGTAATGGAATGCGTATCCTCAAACGAAAACCGACGTTAAAAAAGCGAAGAAAAAAAGCTCCATATATACTTAAATCGTCTGATATTTTGAAATAAAAGCATTGAATTATTAGAAATTAATTCAATGTTAGTTCCAGATGAATCGTGCGAGTGAAAATTGGTTTCGTTTCGATACATAAACAGTTAATAGGGCGTGTTTTCTAGTTCGTTTGTAAAACACACAATAGGCGAATATCTATAAATATGTATGCAATGAAGCTGTGTAGGAATTCTTGACAGCGTTAATTGCTTAATGATTATATCTTCATTATGGTAAGCATTCTTTAATTGAAGTCCACGGCAACGCGGTTCGATCAAAGGCGAGGCGATCTATCACTGGCAAGTCAGGAGCGCATAGCATGCATCTTATAACATGTGCATCGCCATGGAGCTACTAATTGATCCGCCTAACTAACTGGTTTCAAATCAATAAACGGCCAAGAGAGAAAAAAAACCGGCGATTGTGTTAACTACCCAGAACATGGCTTCGAATATTTACAGTTAAAATTATTAATTATGTATTTATTATTTTGAAATTTTGCTCCGCGATTGTGAGCTTATCTATTTCATGGCCATCTATCTTCGGTTCAAAAAAAGTTTAAATATAGAGGAAGTTTGACTGGAAAAACGTGCGACCGAACCAGGATGCGAACGACCTACTAATTGCCGGACGGGTGAACTACCAACTGAGCTAATCGGGCACACAGATTCCAGTTTCGCGGGGTGGAATATGGGATATTCTCAAGAATCTCTAGCGGAATCACCAGAAACACCAAAAAATCTACACAAATAAGTAAGCTGCATTTAGTATGAACTTAGCTATGACTTGAATTGGCGTGTGCCCTCTTAACTTCTACTGAACAACACTGGAATGACTACAACAGTACGTTAACTATTTTACAATCAATTGAAAGCAACAAGTCACTCATGAAATTGTCTGTCAATTTTCAGCAGAGATTCCTGCAGAAAGGGAATGAAATCGCGGTTTAGAAATCAGTTTAACTCCGAGTCAAAGTGCAGTTATTTCAGAGAACGTAAATACATGCTGCGAATTGATTGTGCCAATCACCGTTTATGATTGATCAGCTTTAGGTACGGGCGGCACACCCCATGCAGTTCGCATGTCAGTTGCTTTTTTACCAACACTGATCGCACATTTATTGTGACACACTGCAATGGCAGATTGCTGCACTAGAATTATAAATCAAATATCACGTCCAGATTGAGTATCGGAGATACATTATAAGATATTTGTATTGTTTGACAGCTTGCACGATATGCATGATGGAACAGTCATTCATTGGCAATTAAAACTTAGTACCGCGATCGTTTGTTTAAATCAAGAAAATAATTAAATTTACTTACGAACGTATAGCTACCTGTTAATTGTTTCCGCATCAGATAAGTACATACAAGTTATCGCAGTAAATTCTCTGTGTTCTTAAGGGCATGAGCTTGTAATATCTGGAGGACATTTATTGTCCTTACCAAAGACTGCACTATAATCTTCCAAATAATCTTGTTTGATACCTCGTAGACGGCATAAGGCAAGCGGCATCTCGATCTCTTTGTAAGATTTAAGGAGCCCTACGGCTCGATTCGTGATTTTAATATTAAATCCTAAATAATATAATAATACTTACCATTATGACAGTTTAGACTGTATTGTGAAATGACCACCCAGCAGGATAGGTGTACGCGCGTGCACAGTTTCTCTTCCTACGCCGTGAAGCATGCATACATTACTCATGATAAGCGAAGAGACAATGCAACGCGTTAAAATCTAACAACAATCACATAAATATGAACTTAGACTATTTGTAACGAAAAACCCAGCGGTGCTCGTGGCCCACCTCTGTAACTTTTTATTATTTCACGCCCTAAAATATGAATTATATCAAAGGAAATGTTGAATTGTTGTTCTCAATGAGATGGTGTGGTCTGAAAGAGTGGAACTAGGCTAGACGGCTGAAAATTTGTGTGTGGTTGAATGAATGTATACGTTTTTTGTTTAAATTTTTAGACTTGACCACAGTTTTCAGTATCATTAAGTGCATTTCGAAAGGTACAACTCTGCTTATCGGAGACATTGTAAGTTCTTGTATGTTTTGTCTTCTCAGTTGGTGTATCAAGTGTTGCTTGTCACAATTTCCATAAAATATGAAGGCAGTGCGGGAATCTAACGTCTATGCAACGCCTAAGAAGTATACACTTTATAATAATTTAAATTAATTATAATTTTGTAACTTGTTATTCCAGCGGCTATTCGTGGGCATTTCTTTGAGAATTACACTGCACACATTAGACTTGCGTTAACACGGCTTACTGAAGTCTAATTACACTATTTTATCATCGACCGGTTGCCTAGGCGACATTAGCCATGTATCATAAACAACATGTTTTTCTCATCACCTACGCATCTTTTAATTGGACTGTTGTATACGTGTTTCTACGGCGATTTTAATCGAAGCATCTCTTTGGATGATAAATGATGGTGAATGAAGATAATTGAAACTCGCCTAGAGGCTCGAAGAGAAAATACAAAGTTGTAGCTGGCTGTTTATCTAAAACGTATTACCTCTTAATGTAGGTGTTAGCAACGAGGAAATGTCAAACGAGATATCAAATATCTTGCTAGTATTACTGGATTTTGGGGTTTATACCCGTTTTAAAATGCATAACTGAATATTACAAGAGTTAAGAGAAGTCAATTTCCCATTTTTTAAGTCAAATTGATTGAGAAAAGTGTTGAAAAGTACCGCGTAGTGTGATTGGCTTGTAGTTACCGTGCCTCGCCCGACTGCAAGATCTCAATAAAGTTGAGCCCGACTCTTGTCTGCTTGGTCCATGTGTATCATAGCGGGACATGTGGAGGACGGCGGACGTAGAATCCAACGGAGATTCGAAAATGTTGAGAGAAGAGTTGAAAATTAATCAAAGAAGACCTACTTTAGGCTGCATTATTCATAAGTGAAGCTCAACTGACAGCAAAGGTACTGAACTTAACGCTCGTATGTCCACTTGAGTACATTTTACATTATTGTTGTGTTGCGTATTGTTGTCTACATTCATTCGAGAGGCAGAATTCATTGAAAATTCAATCGTGTTTCTCAAATTGCTTGAACCTTGATAAACGTGGTCGAATTTAGGACAAAATATTTAGAATTTTTCTAATTTATTCCATAATATGAAAACATTATCATTGGGCTCTCCCCAAAATATCCCAAAATGATAAATTGCCAAGGAATTGACAAATTTACGCGACTAAAAGTTAGCTTTTTAAAATTATATGCCGAATTTTAATGTGTTCCATTAAATGTATCTTTGCCATCACGCTGTGTGATAAAATGTATTAATGTCGGTTAACCTAACGTTATGATGCTGCTGAAATGTTCATCATAACTCATGCTAGGTGGGATATTACACTAAATCAATATCCCCGCTACGAATGCTTTATCAGAGTCGTTCGGTGATCGGTCAGTTTTCGGCTGATAGCCAGCAGAGACTCGACGACAGTGTAACGGACGATATATATAAGCTGTTGTTGTCGACCGAACGATCCCTATCGGAGGAACGAGCTGCCCCAAAAGGTCCTAATGGGCGCTCGAAGCGCCAAGCCAGCAAGATCATTTGTCGGCGGCTCAGGTGCTAAGCTGATGGCTTACTCTCATTCCTCAATGCACCGCCGCGGCGTGGGAAGTGCTGCCTTAAAAGGTTTTAGAGATGCAGCACTAAGATTTTCCGTAGATTAAGACAATCCAGCATCTGCCATGCGAGAAAAATTAAGAAGTCTATTTAAAAAAGGCAACCTACTACAAAAGTATCGAAAGCGTATTCATGCTCTCCGGGAATTAATTATATTGGGCCAGCCTTCATAATCGAGTTAGATGAATGAGGGCCACCCATTTCTAGAAAAAGGGATGCAAGTGAAGGAGCTACGTTAAACACGAAGAGAGCAAGGGATGAAAGACTCATCTCTAATTTAATCACTTTAGATGTATAAACTATCTGCCCCTCGGGCACTTCTTTCCTTTGCATTATCTTCGTCCTGATTAAGAAACTCAGGTCGTAGCACACGATATAGATAAATGTACACCAATTATTATTATAATACCACGATAAACAAGGCGTAACCATGACTAAACTCCAATAAAATCTATACTATACGTGCAAGCTTCTGGGCCAGCACTGTGTTTTTTTTTGTCCCTGTCCGGTATTAAATTGTTTCGTCAGGGAAAATTTTAATAAGCGTGGTGGACACTGAAATTCCCCTCTATTCGAGCATGAAATTTGTTGGTTTTCTACGATAATCTTACCCTTGTATAGCAGGATCGCCTACGTCCATCGCGGGTCGCACCGTACCACGTACCGCAAACACCTCTAATTCCAGCCCACGACAAGGTAAAACGAAATTGAGCTATCATAAAAAACGTGATTATCACCTCCGATATAACCTAACAGCCGTTGGGTGTGTTTTATAACACCACACCAGCCAGTACAGGAAGCTCGGCTGCATACTCTGACAGACGCCGCTTCGCGCCAGGACGAGTACGTCTCACCGCCGCCTCCTCGTCTTCGTCTTCGACTTCGTCTTCGAGTGAATGTATCGCGGCACACACGCTTTGACGGCGAATGCAGAGTTTGTTGGTCCTCTGGTTTTCGGGTCAACTCGACACACTGGGGCTGAGGCCGTGACATTTTCGAGGAGAATATTCTGTTTTTAGAGATACTGTAGCAGCTGGGAATTTCAAAAAAAGAAATTAGGTACTTTTTTGTCGGGCGATTTTAATATCACCCATCGGCTTGGGTGTGCAAAACACATTATTCCATATCTTGCGGAAAGGGCGTACAAGATTTTCTTTCTCTTTTGATGTAATACCAATCTTGATCCACTGCGGTTGTGGAGAAATATTTCTACAAATATATCATGACCTCTCAGGAAAGTCTCACCGCACACGGTCGTAAGTTAGTTGAATAATTAAAAAACCAACGACATGACCTACCTGATTCTCTATTCCAGTTTCAGTGTAAATGCAGTTTGCTCGTAACAAGCATACTTATACTGGAACATCATGAAATTTCATAAAGATTTATTGGTTTATTTCCTAGCACAAGATGATTACTTGGAAAAGAACATAGTTATAACTAGATACTTGATATCCAGCCCTCGTACATAAAAGGTGACTTTGACCATTTTAGAGAAGGTAAATTTTCCGCTGGTATATAGATGAATAAGCATGATAGGTGGCCTGCTGTAATCCTGACCTCTCATCGAGTTTGTATAGGAATTGAGTGAAAACCACCCGAGAAGATCCTGATGCCTGAATCTTGTCGCAGATGCAAAGGGAGTAACACGTCGACCACAAACCGAGCGATGAAAATGTTGCAAAAAGCATTAACCAGAACAGGTTTCTTATGTGCTGATAAAGATAAAAATGTTAATCGATTCATTGAAAAACGTACAGTTACCTGTTAAAGATGCAGTCGCCAATGATCCACGGTTATTAGCGAGTGAATGTATTATTTGCATAATGAAATTTTACAAGTTAGTATATAGATTATTTAAACTGGTTAATGGATTTTCTATAACTAAATTAGATTGGCACCAATTTTACTATCTTGGCATAATTTTTAATAAATGGTTTCTTAACTTCGTTTAGACTTTACGTTCTTGAATAATTATCGATGGGATATGTAACTGTTGGCGGTTAATGGTCGCTGTTATCGAAAAAGAAGCATATATGCTTTCAATTATCAAAGCTTACATTGCCGCCGAGTAATAATAAATGAAACGTCTATGTGTACTATGCAAGTTAATTGCGAAAGTCTAACCGTGTCCAAGCGAGGAATGTTCCCATGCATATTTGACGAATGCCCAACGGGAAGGTGCCAGCAAAGCTAGCGACCAGAGGGGCATAAGCGTCGGCGGCGGCGGCGGCGGCGGCGACCAGGCGCCTTTGGAAGTTAGGCGTTGCCCGTGCTCCGCCCTTGCGCTAACAACAATTGCTAACAAGCGGCCCCAAATTGCTGTGAGAACTTCCCCTTGTGAAATTAGTAGGGTCGCACTTGCTCTGGGGTGTCATCTCGAAGATCTGTTCAACGCCAACCCTTCCACTCTTTTCATGATATTTAATTTTAAATGATTCGCGTTTACTGTGGAGCATATAACGGCTATAGGAAATTGTTATGATCGGACGCCCCAGATGAACAGCGGTGTAAATTTGGGTAAACGCGTGTACTCACCTTGTATTTAAGAAATATGCTGATAAACGCAAAATTTTGCGTAAAAAATGCAATCTCCCGTATTTTGTGGCTCTTTGACGAGAAGTTTGTAGAAATCAACTTGACCAGATCATAATATTTTCACGTATGATCGCTTACTTATTTTGCTAATTAACGATGTTATATTACACTAAATAAATTCTGACTCCCGCAAACAGCAACGAATTAATAGCTCGTAATGATTGAGTGAATTTGGACGTTCTGCACAATCAAACGAAATGAAGTCCAACGCAATTTTGAAAAAAATCCCCTCTTTATGAAAATCACTGAATCCCATGGCACAATTTTCCCCATTTTGTAAAGTCGGGCCCCTTTTTTTTCCATACGAAATAGACTCATGCAATTATGTGGCCATATTCGTACGCAAGTTTCCAGCTTTAAATTAAAAAATATTTTAATTTATTCAAAACACTATTCTGTATGTTTTGTTTTCTGTTCAGTCATTCCGTGTTTGTTTTATTTACGTCATCGCACGGTGCATTCAAAGCTGTCAGTCATTTACCTTTAGTGCGATGACGTCGGCACATTTCTTCGGAATCTCGAGTGGAGCAATGCAGGAACGTCCTTAGGAAGGTGTCGCTCTCCTGGAGGTTACGTGCGTGTTTGCGTAGAGACAATATGCCAAATAGCATTCTTCTCTCTAACGCCAGGCAAGGAACGGGCCATGGGAAATTAGTTTCTTCGGCGATTTTATGTGTAACATCTGGGCAGGCTTACACTCCGTTCGGCGAGAGAGCATAATTTGCCGTCAGTAGCGCCACCGGTCGTTTTAGAGCGACATGCGGGCCAACTGTCATTTTTTTAAACACTACAGATCATCTCAGCTGATGTCCGCCATTTACCTTTGCACTAAAGCTTTTGTCGTGCCAAAATATCTTGTTTTTCGATAAATTATAACAATATTGGGAATTATTTTGAAAAATAACAAGAATTTAAAAATCCTGCCACTGGAATCATAGCTGAAATTTAATTCGTGGGTTGGTAGAAAAGGTAGGGGCAGCCCAATTTTGCTGATTTTTCTCTCACAGATTAGGCTGTATCCTTTTGGACATACACTGATAAAACGTACTTAAAGATTTTGGTTTTGCTAGGGTGGAGGTGCCGAGTCCCGGGTTAAACCTGTTAAACCGTGTTAAACGTGTAAAGAAGATTACTTAACATGGAAATATAGACTCTCTAAAAAGATTGCATTGCCATGCTTGATGGGTAATGATTTTTTTTTCTCTCCACGTTTATTTCGTTAACAAGACATTTCAGAGTTCCTGAAATAATTATTCCGTGCATCGTGCGGTAGCTGGTTTTAGTAGTGTTCACTGAAGCAAAACTTGCAAACCAATCTTGAGAAGCAGCCTTTAACGTGTCTAGAAAATATGAAAGGTTGCACCACCCAGAAGCACGTATAGACGCAAAGAAATGCTCTCTGCTTTGCCAGGTACCGCTAAGATCGAGTTCAGCTCTCCGCCAAACGTGCTTCGCAAAAAAAATGTTTCTTGTGTTTTGGCATGGATCGACTTGATTTCATCGATCGGTTGATAGTAGAATTGGGCACGTGGATGAAATGTAATCCGCCTACAGGCGGTCTTATCAAAGACACGTGGTGCATCGCAGAGGTGTGAACACATCTTCATTACGCCTCAGCGCAAGTGGAAAAAAAACTGTGGTCTAGGCAATCGGTTTCATTATTCATTAGTGAAAACATCAACAGCCTCTTGGTTTATTGCATTGTCTAACAACATTTTCCACTTAAGCCTTCGTCTCTGACACCTTTACCTTCAAATTTATACTCCATGTGTAATATCTGCAAGATCTTGTTAGTTGTTGAGGACCTAATTTGCTGGTGAAATAACTATTTTAATGGGTATTAAAATTTTTACTACGACGATTGTTTATCGCACGTGAGGAACACTTAAATTTTGTCTCACTTCCGCTTGTTCGCATCTTGTTTGCTATAGTGAATAATGGGCTGGCCCAAATTCAGTTACAAATTGCCTTTTACTAACTCCTGGACTTCACATTAAATTTTGCCTTCGCGGAAATGTGTTTTTATAGATGATACCCAATCAAACGTCTTAAGAACTGGGGTACAATCTTTTCCTAAAAGATTTCACCTGGCTAAAGGATATACAGGCGAACTTGTGTCTTTGGATCGAATATATGTGAGATGAAAAAGTCAATAGGTCAGACTCCAAGAGTATTTACTCCATGTCTTCCCCGGGAGATCCAAAGGAGCATGTTTCGAATGATTGACTAGTATCTCGCCCAAAGGAGGTATCACGGAATAAATTTGCATGCATTACCATTTTGTAACATTAGTTTTTTTCGATCTCGAACCCCGTTTGTTGGTCGGCGCCGACCGACAATTGACAAGTAATCGACTGTTCACCTGCAATTACACATAGAACAAAGAGCGGGAAACTTGCATCGCAATAGACATCGACTGATCATAAATAGTATACAATTCACGTTGCCTACCACATGCTAAGTGCAATCTAAGATATTAAAGTGCCCGAGGAAATAAATTTCAAACTCACCGAACGTAAACACGTGTGCAGTATAACAATTACCTATTCTGTGAGCGGTGTCATGATAACGTTATAGAAACTGCACTAAACAATGTAAAAGTCAATGATTTTACGTTTACTACTGTCAATGTCAATACAAATTGGTAATTTTTCGGAAGACCACACACCATTGATTAATACAGGAACGTGAATGGTTATAAAACAATGTACCTACATGAAAAACCATCAAATATTTCCTCAGAGAATGACTTTAGTTTAATAAGAAATAACACATCATTTTATTGGACATGTTATATGAATTCTTTCAAGATATGTATTGTGTTTTTGTTGGTGTCTAACTTTACAAATGGAGCTCATGTAATAATTTTAAAAGGGTTAGACTGTGTGAAGAGCGCCGAAGGTGGAAGTGTTTGATTGAGTGACCGCAACTCAGTCCTCGTTCGGTCCGCTCGGAGTTGAATTGTTAGGAAACTACAAATCCTAGCGCATCTTGTTCGAAATAATTATTGTAATCGTCTAGAAGGGACGGTTTTCGGACACTATAGGTCAGAGTAGAGAGGTATTTAAGCCATTACGTGCAGGGAGGGCTGAATGAGCAGCATTACAAGGTGGTATTATCATCAAAATAAACCTAGGTAAACAGTAAATACCTACCGAAACATCCTCGATGAAACTCTCTGATTTAATCAGATATATAAACAGGTCCAAGTATTCGTTAATGGTAAGCGAGGAACAATGTTATATCTCTCTAATGGAGAATCATCTTATATACTGCTTCAGTGGCTCATTTGAAAGTCTTGGTTACAGCTAAAGAAAATATCTAACTGGTCAAAATAAAATATTGAACTTGAAAACGTTTTTTTTTGTAAGTCTCAAACAAATGTTTTTTCGCCCATTTGAAATTTAAACTTCAAAAAGGTGCGACTCTGCGCGTGGAATTCCTTTATACGGTAAATGTTCTCCTCCTGATTCGATCATTAATATTATATTTCTCTTAAACCAGACATCCAGTCAGCTGTTTGCTATAAAATACAGCAACGCACGATTATTTCTTTATTTCTACTTTACGCCGACATCTTATTTCGTTCTTTATTAGGGGGATATGGGGACGGATCTCAGGTTATGTGAGCTAAATCTTAGATCTTGGTGCTTTTTCACATAGCAATATTACTCGTCGGTTATGAGAGAAGCTTGGAAGAGCAGAGATCTTTCGCCAGCCACCGATCACAAGGGAACCAACCGCGTCCCTGCCGAGCCTTTTGCTTTATGGTGATGTTGATGATGCTAGCTTCATTACTCCTTCGGTAATCTTTACATGTGACCGGATTCTCTGCAAGTTATTTGAATAAATTGTGGAAGTCATCTTGATAGGCGATAGGCCCCCCCTTACATGTATCTTAATTGAAATGACTATCCCCAGTTAACTCATGGTTGGTGAAATGTTGCAGAGATCAGTTTAATACGGAATTCAGTTTCGAAATACAAGAAAGTGACTGATTTTCTTGACTTTGATGTCACAATTTTCGTCTGAGCCTGGCGTGCATAAACTGCAGAACACGCTTGGCCGCTTGGGCGTGAATTGAGATTTAATTTAATAAGACATCAAGTTAGATTCGGGTTTAATTGGTCCACACAAAAATAAGCATCGTTTTCAGAATGCATTCGCGATTTTTGCGGCCCCGACCCAAACTCGACGTAAATCTGCACGCCCTGGTTGATTAATTAGTTATTCAGTGTGTATCTTCATTAAGTTGTTGGTACAGAAAGCTGTTAAAAGCTTAATCATGTCACCAAGCCTCTATGATCTACGTGTTAAATGGGCATGGAGCAAAATGCCACGAAGAGTTGAGATAACATTAGATGTAAAGGTGGGTAGCCTATTTGGTAAGTAAATGCATGGCCATATTGCTAGAAGGTAAATTGCTATGGTGACACTGCTTACTAAAAAAAATACACTCTTTGAAAAAAGTTTTGTAGATCTCTTGGATATTTTGCTCGTTTTCTCAGTGCCCAGATCCTCAGAGTAGAGTTAAAGTTTTACCCCCATGAACCTGAGGGTAAAGTTGTTATCACTATGGGAACAGCCCTTAAAAATGTGGAAACACTGCATGTTTTCAAACTTGAATTTGCTCTGTGGTTCTGGCCCCAGGAGGAAAAGACCTCTCTTCATTGGGACTTAGGTAAACTGTGATTAAAATGACGTCAGGATATTCTAGCTCGAAGTGAAGCAACATTCCTAAGGTTTGTCCTTAGACTTGTCCAATTTTAAAGATGAAATGAAATTGATAACGTGACCAGATTCTCGTGCAAACAACCGCGATCGTGGATGCTTATTTTTAGATGAAAACTGACATAATGATCTGCAATTTTTTGCTTGTGTCAAATATCAATGTCACCTTTAATTTGCAACCGTAAAACAATTAGAATTTGGATGTCTGTGCCAACTGAAATAGAATCGATTTAAACTGGACATAACCGGAGATGTACTCTTAAATGGCGGAGGCACTCCACGCCATAGCATCGGATTAAAATAAGTCTCAGTGAAAACATATCATTATAAAGGCTGGACTCTTTATGATAAAGAGAAGTGATACATCTATGTATATCTCCGTTCCTCATTAGAATACCAATGACTGCTAAATAAACCTGTCGCCATGCAAGTTGCTAAGAAGAACTACAACACGAGTTCACACTATTTCTTTGAAGTCCATCGCATTTGCTTTATAGTCACTGGTTTAGGGATATTTGTCCCTTGGCCCTCTCCTACCGCAAATTTTTCATTTTCTTCTAGTTTTCATCGATTGATTGATTGATTTGTTGTGTTTAAGGACGCACTGTTTTCACAACGTGACCGTGTTTGACACTGAACTATTGGAGTCAGTGAATAAGTGAACAATTGTAGGGATGATGATGAACCTAACCTAGCCTTGAAGGGAGGAGGGGATGTCCGTTACCAAGATCCTCACTTCCGAAGGTCTGTTCAACTCGAACAACAGGATTCTTCCACAAATTCAACTGCCGACAATTCGATTAGCATGGTGAATGCAGCTGTTCTAACTTTCATCTTTTCGTCCTCTTTCCCAAACAGAACCGGTCTTGTGTATGATGGTCACCCATCCAATACCTGGCCAAGCGAAGTATTGCTTAACCTCGGTGATCTCACGCGTTAGACATTCATCTTTGAGAATAAGAAATAGCTAAAAGTCGAAATAAAATCGACAAGGTGCCGGGAAAGAGTTTCATGTGCATACAGGTATAATTGAAAGATGAATGAAAGATATCTCATATACGATTCAATTGATAGGTACACTAACATTATGCAAATAATTATGTGTAATATCGCGTGTAATGATACATTATTTGCAGCTAAGCCTCAGAAAATTGCTGCACGTAATACATTACGTGTGAAACACACGCTTTATCAGATACGATAGACACACAAAGCTGTGCTCGATAAACTGCACTTTTCCGTTTAATGCATACTATATGATTGGTGTGTTAATAAAAGTGTAGGTGTGCAATACATGTGTCGCCGATCTAGTACATTTTTGCGTTATTATCTGTCTGTGTTTCAAAGCCGAACAAGTCCTTGTGAGTTGATATAGCAATGATCTCTCTCAAAGAGTTCAGTTTTATTTGGAACTTCAATTAAATCAGTTGGCCTGCTCGACCAAGGGCCATTAATTATAAACTTAAGTAGATTGTTACTCTCGCAGGTATATATATATGGCACTAGTATTAAGTTATGTCTGAAGTGAGTTAAATCAACTAACCCTAATTAAAGTAGTTCAAGATAAACAATGATTAATTGATTGTTTCCATTGAATTCCTACCTCCCAGCGTTTAGACGAAGTTTCCTGTTTCCATGGTGGCCGAGGCTGTGTTATCTGCCAGCTAATTGCAACACTGCTGTTGTCAGTGCTTCCAGCGGTGAAAACCAGACGGCGCGCCATGCGATTATAGCTAGCACTCGTGACCGTTCTTTGCCTTGAAAAACGGGTGTCATATTATTGTCATCTGTAAGAATAATTCTTTGGGTTTAAATGGGGAAGCGGTGTGCTGGGACAGAGTGATTGATAAGCGGCGGTCAGTGTATTAGAGAGGTGCGGTTGGTATATTAAATATTTGATAATAATCTAACAGGGTATAGGTGTATGTTAATGTGCTGGCGTTATTAAAATATGAATGAAAATATTATGACTTGTGAATAAAAATCAACAAATGAATTCCGTAACGAATCTTTCGAGTCTTATTGCCATGATGATGATCAGAAACAGCTATGAAAATCGGCCTTTTTACGTTCCGCTTATTATAAATGGCTGTCTAATAAATCACAACATGTACGAACGTTCTGAGAAGTTGTTATTTGTACCAAACTAATTGTAAAACTCGTTGCGATTGGTGACTAATTGCCTGTTTTTTTCACTGGTGACTTGCCAAAAAATCATGGCAAGAAAAATCTAAACCTATGGCTTCGAAAAAAAAAATAACGTGATTTATTTTTTTGCTCTAATTGCCAAGTTTTTCAGCGCATTTCCCGGTGTACTCTTATTTCAGCCAAATAATTTTGATTTTCACCACGGTCCTTGGCAAGCGCTTTAAATCTGAAAATGAAATTTTGATCGAAAATTCACATATTTTGTTAAGTAACTTTCGGAAGAGATAAAAAAAGGTGTAAGGTGAGAAGAAGAAGGAAACCCAGCAGTTTAAATATGCAAGGGTAGGAGGAGAATGCAAGATAGTTCCGTTATCACAGAATATTAACAAACTGTTTGAGGACATGAGGTCATCAGACTCTAGTTTAGTCAGTAAATTTAATATTTATCGATATTCCAGATAGCGAATGACAGGTTCTTAAAAAAAATGCATAATTCTTGAGATGTCTTTTGGTAACGCCCACATAGTAAAACGGCATACATTGATTAAATCCAATTAGTATTTCCATTAAGCTATGTAAAAATAAAGTAATAAATGCCACAAATTAATTGACATCTCTTCAGTTATGTCCATTACTTTGCTATGAATTTAAATGAAACCATTTCATAATTCCCATAAAGAGGAACAACTAATCAAGACATAAAGATTTATTTAAAGGTCTCGATAATTGATTGCCAGAGTTATCAAAATCGTTAATAAATGACCAAAGTTCTTACAACCACATACCATAAACGTGCTCCCCGTCAATAAATAAAAGCGATATAGCCAATATATTTTATACATGATTTATAAAACAATTTCTGCACGGTCGTTATTTTGTAAAATGTCACTTACCCTGTTAAAAATCTTCGTGCAACTAGAGCAGCGAAACGAATTTCCTCGATAGCTGGACCTCACTCGACGAGAAGCAAAATCAAGTTTGGTACATTTCATTCGGCGTCTCCAGTCACGAGATGTCCTCTCGGCCAACTTTTTTTTCCGCCTCTCCAAATGAGAAACGTCTCCATTTCTGCATAGCTGCAAACGAATATTTCTTTCCTCATCAATGCAAGTTATCTTGTAGCCTAAGTCTTTCATTCATAATATTTATTAGTTAAAAAAAAAAAAAACTGAAGAAACAGACTTAGCTGTAATGTGCATCGCAAAAAGTACTGCTTATTAAGTTTCCGGAGAACGATAACTCATAGACGTGCACTTTCATCGCCTTTTGACCAATTCAATTCTTGTAATTGATTGGATTATTAATATAGCACACTTCAAACTGTTCAATACCCGTTACCGTTTTCATGCAACGAGTGATCATTGTACACCCAGGCATGCTCTAGAGTGACAGTCGGTTCTGCAAGTCTAGTTTTCTGTCATAAACCCGAGCTAACAAGGATGCTGGTTTCATGAGCATAACGCGCTTATCATTATGCATCTTGACAACTTGAACTGCGAACATAAAACTGCAGAGATTAAAATTGCGCTCTCCTGTAAAACTAGATGACGGCCAGCAAATGTGGCAAATGACACGACCGTATCGACGACGCACTCGTTTTTATTTTCTTTTAACAACTCTTTGAACCGATCGCTTCGTTGTGCCAACAGTATTGCTGTTTTTAGTGCTGGATTGTGACGCTATTCGGCGAGGAAATATCCGTCATTTGTTTTACCTGTAAGATATTTTCGCGATTTAGCGTCATGGATGTAGGGAGGCATTCCTGTCGATTTGTTCCGAATGGTCGGGAGTGGGTTGATATTGACAGGAGAGTTGCTAAGTGCATCCATCACCGGCAGCCCACGGATCGGAATTTAACGGCTATTAGATGTTAAGAGTTTGCTGGCAAAGTTTAAACAGAACGTAAACGATGTGTTATTTCTAGTTTCAACACATTTTTGCTAGAGAGAAAACTTGCAAATGTACGATAAGGTCAAAATAAAATGATCGCACAACGTTTTTTCTTGTTGTTTATTTCAAATCATGAATGAATTTGCAATGAGAGATATATATACATTTTTTGAATTAATTTAATTGGTCAAGTCTGACGAAATCTTGAGTTCCACGTGGTCAAACCGTAAAAACATGCGAAACCAGTATCAGAGTGATGGATGAGTGATGCCGAAAACTCGATGAAACTCTAAATTCGTTGTCGTTTCAAAATTTAAACTCACTTTGGGCGAGATGAAATTTTCGCTCATAATTTTCTACTGTCTTATAATGGGACGTGCGTACGCATGTTTCACAAAACGAGATGAACATTTTATTTAAATATGAAGAGAATGATGAAACACAAAATCTCAGCGCATTCATTACACGTTTGAACAAGAGATTTGTTTCACTCATTCACATGTTCAATTGTGATATTTTAATTCTTTTCCCCGCGACCGTGCGTGTATTTGCTAGTTGTACCATCAGCGCGTGTCTTATTTGAGTTAGCGACCAGCGAATACAACTTTGTGTATGAATAAATGGCGACGCGACGGGGCGCCACCGTCGCATTTGACACATGCCTAAAGGTAACACTTAGTCAAAATGATTTATAAAGGACAAGAAGAGCAACAAGTAAAGAAATCACTGATTCATGCTTAGTACACGACCTATAACAGCTTAAAAGCTTTACTCCTCCTAGAAAATGCATGCGGTACATACACACACACACACACACCTAGACCTAACGCGTTTAAATGCAAGTCTGCGCTGTCGCAGATGAATAGGTATAGTGTGTCCCAAGGACTCTGGTGCATCGATTCTAACAACGGGGTCTTTTTAGAAGTCAATATTTACCTCCGAACATGTTAGCTGTCAGAATTGATTGTTGGGCTTCGTTGTCGAATGAATTGCATTTCAATTTTTGTCGTTTACCTGACGGGCGAGCTCTGTCAGGCGATCTAAGCATCTCCATGGCTACCACAAGTTGAATCTACCATTGAATCTCATATGCTCGAAGGATTTTTTTTTCAAAGTTAGCAACGAAAATGACCCCCTTAAAAAAATTGGAACATAGGCATGTAAATTGGCAACACAATTTAGATAGTCGTGTTGAAACGGGTTGAAATGTTGACACTGGACAAGAAAAACACGAATCGAACAAAGACCCTCCTCGTAATCGCTTGAAAATATTAGAGCACCTGCGTTTTTGGGACAGAACATATCACTGCGCCATGACCGACGTGAAATTGATTTAGCAATATTTTATTACTAGAAATCAAGCCACGAAGCTGTCTCCAGTGTACTTGATTCGCAATTCAGCCATGAAAATATTGTATCTTTTTAATTGGGACCCAGACGTTTGTGAATACACGAAGCTAACACTGCTTTACCATCGAAGATAACAACAAGCTGCTTTATGCGACGCCACCACATATTCGAATAGGTCGAAATAATCTGAATTTATTAGAGTATTGTATCGGTGACATCAGCCAGTAAATTGCGTGTGAATCAATTGGGACGACTGTCGACAGCGGCCACCCACCATTTGTGGCCGCGTCGCGCAGCGGGGTCCTCCTATCCTGTCCGGGGGACTGTCGATTGACCGCCGTTGCCGCCGCCGCCGCCGAAATCCGTCAACTCCCTATAACCCAAATGCGGGTGACAGCCAAACGTGGCGACGGTCAACGCGTTGACCGACGAATTAATCGATTTCTCTAACAGAAATGTCAGATGTTCTTCAAGAAATGACAGATCCAATCAATGGTCGACAGTTTGTGACTTTCTTAATCGCGTCCTTAATATGTTTATGTCTTTTTACCGCTTAGGTCGTTTAGCATGGAATTATTGTGTGAATGGACAGTATCATTTAATTGATCTAAAGATTGATCAAGCTAGTCTGTATCAAGATATCGATAGTGGAGGATGTGAGTGGTTCTTCAACTTTCTAAATATACTATTTATTCACATTTAATTTGATATTTAAATTGATAAAAGTGGAGAAGTATTCTAATAGGTTTGTACTGCTAGCTGGTCATGACATGTTCAAGAGGATAAATTATATTTATTGGTTACGTGTTTTTGCGCTACGAAATCGATACATTACGTTGATATAAATCTAAAAAGTAGCATCAATAAGTTAAGACATGCATTTATCAAAGGTCTGGCTAGCGATTTAATACACTGGAATATGAGCGATTAAACTTGCACATATTAAATTCTTAAAAATAGTGCAATAATGAATAGTGTAGCTAATTTGTGCTAAGTATAAGCATTGAGTTTATAGGTCTAGTCAAACTTTCTGTAGAGCAAACATGCAGCCAACCTGTGGTAACGGTAGGTGCCACCCAATGACGCTTGGGCCGTTCTTTTTAACAAACCTATATATAATTTAATAATCACGACTCAAAATATCAATACATGTTTATAAATCGTTGGGTTTAGCATTAATAAATATTAATTGAGCGTCGCAAATGTATAGTAATCTGCGAGAAGTAACAAAATAAAATGTCTTCATATTCAAAACGACGGTGACTCTACCATCATTCATTTTTATCGGTCATTTGGCAGCTATTTTTCGCGAAGACAGCTGAAAATTAGCGTTGTGGTATAAGTGTGGTATTGCTATAAAGGCCAGACATGCATTACGCTTTTAAAGTCATATTTTCTGTTGAATTGATCAGAGACATTTTAAAAAGTCCAACGATTCAAATTTCAAATTCTCTGGAAAGCACCAAACATTGACAGTGGCTAGTGGCTGGATCGGTTTTGTTTGCTGCATGCCGTGGAAAATCTAACTTCGATGTAGGTTCCAAATAGCCGTGATTGCACCAATAAATTTTGACTGAAACAAATAAAATCCCATTCTGGTCTCGGATCAAACACGTGTGCGTGTAATTCATTTGAATTAATTTATTCAATTACTTTACAATGTGGTCGTTCGCTTTGCATGTGTATATACCCACAGGTAAACATAAACAAGTGCTAATTGCGAAGGTCACCACTGAGGCGCCACGGGCGTGGAGGCGCCATCAATGCAAATGAAATATTTTTTTTTATGTCATATTGTTGAATATATGGTTGCACATTCTCTCGATGTCATGATCAGCCTTGGAATGCGTGATTGGCAATAAAATATAAAGTGTATCAGATGCTTAGACGCAATTAAAAGATTCGTGATGAATTCTCTTGCAGTTCTTTTGGGGGAAACTGCGACGAATAGGTTCATAATTTTTATAATCAGCATAATATTTGGAGAAACTTTCAAACCAACTGTCAGAAAATGATCAGCAGCATTACGGAAAACTTCTATGTAGAGATTTTATTAAATATATAATTATACATTATTGATTACTTTTTGACTTTAGTGCAATGTAAACATGTTTTCTTGTCAAAGTAAAGGAAATATCATTCCAACTTCCAAAATAAATTCCGTTTAAGCCACCTAAAAAAACTGACTCGGCTATTGTCAAAAACTCACAAATTCAACGTCTTTCACAAAAGAATCCGAATTAGAGCAATAAAATCACAACAAAAAAGTTGTTTATATGATTGTTTTCGTCGCTCAGTCAACAGTCCTACAGTTGTAGGTGTATTTACAGATCAACGCTTCTTACCTGAGTTCAGTCTTCAAAAACAAATCAGTTCAAAAACACAATTAATTAGTCTTTCCGATTCTATCCCCCGCGACACAATCGACTCGCCTATATTGTAGGCGTAGTAATTGGCAACCCTATAAAACCTGCAGAGTGTAACGCGAATCCACCCTTTCCTGTTCACAGTTTCCTTGTGGACAGACAGCGCGTGCGGCGAGCTGCTCTAAAGTGCCACAGAACCGTGGGGATGCTCCTCTAGTCGGCGATCCTCGACCCATCCATGAGCCTCACACGCTGCGAGCGCCACAAAACAGCGTCGCCACGTTTCAGGGACGCCGTCGTGTCGACCTACTATGCGCATTGTTAGCTTTTCCACGCTTATCGCGGTAAGTCCCGATTTGTTGCATGAAATTCGTTGTTTGGTTCAAGGACAAGGTTTTTTTTCTATCGGGTACGCAACGTTAAATCGTTACGGCTACTTTTTTTTAAGTAGAATTTGTTCATTGGTTCACTTTACTTAAGGAGTTGAGTTGGGAGTGTATTTTTCTGGGAATTTAGTGTTTCTGGGCGCATAAAAGGTGGGGTGGTGACATTTTTCAGTGTTTGCTTCAATTAACTCCGGATTTCAGGGACCAAGGGTAGGAGAATCTGTGATGAAATCCGCCAAGGCCTTTGGTTGATGGAGCAGACAGAAGCCATGATAATTTTCACCCTATATTTTCAAACTGGATAGATGAACCCTTTTGATGTACTTTTGAAAGGGAGTAGTAGCAAATCCAGAAGAGTCCAATGCGCAGAAGGAACCAAAAGTTACAACGTTGGTGGGAAAAATTATCAATCAAATCGCGTTTCAGGTAAATAAACTACGTGTAAAAATATAGCTTTTGCAGAGCGCGATTCGTAGGATTAAGGTGGTGCTAGGCCCTTTTCACAATCGTGCTTTTAAAATTGAACTCCCCAATAATGATGGTAAATAGAAGCAACATATGGCAGACGCTCTTGCCTTGTGAATTGTGCTGGGTAAAGTTTAAGTGCACTTACGTAGGGTCCAACTGTGTAAAAGAATTGTGTGTAACCAGAAAGTACCACATGATAAAGCTGGGTTACTCAGAGCAATTCGTTTAAACTTTGGATCGTAGTTAAACATGCATTTCGCGTACCTTGAAGGTTATTAAGAGATAGCGAGGAGAAAGGTTGATGTTTTTATGCACTCTTGATTATGTATTAAATATTCGGTAGTAAAAAAAAAGAAAAAAAACGATTGTACCAAAACGAAATTAACTGTCCAGTCGGTTTAATTTCTTCGAAAGTGTTACGCGAACTTTGACGTCGTACAAGATTTCCATAATATCATGAATCAGAAGCGAAGTATCACAATGAAAAGTCAACATACTCATGCATGTATTCCACGCCGAGATTTCGACACTAGCGCACAATAACCACGCCGAGAACAATAAAACTGAAGAAGCTACAACAATGTGGTACGTGACAAAAATTATTTTGCGAACTTGAATCGTTATTTACTCGACCCACTCATCCTAGGTGGTCCTCTCTTTTATCTTATCGTATCATCACAGATTTCGACATCTCTGACTATATGAAAATTAATCCTCTGCGATATTTTCAAAGCTAACTTTGTTGGTGGGCCGACTAAACGTTAGTTATGTGCCACCAATGTAAATTAGTCTTGCGGTGTCTTTTGCTAGGTAGAAAACGCTAAATTTCGAGTGGGATTTTCTCACTTTTCCTAGCGCTCAATCCACTACAATCGGCATAATGAATACAAAACTTTGTTTGACTTTACCGTTTCAACCATCTGACAAATAGACAACATCCATCAATGCACACCACTAATACAAAGCCGCGCCCCTACAAATCACCAAGAGGCAACAATATCACATTTCATTGATTTTAAAGTAGTTACCTTATAGCTATAAAGTAGTGAAGTCAGAACTTAACGCATCGTTTGATCGTTTAGATGGGTGGTTAAGATAGCGGGCCAAAATCCAAGACCTAATGAATCAGGAGATGGTGTGAAGCATGGTAACACCCTTTAAGGTGACACAGGAATGGAGGCAGACAGATCAGTCACTCAGGAAACTTGCGTCTGCACCAAAATCAGTCAAGACAAATCTAAAATACATAACAAGAAAAAAGAAAACAACCACTTCCGTATTCGAAAAAATAACCTTTATAATTTTTACTTTTCTTTAATGTATTCTAATTGTACTAAGGCTAAGTGATTAAACCTTGCCACACAACCTCAACAAATCACTTTATAATTTGCTCTTATCGCGATAGTATTTGATTGACCAAGTGGACTGGAGGTTTCTGACCAAGTCCGGGTGTTATCACGTGACGAAGACTCTAAATGACGTAATCTTCGAGGTGGTTGCAAGCTAGTCGAGCACCTGCGGAGACGCCAGTTCTTCAGGCGAGTACCTTGATCACACTCAGAAAGCATGGGTATATATGGCAGAAAGCAGAAAGCAACAAACGGTTACTAAGGTAATAAAATAAGCTTGTCTCTGACCAGCCGACCAGAGTATGGTCTGTCTGTATACCGTCTGATATATGCCGGCCTCTATGCAATGGCCTCCTGAGGAAGCGGCAAAACCACTTCATTAATCAACGAATGCTTGCCAGCAGGTCTCTTGCTGACTTCACACTCCATAAGATCTCCGACTACATTATAGACACACAGACTGTCCTATTCGCACACTGCCTATGATGACTGCAGTTTGCTGTGGCCTATAGTATTTTTACCTAACCTAAAACAGGTGATGATTCCATATTAAAGTGTTTTTTTTTCCTTTCATTTGCACAAATGTAAAATATTTGTGGAATTTTAATTTGATCCTTATTAAATTACACCTTGGACCCTTGCGGCGACCCTGTTTTAAAAATAAGACGTCGACGGTTTTCATGCTGAGGATGGTTTCGCGAATTAATATTTAAAATGCTTCACTCCACCTGGGCTACCTTTGCCACATAGTTTTGCTTAACTAAAACACTTACGCAACTGACAATTATTTTTAATCTCTGAACTGCTCAGTTCCGTGTTAACTTCTACAGTGTTTTGTACACAATACAAGAGAAACTGTTCGACAGCTCTTGCAAGCATTGCTCATAAATCTTCAGCAAAACCACCGAATTAAAATGATTGTCGAAAAAGTCAGATCATGACATGGGGACATTGTATCAAATGGAATATGTCCAACTTCCGCGATTTGCACACAAGCCGCCGCCACAGAGACTACGAAGTGTGGCAGATCCACTTAAGCTGTAGTCGTTACATTGAAAAAGCGGAATGCTTCCCTCTGTTACATAGACACTTTTCCTCTACAATTCTTGCAAAATATGCTAAAGCCATGACATATGCTTTAATTTTTGTAGCAATCCATTGTAGGTATTGGCAATTTTGCTTACCTGTGCGCTTAATTCACAACCAGATTTTTCCAACAAACTAATTCGCGAATGATAAATGTGGATTATGGCGATGCCCAAACTCAGAGCAATGTATCTATGTTTTCGTGAAAGCTCTTCTAACTTGGTAGCTCTCGGCTAAACAGTGCCGGTGAATACGCGTATACAGCGGGAGGGCGATTTGCATTACCTTTTATTGCTGTTTAACTGCCGGCATATCAGCGCAGCGCGGCGCAGCGCAATATGCGCGCAGTCACACCATCTTCCCATGTATTCGCTGCAGTGAAACACCATTAAACCAGCTTAATCGCCTCAAATTCGCGCTCGCGGTCATAAGTTACAATATTGCCTGCGTGTTATATGGTTTTGTATGCGCTTCGAACGCTGATGTTCATGTTTGTTAAACATTACTCTTTGAATAAAATGGCTAACCTTTGACATCATGCTTGGTGGGAGGTTAAAAACGAAGACATATCCAGAATAATTTCAAATAAGTTTTTAAAATTACTTTAAAAATGCTCTTCGATTGTGCGATATAGAATTAAATGGATTTTTTGACTGGTTTTTTTTTACCTTTCTTTTAGATTTTTGCGTCTTAGATCACATCCATATGCAGCATGTGTACGTATTTTGCATATATTCGGCAGAAGTAACATTCGGCAAGTCGTTTTTTTTTCACCTTTCGCGTATCAACCGGTTTTGCGATTTAGAGTAATTGTCATTGAGTTTGATGACATGTCTGAACGTATTCATGCATCGCTGATGTCAGCTGATTCGTATCTCGTGTGTCAGAACTGACAGCTTACTGACTTACAACACATGTCAATGAAGTTGTTACGCCGCTTCGCGTACCAATCCTCGAGCTGCTTGTTTCAAGCTGCAACTGCTTTACGACGCGTGCAAAACGGCAGTGCCCACGCCGGCGATTTCAACGCAAGAAAAAGCGACGAGATTCTCAGGGAGACTTCTACGCACGAGTAGGCGGCGTACATATGTATTTGCATATAATTTACGATATCGTGAAACGGAGAACCGAGTTTTCGTGTGATAAACTCCGTGTTATCATGGTTCTGAGACGAGACTTATTGGTATTGTCTTCATGCAACGACCCCATGCGCAGAGATTCATTTCTCGAATCTTGCTGGAATCGAAAACCAGTCGATAAGTATCCGTAGAGTGACACAGATTATGCATGTGTCCGATGAAAAAGTCACGCACGCAATGCTCTATATCATCTGCTTCATTCTTAACGAATGATTAAAAAGTAGGTTTATGCTGTGCTTAAGGCCGTTTATATTGCGTATCTCGTGGTTGCGACAATGTTGCAGGCTGTTTCTAGTTCGAAACATACACGCTGCAGTTGACAGAAGTGGCGATGGATACTGACAAGCATTGGACGCATTAAAATTAGGGCAATTTCGTGCTGTAGTATTTACTGGTATAATAGTTCTTACATATAAGGTTCTTACATATACATACACTTAGGTTCCCTATTCTTAATATACAATGCACCTTCACACACACACACACTTTGTTTTATATATTTTATGACAAAACCGTATATGCTGTGTGAAATTGGTTAAAATATTGGTTAACCAAACCAACAAACTAACAATACCCAACGTTATGGAGAATGGTGAGTCAGTATCATTTGGATTTATTTCGGCTCTCTCTCCCTCAAAGCGTAAAGTCGCCTCGTTAATTCTGATACTCTTTATCTTCTGGTCGAGATGTCAACCCTCCTTGCCTTTTGTTCTCCGGCCGAGTTAATTGTACGACGCCCGCAACATGCCTTCGGTCTTCCCACAAGACTTTCACTCGTTCGAAGACGATCAAATAGCACCGGCTTCCTAGAACACGGCTGCCCGTGTGAATTTTTTTCTTGAGCCGATTTCTTGGTTTGTATTGAATAGATCGGGTATATTTTTACTGTCGCCCTCACGAAGTCAATATAGCGACCGTTTCATTGTAACCGAACCGAACCTAAGAATTGACGACTGTGAACAATCAAATTTATTCTCCCGATCATTGATATAAATGTTTGACATCACCATACGAATACCACAACAAAATAAACGTTTCAATTAGCGTATTCAGCTTCTGCACTTGCTGATAACTAGCTGATCAATCATAATTTGCATTATATACAGTTTGAACTTGAGTTCTTACGGTGCAATTGAACTGTTCTGAGACTGCTTGGAGTAAAAAAAAAACGACTACGCATCACTCCAACAAGGCCGCGGTGTCAGGTAAGAAGTTTTTCATTAAGATGCATCGAATCCAAGTTACACCTACCTTTCACCAAAGGCAAATAACTGCGGCGTCAATCACACGTTGCATACGAGTGTATGTAAATATTAAAAGCGTCGGACAAAACATCGTTGAGCGTCCAGCAATGGAAATAAGAAACGAAATGCATTCAAGATGGGCATTCCATTGAGAAAATTGCTTACAGTATTTGTCAATGCGACACGTTGGTTTAAATACATTATCTACTAATGAATTTAAAAATATTGACCCAACATATTGTCCATGTACTGTGTCAACAGTGTTTAGATAAAAATTTAGGTTATTTCACGGTCTGTGGTCTGTAAAAATAACGCCTATAATGTCAATGTTTTTGTTCATGGCACTTGCGGCCCAAGATATTACCAAAGGTTTTAGGATGTTTTCTTGCTTGGAGAAGGTCGTCTTTTGTTGGACTTTACGAGATAAATATTATTGTCGAAATTAAATGTTCCAAAATTGAGAAATTCCTAAGTGAAATTCCTAGGACCATGTGTTAATGGTGCCGTAAACTTGAGTTACAGCCGGTGCTTCGTGTTGTACTTTGGCCATCTTTTCTTAGTTTCAAAAATCTAGTATGATCGCAATTTTTTAGTGAAAATAATTTGTGTGAGACAATAGCTACAAATTTATGGAAAAGTTTATATTTATGAAAATGTATGGAATTTTAGTCCGCAAAGAAGTAGGATCATCACAGGTTTTGCGTAATTAAAGTTATCTTTCACTTAAAGAAATAGGTGGAATATTGTTAGTATGATGATTAGTTTCGAAGTCCTCGACTTCTCAATGCCATGATGGTTCAAGACCAGTGAACGGTCTCTCGGTACTAAAGCAACGGCACCTTACTAAAACATGAAATAGCTGGAGTGATCAGTCTTGATTGAACATGGGTGTGTATTCATATTACCATTTTTTTATTACTTATTTATCTACGGCGCTTTTTTGGAATACATAATAATGCATTTTATGATTTTACCGGCATGCCCGACACAAATAAAAAAAAAACACGTGTCAGCCCACAAAGACCCACTGAAATGTATCACAAATCAAAACTGATTTACGGTTCACAATAAAACAAAATTCGTGATTAAATTTCCATATAATATTCAAATATATATTTTTTTATATCTTACTCGAAACTGAATTTTGATTAAAAGTACAGATAATGCTTACCGTTGAGACATAAAACTTGAGATGGTTTCTCTTTTCTCTTGCCAAATATCTGTGGCCTCTAATAATGTTAACCACTAAGGCTAGAACGGGATATAAATGACAAATTTTGACTCCTAGTGTTTAACGTTCCCCGTGGTGTTTTATCTATTACAGAAGCTAGCCACGCATGTAAAAACTCTTACTACTCGAATCAAATCGGATCCTTATTTTCATGACATTAACCGCAGCGATAATGGTTTTTAATAGCATAGTTTGATAGCATAGTGGAACATTTTATGTCGTACTGAAGTGATGCGACCTCCCTAACGCCTTTGGCCTATTCCATTACACACTTTGACACTTGTAAGTCTTAAAAACACTAGCCGCTTAGCCACAAAATGACCACTATTTTTACGATCATGGTTTTTAATGTAATTTAACTGTCATTCGTCGCTATCATCCTTGATATACGATATTTAAATTACAAATTACGTTTAAATCGACCACAATGTGAAATGTGCTCAATAGTAATTTTAGTTTAATTTTTTACCATCTTTTTGCTGTTATTTTTACAAGCTTTTTTTATCCATTTCATGGTAAAATTGCCTTAACAGTGTCGCACTACCAAAGCGCCAATGTTTACCTGTCCTATCGATATTTTGAGTCGTAATTATTTTACTATAAAGGTTTTTTTAAAAAGGACGGCCGCGAGCGCCATCGGTTGGCGCCTACCGTTACCACTTGTTACCGGTTCGTTTGCTCAGCAGAAAATTTAACATTGACGCTGGTCCTCTAATTTTACCATACAAACTCAGTTCATTCTTGTTTGTCTCATGCGTGATACTCGTAACTCTTTTTTTTTTAATAAAACCATTAAACTTGGACGAACTTAACATGAATTTTATAACCCCGTTACAATGTTTAGCTTCTTCTTCACAGTATCACTAGTGGCAAGGTACATTTCATTTCAACCCAGCATTCAATTGATGCATCATGGGTGGCGAAATACAACCAGGCGATTGCGACGCATAAAATAATTTATTCGAATGTAATGGACAAAACATGCAGGAAAACGTAATAATTATGATAAACGAGCATGCGTAAACAAGACAAATCGAATCGCTTGAGACTAATCGAGGTGTACTTGAAATCGGCGACCATTGGATAAGCACCGAGACGCATTTGTGTTTTCTATGCAAGTGACTCCTCCTTCGCCGTCGCCGCCATTGACAATAGTGTCGCAAAGCAAAGCCTTACCTGAACAGTGTGAATGATAGGCCGACGTCTAATTGGTAATTAGCCCGATCACCTTGGTCCGCGTGCCGGCGACCGGCAGCCATTTGCGCAGAGGTGTCATTTTAATTATGCTTTATGATGGGTTTGTGTAAAAGCTGTACAATTAAACCGACTATACCAGCGATGTTAGCCAAGGAAAATAGATCAGTATTTTTTTATGGACTGCATTATTTGTACTTAATTGTAGATACAGCAGTTTTTGCTAAATGTGACATGAATTATGCACCAATAAATTGCAGTTCGACTTTAAGATTAGTTTTGTGATAAAATAGGATAATTTGTGATACGCGTGTTAGGAAAGCGTATGATAGATCAGCTCGCTAAAGCTGATTCGAAAAACGAGTAAAAACAAATTGCAACTGGTTTGCGTATGGTGCAAAGTGATTCCCGTATCGGAGAGTTATTATCTATCAAATTACACAAGGTAATCATTTTCACGTAATAATAGGTAATATGTATGTGAATGTGTGAAACTTACTGATGAGGTGGTTTTTATATTAATAAATCAAGAATCATCAGACACTTTGCGGTCTTTTTTACCGATTCGTTAGTTGCAGCTATGGTATGCAAATCTTGTAAATGTACGCGGAGCTTCAAAGAAACAGTTATTCGTTTAAACTGTCACGAACGACTTAAAATACGTGTCAATAATGCACTGTATCTTTAAAGTTGCAAAGTTTAAATGCATTTATTAACGAGTTGTACGATGTATACGATTTATACGAGTTGTGATAAAATGTCTTTCGAATGATCGTCACTTCCTTCATGATAGTCGCAGAACCAAAGAGACATTTGAATGCACTTTCTAATTAAACTTGTCGATCTTCCTGCATTTCTCGGCTACGCCGATGAATGAAAGCGTTTTTGAAACCAGTATTTTCATTGAGATATACAATGTTTTCAATGGACACTCGCTGTGCCCCTCCACACCATGCGCTCGTGTACCAATCCTCAGCAGAACTCGAGACATGGCGTGATTTCTCCACACCAGAACGTCTAGGGGACGGCCTTATTCGCGAAAGTCTGTTTCGCGCTGAAATGCGCCAGAGAAATATGGTCTTGATTGAAATAATTTACCTCCAACACCCATCTGAGTGAAAAAGCGTGGACATTTCTTAAATCCAAACGCCAGTAAGCGGCAGAAAAAAATCGGTGTGGAACCGTTCAACTCTAATTTGTTGATGCTAAAATATTACCTTAATCTTGGATCTTTGATCACGAAATCGCGCACGGTTTTTAATTTGCTATCGTTAATTGCAAGGTTCAAACGAATATCAGGTTTGTATAGGTAATGTCTGTCTTAATTATGTGCCGCGTGTGTACGGGTATGACTGCGTGATCACCTGATCGCGAAGACTTAGACCATGGCCGGTAGTTACAGGTGTAGCAGGCACTGGCTGTTTTAGTTGCTAACGCTGACTTGGTAAGGCGTGATAATTGCCTCCCCTTTCGATAAATCTGCACTTGCAAATACCACGCTCGGAGATTGTATTTTGTTGTTCGTAGTTAGCACTGGTTAGCGTTATCAAAATCCACATCATCATCATCAACAACATTATATAGCTTTGAAAGTAGGTATACCTTAGAACCAGAATAGCATGTGGTTATAAATATTAGTTGGTCTATAAAGTAATAGCTCTCTTATCTTGCAATTGATCGTATTTAATAAATAAATAAATAAAAATAATTAAATTGCACTGTACATTTTATAAGTGCAATTTATACAACATATACAGGTAATGAGAACAGGTTGAATTGTTTGAGTTTATTTGTGCCGTGCTTACGTTTATTATAGTTTAGACAAACGGTGTAAAATCAATTGAAAATTACTCTATTAAAATTACACGGCGCCATAGTTGTACATGATCACTATAATGAAAAGTTTTGTATCGAGAAATAGGTAATTTAGGTTTTACTTAGATTTTTCTAGCAAACTGTTACTGAGGAAGTAAATTTTCCTCTAAAATGCATGTGTCTTAACCAGACACAGCATTTCGTCACGAAGTGAACCCTCTTTTCGTGGATCCTCGTCGTTCAGCGAGAGAGCAAACTATTCTGTCAGAAGCGCCAGTGGTCGTTTGGAATGACATGCGGGCCAACTGTCATTTTTAAACAACACTACAAATAATCTCCGCTGATGTCTGCCATTTACAATTTTTTTAAAGCTTTTGTGCTGCCAAGACGTTTTCTGTTACGAGCTATTGTAAGAAATATTTCTATACTAATTATTACAATATCGGAAATTATTTTGCACGTAGAACAAGTATTTTGAAACCATAACCACTGAAATAACTGAAATTTCATATATGAGTTGGTAGCAATGCAGGAGGGGGTGGGGGGGGGGGGGGGGGCAGTCCTTGTGCTGGTATCTTCTCTCGCGGGTTAGACTGTGCCATGGTGATAGCCGCGTTGCATCGTCTCAAGCCCCCGGGGCCTGTCAAGAATATCACGAGCATGTATTAATAATTCTCAATTATAAGGTTGACAATGAGAGGGTGATTATTTGGAGAGATAAAAGGCCCGGTGAACATATTTATGGGTCGGAATTCAACAATGATGGGGTGTGGTTGACGGGGTGTAAAGGTACAGCGCTGCACCGACTCAAAGAGTTGTCTATGTTTTTTTTTCTTTACTGTAATTTGGTTCTAAAAAATAAGGAACAAATTTATTGAACGGGACGCAACCCAACAGAAAGTTTACGGACGATCAGTCATTTTGAAAAACGATATTTTGTTACACGTCTTCATCAATGGACGAGAACCACTAACCCCAATATAATTGTTTTATTGATTTCCGTGAAATATTTAAGTCTGGTAACAACCATCCTTATGGCACTCGATACATTAGCACAATTTTTCATATTCGAATTGATACATATGAGCTGATTAATTTTGATAGATCCCTCAATGATGACTAACATGCATATAAGCTTCACCTTTACCAAGTAAACCGCCCAAATTATTATTGGGTAACACCGAAATGAGTATTCTACCAGGAACAAGGCTCAAGACCTTTACTACCTAAGGCTACTCTCATAGAAATGAATGGGATTAACGAAGAGCAAATTACACAACGCGAACCAAGGGAAGAAGGAATTGAGATTGATAGCTTAGCTCAGCCCCATGTGCTAAGGAACAAGCATCTTGTTGTCTATAGACCTCAATCAGAAACTGGTCAAGTGTAATATGTAACTTGGCCTGGAGGCAGGAGAGCCTGTGATAATATGTAGTGATAATTCTTAAGTCACCCATTTCTTCTAACCCGTTCTAGTTGATAAGAAATGATGTGTGCGGTGCTTTGGTTTAATAACAGTCACCCATGCCGCACCGTGGCTAGACGTGGTACCTGCATGCGTCAGATGCTCTCTGCAGGCGTAGTTTTTCCTATAAGCTCACATGAATCAAATCTATGGGCAACCTACAATTTTCTTGGCATAGCAATTTTATTAGACCATTCTTTTCACGATCATGGTTTGATTCCTTTTCGGGTATTTTTACTTTGAAGTGAATTTAAACGCGAGATCTGAATCTGGTTGTGTGTGTTAAAACTCGTAAAATCCGAGGTCATCGTTAGGTTAGAAAAAAAGGACTTATTTGCGTTCGTCCTCAAGTAAATTGCATGAGAATTGGATAGACGTTCGATAATCTTTGTAAAATTTTAGGTACTAACAATTTAAGATCTCTGATTTGATGCATATTCATCATTGGGTTCTGACAGGTAACATTTTTATAAATATTTTTTTCCAAATGGAAAAAATCGATCTCGTTAACTTTCTTTCTTCTTACCCGACTCGATCCAACTTGCAATTCATTTTAGAAATATCAATAACATGGGAGCGCGTCACTAGACGCAATAAATCTTTATAATTAACAAGTTAAAACACGACGTCGCATTTCATTTTAAAAAATCACATCAACGTGAAATAAAATACAAAAATATATATTTCCTCTTTATTGACCGCCATCCGACTGACATAAATAAATATAATTAACACCTGAACAAAGTTACTAGGAAGACAAAATTGATAAATCATCTGTCATATGAATAAAATTTATTACAAGCCTACAGCATTTTTACTAACTTTTAGTGTAGCCTAAAGATTTATTACCATAGATGAAGAGTAACATAGCTTAAAATAGTTGCCTCTTATCTCTCTGCTTGGGAATTGCCAGTGGATAGCGTGGAGGAAACGATTTTTCTATCAACACGTTTACTTTGGCGACCACTTTTTGGCAAGATGCTATTAGGCTAACAAGGGACAACTAATAAGAAGACTGGCTCTGAGCAAAGTGTTTGCCGAATCATCGCTAGAGCGCCGATTAAAAAGTTTAAGCTAAATCAGGTTTTAAGATAGATTATCTTGAAAACGGATCTAGTTTAGGTCGCCGTAGCTGCAGCGGCAGACGCAATCGACCAGACCGGGGCGTGATAAACTTTGCTCGACGAGGACACGGCTAAATCACACAATTGGACTGATTTATTTTCTAAAAGATCATAAAAAATGAAACTGTGAATCGAAAATGATCGGGCAATTTCCGATCATTATTGCGTATCACCATGGGAGTTTCTAGAGGGCAATGCACGCAAAATGTGACGCCTTTTAGGTTATAACCGCGTTGTGATGTGATCATGAAATGCTGTGGCAAATGTATGTCATAATTCGGAACAAAAGCACGAAGCTGCTACGAAAAACGAAATAATTTCAGAGAGAAAATTGAGTTCCCAGGGGCCGGATTAACCAGATACAGATGGTGTTTCCAGATTCGCAGGGGAATTTTTACCATAATGATCACAAAATTTACTCCCAAAAGTTTGGGGGTAAAGCTCCCTGGTGTTTCTTACATGGAACCGTTGAGTGTAGGTTATAGGTAGAGTTTCAACGTCAATGTTAAAGTCTCTGCGTGAAAAATGACTACCTTACCGACAAAAATGCAGAGTACCGGACAATCACGTTAAGTGGAGCCACTGTCGTATGAATTTTAATTTCGATATTTCTCGTAGGTTAACTCACTTTTGAAACTTTTCATGCTCAAAAAATCTTCATCAATGTTTACCTCAACGATTGATACACATGTAACGATATTCATAAGCGAGTAACCTACTATAAATATCGAAATTAAATTTCATATTACAGTGGCTCCACTTAACATGAACTTCCGGTACTCTGCATTTTTGTCGGTAAGGTAGTCATTTTTCACGCAGAGACTGTAACATTGACGTTGAAACTCTACCTATAACCTACACTCAACGATGGAACTGATTCGGAAAATGATTGCTACCAAATATGAAAATTTTCTACATACTTCAATTTAGGAAAACATCTAGACTATGCAATGATTGTCGAAACTCTAACGCGATTCCTGTGATTACTTTTGAACGTGAATGATTTCTTGTTTCAGGTGCTCTCCCTTGCGGTCATAATGTGCCCCCGGTACTCAAGTGAGACTAACAGGACCGCTACTCGTCACCCCGGCAGCCACAGGGAGCACTTCGAGTGAGTATTATTGGACCAACACCACCACCACCTCTCTAATCGAACCATAAGACTGTATTTGCCAAGTTTTTTTATGCCACTCAAAGCGCTCCTAGCGTATGACTAGAGAAACACAAATTTCAAAGCCCTCTGTATGAATTTGGTTGCAGCGGATCTTATGGCAAAAATGGACCTAGATGGCTTTGAAATTGGTGGTTCTACAAAAAATAGACTATTTATACTTTTTTTTTCCGACTCAATTTACATGGAAAACATTTTCTTCGGTGCGATTTTTGGCATGTTAAGTACGAATTGAATGGTAGATCTTTGTTTGCATATTTATAATCATTAGTCTAGTCCCTATTTAACATCATCCCCAAACTAGTTTGACTAAATTTAGCAGTGAGATTTCGAAAACAGTTATTTTTTCAGGAATATACACACTGGAATGCATGTAGGTATTCTATATAAGTTCTGTTATGCTCGAGTAACGAAACATGGATCACAATGAATGCGATAGCAATCGAATAGATGAGAGATCTAAATGATTGACTCGCTAATGTGTGTTTATTGGACATGACACTAATTCACGATCGGACTATAATATAAATAAAGCATTTGATTACAGCGCGATCGGAAAGGACCACCCGTGTTTAACACTAAATTATAGTAGCCTTACAAATTGATATGAACCTGATCATAAATAGATGTTTGTATATTATAAAGGCCATCGCGCCATGCTCCTAGAAAAAAAATGCGCTGTGAAATGTTAGAAATCTGTTTTTTATTCCGTTGGCTGTAGACAATTCCCATGAATTCCAATGAAAACGATTAGGTAATCTAATGACAGATTCGTTAAAACTGATGCTACTGTTTCACCATGCGATCATAGGGATGATTTGTCGTAAGTAGAATGTTTTTTTTTCTGTTGGTTCACTGTCAATTTGATATCTTTTTGCTAATGATTGTTGGTTGTTATGAGCCCACGTTTACTGCCGATGGATCTTTGTTTATCGAGCCAGCTAAAAGCTATAGAAAGCTTACTTAGCTCACGCATTTCCTGGGGGGTGTTTTTCTTTTTCTGAAGCAAATAAAAAAATAGATTCGATTCCGATTTCTTGCTTCAAAGTTACGGCTCAGTTTAAGTTTTACAGCAATTTCGTGGCCCGGTAAAGACGTGGCGTTTACAATCCTTCTTTTTTTTTTCCCTGTTATAAACTCCGGAAAAATTATACGACTCCACAGATAAAATCCATGCTCGTTCGTGTGGAATTTTCTTACAGATTCCCTTCATTTTCACTCCCTCTCTCTTGTCCTACTGAACATGAATGTCGCCTTCTCTAGCATGTCATGCAAATTACCACACTTTATCAGATTTCTTTTAAATCACAGAATTCCTTTTCCGGAGACTAACACACTTGTCAAAAGTCCTCATTTCACAAACTAGTGCCTAGAGGATGGCAAGACAATAATAACAAAATAAATACACTGCTGTACCTATGTATCACCTGTGTCATTCGCATGTGACATTATCAAGCCAGCTTAGCATGGGGATTGTTTTCTGATGGGCAAATAGGTTGACGTCTGAATTTGATTGGATGTTTGGGTCATATCCCGGGATGCTAATTTATATGCACTGATCATTTTGATGGATTGTTCAGCTCTAGTTCATAATTAGGTATGCAGAATTAGCTAACTTGAACCTCTCATGTGTTCCAGCGGCGAAGAAGGCGACCAATACGTGTACTTCGGCGGGGAGAGTCGGCGGATGACGAACAGGGAAATGCAGCTCCTGCTACGCAAAGAAGGGGGTGAGAAAGGGCTGCCCGTCGACTGCTGCCCTTCGGAGCTCGAGATGGTCGAGCCCGAAGGGGGTCGAAACCAGGACGGCGAGTACGTGGAACTGTACAGAAACGGTGAAATCCGCCAGCGATTCTTCGAGAAGTCGTGCAGGAAGGATGTGGTTGGGAAACCGTGTAGGTTTGTGGACAGACGGGTGTTGAATCAGTCGCAGTGTGTCCAGCAGTTTTCGTATTCGTACGCGATCGTGCGCGACCGTTACGAGGCCGAGGCGCGACCTAGTGAGCAACACAGACACCTACACCATCAACCGCGCGAGCTCACGAGTAGCTTAGATTATATTAAAATACGAAGTGGTTGCAGCTGTGAAGTTTTGCCGAAAGCGAAGAAGAAACGCACACCGGACAATAAGAGTAAGAAGGCGAAAAGCAAGAGGCTTGATGACGAAGAGTCATAAATTTTAGTTTATTTGCTGTATAATCAAAAATAATTGTGTTTCGACTTTTAGAGTTCTGACTCGCTGGAACCGTTTGTGGATTCGATAACTCAAAAAATATACCCATGTATTACCTACGTACCTAACTTATGTTATAGCACTTGAACCATGACGCTTGTATTTAATTACTTTTGTGGATGACAATGTATATGTACGTATTGTACCTAATTGATGTCGTAGTCAGTTGAACATATTTATGTAGCATTATGACTCATGAATACGAGTGTATATCTGTACTTGAAACCAGTATCAAAATTGTACCTTTAATCACAATTATACCGAATACTAGTGGATTTGTGAAAGGAAAATTATAAGCAAAATGCCGTTTCACTAGAAGTATAATAACTACTGAACCAAACTGTAAATTAAGATTGTGTGACAAATTCTTTAAGAATCAATCGAAATGGTTGTACTTATCAAATTTAAGTGTGTAAATATTCTTATGCCATCGAGGGATTAACTGTTTTCAGTAACAACTTTTATTTCATTCATTTATCTTGTAAAGCAATGCTGTTTCAGGTTAATTCCTATTGTTTATAATAATTATGACTACTGGTAACATTTTGATTTGATGGAGATGAGTTAATGAGTAATCTAGACCATGATCTTTTGTAACTTATAATAGCTTCTTTCTGGCTTTGAGCCACCGATCTTAATTAATAATTATAAAAAATTCATGCTCCTACTGCTATCTACTGCTATCGCTGAACAATTATTGAATTCATATCAAATATTCCATACTCTTCCAATATATTCCATATACCTATTCCATCTTCCATATATTCAGAGACGCTGTGTAATTATTAGATGTGACGCCTGATGCTAATAGCTTCTTTGTTGTATTTTCTGTGTAACGTTCAGAATATTTTTAATAATATTGAGGTAAGACCGCTGCATGGGACAGTTTTACCAAAAGATATCTTTGATCAGAAGGAGACATTGTGCTAAGTTTGATTAAGCAGAACAAAGCCAGATAAGGAAAATGTGATTTTTAATCAAATAAGTGCACAGAAAGTCTTGAAAACTGAACAAAATTGTTTTATCAATATTTCTTTCAACATTTAATTTCTTTCATGGCAAAGAGTTTGTTTGAAAAATCGCGCGCTTAATGTCTCGAAATTAATGGCCATCTTGTATCCGCCATGACAGATTTGTAACACGCTCGTCCTTCATCACAGACCGTTCACGTACACCTCGTGGAAATGCGCGTTGATACGTGCTATTTCTGTTCGTCCCGGATTTATCCGGGACATGGAATCCAGTTTGTGCGCAATGATTGTAAAGTAAGTACGCCCGCTACTGTTTAGTTATAATTCAGTGAAGTAAACCTAGTAACGGGGGTCCGAATTTCCAATGTTTCGGACTGGTGATGGCCTAACCTAGAAAATAATTAACCTATGGTTGACTGGGTGTAATAATATTCATAAAATGAGTTGATTTGATATGGAACTATAAAACTTAAAGTGTTATCTTTAAAAAATGTACAAATATGTTCAATATGCTGACTCTGTATTATTTTAACTGATTTGTCTGATTCTGTTCTCTAGATTTTTAAGTTTTGCCGGTCAAAGTGTCATCGTGCGTTCAAGAGGAAGAAGAACCCGAGGAAAGTTAAATGGACCAAGGCATTCCGTAAAACTGCTGGAAAGGAGTTGGCCATTGATCCATCATTTGAATTTGAGAAACGACGACATGTACCTGTTAAATATGATAGAGAACTCTTTGCAAAGACAGGTAAATTATTATTGTTCTTAGGTTTTTAGTTAAGTCTGTGGGAAAAATAAGAGTTGGTGACTTCAGCCAGAGTTTGCAGCATTAAGTAGTCAAATTTTCAAGTAAGTGGAAGGAGGAGGTGGCAGCTACAGAATTGAATGAATTTTTCCGAGTCCAGAGCAGTTTGATAGTGGGTTGTTACTAATCATATTTAAAAGTTAAAATACTGGAGGCTTAATTGGGATGTAGGAAAATATTAATTCCAAATTATTGCTCTTAAAAGCTAAAAACACCAAAATGTATTTTTGATTTTTGGTAAAAGTTTGACTGTTGTTTCCTAATGTTGTGAAATATTGAAACCTGGATCTGCCAAAGTTTGTACTAAGATAAAGAGAAAGAAAGCCTATTTGTTCGTAGTGTTTCCTAATCTGTGAGTCGCTAATGAAATTTTGAATTTACAGCTCTAGAAAAAGATCCAAGGCTCCATGTTATAAGGCAACTAATTTTCGGGGTTTTTATTTCAGTCGAAATCATGAAGGGTGCAGACTCTATTCGTCTCAGACGCCAATCGCAGTTCCTCATGCAGAGGCTACGGAAGGGGAGAGAAGTGGAAACGGAAATGGACATCAAGGAAGTTCAAAGAGATATTTCGCTCATTCGCTTGCCGGCTGCTGGACTGAAGGAAAGACGAGCATTGGAAGAAGCCATTGCAGAAAAAGAAGAAGACCAGGAATCTGACGTCGAGATGGAAGAAGCACCTATAGAGGCTTAAACTTCTTTGTGTTAATGGCTATGAATTATTATTAGGTCACTGTATCTGTATCTTAGAATAAAGATATTTTCTTTATTTTATCATTCAAACAAGGCATTTTATATTGTGTACTATTTACTAAATTACTTAACAGTTATATGAATTGGATTTAAAAGAACAATCATTAACATTTCTAACTCTGTGAGAATGCTCACAGTGATTTGGAGCGTCAGATGATGTTTTTATATTTTCTCCATACAGCATTATTTCACCGCGGCCCCTTTGGCTACATTGACTTACGAGTTTATTAGTGTTGAGCTAACTGATCAATACCTGTATTAGCTTGACTGGGAGAAAAGGGGTGGTCTTTGAAGTTAGTCGGTGGAAACCTTGCAACTGCTCTAGGGTGTCGGTCGAATACCAATGTGGGACTAGTACCACCTGCTTCACAATGGGGAAATGGTGCCTAGTACTTGTTAATTGTATTAAAGGTATGATGATACAATTGAATTAATATTGCAATTTGATGTTGTTTATTACCTCGCTAGACTTTTTGAAACCTTTCCCTTTATTTCATTACAGTTTATTTCTACATGTTTCTTTTGATGTGCGGAGTAATGGTGGCTCTTGTTCTTTGGACCAACTGGTTTTCTGAACAACTTTACCTAACCAAGAAACTGCTTTCATCCTACGATTATATTGTTGGTAAGGAAAATAGAGAAAGAGCATTCATGTCACAATAATATCAGTTCAGAATTATTTTTTGCAGATTATGCTTGAAACACCTCCAATCAATAATGTCTCAATCAATAACGTTTGACAGCCATAATTCTTGCTCATCAATGATTTATATAGAATATATTTAAAGATAACTCTGGTGTTGGAAATTGAGAAGACTTGATATATTTAGTAGGTGGAGGAACAGCAGGCTGCGTACTTGCAGCGCTTCTTAGTGAAAATCCGAACAAAACAGTTCTCCTCATCGAAGCTGGAAAACAATTCCATTGGCTGTCAACGATCCCACTGGCATCTCCATTTCTTCAAGGATCTGAAAATGACTGGGCTTACGTCACAAGATCTCAATCGCATTCCTCTTACGGACTATTCAATCAGGTTTGAACGGAGACAAAGTTGAACGGCATAACAAAGTTATGCACTAAACGGGGAAAATAATAATATCGTTCTGTAATCTTAGAGTAGATTTTTGAGATTTTGTAATCAAAGAAAATAAAAAAGAAGGCCTGACCCCTGAAAAATAACTAAATTGTGATGATATATTGCTACTTTTTTTGTACAGTTGAAGTTCCGAAGACTATATTTGTGATTTGTTTCAGAAATCATCGTGGCCTCGGGGCAAAGGACTGGGTGGTAGTGGTCAGATGAATTATCTCATACACTTTGCAGGATCTGCACATGACTTTTCAACCTGGGAAAGAATGGGAGTTGTTGGCTGGGGAAAGGAAGATTTAAAACACTACATGGATGACATTCTTGGCCATGATATTTTGGATTTTACTGCTTGCTCAAACAATTACAAAGACATTTTGCTGGCTGTTGGTAACAAGTTTTGTTGCAAAAAAAAGGGAAAGATTAGAGTCTCTCGTAATGCAGAATCTGCGATTGGAAGCGCATTTGTTGCGGCTGGGTCGGAGCTTGGCATGGACTTTACACATGTTGAGAGTACTGTGTATGAAGGAAAGCGCTGGTCTGGCCTCGACGGATTCCTTCGACCAGTACTCCATAGAAAAAATCTTCACATTTTTCTAGAAGGTCTTGTAGACAAGGTATTTATGCGCAACTTTTTGATGCACTCAAGCCGATACTTCTACGTACCTACAAAGAAAATCATTAAATTGAATTTCAGGTTTTATGGCATGAATGGAGACCCCTCGCATTGGGTGTGGAAGTGAAAACTTCAAATTTACAAAAGCTGCACATCCAAACGTCTGGGGAAATAATTCTTAGTGCGGGGGTAATTGGCACACCGCAGGTTTTGATGAGGTCTGGTATTGGGCCGCACAATCTTTTACAACGACTTAAGGTTAGTAATCAAATGATTTTTTATTCTTTATTTTCCCGAAATTGTTAGCGTAATAATTGATCTAAATTAAAGAAGCTTCTTGGCTCTAGAGACATCCTACAGATCTTATGCTGTACCCTTTGTGGGTGATCTGGTCTAGTGGAATCGTTGCCTGACCACCAAAGGAGTTTTATTTGGTTATCTAGCTTTTTGGCATTTGTGAGTGTATATTTTACACTCAAAAATACTGCAACAAAAGAAAGCAATTTTCTTAAACTATTAGAAGGTGTTATTTCTAATTTTCTGCTTTAACTTTGAGGTGTCTGCATTATTTACACGCAAAAATTAATATTATTTCAGATTCCCATTATGGCCGATTTGCCAGTTGGATTAAATCTACATGACCATTTGAACTTCCCGCTCTATGTTAGCATAAAGAAACCGGTCAGCACAACCATTAGCAAGATTTTGCATCCCAGCCAACTCTGGGACTACATGATTAACGGCAAGGGATTGTTGGCCACCTCGGGAATCATCGGCTTAGGCCGAGGTCCAGAGAATGCGAGTCTGGTCCTGTTTGGAATGGGGTCCACGGATGAGACCTTGCTCAGGGGGATAGCGAACTACAAACCAGAGGTACCTACGTTTCGTTATTGTCGGTAATTTTATTGTTTCTATATTCATATTGTAGAAGTTGTTTGTCACACAGTAATTATAGTATTTATACTTTAAAGTTAAGTTTATTGTATTCCTTTTAGTAAATTTTAGAGAACAGATCATCATTGACGTCTTAGTTATAAATATGGGGAAGAAAGAAGTTGCAGATCTTACCGGAGAATAAAAGATAGGCCGCGATAGATGGTCCTTGGTGACTTTTTGGCTGTTGCCTTGTTCACGGTTCACAGATGTGGAAGTTGTTGATGAATGAAGAGGTTAACTTGTTGGAACCACATCAGTCAACACATAATTTTAATAAAGGCAACAGCTACAGATCATTTATGAGCTCCTAGATTAAAATTTCTGGTAAGTTCTGGAACTCCTTTCTACCTGCCAACCAGCCTCGACAAACCCAAAAGTCTTAGAACCACAAGATTCTTTTCGAATATCTCAACCATCCTCAAGGTCCGAAACTTAAGAACAATTATGGTTTGAGCATCAAGATTTAAACCTATTTTTTAAATCCATTCTGTGATTTTGTTTGCCCTTTTTTAGACATTTCAGTCATTATTTCCGTTTAGTAAGAGCTGGAAGCAGGAGGGTGTCGTGTTCCTTGCATCCTGTTTGCAACCGACGAGCAGAGGACGTCTTTTTGTGACCAGTACTAATACGTCGAGTCAGCCGATAATAGATCCTCAGTATTTAACCCAAGCACATGATGTTAAGTGCATGGTTAATGGTAAGGAACACATCAGTGCTTTCAAAACCAATCATGGTTTGTGCTTAGTGAATGTTTTTGCTGTCCATTCTGCTAAAAGCACTATGAGATATATTTATCGGAAGTATTTGATCATTTAAAGCTTCTAAATATGATGAGCATTGTCCACAAGGTTAATGATTTGTTCAGTCTTGTATATATTACTATTATTGAAAGTTCATATTGACTTTTTTGAAGATACCACAGGACTGTGGACCAAATTTAATTTTGGTGGGATTTGTTTCAGCTTTGCAAATGGCAATTAAAGTGGCATCCACAACAGCATTTAAGAAATTGGGTGCACAAGTGCACTTACCCAGCTTCAAAGAGTGCAACTTCCTGGAGACAAGTGCACAAGATGTGAATTACCTGGAGTGCATCATCCGCACTGCGGCAATAACGGGATACCATCCGGGAGGGACGTGCAAAATGGGTGACTCCTCCGATGGATCATCCGTCGTAGATAGCATGCTCAGAGTTCACGGTCTGCAAGGCTTAAGGGTGGTGGATGCAAGCGTCTTGCCGACGCCGATATCTGGCCACCCGAATTCGGTACTCCTAGCAATGGCTAGCAAAGCATCGCAAATTATTCTTTATGGCCAGTCTTAGGCAGGCCCATATGCCCATAGGCAGACTTAATTAAGCTTTATTTTGGGTGATGGGAGAAGGGCAAGGAAAGATGTTTTTCCAAAGAAACAATAATGCTTCTAAATTCTCCCCAATTCTTGTGAATTTACATTAGAAAATAATTTGTTTTGTATGGTTGTATCGTGCTTTTGTAATCCTCCCAGGCCAGCAGCCTGAATTGGAACCCAAAAGAATGGAAAGTTCAATGTTATTTGAATCATAACCATTTTTGCAGAATTTCTTGAAACCAGAACTGGAATTGTTTTTTTTTCCAAAAAAATCTCAGAACAAAGTCCAGGATCGTTATCGATTAAAGTCCTTGCTTAAATTTTTTTTTTCAACACATGAATGTTAGATTACGCCGCAGATATTATGCTAATAAATACACCGTCATGTTCGATTGTGCCAGAAGGAGGCCGGTGAAAATAGCGGTGTTTGGCATCAGTTTTTAGGGCCAGAAAGGTGGTTGCAAAGAAGATTACTTTCCAGAAAACCTACACGGTGAATGGCAGTAAAAATTTGTACCTAGCCTACATGTTTCTCGTATCCCGCTTGATATTCCTCTTTATAGAAATTGAAGCAGATTTTAACTAATGGGTTACAAGGAAAATACAGCCTATTTCAGCCACTTTCAATGAACCTGATATTTCTTATTTGTGTGAGTTTACCTGATGTTCACTACATACTGTGTTGTCAATTCACATTCCATCATGAGATCTAGCATAGATAGTAGCAAAGTGGTAAGCGATGTTAAAAAAAACCTAAATTCCAACTTGCGCGCTGCAATTGTCTGTGGACTGGGCCCTTAGGCACGCGCAGGCGTAATACAAACAGCTGGCAGAAGCGAAGACAGCTGTTGATTCGACCTTGCAGTTTTTAGGAACAACTGCGTTCCTGTCAAAATTGCGGAAGGCGACGAGCAAAGGCGACGAGCCTAAGGTGGCAATCTTGTTATTGTTTTAGTTAGCTACGCATTTTGGGTATCCGTATTAGTTTCTGCCATATACTCAAGAATTGACTCGAGTAACAAGAAAATCATTTCAGATGCTGAGATCATCTCAGAGATTATTTGGCAGTGAACAATCCAAAAGAGTTTTCAAGAGTTACTTTACAACAAAATTGCATTACTCTAAAGGACCTGGAGCTGAAACTCCAAGTATTTATAAAGTAGTGAAGTCAGGTTCATCAGCTGATAGTGATGGTATGTCAACCCTTTAAAAAATGTTGTTCTAAAAATTAATGATGTAATCAGTCTTTGAGAGTTTGATTTTTCTTTTGAGTCATTTTCTTAAGCCAGCCATAAGACTAAGGAGGCCTAATGACTTATATTTTGTTATAGATTTAGGTAATCTCTCAGGAATTCATCCCAACTGGGAGCTGTTGTCACCAGAAGGCTACCGGTTCTACCTTCCAGGAAGTGTGGGCCCAGCATGGCATGATCCGTCATCCACAGGCCAGCTTGACGATTTAAATGGATTGGTGGGCCCTCAATATCGCATTCTTGTAGAATAATGGTTCTTTCTACTCGGGATAATTATTAAATTGTCTGTTTTGTTTTTAGTTATCAGAAGAATCACAAAGCAAAAATGATATAAAAACACTTGAATGCACAGCTAATGAATGCCCGCTTTTACTACGCAAAGGTAGGACAAATTTAAATCTACATTTTAATTTTCAGCATTGGTTAGAGCATTAGAAGATACTTTACTTTGAAAAGGTTGCCAGTATCTCATGTTAAATTTGAAATAGTAATATTTCTGTACCTAATTAGTGTAATATGTTAAAATTGGTTAAAATATATACAGAACATCTTGGGTTTTAGGAGTGCTTGAAATGTTTCCTGGAATGAAAGAACTTGGGGCTACTGCTTTGACTATCGTAACACTGTCACAAAAATCAGATACTCCTTCAATAACGGATTTTTTGGATCCTGGGCGAGAAAATCAGGTTCGAAATGTAAGTACCGAAGCAAACGCAGGTTTGCTTTATTTTTTCTGCGCAAGAGAGAGTTTTGGGGACTGCAGTAAATCGACAGTAAACACTGACACATCTGTTACCTACAGTAGTTGCCTTATATGCTATGCTTATACTTGTTTTTTTATTTTTTTATAACAATTTTTTTTGTGAACATATGAATCAAAGGGTGCAGATTATTTTATTTGAACTGAATATTGAAATCCATGCATTAGGTACCTTGAAATTATTGTAAATAGAAGGTTTACTGATTTGCCAGAAATATTGTAATACATTTTTCGTGGTCTACAGCAGGTAGGACATGATGTCTAAAACAACCCATTGGTTAATCTCCTAACAAAATTATATATACCTCATACTTCTTACAAATTTAGCAGTTAGTTCAGTGCTAGACTAAAGAGATATAATTTTTTTCCATGCAATCAAAACTGTATGCTTTAACAACTTGTTTCCAGTTTGTATTGGCTGCTCAAGAAATATGTACAAAAATAAAGCTGGCCGGTTACTGGGCAGACTTTATCAATCCATTTTCTGGCTTGCCGTATTTGGATCCAGCAACCAACAAGAAGCTGTTTAAAACAGACGAGCGGTTTCGTTGCTTAGGATTTGAAATAATTGATTTCAATGACTGTAAAGTTATTGGAAGCCAGCAGAATGCTGCAGAAAGCTTTGTTGGTAAGTAATCTCTTTACTGATCATGCAAGTAGTCAGGTTTATTACATTTTAGAATGGTGGACGTTGGCATACTCTGCATGGCAACGGTTAAAATGTGCAAAATTTCTCCTCCTAGTCTAGCCTAGGCACTTCAAAAAAGTATATACTGAAACCTTTGTGGTTCAATTTTTATTAGCATTTTTCAAACTATAGTTTTATGTTTTTATGCTAGAATCAATCATTTTTCACCAAAATGATATCTACGAAATTGTTTCTTATGAAACACATATTAACAAATTTGATTTTTAAAATTTGATTGATTTATTTTATTTATTTATTGTTTTTGGTTCCGCTCTTTATGCTGGCTCGTCTTTGCATAACGCTAGTCACAAATAGAATCAACTTGCTACAACTTGCTAATTTGTACTTCTCATATTGTTTACTGTCATTCATTTTAGGGAGCCTTTTCACCACTGCACCTGCCAACATGAGACTGCTAAAGCATATCTTAAGTCAATACCAATAAACTTTCTTGTTTGAAAATCTTAGAAATTGAAAGTGTTAAATATACTTACATCAGGAGTTGGGACTGTAGAGTCCATGTATTTTGTTGGTACAAGTCACAGGTAGCCCTGGTAGGTACCAAATTTGTTGATTGTTGAGAATAAAATAATTTTAAGCTATTTTTAAGTAATGTCATCAGTTTATTTCCGGATAAGGTAACGCTTGGTAACTGAAATGTATGACTATTGATATCAAAATTACTATTAATTTCATGGCCAGAGCATGGAACCAGTTCTATATCATTCTACAAGATATATTTTTATCCTTATTTATTTCTAAAAGAACATTCAATTCCACTGAATTATACTATAGCTAGAATATTGAATATTACTAAATAAATATTGCTTATTATCGTTGAGTGCGTAACCCATACGATATTCTCAACGAAATTCTCTTGCTAGAATTTGAACATTTTCCTGATAATCTCGTCTGACCACCACACAAATGCACGGTATTTGCACTCATTGCGTTGTCGGTGATGATGTTTACAAAGCCCAAGGTATGATGTGGTTGCTAATATCTTAAGTGTGAAGCTACATTAGTTGCTTAAACTGACAACTCAACTCTTGTCTGTTCAATCCATTTTACAGCCAATCCATTAATATATACATTTTGTGTAACACGATGAGTTCAAAGAATATTTTTCGAGGGAAAAGCGTGGCTAATAATGGAAATTGAAGTGGAGGGTGCCTAGCCAACAAAGGCTTATAGGCTGGGAGGGGGATTTAGAGACCCTAGCTCCGTACCCGAAAATCTTCTTCTCCTTTGATGTCGAGCAAAGAGTATTCCTCCGATGATGACCACAGCTATTACGCAACCGATGACAATACCGGCCACTGCACCACCACTCAAAACTAAAAAAAAATGATATATATTAAGAGCAAGGAACAATGAACCAAATATTCTGTTGCATTGATTTTGATCAAAGCTGGGAGTTGATTGTGTAATGATGTCGAATGAATCATTGCGCATTACTAATGGCACTGCCTAATTGAATATAATTAACAGCCTCGAGAAGTGACAAGATATTGTTGTTGAGTGGAAGGGTTTACTCAGAGGCCTAGCGTTAGTGATAAACTTTCTGCTGGGCAAACAAGCCAGCAACCGGTGGTAACAGAGAACGATGAGGCTTGCGGCTGTCATTTTTAACCTCGATTAAATAGCTCAAAATATCGATACTTGTACTTAAATTGTTGAGCATTCAATGGTTTTAAGGTCTCTGGTTTTTAGTGGCATCACCTCTTCCATTGATCAGATCGATGCTTGCTTTTCCTTCCACTGAGCTTCGAGCGAGCATAGCGTGGCAGTCCCATGTGCCAAAGTCTTCTGCATAGACGGGCTCGATGGCCACACCACATGCGCCTTTTTCCAATCCTGCGCCAACGTACCGATAACGCGACATCACCTCATCTCTGTAAGAGAAACCTCAGGTTTGTCACAATTTCTGGTTGCAAATAAAGTTGAACATTTTATGGGAGTTTCCAAGTTTTTACACTTTTTTCATGTAGACTACATGCAGAAGTACGAAATGTTTCTGTGAAATCTTATTGGATTGCACATTTTTGCAATGAGCAGAGTATTTTGTAAGCGATCCAAATGCAAAGCAACGGGCTAAGAGTTTAAGTTCATAGCAATGAAAATGTATGTCTCCTTCTCAAACGAGTTAATTAAAACTTTTAAAATGTTATTTTTTCTACGCATATCATTAATTTTGACGCTAAATAGTGTTCTACTAGCTGATCGTTTAGCTAATTATTGCGAAGATGCTCCTGCTTTGTTAATCAAGAGTGACTTGAGTGCTGAAGTGGCCCAAACCACGCTTTCTGACTTAATTGAAATTTGAAAAACTAAAAATTCCAGAAAGACCCAGTTTTATTTTTAGCAGTTCCTTTTCTAACAGTTGGAAATATTAACTGGTAGAAATCTGAAAGCCAAACGAGTTTTTAAGATTGACCCACGTTAGATTTCGTTGCCATCTCGTTAGAAGTGTACGTGAAGACTGGAACTTACTCGTTTGTTGTAAATCCAAAGCTGATGCCATCAGGTCGTACAAATCGGCAATAAGCAAGTGCCTCTCCTTCCGGAACGGTCTTGCATCCTAATTCTACTGAGCTGCCAAACTTTATTTCAACCGGGGAAATCTTTGAAACGATATTTCCATCTGAAATTATGGGAAGAGAATATGTGGAATGGCTCCAGGCATTTCTTAATAAGTTATCCAACAATTTGAAAACCAAATTGAAGACATGAAACTGAATTGGATTCTATGACAAAAGAAGATTATCAGAAAATAATTCATTTTCAATTCAATATGTAGAGGACTGTAGAGAGCTTTTGCCGTTTTATAAATCGGCCAGGTTAATTGATTACATCACCTCTCTATGCAAAGTAATAAGTTATCTTCAACAATGTCACTATCAAAATGTTTTATTACTGGCTTTTATCCGTGGCTTCAAAACTACCTGAAAATGTTATTTGTGGTTCATTTCTTTTTCATCTCATTATCAACCCTCTTCCCATGCTTTTTTCAATTCCAACTTATATTGTTTTTAAGTATTAATAATACTGTTTTTGCACATTAATATTGTCTTACCTGACACCCGTACATTAACGATGACTTTCCTGTCGGCTTCTCCTTGAATTCCCATATTGCAAGTCCATTCACCTGAGTCTTGGAGACTTGCTTCGGTCACTGTTATTTTGCAGTCGCCGAGCTCTAAGCCCAAGCCAGAGTATGCAGCAGAGCTTGACTTGGTAATTTTCTTTCCAAGACTAGGTGTTAAAACTGTGCCATTTGGATGCTTAAACCTGGAACCAGGAGTTTAGTACACTCAATCTGTGAACAGTCCTTAGTTTACAATACAAATTTCACTTTGTGTACATAGATTTATATTCACATTCACAACAAACTTGTTTAGACATGCTTTTTTGAGTCTATTTAGCAATGCTGGCACACCATACAGTAAACAAATCTGGGTGAGAGATCATTTGCGTTCTGGGCGAATTTTTTGTAACAATTCTATACAGATGGCTCGTAGAGAAAATGCTCTGCCCCATAACATTTTTTTTTGTATTGAACTGTTTAACAATAGATGTAACTATAAATTTACACAAAGATGGGACAAGAAGCCCAAAGAACCAGCAGACCAAACGGCATTTTGTAAAAAAAAATGGGCTTGGTCGGAGATATTACATATCAAGCTATACTAGGTCTGGTCATCATAATTTTTTGGTCAGCTCACCAGCAATAGTTGAGGCTTGCCGTTGCTGTGCAACCGAAAGTCATATCTTTGCCACTTTCGACGAGAACTTCTCTTTCCCCACCACTGACCGAGATGGCTTCACTCGTCGAGATATTTTCTGTCTTGACATTAAGATCTGAACAAATATGTTAAATTCAGAAAGATGCTTTAAGTGCCACAAAAATGTACTAGAGCCACGGCCAGATCTTACCAAGTTCTTTTGTACTTCTTGTTGATGGCACGTTTATGAAACCTCCTTTTGGTTCGTTGAACAAATCTCCAATAACGCATTGCCAAGTTCCTTCATCTTGCGTCGTAGGAGAATGTATAGTTATACCGCAATCCTTGACGTTCCCTGAAAAGTTCATCCCTTCGCCGAAATAGCTGTATTTCTCATTTCCGATGCCATCTTCGAGTGAGAATGCAACACCATCTGGGCGAACGAATCTACAGAAATTTGCTGTGTTGCTGGCGTATTTGTATGTGGACCACCGACAAAGAAGGTCAAGCCCACCTTTAATTCTGGAAGACGGCGTTATGGTTGCGTTTAAAGTTTCAGCTACATTGAAGGAAAATTAGGATGTAATTATTTTGTTTGGTGCAAGTTAGCTGGGAGTATAGAGAAAAGCATGAATGTTTACATACCATCTTTAACTGTAACTAAAGTGCTTTTTTCAATTTCATCGAGCTGGCCGGGGACAGAAAATGTGGCTCTCCAATTTCCTTCACTGCTTTTGGTCACGGAGTCTAGCTTTACGTCACACTAGAAGCAAACAACTTAATAATTATCGAATTCCATGATTTACATGTTTTAATATCAAGAATATGAGGAATTAGCTTTGATTGTTCTCGTCTGAACAGGTTTTATTTTAAGGCCAAACTTTAAAATCGGCAATATCTGTAAGAACTAGATAATGCAGTATTGCGATAGATAAATGATAGCGTCTGAGCGTAGGCTGGTATTCTTGTATCGAGCGTAGGTACATAACACATAAACTCAGGAATCAAGCCTACATTTTTGTTTAATATTTATCTGTGATACCTACTGATTTGGCAGTGAGTTTCTCTATTTCACTACCAGGGCTTTTCCAAAGACAATATTTGCTATTGCTTTCGCTCAAAGACAGGGATTCGTAGTTTCCTGATACAATGGTTTTCTTGGCATCAACAATGATGGTTGGTTCTGAAATGTGAAAAACAATTTCAGCAATGTTTTAAGGTATACTGAAGATGGCAGGCAGTGTACTGCCAACGAGATACCAGGTACTTTCTAGAGCCAACAAACTCTTCAAAACAAAGCATTACAGTGTAACACCTGAAAAATTCAACCGTTACTCTAAAAACCACAATTTAACCAATTAAAACAATGTTACATTGGAATAACACATCACTGAGTGTAACGGAACTCACTTATTACAACCACATTGAATTCTCCTTGAACTATTTCTCCGGTAACGTTGCGTGCTTGAAGGGTCCATGTCCCGGTATCATCGACCCCAATTTTGGTTACTTTCACTCCGCAATCTTCTGCTGGCCAAAAGAAAAACGTATTTTGAGGCGAGTCGTTGATTTAGATAAGACGTGCCGTTTAGATGTTTGCAACTGATTAAAAGCTAAAAACTTATGCGTTTCAATGACATTATATTCCTCTTGAGTAATAAATCCATTTAAATAGCGACCATTACTATATGCACTAACTTTATCGTAACGTAATGTTTTTCAAAGTTGCGTTTTTCACGAGGAAACAATTGCTCAAAAGCAATTTTACTTTTCAAATTAAAATGTAAGTTACATATAAATATAAATATAAATTACATACTCTCATAAATTCTTTAAAATTGAATTAAACATTGTCATTAAAAGTGTATATTCTTTCCTGATAGAGTCTGGATTATTCAAATCAAGTTAACTGAAATTTGATCAAACAACACGCACCTTGTAATCCCGAGCCCCAGTATTCGAGGGAGCCAACAACGACTCCAGGCTCCAAAATCACCTCCTGCCCATTGGTCCAGTTGACGCTGCACTCAATCAAGTTATGTACGAACCCACTTGCAAAACGCAAGTGCAGATTCTGTCCCTCATTTATAGTGACACGTTCTTTTGGAACTAGATCTTCAGTTAATAAATCTTTTGGATCTAGGATCACACAAGAACAACATTACTGTTTTTGATTGGTTTTTGAAATCTGACCAAGTAAATTTGCATGCAATCGTATTCTTACCTGCTTTGCGTACTGTGAATTGTTCGGTAACAACACCAATTGACCTCCTGATTTTAAGGGTCCAATTTCCAAAGTCATTTTCGTTAATATCTGTTACAAAAACCCCACATTTCCTTGGCTCATTTTTTAAGTCCAAAGTTATAGGGCCTGAGAAATTTTGTATTCGCTCATCAAGCGTATTGTCTGAGAAGAAAAAGCTCAATGACATGAGATTTCAATTAAAATTATTTGAAGTGGGTATTTCATACAATGATTGGCAATTTTACCTAGTCTTTAGCCGGCCAGACTGCCATAATTTGGTAAGCCTGCATTGATTGAGTACCATTGTAACATCAACAGGACTATCGATAATTAAAGTCATGCAGTTTTGTCTAAATTTCAGAACAGTAATGTGCATTTTTCTGCTTTAAATTTCTCGATTCCTCATCTTCTGTCCTAATTACTGATCAGATTTCATGGAAATTTCATGAAGGTGTCTTTAAAATTTATTTTATAAAAAAATAGCATAGAAAAACGTCATAAGTGATAAATGTGTCAGCTCCATGGGCACTAATTTTTGTGTAAATACTGTTTAAAGTGGTATGATGATGTATATATTTTTTCAAAATTTATAATATACCACAACACCACCATGCTACTTTTAACTATTACAACTATTTCATTCTATTAAACCATGCCCAAGTTATTTTATATGATTAATTTTAGGGTTCAAACAATTAAAAAAATATATAAAACCATTACAAGAAGCAATTCGGTCCAAAAACTTTACAACTTCAAGTGAGTTTCCAGTACTATTCACAGTGCAAAATAAAAACCTTAATAATTTTGTAGGAATGATTTCAATTGATTTGATTAATTGATTTCAATAAATCAATGGTAAAGAGTAACAGTAATGGTAATGAGTAAAAGAATGGGCCATTCCCTAAGGTAATAGTAATGGCAATGGTTAGAGTATTAAAGAGTATGTGGTATCTTAGAATAAGTAGGGCGCACTGTACCAAAGTCCTCACTCGAATCGGAGCATATCTATATCTGGCGCTAGCACCACTGTCAGAGCTCAAAACGATTGGCATGTCCACCACAGAACTCTGCGAGATGATTTACTTACTGTCGCGGGAGGGCATTAGTTGGATAAAACCTGCGTCGTGTGGAGTCATCACAAAGCACTCTTCTCCGACCTGAAGTGTTTCATTCGGAATGAGGTATCGAAACGTTTTGCCCAGAACCACATGGATATTAACGTCGATGGAATGTTGTCCTAAGATGAAACATACATTTTTTACATTTTCATCAAGTCTAGTGTTTTAATAATAGTGTTTCAGAATCAGATCCTACGTTGGACTGTGACCATACCTTGTACATAAACTATGCTGGTAATTACTGCTATAGCGACCGTCCAATTAATGTGAATGCCTTCCAGAGGTCCCTTCATGTTGACGTTTGCTTATAAACTGCAACCAAAAACCTGCCACTGCAAGTGCCTTTGTTTACTATCAGTTAGTCTAGGCATGTTGTATTTAATCAGAGTCATAAATCTTTACCAGACAGATATCAAATCATACGTTTTTACAATATATATACTTTTTATTTTGATTAGAATGTAATTAATAGTTTTCTTATCTTGAAATCCAGAGCAAAATGAGCATAACATCATAACTCCTTTACACCTACACACCTGATACTTCCGAGTTTAAAGATGTTCAGGTTCAAGTTGAGGCTTCTCGGCTTAAACATGCACACTCCAACGATATTTCAGTCGTTGTCAGTGAGTCGTATCGTATGAAGCACTAATAACCATGGCCATGTTCAGGTAATGACATTCTCATTTTGAACTTCGTTATTAAGCGTTTATTTTTATGTCTATTTACCACTCGGTTTGGAGTGTAGTAGTTCAAAGGTGCTCATGAGCATTTTGATACTCGGCAGAAAATTTGCCAATCTGCTTCACGAATCTTCCCATCTGCAAAACACATCACCAGCCGTTTGTGTACAGTTTTTTTCCAGTTCTCACAAGTTATGCACCACCTATCAAACGCGCTGATACATCACGCAAACTTACCTAGAACAACGCGCCCGGAGTAAGCAGTAGAATTTGAGCGTTAAACTTGCGCTTTGCTATCCTCAAAATGTGATCGTGTGAGTGGATCTGGGTAGGTCAGTAAATGAGGGAGGGGGTAGTTGCATAATTTTGCCAAGACTGGAAATACGTTCCTTGATACGGTGATTTAATAAAGACTGCACGTATTTTTTTTTTTCTAAGCTTCTTTGCGCAAAGATCTCAAGAATAATATCAAAGAGCAACATTACATAACTTGGATGACGGTCCCTGTTATTGGTTTTGTGATTTTCTCGTCAAGTAGTATAAGTTTGCGTTTTTTATGTCCCCGGTCACCTTAGTTCTTGTGACGATATTTAAAATTGTTATCTTTGACAATGTTTCAGATAGTTCCTTGTCACGAAAACGCATTCAGATTAAAACAATTGCTCCAGAAATTTAATTCATTTTTAAAAGTTTTCAAATGTACATTTTCATCTGTGAATTAATTGGATTTCTATGTGCAGTTCATGATAACAATACCATCTTTTCTGGTATCTGCGATGTTGGGATCTATACCTTCTACAAACAGGCTGTAACCGACAAATGGGCATACCATTTAAAGGCAATTAATCTAATGTAGAATGGCGAAGCTAATCAATGTTCACAAAAACACTCAGAATCTATCGAAACCCTAGCTGCAAAAGTAGCTTTTTTTTTTTTTGCTTTCTTGAAAAGAAAACTTAAAAAACGATGGTTTGGTGAAGTGGTTCAGAGCCATGGGTGAATGTTGTGGTGAGTGACGGACTTGCTCTGTTGAAATTGACTTGTGGTCCTGAAAAGGACCTAAAAAGTCAATGTTTCGTCGGCGTTGGCACCGACATCTTCAGGGCTTTGACTACTTTAACATCACACTTTCGGACAGAGAAATAGAAAATATTAAATATTTTAGTAGAAGTTGATCGATCCTCGCTAATTCCTTAGAAAAGTTATGTTTATGAAGATATTTTGATGTACCTACAGCTCAATCACAATCAACTAGGTGATTGCTAGTTGCATTCATTTCCTAGTAAATGTGGCATGGTAAATCACGAAAACCTTTGCTACTCCGAAGATATTGGAAAGAGTGTTGGTGAACATAGCACGCAAATATTATGCGTTGTGCGGTTAATGCAGGTCAACGGCCAAACAGCTCTTGACCTTATTCCGGACGAATACCAAAGAAGAGATTAGAATTCGCATATAGGATTGTTCTTTTAATACAATATACCGATTTAAAATCGGCCTGCTATCTTTTGTCCGCTATACTGACCAACATCGTGTGAGGGTGATGTCCACCATGCACGCACAAGAACAGTCTGTTACTGATTCGATAAGATAAAAGTGCGTGTGGAGAAACGTGCATCACATTTGATGGCACTGGGTCTCAGTCTACGCAGAATGAACATCCGAAGAGCATGCGCACTTTTCTCATTTTTTTGGTCGTGTACAAATCGTCACCCTGTGTTACAAAATTTTGTCCGAATATGCCGTATAGAAGCAGATGTTTGATTAAAGATCCTGTATCAAAGTCAATTTAGTCAATTTAGTCAATTTAGTGCAGAATCACCTATGGCAAAAATAGATTTAGCTAGATGGCTGTGTAATTTGTGGTTCTAATAAAAGATCATAGACAATAGCATTCTGTTAAAACCTACTTTTTATCATTAGAAATGACGGCTGCACAGCGATTTAAGAGATAAAGGGTGGGTGGGTGGGTGGGTGGGTGGTTTGGTGGTGGGGGGGGGGGGGGGGGGGATATTGATTAGTACTCCGGTACACCGTTGAGTTGCTTGAGCAAAGTAAATATGCTGTAGGAGTTTCTCAAAATCTGAAACAAAAAAAGGTCTTATTAAACGTGTCCTTGAAGATTCTCCAAATTTAGACAAAGTTAATTGACAAGTGCAGAAAAGAATTCTTTGGTATTCTATGGTTTTGTATGGAAGTGTTTGGTATTGTTTGTTTCTGTCTTTGTATTGTTGGTATTTTAAGGCATTTGATGGTATTTGATGGTATTGTATAGTATTGTTCGGTATTGTTTGGAAGTGTATGGTTTTGTTTAGTATTGTATGGTATGGTATGGTATTGTTTGGTATTGTATGGCATTGTATGGTATTTTATGGCATTCTTTGGTATTTTATGGGTTTCTATGGTATTGCGTGGTATTCTTTTCCATTAAATAGGTTTCTTTGGTTATGTATGGGGTTGTGTGGTATTCGTTGGTATTATATGGTATTCTATGGTGTTGTATGGAATTGTATGGTATTCTATGGAAGTGCTTGGTATTGAATGGTATTGTATGGTATTCTATGGTATTCTATGGGTTTCTTTGGTATTGATTGTTTTCTATGGTATTGTTTGGTATTCTATGGGTTTCTATGGTATTGTATGATATTCTATTATATTAGATAGGTATCTTTGGTTTTGTATAGTTTTGTGTTGTATTCGTTGGTATTCTATGGTATTCTATGGGTTTCTATGGTATTCTGTGGCATACTATGTTGTTGTTATGAATTTATTGTATTCTATGGTATTGTATGTAAGTGTTTGGTATTGAATGGTATTGTTTGGTATTCTATGGTATTCTATGGGTTTCTTTGGTATTGTATGGTTCTCTATGGTATTAAATGGTATTCGATGGTATTCTTTGGTATTGTAGAGTATTGTTTGGTATTGTTTGGAATTATATGGTATTGTATGGTATTTCATGGAAATGTTTGGTATTTTTTGGTATTGTATGAGTTTTTGGCATTGTATCGTTTTATTTGGTATTGTAGTGTAGTACCACTATGGTATTTTATGACATTCTATGGTATTCTATGGGTATCTTTGGTATTGTTTGGTATTCTATTAAATCATATAGGTTTATTTTTTATTTTTTGGTATTCTATGGTATTGTATGGTATTGCATGATATTTTATGGTATTGGATAATATTGTTAGGTGTTGTTTGGTACTTTTGGTTGTGGTCCTATTTAAAACTTTTGGAACGGCATCTGACAAATTTTGAAAACTTTTTAAAATATGCTTCAAGTCAAGTATCATTTAAACCAAAATGCCCACTCCCTCAAAATCTTAAGCGGCCGTTAGGCAGCGGGTACTGCTAGTAACTCTTAAAATTGACTTACCGTAGTGCAGGTTTGGCAAGACATCTTAAAAAAGCTGTTCTTGGAGTCGTTCACCGAACGTTGGGCTCGAATCATCGTCATCAGCAGCATTTTCTTTGCGGTTGCGGGAAACTTGTACCATTGACAAAAGTAGGCAGCTTCGGCGACGCTGTTTTCCTTCGGTGGGAAATGGAAAATCGTTGCCGTGAGTTAAGAAATACCTGGGGGCTCGGAGAATTTTAATGAAAATTATTACCTGCACGCTGAGCTCGTCGCTGTACCAGCAAAATATTAGTAACTCGAATAAGGCGCAACCGAAATATGATAGAAACTTCATCAGGCCTATTGGCTGGCTGGCAAGCTGGAAAAGTATCGGATTATTTGTGACAGTTATCAATAAAAACTCTTTTGTTTATGCTTTATTTTCCTTTTTTCTGTCAGTATGAAGAGATTTAAAACCCTAAGGGCCGGTTTTACAACATTTCTTAACTCTCACATAAAGTGCGAGTTAGCTTAACCCGAGGAATAAAGTTGGTTTTTGTGTTTTACAATAATTTTGAACTGCGAGTTAAGGCCTTAACTAGGAGATGGCTTAACTCGTAGTTCAAGTGAGGATTAAGAAGCTAACTCGCAGTTGACGACGAAACACTTCAGCAGTTTGTAAGTATTTATTTAATTATCTACGCACTTCAATATTGATTATGAGGCATAAATTTGTTGCGTAATATGGTAGAAATATGCCTGTTGATTGCCATGTTTGAAATTTCCCCCTAAAAATAAATATGACCATTCTAGAAACTCATCTGTCAAACGTCATCATATGTCTGACATTAGCCGACTTGCATTTACGATTCTACAAGATTTCTGAATAGTGGTTGATGTGGTTGATGTGCAATGCAACTTCAAGCTTGAATTATTTTGTATTCTTTTTTTCTGAATAACAAATCTTTACGTGAATTTGTGAATTTTCAACGTCGCCGTTTATTGTAGAAAAAGTTAGGTTATGTTGCCATGTAAAAATCTTTTGGTGCACAATTATTGAAATATGTTTTTATGTTACAGAATTATGATCAATAACTTGCTGGTTGTAACGGACGATGAGTCCGATGAAGACGATATCGCCATGGCAAACATCGCGGCTCGTGGACGTGCCGCCAAGAATGTTAGACCGAGGCCGAACCACTTTGAAATTTGGGACGATGAAAACTTTTTTACCCGTTTCAGATTAACCAAACCCACAGTGGTGCAGCTTTTTGATATGGTTGAAGCCGAAATATCTTCCAAAACAGAGCAAAACAATGCTGTTTCACCTATAAACAGGCTTCTGCTCACCCTAAGATTTTATGCCACTGGGTCAATGTTGATTACGGTAGGAGACTTCTCTGGAGTGCACAAGTCAACTGCCTGTATTATTATCCACAGGGTGACAGCAGCTATTGCGAGCTTAGGCCAAAATACCATTAGATTCCCTGAAACTCTGGAGGAGATGGAAGACTTGAGACAGGGGTTTTACCGCTTAGCACGGTTCCCTCGAGTCATTGGAGCGATTGACTGTACTCATGTCAAGATACAGTCAGTTGGTATGTTTTATTTTCTATTAGCATGAATCTTTCCCAATTTTTCTTTCTCTCTAGTTTATATTTGTTTCTATTCGTTGCTCACACTCAAGTGTTTGTGAACTTCCGACAGTCATTTTTAATAATTATCCATTTTTATTAATTTTAGGCGGCGATCAAGCAGAGAATTTTCGCAATCGGAAGGGATTTTTCTCTATAAATGTCCAAACAATTTGCGGGGCTAATCTGCGAATACTGGATATTGTGGCACGTTGGCCGGGCTCGTCCCACGATCGGACAATTTTTAATAGCTCAAATGTCAAGGCACGCTTTGAAAGGGGGGAAATGGGCAATGGGTTGCTTGTTGGGGATTCTGGATATACCCTTTCTCCGTACATGATGATCCCCCTGCGAAACCCTGTAACTGAGGCGGAACACCTGTACAATGAGTCGCAGATACGGACACGGAATGCAGTTGAACGGCAATATGGGGTATGGAAGAGACGCTTCCCAATTCTGTCTCTTGGAATGAGGGTTCGTCTTGATCACGTCATGGCCATAATAGTAGCCACTGCCGTTCTTCACAATATGGCATGTGATGCCAAAGAAGACGTACCTGCGCTGGACCCCGATGTAGAAATTAACCTAGAAGACGACCAAATGCCTGATGAACCATTAGGAGAATATGTTGAAGGGAATGGTGCTGTTCGTCAGGCGCTGATCAATAATTACTTCAGAGTTCTGAACTGAAAAGTGGAGTGAGGAAAGCCAAAAATGTTTCTCACTGAATAATTACACAATATTTGTTATTATTCAAATCTATATTTATGTTTTATTATATGCAGGTTTATATGTAAGTCTGTGAACTAGATCTAAAGTGCTTGAAGTTGCTTTTTCAATAATTCAGCTTGCAAATCCAACAGCAGCATTGACTTCTTGTGGATTTCTTCTTTCATAATAATTTCTTTTTCAACCAGTTCAAGCTGTGCATCTACTAATTTCCTCTTAGATACTGCGAGTGCAGAGTACTTAATGTTCACCGCCGATGCAGGTTTCAATGCTCTGTAATTTTTTAAGCTCGGACGGTTCTGATTTTTTTTGAAAACACTTGGTCTTGAACCTAAACAAAATAATTTTCATAATAATTATGTAATAATTAATTTTATAAAATATATATACTAATTATATGTTAAATAGTAAGGGACATTGATATAATTTGTAACAGCAAAACAAACCTGGAGTTTTTTCTTTAGGTTCATCATTTGGCTGGTCTGGTTCAATGCTATCATTATCAGGTTCCCAAGATGTAGATGTAGATGGTGCTTGAGTTCCTTCAGAAAATAGACGTGCAAGTATAAGAAAGTGTTCTCTGATTTATTCGTTTTCCTACCTTGCGATAACATTAAGGAGTATTAATGTTAAGGACTGCACGTACCCTTTTTCAATGCTGGTTTCTGTGTCAGGGCAGGATGTTTTTTTTGGCGAAGCATTCCCGGGTTGTAGGAACTCCAGTCCTGAGACTCTACAACAGGTTTATCCACCTCGGATACATCATCTCCAAATTCAATTTCTGCGTTTGCTAATTCCCAACATCCCGTCTGCAAAGACATCACAGTCATTCAGGTTAGTATGTAAATGTAATAAATTCTTATAAAAAAAATGACTACTGCATTTTGCAATTGACAAAATTTTACCTACCATTTCCACATCCTCATCTACTTCAGATTCCTCTGTGGTGCCGTGACCCACAATGTCGTTGTCAAAGGGGTTCTCTAGCCCTTTTGCTGACATTGCCAGAATTTCTCCCAGCTCATGCTCTAAAGGATGAGATTGTGTTTGATCGGCTCGGCCTCCACCTGTAGCGTACATTGACTGGCGCTCCTGCGCTACCTGCTTCCGGAAATCTTTCTTTAGATTTTTAAATTTTAAATTTAGCGCAGCCGCTGTTCTTGGCCCTGAAGTAGAGCCGGCATTAAAATCGTTGGCTAGATTTTGCCATGCTTCATTCTGTTGAAATAAATTTTATCAATTTCAATAGTGTCAGGCAATATTATTGGGATTGCCAATATGTTCCAAGCTGTAACCAAAGAGGCTGTCACCTTACAATTCTTTGCATTCATCACAAAATTGCCATTATTTATGCTTACCTTCTGCTTCCATGTTAACTTGTCAGTCTTTTTACACTCTATAATTGGAGCATATTTCTTGCATAAACTTATTAAACGCTCTTCATCGTCTTTTGTAAAATTTGTAGATCGTGATTTCTTCTTCATTCCCGCTATATTTGAAACAGCTTACACACGCAGTTTTCAGCAAAGATACTAGCAATAGAAGGCTTTGGAACAATACCAACCATTGAAAAAATTAACTCTAATTTTTTAAACCTAAGAATAGTTAACTCGCAGATGGAAATGGATTGTAAAACTCATTTTTCGTTATCTAGGAGATAACTTTTATGTGAGAGTTAGTCATCTCAGAGCTAAAGAAAAATGTTGTAAAACCGGCCCTAAGTTTTCTCAACCTGGGATTAGAAAGTCACAAGTTATAGATGCATCGTGACAGATATCCTGTCACGATGCATGTTATAGGCATGCTTACACTTGTTGGAGTAAATGTTTGTTTACATTTTTCCGCTTACAAACAAGTTTTGCATGTTGTATAATTTCTTTTTGCGAAATTATTTGTGTACGAAAGACTTACAGTGAGCGCCTGAAAGCCAACCTGTCCAATGATTAACAGGCTCGATACTAGCTGCACAAGTAAGACAGGCTCATAGATACTAGTAAGTTCCTTGCAAAACCTGGAAATTAAATAAATACGTTATACAATATTCGGTTTTTCATTTGCATACCTGAGCAGCCTCTAAAAAATGTAGTACAGTTACTTTGAGTTCCGGTTTTTAGTGGCAAGTACAGTAATTAACAGACAGTTTAAGAAAATCTTCAGATTGGCTGTTGCATGTCAAGCAAATACCAAATTAACGGACTGTTAGGTTCTAAACGAACCAATAAAAAAACCAGCACAAAGTCTTACTTCAGAGCTAATTGATGGTATCTTATGCTCTCTGCCAAACATTTTATTAGTTTTCGGTCTTCTTCTGCGTTAGTATTTTCGTGACGAGCTACAGCTTCATTGTCAAGCCCCGCGTCCTCCAAAAAGCGTACCCGAAGCACCCTTCTGTCCGACTGAACTGGTGGCGAAACCACGATCTGATCTCTTACCCGATCGCGCAGATGAGTCAAAGACAGATTCACTATCTTGAAATTTCCACAAGCATGTATGATTAGGACGACGTAGAAAATGGTAAACGAAATGTACGTGTACTGCATGCAGCAAATGGTAATTATTTGAACGGTGCAGGCGATTTCGTAGTAAGGGGACAATCTTTCATCGAACGGGTACCAGGCTCGAAGTGGTAGCTTCCTCGTGCCGTCGGGGTTGATTTGGCCAACGCCAAAAACGCCCCAGATGATAGCAGTGGTGACGACCATCATCCAGCCAAGAACTGTTACTTTTCTTGCATGGGCGCTACAATCTGAGATGATTTCTGTTTTCCTATAATTTGCAACGGCTGTCAGGTTGAAATTACTCATATTCGAATTGGCGATTAGTTCCTCGATCTGGCTTCTTTTCACGATGAAATGGACCATTTTACAGGTCATATTGAGCATCGTGAAAGCTATGCACAACGTTTCGGTGACTGACTGTATGTTACCCCACTTTATGTAGACGTCGATGAGTTCGGACACGAAGAAAGTTATGTACAATATTATGATGAAAACCGGCACAAAGCGGAGAAGGTAAAGAACTTTCCGATAACACTTGCAAGTGACATTTTCAGGTGGCCAAAACCCAACGAAACGGAATAGTTTAATGTTTAGAGAAAGGTACGCGAATGGATCGCTACTTGCTGCTAGAGCGCCCACTGTTTTACTTCCTAACATGGTAATCGCTAGGCTAATCTTCGGTGGAAACTATTTGTCTAAGCTTTAGATACCTTACCCTTATATAGCTTATGCTAATTAAATGTTGAGAGGGTGTAGGCATCATTATCTCCTCTGCATAACTGTTGATAATGGCTTTTACAATTAGTGTTTGTGTGCCCGTGAAATTATTTATCTAGATTCTAGAGCGAGGAAAAGTGATTATCTATCATTTATTCAAAAGAACCTCCAGTGTGTAAAATTTTAGTGTGGATAATTGCAACAGTAATTAAATCGTAAATTAAACATAGACGCTAGTCATAGACAAGGCGTCCTATTTCACAGCAAGACATTTAAGACATATATTTTAATTTTTAGCGATCTGATGGTAATTCATTTTACAATGATCTTTCAGTCGTTCCAGCTTCTTCCGAAGAGTCTCTGCCGCAACCACGATATCTCGTTTTTTCTGAAAGAGAAATTTGGATATTTATAAAAAAAATTTCCTTTCCCCCCCTCCCCACTGGCCAGATTACAGTCACGTATACCGATATTGTTGAGATATTTGAATTTAAGATTTTTTACACAGCTGATCAATGCTATGAGAATTGCTGCAGACAAATGTAAAAAAAAACATTGTTCCATATCGTCCTGCCAGTGGTGTAGTGCTAAAAAAAGGCAGATATATGCCGTTTACGAGCGTACACCCAGGACTTTACACCACTGTGTCTTACTAATGATATCTACTCGATTTTAATAGTAAAAAATCATAATGCGAAGTCCTTTACATAAGTTTTTACCGTTGCCCTTACCGGTGTTCAAAGTCCTCCCAATCGACGAAAGAACCCCGTGTTCTTTTCACCACCTCCAAAGGAGGAATCGGCTCTTCAAGAATGTTGGCAGTGCTCTCATTCTCTCCTGCTGTCTTCGCAACGAAAAGCAACCACAATTAAAGTTTATAGGGAACTGTGGATGAGCTTAATGGATTCTCAGGAATGTTTTTCCCACCTTCTTATGTATTCTATTATAATCTTCGTTGTAGATTCTTGGTCCACTGGCCCGATATGCAGGCTGATCCTTCGTTCCATGTAGGATCAGTTCGAACCTGCCGACTGAACCCACGGTGCCAGCTACACCTGTCTGTTAATCAGGAAAAAGCGAGTTACTTTGAGATTTGGGTCATACCGATAAAATAAACTGATTTTAAAGAAGGGCCAATTGAAAATCGAATTATTGTTTTCCTGGAGAGGTCAAGACAGACGTATCTAAAGTCCGAAATTAAAGGAGAGCTTTGGATTATTTTGAACACGAATAATCTCACAACAATGTGTACCCAATCAAGGACTCGAAAGAAATGGCAACTTAGATAAGATCTCGTTGCATAAAAGAAAATAGTTTTGGTAATTTTTGAGAATCATTGAAAGGGTACTTGGTCCCATATTCTGTTCAAAATCTTTCTCTTCATGCATTTTGTTACTGGCTTTGATAGAAGGCTATTAATTTAGCAGCTTCCTATTATTTTTGGTAATTGTTTAATAGTACACAGGGTATTATTTACAATGACAGAATGTATACACTAATTGCCAAATAATTTTACATAAAAAACGCTGGTAGTATGATATTGATGCATACTAGAGTAGGTATAGTCTAACATCTAAGACTTATCTTTACCTCGTCAATAATCTCCAGCTTCCACAGCCCAGCGGGGTTTTCTCCCCAAGTTAGCACGGACATGAACTTCCAGTTGACAAATCCGTCGCTGGAATTGTCAAATTTTCTCGGACTGAGTAATTGAACCCGACTACCTAAAACGACGACAAAAATCAAAGAAATTCATTCCCGATGACATACCTTCTAGAATTTAATATAAAGCTTTGAGAAAGAAGAGAAGAGTATCGTCTTTCAAGTGCTCGCTTATGGGGAGACCAAACGACACGATAGAATTTTACCTTCCGGTGATGTCAAACAGATTTCCAGTCGACCTCTACTCGGATATAAGACGTTTGTTAATACTTCAACGTGCTCCAAGAAGTTGATTTCTTTTTTGCATCGAATACTTGAGAAATGGACCTTTAGGGTACTTCCTTGAGCAAGGATATTACTCGTCCTGAAACAACGTGTACGTCAATCGTAATTAGCCAAGATTAAAAAACGGTAGGCACATTTAAAATTTAAATTCTGATTTTTTTTATAACCACACAGGTAGCAACATGCCATATGCTACATGATGACAGATAAGTAAAGAGAAAAGTGAAATGAGAGTGACAAAGAGAACAACTATACAACTGCCCGTAGAGTTGATTTGTCTAATCCAATCAGAGCGGTCAGTATTATGACCATTATTAGGACCAGCGTTCGTCTCCCCCAGCCGATGTTAGCTATTTTCTTAACGAGTTTCTTCAAGAATATCTAAAAAAACTCAGGTTCATTGATTCATAAAGTTTTCGAGTGGAATTTAGTAATGACTTTCGATTCGTGTTCATCTCGTCGATGTCAACATGTCAACCCGCCTTGACTGAACTATCTTAAGCTATGTTGACAAATCACTTACCTATTCCCACCCCCTTCACTCATAAAGACACCAGAAATAAAATTGCAATGCATGCTATTAAGGGTTGGACAACGCAGCCCAATCAATCAATTCTGACTGATAACAAGTTTCAAAGGTAAATGTTCACATTTACAAATCCATAAACAAACGCAAATTGTTATAAATCAATGCACCTGAGTTTTTGAGAAACACTATACAAGTACACGTAGGACACAAGAATTCCAGGGTAGGATCAAGCTTGATTATCAATCACACCCACGGTTATTCTGCATTGCTTGAGTATATCCATATTTTAATTTACTAGGACCCGGTATTACAATATTTTTAACAATTTATTAAGCTTCTAACTCACAGAAACAGCTGACTTTCAATGTCTGTGATTGGTTGTTGTCATGGCAATTAATTTAACTCTCACTTTATCTAGGAGTTAAGAAAATTTTTATACTGGGTCTGTGTGTTTCGGCTGGTGCTACATTTTCCGTAATTGGTTCGAGACTTTTCAAAAATGTCCCCCAATAGTAACGATTGACGCTATATCAATTTCGAGAGACGTCGGTTTCTCATGCACACCAAAGTTAACCCTTGTTAACCTCATGGAAAGAGAAATCCATCTTTTTAATGGGCATCAGTTTCGCAAATTTTTTTATACAATATCATGGTGACACCCTAAGCGTTCGGCCCACCCGACCCGGAGTAACCTCTTCTCAAAGGTTGGTCAATTTGGTATTTGATAATTCGTGGTTTCTCATAGATTCCAGAGAGAATACGTAGCGCGTTAAGCCCTTAAGAACAGGCTCTTTTCTAGATTAAAATTTCTCAGCTTTGCTATACGTTGCAAACGTGTTATATAATACCGGAAAATGGCCTCATACTAGTGATCATCTTAGTTTTTCCAATTTTATTTTTCGCCGTCACTAGTATTGTGGGCCGGATCCCAAAGAAGATTTTAAGCTTGTGACTCCCGTGCATTTGGGGATAAAGTTGTTATCACCGTGGTAACAACCCATGACAATTCGTCTGTGATTCGCTGATTATCTTTAAATTCCAAGGTTAAACTAAAACTCTTTTTTGTAGTTCCGGCTCCTGGAGATTGATTCTGTTTTTTTTTTTTTTTTTTTTTTTTTTTTTCTGTGGATCAAAATGAAATGAGATGGGATGGCCAATTTTTCTTAGAGGGACGAAAATTAGTACATTTACTTCGTTCGCCTTGGTGATCAACCTCTCAACAGCATGGATTTGTCTAGGAATCCTGTTATTCGGGTTCTACCGTCTTTCATAAGGGACGTTAGGTCGGTGGTCCCCATGTTTCTCTTCGACAGGAGTACGCTACATGCTGGGACCAGGTTTCCCAGACTTCCTTCTAGACTAGGTTAGGTTCATCATCATTATATTCATCATCACCCACTCATTTACCGACGCCATTACACTAGTGCCACAGGGCCCGTAGTCAAAACAGTGCGTCGTTAAACACAATAATCAATCAATCAATTTTGATGGTATTAACATTGAATTGTTTACGGAATGATCACGTAATTGATTACAAAAGGAGTTACTTACAGCGGCTGTGAAGGAATGCCACAGGTCGATTTGGGGGGCACGTTGGTCCAGTTGGCAGCGGTTGTGACCAGCCCGTAGGCGTTCATCAGGCCAAACCCGAAGCGAATGTTGACCCACATGCCCGCGGCATTGCGTTGCCACCCTTTGTTGTCGCTCAAAGGGGCAAACTCCGAAGTCCACATTACCAAGTGCTGGACGTCACGCCAGGTCAGGTTGGGGCTGCAAATCGAGGTTTTGGGAAATTCTAGGTTAAAAGGTGATTTAGGAAATCTATTTAATCGGAATATGCAGAGAGAAGCTATTTTGAAAATTGTGTGGGTTGGTGTTAGGTGAGGAAATTTAGATCTGAGACTAAAATAGTATTGACGATATTGCTAAATGTATAAGATATGGGATCCTACCATGGACTTTGCTTTTACTATTTATCAAATATGAGAAAAATTTGACGAAATGAAAAAAAAATCAACGAAGGTACATGCATTTTTAAATTTACTAGTAATAGGAGTAATATTTTTAAATTGTTGAAGGTAGAAATTTAACTTCCTCTGTGTGCCCCGCTCGCTCCACTAGAAAGGTGGGGTGAAACTATGGCCTGGAACTCACTTGATTTCCAGGGCCAGGGCGATGATCCCTGCGGCTAAAGGAGCCGCTGCCGATGTTCCTGTGTGTTTGATGGTGCACGTGTTTTTAAGGTCTGTCGTCGCCTGAAAACCGTCGAATACGTTTTCATTCAATAGGATTGGAGAAGTTGACCCTAAGACATACGTGTTCTTGGGGAATAGTTGGGATTATTTTTCAAATCATCTCACTAGCTCACTTCAAGCTTAATGCTAGTGTTAGAGTTTGAGGAAAGAGAAGCAGATATGCAAAAATACACATATTAGAGAGCAAGAGAATACGTAAAAAACGGCCGTGCAGATTTTAAGGTAGAGCTTGCTTTAGAATTGTTTTGGGATGTTTTTAGTTATGCTGGAATGATTCGGTGTGGGTCTGATTGACTTGATTTTGATGAACTGGTTTGTATTTCGTACAAGAATATTTCCGGTTGTTGACCGGTCGAGGGTTAGGCATACGTCTCGTTGTTTTGATGATGGCATATATTAATTACTCCAATTCGATAGGTTCCATTACTGGTTGAGATTGGTTGGGCAGGTATGGTTAGGTTGCTGCAATTCACTGGGTAGTATGTTGACTGTCGACGTTCGTGTGCGGTCGTGTGGGGGTCATGTGTGAGTGAGGGTCTTGTGATGCGATTCGGTAGTGACTTTCAGGAGGTCAATTCATACATTTGAGTGATCGACCACAAATGCATGGTGAAACCAAGTTTGTAGTTGCAAGTTAAACCTTGTTTGCGTGTCAAAGGTAAGTGAATCGTTCTTTAGTGCCTTTTGTGGTCATTTTAAGCATTGAGGTATTTGGGTGTAAAATTGAATTCGAAGTTCGTGGCACATTGGGCCACTCAGTGTTGGGGTACTCACGATCATTTGGTCGAAGTACGCTCCGCTGGAGTACGTGGTGGCGAACGTGGCTGCGCAACGTTCGCCGTACCAGGGAAACTGCCCCTGCTGCGAGGCGCTTCCGATGGCAAGAGTGTAGACACTAGCGATGTACCCGTCGCAGTTGCAGTTGTCTCCACGCATCCCTCCGTTGCCGGATGCCCACACGAAGATGACGCCCTTGCCCCCTCGCCCCTGAACAGACACACGTGATGGCAGGACACTCATATCAAACACATAGTTTGTAACCTGGCTTTTAACTGCAAAGTTTTTGGTGATTTGATATGAATAGTTGAGTTTAACGGCGCACAGTTCTGGCAACGGGCCTCGTGGAATTGGTTTAATGGCATCGGTGAATGAGTGATGATGAACATAATTTAGCCTACAAGGGATAAGGGGAAACTTCTTGCAGGTAAGAAGTCTACTCCTGTCGAAGAGCTCCAAGTGGACCTTCCGAAGGACAGTACAACGAGAACGACATGATTCCTCCACAAATCCATGCTGTTGAGAGGTTGATAAGCAAGACGAAGGAAACTACTGTACTGACTTTCATCCCTCCAACCTCTCTTCTAAGCAAAGGTCATGTGTATGATGGTCACCCATCCAATATCCACAGCGCAGTAGTGCTTAACTTCGGTGATCTAATAAGAGGTGGTCCCAAACAGTTTGGTTGAAACATAATTTCTCTGTTAAAGTACCTGTTTTTAAGCTAATGTACTGTTGAAAATAAAAACCCAGTCGATGTAAGACTTTCTGCCATTAAGTAGTGTCAGTGCACGTACTTTGGTGATGCCCCGCAAGATGGCTTCAGTAGCGAGCCGACCAGGACCCTCGACGGTTTGTCCGTCGTCCGTGGGTCCCCAGGAGGCGCTGTAGATGTCGACCTTGTCGTACGCGTGTCCCAGGGCAGTGCCCTCCACTGCGTCGTTGACCACCCCGTCCAGCAATCGCACCCCTGAGTCGAATGGGTCACTTACAATTATTGATACCAATGCATTTTTTTAGTCTTCGAATGTCACCTGTTTGGAACGCTCGCCAGTTTCATTTAGCTCAGTTTTGTTCTCGGTTACTAACCAATAAAGCCACGGATAAAGTCACTATGGTTTGGTAAAGAATCTTTAATAGTCTTGACGTTCCGGGCTCATCTGGACTTTCTTTTTGGTTGGTTATCTAAAAAAAACGTGGTTTAGGTTCCGGTAAAACCGTAAAATATACTATCGTAGTGATATCACAATGCAATAATACAGAGGATCACTTCAAGAAATATTGGACTTTGGCTCGATCAAAGGGTGGGTTTCACTCCGCGACTCTAGCGATGCGATGAACGGAGACCTTGACATGACCATTCACAAAATGATTAGAATTTCCTTAGATTTGCGGATGAATTCGCGTCGCTTATGACAAAAATCTTGCTGGTTGCATCCATCAGGAGTGGATGAGTTGCCATATGTGCTTCTCCGGTTGAGCAGGAAATGATTTAGCTGGTCTGTCTCACGCTGACGGACATCAGTCTCTGATGGACACTCTGTTGGTTCACTCTCATCCAAACTTCCTGGTGATTACCAACTCGATAAACCGCGGTAATCAGGCAAGAATTTCCCGAAGGATTCTGTTTGGACTGTCGGTGACGTCGATCAATGCATTTACAGGATTAATACTTCGCATCCTGGTTCTTGGTTCTGAGTTGTTAGAGCTGTATACGCGGTCTTAAACACTTAAAACACAAACTTAAACTTCGGGAAACAGTTACGTTGCACACATGCATAATTAATAGAGAAGAAAATAATGCAATTCAGCATAAGGGATCTTTGATAAAATATGTTCATTGCAATTTTCATTCGGTCTTTCTGAATATTAAATCTGTTTGGTTCTTGACAATTAAACGCAGGCAACTTATTAATGGAGTAACTGTTCCTCTTGCTTATCACCGAAACAATTTTTCCTGCAAACAGAGAATACAAGTCCACGGTTTTGCAAACCAAACATGAATATTGCATTTGGCATTTGCATTTGGCATCATCCAAAGTCAAACAAGCATCCTCTAAAACGCAGGTTCTAGGCCCCCCCCCCCCCCCTCAGCACTAGTACAAAAAACGTCTACAACCCGCCCTAGCTTAGCTCTGTATAGGGATACAGAGCAAGGGATGAAGTACATTGTCCCCCAGTAGAGCCCCGATAGAGGTACGCACTATCGCACTACTCAGTACTCAGTTCACAGTACGCACCCCCTATGCGTGCATTGTACGCGACCCCGACGCCGCACTTGCGATTGTTGGCCGACATGGCGATCTCTCCGGCGCAACGCGTGCCGTGTGCGTTCGTGCGCACCTCGTCGTAGCGCGGCGTCGGGTCGTCGTCGTCGTCGTTGGCGTCGAAGCTGATCTCGGGATCCTGCGCAACAAAATACGCCGTGGCTCTAATAAATGAACAAGACTCTTATTGTGGTCTCTCTACAATGCTACAATGCTATGTTATATGATCCTTACAAAAACCAGTAATTTATCTTCCCCGATTGGACCGACACGGGTCCAACAAGTTTTCAATTTAAGAAAGTTCGTGGAATTAGCAGTTAGCAAATGTCAGCTGTCGGAAAAAAATTACCGGGCACGACATCGTATTTAAAAAAATATGACATTGTCTTCAGTGAAAAGAGACTGCGTTATGGTGTGTAGATGAGAAGTTTAAAAAAAGCTAATATTTCAGCTGCTTCAACAATAGGAAAAAGTGAAAAGTGAAAAACGCTCGAAACCTTAACTCATCTGCCACTCGGTTTACCGACGTAACAATTCACTTGCATAGTTCATTCGGAGGTCGTCATGCTGATGCTCGATGCCGTCGTCCAGAACGCTAACGCGTACCCCTCGTCCGGTGATCCCCATCGCGTACAGGGGCAGTACATGCAGGTCCAGTTTCGGTAGGTCCAGCCTGGTCCGTGAGTCTTGCTGTATAAAGTACCGGTTAGCGTTACAAAAAAAAAATCCCTCTTTTGGTAAATAATTTATTCAAATTTATATAGGTAGGGTGCGTGCACTTACCAAATACCATTCCTGATCCCAGAGTTCGTCGTTGAAGAGATATCTGTCCTCGTTGGAAGGAACCGAAAGGTCATCTCTTTTCTCACGGTGTAGCAAACCAACTGGGAGAGCTGATCTCTTAGTTCGCTCTTTCGCAAATTGCTGTTCAGCCCACACAACCTTTCCACAAAAGAAAAGAAAACAATTTCACTTAATTGCATCTGAATTTCTCCTTTCTTTAGACAATTTATCCGACAAGTCTGCTTTCTTACTCGAGCGTCGCTTGTAAGACGTTGCGTCAAACTCGGGAAACCACGTTTGTGCACTTGAGGGTGGTCGTCTCTCGTCAAGCGATAGGTATCGCGGAAACCGCGTACCTGAAAGAGACGCAACCAATTAAATTATGTAAGCCACATTAAACTAGGGACATTGCATTCGATTATCGGTGTGCCGGCTACAGACGACGCGTCAGTCGCACGCATCTGCTCGTGTGACGTCAGCGCGCACATGGCGGTAGAGCGACGCCGAGACCGACGCATGTTTAAAGGGTAGCACCGCGCGTCGTGTCAATATATCGATTCTTGGCCTATCGACGCCCACGGTGACCAAAATGTGGACGCTTGAATCAGGCTATCAGGAGCACCGAGGAGGTACATTTCAGACCAACTTTAACCCCCCAAAAGTAACGTCATTCTCCCCCCCCCCCTCCCTAAGCATTATTTTAGCCAATGCGGGAGGGTGACAGCGAATCGATAATCACTCAAGTCGCCATGGCGAAGGGGTGCGAGTCGTTGCATAATGTGAAGAGGGGAGCCCCCAGTGATATGCTGGTGTATCTGATTAGGGTCTTTCGCTTCCGCCCCCCCCCCCCCCCCCCCCCCTTCCCATCGTACGAGTGTCCCTGTCCCCATGTCGCCCAAGCCCATATGCGCTCGGGATGGTCCATTATCTCTGGTGGAATAGCAACCGATAGCCGCAAATCCCTATACTGATAATAATTTACGAAGCTAAAACCAAACATTAAACGTGGACAATAAAATGGCTTAAAGCTTATTCCAGATTTTATTACGACTATTTTGTTAAGTTGAATTAAATGAACACAAATGGGGTGGTTGTAGGGGACGAATTCAACTGCCGCGCGATCTCTTTAATTGCTGTAATCAGATAATCGATACAAACAAAAAACGTTTCAATTGTGCATGATCACGTTGGTTAACTCATGGTGCGAACTCCACTCGATGTTGCGTTAGGCTGCAAGGATCGACGTGGGATCAGCTGTCAGTTCGGGAAGTTTACCAGCTGCTCGTGCCACGGTTCATTCAAATCCGTTAATGAGCGCAACCCGTGCGTATCTCACACGAGGCTAGCCGTGCAAAATGACACGTAAAACCAGCACCCGAATGGCACGTTCAATCGAGCTGCTAAAATCCAAACAACCCAAATGTTTCGCGAGCGTCGAGCTAGTTTAGCCCGTATGACGTTCAAATGGGTTGGTTCTATTTTCTGTTACTCTGATGGTAGGCAGTTAATTGCGTTATTGTTGCACTAATTGGAGAATCCTGTTGGAGTGCTTATACGACCCAATTCCGTTTGCACCATGCCGTGTTTGATTAGTAGATTATTGAATTGATTTGTATGGAAAGTTGATTATTCTATGGAAAAGGGATTTTGCGTTTTAGTGCTGCTGCCTATTGATAGGTATACGAGGTTGACATGCCTTTAATGGGAATGTCGTTAGCGAAGTTATTGGTGTCACACGTACAAATGGAGCTATTTGTAATTGACCTGGACGAATGGCGAGGTAAAAGTAATTCAGTACCTCAATACTTGTTCAGAAATAAATTAGCAATGCAGTACTCCTTGCTTAAAGCTCCCGCCAAATTTATCAACTAAATTGGAGGATGCTTCTAGGTGGATTCACCGTCGATTGGAGAGCTAAGAAAATGTATTTTATTACTTCACGCAGATTACTCGCATTTGAGACTGGTTTACGCTGAATTAATTTTCAAGCATGCTTACCTCGACGAATGATATCATCGATATTTTGAGTAGTAATTATTTACTTGGAGAGTTTCGTTAAAAAGGACGGCAGCAAGTGCAATAGGGTGGCATCTACCGTTATCACGTGTTACCTGCTCGTTTGCTCATCAGAAAGTTGAACGTTAACGCTGGCTTTCTGACTGTAGCTATAAACTTAATGAAATTAGTGAAGACATTGAACATGAACACTTGCATGTATGGAAAAATAACAACATATAGTCATGAAACACGTGGTTAATTTTAATTAGGCCACATAGTGTGGATTAATTGTTCTAATTTTAATTGTCACGTCACTATCACAAAAATGTTACTCTTTTTTTTTTTTTAATTAATTAATTAATTATTATTTTTTAACAAAAAAACCTTGTTTTAACAATTTGTACACAGAAATAAATACATACATAGTATTTAAATAGTACTAGTGTTTACATAGTACATAAATTGTGCCTTTGTCTTGTTGCATGAGGATGTATTTCACTTGTTGTAGTAAAATCTTCAATATGTAATTTAATAAAAACAAGTAACTTATAGATAAAATAAAAGACATGGCATTGTCAGAATCAATAAACCTTTAAATATCTCTTCACATGAGGTTCTCCTTGGTAAGTGTATCATATACCTTATGGCTCTTTTCTGCAGCTTGAAAATTGCCTTACATTCAGAAGCGTTGCCCCAAAAAACTATGCCATAATCCACTGTGGATTGGAATAATCTATAATAAAATTGGTGAGCGCAATGTTTGGTGAGTGGAAATGTATGACATCACTCTGATGGCTCTGCATATGCCCGATAGTTTTTGCCGAAGTAGCTTTAAATGCTCTTACCAGCTTAGTTTGTCATCCATCTCCACTCCCAGGAACTTAATATGCTGCTTTTGAAGCAACGGAATATTTTGGACGCAAACCTCCAGCTCGATATCCTTTGCGTTTTTCGTGTGGAACGCAACTAAATTGGTCATATTTGCGTTCAGAGCCAAATAATTACAATTAAACCAGTCTGTAGCTTCAGACATAACTTTGTTGGCCCTTTTCTCAACTTCGGCTACTGTAGGTACTGCCTGCAACTAGTAGGCTTGTATCGTCTGCAAACATTGTCACAAATTTCGTGCTCAAGAATTTTGGCATATCATTGATATAAATAAGAAAAAGAACTGGGCCTAAAATGGATCCTTGTGGTACGCCATTCAAAATTTGTTCCGAGTCTGAAGGGCAATTTACTTAGTTTTGGTTCGTATCTGTTTGTCGAAGAAGTACTAGTTGTCTCCTATTTGAAAGGTAGGATTTGAACCAATCATTCACAACCCCCCCTTATCCTATAGTGCTCTATCTTCCGCAATAGAAGGTCATGGTTTATTCAATCAAACGCTTTACTTAAGTCACAAAAGATTCCCAGTGTATAACTCTTTTTTAGGTGTTCATTAATATAATTTGTAAATTCATAGATTGCAGTTTCAGTTGACTTGGATTTCCTAAACCCATGTTGTTTTGTGGACAGCACATTATTTTTTATCATGAAACTCTCCAGCCTAGATAATATAAGCTTCTTGTACATTTTTGAGAAAATCGATGAAAGTGAAACTGGCCTATAATTCCCAGGAGATTTTTTACTACTTTTCTTGTAAAGCGGTATTACTTTTGCTAACTTATATTCGTCCGGGAAAATCTCACTTTCAAAAGATAAATTTATTAATAATGTCAAAATGCGTGCTAACAGACTCGCACAATAGGCTCGCACCAGGCTAGGAACTTCATTTATTCCACATGAACACGTATTCTTTATACTTTTTATTGAAAGTAACACTTCATTTTCTGTGACTGGAAATAAGTACATACTTTTCCCATCCTATTCGTTCCGTCTTTTTAAATCTTCATAGCCCGTGCTGCATCCGGCTGTGTATTGCCCAATACGTCACCAGTGGTCTTTAGAAAGTGCATATTAAGAGCATTTGCCACCTGCTTAGGATCCAAAATATCTTTTCCGTCCAGATGCAGCGATATCTTTTCATTTTTAGGAGTTGACCTTGCTAACTCTTTGATCACTATTGCCCATGTTGTCTTCATGAGGTTATCTGACATAAAATTTTTATTTTGGAGAGCCTTTTTTTGGCAAGTTTTATAACTTTCCTAAGAATCAGTTTATAATGCCTGATATATCTGTTTTCTCTCGGACTCGAACTCGAAACTAACGGACTCGATAGGTGGAGATCGGCGTTCGAGTCCGCGTTTGGGCATCAATTTTTGAGACGGTTATGGTGTTGTTAATAGTAAAATACCCCGCGCATTGCAAGCTTTTGCAATTTAAATAAGATTTCATCCAGATTACAGTGCGCTTCACGCTTTTGTCTATTTCGAGTATTTCCAGGACATTTTCCAGTTTGTCAAATAAACCAGGTAGGTCACTGTTAGGGGCCCGGTAAATACACAGAACAACTATTTCATCTTGCACTAGTTGGATCGCCGAACCGCACTAGATGGAAACGCAACAAAAGCACGTTTCAGTTGTGTGTCAAATAGGTTAGTAAAATATTTAATAATCACTAAAAGTCAAAAGTACAACTATAATAGCAACAAAAAAATAGCATAAGTGCGTTTTAAATGGGCACAGTAAAGCCCAGCACAAATGAACTCGACAGGGAAACGAACCGATGTCCTCCACATGCCTTGGTCCGGGAGGAGAAGACAGCTGGTGGAATGTGCTTGCTGATTACAAGCACTTGACGATCGTGTCCGGGCGGTAATACCCTGTCTCAAGAACCTGGCACATTCCAATTCCACCAAAAGGAAACTCGATCTCCGCTCCACAAAACCACACAATCTCAATCAATTTCCGAGGCTCACTCTTCTAGAGTTCGGGGTGGTGACAAACTATTAAAGACGCATAGGAATTTTGAGCTGGCATTAACTCAACGCCACTTTATAAAATGGAAAGTGTTCGAGCTGTCTTATCTCACCCCCCCCCCCCCCCCCTCCCCTAGCGGGATCAGGATAAAATCTGAACCATGTCGGTGAATTTAATTTTTTCTTTTTATCAATTTTTCTGGCTTACATATAATAGCGATAAGAAGGAATGTACCATATCCAGGTTGGTAATCTTTACCTATCTGGCTGGCACTAACTTATTTCGGTAAATATTGAAAATAAATCAATCCACGCGAATAATTGGAAAATAGGTCTTGAATTTCTGACTTTAAAGTAAAAAATGGCTCTAAACTTCTCCTTGCTTTGCCCGAGAACCTGCCACCTCTATACGTTCTCTGCCACGATAAAAGCAGCGTAAAAACCAAAACTGATACAGCAGTGGCATAAGTATTGGCAATACAATTTCAAAGGATTTGGTAAAAGCAGGAGAAAGTTTTAAAATTGACTCAACATCCTAGGCAAGGAACGGAAGTTTTGATACGCGTTAGCATAAATAAAAAGTTTCTTCCAGCCAAAGTGGTTTCCTGAAGTGTTTTTAGTGTACGACGTAAATAACCAAGTGTAAAAAAGATTCACCAAGTTTGACATGCATTCCTCTAACCCCTAAAGCTGCACTAGAATTTTGAATTAAAAAAAATTGACTTATGAATTGATATATTTTGGTGACTTATGTAAACCTGAATGCATTTTGCCTAAAACTAAAAAATTTCAGAGACAAAAAATTACCATATCCAACTATTACCCCACCTCTCTCACACACACACACACACACAATGCATTGTAAATAACTATGAATGTCAAACTATCAAACTGTTAAACTGAGATTTTCTCCTGTGTTCTCAGACACCAGCATGGATAGTAAATGAATTGCTTGGTAAAGGTATAATAATAATTTTCGTATTGCACACAACTGAAGCTTGAATCTGATATGCGTTAATTTACGGCAATTTAAATTTAAATTTTCAATTCACAGTTTGGTTCACGTCACAGTGACTTTAAACACAAAACTGAATGCATTTTTGTGATTTATTGACGGGTATATAATTGATGAGCGTTTGAGGTACTTTAGACCCATAAGACTTAACACTCTTTCTCCCATTAAAAGTAGCGGAAGTGGCTTTCTTGCTAAACGTTCACTTGGTTTCCCTTTTGCTAGAAAATAAAATAAAAGTACCAGGTGTTTACCACTCAGGTGGATTGAGTGACTTGTCTGTTCACGTTAATTTCATACTTAAATTTATAATGAACGATAGGGCTGCACGGCGCATCAAATGACTGGTAATTTTTCGCAGATTTTTCAAATTGCACATGCACTTATGTGTTTTTACTATCATACAAACAATTCTATCAAATTCAAAATCTGTTTCATCGGGGGATGAATAGTTATTCTGGAATGAGCGGTGATTCGGGCATGAATGGCGATTCGGGCATGATGGGTGATTCGGTAAATGGTTTTGATGAATTTCCGAATGAGAACACGTGATTGAGAAAGTAGGTAGTAGTGTTTCGAATAACAATCCTGTTAAATGATAGTTTCTTCATGTAGTTTAAAAATAATTTCCAAAACGACAGGATATCACAACAGGACCTCTTGGAATTGCACCAGATTTTACTGGAGTTTTTTTTTGTGTGAGGGTCCACCGCAAACGTGGGCCCCACGGGTTGTAGTTATTAGATGAGCGTAGCGAGTGAAGCAAACACTCAATTTGGCTACCCGGAAAAAAATGTGGATTTTTTTATTTTCTGCTCTCTGCTGACCAAACGGTTGGGTCAATTGGAATGAAATTCGCAGAAAACCTTCGAATCCTTAATCTGACACGTTTTTGAAATTTAAAAGTTTAATTGTTTAATATTAAATCGAGATTGAAAACATTTTCATTAAAATTTTCATTCCAAATCCGGACATATCGTTAAATTGAAATTCGCAGATATAGTTTCAAGGGCACATTTTTCACAAAACGAAATGGGAAGAGCATTTATGAATAAAAATTACCGTCAATAAGGTACCCCTTTCCAAAATGTTCTAATACAATAAGCTTATCTACAACTCAAATTGCGTTCGCGAAGTCCTAATTGTGATTATAAATTACCGAAAAACGAACATTTAAAACACTGTAAAAAAAATTGGCAGAATCCTCTTACTGGTCCATGGTAAGCATATCCCATCTCGATGGCCATCAGCTGTGCGACCTGTGGACCCCCCTGCAACCTGACCACCCACTCGTTGGAGAAATGTGCTGCATTCTCCTGGCCCTGGTGCCGGTCCCGTGCGACGCCGAGAGACGACGTCGCCAGCAGGACAAGAACGACTCCGAGCACACGTGCGTTCATCTCCGACGTCGAGCAACTAGTGGCTGGCGTCGGATGCCGCCATGACACTCGGCGGCATACTGTTGGGGGGATCGGGCCGATCGCGCAGGGATGATTTGAAGCCGATAGGAGCGGTGTTTTGCTTGTGGAGTTGAAATCCATGTTTTTCGGGAGGTGTGGGCATGGCGGGTGCATTGTTTTTTAAGCTCTGGCTTGTGCTTCGAGACGGGAAATTAGCATTTTCATTGATTTTTTTTATGATTGTTGAAGTCTTAATTTTTGTGACTTTGAGACGAGTTCGATGCAGAGCACGGGAGAATCAGTGAACATTTTGGCGATTTTTTTTTAGGGGAAATTGTTGATATCGATATTTAAAAACTTTGTGATTTCAAAAATCATGTCAGAATGGTCTGACATGGTAATTAAAAAAAAAAAATTAACTGTCAATCATGTATGTTCATCATGTATATTTCTAGGTTTCACTTGGCTTTTAAAACGGAGTTATTCATTTCTGTATCGATAACGATTTTTGTAACGACAATGCTATATGACATAAAAAAAATATATAAAACTTGTCAGAACGGAAGAAAACGAAAAACGAACGCAGAAGGTAAATAAGCTATTCTCCACCCACTCTGCATCATTCCTCGAGAGTCGTACTTTTTGTAGCAAGAAACAATAATTAAATTCCGATAGGCAATTTAGAAGAAGAGATTAAAGAACAGTTCTTTATTTGAAATTGGCTTGTGTCGTTTCCGAGCGGGACGCTGATCCGAGCACGCAGATTGATTTAGAAACAACGCGAGCGGGAGGGAGGGTGGGTGGTCGGGCGGGAGTCGGGAAGATCCTGATTTAATTAACTAATTAGTATCGGACGGCGTAGGTAGGGGGTGTGCAAGGCGGTGTAAAACGTCACACTTGATTCCAAGACGTGTACTCGAAGAAACGAGCAGCTAATTGTTTCGCTTATTGCCAACTTTGTAATTTGGTTTCGGAAAACAGCATTGTCAGGAACGTAGGCGTTTTAAAATCAATTAAAAAGCTGGAAAAGACGTGGACACTTTTTTAAATGTAACATATAAATGCGTTTATTCTAGCAATTGGAACTTCTTCTTACTATGTTTTAAAAACTTATCTCTAATTTCTCTAATCGTTTTTCAACGGTTGCTTTTTAAATTTCGCTAGATTCAAAAGAAACTAATTTCGAAACTGGGCATTGAATTTTTAAGGAAACCACAGAAATGTAAAACTAGATTAAATTGCTGACTGCAATATTAATTGGTTGATTAGTGGGGTTTGAGTCTTGACGACGGAAAGTTTTGACAATGGACTCTGTGCACACTGGTCTAATGGCGTCGGTGAGTGAGTGGATGATGACGAGGATAATGATGAACCCAATCTAGCCTAGAAGGTGGAAGGGAAACCTGGCGCCGGCACGTAGCCTACTCCTGTCGAAGAGCACAAAGGAGACCACGTGCTCTGTGACCCTTTCGAAGGACGGTACAATGCAAACTGCAGGATTCCTCCATAAATCCACACTGTCGAGTAGTTGATAAGCAAGGCGAATGAAGTTGTACTAAATTTCATCCCTGAAACCTTTCTCCCGGACAGAATTGGTAAGATGTATGATGGTCACCCATCCAATACCTGACTCAGTCCAGTGTTGCTGAACTTCGGCGATCTCACGAAAACCGGCGTTTCCAACACGGCAAACCAGTTGGGCACGGACTTCGCGTGAAAGACGAAGTTTTTAAATTCAAATAACAACAGAGGTACTTGCTCAAAATTACTCTCCCTTCATATTCAATGCTTTTATTAGTTCTTTATTACTTCAGCCTAAAATTTCTCATTATCACGATGTACAAAAAATAAAACAAAATCAATGCCTGTACATGCAACATCGAACTGTATCAATATTCATTATTTACCATCAATATTTCATCTTTATCAATTCTACCCTGGAGGGAAAATAGCGAAGCGTCCTCCATTTGTTTGTTGAATAACATATGTCCTTTTTGGATAAAAACCCACTCACATCAGAGTGTACCACTGTACCCCACAAAACTACTGCAGTCATTCCAATTTAACTTTCCGACCAAGCTATCCCACGTCTAGTCCTACGGCACGGGGGTGCGGGAGCGGACTTCCACGAATATGCCCGAGATATTCACTAGTATCTTTTCAAGGGATTGACGTCCCAACCAATTTGCTTAACATATACTTGCACCGTTGCACAGTTATTTTGATTGTAATATGGTCTGCTGATTTAAAATTAGCGTCCAGTATTTATAGGACCTACATACAGAATGTAGCATAGCCCTAAAACACATACATACATACATTTCTAACAATGGGTCTTGGCTCATGCATTTGTTGAAGTCAGTATTTACCCTTGAAAAATTTTCAATTTCAATTTCAATTTTTTAATTTCCATTGTAAAACATTTTTAAATGCCAGAGTTTTTTACAAATGTGTGTAAACAGGCTTTGGAAATTGTTTATATTAAAATATCATATCATACAATCACAATCTTGTTTCATTTACACAGTTTTTACATTCACATTTATGCAGATTTACATATTAACAGAGCAAAACCGTTTTCACCTACACCATCATCTACCGGCTCTGAACCCCTTCGTCTTACCATTTACATATTCGTCGATATTATAAAAACAATGGAAAATTAGGGAGCCCTTTACTTCATTTGTAAAGCTTTCTATACTTTTTAAACATTTTATGTTGTTAGGGAGGCGATTGTAAAAAATTGGGCCCATTTAAAAAGCGTTTATTCTGGAAATTTCAAGTTTTATTTTCTTGTACCGTATATCAGTCTCGTGTTTTTACTATGAATATTTTCATTTAATTCAAATCTATTTTGATTGTCCTTCACATACATGATAACCTCTAGTATATATAGGGATGGAAGAGTTAATATTTTGAATGATTTAAATGCATGCCTACATGTAGGTACATTTTTTTTTTTGATCCGAGATTTCTTGTTGCCTTCTTTTTTTTGATAAATAATTTTCGTACTCCTGTTGCCATCCCCCAAACCAGTATTCCGTATTTTAGTATCGATTGTTTACTAGCATGGAACATTAATTTTAGAGTGTCCTTTCCCACTTGATGGGAAAGTCTTTGAAGGATAAAAAATGCAGTATTTATCTTCTTACTGACATTGATTAGGTGTTTGTCCCATTTTAGCCTTTCGTCTATTTGTAATCCAAGAAAGAGACTTTGGTGGACTATATTGAAATTTGAATCTTTCATACTGATTTAATTTACTTTCCCTTTTGTTCTTAAGATCATTACGCTAGTTTTTTTTACCATTTAGTTTTATGTCAGATGTCAGAATTGATTGATTAGGCTTCGTTGTCGAATATATTGCATTGCATTGCAATTCTATGTATGGTCTTTGCCTGACGGGAAGAGGTGATGGTCGGTGCGTAAGTTGACAAGTTGGCAAGTTAGGTCGAGACGGGTTGAAATGTCAACTTACAGGACAAATGCGAGACGAATAAAGACCCAAAAAAAGCGAATACACATGAGTTTTTGTGACTTATCCTAATTTCGGAACAGTTCTGTCAGTTACGACTGGTCACTTACGACTTGGTAATTGGTAATTTAGGAAGTCAATGAGCACGGGACAAACTGTTCTTGTTAATCAGCCGGCCCCCTGAAACGTTGCTCCAATTTGCACCTTATCTGCTGATACACATCAGGAATTTCTGGTATCAAAATAAGCGCTACACACATTTAATTGGAATTCTTGTTTGTTTCTCTGTATACGATCCATAGTTGTCATTCAAAGTAAGTTAAATCCGTAAGTATAATTGACTGGGAAGATGTATTTATTTTACAAACGAAAATAATAAAATATAACATAATTTATTTAACATTATTAGGTCAATTAGCATAAAATATAATGTAAATAACATTGAACAACCTCGGACCAAGCTTACAAATACTTTGTTAAAAAGTACACATTTCAAATTTTTTTCAAAATAAATTAGGCTTGTTTTAGATTAGTAGGTTTTAACGACACACTGTTTTGTCAACGGGCCCTGCGGCACTGGTCATCGGTGAATAAGTGGATGATGATGAGGATGATAATGCACCTCAACTAGCCTAGAAGAGAGGAGAGGATAGCCGGTACCAGCAGGTAACCAACGCGCGTCTAGGCGGCATATCAGAGAATGTTCAGGGCGTTGTGTCAACAGAGTGGTTCGAATGAACTCATCTCGAGTGTGTGTTTTGATGTAGGTAGACTGTTCGCGTATGTGCCCACAAGAGTGACGCTTTTCCTACGGTGAAGTGTCGTCACAACGAATAATGATACTCTCTTCGAGGGCTGCTTAATTTACTTTATCTTTTTGTGCAATGTTGACACACCAGATGCGCGACAAACACAGCCAGTCAATATTAATATTATAGATCGTCGAGACATTTTAATTTACAGGTAAATAATTAGTTAGGATAAGGGCAGGTTTCACGCGGAAAAAAATCATGTAACGTGGTTCTATTTCAAGGGAAATTACAGGCACGGGCAAAGATATTTTAATTAACTAAGTATAGAAAGAATGCTTACCTGCAGTAAAATAAGAAATCAAAAAGTAGATCTCAGCATCGTCATGGCTACCAAAAGTTGAATCTACATTAAAATCTCGTTTACTTAACAGTATCTTTTATTTCCAAAGTTGACAACGAAAATGATTAACTTGTACTTTTGTTCGGGAGAAATATCTTAATTTGACTGCATTGATCTGCATGTGATTGGAACAATAGTTTCAACTAACACTTCAACTAGGAGTCGAGATTTTGGTTAAACCGAACCTTAGAATAATTTGTGTAATATTCTTTGTTTTACAACTTATTTGTTTATTTGTTTTATTACCACATTCAAACCACTAATTTCAAAGCTATCTAAGACAATGTTTTCACAAAAGCCACTGTAACCAATGGCATTGAAATGGCTTTGCAATTGCCTTTCTAATAAAATAAAGCTTATAGGCATCAGGAATAGTGTCAGTTTTAAATAATTGCCTTCTGTCAACAGTCGTTTGGCCACTTATTGTGGAAATAAAAGCCCATGCCTGTGTCACATGGCTTTTTATATCAGTCACAATTGTTTTTCTTGTTCGTCTCTTGCTTCAATGATGTTTCTAGATAATTATGATATATAAATAATTACGAGTGCCTACGTTCGTTTTGCCACTGCAAAGCATTAAAACCAGTGATGTATTGGTCAATGCACGCGGGTGTACGCAGTCCACCCACTATTAATTTTATTTTTGGCCGTACCCCCACTTTGAATTTTTGAGGGAACGCAGGTGAACGCACGGGAAAGCAGTATTAAATTATGATTATTCGGAATATCCTGCACTTCTTTATTTTCAAGGCGAAAATATCCCAGTTAAGGGTTTTATTTCTAATAATCCACTTACTTAAAAATAGACCTAGCAAGATTGCCACTGTATGCGAACGTACTAAGAGTAGGTAGGCTGGAATTATGTCGGCGTCGCGACTTGCAACAAAGGGGTTAGTTAGAACCATATTACTGTTATCACTTAGGGAAGTCGGTAGCCGCTTTCGCGGCGTCGCACGGTGGTGCAAGCTCTCAGAAGCAAGCCCGCTTCAAATAATAAGAATTCGCAGGAAAGACAACAATACAAACAATAACCAAATTGCCACATACGAGCCACACTGGACGAATTAGTTCAATTCAAGATACAGAAGAGAAAACGTCGAATGAAGAAGAGTTCAATGAAAAAGAGTCATTGTGGAAACTGATGTAATCTCCTCAACGCGAAAGTACGCGCGTATCTATGGATAGTTTCAACAAAAATTTAAATCAGTATTCGATTAAAATGATTGACTTTCTTTTACCAGATTCCCGAATCCCTACCAAATTTGAAGACTGCAACAATGTGGGAAGGTGTAGACATGAGAGGGCGGCATTAATTTAATTTTCTCAAAATCATTACGTAATTAAAAATGCAGTTCTGACCATGTCATTCCAAGCCCAATTTCATCGTAAACTCGTAGATTGGCTCCAAAAGAAACCTTAGAATAAAAATTCACTTGGAGCTGCGCCCGAAGCCCCCTATTTTCCACTCTTTCGGTGCATTCGTCTTGGGTCTCCTCCTCCCCCCCCCCCCCCCCCCCCCCGACACAAAAAAATTGGTCATTTTTGCGTACCCCCACTAAACATTTTACGAATACATCACTGATTAAAACATGTGCATGTTGAGCCGATGATCGTGTTGGAAGACAGAAGATGAGTTATAGTTTAATCTGAAGCGATTAAACAAACGTTCTGCACACGTTTTTTCTTTTCCAGTCCGTTTCTTTTTTAGTTTTTACACAAACCGGCGTTGACGCTACATTAGCGCCACACGAAGGGCACCGCTCGAACTATTGGCAGCCATCAGTCGCACGCTGTATTTCACGTTGTTGCCGTAGGAGAGCGCTAGTGACACTGAATAAACGATCGGTGTTTTCGCTGTATATTTTGAAATTGAACCTCACGCTGTAGAATGAAACGAAAAAAAAAAACGGTTGTTGAACGTCATGAAATGGCCAGAATTTTTAATAAGTGGACGCAGCACGAATTTAATCATTATCAGTGGTTATTGTCCCGTTCCGATTTTCATTTGAATGTGTTTTGAGTGTCCGTGTCCCTACGGTAGGGTGCCGCGTTACCGTTATTTCCCAGTGGCATTATACTCGCTACTCAGATAGCTTTCAAGAGTGGAGGGGATTTCGGCACGTGAGTCGCATGGGAAGTTACCGATTTCGTATGAATCGTGTTTAAAGTGGTGTGTGGACAACGGGGCGAAATTGCATGGCAGGCGAGGACGCATCTGTGCCAACGCGCGGCAATCAGCGTTACGTTACCCCCCATGGCGTCGGCCAGCCCTCGAAACTTTGGCAGTAAAAATTAAGATCCTGTTTTCAGGAGATGCTTTTATTGAAATGTGTCGGAGAAATTTTAGATTGGAGAGTGCTCGAGTTGTAGTTCGTTGGTAATCGTTAAAATGTTAGGATTTCTTGGTGTAAACGCAGGTCTTAATTAACTTTTATGCCAATGACCGATCGATCCAGAGAATCTGAATTTTATAATTTTAATTTTAATACGTGAACAATAACCTTATAATTGAAAAATACTAGGACACCGGTGCGCTTATGGTCTTTTGTAGCTACTTACACTTGATTTTAGTTGTATTATTTTTATGGGTTGGTTAAAATTATAAGAACTACATCAAGGACTGGATCCACAAGGCAGTGTTTAACCATAACCCCCATAAATCAGGGGATAAAGTTGCTATCACCATGGAAACAAGCCCTGAAAATCTGGAAACACAATATGTGATTGGCTGATCATATTTAAGCTCTGGGGGTTAAACCTCAGCTTTGCTGTGTGAATCTGTTTGGGGTTAATGATCTGGGTACGCACCTACCTATCTCTATAGGCTGCTTTTCTATAGATACAACTATAATTGGCTGCTTTTAATAAAATAATTAAGCTTTATCGGTAATTAAACTTAGAAGTATTCCATGTCATTACGAAATATATCAAACATTTACATAGTTTTTATGTCGTTTTGTTTCATTTGATTATCATTAGGATAGAGATTTTCAATTAAGCTTTCGTTTTATGTTCATTTCGTTTCGTTTCGTGCCACACACAGCCACTTGAATTTATAAAGCCTGCAGTAAAAAGTTAATCAAATACGGAAATTATTTTAAAATATGGAAAAATTTGCAAGTCACACCATGGATTTACGGTTCGTTGCGTCCTGCCCGATGCCTTCACCCCTCTACATAATTAATAATCGACATTCCAATCAGTCCGATCAGAAATTCAGATTAAATTTCAGAAGACACCGCACAAAACAACTTTATATTAGGCTGCGTCAGTTGTTTTATTCCTTATGATTTTCATATACTATGCAGTAAAACTTGTTCAATCTTTTTTACCCACTGAACGATCGGAAATTCAATACACAAATTCAGCATACTAAACCAGCTGACTACAGCTTTATTTTTGTTGCTTTAGGTAAAAGCGTGCAGCCATATAGGAAAGAAGCCGCTACGGTAAAATTTGTTTCGTTAAAAGGGGCGAGCGTGCCTTTTTGGACGAGCGTCGCTGTTATTTTTGAGTGCCCGTATTGACTCGCCATTTAGTGACCAAGCCGTCGCCGCTGAAGGCCAAAAAGTGCCCCCTGTGCCCGTCTCCAGTCCGCCCCGGTGGCCCACGGGCACCACTCACCCGCATCAAGTCGAATGGAGCCAACAAACATCAGTCTCCAGCGTGAAGCTGCTAAACCGCCCCCTATGCCTCATCCAACGAGGAACGCCGCTCGACAAATATTAACATTTTCACTCGAGATTCACCGCAGCGCGATAGGGCAGTACTTATTATTTTAATAAGCCCAGTTGGTTTTGCAATGAAATAAAACAATTATGCAAAGCAGATTATATCTCATTTTATAACCCGCGTAGACAGCTGGGAGTACCGTGGAATTCATTCATGACGCGGCGATAATATATCGTAGTAGTACAGTGGTTGGGAGGTCGGTTTTCTGGTGGTGGTGATGGTGGTGCCGAGTTTCACTCTTGAATGCAAAGAAAATCTGTAGGTATTTTGTTTGCCTGGATAAAAGTCGTTTTTAATAAACTGGAGTTTTCTTAGCTGTCCGTTCACAATGCTGTTCAAAGGCTGTTTTTCGCTTTTCAAGCTCATGTGAAATTTTTCTTGAAAGATGATTTCACTCAAAACAATAGAGTGCTGACTGGCCGGCAAACACAAAATTCTCTACAATATGGAATTTAATACTTCCTTTATGCTCACGTATATCGTATATAATATCGGGAATTTTAGTACATGATAAAATTCTATAATAATGTCTATAGTTATATTATGTTTTACGAAGTCGAATCGAGAACAAGGTGGTTGTTTTCGCTTGTTATATCCTATATCGATCAGGCGTGACTTTAGGGAGGTTTCGGTAAAAGTTGCGGACCACATTTCGGATTCCGTTTGCTTATGGACGCGATGCTGCTGTGTATAGCGTTTCTGCTATACCGCGAGTCGCGATTCTGTTATTAGAGTACGCAAACACACCAGACGCTCAAATGTATTTTACTACAGACGTTACTGCTCGAGTAAGTGAACCAAATCCGAAGAGCAATTTCAATTGTCTGCGGAATTTATTAACCAATCTTCAAATGGAATAAAAATTTTCTGTGATAAATAAAGCAACCGTGTACGCTAAAATTGAGGTGTTTGTTTTTTGTTATTTTTTTTTTGGTTTTTACTTTAAAAAATTTAACTTGAGTCCAGCGTATTTATTAATAACGTCATCTAGTCGTTACAGAACTCAAACTTTCTAGGATTTATTAAAGTAATTGGGATTCAATTCAATAAAGCATGAAGTAATTCGATCAATCTTACGAGAGTCATGTTATTATTCGCGAGAAATCACAAGTTCAGATCTTCGGGCCAAACCAATTTACAAACTAACGACGCTTCGCTTCGATTCCGTCGCACATCTTTCGAGTTCAGGCTAATCCATTTGACAACGTTCGACAAGAAATCTCACCAGTGTTCAAACATTTCCTTAACAATCTCGTTCGCGAGTGATTGTCGAAAAGTGTATCTACGGATCTGTTACTGACTTGTCGATACAATTCCAAAGCACAACGCACGCCTCATCTCCCCAGGTCGCCCCCTTGTCTTCGGCGCGTACCAAGAATGATGACCCAATTTTCTCAGTCATGGTCTCTCTGTTTCTAGAGATGGGTGAATCTAGGAAATATGATACGAGCAAATCCCACCCCCGGGTATCCCCCACCCCCGAACGCCCCCCGCCTCCCCCACCCTTCGTGATTTCAGCCCGCTTATACACTCTGGCCGATACGGTCGAATGGATTTTTACGAGATTTGGAACGTTTCCAACCCCCTCCACAAGCCTTTCACCCGGGCTTGCTGTATGTCCCATAACCAAGACAAGCATGGGAACAGTCACCCCTTCACAAAATGGTATCGGGACAATTTCCCACACACGTAGAAACATCAAAGCCTTAAGTATAACAGTGATAAAGGTTGTCAATAATGCAGCGTAATAGTTGACGTATAAATCGAGGAAAGAGGCTTCACCGTTTTGCTCGGCAAACTCATTTCCCTTTAAGTATCGAGGAAACGGTTCGACATTAAAAAAGAGATATGCAATTCTGCAAGCTCTTCGTATTTGCTCTATCACTGAAGGAAGTTCAGATACACATTATTTCGAATATATAATACCTACATCTCGAAGAAAATCTATCTGAAAACAAGCCTTGACATATAAAGATCTGCGGAAAAACAACCTTTCAGCATGTTAGCTTAATTTAGGATTGTGATGATGTGATACGGAATAGGTATAACTGCTAAAAATGCCCAACGTTGAAGAGAATTTTGCAAAATCGGACGCTTGAAAAAAATACAGAGCAATAAAAGAACGAATTCGTATATTTCCTGAAGAGGCACCATTTCTCCCGAAGAGTTTATACCGAAGGCACAAACCAAATCGTTATTTTAGGGAAAGTGCTAGGAGTGGGACAGAGCGGAGAAGGGGTGGTGCATGGACATATTACATAAAGGACTGCTTGCTAGTGATAACACATAACATAACATATTTGAGGGGTCGTTACGGTTAGGTGAGGGAAACTTTTGACACACAATGCGTTATGTAGAGTTAGGATCACTTTTTTTTGGGAGATTGCGTGAACGTTAAATGAAAGTATGAGAAGAATATTCTTCTGACACTTCATGATATTTCCCAACGTCTGGATCAAGAGCAAGTGCAAATATCTTTGTGAAAAGTATGATGAAGCAGCGATAGATACCATTAAGCACTTGTCCATTGAACTGATAAACGTTAATTGAAGACTGATAAGGGTTCATAGCTAAACTCTAAGGAACTTTGCCCTTTGCACGAGGCGTTACTAGCTGAGATACTGAAGTTGGAACGGGAACTTATCATGTTTCCGACCATGCGAGCGTTTCTACTTCTGTGGTCATCCGTCAATTCCATTAGACGAAACCGTACAACACACAAGCCTCCCTGGCTTTCTGTCGCATAATATCCACCTCCTCGTCCCTCTGTCCCATGCCGTCCGTCCAGAGCCTCCATTTCCACCGGACTACTTAATTGTATGTCTATATAACCTTCATTGTTGATTCTGGATTCAAGTAAGCCTGAATTCCAGAGTAAATACTAAACTAATGCTGAGGACCATGTGCTACCAAATTACTTTGACAAATGTTATTCCACAAATAAGGAGTTGAGAGGTACAATGTTAGGGAACATAACGTTCTATATAATTTGCGAAAATTGATACCAATTATTTGCATTAGGAAAATTTGTTTTGCGATTGTGTGTTAAAAAAAAGGCTAATTAAAAAAGGAAATCCCAACCGACCTTAACGCGGGAGATGGGACAAGTTCAAGCATAGGAAAACTAAGAAAACGCGTTGAAACAATTTAAATTAAAAAAAAAGGGAAACTTTGTTAAGACAAGAGAAAGGAGAATGGTAAGCATATAGATGGCGTCTCGGATAAAAGTTTAAGAGATCGAGCTCGGCGTGCGAACATTACACGGCACGAGCGTCTTGTGGCTCAGCAGACATGAAGGAAAAAGAACGCCGAGAGTTGCAAGGCGGTGTATGGCTTGAGGTGTAAGCCGACCAATTCCAATATTTTGTCATTTGGTTGTGCGAGGTCACGACTCATAACTTCTGCTTGCTTGTTGCCGTCCCGAGGGAGTTCACAGGTCAAAGCAAACTAGTGGCGACGTCGACGTCCCCAACCATAACTAACGTGTTACACCTGTAACTTGGGGCTGACACGAACTTCCCTGCAGAGACTTAGCTGGCCGGTCGTTCGGCCGGCGCTAGCGCGCGCTCTCTCCTTAATTAAATTACTATGTCATTAGAAAGAAACACTTTGCTTGGAGAAAAAACACACAAAAGATTTCTAAGGCTATCAAAAAAGCAATCTTAAAGATAAATTATTTATAAAAACAATATAATAGTATCAAAAGTCAAGGCGCCATTCATTAAAAGACAAAAGAAAATGACCTGTCCCTTATAATGGCTGGATTCTTCATTTCTTTAAAAATACATGTAAAATGTATACATACCTACAAGTGCTGAACCATGAGACCCATGTTTTTGCAACCCTTATCGTAATGAATGCGTGTACCTGATAATTATACGACATGATACCTGATAATGACAAGGAATGATTGTCAAAAACAACGCTCTCTACTAATTACAGTAAAAAGTATCTTCATACAGCCTATTTGTCTAACATCAGCATCATTTATTCTGTAATCAGATAGCCTATTGTGCGTGAACAAAAATTATATCTCTTTATTTTAGGTTTGAGTGAAACTTACCTGCAGCATCCACGGTTCGCGCGTGCTTCACAATTTTAATTACGCCGCCGATGTCTCAATTTTCTGCTGATTATCCATGTAAGGCAAGGCAAGGTAAATGAGATATCTTCAAAAGCCGAGCAAGGCGTAATCCGTAGTCTTACGTCCGTTACGCGTTTTCGGTAATTTACGCCGAAGGATTTGTGCTGCGAACAATTAACTTGATCTTCAAAGTTCTATCTACCTTGTACTAAAGTTTGCCGAAGGATTTTATAACGTGACTTGGGGCAAAAGTCAATTCAACGGAGTAATTAAATTACTCGCGGGTCGGACGCATACTGCTAGAATATTTCAGAACCAACGCATAATCGAGAGCCTCTTGAATGCTTCAGGTGTACGCTCTATCCGAAAGGTTTAAATGTCTCACAGTTCATCATGTCGGCTCTCACCTCTGATAATCACAGTTGGAGTGAGTTACCTACTCGCCCGAGGAACTCGAGGGGGGTCATGAGCCAACAATTGTGTGTAATAAGAGGTCTCTCAGTCGCTGCCCTGCTTGTGATCTCGCCACGGCTAAGACGTACCACCACCAGCTCGTTCCTCGGCTATGCAAAGACTTCCCGACTAAGATTATCTGTAATCCCTTTGCGTTTGACAGACGACAGCTGAGAAGAGATGCTGCTGCAAAACCAAGTGGCAAAAGCTAGTCTCTTCACGTCTCTCTCTGTTCTAGAGCAGACCACGCCCACACAAAGGAAACTAGGAAGAATTTTCTTTCGCTTACTAAGTAATTACCTATTCAAACGATTGAACTACACGACTAGGTGTGATTACATTCATTAGTCAAGATATTTTATTCAAGTTTCCTCAATGATAATGCCGGAGCTAGTATATCTGTGCTTAGGTTCAGTTTTCACTGATCTCATATTCTCCAATGTGAAGTAGCTAATCTCTATTATCAGAACAACTGGAGGGGGAAAATTAATTTGTGGTCAGTTTGTACTCATTATATACTGTTGTTGCATAGGACGAACACGAACACGCTAGGACAAAGGTATATGGCAAACTCCGTTATTATCCGCTTATTATATCCGACGCGCTCAATGGCGATTGCTGTTGTTTTCAAAGTGAAGTATGCAACTAGCACGCAAAAGCAACTATAAAAATAACTCATTTGTGTCGTAAAAAAAAACGCCAATTCTTTGTTAATTTTTATTTATAAATAACTTAAAATGTTTATAAATTGGCAAGACATTTAATTTTTAGTCATACTTATGCCTCCTAAAATGATAGCTAGGGTCCAGAGTTCGATTCCCCTGAATGGTAGTACATCTTCTTCAAAGGTAAAATAGCAAATTTGAATTTTTCAGTTTTACGGCGCGTCAGTGCTTTGGTTAGGTTGATAGTTGATCTCAAAAATCATCTCTTCAATAGTTGATTAGTTTGGGCATCAATTTTTATGGGGGAAGTAGTGTTCCTAATAATAAAATACCCCACGCATTGCAAGCGTTTGCAATTTAAAGCAGTTTTCACATCTTTGGTTTTTTAGTTTGAAAATGTAGACATTTTTGCAATATTTGCAAAACTTGCAAACAGTAAATTAAAAGTAGTCCTCTGTGCACTTGAATATAATTCACAGCAAACTAGAACATGTCAAGCGACACAAATACAACAGAATTTAACATTGTAATAAGTAGCCAAGGTGACAGAGCATCTCGTAGACTAATCGGATACCGATATCGGCGTCACGACGACGCCGACGACGCCGACGCCGTCTGTCGATGGCGTCGTCCTTGGACGTCATAACACGACGCCGGGAAGAGACGGGGCGCTTTCAGACTTTGGGTAATGGATAGTTGACGTTGACAAGTAGGTAGGAGGGACGTCGGCCATGGTGGTGTAACAATCGACAGATTCGAACATATCAAAGTTGACCATCTTTGACCCAAGGCAAGAAAATAAAGATTTTTCTCTTAAAAGATATTAAATGGATTGTAAAAAGAGTAGGAGCGGAGAAAATGATGTGGCGCTGGAAACCGGTTGGGGTTGGCGTGAAGACGAAAGTGATTGAAAAATAGACAGCGAGAGAAATTGCACAAACTGTATAAGTAAGTGGTACAGAGAAATAAGTTGGTTCTAGGTATTTCTAGGTACACTCTGGCTTTTCTTCTAAGATACTTTATTTTCTTTTCTATTAAGGCAACCTTGCTGAGAAAAAATTTAAATTAAATTGCTGTGGAAATTTCGTCTGTCGGAAGATAAAAGAGTCCTACCCAAATAAATCAGACAAAAACAAAACTTGAATGAATTCTACTTCCATATAATAATGCACGGGGAAAAAACAAAACGACTCTGAATAACAAATTATTAATTTCTGAAACTTTTCTCCAACTTTTGATATTTAAAAGTCGAGTAATGCGAAAATAACTTTCTCTGCGAGAACATTTCACATTAAATAAGTTCGAAAAGTTCCTAGCAAACTACAATTTCTTACACTCGCAAAAGTTTGTTGGAAGTGTATCCAGCCAAAAGCTGACTGAGCCACGTAAACCAAAGATTTCTTTAGCACAGTTAACTACAAGTGAACTGTGCTTGTATGTGCAAGTTTGGAATAAATTCTAGATAATGTTATGAATCCAGCGCAAGGGTTGAAGAACAACATCGCAATCAAGGAACTCGACGGGCGCAAGTAATTTCAAACTTTTAATGACACTAGTTTTTTCGCCAATTAACTTCTTTATTCTGTTTGTTGTACCGGTAATTTGAACGAGCAAGAACAAGAGGGTATGCAACACCAAGAGAAATGTAAATGCAACCTTGCTCTATGGTTACTTTTTACTGAAACAAAATAACGTTGCGACATGACTTCAAAAACACCTAGGTTTTTATTTTTCTAATCTTTCGCACAAAAAATGCAAGCAAAATTAAAGTTAAACCTTTTTTACTAAATTTCCACCTTTGTTAATCGCCTTGAATTGTCCAAAAATACAATTTCGCTGTAGTCAATCTATATTGACAGTCTATATCAGTACTGCAATGGCCGAGGAAGTATTGAAATTGTAGGAGGCTACCATCTACAGTGTATTCCAAAAACTCAGGTGTAACAGTCCCAACAAGTTCATGCCTTTGTAGAAGTAAATATTTACCTCTGCAACATGTGTACTGTCAAAATTAATTAGTTGGACCTTGTTGTCGAATGTACACTACAATTCTATTTCTGATGTTTACACGATGGAAAGGGGTGAGGGTAGTTATGTGAGTTGACAAAACAGCCTAGATGGTCGAGTCGGGGCAAGTTGAAATATTGTCACCTGACAAGATAAACACGAATCGAAAAAATACCCTCCTAATTGTCACTTAACAACTTAAAAACTAAATGGAATTGAGTTTTTGGGACGTACCGTACTAAATAATCAACTCCAGTATATGCATTGTACGTTGTGACGGTTTTGGCTGAACTTTGCTAAGAGCAAAGGTGTACACTTTAAGACAAAATTTTCTTCCATTTTCCGTTTCCAACAGCAATATGGCATTGTTATTCATACTAGTTGAACTCTCCTCTAGCCACAAACTAATACTAAGGAAATTCTCCCTCAATATTCCATCTCTGATGATAAACCTGAACTATTTATCTAGTAAATAATTCCCCTTTCCAACTCTACTACACATCAAATTAACTGTGATTCCTGTCGCATAGTTTGCTTTTCTTGCGACCTCCTGCATAAATTGCCGCACCTGCAATAAACTAGCAGTCGAGGTTTGGTTCAAAGCATGTGCATTCACAATACCGAGCGTCGTTTTTGTAGTGCAGAGTAATCTACCTTCGATGATGAAAATCTCAACACATGTTACCTTTGCGCCTGACGTCACACGCTAGAGCTTTCAAGCGTCCCGATTTACATTTATCTTTATATCGTTTACTGAATATATGTACGACCACACAATCATCGCGAATACAATATTCTACCAACGTTCATTATCATCTAATTTGGATTTTATATTAAAGAAAATATCTCTAAAATTACAGATTATCCTCCTCAACCAACGCTATTACGAACGTATTTTCAAGTTCCTCAACGAATTTTGTTCCAAGTCATATTCAAACGCCTCTTGAGTAAGGCTATGTCGATTAAGATCCCCTGGGTCAAAAAACTGGATCCACCACTGCGTTTGTGCCCAGCCACCACTGGTCGGGATGATTTATTAACGCCAACCGTCCGATATAGAATCTGGTCCACGTCTTTTAATACGCAGTGCCAAGTTGCTATAACAATATGACGATCATAAGACACCAAAAAAAAGTCCAGATATGTAATGGACAAAAGATTAATAACAGCCTTCTTTTCCCATTTTATCTTGGCCTGTCATTTTCATGTCATCTGTCATCAAAATGTGACAGCTTATTTCTAATAATCTCGTAAAGAAAGTTTAAGATTAAAAGAAAATCTTACTGCCGAGGAAGGAAAATTATTTAACGCTTTTCTCTTGGCATGAAACGCAATTAAAATAAGATTGTGTATCAAAAAAAAATGTAAAAGTATATCAAAATAGTTTAATTAAAAGAAGCTCTGTTTTCTCCTTTACATTCATGACTTGGAAATAAATTAATTGGGGTAACAAACTTAAAATGAAGTAAACAATCTGCCATGACTTGGTAGATTTCTGCTGAAAAAGGTTAAAAAAGTAGAGGAACGCCTTATGCGGGAATGATAATAATTATGAAAGTAATTGAAAAAGAAAAGATACATATTTCTGTGTATACCGCTTGTTTTTAAGCATTTTTATTTGATATAATATTGCGAAGCCCTGTATCTTCACCAAGTCAAAAGGCAATGTAACCAAGGAGATATCGAACTAAACTAGATCTCAGATATCTGTATCTGCTGGAAAATATACGGCAACATCTCTTGAAGTAATGTCTTGGAAGACCTCGTATTAATGCAAACTCCAGTTTTTGCATCAATTTTGAGTCTCGGCCATAAATATGGCTGGTGGGGGGGGGAGGGGGGCCTATATATTTCCTATCTCGCAGCAGCATTTCCCGATAGCCATTACAGAGATGCGACGAGATATCTTCAGAGTAACAGCTCACAGATGATAATAATTGTCACACGAAACGCGTAGATAACGAGTATACAACGAGGTAATCAGAGGATAGGTTTTCCAGGAAAGCAAGAAAAGCGGAGACAGATCCGAAGGGGAGAATCGAGCAACAGCTTTGTAAAAAACAGGGTCCTGATCAGTATTTACAGCACAGCTTTGAAGTATGGGTACTGAAGGGAAAAACAAAGAGGTATTGTTGAGTAAATGTATGGGAACAAATAAAATTGTAACTCCAATTGTAAGTGGTACGTGTTCCGGGACGTTTTTTCTTGTAAGTTTATACCTGTATTTGATTTCTGAACCACCGACAAGTGAACGCTTGCGTGGATAGACGTGCTGTGCACCAATCTAGTCTACCAAATTCGGTCTACATTTGCAAGGCAGCAAAGATTCCTCATCTTTTCCCATATTTTCCTTTTGTGTACCTTTATGTGTTATCTAATCCTATGTGCTACATTTGTTACCTTTTGTTACCTTTTGGCTTTAGTTTCGTCACCATATCTTCCACTTCTTTTATATAAAGAGGTCAGTCTAATTGATCAAAATATATTAACTGCCATTTTTTTTACCAACTATTGATGAAAACAAATCTTTATTGTCAAATTCGTGTAAAAATTTGAACTATAATTTTTTTGTAATTGTTGAAAATACTGTCGAGTTTTGCACTGTACTTACTTGCATCGAAAGTCAGCAAAGTGACCAACGAAACGAGGTAAACACGCTGACGACCAGCGCAGCAGAGCTAGACCGAGTGGAGGCCACGGATTTTTTAGCTAAACAGCAAACACACGGGTACTTGTAACAAAAATACGTGGGTTATGCACTGTAAAGAACTAACTGCTTTCGAAAAAGTACCCATTTCAAATAGTTTTTCTTAAAACTAGTGCTAAGGATAAATCAAGTAGACATGAGTCTAAAAACCATCATACCTTCCGATGTATTTTTCTTGGTGATCAATTGCTCCTCAATTGGTAGCGGCGCGGCGCGGGCTGCAAATGGGGCGGTAGTACGGATATGTTTTTCGGAAAATGTGATTTTATTCGATTGCTTATCGATTTCAAACACCACGATCTTGAAATAAAGAAACAATACTTAGTTAACTATTGGGAGACGACGGGAAAGTTCATCGGCGGTTACGGCGAGCACAAAAGACGCTAGTTACCGTATTTTCCCCAGGAACAAGAAATGGAGCTGGCAAGTAAAGTGTTCTAGTCGGACCCATCGAATGGTACCGGCCCAAGTTGAAGCCGTTGATAAACACAACGCCTCGACCCCACTCTCTCATATCTAAAAAGGTGTCGTGATGGTTCTTCGGGGTAAACGACGCCTTGTACATAGCCGGTGCGTAGTGAGCATTACTAGCTTTCCAGCCGGTCAAACTGAGGCAAAAAAACTCTTGTCAGCACATTAAAAAAATGCGGTTACTGCGAAATATATAATCAACATACCTTTGTACCCAATGTTCATCTAGTAGGTCAAGCGGAATAATTTCCCATTTTTTAAGGGAAATTCCATCAACCATTACAGGTCCTTCATAAATTCCCTTCTTTTGTTTGTCGAAGACCGCATTGGAAGTCTTGAGGGTCACGCGCCCCAAATTTTCTACCAGAATTTCCAATTTCTTCTTACCGGGAACGTCCGACTTGATGGTCAATTCTGCATCCCTATAAAACATCCCTGTTTCAACACATGTTTGCTTTTTTAAAGAATACAAGACACTGAATCGTAGGATCGGCAAGTAAGTATACGTGGCAATCCAGTAGCCGAAGCCTTTGAGCTGGTCTGTTTCTGTGAGCGCCGGGGTCACAGTTTTACCATCGACAAGCACGGTCGCCACATCGTGCACTTTGCCTTTAATCTGCAGAACAGAGGTCTCTGCAAACTCAACGTCTGTCTTCCGATAGAGCACAAATCCGAACAGCTGGCGATTGTCTATCGACCGCGCAATGTTCTCCATATTGGTGACGTTGTCTCGGGGATTCCGCTTCCACCAATCATTCTGTAGCTCGAAAAAACAAGACATTATAATTTTTTGTGTGATACTTGTGTTTGTTTAGCTTAGTTAGTACCATTGGTTCTAAGTGAGTGTAACTTCATTCTGTAAACAAGTACACCGGCCGGTTTGGCTTGCTAGAAACACCGGTTCTCATGCTATCACCTAAGTTAAGCAACACTTCGCTGAATCAATTATTGTGGGTGACCACCTTACTTATGACCAGTTCTGTTTAGGAGAGTGGCTGCATGAATGAAAGTGAGTACACTGCCATTATTTGCATTGCTTATGAACCTCTTGACAGCATTTTTCGAGTTATACCGTCCATCAAAAGGGACGCCATCAAAAGCAGCTTGGACAGGAATGCAGGCTACGTGCCGGCACTGGTTTTTTCCCCCTCCTTTCTAAGCTTGGAAAGTTTAGCTATGGCTCGTTTTAAACGCAGTGCATCTTGAAACAACACAATTTGATCAATCGTGTAAGCTAAGACATTACGTTTACTTCCAACGCAAGGGCAGAAAGGATGCGAGACTCACGCTCTGAGCGACGATGCCGTCTAGGGTGAGCTGCCCGGTGACATCAGCGGGAGGGTAATTCTGACTAACTACGTTGGTCTCTTCGCCCATGGTCCAAGGAATCTTCGTGACGCTGTGCTTTTCGAAGAGAGCCTTCACGGCGAAATATTTCGGGGTTAGCTCGCCGGCCTCGTTCACGGGGGCGTCGTTGTCTGAAACAGTTTCAAGGCCACATTTTTTTCCAGAACTTACTTGGTTTCATTAAAAACGCTACTGCAGGGGTTCTTCCTTCTAAAAACAAGGTTCTTCTTCTGAAAACAAGGTTACTCAAATTGAGACCGCGAAGCCAAAGTATTTTCTATGAGAAGTGAGGAACCACTGCAGTACAACTCTAAAACTCAGCTAACCTGCTAATAACTCCAAAACCCTTACGGTCTACAATGCTACATAGACAGTTTTTAACTTGTGCCCGGTAGAAACCAGTCTTTTCTTGTACTGAAGGTGAAAGAGAGAGTGGGTCTTACACTGCACCAGACATGTGGAAACGGTTGTTTACCGTAGCTAGTGACGACCGACTGCAAGTACGGGTATGTGTCGAGAAGGTTGCCTCCGTTGATGAAACCCCAGTTGGTTCCCGCGCAGAACATGTACACGTTCACGGAGGCTGGGAAGTCCAGGATGCGCGCCAGGTTCGCTGCGTACGCTGGAAACAGGTTTCTATCGTTGAACTCGGAGATAAAGCGAAATATGTTCGCCGCTTTTGCCGTAAGAGTTTGGGTCCTCACAGCACATATTTGAAAGTAAATACTATCACCTCTATGCCACTGCCAAACAGTTGTTTTGACTTGGCATGTTTTGAACGGCTGGTGTTTTGAAACTGTAATTAACTTGTAGCGTTGAGTCAGCGAGCCTGCGTTAAGGTTAAACTGTATTCGCGGAAAATGACCGGAAAACTGACTACTTTACCGACAATAATGGAAAATGCTGCTAAGTGGAGACACCGTCGTTTCAAATGTTATGACATTTCGACACGTTATTTCTTTCAGATTACTCGTATTGAAGAGTGTTTTACGATTAATTAATCTTTATTGCTGCTAACCTCAACGATTTCCATATATTTTTCGATGGCCGGAAGCGTCATCAGGTAGCATCTACCGTTACTACGTTTTTCCGGCTAGTTTTCTCAGCAGAAAGTTCTACATTAACGCTGGCCCTCTGACTGAAGTGTTAATGTAGTAGTGTAAATGCCGATCACCCTCGCCGTTATCCCCACCCCTGGCCTAAAATCATGTGGTATTTTTCACATTACAAAATTACAACATGTTCAAAATATTTTAGCCGCCTACTTTTATCGGACACCGGAGTGTGACCCAGCATCCACCGATCAAACCAGCCCGTTCTGAACTCAGACACCATCGGCTGGAAGTTGTGTTGTGACTTCTTCAGCTCCCGCAGCTGGGCGCTAAAGTCGACACCCCAGTCGAAACTTGCTGTCTTCAACACGCTACGGTCGTTGGTTTCGGCCGATCTACTGATGGCGTCGTTCAACACCCCAGAACCCGACTTTGTGGGCAAGTCCGCCATGAAGATCATCTCGTGGATGTCAGCAATGCGCAAGGTTTGAACCATAAACTCGAGGTATAGGGGGTCGAGGGAGTCGTTTGCCGAGGAGTATTCGTGGTCAATCTAAATAAATCGAAAAGTTATCAGGAGTTTATTTTTAACGTACTTTTTGGGTTACCTTTGACAAGTGGCTACAATACCCCTTTAAACACCCCGTCGCCTTTTTAATTGTTTGTATTTGTTGGTCTTGTCAGTTTTAATTTTCGTTTGTTTGACTGCCGTTATTCATGACTTCCTAATGAAGAGTGAATTTTCCTGACAGCGGGTCTTTTTAGCCCGTGTCTTTTGAGCTACCTTATTTGACCTCATTTACATGCCTCTCAAAAAACACCATGATGTCAGCGTTGGAACAGAATCGAGCTGTGGTTTCACAATACAAACCAAAGAACACGTAGGAATTATAATAAGATATTTTCCTCGCTCCAGATAGTATCATATACGGATAGATTGTTCTGATGTGAAAAGACACATAGCTGTATGATGTAGTCACTTTTTAAATTTACGCCATGTGTGGAGAAACCACAAAATGTTAATGCATTTTGAAATATCGACGAGGAATAAATGAGTTTCATTCTATTACCTGATATGCTATGATGTTGCCGCCTTTCTCACGTTGCGAGTGACCATCAAATCCAGAGAAACCGAGCGGTTTTAACAGTGGCAGCAATTCACCGTAGTAATTTTTCAATTTAGTCATAAATTCATTTTCGTGTGTCCTTGGCCGGATCCCATTTACCGATAGGAACCAACTTGTATGACGAAGGAAAAAATAAAACCAATAAAGATTTTATGCTTAACAGATAGACTTATGTCGGGTTTTAACATAATTTTCAACTGTAAATTGGATTTTTAGCTCACAGAAACATCTGAATTTCACTGCATTTGATTGGAAGTCGCCATAGCAATAGTTTCAACTAACCCTTCAACTAGGATTCAAGATTTTGGTAAAACCAGATTCTGCAGATTCTAATCTCCTGCAAAGTAAGTTTTTTTTTTGCATCTTACCTCGGAATGCCTCCTAGATCCAAGTCTGCACCGACATACGGACCCACTCGAATGATAACGAACAGGTCTTCTTCTTTTGCGATTTCAATAAACCTGACCACGTCCAGAAAGCGAGTCATGGTGTTGCTGGTCTGCCTTCCAAGAACCCTGAAGCCCTTCCCGTAGTCAGTGTGACCTCTCTGGAGCACATGGAGGTTCCACGGAATAGTTCTGCACGGACGTTGTGTTGTTATTGTACAAGGATAATGGTGTTGACTAATTGAGTGAATATCTCAAATGATTTCAAATGCAGATAGACTTCACGTTCTTGAAACTACTTGTTAACTAACATTTTATAATTTTTTTTTTATCTTATGTGCAAAAAAAAGGGTTCGTTAAGTATATTGACCAATTACTTATATCTACTTACATCTTGTCTTTTATTTATTTTTATAATTGAGCTTTTTCTAAGCGATTGATATCAGATTTATCACGAGTTTTGATTTCTTTAAAAAAAAGAATGAATAAAGATATAAAAACATTTGAGATATCTGAGTAAAATTGCAAACGCTTGCAATGTGCGGGGTATTTTATTATTAGGAACACTAATAACCTCTCAAAATTAGTTGGGCGTCAATTTTTGAGAGGTTTTAAGTGTTCCTAACAATAAAATGGGACATTTTCTCCTTTGGAACATGTACGCCTAGGGAGGACTTTGCCGTAGGGGCATGGCAAGCGACGTCCCCAGCGACTAACGTGCCCCATGTCCTTCACAAGATGTTCCACCGTGGAGAGTTGTTTGCAGAGGGCGGGATATCTCCAGAGAGCAGCCACGGCGACATCCTCTGATCGGAAATGCACACTTACGTATCGACAGTGTTTGCTCCGGCAGCTCGCAGCTTCTTCAGCCGATCCCGCCAATAGTCGGGATGGATGCGGAAGTAATGTATCGAACCGCTCAGGATCTTAATCGGACGAGTGTTTAGCGTCCAGCCATTATCAGATGGTCTCAAACCAGTTCTAACGCCTTCTGAGTCTTGAAGCATTTTCGTGTAGTGATCATAGTTTGTGTTTTTTGGCGAGTTTTCACCTAGAATGAAGATCATTAATTACTCACCGATGTATAAATAGGTTTTTTACGGTGTTCTTTAAATACTCTTACCTAAAACAACTCCAAGGAAAATACATAATATCAAAAATTTAAATGTCCCATAATGGTCTCCCATTTCGTAGATACTGTTATGCTTGGAGACGAAATATTACTCAAACTTAATTCGATAATGCATCGTTTTCATGTGCTCCAAATTGTATATGCAAAAACAACCATAGTAGGAGTTTTTCAAATCAGAATTGGTATTTTATAACGTCAGGAAAAGAGTGACACTTCATAATGACTTAAAAAACGAGTGTATATATGACGGCTCAGCCTTGTGGATTTAGTCAATCGTTTTTAAATTTATTCGATCTTTGATTATGACTCATCAACTTCAAGTAAGCGTATGTTGTTTTGACTCAACGCGTTATCGTCGCAAGATCTACTAGGCGTATATTTGTCAAACATGTCCAGTCACTTGTTACCTAAGTTTTGGATTGGATATTCATATTTTGGCCCCAGCGGAATGACGGAATATGGATTTTGGAAAATAATTGTGGTCAACTACTTTAAATTCTTGTTGCAAATACTGTCGCTCTGCTAGAGGTACTTATGATCCACACTTTGACAATAAGATTAAAATAAAACCATACACTAATGTTACTACGTGTAATTTCACATAGATCCAAAAAAACAGATACTTTCTTAAAACTTTGAGCGCCTTGGGCTCTATCTTGTAATTTGTAACCAGAGATGCACCTCACCATAGCGTGTCTTCCAACCTTTTCTATCCTCGTAAATCCTTTTTACACCATGCTAAAAAAAAACACACACACACACAAATGCACCACAATACCAACGCGTTTTTTTTCTTCTCCACCAGACTGCTGGCAAGAGCTGGACACACTTCACGGTTTTTTCCGGTCTCTATTTCTATCTCTCTCTTCCTCTCTTGATGTTAGTAGAGAACAATTCAGAGAGATGCATCTGACGCTGGACCAGCCAGCATCTCAGCGCCTTCGTCTCAGAAGAGAACCACAAAAGAGCGGCTGTCAAATGTCTTCGGTCATTCCTACATCTCACACTCTAGTTTATCCGAGGTCAAACATGGGTCAAAGCTACCTTTTGGTATTCATAGCAGTGCCCTTCTCGATTTCTCACACTTGCTTTCAGGGTGGTTTCGTTCATTGTTGTCTTTATTCTGAAAAAGTATCAATTATCATATGTTACCGTATGGTAAGTGAAAATTGAGCATACAAGCGACGAAAAGCATGGCTTTAACGAAGTTAACCGCAGAATTTTTTATCTAAACGGTTTGCGCTGATCATTTTTCCGTAGTAGCCGGTAGTACAATGGGCAATGCGTTTCATTATACAATGCTATAGAGAAAAATTTTAATGGCGTCGAAAGTAACGCAGTCAAGTTCCACTGGAACCGAGTATATTTTTAATGAAACGATAGATTCATAGTAGACGCATGCACCGCCATTTAATTGAATTCCCATTTGAGATTCATCTCCGCCTCGAAAGGGGGAGGCAGCACTGAACTAAAAAAATCAAAATGAGATTGGCGAAAACCAATTTCACATTTTTTGCATTTTTATTTCACCCGAGCGACTCGATTAAATTATTGCATTGGAGATTATTGCATTTGCTGTTCTTGTTAAAAATAAAAGTGTCGTGTATAAAACAATATGTCCGGCTAATCGGAAACGCATAACTGATGGAACGGATGGCTGTTAAGGAAACTCTGATTGCTTTAAATTCCTTCCCGTTTCTTTGCTAGAAATAAACTAGCTTCTAGAACCGCCATTTATCAAGTCTCTATAATCACTATTATGTAATTTAAGGCACCAGTAAGTCCTATTCACATTTCCTTACTTTTACATTTTGTATGAATACACAGAGTGCGGTTAATGAAACATGCAATAAATGGAACAGTGGGAATTTGCATTGCTACAGTTTCTAATTTCTACGGCAGATCTCGGCTACGCAATGCATTCAAAACAAATACGGAATACCTATGCACGAATAGTTGTGAAAAGTTCTGAGCTGAAAATGTCCATGATATTAAATGCACCTTTCCTCACTTGAAATACAAATGTACACTGATCTGCAAACAATATCGCTAAAGCCAATACTGCAAATCGAGTATACAGGACAGTGCACTCAAGTAAATAGGATTTTGCTCCAAATTTCAGTGTATCACTCAGCATTCTTTAATATTCAATTTCCAGATATTGCTGTTCTACATCAATTATTCTTTCATCGTGCTTCGAAAAAACGAGCGAACGTCACAAGGGTTGAATATCGACAGAAGCTGGATCAAATAGCAAGTACGACAGCCTACTACATATATACCTACACTGCTCTCGTTCGAGTTGAATCGTCCGATTGGCTCACTTTACGAGAATGATCACGGTTCATTTCCCATCGGCGTACACTCTTTATCAATCCCTCGCCGTCAAACGCCGCCTTCGTTAGCCGTCGATCGCGAACGGCGGAACAATTTGAATTCTCTGTGGAAGTTGTTCGAATTTTGAGCTTCGGTTTGGAACTTTGCTGCACGCTGTCATCGTTTTTCTTCCTCGAATACGAGTCCTCAAGACACGCGGGTCTGCATTCTAACATGGTCCTTAATTTCGCCTCAGTTCATTTTATTGTTGAAATGAGGATCCGGTCGCTCGTTATACGGATTCCGGATAGGCATTATATTATTCTGAAATAAACTTTTAAATGAGATGGATACACTTATGGGATGGGGAGTCTCGGAAATAGGATGTTTTTCTCGATCGCTTGGATGGAATTTGAATTTACAGATGCATGAACTAATTGGTGATCATATTCGGAACACTATTGGAACGGCAATCAAAATTTGAAACGAGTTCATTTTCTGAGAACCGTTTTTTTTTTTTTTTTATTTATAATTCTAGTTGATTAACAGAAATCGAAATATCTGCGAAATAGTTTTCTTTGATGTGGTTATTCCAATAAATCGGTGGTATACAGTTAAAATATCACTCAAATATTTCACATCAGAGGTATTTTCATAAAAGAAGACAGCCTATAGTACAAAAAATAATTCATTCGACTCTCGAATATCTTTTTAAATTAATAACTGAGATAATAAAAGGAAGATTTGCTGTGGGAATTGCGAGCTGGATAATTCCTTTAGAGAATATAACAATTTTCAGACCTGCCATGGTCGAAACATCATCGTTGCAACCACTCCATTTGTGCGTATGCATTAAAAGACGTAGCTCTTCAGAATGTTTTTTCTTTACCTTTGTAGATATTTTAATACTTACCTATACATAGCATTAATAACACGTTTAAATACAGCACTTGGCGAACTAAATTAAAGTGAAAAACTCTTTTTCAAGTTTTTCACATGTGTACCTTGGCATGACAAGGAAAAGCGAGAAAAGTGGGAAAAGCGTCCTTCTCTCTCCTTGTTAAAACGAAACTTTTAATTTCCCTCGGCGCTGGCGTCTCTCTCCAGAGACACGTCGACGGAGCTCTAACCAAACTCTTGACAGATGACTGACGGCACGCGGTTCCCTTTTGTTAGACACTCAGTAACCAACGCTATTTTTACGGACGAAAGCAAATAGAAAAGAAAATGGTAAATCACGACTTTAAGAAAAGTTAAATAAAGTTATGCGACATAAAGATAAAAATAGTGAGCAAGTATGGTATCTTTATGTATTTTTTTTTTTTTTTTTTACTAAAATCACTCTGTTATCGTTTTAATAGTTATTTTAACTAGGTTTAACTCGAGTATTTCATTTCCTAAAATGTTACTAAAAAAAAACGGTTTTTTAGTGCAAGAATTTCTTTTTGGTTTAACAATATTTTCCACCTCTATCATTGGTATGACCCCAAAATTAATAAATACGTGATAACATTTATTTCAGTGTTTTTCATATAGCACTGAACTACCTCTTGGAAGAAAGTTACGCAAGACATAATATTTTTAGCAAGCTAACGTATCTCTTTTCTAATCTGCCCGTGAACTTGCAAAATGAGACCAGCACCTCGTAAATAATTGATAGGTATATAATCAAGTGTTCATCCAGCTACCTTCGCATTTCTTCCAGTCCTATTTGATTTACGAACTGTCTAACGAGATATGATAGGTTTCAAGGTATATAAATACAGGAGCAAGTACGATCCTGCATGTAGCGCGATCAAATATTTACCGTGTTATAAAAATTTAAATAGGTCAGGTCGATTTTCATTTTCTCCTATCTGTTGAGGTAATAACGTAGCGTCTGCTAGCTTTTCCATAACTTGCTCGCTGCCGCAAATACATCGCCTCACCCGGAACATTTTTATTGTGTCCTAAAAAGGATTACACCAACGGTGGGCCGGCCCCTATTGGAAATTTAAATCTTTTATTTTCCACATATTTTTTCCACGGATGCGTTACAATTTAAAGCATGTTTTTAAAAACACAGCTCACGAGGATGCTATCTTCAACCCCATGTAGTACTTTCCGCAAAGTAACCTTTTCGCAACATCTCTGCTGTCCCGAAAATGCTCAAAACTACTAAAATTCTGCAAACTTCTAGCAAAAATACAATGTGCATACACATTATTGCATAAGGCCTTCAAAAACAGTAAAACTACAACACTAGGCGCATTGTTAATAAATCGCTCATCAATTTAATTTAAAAAATTATCTTCACCCTACACCTACATTACCTATATAATTTTTATTTAAATTTTCAATGATGTGGCTCTCAAAAATATATGAAAAACCGGAATTTTGATCTTATGAACCTCAGGCATGCCCACTCTTTGATTAATCTCTGAGTAAGCAGCCGATGGGTATTTCATCTCAGAAAAGGTAACTGGATGATGACCACCAAAAACAGACCACAACTCAGCACCAAAACACAATTATTAAAAAAAAAAATGTTATTTCTCTGTTATTTTCTGTCGACAAGAATAATCATACGCGCATTACCAAAGTACACAGCACCGAGTTAACATGAGTCTTCGTTTTTCGTTCGGCTGTAATAACAGTGTTCGTCGTTCACAGTAACTGGCTTCGGAAAGAGCTACAATTTAGTTGTTATATTTAATTTAATTTAATTTAATGTGATAAATGAATGCGGGCGTTCGTTCCTGACCGAAGTTGAATATTATTTATGTGTGTTTTTTAACGTGATCAGGGTCGGCAAGGTCCTGTGCATAGAGTTGTTATTTTTTTATCAGTGGGGGTCAGGTATATGGGCCTGACCGTCGGACCACACCGCTGATGAGAGGGCGTTATGTTGTACAATGGGAATAAATGATTGTTAACAAGCTGGTGTCAGCCGAGGTAAAGGTAACCTGGTGGTCCAAGAATAAATGACCGGAGAAAAGCATCACTAAATGTACGGTGTGTTTGTGCGTGTTTTTTTTTTTTTTTTTAGGGAATTATCTACATGTGCAGAGAAATTTCCGACGAAATTCAATACTGTTCTAAAAATCTTTGAAAACGAATACTCATAGCGTGTGTTGTGAAATAGTATTTATAAACACTACGTTTCAGTTCGTTTGCCGTTTGATCCCGTGTATGTCAAAAGTGACACAGCTGGAAAATCATTTATCAGAGATCTTTTAAATCGCATTTGCTTATTCAACCACGTAACCACTGCCGGGAAAAGACTTATCATGCAATTGAAACCACAATTATATTTTTAAATGTACACACGCAAGAGGGGGTACTCATTCAAATGATATTAACCCAAAGTTAAACAGAGTAATGTGCTCGTACTAACAAAGTTTTATGATAATACGAGGGGGTTTAATTTCATTTCCTTAACTTCAAACAAATTTTCAGAGAGAAATCAAATTAGGCTGAGCCTATGTAATTATCATCTATGCATACTTGTGAGAGTAGCACATAACGAGTTTAGCGAGAGTTCTTTGAGCTCGGTAAGATTAGAAAATGCAAAACGTTCTTTTTCTTGAGCTCATTTGATTGGGTTTAGAGGTAGGTATTTCTGGTTAACCATCCGTGCATTTTTTTTTTTGGGAAGTATTTAAACTCAGACGAACAATATATCATGGCGGTGATCGTATATCTTTCCCACAGGATCAATAACGCATATCTGGATGCAGATGAATTCGATAACAGTGAGATCGCTAATTATTGAGCTTGCACACAATGAAATTGATATCACCCCTATGGATGGTAACACGATCACGTTACAGTGATAGTGCACAGAATGATATTGTTACACAGCGAGATTTAGTTGCATTCAGTTCAGCTTCCGTTTGTGTCAATTTCTTGTGCTACCACCATAGTTTGTCAACCATGGTGCAATCGTATCGGATGCATCCATGCCTCAATTCACGCTATCAACTTGTTAGTTTTGGCAAATTGATCGGAAGCTTCGAATTCCTGAAGACCTGCTGAATTCCTGCTCCTATAAGAGATAATTATATCGGGTAAAAACGACTGTCTGGGTGCAAGACATCTGTTTGTTTAGAGCAATGAAAATAGATAATAATTAACGTTTCTAAGATAAATATATTTTATTTAAAATTCAGTTTGTTTTCACATTTTTCTGGATTCAATTCTGCTGTTGAGTTAAAATTCAAATATCTGCACCTAATCACTTATTTCGTAATAAAATTTATTTTATGTGCCTTCCCGAATTATCACCACATTCAAACTTAAATTTACATCTTTTTTGTGTCTTTATCTGAACATCTCCTTTCAAATCTCTGAAAATGTCGGCTAAACGGGGATAATTAATTTTAGCCTAACATCTCCCTTAAGTGCCGATTAAAAAAATGTTAAAACGGCGTTGGCGACATCGGCCCTTAATTGCTTGTTTCTGTGATTTGAACTTGCGCCACTAGTCGCTTCAAAAATACCGACCAAACACCGACCTTGGTGGCACTAATTGTGTCTTGATTTTGCGCGCACGCCGATGGAAAATAGCAAATACAACACCATTTTGCTACGTGCACGGGCACACTCGGTCGTAACGGCGATGGGAAGCACGTGATCTGGACGTAATCCAAGGAAAATACTCGAATCTAGCTCTGGCTCGCCTGTTTAAGACTAAAGGCGGCCGCGTCTTTCAAACAAGTGAGGCTCAAAGTGAGCCTGTAGGCGGCAAGCGAATCACTTTCACGAAACGAATCGAAAAGAGGAAACTCACTTTCAACGTCATATTTTTCCAATTTTTTTTTTCTTACGAGAAAATACTTGCTGTAACTCTTTTGATGGCTTTAGGTCATACTTAAATCATTGAATCAAACAGGCTGATATAAATGCCTATATAATGCGTGTATAATTATGTAATGGTAAGTGGGGTTTTAGCGACACACTGTTTTGACAACGGGCCCTATGGTACTGGTCTAATGTCGTCGATTAATGAGTGGATTATGATCAGGATGACGTTGAACCTAACCTATTCTACAAGGCAGATTGGAGAAGATGAAGGTGATCAATAGATCAACCGGCATAGCGCCCCTTTCGAAGGACGGTACAACGCAAACAACAGGATTCTTTCACAAATTCATGCTGTCGAGAGGTTGATGTTTGATAAATTTGCTGTACCAAATTTTATACTTACATCCTCTCTCCCGAACAGAACTGCAGTCATGTGTATGATGGTAACCTATTCAATACTTATGTGAACTCGCGAGAACAGGTGTTTCCAACACGTCAAACCGTTCGGTGCACATATTAAAGGTAACTACATCCTTTCGTAAAAGATTTTGAAATTTCAATAGAATATGAAATGGTATACTCAATATTTGTTATGAATTTGGAGTGCTTTACTGTCGCAGAGTGACATCGGCAACGAATTGAATGGGCCCTAATGAAGGCTGCTAACTGAAACTAAATTTGGCGACAATACATATTTCATGTACATGCTGTGGCTTAATTGGATGCCATTGTTCTAGGACACTGTAATGACAGCGTCGAACTACAATCGCTCCAGCGTTTAGCGCTCTCGGATCGTTTGTAAATAAACCTGTTCGTTTTTGACGGCCATTTCACGTGAAATTTTATCCGAAATTTTGTCCGAAAAATTGTCATAAAAAAAGTTTTAATGAATACGAACTGCTATGCAGGTTATTCTCTAAATATTTATTATTAGATTCTATACATTCGCACATAGTTTCTTTAAGTGCTATTCAGAAATATTTCACCGTTGGGATAAAGAAGTTAAAAACAAAGGACGCGGTCCCTTACTCTTTTCCTTTTGATATAGTCGCACGCTATTCTCCATCGCTTCTATTTGATGTTTATTGAACCTCTCCTCTCTCATTTGCACACAATTCTGGTCCACAGATCTGTTATTGTGTTGGCATGAATGTTTGGAGGAACGCCAATCTCCCCTAGGAGGAGGGCATACCTTGGTCGTGCGTCCGAGCCAAGTATTTGGCACCTCTCTGCTGCCTTCTTCGACGCGTTTTCGCATCTTGTAGGTCAATAGTCAATACCTGTGTTATTGCTGGGAATTTAGTGCGGGTTCTCAGTCCTGGGATGTCACAATTTTATTTACACACATAAAAAAAAAATTATGTTTTATATAACTAAATAATGTTTCCATGTCTTTTTTTCAATGTAGTTAATGCACTGGTGAATATGATTGAGATTTATTTTTGCATGCATGCATGTTCTATTTTATATAGTCAAGAAAGTTTTTCATAACAATGCAATATTTTAGTATTCCTGGCGCCTTCGCAAAAAGGGAACAAATGTATTTAAATTCCGACATTTTTCTGCGCATATTATCTCTTTCGCTTCGTGCTCACTCGGTTTATGGCATACAAATTTAATTTTCTTCTAATATGTACAATGGATTGCTTTGCCAGTCAAACACCGAATGACAGAGCATGCCCCATGCCGTTCAGAGCAAAGACAGCCACACCACTGTTTTGCGAAAGGAGCAAGCTATCGTCTCGATTAATATCGGGAAGGGCAAAAACGAATTAATTGTAAATTGAGCCAAGTATTACTTTTTATCGCGAGTATACAAGTTTCAACCAAAAAGACAAACACAAATCGAAATAAACTATTTAAATTTAGCTCGAAATTAGTTCTCCCGTGTAAACATTTCTGGTGGGTTTAAGGTATAGTATACAAAAACAAAACTTAAACACGAGAACTGGACTTTCTTTTTAATATGTAAAAGAAAGATGTGAAAGAAGCTCCCTATTCTCACGTGACTCTCGTATAGCGGCCTTCGCAGCTAGAGGGATAGGAGCGCGTTGGGAGGCTGCGATCGTTGGTTTTATTATAGACAACAAGTCCACACGCGGTGCGTTGATGATAGTCTTCGGTTGGGACGGTGCTCAGTTGTGATCTGTCGGCGAGTGCCTTACGTTGTGAGGGAGACAGTAGTACAGGTCGACGAATCGGTGTGTGGTATTAGTGCCTTGTCGAAGACGGATGGCGATGAACGGGGGTGCTAATTGTTTCAACTGTAATCGGCGATTGTGCACGTGTTTTCTCTTAAATAGACGCAGAGAAATCGTTTGACAAGTTAAAAGGTGTGAAAGTTACTGTGGGAAGTTTTTTCTTGATGAGGCAAGGTTTTTTTTTGTGAATATTTAAGCTTGAATAAAATGTGAAACAAATGCGTGTCTTTCAGCGAATATGCTGGCGAAAATATAACAGTCAGTATCGAAATAAATACTTCTAAAATTTTAAATATAACTTAATTCAAGTATATCACCGAATCTTTATTTTTAAGTGTTTTTCAAGAATAAATTACTCTTCTCGGTGTCACAGAAAATTAGAAATACAGAAAATTAGCTCACCATCTTACATCTTAAGCACTACGTCAACGTAATTGGCACTCTGCTCTTTCCGCAATTAATTGTTTCGTCACCGAGCTGAAAATGAGAGTGTCGCCGATCTACGAGAGACCACCTATTACCCTCCCGATCTTCAGGTTGGGGTGCTGAAACATGAAGAACGACGCCTTATCGTGGAGGTCTCTAACACGTCTACAAGATCATTTGGCGCTGTGTTGACTAATAGATTGGAAGAAGATGACATCTCGCCTGTTTTTACAAGTCATAGTCCTGCTCCTCGCGGTCATAGGTCCCGCTGTGACAGGACGTAAGTTTAGCCACACATTTTACCCTTTCTTTAACGATGAAGTGGTTAGTAATAATAGAGATAGAAAAAAATGTTAGTTCTACAGAAATTTTTGCCATAGTCATCATTGTTGTATCTCAAATAATAACAAGAATAATAAAATAATTATGTTTTTGTTTTTGCAAAATGGCAAGATTTTAAATAATTATGTAACAAATATTTTACAAAAATGTACAAGTAAATGTACCTTTTAAAGACTTTTAACTCATCAGTACGAAACTAAAAATAATCTTGTAACGTTTGTTGAAGTAAGATACCTAATTATTTAAAGTATCCATAATCGGATCATTTCAGTTCAGTGGCGCGTTAATAGTTTGGTCAAATCCTGGTTCAAGGTTTACAGCTTGAGCTAACTTAGAATGACAAATTTGTTTCTGAGAGTTATATAATTAATCCAGAGTTAAGAAATCGCTGGACAAAAATTTAGAACGGTTCAGAATTTAAACCTTAACATTTTAAAACAGTTCATATCCAGAAACCGAAACAATCGTTGACGAGAGCAACGCTTTTCATTTTCACAAGTATTTACCAGGCGGTAACTTTGACATTCACTTCTTCGAAAACATCCTGCTCGATGTGTTTTTCAGGCTTCTTTTGCATATATAGCTAAACATATACCAAATTTGAGAGGCAAACACATATGACGCACAAAAAGAGCGGGGGAAAAAACACCGGCAAGTTACTTTCACGACAACCATACGACTTTTAAAATTATAAGAGGCCGAGAAGCTGTGACAGTCGATGCGGAAAAAATGAACCTTCTTTGCAAGATGTCACTTTGAATTGAAATAAATTGAATGCAATTAACTTGTATACATCGTCTTGACTTGTTCTGTGCTCGATGTGGTGCGAAGCTCGTTACAAAACATGACACAAGTGAACACTCATTTCATTTTCCTGGTATTTTAGATAATAGCTTGGGATACGATGGATGGGAACACAGTTTTGTCGAATTATTTAAATGCTAGGAACACATATATAAATCGTGAGCGTTACGAGGTTTTTTGTTATTATAGTCGAGACTTGAAGAGGAATTTCCGGATTCTGAACTTATCCATTTGTATTTTGAAAGCGTTAAAAAAAAACGAATAAATTGAATGGAATTCGAATTTTGTTTTATACGAACGTTCCGCCAATCAACGACATGAATAGTAATTGAAAGCCATAATGATTATGAAATTTATGGATCATTAATCGTCATTGACGCAATTATGTGTTTGAATACAGGTTTAATTGCGTTACATTATTTTGATACCAAAGTATTGTGCGAAATCGTGTCAAACAAATTATAGTACTAATCTGTGGTACTATGGTACGTTTCAGAAACGCAGGTTCTAGTTCTTTTACTGATTTTAAGCTGCTATTATGAGGGTCTTTGTTCAATTCATGTTCATTTTGTCAAGTGTCTACATTTAACCCCGCTTTTACTAGACCATCCAAGCTGCATTGCTATACATCTATTCATCTGCGTTTTTGACATACACTATGCATCGTTTCATTTTTCTCTGTACAATATTCGTAACAAAAAGGACTCAGTGAGCCTTTTATCTTTTAGTGAGCCTTACACCGGAAATAACCATAACGTAATTTTACTTTTATCCTTGTGGTTACTCTGTCAAAAATTTTAAATTCTACCACAGTAATTACACCTTTAGTTGCCTCGACTTATTCTAACCACTGCAGCTAACGCTTTATACCTCAATGCATAACACGACCTCGAGATCATGGTGAGAACGAGGACACTTTCTGGAGATAAGGTTTTTACATGGGCAGGTCTAAAATATCGGTGGGTGGGCAGAGTCGCCTTTCGACGAGCCGCGATTCTTCCTTCCATTAGATCCGTCTAGTCCTGTCCCCCGTCCCGTTCCAGCCCAGCCCCACCCACACCGGGGGTGACAGCTCCCCTAGCGAGACTATTATGACGTGACACCCGAGTTAAGTTCACAGGATCTACGGCGAAAATCGCATGCCACACTTAACTGCTAAATCGTCCTGCTGAAAAGTTATTTCACCAGCACTTTCATTTCGGCATCCATTTTTTTTTTTTTTTTTTTTTTGAAAGCATCTTTCCACTTTACGGGCATGAAGGATATCGCTCTCTCTGTGCACTCTCGCAGTACCTGCATTTTTCAACCGTTTGAGTAGAATTTAGAATGATGACTCTGGAGCATGTGAGCAGCTCATAAAAGTGGTATGCCCTCAGATCTGACTTTATTGTTAGAAGCTTGCTGAGCTCGAAAATAAATTAAGTCTGGCTACAATAAGATCTGGCAATTCTAACACAAAACGCCATTTTCATTGTGTCCTGAACCACGAAACTTCCGAGAATGCAGGCTATTTTGTGTTTTTTTTTTATTTTTACCGAAAAGAGAAACTATGCACCACGTGCAAATGTTTTGTCTGCTACTAAACGACAGTTAAGCTTCAAGGGATGCTTCATGCTTGAGAACCGGCCGCTTCATGCAATTTAATATGTTGTGGCACACAGCGGCTGTCAATGCGTCGTTTATGGAGACACTTTTAACATAAAATAAAACATCCGGACTCAAATAACTTCACACAATGTTATTCTTACCTTTAGCGTGTAAACTTTGTGAAAGCTGACGATCAGCTTACAAAAAAAAAAAAAAACATATAAAACAGTTAAATAATCGCTCTGAAAGAAAATGAAATGGTCGCTATTCTGCTAGAAAGGAAATATAAATGCAGGAAAAACGAAAAAAAAAACGTGTTTTCATTTCAGTAAAAAGGTCTACATTCTGGCAGGTGTCTAATTAATCACTCTTAGGCCTAGCTATGAGTGTCTTCTCTTCTATTTTCATTAATTATAAATTATGACCGTTTTGGTACAAAAAAAAAGGTAAATGAAACGCTTTTAGCTAAGCTTCAAGAGGCGAGGTAGTAGAGTTTACGAGCTATGTGTAAAGTTTGTGATACTTATTACAAGTCTATGTACCTACACGCGTACTCCACAACACAAGAGAGTGGTATGTTAGTGAACGAAACTCTCCAGAAATGCCACCAATGCAGTGTGATTCACAGTACCAAAGAGCGCTTGGTATGGAATGGTATGGTACGCTATTAACAGATCGAGAAAAATGTTTTTGAAAATTCCTTTCCGCGTCCTCGGCTGTTACGAAGGGCTGGCACTCGATTTAGATTTAGATTTGTCCCAGTAACAATGCATCTGTATTCTAAAGTTAACATTGCGAGAGAATTTAAGATCAATAGTAAAGTACAGTTGAATGCAAAGCAGCTCGGCCATACAAACTCAAATAGCAACGTAGTACTCGTTGGGAGATTGACCGCCAATGCCAATGTCACACTGCGATCTTGTACTTAGGCCCAGTGCAACAATTTTATTTACTTTTAGGTAAAGTGGGAGTTAAATTGATTACCAAGGCAACAATCAATCACATGCAGTGTAAGTCTGCTGTTTCTGTGAGTTGGGAGCTTTACTCAGAGTTAAAAAATGTTTTAATACTCGACCTAAGATTTTCATCATGTCCACAGTTTAATTATACGATGCCTTTCTTAGAAGACAACGCAAAAAAATGGATAATTGACATTTCACTTAGCCAATCCCATGAAAAAAATAGAAAATGTGAAGAATTAAACATTCAACCGCAAGCAATTATACACAATACAGCGAACTGTGACTTGTATTAAAATAGAAAAATTAATTAGGATTCAAAATTAACGCGGAGACGAATAAACGCGTTTTTTCTTATCTCATAATACCACGATGGTACTAACATGGAAATTGGATCACTGTGAGGTTGAGAACTAGCTATCAGGTTCAAAAGGCACCCCTTTGCATTGACAGGGGTGTCGTGTTCGGGGACCGCATCATTTAAATCAAAACACGAACATGGTCGGGATGTTCTACGCGGGATACGATCGGTATGACCGACTAGGTCGACACGGGTTCCTGTCAATATGCCAAACGTTTCGACCAACTTTTTACGATGCCTGCAGCTTCTCTGAAATACACATCTAAACAATGCCAAACAACGGAGAACGATTTCTTTTAAGATTCCGAACGTATTGACGTTATAGGAAAAAGCGTTTAGCAAATTTTTTAACGCGCGGCTCCTCTATTAAATGAATGTGCTACTGGGAAATAAAAAGTTTTTGTTTGTCATAATTTCAAGATATTCGTTTTAGTTGTATTAAGTGTTGGTCAAATTATGTGCGAACCACAATTAGTTGGAAACAAATTAGATTATAATTTTAAAATAAACTAACATATAGACGCAAGTTGCAAGTTAAATAATAATTTTTTTAAATGGAATCTTATCGTGCCACGGCGACAATATCTAAGAAAATCCAATATCTGTCTAGTCCTAAGCGAAGATATCTGTTAAGCAGGCCTAGCTTTCCGATATTTGCCGACCAAAATGGGACTGCGCAATTCTATGACTGGAAGAACTGGCGAGGTCCTAGGTGTAAAATTCGGTAGGCGAAATCTCTGATTTGATGAATTTCATCGCCAGCCGAGCCACCACCTATTCTCTGGTAGTTCAATTGTCTCCCCCTAGGCGGAAAACTTTTTCTGTTCTCGCGGTTTTGTATTTTCCACATCCGCGGTCTGAATCCGACGTAATCGGATCATTGACGCCTCGCAAAGAGGGATATTTACATTTCAAATTGGAACCGGTGGAAAGATGGCCTTTATAAATAATAAAAAGTCAGAACACGATTAAAAATATTTTAGACCCATAGAGTGAAAACTGTTTGGAATAATTCCAATCAAAATTGTACCTTTCATGAACGAATTAAAAATAATTTAATTAGATCAATTCGTTCTGAAAATTACGAGATCTTTTACCACAAGTTTCCTGCATTTTTTTCCTTGTTTATTTTTTGAAAATTGAATTTTGTACAGCCCTAAGCCAACAATGGATGGCCTATCAGTAGGCTGGATTCTATGCTCTTTCCAGGAGCTGGATCCCTATACATTTGAAGGTAAAGTTGTTATCACCATGGTAACAACCGTTGAAAATCTAATGACGTTGTCTGTGATTGGATGACCATATTAAAACTCCGAGGTTATAGTTAAACTGATTTGAGGGTCTGACCCCAGGTATTTGCGATTCTCAGGGTGACCAAAGTCACAAAATACGAGTAAAATATTCGGTAGACCGTAGACATACCCTTTAGATAAGAATGACAAAGATCGAGCATGTTGTAGATGGAGGATTCAGTTTCGGCACAGCAGGTGGATTTTCCCGAAAATGTTTTAATTTTTAATGTAGTATGGGTACGTGGTCCTGAATTTGTGAAAAAAATCATTTTGGCAAGTGGAGGAAATATCAATCTTGTTGTTCCAAATTTCAATCCTTTTTCTAAAACCTGTTCAAATTCTAGTATCCTTACTCCAACGTTACGGACAGAAAATGTTTTTATTTTAATATTTGAATTGGTCTAAAATCACTAGGTGTCCTTCTCCGTGAGAAACACCATCAGATTCGTGAAATATATTGGTTACAGTTCGATGATAAGGCAAACAGTTCCTATTATTAAACAGAGTGGCGTATTGGCTGACACTTCTCTGCATTTTAACATTGTAAAAACAATCGGATGCCCGTTTTTTGGCACATGATCTTGGCGACATCGGGACTGTACAGCAAGCGCTCTCTCGTTTGCGTCACCAAAAACAATCTCACGCGTTCTGCCCGCGCTGCTGAGTGCGTGCCTCCCCCTCCCCCCCCCCCCCCCCCCCAAGATTTGCCTCCACCGAAATTGACTTCAGATTCTTTCGTTATTAAGATATAAAACCATAAATATATGTACAGAACGAATAATTGCTCGAATTACTGAAATACGTGTAAGAGTATCAGCGGGGTACGATAATTGCTACAAATTATGGTACGGGCAAACGGCGACAAGCAATTAATAATTTAATAAATAAGGAGTTGTATCAAACAATGTCTGTGGAATAATCCAAAGATATTTATTATCTTCTATAGGTACTTACCATTCCCTAACGAAACAAAAAAAAAGTTGGCAATTAAAAAAGCCCACGGCAATTATTTGCAGATCTCACTGGCTAGGTTCACCCGGGCGAAATTGCAAGTCTCATGCTCCGTATTTTTATTGCATTGTGTAATTACGTTGAGGAGGAGGAGGATGCGGAGGAGGGGTGCCTGGGAATTATAAGCTAAAATAATTATGATTGCCATTACTGAGTTTAAGTCAATTAAAATTCTGTCCCGGACATTAATTTTCGACACGCTCATTTATTTTAAGTTTCAAGCATATATTTGGTTTATGCTTTTATCAAATTTAATTCATGAATTTGTTTCAACACTTTTTCTTCCAGCAAGAAGCAGAGGTGAAAAAAAAACATAACTGGCCACTGTGCTAATTCAAGATTCCACATTTTCGGCACCCCCCCTTCCCTCCCTCCTCCCTCCCTCCCCACCAAACGAACACGTCTGCAAAACTGCTAGCAATTCATGAAAGGGAATTTCTATTCCTCGAAACACAATTTCAAAAGATTCGTACTTCCTCTGCAGGCTTCGAATGAGAGTGATTCCCAAATAGTTTCATTCAGGAAGATACCGGATTCAAACGTATCGAATTCAGTGAACAATACAAAAGAGCCCCGGTGGAAACGCAGACAAAATAGAGTTGCAGACAAAAAAGTAAACTGGCGCGGCACTGATTCCTATGACACTCAAACGTCGCGACTTTTATACATCACCCATCAAAAAGATATATTTAAATTTCTACCACTTCACTTCACCCCAGTTTCATTCTCAAAAAGATCTGTGGCAACTCGGATCTTCAATCAGAAAACATTAGAAAACCCCCGCGTAAAATCAGCTAGAGCAGAATGGCAGAACTGCAGATGCGGCGATAGAGCAACTTCCTCTTTCACTTCGATTCGGAAGCCGCAAGCTTCCATCCATCTAGTTTATCGCCCACCTCCGCCCGGCAATGGTAAACCCTCTGAATTCTCGACTCCCATTCCCATGGGGCAACACAAAATTATAAAAACAATCTTTGCACGGATAAAAAAAAAAAACAAAAAAAAAAACAACCACACATAGAGAGCTACAGTATATTTACGGTGATGAGCTACGAACAGATTTTCTAATTTTTACAAAATAAAGACCGCTGCTATGACAACTTTTACGATCAATCATTCACAAGTGGAAATTCGCAAAAATAATAAGCTGTTTTCCAGTCTGTGAACAAATTCCCCTTTTTGATCAAACGTTCCCCACCGGCGGATGCTGTCTTGTGAGTAATCTACTTCTCCCTGCCATCGTCACCACGGGCGGATAGTTGTTTGACGCAGGAAAACCAGGAAAAGCTATACATTACATCTAATAGAAAGGAGAGCACGCGGAGTCGAGATTAAAAGAAAAACAAGATTAAGAGTTAAAGAACGTGCCCACAATCTGTCTGCACGCTGATCTTCCTTTGTACAGGTCACTGACAAAAAGATGGGTGGAAAAAAATCCTTTCTACACAGCTGCCTGATCCAGCTGTTATCAACAAAGTATGCTATTGTGAGCTCTTTGCAGCTAAGCTGGCTCTGGTGAGCGAAAAGTGAAGTTGGTTGGCGATTATAGGTTTGCCACTGGCACAAAGGGAGCGTACACCTACAAACAATTTCTTATCTTTGTTATTCAAATAACAGTGACAAGAATTTACTGGAGCTATATGATGTACCGGTTGAAGGATAGACTTCAAATTTGTTTTTCTTGGTCTTGAATATTGTGAAATGAATCTTTGGAGTTGGTTGAGACAGTTGAATACAATAGGTATCTTATCTTGAAAACGAAGATAAAATAAACCGCCGTATAACGTTTGTTATCAGAATTATGAAAACAAAATCTGAAAGTGGAATTTTTCGTTTATTTTTTCTCAAAGATATGAGTGACTTTCCAGATACAAAGCATTAAGAACAAATTGTATTAAAGAAACTTGATACGCAAAAGACGTGGAAATTTAACCTTTATAGTAACAGTATGGTGCCGGATGGTAAACAGCTGGAAAGTCTAACCACGTCGAGCTGTGTTTAGTGAAACAAGACGACAGATGTTTTCTGCAAACTACATTTAGATCTCTGAAACAGAATGCTTTGCTCGGCTACATTCGACGCATAGAATCGGATCCGTGTGATTATGTGATTAAAACACTTGTAATAACAGAACGCTATCGACAGGTTACACGTGGGGACATCCGAGTCGGGATTGGCGCCGACCGAACGACGAAAAAACGACGCCTGAATTCGACGCCGCGGCGCCTACCAACGTCACCTCGCTAATTGGACAGACCGTGTTTTTGCACTGCCATGTCAAGAACTTGGGAGACAAAGTGGTGAGTCCTGTGTGTTGTGTGTGTGTTTTTTACATATACATCTCGGTACCTTGAAGGTGTACAATGACAATGGTCATTACAAATGATTATTTCACACTTTACTCTATAAATTTTGTTCTAGCTCGATAAACTCATATTTTTAAACGTGACCAGCAGACGATAGTCGCCGAGCATATATGTGACGTTGACGATTTGCGATGCGGTCACCAATGTACTTTATTCACGAATGCACGAACGTAATCCGGTGACACATTCGCATTGTAATTACGTCTGACCTGACATTGCTAATGGATATTATTATCATTATTTTAAAATTATGTCCTGGTTTATATCTCGACCAAACCAAATTATAATTTCATTAGCATAGCTTGCTGGTCAACTATTTTACTGGCGCACACAATATCGCCGCGTCGCGTGCAATGCTGGTAGTTATTTACATAGTTACCGTGCGCTTCTGTTAGTAATTGTGTTTACTTCAATTACTTCAATAACATAGAAAACTATGCATTTGTCTCACGCGCATAAATTTAAATGTAATTAAAACTGCAATCGTGGATAGATTCCGGAACGCATTGCAATTTAATAATAATGTTTATCTCAAATCTTCTAAATTAAAGACTCTCTTAAACTGATTCGTAGGTTAATGCCGGTTTTCGACGCCAAAATAAAAGATGTTCTCGAAAATTCGATGGGGGTCGCCGTTTGTTGACAAGGTTCGAACTGATAACTGCATATTAGAGATGCTATCGCGACCTTCGTCTGCATGAGTCCGAACCGTGACCCTGAAACATAACGAAGAGGTCATGCAAAGAGTAGTGACAAATTAATTTACACGATATATCGCATTTGAGTGTAAGCTACGCTGACCTATGCAAATCCGGGGCCCTTCGCCAAACGGTAGGTACGCGTAATGATGTCTTTGACTCTTGGCTTCTGGTGTGAATCGTTCTGGATCGAAGAGCTCAGGGTCCGGGAAGTGTTTCGGGTCGTGATGTAGTCCCACGATGGATATGACGATTTTGACGCCTTTATCCAGGAATATGTCTTCATTTAGCTGGAAGCTTCTGTTACAGTTGCGAATTAAGAGTCCAGCAGGTGGATACTTTCTCAGGGTTTCTGTAATAATAATGTTTTATTAAAGTTTGAAGTTATTTTAAACTGTATTGCCTCTCGGTCATGCCCGGGGGTAGTTACCTGCGACTACGCGGTCCATGTATTCCATTTCTTGAATGCCTTCGTAAGTCAGATGCCCTCCGTGCTTGTTCATAACCACGTCAATCTCATCTCGGAGGCGTGACTGTATCGCTTTGTTCTGGGCAAGTTCGTAAAGACAAAAGCTTACCGTAGACGACGACGTTTCAAAGCCAGCAACGAAAAATATAAAAGAATTGGCTGCAACTTGGTCCATCGTCAACCCTTTGCGTTCGCCGCCCTCAGACTTAAGTTGGGTCAAAACCGGCACGCCGTCATCGCCAAGATTTTGATGGTTACGCAGTCCAATTAACAACTGCACGAAATCGTTTCGAGTCACGTGATTCGCTTCGCGGTGTTCAACGGTCTCGCGCACGACGCTCCGGAAAAAATCGGAGACGTCGCGAGGAATAAGTGGTAATCTGGACAATTTGGCCAGAGCCGGGACGAAGCCACCGAGCAAAAATCGAACATTAGTCAGGAAGTTGAACTCGAAGACCTTTTTGCCCATCTGACGGAATTTACAGTCAGGATTCTTGAGACTGTTGCTCTGGATACCGAACGCACACGTGGCGATCACGTCCGTGCTGTACATTGCAACTAAGTCTTTCAGCTAGAATAAATAATAAGGAAACACATTAGGATAAGTAATTACTGTATAATTGTGCTAACCAGACGCTGTACTGGTTTAGTTGTTATATAATTTATACCTCAATTATATCATTAGTCTGCGCTTTTGCGAGCAGATAGCCTTTCAGCTCGATCCCGCAACTGACCATGGTAGGAAACATCATTTTCATTTTCCCAGACGTGAACGTAGGTGATAACTTTGATCTAAGCTCTCTCCACTTTGCCCCCTCCATTGTGAAAAGATGCGCTGTCAACGGATCATTCACTTCATCCGAGAAAATTCCGCGGTCGTGAAAACTGGAAAAATCTTTGACCAGTATCTTCTTGATTTCATCAGGATCACGCACGATCAGAGTGGGCTTAAATAACTGATAGGCACCAGCTAGTTTATGGCCGTCAAAGTTGTCGTACAGATGTTTGAAATAAAACGGAAGACTGTACTTCTGTCTGATCACGTCGAAAAGGTTTCCAAACGGGACGATCGGTTCTTCAAAAGGAATGTTACGCTTTTTCCAGTATTGGAACTTAATCAAGAACCAAACGTAGATACCAGCGCACATGCTCACAAGAACAGCCGCTAATTCCAGTGTCCACGAATCAAACAGAGCGCCCATTTTGTTGACGCAGTCCACAAAAACTATAACCTCGCAATTTTACACAATAACCCGGGCTCGTTAGCTCATGACGACCTTTGCTCGAGAGTATCAAAACACCAGGTCACTTTGCTGCGATGCTTTGCGAATGATAGCTCCTGCTGTACTGACTGATAATGTTGACAGACCAATTGACTGAGACGTGATAGCCACGACGTGGTTACATAATTGTGTATTGACCTTCGCTTGCTGCACATCGCGTATCTCGACTCGCTAGCCGTCAAATGCACGCTTACTTCACTAACTGAACTTTTTCAAACGATAGAATGCATTCTTCTGTTCGTAAAGAATGTGCTGCCATCTATTACGTATCATTTGCACACTCGTATTTCGAAAACCGCTAACCTATTTTCCATATCCGCGCACGCGAAATATTCTCTGCCATTTCGTACGGACGGCACGCATTATGTAAACAGTGATTTACGGCGAGGGTCGCTTGTAAAATTGCAGTTTGAATTCGTAAATAACATCTCCAATCAATATGATAATCGAATTCCAATACAACGGCATAAAACAACAGAAAATCACGACCCACTCTGAGTCAACTTGAAAATGTGCAGAATAAATTTGTCCATTTAGATTTTGTTCTCTATCAATTGTGAATTCCTATCAGTACATACGCGAGCATTCTGTATTACCTATGATCGACTGATGACCCGAGAGAAGGAGTTATATTACATCAGATCTCTATCGAGCCGAACATAAATTATGTCCGCGAGTTGAGCTGTCGCCGCTGCAGCAACGAAAAGTTAACAAGGGTGTTTCCTGTTCCTATTCAAACGCACCTTGACGCTAAATCAATCTATGCAGGTATTCATATCATCGACTATGTGGCGACGGCAGATGCCGGTTTAAATTATGAAGCCGTGAAACGGGCGTCAAGTTTCTCCCAACGGCAAGCCTTCTTAAAGTCATCAATCGAAAAAAATAGATTGTCTTGAGCTATGCATTCATTACGTGGTTAAAACATGAATCGAAACGGAATGTGATGGTTATGAATTCAAATCAACATCACACTAGTGTAGAGGTGTAACCGGAAAAAGACAAATAAGAAACGATGTAAAATTTAATTAGTACAAACAGTGTTTTTGTTGTTGTTGTACACAAGACTTATTTTGGTGCAATTTAGATTGTTTTATTCAATGTGTAATAATTATCCGCCTGAATGCAGCCCGCAGTACGTGTTATGCTTTAATTAACATGGCTCCTCCACTAAAAAATAAAATTTGTTTTTGTCTTCGTCGTCCACGGTGGAAAGTAGTTACATTTCTAAGACATGCCCAAACGGAAATAATGAACAAAACACTTTTTTTCCCTCATAAGAGTGATTTGCTGCTGTCCATGAGAGCTGTTTGCCTCACCTTTAAAGTTCTTTGTGTATTATTGAAATAGATTGCTTAGAAACATGCACCTTGGGTGCTGTATTTGTTGTGTCCGGCATATATTTGTTCAGAGTAAAGGTTTAGCCGATGGCTTCGTTGGTAATCACATACCGCCTCAAAAGGGGCGGCAAAGAAATTTAACCGCAAACAACAAACAACAATTGTCTTGTCATAAAAATGTATACTTTTATATTATATTATCATTATTATTTATAACGGCGTGAAGACAAATTGGTAATAATCCACCTGCCATGATCAATTCCTAAGAAAATAATTTAAAGAAAATGAAATTACCAAAGCCTCACGGTAAATGATCAGTGTAGCCCACTTTTATCAACACATTTACTCTGCATCTTTGCCGTTCTCAGAAATGCAGCAATTTATTTGCAATATTTTAAACAAACAACTTAATATTTCTAAGTAACTTACCTACTAGTTTCCATACCTTTTTTTCTATGGCCAAAAGGACCCATCTACGTATTATCCTCCCTCGACTGTACTATACTTGTCAGATAGGTAAAGTGATATATTACTCAAAATGGGCTGCAAGGGGCGGTTCCAGGCTGGGGGCTGAAGGGTTGTGAGTAGTTGTGTGTGAAGTCGAGCCGGGGGTGGAGGTGGGGTGGCAGTGGCGGCGGTGGTGGAGGCAGAGGATGGGGGAAGATCAAACATCATTGCTGAGACGTTAGTTACGCTGTCAGCACTACTCTTATCATTGCCACAGAATAACAATGAATTGCATTTCTATGAATTATCCGGCCAGCCTAAGGGCTAATTTAGCGTATCGCTTTATTGTTCGTGGTTGTTTAGGGTGAAAAAGTGCGCGAGAAGCAGATAATGGAATATTGTTGTTCTCTTCAAGTAGGGTTAATGTTAAATGTTTTGTTCAGGTTTTTTTCTTTTTCTTTTGAGGACATGTCACAAAACATATATTTGACACGATGAAAATAATTGGGTTTGAAGCTGAGCAAAATAAAATGTCATATCAACTTTACGAAACCGTTGCGGCAGATCTAGAATCTTTTGTAAAAGTAAATGCTCAGTTCTGCTGACTCCATTCCGAAGATCCAACTGAACCCCTTTGTCTTTTCATCGTGAATGCGAGTGGGAGAAATGGTTTTTCTGTCACTATCATAAACCCGTTTTAATAGCTTCCTGATTTGTGCCAAAAGCACGTTTATATTAAGATTTCCAATATCAAGAAATATATTTCTAGCTTTCTAGCTTGCTAGATACGCCTTAAGATGTTATTTCGAAAAGTCTGTAGCTAAGATTGTTGATCAATGAGAAATGGTGCGATTTATTTTTGAAACCGTTGTGTATGGCTGGTATTTTTGCTACGGTGGCTTGTAGGGGATTTCTACCCTCAACTGTCATTAATAGCATCTCTAAAGAGCGTTTATATTATCACGAAGAAAGTTGGCAGTGAATGCGACCCCAGGGCACAGTAGAGCTAGCCCAAGTTTTGGACGTGGAACTACTACAATATGAAACAACGAACTATTTTCAAGCCAGTTGTGTTAGTCAGTAATTGCCCAAGCTACTATCGAATAATAAGTACAAAGTGAGCAAATAATTTGGACTAATTTTCCTATGAGTATTCGATTAAAAAGTGAATAAGATTTTTAAAAGATATTTAGATAGATAAATATAAGGCTCAATTAAAAGGGAATTAAATAGATTATGTATACTTTATAGCGATGCATACAGCATCGTTGTTCATATCTGTTGAATGATTGAGTTCCCTCTGAAATTTGTTTCGAGTTGATAGTCCCACACGTTTCGGAGCAGAGTGTATTTTTTCAGAGAGAATTCCATTGATTCGATCTTCAATTTAACGTTTCAAACGAATGTTTTCGTTTTCTTGAGTAAACAATTTCCAGGCGAAATCGAAAAATCAACTCATGTCTATAATAGCATTGTTTATTGAAGTAAGTACATCACACGATGTAAAAAAAAGGGCGTGTTGAATGCAAAATTGTTTAGTTTGGTTCCATGCCAGCAGCAGATAGACTTTGTTTTTGAAAAATAATATCATACACTGAAAAATAATATCATTCGCTGAGTTTTTTCAGATTTATTTTATGTTATATTAAAGTGTCGTATTATTTAAACAAAAATAACTGAATCTTAAATGCACAACCAATAAAAAAAATATACAGTTTTATACAGAATTTTTCTTTCAAAACATATTTCTGAGATCAACTAAGTAAAAACATTTTTGATTGATTGATGAAAAATATTATTACGGAGCGCCGCACGAAGCGTCACGGGCATCCCTAAGTGAGTTAGTGGTTGTAAAAAGGAACGGCCGCTAGAATCTGGATGGCGTGGGGACGCGATGCGTTCACACCGCGGCGTCCCTTGAGATCGTCAGCCTGCCCGACGCCGACGCCGACGCCGACGTCGACGGTCGGACGTCAGGCCAGCTCGGCCGTGTCCTGCTGGAATGAAAGCACTGCTCAACGACACGAACATAACAAGCTCGCGTTACTGGATAGAGGAATTCACGTAGAGAACGATATAATATTATCAATATGTTTATATTGCGAATACTAGTCTGATCTATATAATTCCTTGTTGACCAGCAGAAAGTCGAGGGGTTTGTCTCAAGTATTTGTTATTTCAATTTGCTGTTTCATATTCCCAACACTCAAATCGATATCGCTTTGAAATATTTTGTATTCAAATCATAGACGGTGTTTTTGTTCTCTTCAATTTTAACACCTACCCTCATTTGCATTCCTCCCGCACGAGTTCAGTAAATTCTTGCGATTTTTTTTAAAGCGTGAACACACCGAACCACGGTCGTTCTTTCAAATAAATTCGAACCGTACAGGAAAATTTAACACGTGTAACTACAAAAAGGTTTTTGATATCTCGCTAAAATACAAAGAATGACGACACCTCAATGGTCACAAATCACAATGCAAATGCTTGGAGATAATTGCCTTTATGGGCATCGCCTATAAACACACCAATCTTCATTCAAACCATGGTACAATCACATGAAATTGAACCAATCACAAATTGCCCACAAGCCAATTCAAGGAGATTGGCGGATCAACCACGCACTAATCAATCTAGCAGATTCACAGCAATTCGGTCTGTTGCAGGTATCGTGGATCCGAACTCGTGACCTTCAGATTCTCACTTCGGGCATCCACACATTCACGTCGGATGCCAGGTTCGAAACCAGCCACCAGCCCGAATCCGACATATGGACGTTGCGGATCACCAGCGCTCAGCCGCGGGACGATGGGCGATACGAATGTCAGATTAACACTGATCCGAAGATCAACTTTGGGGTCAATCTCAATATCAGGGGTAAATCACTATCGATGTCATCGTACGTCTTCACTAATCCCGTGTAATCTTATATGAGACGTGTGTAGGAGAAGACAAAATCTTTTAGAAAAACAATGTCATGGCTTATCTGTGGCATATTTTTTCTGTTCCTCTTATTTTTATTTTCTTTATTTTTTTTTGTAAAATTGATTATTTTTTTCTTCACAGACGCTGATATGAAAGATTCCCCGTATGAGACGGCTGTTGGCACGTTTGACTCATCAGGTAATGGAATGGAAAATGCATTCTTGTCTTCGATATCAATTTGATTTAATTGTTCAGGCCGCCGCGTTAGCTTTTCAAGACCTCACTTTAATTCGCCAGCGACCTTACCACTTTAATCCAAGGCGTAATTTCAAGCTCTGATAAGTTTCAAGCGAATTAGAGATATTCCCGTTTGCCCCCCCAGGAGAAAACCAAAGAAATCTGCATTGTCTAGTTCCAGCTGGGAAAAAATTAAACATTTAAAACCTTTATCAAATAAGAAGCTTCAACTTTTATATCCAGGATTTTTCAAAATGTAATAAAAATATAAAAAGTGTATTTCAAGTAGCTTCTCTGTGGATACAAGAAGCGGGATGAAAATGGGCTTAAAATTTATATCCTTCCATATTGTCTGGAAGTGTGCGAGAGCTCCGTTGGTTTCGTGTTATTATTAAACATAAGTTTTTATAATTTTGATTAAATATTATACCGCGGTCTATTGCGGCATTATAGTGCCTGCGAGATTGAGGAAAATGCACCAGAAAAGAAAATGAAACCACATTTTGAGAGGAAGCGTGAAAAATGTTAGCCATTGGTTACGAGTTATAAAAAAAAACCATAGCAACAAACCAGGATATTGATTAATCATTTATGCTAGTAGAAAATTGGTGCAATTTTCTTTGCAATATTTTTCTCTATTGAATCTTTCACAAAAAAAAAATAGTAAACGAACAAAGTAGACAAACAAACGTTGGTAAACACTAAGGTTTTTAAGAATTACCGGCTTTATGTAAACAACAACACACAATACATAATAAAGACATCAGGTGGCGCTTTTCTATAAATGTGAGTCAAAATACTTGTTGTGAAAAATGTCATTGGGATGAAACATTTTATTTGCTGCAGAACCAAAGAACCACCAGATGGCCAAAGAATCGAATTTATACATAGCTTTGATGAGTGATTAACAAATATTATAATGGTTCTTTAACATAAGCTCGCTAGTACATAAGTATAGATAAACGGAGAAGAAAATTAAAAAATATTAAAATATCTATTGTGGGGGCTAAACATTTGTTTTGTTTCGTAAGCATTAGAAATTACCCTCAGATCCTAACGTACAAAATGTTCTCCCAACTTTTCTGAATGGAAATGCAAGTCTACAATTTTGATAAAAACCTCTTTGCTCCAAAATGGTCATCGTGACGTTTTTTTTCTTATGGGCTAGCTAGCTACGTACGATGGCAAAAGTATTGCAGGTGTTTGAAAAAAAAATCGCCTGACATATTAACAAACTTACCTTTCCTAATCTCAATGCACTTTTTATAGATTTGTATTCTAAGGTTAGCTAGAAAAATCATTGTTTAGACCATTGATAAAGTATATAGGGCTTTAATAAATTTCAATACTCACGCATTGTTTGTCTTTTTGAAATGGTCCGTTATGATCTTTCACAATACACCTTTGACAATGTCTTAGGTGGAAGGAAAAATGGTGAATCACTTCGCACCTTTTGTATTTCAAACAGTATCCTCTGTGTGGCTTCAAGAAAACACATTATCTCCTTGTCCAGTGTCAGCAACGTCAATCCTGGGTCCCGCCGACCAGTACGTCCGTCTCGGCAGTACGGTGACCTTTACATGTGTGGTGACGGCACCGTACCCTAGACAGCGACCCCCCAAGGCTATGAACTGGCTGCACGGAGGCAGACTGGTGACCTTCCAAGCTGCGCGGGGTGGCATCAGCATGGACGCTGAGAAAACAGACGAGCAGTCGACGAGCAAGTTGACAGTCGCCGTCGTCAAGATGGCTGATGCTGGGAACTATACTTGTCACCCGACGGAAATGAGGCCTGCTACTGTCAATTTGGTTATTATTGAAGGTATGACCATGAACTTCTGGTACTTTGAGCCCTTGAACCTTAAGCCTTGAACCTGTTTTGTGTTTTTTATTTTTTACAATTTTGATTGCGGAAATTGGGGAATCACAGAAACATTGTTGCACTTTTTTTCGAGCAATGGGTGCAACGCTGTTGATTTCGTAGCCTGCATCTTCGAATAGACAGCTACAGTGTATTATATAGAACTGAACCTCCTTGAATTTCACTGCGCGTTAAAATCCAATCGTTAAATCATTTAAATCCAATCGTGGGATCTGACTGATTGTTTTTGAGTATTTAAAGAACTACTTGATTTGAGGTCAAATTTGATTTCTTTATTTCAACGCTTTAAAAAAAAAAGTGTACGACTCTTTCATGAGAAACACACAAAGAAGTTATCCGCGTCGAAAACACTAAAAAAATATCACAATGATCGGTTCTTAAATTTAATACGTGCAAATAATTCTTTTCCGGTCGTCTAGTTTCGTTTCCATGGTTGTGCTCGGATGGA